>OY997591.1:41933824-44333824 GCA_963921825.1 Erodium maritimum
TATACTTTATTCCCTCCAAAAATAGTGTACAATTTCCTTATTTGTATGTCAACTATTAAAGGGTTTGGTAATCTATCGTAAACAATGGAAAACAAGCATTCATGTGCATGACTCAATGTGGTCTGCATTTGGTTCAAGCAGCCTACCCCAATTGATTGAGAAAATAGCCAACTTTTGTTGCTGTTGAATGTCAATTATGCATGAACTATCAATAATATCCTGGTTATTGGGCCTACCTAGTGGGTTAGCATATGGAAGTAGCATACGAGGGGACATATGGGGAAATCAAGTCATAATTTCACTGATCTTTAATTCTTGTTAAGGGTAAATGAGACACTCATTGTGGTACGATGGAGAATATATAAGCAAAGACTTGTCCTGAAACAGTAAGCACAATTCTTTATTATTGGTAAAATTTCAGTGAGCCTCAGAATCTTCAGGTATATATGTTCACAGATGATAGCAAGACTATTCATCAGGCAGGCTAGTGAATCAATGAATTTTAGTATGTGCATATAAGAGTTTGACAAGTGCACTCTAAGATAACTAGCATGTAAATAGCAATTTTGCTCAATTTCTACGTCATTTCCACATTTTGAACTTTACAGCCTCTTTAGTACTCATCTATTTTTTTCTGTTCCATGTGATAAGGGGATGGTAGCAAACCGATTGATCAAGAATTCCTCAAAGATGTAAAGTCGAAAACATAACTAGAATTAGACGGTTAAGTTTAAGGCTGATAAAGTAGAGTTCAGCATACCTTGTCAGCCGAGCCCGTAAGAAATAAATCACCTTGTCCCACAAATTTTACACTTGTAACCTATCAAACAAATAATGTTCAATTTATAAGAAATTTTCACTGAGAAAAGCAACAACTATAGATAGTATATGGATATGTAGCAGAAGAAAACCTTCTTCGAATGACCACTGAGTGTAGATATGATCTGTCCAGATGGCCGATCAAAGAGCACAGCATTTGTGTCAACCCCACCAGTTGCAATCGTGTCCTAACGATCAAGGAAAGAAAATTAGGACTTAACAAAATAAAATGAATTGCATGCACAGCTGTTACCATCTTCACTACTTATCACGCTAAATAAATGTTAAAAGAACCAAAAGAAAGATGAGGTGAATAAAATAGTAGATGCAGAAGTCATCTATCTGTATCAAAAGACAGTCAAAACCGACAATGGTTAACTTCTTAGTACTAAAAGCAGGAAATTATGTTTAAACTAGTACTTTCAATAAACACAACTCTGTTTAAGTCACAAGAGATAGGGTACATTAGTAGCTGTAAGTACCAAGACAGCTATCTCCCTCACTTGTCAATTTGAAAGTATCTTACTATACATGTTTTCCTTAAACAAGTAAGCTCATGTAGACACCACTGGACATATCCCATCTGTAGACTTCGATTCGACATGTCAAAGCATGATACTTGTAGTTGTATCCATGTGAGCAAGTGATATATACAGTCGTATAAAGCCATTCATCTCTAAGATAGGCTCCACATGCTCCACTTTCAAGAGATGCACGATTAATGGATTTGCATGCACCATAAATAGACCTTATGGCAGTAGTAGCACTGCTGCCTCATGTTCTTTTTACACAAATATAGCAGTCTAAAATCAAATTTTATTGTACATGAAATAGAGAAAAACCAGTGAAGCACAATCTCAATTACATGAACACCAATCCAAAAACTCAAGAGACTTAGAGTGTTCATTAATCAAGGTCGTCATCAAAACAAAACTCATTACATACATAACAAACACATATAAATGATCCGTAATTCCTAATATAATCCTAACCTAAGCCGCTCTAGTCTAAGTTAACCTCGAACCCCTATCTGCTACCAAGCAGGTGACTCACTGGGATTAGAATCCCTGACCTCATGGAGGAGAGAGGGGCCATTTGACCACTAGGCCAACCCCAGAAGGAAAAAAACTCATTGTATACTAAGTCATGTAAGATACATGTGCATAAATTCAACATAATAGTAAAATAACTATAAGATATATATTGTTGTGTGAATTGGATAAAAAATTGAGTACCTTAGAATCCAGGATATCAATAGAAGTGACACCCTGTTTGCTAGTTTTGTGAAGAGGATGACTAGAAAGTTGTGTATATCTCTCTAAAGCATCAACAGGAGCCAAAGTTGGAGGAATCTGGAAGAAAACAGAACCCAGTGGAGTAATGATAATTAGAATTGTTAATGACAAAGCAAAACATATACAAAACATGCAAAATGGCATACAAACATTGTCAACCAAAAGAAAATTGAACATTGAGAACCTAAACTTATATTTAAGAAATTGCCTTTATTTTTTTTTGCAATAGTCTGATTATTCCAATGTCAGCAGAAAATATACCTGACGCTTTTTGCGCTGCTGTGAAAGAGCTGCATTGCAATCAGTCAGCTCAGAGATAATACTAGTGGAAATTCCAGGACGTATTCTCTTTCCACCAGGGCCCATATCCTCGTCCTCAGGAGCTTCATTTAAATAATAGAACAACATTAACTATTTATTATGTCGATGCCATTAAGTAAATTTAAAAAAAGGAACCAAAATAGTACCTCTTTTCCCATTGCTAAGGACAGAAGGATCTGCAACAGTCGATGCTGACATTGGTATTTGTCTTTCAGCCTGAGCAAGTAATGTTCTTGCTTCATCCCTTTCCTTTGCAAGTCTTGCAATCACACGGCAGGCGGCATCGTGCTGCCAAAAAGAAAAAGGATACCCAATCCTTTCATCAGGTGAGCTGTTCAAGAAATTTCTTATCCATCATGAAAATTAAACCCTTGGGGATACATAAATAAAGACCACAAACAGTCTGCAGCGCAGGGATACGAAGAAAAACTATATAAAGGAAATCTAGAAGCATTGTGATCGAAACTGATTTTCCCTACACTTTTATACATGTTCGTCTGCAATGTGAAGGATCCAAAAGACGGGAAGTATTTAGAAAGGAACGGACTGAGTGGAATGAAAACATTTTCAATTTTTCTTTATATGATATATTTGTAGAAAACTAACAGTGACGGGGAGCTTTTTTACACAAGGCATTCACAGAACAGGAGAGGCAAAAGAAAAAAATGAAGAAAAATAATGCCTTCTTTTATAGTTTATTTTAGTAAAAGAATAGGGGCAAAAGACATTATGATGGAGTCATCATTCTAATTTTATGTAGCAAGGTTTCAAATGCTAAAGGGTCATGATATATGGACGATCAAGTATAAACTTATATTAAGAATTGAGAAGAAAATAAGACGATGTGACAGCAAAGTAATAGAGCCTGCAACTTGCAATATGCATATCAACAATTACCTGAGGATACCACATTATATACTACAAATAAAACAGAATATAAATAAGATACAAACTATAGAACACAGCTTTTCCAGATAGTGTTACCTGATAAAGAGCATGACTTAGCTCTTGTCTTGCCGTATGTAATTGTTGTTCTAAAGCAAAATTGGATAGCATTAAAGTATCCCATTCCTAAAAAATGAGGTGGTTAAATTTTACAACCAAGAGATAAAGAATTTTGTACAAAATGAAGTAAATGCCAAAGAAATAGTATTAGGCTATCAGATATAAAAGCTTTAATTGGTTGGTGGGATATCCCAGAGCAGAGAACTCATTCTAATTTTAAAGCCGAAAAAACTTGGAAACAACTACGTTCTTATAAGAAAGCTGAGACAATAGACACAAATTGCTTCACACTTTATGATAGACTGGCATGAAATTAATAAGCATGTAAACAGAATAATCCACATATTTAGGGATAAGGTTTTTAATAGAGCTAACAATGCACTAATGGGTTTAGGTGTCAACTATATACACAATATGATATGATAGACTGGCATAATCTCTACAGGCATAAGCATATAAGCTGAATAATCCACACATTTTGGGATTAGGTATTCAATGGAGGCAGAGCTCAAAATGCATTAATGAGATTACGTATCAACTATACATACGATTTGAAACATTCCAAGCATCCCTGGGATGCTCGCAGCCTGTACAGGTCTGGGCTTCACAATCTGCATCAAGGGCCATGAACCAATATCAATAAATAAAATGGTTACAATAACAGTAATAAAAAACAGCTGTGAAGAATCATACCTTGCCGGTTTTGATTGGAACGACATCATCCATAGTTAGTGGCTCCCCAGTAACTGGACATTTACCATAGTCCTGGTCAAGTATAAACAAAAATCCAATTCCTATTAGATGGAGAGTTACATTGGACTGAAATAATGTAGAAATTAAGAGTTGCAACATACTAAGAATGGGGACAGAAACATTTAAAGATCCCAAGTGTCAGTTTTCAGTTTAAGCATTCCCTCAGGGGGGTAGAAACAAAGGTTTGAATACAACATCTCAATTTAGATTTCTGAAAGCTAAAACCCATTTAGTTAGTTTATCCTATACAAAACCAACTTTCACAAGATCTTCGTCAGTCACCTACCAAGTTCACAATGTACTGATAACTCAAACAAAAAAGATGGATCAGCGTTCTAAAAATCCATATATCTCCCCAAGAACTTGGTGAAAATTAATTACCGAGTTTTGACCAATTTCCAGGAGTTTGGTAAGTGGAAATCGGTCAAAACACAGTCAAATGATCAAAACTGTCAACTCTTCTTCATATATGATTCTAAAGTGTATATGGAAATGTGAACTAAAAGACCCATGCATCAACTTACAAGAAAATAGGGAGCTATCTGATTCAATCTACTTTTAAATACAATTCAATTTCACAAAACATTAATTAAAATGTGTTTGGAGCTATCTGATTTTACTACACTACTGAATTTTTTTGTCTTTAATATATGTATTATATATTAACATATATCTAACACAAAGGAAGTTTTGCTGATATCAAAAGATCCTTATTTGTCCCCTCACCAAGTTTTGGTTAATCCTGGGGTTTAGAATCTCATGGATATGGGAAATGGTGGAACCACTAGAGTGTTCAACGTGATCTTTATAAAACCCTAAACTCGACCAAACAGTTGCATTATGTGGGAACATACAAATTAAATTCAGTAGGGTTATCTCGGGCAGCAAACATGACTGAAGAAACAGAAACCCTAGAATGACGAGAAGGAAGTAGCTAGGAAAACATACAGCTATGTGACGCTCGATTAAGCGCTTCTCGAAGAGGAGGCCGGAGTTCTTGGAGACCACTGGCTCTTCCGGAACCTCGCCGGAAACTGTACGGTCGGGGAGCAGATGTCAGCGGAAACAGACACGTATTAATCAATCGAGGAGAGTGTGGAGAGAGACACTTACTTGCGCAGTTCATTCTCGGAGGGAAAGTAGAGAGAGCTAGGGCGTTCTTAGCGACGGCGGCGGTGGCGATTGATACTGCTACTCTGTGGCTCTGCTGTTTGAAACGAAGCAGCGGCAGAGGAGCTAAAGGGAGCAGCAGTAGGGAGAGGTCTGCCAAAATTATATCTCGTCTGAATAGCGCTACCCGTTATCCAGATTCACATTGGGTTGACCCGATTCGTTTTTTTTTTTTTTTTGAAACGAACAATAAGGAAAATGTATTAAAGGGTAACTCGATATCATAATCTCAACCCTTTGCTTGAGTTATGATTTGGTAATAAACGAAAGATCAGGATTATGACATCGAGTTACCCTTTAATACATTTTATTGAAGTTCAAACGGGAAATTACATTCGAAAGACCAAACAAAAATACATTACAAAAATTAAAATGAATATGGAAATAAAATGAAAGTGAAAGGGATCACACGTTCTTGATGCAGTCATCTTTCAATAATTTATGCACATGTCAATCATGGAGCCTATCGTTGTTTGTAAGTATAACGTTGGTCGGGATGTGCGTGTCTTGATGGAATCTTGGTTCGGATGACCCGCCAACATATACCTGATCTTTTTTTTTTGAAAAGAAAGATTCATTGATAAATCAACAAACCTTACAAATCGAACACGAACCAAACCGTACAAGCGTTGCATCCGCCGACCATCCTCGGGAATTCGAACAACGACCGGCGAGATGAATAGCTCTCGAGACGGGCGACGCAGCGCCTAGATAAAAACAAACTACCAGATCGATCATCTTTATCGGATCTCCAGAGAGATCAACCGATAAAGAGTCCCGACCGGACACGCAACCAGAGGCAGCAGCTAAACCTACTGGATATCTGAGATTCCGGCAGGGAGCACAAAATAAAAACCAGATAAAAGCAAATAAACTAAGAAACAAAATAAACAACGACGGACAAGAACTACTCGCGACCGGCCTCCGATGTCTAGTCTTGGGATCGGGGCGAGGTGGACGGCGTCGACGAGTGTAGATCCAATCCACTAGGGGCTGGTGCACGGGATTGGTCGGATAAACACTAAATACAGGAGTGCATCTGAACGGCCTCAACTGCGGTGTTCCGACAGAAGCTGGGTGTAGATCTGACCGCCTGACCGGAGAAGGAGTGTGGCAGAGAGGTTCGGTCGGAGGAAGTCTAGTCGTCGTCGTTAGGGGACCGCCATGGTGGTCAAAAGGAGATGTGGGCAAATGGGGGTAGGCTTGTGGCCGTCGGATCTGGACGCAATGAGCAGTAGGTCCGAGGGAGGTCCAAGGTGGCGGGGGCAGGGAAGAGGGTGTGGGGGGTGGCGAGACCCATGGCGGCCGGAGGGGAGAAAGGACGATTGACCGTCGTCGTCGTCGAGAGGAGCGGCTAGAGGAGGGGGGCTGTGGCGGAGCGCGTGAGGGCGGTGCGGTGGGAGCTGAACTGGCCGGAAAAGGGCGGATCCGGCCGGAGGATGGTAGAGGTGGGCGGATCCGGCCGGAGAATGGAGGCAGGAGGCTTATTTGGCCAACGAAGGGCGGTGGAGGGAGGGCTACACCGACGGACGACGATGGACGGAGGAGCTCGGGCGGAGGCGACGAGATCTCGTCCGGAGCTCACCAGATCTGGTCCGAGACCACCACAACAGAGGTGGCGCCTACAGATCTGTGACTGACCGGCGAAGGATAATCGGAGCCGCTGAAAAAGACCTTGGGAGAGAGAGTAGTTGACAGTAAAAAGGGAAGGAGAAAAAAGAAAACAAAAAGACAAGCTGGAGGTGGATGTCGCCGGAAGCTATGGTAGCCACCGACGACTGTTACAAATGAACACAAAAGGTCTCTCAGTAGAGAGAGAACTCTAGAGCACAAATTCTTTTTTCGAAAATAAGATTTTGCATATACCTGATCAATATAGCACATTTGTATCAATGTCATTCTGCATCCACAATTACATTGTACATGATAACACGTGCACTCATGATCAAACCACAATATAAAGGCTTCCACATTCGGCTAAGTTGAGTGATAATGTGAAAGCGAGTTTGGAGAACCCAAATGGTCGTTCCACATCGTTGATCGCCGCTTCTTAATGTAAAGCAAATACCTTGTGCTTACAGAGTTTTGGCAACTATATTATTTTCACAAAAACAACCCACAATGGGTAAATAGCATCATTTAAGTAATAAGAAGGGAAAATTCCAGTTTAACACCCTGCCAAATATTTAATTTCATTTTGATACCCTGCCATAAATTTTTAGCGTTTTCATACCTAAACCAAACATTTAATAACACTTTCATACCCAGCCGTCAGATTCTGTTAACTTTCCATCCAAAATAGGTAAAATGTCCGGAATACCCCTAATTATTATTCAAATTGCATGGATGTCCTCCCGAGAGTGGACCAGCTAGCAAAAAGATATGGAGAGTCATTAAGATCTCCTCTGGTCGTCCAATCAGAAGGGATCATCCACACAGACTGGGATTCAAAGCCACCCTCGACTCTGGTCGTGGCGACAACAACCCTTGCGAATTCATTTTTTTCGGATTATGTTTCAGGTTCTCATGAGCGACCAGAATCCCATCAGTCTACCACCACCAGTCAATCAAATGGGATTGCCCCTGATGAGGAGCCACTGAAGTTCAACCAACAATCTCTCCTGAAGTTCAGAGTATTGAAAATCCCCCATCGAAGGTAGTGGTAAAGAATATGGTACGCGGGAAGGGATCGGTAGTATCCCCTTACCCCTACTGACCATTCAACCTACATTCTTGCCTGACCTAAAGATACCTTTGTCCATCCGCTCGTGAGAACAATGTGTCCAAGGACGATGAAAGACTACAGCCACAATAGAAGCCACCTCAACGTTAGTCTGAGCCGCTCCAACTTCATCTTGTCCAGCACATCCTCTGACATGAAATCTTTACAGGTTTTGAGCAGAGAAAAACGCTCGCCTCAACAGAGAACAAGCCAAAGAAAGAGACACAAAAGAAACAGCTGGTCAAACGAGACCCAAGAAAAACAAAGACTATAAAGGCCCTCGCTAAAGAGAAAGGAGATTGATCGAATAAAGCAGTGGTTAGCTCCAAGAAGCACGTTTTCATCTTAATGGATATTGACCTGAATGAGAAGATGGTCAACATGTTCCCCTCCCATGTATGTCGACGAAGGCTGGCAAGCAGCCTTGTTGGGAATTATGATAGATCTTTGGCCGGTTGAGAGGTTTTTTTGAAATACTTCCCAACTTTTTCTTGGCCCTATTTGGGGAACCATGTTTATTGGGGTGATTGTCATTATGCCCCTGCGATCTAAGACAACCACCCTCTCGGGTATTTAGCTTATTTGTATTACGTCATTGAATGATCTTCACTTGCCAGGTTTACTCTACCATCTTGTGTAGAAATGTTATACTTTTAGTCAAATATGTCGGATCACCCGTTATGTTTCAAAGGGAAGACTCCTACCGTCATCTCGCTTTGTATTGAATTTTATTCCTTGATTACTGGTGTTGTTTTAGTTAATTTGATCGAATAAATGCATAACCATTTCTTAAGAAAGAGAAAGATAAAAAAACATAATAGAAGGAGGTGTCGTTCCAAATAAATTTTATGTTCGGTGGCTCCTCTCCAAAATTTACCCAAAAATAGTGTAAATGGATGGAGTTGTTGGAGAGGGCTTTCGGTTGACGTATAGATTCCCTAAACTATCATCCTCATCGGTTGGACCCACAACACAAGCATAACACATTGATATCTGGCCGCAGCTGCTTCTCTTTGACCCCAATTGCGATTCCTCTCACATTCTCACGAAACCCAAGTCTGCTCCAACCCACCCACTTTTGTTCTCGCTTCATCCATTTTTGTACCAAGTGAGTTTTTTGTCATCTGGGTTCCTCTTGTTTTTGCTTCTTCTGTTTTGTGATTCAAGTTTTTCTGCAACTATGTTCTTGTATTCGATTATGTTGTGGAACATTTTGCCTTTTTCTTCGTATGTTCTGATTGTGTTGCCTTGTGTTTTCAAGTGTACCCTAAGGTGAAGGTGAGGGATTATGGCCCGGAAGAAGATGATCATAAGAGAACTTCTTTTAAGTTTTTGAGAGATTTACAATCTCTTTCCATCTACGACTGCTGTTCTCCAGGTATGTTTTGCTTTGTTCTTGTGTAATTTTATTTCTTTTTTCGATTCTCTTTTTATTTATCTATTGATCCCAAATATAGTTGGGATTGAAAAATGCCTATTTTGGTGGTAGTTTGTTAGCTCAAATATATGCATTCCTTGATTAACCAAAATTTGTGAAGGATTTTACTTCCTTGTTGAGATTGAGAAGACATAAAAAAACTATTACAAGAGACATTTGACGGTGAATCTAGTGTTGGACATAGGTTACCACAATCCTATGTAGGACATGTACCATACCGTCTCAACAGTTCACTATCATGGAAATGGTGTTATCTTAACTCTACTGCTTTGTAATTTTAGAGGGTGACAAACAGATGCCTGTTGTGTGACAACCTTAGTTCACTCCTCAAGTGATCTAACACTATAGAAACCTCCTATGTTCTGTGTGAAGTTGTGGCTACTCTTTTCTGGTTACAAATTGTGTGCATTGGGAGTTTGACGATGATTTAGCTGTCACTATTCTGGTTACAAATCGTATACATTAATGAGTTGGGTCCTGTTGAAGTTGGAGAATTTACCATCTTTGGTGTTCTTTATTGTTGGATAAAACCTTACTCCTTTGAACTTCTTTACTTATTTTCTTCAATTTCTTACCGCTGGTTGCTTGAAAATATCTTTTTAGTTGATTTGTTGCTTCAAAAATCACTGATTGGAACCACAAACTCTCAAAACGTTATCTTACTTGGACTAGGGGACACCCTACACTCAATTCTTGCAAATTGGATGGTTCTTCTAGTTACAAATATTCACTGTTGTTTGTTTTTAGTTCCTGACTGTTGATTACATGATTCCCCTATTTCAACAGATACTTGCAAAAGAATAAACTGTTAAAGCCCAAACCAACCACCTCCACAAAATAAGGTTGAGAGGTTAAAAAAGCTTGCGGAGTAATGCAGCAGAATTCTAGGAATCACTTACTACATTTACTTACCATTATTGCATTTTCCCATTACAGTTACTTAGGAGTTGTGCATTTAGACCACTAGGCGAGGCCTCTTTCTTAAACATTACTGCATTTAGCAGATGAAGAGGTTGGGATGTCTTGATTTTAATGGAGAACCATGGAATGATATAGAGAACAACAAAGTTTTTGGGTTCAATCTGAGAGCTCTCGTTAATCTATCTGGGACAGTATCATAAACTCTGCTAAATTAGAACCCTCTTCTTATATTATAAATGTCGATGGAGAGAGATAATATGAAATGCTAAACAGACATATCAGGATCTTATTTTTGTATTGTTGTCCTCAAAACGGTAAGACAATGGCTAAATAAGAAAGTTCAACCATCTTGTTCTTTGAAGATGATGGCATAGGGAGCTGATTGGGCACATTTCTAGAATCTAGTTTTCCATGTGAGGTATGAGGGCTCAGGTGAGAAATACAGTTAAAACATTCTTTTCATATGCACTTTGTTGCTGGGAAAATAGCCACCAACATCTGAAAAAACATGGAACGGAAGACGTCCATACTGAATAATAAAAGAGCTCTTCTAGGAGTTTGGTATTCAGATCCTCATTTTTTTAATTAAAAGATGCTAGTGTAGACATCATCTGAGAGAGAACATAAATGGATGCCTGAAGTTGATCATATTTCCCTCTTTAGTATTACTAAAGCAGAGAGATGATATTTCTATCTCTTCAACTTTAGGTTATTAACACATGCTCTCGAGCTAGTTGGTCGTTGCTTATAGTGTTGACATGCATCTTATTTGCAGTGGAGAAGAAGCATTATGTTTTTCCTACACACGTTGTGAAAATTCCGGAGTCCTGTTTTATGCCCAAGCCAATCATTCCAATGGTTTCTGTATCTGAAGGTCTGATTTCTGCCATGGGCTCATTCATGAAACTTTATCATTTGTTTCTATGAGAAGAATATTTTGCAGTGGGCCTAACCCTACTTCATTGCCAGAAGAAGTGAAAGATGTTAAAAGAAATGATGAAGATAATAAACAAAATATCAGAGCCTTCACAAATGACGAGGGTGATAAACCAAATATAAGAGCCGGTGCAATCCCGCGACCACGTGCTGTCATATCTAGTCCTGGTAATTTCTTTTGCATTTCACACATCGATGATCTGTTTACTTACAAATGTCTCTGACACTCGTCACACTATTTCATTCTGTATTAGACAACAATGAAATAATTGGAAATAGAAACAAGATGAAAGCAGAAAGACCTAGAGCTGCTGTAAAGAACCAATCCGTGGTACAGAACATGCACGCTAATGCAAAACGTAAGACTAGCCTGAGCCAAGTGATTGCTGAAAGCATCAGAGAGTACTCCAAGGAGATGATGTCTGAGCGCAAGAGTGACTCTAGAGAAAAGAAAGGTTCGCCAGGAGCAGTATCAAGTAGGAGAGTCCCACGTAAAGAATGGGAACCGTAGCTATTGCTATAATGCAAGTATAGTAAGTTAGCGTATTAATAATGAGTAGATTATACTAGTTTAGACGTTTTGCCCCCTAATTGTACAGTCTCGTTATATTAAATAACGAATCGATCTATGTATATAATAAACAACAAGGTGAAGGGATCTATTTCATGAATACATGTTAGATCTCGTCTTCATATGAAGTATGCTAAAATGGGTCTCAGTTTTCGAATAACATCATAGATCCAAAATAAGGGCAAAAGAAATAAAGGATACAAAAGGAATTTACCAAGTATAAAAAATATAAATTGAAAGAACGTATCAAAACGAAACTAAGATTATAAAAACATAAACTCATAACATACATCTATGGATATATGGAAAACAAATCGGAAAAAAAAAATGAGATGAGAAAAGTATGAGTCCACGAAATAGAAACACATACAAAACACATTAAATAAAGGGAAGATTAAATGGGAGAAGAACAAAATCTGGGTTTATTTTCATCTCACTATTCTAACTATGTATTGTTTTTTCATCTCACTACTCTAACTATTTTTTTATGGCATCTCGCTATCCTAGAATGCATTTTTTTTTCACTTTCATACCCGCCGTCAATTTTTCATCCATTTTTTGACGGAAAATGGTCATGTGGCCCTACTTTTTTCTATAAAAAAAATACCTGAACTACCATTTACCTCATCCTCTTACCCCCTTCATTTTCATTACCGGTACCTGTAGGAAAAGCATCTAGGGGTGAGCGTTCGCTCACCACCACGGATAACAGACTGACTACGGCATAATTAGCAGACAATGCCAGTAACACCAACACAAACTCAACGCCGGGGAACACCATCCCCAACCCAAGTACTCCGACTGAACACACACCCACAGTTACCTTCCTTGACCAACTCAACACCCTGACACGTAGAGTAGACCCGACACAACGATCACGACCTCTTCCAAGGACTCAAAAGACCACCACACAACACCCAAGATCACAAAGGATCGCACACCAAACAAGATCACAAAGGATCGCATACCAGCTGCTCAGTAACTTCCCTCAAAGACACGAACACGGATCAGGCTAGCCAAAGAATGCTCACAACCTGCCGAGACTCGAACACAGATCAGGCCAGCCAAAGAATGCTCGTAACCTGCCGAGACCCGGTCACGGATCAAGCTAGCCAAAGAATGCTCATAACCTTTCGGGATCCGGACACGGAACAGGCTAGCCAAAGAATGCTCATAACCTGTCGAGACTCGAGTTTGGTCAGGCCAGCCAAAGAATGCTCGTAACCTGCCAAAATCCACACCACTCCCCGACACGAAGTCGGGTTACTAACCCCGAGCAAACACAATCACAAGCAAGTTCAACAACCAGTAACAACGCAGGTTCAACACTCACAGGCACTCATGGCCACCAAGACACCAACAGTAAAACTCGGACTCAACAACCCCACAGGCACTCACGGCCTCCCAAGATACACCAACAGTAACTCACAGGCTCAACAACCCCACGGGCACTCACGGCCACTCAAACCACCAACAGTAACTCACGGGCTCAACAGCCCCACAGGCACTCACGGCCTCTCAAAACTACCAACAGTCACTCACGGGCTCAATAACCCCACAGGCACTCACGGCCTCCCAAGACACACAAACAGTAACTCACGGGCTCAACAACCCTACAGGCACTCACGGCCTCCCAAGACACACAAACAGTAACTCACGGGCTCAACAACCCTACAGGCACTCACGGCCTCCCAAGGCACACAAACAGTAACTCACGGGCTCAACAACCCTACAGGCACTCATGGCCTCCCAAGACACACCGCCAATCAGGACACAGGTTCAACAACCCCACGGGCACTCACGGCCTCCTAAAACACCAAAGGTAAAGACACGGGTTCAACAACCCCACGGGCACTCATGGCCACCCAAAACACCAAAGGTAAAGACACAGGTTCAACAACCCCACGGGCACTCATGGCCACCAAGACACCAAAGGTAAAGACACGGGTTCAACAACCCCACGGGCACTCATGGCCACCCAAAACACCAAAGGTAAAGACACGGGTTCAACAACCCCACGGGCACTCATGACCACCAAAACTCAACAATAAAGTACGGGCTCTCATGGCCACCCAAGACACAAATAATAATAGCTCGGGCTCTCAAGGCCACCCAAGACACCAAATAAACAATCAACCTCCGGCATAACCAATGCCTCCAACAGTCCTAATATCAACAGTTTCTCAATCAACCTCCGGGCATGATCATATGCCTCCAGTACTCCTAATATCGATAAGTTCGCAATCAACCTCCGGGCATGGCCATATGCCTCCAGTAATTCTACTAACGCTAAGTTCTCTGCTCCTACGACACTACTAAGTGTCACATGCATTTCCAATCCTCGATAACCTACTTAACCCACGACACCCCAGGTGTCACATGCATTTCTAATATTCGATAACCTACTTAACCCACGACACCCAAGTGTCACATGCAATTCTACTGTTAACTTTCCCTAGTCACGGCCGAGATCCGGCTACTTTTCCCTACCTCGTGCGTGTTCTCCCAAAAGCCAACCAACGAGCTCCGGTAATGATCTCAGTCACTCACCCATCCTTCCCTTGCCTCGGTCCGTGGCACGATCTAAAAGAACACAATTTAAAGGCACTTAACAACTCGCAGGAATAAACTGAAAATCATTAAACTTGATACCCAAATTTAACCCCGACAATGTCGATCACTCCCAAACTCCCCAATTACTCGACATTGTCGATATTCGACCCGTAAAGGCCCGATTCACCCGACATGGCGAATCTGCCCGGGTTTTGTAAATGCCCTTCCGGGGCTCCAAAAATTCCCGTTTTCGTTTCTACGGTCTTAGAATAATTCAAGGGTCCCAATGCACTTGACGGAATCGAATCCCGACTTCCGAGTCAATTAATTACCGTTTAAAGTTTCTAAACCCGATCATTATAACTTTTCCAATTTAATTCCAAATTTCGACTCGGTTAAGGATAAATGGTCCGGGGAACGTTTTAAACCACCCGAACACAAAACCCGATCACCCGAGCACGTGGGCCCCACCCGGCCAAGCTAGGCTATGGGCCCTAGGGTTCATTGGGGGGCTCGGCCACCATGGTGGTGGCTGGTCCCAGCTCCGGCCAGCCACCCCATGGCCGCCGGCCACCACCTACGGTGGCCGGAGCTCCTCCCGAGCCTCCGGTCACCGGAAAACGTGCCTCTTCGCCTCCAAACACCTCCAAAACGTCTCCAAAAATTCCCCCAACCTCAATACTCCATAAACTAATAGTTTTACACAAACCCTAACATTTGAAAATTAACAAAACGAGAATCGGTTCGGTGTATACCGTAGAGGAGAACGAGGGGAGTCCGATTTTTCGAACTTTGAGACGATCCAAAGGTTGGATGACGTGAATAGTGACCAAAACCTCCCAAACTCCCCCTTCCTTCTCTTCCTTTGTTCTCTCTTCTTTCTCTTTCTAAAACACTACCTTTTTCTAATTTTTTTCTTTTTTGAAACCCATGGCCGACCACCCCTTATGTCCTCTCATCTTTATTTTCCCCCCAAAACTAACACCACCACATATTGGACAAGTGTCAAGTGGGTCCCACACCTTTTGAAAATTTCTCCTAGATATTTTCCAATCAGATTCGCGAAAATCGGACGTTTCGGGCCCCGAACGGGCACTTTTTCCCAAAAAATACGAAACTTCATGGGCTACAAGGAAACGGCTCAACCAAGACCGCTACGACGACGGATAAGCTTTTTGGATCCAAAACGGTCCTCGAATGGACCAAAACGTCGCTCGGTTGACTTTTCCAGCGAAAAGTCAACATTTCCCAAAACGATCAGAAAGTTGCCCTGAGTCCCCCGGAACTCACTTTGGTCGATAACGGGGTCAACTTAAGTCCGGTATGACCCTCGGGGTCCAATTCCGGTTCAATTCAGTGTCTGCTCAATTTTTTTAAATTTTCCTGTTTTTCGCAGGTTTGACTGGCGTTGACCGGAAGTGGTTATTACAGTCTACCCTCCTTAATGGAATTTCGTCCGCGAAATTTAACACAAACGTACCTCGGGAGTCGAACAGCTCGGGGTACTTCGCGCGAACCTTTTCCTCGCGTTCCCAAGTCGACTCAGCCTCGTGGTGCCGCCACAACACCAGTTCTAAGCGGATAACCCTTCCGCGCAGGACCTGCTCTCGTGGATCAATTTCCCACATCGGTTTCTCCTTATACGGGACATCACCCGTTACCTCGACATCCGCCCACTCAAAGACGCACTCAAGACCTCGAAAGGCCCGATACACCGCGGGGCTAACCCGCCTCCGCCGTGGTTGACACGCACCCATCCACCCTTCGGACTCATCTCTATGGATACATGATCATCGACTGCTGACTCGAGAGGTCGACGCCGTCTGTCAGCATAGCTCCTACCAACTCTGCTGTCTCTCGATCCAGTTCTAGACCCAGTAAGCCCTCATTTCTCACTTCTGCCCAGCACACGGCCGATCGACCCGGCCTACCATACAATGCTTCGAACGGTGCCATCATGATACTGGCCTGAAAGCTGTTGTTGTAGGCGAACTCGGCTAACCGCTCACGAAACCCATCGCGACGTGCCTTCATTTCCACTGTGCAACCCGCAGTGGTTGCAATAATCCAGCGGGACGCTGTTGTTCGGCTCTCACCTGCCGACGAGTGAGGCATCGCGATACTAACTCCGCGGCCGCTCTCTGCATCCCGCTCCACTAGACACGCCACCTGATGTCGCGTTCCTCTTAGTGCTACCCACGTGCACTGTCAGACGCGAATGCTGCGACTCTCGCAGCTCGTCGCCTCCACCGTTACTCGGTACGAACAACCCTCCGCGATATCGTAACTCCCAATTAGCACGACGATCCCAGTCCTCGGCATCAACACCGTCGGCAACTCTCTCCCGGATCTCTATCGTCTCGACATCCACTAACTGTGCTTCTATCCCCCGGCCAAGCCGGGTGGGCTGAGTCACCAAGAAGTACATGGCCACGCCGCCAGTAACCTCTTCTAGCTCCAACCTGAGCGTGCCCAGTTCCCATATCATGCCCCACTCTCGGACTGATATGCTAGTAAGACTCGGGACCAACTTCCTACTCCGGGCGTCGGCAACCACGTTCGCCTTACCCGGATGGTAGTGTAGCTCAAAGTCGCACTCCTCGAGTAGTCTCATCCATCGCCGCTGGCGCGTATTCAGGTCTCGTTGGGAATAAATGTACTTAAAGCTCTTATGATCCGAGAACACCTGAACTCGCTCGTCGCCAGTAACCGCCGGTATTGGCTCGGCACTTCGCCAGCCCATCCATTCCCAAGATTACGTTCACAGGTTGTCATTTCGTATGTATCCTTCCCACGGATACACACACAAGCTCAGTCCTTGCCGATCCTCACGGATCCTCGCAGTCTCTCTAAGGCCTCGCTCCACTACCGTCGTCGTGCCTATCAACTCCGAACATACCCGATCCTCGGGGTGAGGCCTCGATCCAGCATCAGGGATCTTGAGCCCTCTCTCGAACCTCCTGTATCAGTTCGCTTCTCTGATTTCGTAGGCACGACAGACTCTAGTCAAACCACACCACCACCAACCGGCGTGTCCAGACGCAGGGGTGGACTCAACGGCTCTAAACTCAGCCTCAACCTCTCAGCACAACTCGATGACACAGACGAGTGTGACGTCCCGGCATCCAACAGAAAAGACGCTCAAAGCAGAGACCGAAAACCACTCCATTAATTACTCTGGTAAAGTCTAGCACAAACCCTCACGGTCCTCTATGCATTTACTTATAACTTTCCGCAACCAAACCAGTGTTTGCTACTCGTCCCTTGCGGGAAAAGTAGTAAAGGGGATGAGCGTTATGCTCACCTCCACGGACACCCGTTCGATAATGGCATACTAGTAACGCACCAAGGACTTACCCATCTAACCAGGGCAAACCACTACCTCAAAACCTGATGCCAAACGCCACACTGCTCACGCTATCAACACCTCAAGTACTCGCTCATGTAATATAAACCTCGACACGGGAAATCACGTCATCGATTCAGTAAAACACTACTGTTCACAACCTCAACACCCCACTTACCCGATCACATAAGGAAACCTCAAATAACCCACTCACGTGAAGGAAACCTCAACCCACCCGTTCACGCGAGGGAAACCTCGAACACCCGTTCACATAGGGAAACCTAGTTCGTATGGCGCCGCAACGCACCAACCCTAACCCCTTTCTGCTGTGAGACTCTCGCACCGAGGCGCTGTATCACTACCGCAGGTTATTGATGAGTCTCGAACCCGAGATCTCATCCTTCAACACCGAACTTACGACCTCTATAACCAACACAACCGTGCCACCGCCACGCCAATAACACTTTAATTACAATAATACGTAAAGAGACCTCTAATAGACCGCACAAACGTGTACCAAGTCACGCAATCACAACGCGACAACTGCGTAAACAAGACGGTGAAAAGGACAGGGGTCTCGGACCCGTGACCAACCCCGTCACGGTTGGGGTCACGGTGCCGTGACAAAGGCCCTAAAATGGCCAAAAAACCCTGGTCCGTCACGGTTCCGTGACAGGATCCGTGACACTCGCGCATACCTGTTTTCCAAAAACGTCTTAGACTCGACCCTTAATCCTTTTTACCCTCAAAGAGAAACCTTGGACGACACACACGTTCGACCCACAAATTACCAACCCAAGTACAACCATTCGAGACCGACACAAACCTCCCCAATCCTTAATCATGAGCCGACACGGCCAAAAATCAACACAACCACACTCACCCACCGGGCCAACCAACACCGAACCACGCCTACCGGGCCAATCATTTTTTTTAACACTTTCTCCTTTTTCATTTTAAAACCTCATACTTGACATCACGTAGTTACAACCCGGTCCAGGCGTACCCGAACTACGTTGCACCGACTTGATATCATCACCGTCACGTTCGACTACAGGAGCTCCAGCATCGAGTCGCGACCGCAAGAAAAACGTTTCACGCAGCAACAAACAATCAGCACACCAGCAATCAAACACTGCACATACGCACAACACAAACATGACTCACAACACAACGGGTCTACACACGGTTCCCGACCTGCGTACCCAACGTACGACGGGACTTTACCGACTCGACTCTCCCCACCTAATTGACGTATAGTCCGAGGTGTGAAACCTCGAGCTCTGATACCAAGTTGTCACGCCCCAATTTCAGTAAACCGAACTCTGGACGTGAACTTTTAAAACAATAAAACATTTTGAAACCTTTTACATTAAATCACTTTAAGATCACCGTTTGTTCAACAAAATAATAATTACAACTTAAAACACGTCCCAATAAGTGGAAAAAAGTATGGTATCCGTCGCTAGACTCAAATAAACCCAGAATCCCGCTCCTAGCTCTTCAAGCTTCAGAAGCTCACCTAGTCCAACCTGCGGCCGGTACCTGTAGGAAAAGCAGCGCTACAGCATAATTAGCAGACAATGCCAGTAACACCAACACAAACTCAACGCAGGGGAACACCATCCCCAACCCAAGTACTCCGACTTAACACACACCCACAGTTACCTTCCTTGACCAACTCAACACCCTGACACGTAGAGTGGACCCGACACAACGATCACGACCTCTTCCAAGGACTCAAAAGACCACCACACAACACCCAAGATCACAAAGGATCGCACACCAAACAAGATCACAAAGGATCGCATACCAGTTGCTCAGTAACCTCCCTCAAAGACACAAACACAGATCAGGCTAGCCAAAGAATGCTCACAACCTGCCGAGACTCGAACACGGATCAGGCCAGCCAAAGAATGCTCGTAACCTGCCGAGACCCGGTCACGGATCAGGCTAGCCAAAGAATGCTCATAACCTTTCGGGATCCGGACACGGAACAGGCTAGCCAAAGAATGCTCATAACCTGTCGAGACTCGAGTTTGGTCAGGCCAGCCAAAGAATGCTCGTAACCTGCCAAAATCCACACCACTCCCCGACACGAAGTCGGGTTACTAACCCCGAGCAAACACAATCACAAGCAAGTTCAACAACCAGTAACAACGCAGGTTCAACACTCACAGGCACTCATGGCCACCAAGACACCAACAGTAAAACTCGGACTCAACAACCCCACAGGCACTCACGGCCTCCCAAGATACACCAACAGTAACTCACGGGCTCAACAACCCCACGGGCACTCACGGCCACTCAAACCACCAACAGTAACTCATGGGCTCAACAACCCCACGGGCACTCACGACCACTCAAACCACCAACAGTAACTCACGGGCTCAACAGCCCCACAGGCACTCACGGCCTCTCAAAACTACCAACAGTCACTCACGGGCTCAACAACCCCACATGCACTCACGGCTTCCCAAGACACACAAACAGTAACTCACGGGCTCAACAACCCTACAGGCACTCACGACCTCCCAAGGCACACAAATAGTAACTCACGGGCTCAACAACCCTACAGGCACTCACGGCCTCCCAAGACACACCGCCAATCAGGACACGGGTTCAACAACCCCACGGGCACTCACGGCCTCCTAAAACACCAAAGGTAAAGACACGGGTTCAACAACCCCACGGGCACTCATGGCCACCCAAAACACCAAAGGTAAAGACACGGGTTCAACAACCCCACGGGCACTCATGGCCACCAAGACACCAAAGGTAAAGACACGGGTTCAACAACCCCACGGGCACTCATGGCCACCCAAAACACCAAAGGTAAAGACACGGGTTCAACAACCCCACGGGCACTCATGACCACCAAAACTCAACAATAAAGTACGGGCTCTCATGGCCACCCAAGACACAAATAATAATAGCTCGGGCTCTCAAGGCCACCCAAGACACCAAATAAACAATCAACCTCCGGCATAACCAATGCCTCCAACAGTCCTAATATCAACAGTTTCTCAATCAACCTCCGGGCATGATCATATGCCTCCAGTACTCCTAAGGTAAAGACACGGGTTACTAACCCCGAGCAAACACAATCACAAGCAAGTTCAACAACCAGTAACAACGCAGGTTCAACACTCACAGGCACTCATGGCCACCAAGACACCAACAGTAAAACTCGGACTCAACAACCCCACAGGCACTCACGGCCTCCCAAGATACACCAACAGTAACTCACAGGCTCAACAACCCCACGGGCACTCACGACCACTCAAACCACCAACAGTAACTCACGGGCTCAACAGCCCCACAGGCACTCACGGCCTCTCAAAACTACCAACAGTCACTCACGGGCTCAATAACCCCACAGGCACTCACGGCCTCCCAAGACACACAAACAGTAACTCACGGGCTCAACAACCCTACAGGCACTCACGGCCTCCCAAGACACACAAACAGTAACTCACGGGCTCAACAACCCTACAGGCACTCACGGCCTCCCAAGGCACACAAACAGTAACTCACGGGCTCAACAACCCTACAGGCACTCATGGCCTCCCAAGACACACCGCCAATCAGGACACAGGTTCAACAACCCCACGGGCACTCACGGCCTCCTAAAACACCAAAGGTAAAGACACGGGTTCAACAACCCCACGGGCACTCATGGCCACCCAAAACACCAAAGGTAAAGACACAGGTTCAACAACCCCACGGGCACTCATGGCCACCAAGACACCAAAGGTAAAGACACGGGTTCAACAACCCCACGGGCACTCATGGCCACCCAAAACACCAAAGGTAAAGACACGGGTTCAACAACCCCACGGGCACTCATGACCACCAAAACTCAACAATAAAGTACGGGCTCTCATGGCCACCCAAGACACAAATAATAATAGCTCGGGCTCTCAAGGCCACCCAAGACACCAAATAAACAATCAACCTCCGGCATAACCAATGCCTCCAACAGTCCTAATATCAACAGTTTCTCAATCAACCTCCGGGCATGATCATATGCCTCCAGTACTCCTAATATCGATAAGTTCGCAATCAACCTCCGGGCATGGCCATATGCCTCCAGTAATTCTACTAACGCTAAGTTCTCTGCTCCTACGACACTACTAAGTGTCACATGCATTTCCAATCCTCGATAACCTACTTAACCCACGACACCCCAGGTGTCACATGCATTTCTAATATTCGATAACCTACTTAACCCACGACACCCAAGTGTCACATGCAATTCTACTGTTAATTTTCCCTAGTCAGGGCCGAGATCCGGCTACTTTTCCCTACCTCGTGCGTGTTCTCCCAAAAGCCAACCAACGAGCTCCGGTAATGATCTCAGTCACTCACCCATCCTTCCATTGCCTCGGTCCGTGGCACGATCTAAAAGAACACAATTTAAAGGCACTTAACAACTCGCAGGAATAAACTGAAAATCATTAAACTTGATGCCCAAACTTAACCCCGACAATGTCGATCACTCCCAAACTCCCCAGTTACTCGACATTGTCGATATTCGACCCGTAAAGGCCCGATTCGCCCGACATGGCGAATCTGCCCGGGTTTTGTAAATGCCCTTCCGGGGCTCCAAAAATTCCCGTTTTCGTTTCTACGGTCTTAGAATAATTCAAGGGTCCCAATGCACTTGACGGAATCGAATCCCGACTTCCAAGTCAATCAATTACCGTTTAAAGTTTCTAAACCCGATCATTATAACTTTTCCAATTTAATTCCAAATTTCGACTCGGTTAAGGATAAATGGTCCGGGGAACGTTTTAAACCACCCGAACACAAAACCCGATCACCCGAGCACGTGGGCCCCACCCGTCCAAGCTAGGACGTGGGCCCTAGGGTTCATTGGGGGGCTCGGCCACCGTGGTGGTGGCTGGTCCCAGCTCCGGCCAGCCACCCCATGGCCGCCGGCCACCACCTACGGTGGCCGAAGCTCCTCCTGATCCTCAGGTCACCGGAAAACGTGCCTCTTCGCCTCCAAACACCTCCAAAACGTCTCCAACAATTCCCCCAACCTCAATACACCCTAAACTAATAGTTTTACACAAACCCTAACATTTGAAAATTAACAAAACGAGAATCGGTTCGGTGTATACCGTAGAGGAGAACGAGGGGAGTCCGATTTTTCGAACTTTGAGACGATCCAAAGGTTGGATGACGTGAATAGTGACCAAAACCTCCCAAACTCCCCCTTCCTTCTCTTCCTTTGTTCTCTCTTCTTTCTCTTTCTAAAACACAACCTTTTTCTAATTTTTTTCTTTTTTGAAACCCATGGCCGACCACCCCTTATGTCCTCTCATCTTTATTTTCCCCCCAAAACTAACACCACCACATATTGGACAAGTGTCAAGTGGGTCCCACACCTTTTGGAAAATATCTCCTAGATATTTTCCAATCAGGTTCGCGAAAATCGGACGTTTCGGGCCTAGAACGGGCACTTTTTCCCAAAAATTACGAAACTTCACGGGCTACAAGGACACGGCTCAACTAAGACCGCTGCGATGACGGCTAAGATTTTTGGATCCAAAACGGTCCTCGAATGGACCAAAACGTCGCTCGTTTGACTTTTCCAGCGAAAAGTCAACATTTCCCAAAACGATCAGAAAGTTGCCATGAGTCCCCCGGAACTCACTTTGGTCGATAACGGGGTCAACTTAAGTTCGGTATGACCCTCGGGGTCCAATTCCGGTTCAATTCAGTGTCTGTTCAAATTTTTTAAATTTTCCTGTTTTTCGCAGGTTTGACTCGCGTTGACCGGAAGTGGTTATTATAGCAGTAGTGTAAGTGAATTTGAGAATGAGAAAGGAATTGTTTAGTTGGATGTATTTATAGAGTTGGAGAACTTATTAAGGTTAGTTTATTTCATCTAAATTTGTAATGGGCTTATTTTGGGCTTGTCAATCAATTTAGGACCACTTAAGCCCATGCATAACGTAACCCAACTAATTTATACTTCTTCTTCATCACGAGTTACCCCTCTGCAACCCTAACTTTCAGACTAAAAGCACGTCATTGTTAATGGAGCTGCAAGTGGAGGTGGCGGTGCCGTGTTACTGGTTAACCGACAGTTTTAGGTTCCTCTAACCGGATGCCGACCGACATACCGTCGGTTCTACATTTTCATCACCGACGCCGATCGGATTCTTCACGGTATCAGTGATTTTGGTGCCGGCCGGTCTCGATTATTCCGGTGAATTTTTCCCAGCCCTCCTTGGTGCGAGGAGACTTTCCATAATATTTTGGAATCTTTGGGAGATTTGATCTATATTCACCCTCAAACTTCTGAAGGTTGGAATCTGAAACAACTTTATTCTGATTCACACAAGCAACTATGATTACTTTTGTCAAGACGTTATGATCAAAGTAGAGGCCGAGGTATCTACCATTATAATTTCTTTCATTACTCTATCTGATATTCCATTTTGGAGAAAGACATCTACATCTCCTTCCTCCTCTTCAGGGACTGATAAAGGTTTAGATGTTGAGTCAAGCCAGTTTTATACTCCGTCTGTGGACACTAATATTCAAACCCAGGGTGTGGGTGAGGATGAGGAAGGTGATGATGAAGAAGAAACTCACAAAGAACAACAGAGGCTCAAACTCTATAATGTGATACTAACACTATGGAAGTTGTACAACGTGAAAACCTTCCACCAACCCCCACACTTTCTTTTTTTCATGGTCTGGGACTGTTGATTCCTACTCAGTCTAACGAACTGTCTGGAGCATTGGGAGGGTTACATCAGACACCAACTTGTACTGGGGATACAATCATTAGCTCTAGTGAAACTCTGGCCTTACAAACTAATCATGTCAAGAATGTAGGTGATGAAGGAATGTTCTTTATTCATGATCCTTGTGATATTAGTCAAAGAAGTCTGATACAGTTTCCACCATTAATTGCTCAACCTCTCGAAGATTGTTTTAGGGAGTACTCACCCACTTTGCCTACATTAATTGTCAATGACATGTTATTCAGCTCTTTGGAGAAAGTGGAGCAAGAAGAACACTTATCTTCTTTAAAGGAGAACTTGTAGCCGGAGTATGCTGGAACACAATCCTCCCCGACTAAATTATCACCGAAGGAGTTGGTGGAACAACCTTCATCTTCCCATCTAGAACCATTGGGTAATAACCAAGAGCAAATAGAAGGGATGGGCCAACAGAAGTACACATTGGAAAAGAGAGCCTCTACAAACATTAATGAGATGATAAAGGTCCAACTCCCAAGTAATTCACTAGGGCCACAAGATAATTTTTTGAAAGAAGATTTGGTGGGTTTGGAGGGAATTGAATCTTTTAATTTGGAGGACCTTGGCAACACTCAGACCCCCTCTTTTCTGTCTAAGAAAAAGTATCACAAGAAGAAAAGTCACAAACAACCTCAGTTCTAAGAGAGGGCCACAAGGTCTAAGAGAGGGTGTCAGGCTGATTTTTTAGCTCTCAAATTCGACAAAAAAAAAACCAGTTCAACAAGAAAAGGTGGAGCTGACATTACAAGTGCCTGGGATTATTGCAAAGCAATTGGTATTAAGGCCTATGTTGCTGATGAGCTGGTTGCAGCTTAGTTTGATAACCTAGAGGCTGAGATCAGTCAAACAGTCAACTTTGAGACAAATTCAGGTGATGACTATATTGATGTTGAGGGTGATTTTGATGTTCAAATTGGTGTTAATGTGGTAGAAGCAGTTTATGAGAAAGTTGCAGAAGTGGAGAAGACATTCCCCAGTGTTGTGTCAACCTAACTCCCAAGGAAAGGCTCATTTCCTAGAATATTATGGGGAGCCTCTTCAGCCCCCCAAAAAAGGGCTCTTATGGATCTTATTAGCAGTCAGAGACCTTCAGTTATTTTGATACAAGAATCCAAATTACATAAAATCCCCTCGAATTTTCTCTAGCATATTGGCTTAACCTATGTGTGGGACTTGGTGAGTCTTGATGCTGTTAGGGCTTCCGGTGGTCTTATTACAATTTGGAAGAAGCAGGACTACAAGAAAATCCGGTCTAAAAATATGGATCATGCTATAATCTGGGGGGGGGGGGCTTGATGTGGATTTACAAGTTGAATTGTGTATAGTGAATGTGTGTGCTCCTTGTTCAAGCACTCTCAAAAAATCAGTGTGGGAGGATGTACTTCAAGAATTTAAGATTTTGGGAGATCTGATCATCTGTGCTGGGGATTTCAATGCTATCCGTCAGTCTTGAGAGAAATCTGGTACAAATTTTAATTTGGAAAGCTCTTCTGATTTCAATACTTTTATCTCTAAAGCTAGTTTCCTGGATTTACCTTTCAAAGGAGGGAAATATACCTGGTTTGGGCATGGAAAAATTGCTTCAAGGCTAGATATATTCTTTCTTTGACCTCAAGTTATCTCTTTAGTTCCTAGTATTTCTCAGAGTTGTCTTCCTAGATCAACCTCTAATCACGGGCATGTTTGTCTCACATCTTCTTCTTGGGATTGGGTCCTCATGTCTTTCAACTGTATCAATGCATGGATGGATCATCCTTACTTCTTCAGAGATTTGAAAGTTTTTTAGGATTCTCTCATTGTGTTAAGGTATCTTCAATTTATCATATGGTTCAAATTCACTAAGCTGAAGGCTTTTCTTAAGGAATGGAATACTAATGTGTTCGGTCATCTGGAGAAAGACATACAAAGCATCAAATTGGTGATCTTTAGGAAAGTGCAGAACTTCTCCTTCAATATGGAGTGGTCATTATTCTCAAAATTCAAAACCTTTTCTTTTGAATAGTGGGACTCTACTCCTCAGACATGCATCAGACAGAAGAAAAGTCATACTGATACAGTCGAGGTTGGCTAAAGAAGGCTCTTTTGCTTATTAGGGGACCTGGAAGCTTGGTGAAATTTATGCAGGTTTTATGCTTGAATCAGATGGGGGTTGACTTTGAATTACTTGCTAAGCTGGTGGTGGTGTGGTTGGGTGTAAATCTTATGCAGCAGTTTGACAGTGTGGATATTAGTGTAGTAGTGTTGAGAATGAGCTATACTTGGATGATCTTACTCTTGGTTGCAGGGCTAATTTATTACGGGTTACATGTTTTGCAAGTAATCTATTTACTGTGTATTCATGGTTCTCTGTCCTTAGTTTTTGAGGGGTTTTGGGTTACCCTGGGGTGGGTTCTAAGGGTTGAGTAGGGTGAGTGTTTTGTCTCTTTTTTGTATGTAGTATGGTACCTATCACGCCCCAAATCCGGTATTGACCAGATCCGAGACGTGTCTTAGTGAAATTAAATAAAAAACGAATCTAGAAGGGATTTAAGTCTGAAAAAGAGAGAATAATATAAATCAACAAAGTTCACTTCTTGAGTCTCAAGCTCAGTCAAAATAAAATGGAAAGTACAGTACGTCTCTAATGACAATAAGTAAACCCCGGCCATCCGCTAGCGCCCCAGCTCTGCGTGACCCTCTAGTCCAAGGCATAACTATCACCTGTAGAAAACATAGTGAGGGGTGAGCTTGACGCTCAGTAGGGAAAACCACAAAAAACCTCCTCAAATCGGATGTACCATAACACCTTTCCACAATTTAAATCACCCTGAAAGTTACGAAAATACAGATGATTTAAGCCACAAGACTCTGAACCACACGCAAACCAATTCTTCATACCAAAATACCCCTAGGTCGCGATGGGACACATATCATCGGGACTCCCAGAAACGTTCCCACAAGGAACACATATCATCGGGATTCCCGAAAATGTCTCCAAAGGGACCCAGATCATCGGGGTGAAACAAGATATCCTCCCAGAAACATCCCCGAAGGGACACATATCATCGGGATGAAATAAGTCTCTCCGGAACACGTCGCATCGGAGTAAGACGACAAATAACACGGAAAACACTCAATGTCACAGACACAACAATACTCAATCAATTCAAAGCAATCTCAAACACACAACTCGTAACCATCGCACGGTCTCGGGAGTAACCCGCTCGGCCTGGCGCAGCCGCACGCAACTTCCCCAACACAAAGTCGGGATAGGCGGTCGACCTCATCGCGGAACACAGCGTTTTACCGATCGACGGAAGGCAGGGAAATCGCCTCTTCGCGGCCTCATCTCTCGCGGTGCTGAACACAGCGTTTTACCGAGTGCTAGTCGGAAGGTAGGGAAACCACCTCTTCGCGGGACACAGCGTTTTACCGACTCACGGTCGGAAGGTAGGGAAACCACCTTTCTCATGTAACCAAAGTACCATAAACGCAACACTTTACCGATTACGCGCCGGAAGGTACGATACACCTGACGGAAGTACATCTCCCACACTTTACCGGCCGCGCATCAAACAAACACAATCACACTCACAACCAGGGTCACAATCACATTCTCAAACAGGATCACAATCACAAACTCAAAGTCACACAACGATCACATACTTACCATCACTTACCGACACCACTATCCACGTGGTAACCCCACCGGCTTAACCGGTATTCAATCCCAGACATTCCCAGTTCAACAAATAAGATAAACGGGAAAAAAAACCAAACCAATCACTAATATGCATCACCGAGTTCAACTCTACTCGTTTTCATGTTTGTTAATTATTATCCGTTCAAACAACACATCATCAAGCAGATACACACAGCAAAGAATCCTACAGGCACGACATGGCCCGATTCTACCAGCACAACAATTTCACAAGACAGAATCGTAAATGTTCACAATTATACGTCTACGCTAGTTATTCACACCCTACATGCATACTAGTTCTTTAACCGGTTACTAGGTTTCCCTATATGCAATCTAGTACATCCGAAATAAAGCGGGTTTCGAGATAATCCCTACCTCAGTCTCTATCTGGGTCGCCAAGCTGCTGACGTCCTGGCCAACTCCGGTCTTTTCCGTGCTCGGGGTAAAGGCCTGGTTGTAACACAAAAGGGACCGTCATCAGTCCCGGTCCAACTCGTAACGGTTCTCAAATTAATAAATTAAGTCCAATAGTTCTTCCAAATATCCTTTAATTTGTCTGATAAGTCCATGAAGTTATCTGAATTTAGTCCAATAATTAATTTTAAATAATTTATTAATTAAAACGTATTGACCCGACCCGACCCGACCCGACCCGAATCCAGGCCCAACCCATATCCACACCCGGTCCGAATCTGGAACCGACCCAGACCCAAATCTGACTCGTACCCGGCCCAGACCCGACCCGGATATAGTCCATACCCGATCCAGACCCGGTCTAATCCGAGTCCAGACCTGGTCCAGACCCGGACCTTAGATCTGGATCTGGCCCAAGGCCCGTCCTGATCCAGGCCCGTGTCCTGGTCGTGCTGGCCCAGCTACTCCAGGCCCAAGCCCGTCCCGGTTCGTGTCCAAGCTTGTAGAGAGCTCCAGCGACGTTCGGGTGTTCCGGCCACCGTCTCCGACGACGAAGATACCCAGGACCCATCGTGACGCGCTGGCGATGCTTGGGAAGGGACGTCGGAGATCAGGCCATGGCTGGACGAGGGCGGAGGTGTCAGGCGTGGCGTCAGGAACCATCCTTGTCTCAGATCTGACGAATCAATCTAGCCAGCGAGGGTTCCGGCCAGATCTAACCCAAACGAGCTCCTCTCGAGGGATTTCAGGCATGACGAGCTCGGGGAAAGAGAGGGAGAGGTCCGAGGAAGCACGAACCGTGCGTTCCGGTCGTTGTCGCGCTCGAATCGAGCTCGGAGAGGAAGAGCTCGACTAAGAGAACTCTGGCGAGTCTCGCTCCGTGCACGGTGGGCTCGATTTGGGAACGGGGAAGAAGAAGGAGGTGAGGGCGAGGTAAGGTAGGAGGAGAATATGAAGGAGGTGGAGGAGGTCGAAGGAGATCGGCGAGTGAGGGACGGCGGCGAGATCTCGTTTGGTTTCGCGAGAGAGAGCGAGAGCGAGGTTGAAGATGCATCGTAACGCGTGCGCATAAGTGAACGCGAATGGTCGCATTCTAGGGTTAGGTCTGAGGGGTTTGGGCCTTGCACGTTACTGGGCTCGGTCTTTGCGTGCGGGGCTGGGCGCGTCTCAGATTGGGCCCAAGCTTGGCCCAATCTCCAGCTCTGTCCAAAATTCACATTTTCCCTTTTTTTAAATTTTCCTTTTTGTTTCGCCCTCGTTCCAGTTTTTCGATCCGTTTTCTAACCCCGTCGTTTTAAAACCGTAATTTAAACTATTAAATTATCAGGTCTTTACAGTCTACCCCCCTTAAATGAATTTCGTCCCCGAAATTTAAAACGAACGTACTCCGCTTAAATCTGTCTCAAGGAACGTTTGATTAAAGCTCCCGGTCCATTGTCACCTAACCCACGGACCCACAAAAACAAGTTAGTCGATACCGGAAATCTCTGTCGGTAGAGGTGTCGCACCGACACACACGACTTGGTAGAGATATCCTATACCGAAATCGTCCGTCGGCATAGGTATCATGCTGGATCAATTCTCACCTCGTACTTAACGCGGATCCAACACACAAACGCTTCTCCTCAACTATCCACTTCACTTACTTAAGTAACACGCGACAACAACAAAAGGGGTAAGCCCACGTCTCGTACTGCAGTCCCCGGCTCCGTCGGCTGTTCACCATCCGTATCTAAAGAAACACACAACATCGGTCCAAATATCCTCCTGGAAATTCATTGGGAAAAACATGACACCTGGTGTCAAACTCAACCATCGGCATACTCCCTTGATGTAGTCGTCATACTGGAACATCACACAGGGAACCGCGCGTACGTGGGACCGCGACCGTTACTCGAGCAATCCACGCCAGAGTCCAACCATGGTTACGCCGCGACCAAAACGAAGAACTTAACACCCACTCGTCAGCCCTCACTATGATGACACTCCACCAGCGGTGACATACAATCATGATCAAACATCGAGGGTTACCCAACCAGTGATTTCGTGCTTGCCGTTGACGCTCGTTCATAAACCGTAAATCGAATCAAATTACAAGTCGTTCCACCCCAAGTACCACAAAAACCGAAGGCACTATGATACCATTTCCTCAGGGGCCAACCGGTCTTGGAGACCCTGCGCGTGCCTCATCCTTGCACTTCCGCGTCGACTCTGCGCGTGCCTCATCCTTGCGTTTCCGCGTCGACTCTGCGCGGTTCTTAAACGTTCACGGTTCACGTGACCCTTCAATCTTCTCTCGAACAACTCGGCACCACAAGGATCAACTTTTAATCCACAACTGCGCCCCGCTTGGGCCGCTGACCCGACCTACCAACACTGCTTCGTACGGTTCCATAATGTTACTGGCCTGAAAGCGTTGTGGTAGTCGCACTCGGCTAACTATTTTCGGATTCTAGCAAGCGGTGATCTTACTTCTACTGTGCCCTCGTAAGCGTCGTCCTAGTTCCCGCGGAACATCGGCGGTCGGCCCTTAATTGTTGACCACCGATGTGCGTCGATCCAACCTTCGTATCTACCGCCTGTCCATACGTGACAGTCGTGTTGCCCGATCGCACCTCCATCGATCGTCGGTCACAGTCGATCGACGCCTCGCGTCTTGAGGGTCGGTCCATCCCTCAGATGATATCGAAGTCGTCCAGCTCAACACAGAAGATTATTAAGAAAAGGGGGGGTCAAACGTGCCTTCAGTTTGAAAAAGGAGTGCTCACACTCAATAGTCCACACAATTTCCGCTCCCTTGCGTGTCAAGGCAATCATTGTAGTCAACGTGGATCCAAAACCCCAAGTCAAATACCAATCACTACCACCTAAGGTATCCCAAAATAGAGTGCCCGCTTCCCATAGCTCGGCTTGGTCAAACTATACCGAGAACATCAACGGTCTAGGGGTCTTCCCAGGACACACACACCGGAGCAAAACTCAAAACACACATACCGGACCGGCATACACCTCGATCGGGTATCTTCCCGTCACTCGGGGTATGATTCACAACATTCAACACCACGCAAACTACACCACGGCGAACACAACAACCCAAAGACACTTATCGTCACAACTCACCAAGAACACCTCATCAGTCTAGATATCCCATACCAGAATCCTTCGTCGGTATATGCATCTTGCCGATCTCAACAAAACACACGGTTATAGTTCAGTTCATGAAGACCACCACGAACGGTCGACCACTCTAATTTCAAACGTATGGCTCGCACTTGTCAACCACTTCACCCGTAATCGGGGTGTTAAGACACAAGGGTCGTATCGAGGCTTTACTCTTAAGCCCAATTTCTCAGCAAGGGCAGAAGAAAACGGAAAAGTGCGATGCATGTGGGTTCTAGGCCCACCACGCTTCCATTGCGACACTCTGATCTCATCGCCACCCGACCACCTTCCCCGACCGGTCTGTCGGCTTACTGATACCGTTGCGGCCCTCCGCCGTTCGGTACTCGTATTCAAAGTCTCGGATGCCGACAGTGTGAAAGTACTGGCCCCCGTTCTAACGCGACGAAAACTACTGATGTTTCTCATCTCGTCTGCTTCAAGCCGTCAGACGGAGCCTGTGGCCGGGAGAACCTTGCGGTTCTTCGTTCCTTCGGTTCTCTGGTCTCGTGCGGTCCCGCAACACTGCTCGGTCGCTGCCGATTCTTACGGACTCTCTCGGTCTTTCTACGACCTCGTTCCACGGGTGTTGTCGTATCCCCTATCTCGAGCTACACCCGAGTCATCAGGGTGAGAACTCGATCCAAACTCTGGGCTCGACCCTTGCTCGAATCTCTTGCATCGGTTCGCCTCGATTGCTATCAACTGGTGCAACTGGCCCATGCCATAACTCTAGCCTCGTACCTCATCTCTGATGCTTCGTCCCTTCGCAGCCCGGGACATGCTGGTGTCGCTCCTCCTAACCTTTCCAGTGGTCGTACCCCGGGCACTTGTGCCCCAACGGCTTACCTCTCCTGCCTCGAGATGTCACGTCGTAACTATCCCCCTGCACGGCACACGCACCCGCTTAGTTTCTCAACAACTCTTAGAGGTGACTCACTCCAGATGCTAACGTTCACACACACGAACAACAACAACTTAAACGGTTCGGCAAAACTTCACTTTACTCAAAACAGTAGTAATAATAGTAGTACTAGTACAAACACCGCACCCTAGTGCGTCACACAAAACCTACCACACCATCGCACAGAAGAAACCACAAGTCTCACAATTCAATCACATAAACGCCCAAGTACAACAAGCAGCATAACAGCTTACACGCAGCCAACCAGTTTACAGAAACACAAAGCAGCACAAATTCCACACAATCTCAACCCTACTCAATAACACAGGTTGTAAAGCTTATTCAAGTAGCAAAATAATAAATGTGGATATCATCTCGTTACAACTCGGTTCAGGCGTCCCCGAACTATGTTGTAACCAACTGATATCCCCACTATCATGATTTGCTGCAGTCAAATCATAATAGGACATACACTCCAATTTTCCCTAAAATTTCGGCATGTTCCATTTGAAAACTTGGTCAACCAACCGCGCACGCGGAACAAACAGTTCACAATTAAACAGCACACAACGAACAATTTAGTAAGTAGTCCACAACACAATAATCACAGCAAACCGGCAAATCAAGAGCCAACCAACAAAAACCAACACACGACAACTCCTAGTGACCCAACTACCCACCTAGTGACGTACGGTCCGAGGTTTTTGAAAAATCATTCCAAAATGAAACCAGGCTCTGATACCAAATTGTCACGCCCCAAATCCGGTATTGACCAGATCCGAGACGTGACTTAGTGAAATTAAATAAAAACGAATCTAGAAGGGATTTAAGTCTGAAAAAGAGAGAATAATATAAATCAACAAAGTTCACTTCTTGAGCCTCAAGCCCAGTCAAAATAAAATGGAAAGTACAGTACGTCTCTAATGACAATAAGTAAACCCTGGCCATCCGCTAGCTCCCCAGCTCTGCGTGACCCTCTAGTCCAAGGCATAGCTATCACCTGTAGAAAACATAGTAAGGGGTGAGCTTGACGCTCAGTAGGGAAAACCACAAAAAACCTCCTCAAATCGGATGTACCATAACACCTTTCCACAATTTAAATCACCCTGAAAGTTACGAAAATACAGATGATTTAAGCCACAAGACTCTGAACCACACGCAAACCAATTCTTCGTACCAAAATACCCCTAGTTCGCGATGGGACACATATCATCGGGACTCCCAGAAACGTTCCCACAAGGAACACATATCATCGGGATTCCCGAAAATGTCTCCAAAGGGACCCAGATCATCGGGGTGAAACAAGATATCCTCCCAGAAACATCCCCGAAGGGACACATATCATCGGGATGAAATAAGTCTCTCCGGAACACGTCGCATCGGAGTAAGACGACAAATAACACGGAAAACACTCAATGTCACAGACACAACAATACTCAATCAATTCAAAGCAATCTCAAACACACAACTCGTAACCATCGCACGGTCTCGGGAGTAACCCGCTCGGCCCGGCGCAGCCGCACGCAACTTCCCCAACACAAAGTCGGGATAGGCGGTCGACCTCATCGCGGAACACAGCGTTTTACCGATCGACGGAAGGCAGGGAAATCGCCTCTTCGCGGCCTCATCTCTCGCGGTGCTGAACACAGCGTTTTACCGAGTGCTAGTCGGAAGGTAGGGAAACCACCTCTTCGCGGGACACAGCGTTTTACCGACTCACGGTCGGAAGGTAGGGAAACCACCTTTCTCATGTAACCAAAGTACCATAAACGCAACACTTTACCGATTACGCGCCGGAAGGTACGATACACCTGACGGAATTACATCTGCCACACTTTACCGGCCGCGCATCAAACAAACACAATCACATTCTCAAACAGAATCACAATCACAAACTCAAAGTCACACAACGATCACGTACTTACCATCACTTACCAACACCACTCTCCACGTGGTAACCCCACCGGCTTAACCGTTATTCAATCCCCAACATTCCCAGTTCAACAAATCAGATAAACGGGAAAAAAGCCAAACCAATCACTAATATGCATCACCGAGTTCAACTCTACTCGTTTTCATGTTCGCTAATTATTATTCGTTCAAACAATACATCATCAAGCAGATACACACAACAAACAATCCTACAGGCACGACATGGCCCGATTCTACCAGCACAACAATTTCCCAAGACAAAATCGTAAATGTTCACAATTTATACGTCTACGCTAGTTATTCACATCCTACATGCATACTAGTTCTTTAACTGGTTACTAGGTTTCCAAATATGCAATCTAGTACATCCGAAATAAAGCGGGTTTCGAGATAATTCCTACCTCAGTCTCTATCTGGGTCGCCAAGCTGCTGACACCCTGGCCAACTCCGGTCTTCTCCGTGCTCGGGGTAAAGGCCTGGTTGTAACACAAAAGGGACCGTCATCAGTCCCGGTCCAACTCGTAACGGTTCTCAAATTAATAAATTAAGTCCAATAGTTCGTCCAAACATCCTTTAATTTGTCTGATAAGTCCATGAAGTTATCTGATTTTAGTCCAATAATTAATTTTAAATAATTTATTAATTAAAACGTATTGACCCGACCCGACCCGAGCTCGACCCGAATCCAGGCCCATCCTGGATCCAGACCCGGTCCGAATCCAGAACCGACCCGGACCCAAGTCTGACCCGTACCCGTCCCAGATCCAGTCTAGACCCGATCCAGACCCGGTTTAACCCGAGTCCAAACCCGGTCCAGACCCGGACCTTAGATCTGGCCCAAGGCTCGTCCTGATCCAGGCCCGTGTCCTGGTCGTCCTGGCCTAGCTACTCCAGGCCCAAGCCCGTCCCGGTTCGTGTCTGAGCTTGTAGAGAGCTCCGGCGACGTTCGGGTGTTCCGGCCACCTTCTCTGACGGCGACGATACCCAGGACCCATCGTGACGCGCCGACGATGCTTGGGAAGGGACGACGGAGCTCAGGCCGTGGCTGGACGAAGGCGGAGGTGTCAGGCGTGGCGTCAGGAACCATCCTCGTCTCAGATCTGACGAACCAAGCTCGCTGACGAGGGTTCCGGCCAGATCTAACCCAAACGAGCTCCTCTCGAGGGGTTTCAGGCACGGCGAGCTCGGGGAAAGAGAATGAGAGGTCCGAGGAAGCACGAACCGTGCTTTCCGGTCGTTGTCGCGCTCGAATCGAGCTCGGATAGGAAGAGCTCGACTGAGAGAACTCCGGCGAGTCTCGCTCCGTGCACGGTGGGATCGATTTGGGAACGGGGAAGAAGAAGGAGGTGAGGGCGAGGTAAGGTAGGAGGAGAAGATGAAGGAGGTGGAGGAGGTCGGAGGAGATCGACGAGAGAGGGACGACGACAAGATTTGGTTTGGTTTCGCGAGAGAGAGCGAGAGCGAGGTTGAAGATGCATCGTAATGCGTGCGCAGAAGTGAACGCAAATGGTCGTGTTCTAGGTTTAGGTCTGAGGGGTTTGGGCCTCGCGCGTTACTGGCCTCGGTCTTCGCGTGCGGGCTTGGGCGCGTCTCAGATTGGGCCCAAGCTTGGCCCAATCTCCAGCTCAGTCCAAAATTCACATCCCCCCCCCCCCCCCCCCACCCTTTTCCTTTTTGTTTCGCCCTCGTTCCAGTTTTTCGATCCGTTTTCCAACCCTGCCGTTTTAAACCCGTAATTTAAACTATTATATTATCATGTCTTTACAGCCATTTGTTCCTACTTTTGCTACATTAAGGGGTTTACTTGGGGCTCAAGTTATCAGTTATGCTTGACCCTTCTTTAGTGAGAGGGTAGTTTTTGATTGGTTTATGAGACTAATACTATCTGTACTTAGTCTTTTAGGGTTAACTCTGAGTGTTGGGTAGAATTAATCCTGGTTTTATTTGTTGTGCTTGTCGACTTGGTATGGCTGGGATACTGTACTGGTTTGGAGCAAGAACCCTCTCCTTCGGGTTCACTAGCAGCTACTCTCAACCTTATTTTAGGAGTTGATTTGAGTTTTGTTGCTATTTGAACTGTTTGTATTCGTTTATTGGTAGATGAGATAAGTTGAATCACGCTCACTAGTTCTATTGAGAGTTGTACTCTTAACTTCTCTTTTTTTAGCGAAATGTGCAATTTTATAAATGATATATCAGATCATCGATGTGCGTCAGGGAAAATGCTTCATGGCCACTAAGGCCAGACAGAAGAGTAATGGCTCACTGATCCTTTTTTCACTAGAACCGTCACAAGCGGTATTTGAACGCCATATAGGCAATGATAGAATACGGGAGATGAGAAGGTGGTACTGGAATTCCTGCTCCGAAAACTTGCCAAGGACTTCAACAGTAGTGGTGGGAGGCAATACATGAATCGAGGTTCCCTCCCTGAAAAAAAATCCTCGATTCTATGTTCCCTAGGCATTGATCCTGTAAAGAAAAACTCAAATAAAGTAAATAGGACTCTCTCGATCAGTCATCTTCATAATCGAGAAGGGGTAGAGGCCAAGGAGAAGGACGCACTTCTTTATTTCAAAAAATTGGTTGCTTATAAATAAAATTATTGCTGATCCAAAACACTTATTGGATTTTTTTCTCAAAAAATTAGGGATTTGACGCAAAATATAGATGTGGTGAATGAAGTCTGTTTTGTGTGTGGTAAAAGAAGATTCAAAACTTATCTATACGTTTATTTCCACAGCCATATATATGTACAACTCCACCTTATCCGCATCAGTTGAGATTGAGACCCAAAACCTCTACATTTCTTCCAGCACCATGGCTGCCACCGCCACCGGCTCCGTTTTGTCCTCTCCTTTTCAAACCCTCAAAAGCATACGCTCCGAAAATGAAGCCTTCCCAATCAGAATCCAGGCAAGCAGGCGCTCCTCATCATCATCCGTGTCACATTCCAATCCCATGAGCCCTCTTCCCTCACCTTCTCTGTTTCGCAAGCGGCGCCTTGCTGCCGTTACACAGGAACAGCCGGCCGTGACTGTGGAGGAGGACAAGGAAGGAGAGGAGGCCGTCAACACCAAGCTTTACTTTGGTAACTTGCCTTTCAACATTGATAGCTCCCAGCTTTCTGCTTTGATTCACCAATTTGCAACTCCTGATTTGGTTGAGGTATTCTATTGTTCGCGGATCCATCACTATTGATGAATTCTATTTTACTGATGGATGCAATTATGTTCACAGGTTCGTTACGATGGACAAACTGGAAGAAGCCGGGGATTTGGATTTGCCACAATGAATACTGTGGAAGATTGCAATGCAGTGATTGATAATATTGATGGAACTGTAAGAATCATCTCTCTTTCTCTATATATATGTAGGGTAACAACATTGATCATCAATTGATCCCGTGAATGTGAACTAAAAGGAGGAACATGATGGTTTCAGGAATTTATGGGTCGACGGTTGATTGTGAACTTTTCCCACATACCCAAAGAAAAAGAGCCTCTGTATCCAGAAACGGAGTACAAGCTTTTTGTTGGTAACTTAGGGTGGTCTGTCACAGCTGAGAGTCTGACAAAACTGTTTGAGCAACAAGGTCAAGTGGTTGGGGCAAGGGTTCTATATGACGGCCAATCAGGAAAGCCCCGTGGCTTTGGTTTCGTGTGCTATGCAACGCGAGACCAGATGGAATCTGCCATTAAAGCTCTCAATGGAGTGGTAAGACTAAGAGACATATATACATTGTTATGAGTACATTGTTGGTAATTGCTAACTTTGGTACATTGTTATAGGTACTCGATGGACGACCCATTCGAGTCAGCGTAGCTCAGGGAAGGCAATCAAAAAGTTGAATGAAAAGGAAATGGAAGGATTTGGATTTTGTGAGTAAAAGCGGATAGTATAAACTATCAACGAATTTGTGAAATTTTTGTATTTTTCTTTATATTGTGTAAGAATGAATATTTGAAGAAGATATAGAAATCCGTATATGTTTCTCATTTTTATGAGCAGTTTATAGAATAACCAAAAAATGGTTATGAATTTGAAGAAAAATAGGAGGACAGTTATGAGGCAGTCCTAAAAGGGGGGGCATCCACATGTGGTTATTTATATATGGGTAATTTCTTGGCCAGCAAGAATAGATAGCTATTTTATCTTGGAGCTCTCAGAGATCATTGGATTCCCAATTGTGGCCGATCTTTGAAAATGTCGTGGCAGACATACGTGGATGAGCACCTGATGTGCGATATTGAGGGGAACCATCTGACTGCCGCTGCCATCACTGGGTTGGACGGCGCCGTGTGGGCCAAGAGTGCCACCTTCCCTGATGTGAGAGCTCTTTGTATAATTTCCATTTTGAATTGGTTTTGTGTGATTGATTGATTTGTGATTTAGGCCAAGACTGAAGAGATTAATGCCATTCTCAAGGATTTTGATGAGCCTGGCTCTCTTGCTCCCACTGGGTTGCATTTAGGCGGCACAAAGTACATGGTTATCCAGGGTGAGCCTGGAGCTGTCATTCGTGGCAAGAAGGTTTGTCTTCTCTTTTGGGAATTGGGTTCACTTCCATGAAATTTTTGATGAATTTCTAGTAGAATCATGTTGGTTTGCATGAGAACTATCTATGTGTGATCAGTGCTATTTGGATATTGGGGTGACTGATGAATGGAATTATCTTTGTGTAGAAAATGGTTTATGTAGCATAGTGAAATGATAATACAACCTGCTGTTCTTGTGAATCTACTTTCTATGTGTATGTTCTCCGTTGGGCTGTTTTCTTTTGTGGACGACATGTCTGCAGATACTTGTCATTTCTGAAATCAAGTGTGTGAGAGAATATGTTAATGTTGTTGTTTCAGGGCCCTGGTGGTGTAACTGTAAAGAAGACAGGGCAAGCACTGATATTCGGCATGTACGACGAACCTATGACTCCAGGACAGTGTAACCTGGTAGTGGAGAGGCTTGGAGATTACTTGGTGGATCAGGGCATGTAGGAGGTCATGTTCCTTGGGCTTGATGCCTTCTTGTGTTCTGATTCCTAGTATGCATCTTCTTCCTCTACTGAGTTTTTATTGATGACAAAAACAATGAAAGAGTAAACCTTTCTAAATCTTTCAGGATCTTTCCTTGTTTGCTACTTTTTTTCTTGATGTCTTGTATGCCTAGAAGATTTGGAGTGTGTTTGGAATTCTCTTCACAAGAGAACAATGTCGTGTCCTTGAAATTCCTTTGCTATTATGACTATAAAATAATCTAGAATCTAATTTGTTGATTATACAAATATACATTTTCCCAACAAGAATTTATTGTTATTCTCTTTCTTATGTGCTTGAGCAACTATAGATATAATTAGTCATGCTCAATGTACCACTTGCTTATTAGAATCCATTAATCATAGTCTTGTGCCTTTCTCTTCTGCATACTCTCTGTCACATCTCATCTACGCCTCTTTCTGTTTGAGGCGAACAGTGATGATATAGAGTTTGTCTCTTTCTTCTTCTTCTTTATCTTACCGAAACTCCTCTGACCTTCATTCTTCTCATGCTTCTTCTTTTTCTTCATCCTCATCCCCAATAGAGTCTACCACGATTTCTCTCAACCCTATAGCCTAGACAAAACCGATAACACCCTGACCTCTTGGAAATAAAAACCCTTCGTTGAACCACCGCTTCTCTCGACCTCGATAACATTACCAACCAAAACTCCGGCCACCACAACCACCCCCTATAAACCCAACCGCCTGAAGCAACATGCAAGAGACTCTCTCTTCGGAGAATACCCAAACCCCTACCCCGCCCCCTCATCTCAACACCAAGATTTCAACCGAACACGGGCTCATACTCAACGAGCCTCGCCGTGGTTCAAGCCAAGCGCACAAAGGTTTTCATCGGAACCACCTTGAAAGACGACTTCTACGAGGACGACAATGAGGTGATCCCAATGAATTCATTCACGTCGCTTGATGACTCCTAATACCGATTCGCTTTCACTGGTCAACTTCTTGCAGACAAAAGAGTAAGACCTCGTTCTCTCTGTATCGTTATTGCGAACGCCTGGAATATGGACGATCTAATGATCCAACCACTAACAGAAAAAATTGTAGCCTTCTATTTCTCCTCTAAAGAGGCGATGGACGATATTCGTGATAGAGAGCCGTGGTCTTTCTATGGCACGGTGTTACACCTTACGCCCTTGTCGCCATGGACCCAACCGGAAAGCCTTTTCTTCCGAATTGTCCGGATATCGGTGAGAGCCTATGATATCCCAGTAGAAGCTAAAACCTCCCAGATGAGAACTTTCATAGTCTAAAATCTGAGGAGGGAGGTGGAGATCCAAAGGGAAAACGCCCCGAAATTCCCAAGCCATCCTCGGGGTTGGATTCTTTTCTTTGACTCCGGGTGGAACTGGATGCTACAAGGCCGCTCCGACGTTACCTGATTTTGTATATCGATGCAAATGCAAAGCCGTTTAAAATACGTCTTGAATACGAAAAGCTATTGGATTTATGCTACCGGTGTGGCCGACTCAGCCACCTGACAAAGATTGTGTGGTTGTCCTCCCGGGTGTGGGCCAGCTTGCAAGGCGGAACGACGAGTCTCTACGAGTCCACCAAAAATCCAATCGGAAGGGATTTTTCGTACGAATTGGAATACCATGCCACCACCGACCCCGACGGTTGTGTATGAAACTCCTGCTAATCCAATTTTATCTAATTTTGTTATGGTGTCCTAGGAGAAACGGGAGTCCTGTCGGCCGGTTAGTACCAGTCTCCCAAAAAGTTGTGATCTTGCACAAGAGCTCGATGATGTCGAATCCACATTCTTGCCTACGATTGAAGAATCGGAAACCTCCCACTGGTTGTAATGTTGAAGGATGTGGAATGCGGGAAGTGATCGGTAGTACCTCCTCTATTCTTGTTGACCATCAAATTCACAATCTTTCCTAACCGAAAGGCGCCCTTACCCAACACTACTTATGAGGACAGGGACCCGAAGGATGATGGGGGACCACAGTTGCTTGGGAGGCCGGTTTAGAACCAGGTGGAGCCACCCTAGTTTTAGCATGTTCAACATATACTCCAACACAAGATCTTTACTGGATTTGATCAGAGGAAGAAGATTGCCCCCCCCCCCCCGGGGAACAGGTTGAAGAAGGAACCGCAGAAGAGGCAGCCAACAAAGCGAATCCAAATAAAGGCAAAGACCCTCAAGGTCCTTGCTAGAGAAAAGGGGATCCGGCCAATTGAAACAGTGGTTAGCTCCAAGAAGCGAGCTTTTGTGTTAATGGACATCGATGCGAATGTGATGAATTCCCAACATGCCCCTCCCTTGAGTATTTCGACGAAGGCTGGCAAGCAGCTTTGTCGAGAATATGATAGGTCGTTGGATGGTTGGGAGACTGATCCTTTTCACCTCCCAACGCTCCCATGGCCCTATGGGGGGTGATGTTCTTTGGGGTGATAACCAGTATGCCCCCGCAACCCAAGGTAACCTTCCTTCCGGAAATTTAGCCCCTTGGTCTCGTGTTACTAAGCTATCTCCAGCTAACAGTTCTCTTCTACCTTCTTGTGTAGAAAATTCTATATTTTCAACCACACGCGCTAGATCATCTATTTGCTCCCAAATGGGCGACTCCGGCCACCCTCTTGTCTTGTATCGGGTATTTCCCTTGATTTTGGTGTTGTATCATCTTGTTTGCTTGAATGAAAACATACCTCTTTACTAAAAAAAACCATGCTCATTGTACTCACAGTTGGGCCTCTGATACTCGGCCTTTGTATCTGACATTGGAGACAAGTTTTTGGTTTATATTTACCCTCCCTCCGCTCATTGGTGATCGCTAGCCTCTGATATCGGAAACAAGCATCATCAACGAATGTTCAGACTTTGCTTCTGATCTCCGATATCGAACGTTCGCAACGACACCCGACCTCTAATCTGCTATCCACCAATGGTTGAAAGACACGAGGCTATACTGCTAGAAAATTTGGCCAACCGTATTATTTTTTATAAAAAAATAAGAACTTTTCAAAAATAAATAAAAATATTTTTTTCTACAAATACTTATTTTTATATATCGAAAAGAACTTTTAAAAAATAAATAAAAATATTTTCCTATAAATACACCAATATAGTTCTCTTCTCATGCCCTCAATCTTTTCTCTTAAAACGCATTTTTCATGCAAATTAAATCTTCTCATGTCTCTTTTCTAAGATTATGAAATTCTTTTTTTCTCACCCAAACTAATGGACTGGGAAGAATATGAGCGCTTCAAGATGCATGGATGGAGAACTAACATAAAGAGTTCGAAACAATAAAGTTAAGGTTAATTTCTAAAGAAGGATCGTCGTGGAATCATCGCAAGTATGCTGGAAGGTACCTGGCTTGAGGTCGTGTAGAGGGCCACCAATGACTCGTGAATGATTACTTTATAAGGTTGTTGATTTATGGATAAGAGTTATTCTAATGTGTGTTTTGGATGAGGCAACATCTATTCCTTGTGTACCATTTCCTCTTCCTTATGTACACCTTGTGTACCATCTCCTACTCCTTACATGCACCTTGAAATAGATATTTCAGATCCTCATGTTGAAGAAGAAGTGCCTCACTAGGTCTTCTTTAACCAGGTCTGTCGAGAGGGATATTCCTCCATACCCTGTTTCTTGAGTTTACCCCAACACCCTTAAACTTTCAGCCAAATCAGTAGACTATTTTTCCACGCCGATTGAGCCTTCGCAACCCGCTGCTACTATTTATGGTAATGGGACTCTGGTTTTGTCGGTAGCAAGTCGATAGGTTGTTTGGAAGAAAGTCGGACATGTAGGCAGATATGGCTTTGGATCCCACGGATTCAGATTCTGTTGAGACGGACTTGATGTCTATCTCTAGGCTTTATGACGGGCTGGATGGGGCGCTAGTCCCTCTTCCGGATAGGTCCCCTCCTCCGCTCCAGGTTCCTCCGCTTTAGGTTGACTTTGGCGATGTTGTTCCTCAACTAGATGTTTTTTTTGTAGTTCTATTCATCTTTGGTCGATAGGCGTACCATGGAGAGTATTACACACATTGTGGCGATATTTGTTGAGAAATTTGGGGCCCGCTACAGAGAATCGGCTGAGGAGGCCTTCAAAAATATTGAAGCGACTTTGAGTCCTCACTATGGTAGCGGGGTGTCTTGCTCTATCGAGGTTACTTGAATGTAATTTTATCGCTTTTTTGCTTCTTGCTTTACGCCCTGCTTCCTTGGACTATTTCTGCTTGTAATCGTTATTTTTGTTTTTAATACATTTATCTCTCTCTGAGAAGAAGAAGAAGAAGAAGAAGAAGAAGAAGAAGAAGAAGAAGAAGAAGAAGAAGAAGAAGTGTCTCATGTTAAAGAATATGAAGATGAGTAAGACTATTATGCAAATGGAAAAGATGTTGGTAAAGAACTGATTCCGATAAATATGACAAGGTGTTTCAGTAATTTTGTTTAAGTAGTTTGCTTATTTCTTCAAGTCCACAAATATTCGATTGTGTTGCTCTTTGGGTTATATAGTTTTCTTCAAGATCTACATGTGATAGACATATATTTTGAAAAGGAATATTTGTTTCATTTATTTGGTAAGTTTTTGTTTATATCCAATTCAGTTTGTAGGTTTTTAGGAACCTTCTTTTTATTATCACTCTTTAATGTCAACTTAACGGAACAAGCGTGTTGGATAGGATTCTCGTATGTTACAAAATGAATACTCTATAGGGTTTTAGGGTACATACATGCAGCGGAACATAAAAAAAACTAATCCCGAAACCCTAAGCCGGATCCATGTAATGCGAGTTACTGTAGATAAAGACTGTAAGTAAATAGAATTACCTCTTGTAGATTGATTTTTGATTCGAGATGAGGAACTCTACTCTGATGTGGTTCTCAAGGCGTCTCCAAGAGAATTCCCCTTCTACGGATATTCACACGAACAAGGATTTTTCAAAACTTAAGTTTGCTAGAACTTTTTTCTATTCTCTCTATTTGGTTGTGGTAAAAAATCCAAAATATGGTATAACTATATGATTTTGGACCAAGAGGGTATTTGTAACTCTAGATTTCCTTAGACCAAGTGTGAAAGAATAAGAAACCTTGAATCAAAAGACAACTAAATGGATTTGAACTAGGATTTTCCTTTTCTATTTAAATTAGGTTCAACTTTCCTAAAATAAATATTTTCCCATTTCAAGATATTTATTTAATGTAAATAACATATATTTAAAAGAACATATAATTAAATAAATATAATATTTAATTGGGCTTCTAAAGTCAAATCGTTTTGGGATTGTTCTTGTGTGTCCGACCTTGTAGTTCATATGGTGTTGGCAGTGGACTCAAAATTTTCATTTTGCTCATAAGTTATAGATGTCTTCTAGTAAGGAAACATAACTCGGCAAGTCATATGAAGATCGTTAATCCGATTTAACTACTACAATTAATACCTTAATACTTTGTCTTTATGATATCGTGATTGAACATAAGACATAATGATGTCATCCTTATTCTTGTTAATCCGCAGGACTATGCATTTTCACAATCTCACTCATCAATGGGTTAGACAATATCTAACGCATGCATGTGTCATGAGGGATAATTCAAACGACAATCACTCACATTCCTTGCATCTATGATTTCACACCCAACGACAACATTTATTATTGTTCGATTAAAGAAAATATTGCATTGTATCAAGACATGAACATATCCATATAGAATTCCATGGTGACTTTAAGGTCATATGACTTAAGTCATACTACAGTATTGAGAGATACTCATGACATCATCTATGTAGTACTCTCAATGTGGGTCATCCAATGCTAATTCTCTAATCCAATTGAAATTTCACAAAATGATAATAAAAACTAGGGAAAACCCTGAATCCTAACTGTGTTGGAAAGGTGTTTTTCACGTCCTAACTGAGCGTCACCTTTTGTTACGTGTCCTATACCAAAGGTGATTCTTTTTTACAAAACATGAAAAATGACACCAAAAAGTGGTATAACGTTCGCATTCGATGATTTTTCCTCTTAATTTTTGTATAATTTGCGTTTATCAGTCCACTACAAGAGGTAGGTGGTATAAATTTACAAAAAAAAAAACTTTTTTGGTGTCATTTTTCATGTTTTGTAAAAAAAAAAACACTTTTTGTATAGGACATGTGACAAAAGGTGACCTTTGGTATAGGACATGTAACAAAAGGTGACGCTCAGTTAAGACGTGAAAAACACATTTCCAACATAGTTAGGATCCGACGTTATCCCTAAAAACTATCACTGCATTATTAGAAAATGAAAATGTAAAACAAAGATCCAAATTGACCTAGGGCATAAAACCAAAATATTCATTATTTTGGACGATTTCAGATTCATATCCTTTTTGTAGTACAAACTCTGAAGTATTTTTTGTTCAAAAAAAAACTACGAAGTAGTCTTTTTGTTGGAATTTACAGCGCAATTTTAACCACAAGAGATGGCTTGTACGTGAAGCCAACTCTCAAATATCAGTATGTATTATTTCACAAAAAGGCAATTGTAAAAGCTGATTATCTTCTTTACACGTTTACCATATTGTTACTATCATCCAAAAGTTGTCGTTACGTTGAACATATTTTATTTGCATTGGCACTAAATATGTTTAAAATATAAGGAAGTATCTCAAATACAATTTCAAGATATCAAAAAATACCTTACAAAAATAAATTAAATGGCGATGTCATCCTAATGACGTCTATTCTTTTGGTCGCGTCCGACCATCTTAATTGTCGGAATCCATTAATTCAACTAACAGAAACACTACCACATTCCCCACTCAACCCGAACAATACCAGATCTTGAAGGCATTAGGCAACACTTGACGTCGAGACAAGGTTATAAAATATGTTAAGACGTTAAACGGGAGAATAGTGCATTCGAGGATTAGTCAGATTTTTTTCCCTATGTTTTGAATCTTATTAAATAAACTTTTATATTATATGACTCCTCTATCTGAAAGGAAGAGTAGAATTCCTTCTTCGTTGCTGTCCTCATGTCAGTCACATCCTTGTTTTATGTATATTGGAAAGTGTGACTCTTTGTTAAGAAAAAAGGTGTTCATACAACTTAGTGCGACTTCTGGTTCTATTTTTTTAAAATTGGGCGGGTAATTTCAAGCTGCAAGTTTTACATCCAATGTACTTCTTGCTTGGACTAAGACATCCAACCAGATTCAAACAGATATCTTTCTTCATTTTGACAACTATTAGTCTTGTGAGTTTCATGAGATGATAGCGGGAAGTACAAAGTCCGGAGATAATCCTATCCTATTTGACGCACTTGTGAAATGTCAAGGAATTGGGCGTTACTAAAGATATGAATTATATATATATATATATATATATAGGTGAATCAGGTGTGAAACCTATATTACAATGTGAACTTCACCAAAATGCGACATGTATCGCGTTCTAAAAAATGGCCCATTTTTTTTAATACCAAGTTCACTAATTTAATAATTCGCTTCATTTCAACTCCTACTAACTTCGATCTTGCGCCAATATTAATACTTTTTCAAGGGATTTCTAAAAAGTAGTGTATTGAATATATTTTGATGTGTTTTTGGATAGGGTAGTGGGTGTGTTGATATGAGTGCGAAAATACAAGATGTGGTTTGCAAATATAGGAGATGTGGTTTGAGAATATGAGTATGTAGTTTGAGAATATGAGTGATGTGGGTTTGAGAATATGACTGATGTAGTTTGAGAATATGAGGGATGCGGTTTGAGGATATAAGTGATGTGGTTGTGGTTGTGTTGGATATGATTTGAGAATATGAGAGATGTGTTTCACAAATATTATGGATGATGTGTGGGATATGGTTAGCAAATACGAGTGGTGTGGTTTGCAAATAAGATTCATATGGTTTAAGAATATGAGAGATGTGGTTTGTGAATAATGTGTATATCATATTTTTTTTCTTGTAGATGTTTTTTCTTGCTTCAAAATATATTCAGTATACTACTTGTTAGATAGATCTTACAAAAAGAAAAATATTGGCGCAGAAAAAAGCAAATCGAAGTTGAAACGAAACGGGAATAATTAAATAAGTAAACTTGATGGAAAAAATAGACCTATTTTCTGAGCGCGACAATGGCGCACTATGGCTGAGTTCATAAATTCACATTTTAAAAGGCCTTCACATGTGATTGTTCCCCTATATATATAATACTAAAGATATGAAAAAATACAGATATATGAATATTTTCTATATTCAAATCCTTGAAAAAGAAATTAAATATGGATGGTTGTTCTAAGAGTAATCTACATATATTTGTAGAGTACAAAACCGCTTAAATGCTAAGGAGAACAAATAGAAGGGTCGCTAATAGGCAATCTTTAAGACCAAAAATTGCCCCCATAGAAAATTACAGGGCTAAAACAAACAAAGAACAAGAATCTTGTGGGTTCAACAACACCGTTGCAACCCAAGTTCCAAAGTTGAAAAGAGAAAAACATCGAACACACTCAAAACCATTTATGCCCCTCTTAAAGCCCTCTAAAAAAACAAACAACCCAAATATCCCTCCTTGAACCAAATCAACAACTTAACCATCCAACCAAGACAAAGAGCATTGAAGCAAGTACAAAAATAACCGAGGAAAAACAAGATGTCAACAACCACCCTCAATATCACAAAGCACCCAAACAGTGCACAACAAATCATCTAGACAACGCCGCAACACCTACATCCCTTCACTGTAAAATCATCCTCTTCCGCACTAAGTTTCAACCTTCCCTCATAAGACTGCCCCTAGATCAACCGCATGACTTGCCTCCCCTAAAACATGTGAGTACGAACCAGTCTTGGTATAATATTTGCAAATATGTAATTCATGTTGATCAATATTTAGCCTTGTGGTCAAGTTTGATAGATGATAGTTGGTTTGGGAGGTTTTTTCTTCTTCCACCTTTCTTGGCCTAATTTTATAACGACATGCATTTGTAAAGCTGCTTGATAACTTTACTACACCCCAAGGCTATCAAAACGATCATCAAGAACTCTGTTCTTTGGTTGTGAACCAACAAGAAAATGGAAAAAAGATAAAGGAATGGTCCCCACAGTTGAATTGGACAAAGGGATGTTATCCGAAATACTCAAAATCGGTTTAATAATAGGCGATCCAACAAAATTATCGAGAGAGAGATTTGGAACAACCTCTCCTCTATCCTTGAAAGCTAAGGGACCTGATGAAGTTAATGTACCTGCCCCAAGATCTATTTTAAAATAAAATACCGAATCTTGAAGAAATATTCTCATCGTCCATCATCAAAGTAAACCTATCTTTGAGGTCTGTTGGCTTCTTCTCGATTTCGGTCATGGATGTCTCTGCATGAATAGTTTCAACTGGAACTGAGCTACTAGCGATCTCTTAGACATGTACAGAAAATGTAACCCATCTAGCTTAATTTTCAACTCAAAAAGGCCATCTACACACAAAGAGATATGCAAGAGAACATAAGCTCGCCCGAGACAATCTTTCAAACAATTCATGTTTAGGATATGAATTATTGTACCTTTAGACCAAATAGAATGAAGCGTAAGTTCTTTAAACACAAGCCCTGAATAGGTAGTCCTTCTAAAGCAAATCAACGGAAAGAATCGATCTATAAATATATATTCCCTGAGATCACCGAAGCGACAAACCAATCCTTCAAAAACGGCCAATAAGACTCTTTCAAGTTTCCCTTAAAATCTGGATATGGAGTTAATGAGAAACACTTGGCTTCCCAAACCCCTAACCACCACATCCGAGATATCATTACAAGCCAAACCTCTTCAAATCTCCCCCAGAATCCGATCTTCATAAGCTATACCCAGGAATATGATACGAGCTAAGTTTGAAATCTCCAAAACCACCATCCCTGAGTACATTTTGATTGTCTCGCTCCACCTAGCTTTGCGGTCTATTTTGCAATTTGATAAGCGTAAATGTGTCCTAGTTAATTAGACCATTTCCTCCTATGTTTTTACCTTGTTTGTGCCTCGTTTTTAGATTTTTAACATTTTCTAATAATCGCGCAAAACCTCGTTCTAAGTCGATATTTTTCAAATGCTCAAAATATTTTCATGACTGGTCTTATTTTGTAGGCCGCAAAAAAATAAAATTATTTGCGCAAGAACGAGGTGTATCAGAGGCCTAACGAAGCGGGAAGGAGCGTTTGAAGCGCCAAATCACAAAGCATCAGCCGTCAGATCCGGTGCAGCTGCGGTGTACCCCATCCCGTGCACCCGCGCGATTTTGGCCCTTGGATCTTTTGACTGCGCATGTGACCAGATCCCACCGCCCATCGAGCATACGTTGACCAAGGCTATGGTCTGCCAGATCTGCTGACCGTGAGATCTACGGCTCTCAGATCCAGTAACACGTTGGAGATTATGCTACCGCCCCCACCGGATCAAGTCCGCAGCCCAACGCACCTCTGCTCCTTTCTCGCGTGAATTTGAAGCACATCAGATTTTTTTTCTCAACAAACGACTTTAGTCTTTATATATATAGTAGTAGTCTATAGGGAAAATTTCATTTTACCACTATGTCAAACATTTAACTTTAGTTTGATACCATGTCATAAATTTTTATCAGTTTCATACATAAACCAAACATTTAATTTCACTTCCATACCCAACCGGGTAAAATGTCCAAAATACCCCTAACTATTACTCAAATTTTCATCTCATGCCATTGACTCAGAATTTGAAAAGAAATGAAATGACAATAATACCCTTCATTGTTTAGGGTGTTAAACTGAAATTTTCACTAATTTTAAAATAAAATTAGTTTTTTTTATAAATTCAATTTTTAATTTCAAAAAATCATATTTTAATTTTAAAAATACATAAAAATCATTTTTTTTATAAAAATAATTTTTTATAGTAAAAACAGTTTAATATATAAAAAATCATTTTTATTTTTTAAAAAAATTAATTTTATTTATATTAAAAAAAATCATATTTTAATTTTAAAAATACATAAAAATCAGTTTTTAATTTATAAAATACTTTTTTTTATTAAAAATAATTTTATTTATCAAAAATCATTTTTATTTTTTTTAAAAATTAATTTTATTTATATAAAAATTTTTTAAAAAAAATTTCACCCCTCTCTCTCTCCTCCTCTCCCCCTCCTCCGCCCCGTCCCCGACCACCCCCAAATCAGCTCCATCTTGCTCAGATTCCAAACCCCAGACGGTGAGCCACCAAAGCAAATCCCCCAACACCACCACCATTTCTCACTCCACCAGTTGAACCCGACGTCTCTAGTCTAGATCTGGACCAACTATTTACAAATCTGATTGTGCCTCCCACGAGCTTGTTGTTTTCTCCGGATTTTTTTACAGATGAAGCTGCCATGGAATTTTTTTACAGATGAAGCTACCATGGTGGAGATGAAGTTGTTGGCCATGGTCAAGAACAACAGATCTGGTCTTTTTTTCTCGGTGTAGCTCGTCGTGGCTCTGTCGAACCTCAACGATTCGGTGAGAAACGACCATGGAAAATTGCTCGTGGCTTTTGGTAGTTCTGAAAGTTGCTTGTGAGTTTTTGGGATTTGGCCGTCTGGGGTTTGGAATCTGAGCAAGATGGAGCTGATTTGGGGGTGGCCGGGGACGAGGCGGAGGAGGGGGAGAGAAGGAGAGAGAGAGGGGTGAAATTTATTTTTTATTTTATTTTTTTATATAAATAAAATTAATTTTTTAAAAAAATAAAAATGATTTTTGATAACTAAAACTGTTTTTAATAAAAAAAAAAGTATTTATAAAAAAAAGCTGATTTTTATGTATTTTTAAAATTAAATCTGATTTTTTGAAATTAAAAATTGAATTTATAAAAAAAAAACTGATTTTATTTTAAAATTAGTGAAAATTTCAGTTTAACACCCTAAACAATGAAGGGTATTATTGTCATTTCACTTCTTTTCAAATTCTGAGTGAATGGCATGAGATGAAAATTTGAGTAATAGTTAGGGGTATTTTGGACATTTTACCCGGTTGGGTATGAAAGTGAAATTAAATGTTTGGTTTGGGTATGAAACTGATAAAAATTTATGCCAGGGTATCAAACTGAAGTTAAATGTTTGACAGGGTGGTAAAATGAAATTTTCCCTAGTTTATAACATCTTTGACATCAGATTTTTTAGATTGAAAGATCAAAATACAAGCTTTTTCTATTTCAATCTTTCTTTCTCTTGTTCTTCATTTGTTTTTGAGTGTTCTTCATCTTGGAAGCATTTTCTACCACCAAATGTCATAACTAAGACGATCCAAGGAGGTTTCAAGCATCCATGAGTCTCCCACCATCTCCAACTTCTCCATTTTCATGAGTTGAAGCTTTAGAGAGTTGGAGTGGTGGGTTTGCAAGCTAGAAGAGTTTTCGATTGGGTTTCTCAACCCAATCCCGGTTCTAATCTTTACCCTTCTCTAGTATTGTTATAAAAATTGTTTTTTTTTTGTATGCTTGAGTAGGATTTGGATTCCATGACCTTGTATTTTAATCTTTGGTCATGTGTGTTGTGTAAATGTTGATTTCCGTTAAATTGATGCATGAGTTTATGGTTAATTTGATGTTGGTGATGTTTTTGACATGATTTGGGGGTTTTGAGCTTAATAACATCTACTTTCTTGTATGAGTATTTGTCTATATTTTAGCTAATCGATGATCAAGCATGATTTTCTTACTTTGTGTTCGAAACTTTCATGATTTTAAAACCCGATTTCATGTGCTAGCTATTTCATCTCTCGGGTGTATATCAAGTTCTAGGTTAGAGTTCGTAAAATTGCATACTTTAGCCATTTAGTGAACTTATTTAGGATTTCCGATATTTTAAGTCTTGATTTCTTATTGACGGGATAGAAATATGCTAGGATGTGTTTTCTCGATTCTCTTGTGTGTTTCAAGCTGACCGAACGATTTGGTGATTTTCCCTAATTGTTGTGTGTGCGCTATGTAGATTGATATTTGGAGCGATCCATGATTCGATCTAGTGTGAGACAAGATTTCACGTTTATAGAATTTGCTTACGCTTGTGTATTACTAGAATGTGGTTCTATTTAGTTCAACTTGATTATTGGTACCATCTTGATTGTTGGTGTTTGATATTCGAGAAGTGAACTAGGCGTAGCTAAGTAGATTCGTCCATGGTTTAAAGTTTACTCATGCTTGTGTATTACCAAAGCTTCATGATTCGTTGCTCTATTTAGTTCTTCTTGATGATCGATTTATTCAGTCGTTAGGTTGATTGAACTAGGCGTAGCTGAGTAGATTCACTATTTATTTAGAGTCCTCTCATGCTTGTATAGTACCAGAGTATCATGATTCGATACTCTATTTAGTTCTACTTTATTTTCGGTGTTCATCGTTACTGATGGCATTCGGGAATTAGGAAGTGAACTAGGCGTAGCTGAGTCGATTCGCCGAGTAGTATAGCTATCTCTACTTGTGGTAGTTGGTAGAGAAAGTGACATGTATTCGTTTTCGTTATCTCTCGTTCGAGGATTGATCGAGCTTCGCTCAAGATCATAGAACTACACCCTACTTTGTTGCTTTCCGATGATTGGTGGTTCGCATATCGGTCCGGGCAATGGTCTCATGCCCTCTCCCCGTGACTAGTATGTAGTTGATTTCTTGATATCGCATACATAGGAACTTAAGTGTTCTAAGACCATAAGGAAAACATTATTCGTTTTCACCCTCGTTAGCCAAACCGTGCGTTAATTGGAATTCATATTGACATGTACCCATGATCGGCTCTTTGTGTGAATCGAAAGTGATGTGTCTTAGGTGGTAGCTTGTATATAGATTTATTTATTTTCTGAACTTTAAACAATTATTTACCTTTCTGCTTTTATTTTCCCTATCGGGTATGTGGAAGTGACAACCCACGTCCATAGGTTTCAGCAAAATACTAGTGATACCTCTACTCCCTGTGGGGTCGACCGGTACTTAACCGTTAAATCTATTGCTTGATGACCGTGTACTGATGCACGTAAAATGAGGGTTTTGACGCATAGTCATCCCCACTCATCACAATTGCTTTTCCACTCTGGATCCCTATCCCTTCTTCCGAGCTTAATCCACTAACAAGGTATAGACTTGCACTTGCTCTCCATTAAATTCCTTGATCTGACAATGTGCTCACCCTACTACGATACATTGAAGAAACCAAAATAATTACCTTTTTTGTTTGGTCTCTTTAGCACAACAATCTCTGAAATATGAGTTATTCTTCTACATATAAATTTGTAGAAAATATGATGTGAATGCTCCGCGCGTGTAATTTTTTCGGCGATCCACAAATATCGGTTAGGGCTTCCTTCTCGTCGGCGTGCAGCTGTCGTTCCTCGACGGCGAAGGCCCGACAGAGGTTTCTCTCTGAGTCCGTATGTTGCTGAAGGAGTCAGTATTGTGAATTCACCAATCGACGCGGAAACAGGTTGCAGAGGTGTCACAGTTGCGATCGTCAATGTCGCGATCTCTGGAACCGGAGTACTATGAAAAATTGGTGGAAGGGAAGGTAACAAGGGTGCCTAAAATTGCATCAGTGATCTGCAGATTGGAGAACTCTGCTCGCGTGCCCATTGACAGTTCTGTTAGTCGCCGACAAGAGACTCCGGCAGGGACATAGACTGAGGCAGGTCAGGACGGAGGGACGATCGTCTCGGAATCCTTGGGTTCTTCGAAGTCTTTGCGGACTGGGGAGAGGAAGGAGGACTCGACAAAGGCAATGGAACAGTGTAAACTGTTCATATGTAATCTCCCTCCTGAAACCAATCAGATGAAGTTGAGGAGGTGGCTTGAGGAAATTATTCCAGTGTTCAGAGTGTTCGTGTGTAAGAGGAAGAATGCAGGGGGCAGATTCTTCGGTTTCGTATCAGTTAAATCCAAAAGGGACGCTTTAATCTTGGTAAAGGCTTGTAATGGTTTCGTTTGGGAGGGCCATAAAATCTTTATGTCTGTCGCTTGGCCGGAAAAGATGATCAAAAGGTTAGGAAGACAGGTGGTTTCTCAAATTTGGAGACCGAAAGGTGTGGAATTGGAAAAACAACCAGATGAACCAGTTAAGCGCACAGAGAGTTCTTCTGTGCATCAGAAAATTATTGGCACCATGTCAAGTTACCTGTCACCCTGGATTGAGGCAAGTGTGTTGGGTGTGGCAAGGGAGGAATTTTCCTTGAGCACATTACGCGAGACAGTCAATTCGGAAGGGTCACTTGATCTACAGTTCCGGTACCTTGGAAACAGAGTTTTTTTGTTCCTGTCATCTGATCAAAACACTTTGGCCGACTTATTAAATTCGAAATGGAAGTGGTGTTCTGAGGATTTTCTTCTGTTTGATCAGGCAAAGGAGTGGGTGAATGGAGCAAGGGGTTTTCTTAGTGGAAGGTTTCGGGCATTCCGCTTTCGGGCTGGTGTATGTCAACTTTTCGTGACATCGGGAGCTCGTGTGGCTCGTTTATGTTGGCCTTAAGAGACGAGACCTCTCCGTTGTTAGATTGCAATTTTCTTTTATTGCACTTAACATCTTTCGAGGTTTCGTTTAATCGAGTAATGGAGCTAGATGGCAATTTGTTTCATGTGGTTCTGTCCAAGATTTCATCGTCCGAGCTTTCGGCAAGAGATCCGAGTACAGGTTACAGAAAGGCGGTGCTCTCACAGGATAACTCGGCCTTCCCGTCACCGGATTTTAGTTTGAAGGGCAAAAGTATTGTGAAGTTCTTGACTGCGGTGAGAACTGTACCGGAATCGCCAATCACGTGCCCAAGTCCATCCTTGTGTGGGCCTCAAGTCTATCGGGCTAGGGTTTCTAACAATGATCTTCTCCAACCAAGTAAACCTAAATTAGTATTCCGATCCTATGCTGCACGTCGTGTCTCAGTAGATAAGGAGAATGCGGATCGAGAGAGGAAGTGGAAACTCATTAAGGCCAGTCAGAAACTCTTAACGGGTCACCCGGAAGTGGCATATCAAATTGAAGCTCTTGATTTTGAGATGGGTGATTCAGTTGATCCAGAATTTCAGGACGATTCTGACGACCTTTGTTCGAGTGAATGAACAAAAGTGGGGGAGTCCCTCCCTGCTTCCTTACCGTTTTAACCGGGTATTATGGTGAAATTCATCTCCTGGAACGTGAGGGGGATGAATGCCGTCCAGAAGAGATGGTGCATCAGGGTAGCCTTGTCTAGGCAACACCCTGATATGGTTTTATTTCAGGAAACAAAAACAGAAGAAATACCTCCCTTTATTTTACGAAGTTGTGGTTTTTCGAATGGCTGGGAATCAGCTTTCATCCCTTCTGTTAGTGCGGCAGGAGGCGTTCTACTGGTTTGGAGGTCGGTAATTTTTTCAGTGACTCATTCTTATAATATTGATAATGTGTTGGTTTGCAAAGGTTTGATACGAGCAGAATCTATTTCCCTAACTATGTTGAACGTGTACGCACCGTGTGAGAGCGGTGTTCGGGTGAAATTATGGAATAAATTGTCCGTTGCCAGTCCCTCGTTTGATGACTATTTATTGGTGGGTGGGGACTTCAATTCGGTTTGCATTAGAGAGGAACGGGCCAATTGTGATTTTTCTGAGGTTGACAGTGAGGCCTTTAGGGATATTATTTTCGATTTAGCGGTATGTGATTTACCGTTGACGGGTAGCAGTTTCACTTGGTACAGACCCGCTTCCAAGGCCGCCCGTTTGGACAGATTTCTTGTCTCGGCTGATTTGTTGACTGTATTCCCGAACTTGGCTCAAAAAACGTTGCACAGGGAACTTTTGGATCATAAGCCGGTTGTACTGGAGACTTAGTCGATCAACTGGGGACCAAAGCCCGTGCGGTTTCTTAACGTATGGACATCACACCCGGAGTTTTATGAGTTTGTTAAGACTCAATGGGATGGTTTTGTGGTTCAAGGAGCCCCCATCTATAGATTGTGGAAGAAGCTTAATTGTCTGAAAAAAGCCATGCAGGTGTGGAATAATGATGTTTTTGGCAGGGTGGATAAAGAAGTAGTTGATTTAAACACTAAGATTGACAGGTTGGATAAGATTATTGATGTTCGACCTCTGACTGGGGATGAGTGTACTCGGAGATCTCTTCTTAAAGTTTCGCTGATTTCGAAGCACAAATTATTAGCCAAGATTTGGTCACAGAAAGCCAGATTCAAATGGTTTATGGAAGGGGAGCAGTGCTCGAAATTCTATCATCGTTTGGCAAATTTCAATGCCTCTTTGAACATGATAACTGTAATACGGGTAGGGGAGACTCGGTTTACTGACTCGGCGCAGCTAAAAAGTCAAGCGGTCATCCATTTTCGTGAACGGTTTGTTAGGCCGCAGGAGGCTCCGTTTCAGATACCTGCCATTCGGTTCAAGCGGCTTTCTGCGATTCAATCATCGGATTTAGAGGCAACCTTTTCGGTTGAGGAGATCTTTAATTCGCTGTCGGATTGTGGAAACAATAAGGCACCCGGGCCGGATGGTTTTTCGATGTTGTTCTTTAAGTTCTGTTGGGAAGTGATACATGTTGATTTGTTACATTTCGCTAAGGAGTTCCATTTTCAGGAGTTTTCGGAAAAGGGTTAAGTTCTGCATTCATGGTACTTATTCCCAAGATTCCAAGCCCGGAAACTTTTAATGATTTTAGGTCGATTAGCCTAATTTCGGGTCCTTACAAAATTTTGGCAAAGTTACTGGCTAATAGGCTTAAAAGGGTTCTACCGGATTTAATAAGTGATACTCAGAGCGGATTTATAGCAGGTAGACAGCTAGTGGACAAGGCGCTTATCGCATCAAAAAAAATTCATGAAGTGAAAAAGTCTGAGAAAGAGGCAGTGATTTTGAAGCTCGATTTTGAAAAGGCGTATGATAAGGTCAGTTGGTCTTATTTGTTAGAGGTTATGAGCATTATGGGTTTTTCCGAGAAGTGGAGACTATGGATGGCTAGCTGTTTCAGAGCTAATATGTCAGTGTTAATTAACGGGGCACCTAGTGCTGATTTTGAAACAAAAAAATGGTATCCGTAAGGGGTGCCCTCTTTCCCCCTTTTTATTCCTGCTGGCTGCTGAAGGTTTGAACCAAATGTTGTTGGACGGTATATAGGGTGGTGATTTTAATGGTGTTGAAGTGGGACGTAATAGCCTGCTGATGTCTCACTTGCAGTTTGCAGACGACACTATTCTTTTTATCAGGGGTGAGGAGGCGGGTTTGAGGAATGTGAAGTACGTGTTGGATTTATTCCAAGCAGTCTCGGGTCTGAAAATAAAATATGCAAAGTCCAAAGTGGTATTACTGAATGGGGAGTCTTTGTCTGAGGAGCTGATTTCGTCCATTATGGGATGCGAGGTGTGCGATCTGCCCTTACCCTATTTAGGCTTTCAGTTGGGACTTTCCCCTAAACGGCTCAGGTTTTGGGAACCAGTTTTCATTCGGGTGAGAAAATATCTAAATGGGTGGAAAGCGAAGACCCTAAACATTGCAGGCCGAGTTGTATTGTTGAAATCGACTTTGGCAGCTCTCCCAGTGTTTTATATGAGCTTGTTTAAGGCTCCTAGATCAATGATACTTAAATTGGAAAGGCTTCAACGTCGTTTCTTGTGGTCGCATAGCGTGGCAAGACGTGTTATTCACAAAGTAAAATAGGACAAGGTCTGCCGGCCGAGATCGGAGGGCGGTTTGAGGCTTAGAAGGCTGGAAGAGGTTAACTTGAGTCTGTTGGCGAAGTGGTTTTGGAGATTAGCTGAAGATGACACCTCTCTCTGGAAGCAGTTAATTTGTGACAAATTTAGATGGGACCTGAGGGAGTGGGATCTGTTGAAATTGGACCGCCGAATAAATCATTTCTTTTTGGGCACATTATGAGTTTGGCCAGTGATCCGAGATTTCAAAATCTTTTTGGAGGTCAAGGAATTCACTGGAAAGTGGGGAATGGAATGAGGGTGAGATTTTGGGATGACGTTTGGCTTGGGGATGAAGCTTTCCGGTTTAAATTTCCACAGTTGTTTGTTGCTGCTCTAGATCAAGAAGCTTTGGTCAAGGAGTACTGGAGAGAAGGACAGTGGGTGTTAGTCTTTAGAAGGGACCTATTTGTTCGTGAACTGGGTGAGGAACGTATGTTAAAGGAGCTCCTGAACTCTTTTTGTCTGTCTGATTCTCAGGACATGATGGTATGGGTCAAAGGGCCACGTTTTACAGTGGGGGCGGTATACATGCTGATTACGCCTTCCTTTGATGCAGTAAGTTGGGCCTCAGTTTTATGGGTAAAGGGCCTCCCCCCGAAATTCAGCATGTTTATGTGGCTAGCGTTGCATTCGGCTATCCCTACTATGTCCTTTCTTGAGGCTAGAGGTTGCAGAATATCATTGAATGCTATGAGGTGTTATTTCCGCAAGTTTTGTTTTGAGGATGTGGATCACCTTTTTCTTCATTGTGTGTTTTCTTGGAGACTATGAGGATTGTTGCACGAGTGATGGTCTGTTCCTTGGGTGATGCCGTCTTCCTTTATGGCGGCTTTTGAGGGTTGGGAGATTGAGTCGGGTCGTTTGGGTGGTTCGGCATGGTTGAAAGTGTGTTACTTGACTTGCTGGTATATTTGGTTACAACGTAACGATATAGTCTTCCGTAGCAGTTCGTTGTCGGAAACAGAGGTTTTTGCCAGTTTAAGGACTCATGCTTACAGTTTATTGTGGATGGCAGGAGATCTTTTACCTAACGTTTCTTTTGAGTATTGGACTTTGGCCCCGAGATCTTGTATCAGAGGAAGGCACAGACGCAGGGGAGTCACTGTAGGGTGGTTATAATTCCTCTATTCTTTATGTTTCCTGTTTGTTTTGGTTTTAGTTTGTAGCCTTTTTAAAAGGCCTTCGTTGCAGGTTTCCGATTTGGTTGCCTGTTCTAATAATATAATCGCCTATCAAAAAAATAATCTAAATAGAGCTTTGACCTAAGCCTATGAGGGTTCAAAAGGTAGATTTCAAACAAACACTTTGATCCTTAAACCTTGTGCCTCATCCTTTCTCTCCCAATCATTTTCCTGATTTGTTGTGTCCGCCCTATTGGTTTCATACGAAGAGCTTCTATTCGCATCCTCGAACCAAAATGGAGGTGCTACATACACAGATCTAAGACGCTCTCTTTGCGTTGTCATGATAAAAACTAGAGAGGGAACCAGAAGGAGCCCTGATTTCAAGCCTCATCCTCGTCAAGTTTGTAAGTTTGTGTGAACAAGAGCTTGAGCTCGTATGTCCAAACTATTTACATATAGATGACAATCTTTGTAAAAATTACAATCTTCTTCTAGGACTCTTTCAAGTTGATTAATCTTTTTGGATCTTTATAGGAAGAGAGATGATGCGAGTCAGAGACGACGATAGTCAGACGAGCTTTTCAAGAACAATGCTATGTTGAGTTGCCAAGCAAGCTTTTTTTTTTTTTATCAAAAGTTTAATATATTACAATAAAAAAAGTCAATACAAAAAGCAAGGATTCGTAGAACCTTATTTAACAGACCCTAAGAAAATTGACCGAGAACTCAGTTTTGAAGGAAAACATATAAAAACTGAAACTTGAATTCAAACTGAGGAGAACCGTTCAAGATGGTGCCTAAACACTACTTGATCCCATGGAGAATATTATTTTCACCATGAGGAGTACGATCGAACTTGAACTCGATAGTAAGTAGGGGAGGATAGGTATGCTTCGGGGATCCCTCCCGATAACAATCACTAGAGTCTTGGGTACTTAACATTACCACTGGCGAGGCTATTTCCCAACCCTCGTCTGATCTTCACGTGGTTCCCCTGCAGATCCTCTCTTCTTTCCCATTGCCTTAGATGAGGAAATCCATGAAGTATTGTTGGACCCGGTCTGTGAACTAGATCCCTCTATTGGGGGGAGCCATCCGATCCCATACCGCCTCATCCCCTTCCCGAAGGTTAGGTAAGGTGTTTGGTGGTTACTATTTCACCTCTTCCTTGATACAAGAGGACCTTAGGTAAGGTGTTTAGGGGTAATGGAGCAAAAACTAAGGGACCCATCGGGGATGACGGTACCTTCGTACTCTAGTCAATATCATAGTACTAGTCCAACTTGTCTAGTTTGATCACCATGAGGGGCTTATCAAACTGGGGTATCCCCGGAGTCCCTTGATTACATTGTCGTGCCTCGTGACCAATCTGGCCATAATTATAGAAAAAGTTGTGCAATCGATCATAAGTTAGAGTGCCCTTGTCGGTTCCGGATACTCCCAAAAATGTATGACCATCGACCGTCGTAAGAGGAAATTCAAGTCCATACAGAACCGCACCCTCACACCCCAACAAGAGCCCTATTGATCATACCCCAACAAGAGCCCTATTGATTATAGAAGACATCCACACACTCTCCCAGGACAGCACCAAATGATCTCCCATGTCTTATTTGTCCAAAATAATGGTGGGAGGCCCTTGGCCTGCACCCATAGTTGAAGTTGATCCATGTAGGGAAGCTCCCTCTCCATCGGATCAACGATGTCCCCCATAATGAGTGATACCCATAAAAAACTATGGTTCCTTCCGGCGGACCCAATCCTTAGCCTTCTGCGAGCCAAAGTAAAAAGAAAAGACCCACGGGTCGAGGTCCTTGACCATGAGTCATGAAGCCGATCGTCCCCAAGCCCTCGAGATGGCCTTCCACAAGATCATTTCGAAAAGGTCGAGCCGTGAGCATCCTCCCCACCATACCATATTGTTGGCGGCAAGAATAATTGGATCCATCGGAGTAAACATGACCTCGATTACAACATCCTCGTCCTCCATCCATAATGAAGCAGACCGAGAACTCCTCTTGGAGGGATGTCACTGATGGTGGCACAACATGCATTGGCGGATTCTCGGGAAAGGGTGGAGCTCTACAACTAGGGTTTGGTTGATCACACCAGGGTTCGGAACGGGGACGACATCCATAGCCGTGTTTATCAACACTAAGGGTTCGGAACCACCCTTGGTTTGAGGAGTCCCTATCATCAAGGGTTCAGGACCACCCTTGATCAAATGAGTCCTTGTCGGTGATAGAGCGATCGTTAAGGCATGGTTCGTACCTCTTGGTTGACGATCCCGCTTGGGTTTGATCTTCATGAACGATGGTAGAACGCGTCCTAAAAAAACCCACCATAACAGAGTCCAACAGAGGATGTGAGAATCATTTACCGCCTCGCTTTAACGGCCTGGTTACTTCTGAGGAGGGATATGGAGGCATAAGGAGGCTAGGAGGCGTGGTGATCACGAAGGAGGATTTAGGACAACCACATACATCATGATCATAGCGTCAATCAGTGTCATTAGTCGATTAGGTTTAGGACTGAGGTTAAAGAGAATCTCTTGAAGAGTATTGCACACGACAATAAGATATGATTGCTAATCAAGTTTTTAATATATTCTCAAGCACCTAATTATCATTTTTTTAAGTTTGTAAACAAATGATTGACATGTAACTTATGTTACATATTTTGAACTATAGGTAAAAGACAGTACACAAAATAAATCTGAGATAACACATTACATACACCAATTTTTAATTTTTTTTCGAAACAAAGATTCATTAGTCATAATAAACCTTACAAACCATACGAAACAAACCTTGCATCCACTAATCATTTTTGAGAACCCGAGAAACGACTAGTGAGATGTTAACTCTTGACACAAAGCGACACAACGCCTAGATAATCACCGATCATGTTGGTCTTTCTTATCGACGGTCCGAAGAGAACGGTCGATGGAAAGATCCAATCGACCACGCTACCAAAGGTAGCAACCACAACTAACGGAGACCCGTTAGTCAAAGACAAGTCTTTGACGATGATGTTCTGATAGACGGGACTTAGAGGAAAATAAAACAACAATGCAAAGCTACTTAACAAAATAACAACAATATCGAATCTGAAACAACTCATGGCCGGACTCCGATGGTCGAGGCTAGGGGTTGAAGCGAGAGGGGGATGGACGACGCCGACTTTACAGATCTGATCCGCTTGAGGCGATTGCACGAGACTGGCCGAGTGAGCACTATAAAAGCAGGAGCATAGCTCGGACTGCGGCGCTCCGACGGACAATGGGAACTGATCTGCATGTCTGGTCGTAAAAAGTAACATGATAGAGAGAGTCGTCTAGAGTTTTTCAGGTCGACCTTGTCGACGGAAGCTATAGATTAACACTAAAGACAACAAAAAACGGGTACAACCTTGCTGGAGATAAGCCGTCGGACATTGCTGGGACTATCAAACGAGAGTAAGCACGGAGGCCACTGCAGTGGGTCTGCCCGACGCGAGGGAGAGGGGATTCACATCCAGGGAGCAGCAGGGAAGCCACCACAGTGGCCAGATAGATTCAGCCGGTAGATCTCAGTGATCTGACAACCTAGCCGATAGATTTCGAATGGGGGATCTTCGATCTGTGGCTGGAGACATCGGATCCGGTAGACCCCGCCACTGGCCGGCGAAGCATGGAAGGACTGTCCCGCAGCGGAGGAGGTCGCGGCGGAAGGCGGCGGTCCGGTGGCGAAGAAGCGAGAGGATGCAGATTAGGGAAAGAACCCGCAACCTCGAGCCCACCCTGTCGAGTTTCCGGCTGAGAGGATCAGCGGCAAGCAGATGGGCTGACAGAGAGCAACAACGGTGAGAGACGCCGTGGACTTGGCCGGATCTGACGCCGCGAGCGGAAGGATTCGACAAAAAGCGACAGAGGAGGGAGGCACACCGCTCTTGTGGCCATATCTGACTCCGTGAGCTGTAGATCCGCCAGAGATGGAGACAGAAGGCGCTGTGCTGGCCGGATCTGACGCAGGCCGGCGAGTAGCTTGACTTGACAGGGAGAACGGGCCAGTAAGAGAGGCTCAGGGAGGGAGAAAAGAAAGAGAGGGTGAAGGGAGGGAGAGAAACGGGAGGGACGACCGCCGGTAGCTTGCACGGACGAAACCGTGGTAGCTGCCGACAACGGCGGCTGTGCGTGGTAAAGGTAGGGTTTCAGCAGTTCTTTTCTGTGGCAGAGAGAAACACGTTTTACTACCTCATTTAATTTTCGATTGTTATGAAAGCTAGTGTTTTCATACACCAATTTTTAATTGACCACAACAATTTATAAGAAATGTATCCTGCTTTCTAATTTCTTCGCCGTCACACATACGCCGTTTTAGTTACCAACCATTTTTTGCTTGCCCGACATGGATCAAGCACGTTTCAGTATTCCTAAAATGGAAACTTGTATTTAAAATGTTCTTTGAGGGGGCAGTTTGGTAATTGAGCGAACAGGGATTCGAAAAGGCCTAAAACCCTAACGTTAATATTAGCCACCAAACCCGCGATTATAGTACAAGTAATTGAAGGTCAGAAAATGAATTTATAATAATTTCTTATCGACACGCTAAAAACAGTAGACGCTGCTGCTGCTGAGGCTGCGCTAGTGTTAGTGTTAGTGTTAGTGTTAGTGTTAGTGTAGAGTGCCACCCAAAAGTTACAAAACCAGTGGAGAATATCCTTTCTCCCTCATATTAATCTATCGTCTTCACAGGTACCTATCTTCTCTCTCTCTCTCTAAAGCACTCTCTTTTTGTGTGTGTGTGTGGTCTGTGTGGTTCTGTTTCTCACTGGGTTATAGCCAAATTTGATTTTGATAGTCTTTCTGATGTGGGTGATGTTCAGATCTTGTGGAGGCGCATTTGGGATCTAGGGTTTTGGCTGGGGAGGTTTTATCTCGTTTAGGGTTTAAGGGATTCTGCGGAATGGCCACTCCCTTTCCCATTCCTATCACTGCAGCTCAGGTTCGCTTTCTACCTCTTGCTATGCCTTTTCGTTTAAGCTTCTTCTTTATCTAAGCTTTTGTGGGTTTTGATTGCGGTTTCAGGTCGGGACTTACTTCGTAGGACAGTACTACCAGGTGCTGCAGCAGCAGCCCAACTATGTGCACCAGTTCTACTCCGATCTCAGCACCATGATTCGCATCGATGGCAGCGCCAAAGAGACTGCCACTGCAATGCTGGTGGGTCTTCATAATTGTTTTTTCTTATTTGGAATTTATCTGCCTTCATAGTTCTATGATTGAATTTTAAGTGTAATGTTTTTTTCTTTCTGTTTGGAATTTGGAGTTTATTGAATGCCATATAGATAGTTTTGTAATGGGGCTCATTTTTCGCTGTCAGATTGTTGGTAGCAATAGTTTCTACTCTGCAGTTTGTGGTTGATATGGAACATGTTTTGTTGATTTGTTCTATCATGTGCCATCTCTTTTTGTCTGTCCTGGTGCTCAGTGCTCTTACAATTACTTTCATATTCTTTAACTATTTTAAGTGAACAATAAATTGATGGATTAAGACAAAATGATGATGAGAAGAGAGTTTGATTTCTTTTTTCTTCTGATTTTGGCGAGGAACATGTAAAATAAAAAATTCCCGCTCAGAATTACATACTTTCCTTCTAAAATCTACATACGTATTATAGAAGTCTAGAAGTTCACAATAACACCTTTTGGCATAATGGCGTTAGCATCAAAATATAATTTTTTATGTTCTTCAAATAGATGGCTATGTTATCTTCATATGCCCCCATTTCCTTTGATGGCTTCAGAAACCATTAAAGAAAATTAAAATTTTGGATTTTGTTGTGTGTTAAGCAAACACATCCTTTTGTGTTAGCTTAGTAGGCAGTGACGTTAAATAGTTCAATATATTAAACTTGCATTAGAGCGATTATAATTATCAATTGACCAAGGATGCTGTAGTTTATTGCTGGATATTCTTAAACTTGGACTACTTGGCACATCATTGCATCATTTGGTAAGATACTAGTCATATGAGCAAAAGAAGAAGATTTGCAAAATGACATGATATCTGATATGGTAGTGACTTTGCTAACTGGTGACAATATAATAACAGGATATGTGTGCTTTTCTGGTACAAGGATTGTGACATTCTCTTTTGTCGTCATGTGAGCAAAAGAAGAAAATTTACAAAATGACAGCATAGGGACAGAACCGACATTTTATTATAGATGCAAATAGAATATGTTTTTTTTATCTGTGGGATATTAGTCCCATTCTAGGAAATATATTAATATTATTTCTCTTTCCATGCGATAGAAATTTAATGGTTTCGGTGGTTATTATAATGATATGTCAATTTTTATGTGTGGAATAAAGACATATATTAGGTTTTGTCACAGATTTATTCAAATTGCGGGTTTGTTTGGTGATACTAAATTTGTGCCAGACATTCTAATTAAGTGATATTCACCCACTTCCTAGTTTCTACATCACATAATTGGCTTTATGTTATTATTGTAATGCTTAGTCAATGATACTAAAACTTCCTTAGTTAAGTGGCCGCTAAATGTTTTATATAAATGAACTGTATAACACACTATAATCATGTTAGGTTGTCTTACAAAGCCTTTTAGGCCACAATTACACATCATTGTTCTTTGCCAATTGAAATACACATCATCGTTCTTCATAAAGTCTTCACTTTAATAGATTTGGTAGTGCCACACAGCACAAGTCAATTGGTAATGACATTATCTTCTTCATGTGTGTGGTGTACAAAATTTACGAGCTTGTTTTCTTCTCTTGTACACCATTAATGTGCATCTGTCCAATGATTTTGCTTTTGATTGTATTGGTTCTTTTTACTACATCTCTATGGAAACCTTGTGACTTAGTTTCCTTTTTCTTTCAAACTGTCTATAGCAAATCCATACACTTATTATGTCACTCAAATTCACCGGAGTCGAAATCAAGGCAGCACATTCCTTGGAGTCCTGGAATGGAGGAGTTCTTGTGATGGTATCTGGCTCTGTTCAGATAAACTATTTCAACGACAGGAGGAAATTTGTTCAAACATTTTTCCTTGCCCCACAGGAGAAAGGCTATTTTATTCTTAATGATATTTTTCACTTCATTGATGACGAACCAATTTACCATCCCCCAGCTGCTATGTTAGCTCAGTGCAATAGTGTTGCTACTACAGTTCAAGAACCAGGTATTTGAGTTGACCCACTTAATGATCCACGTTGTATGTCTTTTGCTGATAACAATTTATTATTAAACGAAGAAGGGAAGAAAGCAATTCATTTAGTTGTGATTTCTTGTAATATGCAATTCTATCATGTGTTTGCCAGTAGTTCTCAAGAATTTGATTAATGGATGAAGGAAAGTGGATCATTCTCTGCATTGTTGAAGTCTGATATTATAACTTCTCTCTGCATTAAAATGGATTGTGTCAAATTTGTCATAAGCTCTCATTCTGCTGCAGTAAATATCATTCCATTTATTTAAGTGCTGAAAATAATATTTTGATAAATGCAGTGTCCAACTATTTCCTCGGTGGAGAAATCCAGTCAAGGGAATTCGCAGCCCCTGCTGACATCAAGGAAAATGGGGTAGTCAATAACTACAGTTTCCCTGACCAGCGTTTGCAGCAAGTACCTGATACTAAACTCATTATGGGGGAGAATACTGCAGAAGAGCCAACTGGTTCGCTTCAAAACACAGTAAATGCTGCACAAGACAACCTACATGCATCTGTTGAGGAACCTCTAGTGGAGTCTCAAAGACATACTTATGCCTCTATTGTATGCCATGTACCTTGCGCCCTTATCACTTTCTCTCACAAAAAAATCTTCTGTATTTAAGAGATATTGTTCTTACATACATGACTGATTTTCTTCTGTTTGACTGCCATTCAAAGTTACAGGTTGCTAAAGCACACGCTACCCAGGTAGCTCCACAGCCTTCTGCCAACATGAACACATCTCTGGTTTTAGAGGGGAATCATGCTTCACAGTCCACCACTGAGCAATCAGTTGCATCAGCAAAAATGTTTGAAAGGTCTGGAGTAGAGACAGCTGAGGAGATTTCAGGAGCAGAATATGAAGGTTAACATTTCAGCTACTGATTTAGAATCATGTTAATAATGTTTATTTTATCAAAATTGCAATTTGCGTAATCATATTCTCGTAGACTGTATCTAAATGTGGCTTTAATTGATCCTGAAAGTCAATATTTTGGAGTGTATATATATACATATATATTGATGTTTAGTTGTGTTAATTCTTCAGGAGAAATCAAGTCTGTATATGTGAGAAACTTGCCATGTAATGTGACTGCTTCTGAAATCGAGGAGGAATTCAAGAAGTTTGGTAAACTAAGTTCTGATGGTGTGGCCATTAGGAGTCGCAAGGTTGATTCTTTTGGCCTCATCTTCTTTGCTTCCTTAGTTACTGCAACCATATTCGTGTTAAAAGTTTTCTTGTGCGTGCAGGATGTTTATGGAGTTTGCTATGCATTTGTAGAGTTTGAAGATATGAACAGCGTTCAGAATGCAATCAAGGTAATGAATACATTCCAAGAAACTTCAGTGCAGCATCTTATTTATTGAAAGTTTAAAATCCTACGAGGCATCTATCATGTAAGCAAATTCTTTGTATGATCTATTCATGTAGTGTGTGGTTATCTTTATTTATTTCCCATCACACTTTGTATATTATGACTGTCTTCTTGTTTTCCCTTCGAATATGCTTGCTTAGTTTTGCTTCTATATCTGCAGGCAACTAGTGTACAGATTGCTGATCGGCAGGTATTCATCGAGGAGCGGAGACCAAACAGCAACATCCCATTTCGAGGAAGTATGCAATTTATTTCTACTTAAAAATAATCTGTTCCCTTTAGCATCTTGGAGTGGTGCTCTAAATTAACATCTCACTAATATTACTAGATTTAACAATACCTGCTTATTTAATTTGTGGCAATGGGTTGGCTTCCCAATTGCTCTATCCAAAGAAAATATGCAAAATTGTCCAGGGCATTTTGGACATTCGTATCCAAATTTGATTGCGTTATAACAGGTGCAAAAAAGGTGGCATTTAGGGTTAGTTTTTGGCAACGGAAAGGTGGTATAGTTCCTGCACAACTATAGTTAGAGTGGGTTAGTTTGGGGTATTTTTCCTTTATGGATGGTACACAGTAAATCCGGAGTGCCTTACTGTGCGATAAATTGTTTTTTTTTCTCTGCTAAAAAGTACTTTTTCGTGCTCTGAGGGTGAGGGATGCAATTAGTAACACTTTTTGGTCTGCATGCTTATTACATGAGATCTCTGCCACTTCACTCAACCCTAGGTTACTTGTCAGTACTGTTTACTTGCAAATTTTCCTGTTTAATGATTTTTTAGCAGCAAAATGAAAGAGATTTTTTATTTATTTTTATCATACTGGTATTATCTTAATTCTGTTGGGTGTGTTGATCCTGAACAGGAGGAAGGGGTAGGGGGAGGGGTGGGTACCAAACGGAGGTAGCAAGAGGAGGACGAATTAATTATCGTTATGATGGTGGTGAACACGACTACAACAGATTCAGAGGAAATGGTTTCCATAGACCGGCCTCAAGGCAAGACAGAGGCTTTTAATTAAGATCAAGGAATAGACATCAGAGTTTGCATCATAGCAATGGATAAGACGCTCAGAAAACCATAGTTAATTACTTTTATAGTTAGGTTTATTAACAAGTACTGAAGATATATGGATTACATTCTTTTATTGTTTTGTCAGTTGACGGGAAACTTGATACCCTTAATTAATAGGCTGTGCAAGCAGTATTTCGAGTTAATTTGTCTATCGTATCCATGAATTTAACTTGGCTTGATTTGATTCTTCATATACTTTCCATTTCAGTAATTGTTCAGTGAATCAGAATGGTTTGGAATTGCTTATGAACTCAGAAATGTAGCTTGCAGCCTGCAATGTTATTTCATCAACCTTTTGTTCTTGGTGTCATGTCTTTGTTGCCTTTATGGCAGGCACATAAACGTGACCTTGTGTTGTACTATCCTCTCTAGAAACTAGCATATGCTATGCTGCTATATCACTGCTGAAATGTCACAAGGCCTTCAACGACTAGCATTAAAGTGCATGAGAGACCATCTGCACTGGTGGTCAGCGAAATTTTAGGTGTGGGCAACGGACGGGGTCCGACAATATTTTTATTATCCGTGGCTCAAACCGAAAAGATCGGTTACTTGAAATCCATAACCGTAACTGGCATCGGGTTCCGGTGGACAATCTAGAAACCGACTGTCACAGAGCCGACCAGTTACATTTTTTAACTAACTCATTGGGCTTTCTTTTGAGCCTTCAATTAAAGCTCAACATAGAAAGAAAAAAAAAACTCAATTTCTGAAACAACTAAAACAATAAAATCAATTTACAACAAAAACACAATATATCAACTATTATTTGTATTTTGATATTAAGCTATTACATCAAGAAAAACATCTTTTAAAAAGTCTTCAATGGTTTTTAAAAACAAAAACCTTCGAATAAAGTACTTGCCACAAACAATAATAAAAAGTTTAGAATGTATGCTTATTCAAGTAAAAGAATTTGAATTCAAGTTTATTAAACTCAAATAAAATTTGAACTCTAAAATCAAATGTATTCATTAATACATGAAATCAATATGAAATCAAGTCATTAAAACTTATCAAACATGAACTCAACTCATTCATTCGACATCACTGTATAAGTGTTTTGTTTTCCATATATAGTAACTTTAAAAAGGAGAGGAGCTCTAGGGTTTCGGATGATAGAGAGGGAAAAAAATAAATGTATGAGTTGAGTTGTGTCAGGTTTATATTTTATAGATAAAAAACAACTTTAGGATTAAGTTTGATCTCGTGGGCTTGTAAAAGTTAAAGACAACCAAAGATAAATTAAAACAATTTACGCTTCAGTCTGGACAGACCAATAAAAAAAAAAAAAATAGATTTATGAAAATAAAAGCCGATCGATCAGTTTTTTATCGGTTTGGAAGATAAGAAACCGTACCCACCCAAAATGGTGTCGGGTTGGCATTTTTTAACCGTAATCGTCGTCGGTCACACCAGTTCGGGTAATTCTAGTGATGGGGATGGCCGGTGACGGTCGGTTTTCGGTGACAACCAGATATTTGCACAGCCCTACGAAAATTAGTTGGATTTATGCGGATCGACAACAACTAGCCGATTCTCATTGCCCTATGTTACGAGACTATGTTTTCACCTAGTAAACCCGCACGGTTCTTAATCGAATCCAACCACTTGATGTATATTTGGCTTGCTTTATAACCAGCCTTACACGTTCAAAATTTAAAAAACTCAAAAATAGCCAATAGAAAAAGGAAACCAAGAGAGATTATTCAAGACATATCGTTTTTCGTAAAAGAATGGGTAAACAGAATTCAGGAGGTACCATTTTTCATAAACCAAAATAAGGAGCTCACTCCTTTTATCCACTTGAGCTTACTAAAATTCAGGTTGTGATCAATCTAATCTAACAGTTACAAAAGAGTATCTAGGAATATGCCCTTATGCATAGGAACACTTATTTCGTGGTAGCATAAATGAGGTTCTTGTATTCATACTACACTTCCTTGAATTTGTACTTGACTTACTCATAGGCAAGTCCTTTTACTTGTGGTTGATGGTGACTCTTATGAAGTCTATGAACAACACCTTCTCGACTATTTTATCGTACCTGATCCGTACTCTAGTCGGTGCTCGGAAAGACTCTACTCAGTTTGAATCTCCCAAGCCTTATTTTTTTTTATCAGCAACACAAATTTAAATTAAACGTCTCACAAGGAGGAAGAGGAGTACAACGAAGAGTCTAGCTACAGACTCCTCAACAAAAATAAACCACCACAAGAAGAATACACCTACAGAAGCAACATCCAACCAAGACTCAAAACAACACCACTTCATGCAAGAAAGCCACCAAGAAGACGGACACAATGAAACAACTAAAAAAGGGCTAATACCCAAATTTAAGAACAATGAAGCGCTAATTGAGAAAAAAAGGATCTACAATTGTTAGTATTAGTGCCCGTAGTCCAATCGTAAATGTCCATATGTAAATATCATCGTTAACAATAAAATTAAAGCGGCTTTATATTACTTATGTGTTGGAGTAATATATCGATGTGTGTTCTGATCCATGCCCACCATGGGAATAGAACCATAGATCGAGATAAATCGCGCTCGATGGGTCCCTAGTCAATAAAGCTTCACTAGAAACGACTAGTATGAAAGATGGCTCTTTATGGCATACGTTCTGTTAGTAATTGGAATGTGATTCCGAAGTCTGATCATAGATATCATGTGGGACATGATATTGGACGACTCGACATGAATATGTTTCGTAGATCATGTCATGAACATATTCATTGTCGTAGCTTGTCATGTATCCTTAGACCAAGGAGTCTTTGTGAGAACTATGCAATAAAAAACTGAGTTTGACCTGAGTCGAACGTTTCCTGTGACAGGGTTTCCATAACGGACATGATTGGATTAAGAACAGGCTGCATGAGTGACACGAAAGACAACTAAGAGATTTATCCCTCATACTACGGTATGAGAAATATATCGATTCTCGACCACTTGATCCAGAGTGACTAAAAGAATAGCATGACCATGGACATGATACTGGGTATCATATATTCAATCATCTAATATATCAAGGAACAATGATTGAGAATAATAAGGATGCCGACTCTATGCCTTATCTCAATCAAGATATCGGTGATAAAAGGATAATGATAGGGACAACAGAAAGGTTAGAATCGACAAGGTCGATTCGTTATGCAGTGTTAGGCTATACTAAGGTCTCGTTAGTTGCCACTTATGTAGGATCAAGTTAATGAGATTTTACGTTGATCTACCGACATGCATAAACCTAAGGGTCACACCGGAGGATGAAAATCATCAACACATTTATGGAGAATGGCCAAGAGGGAAGTTGTCACGGGGCATGACCAAAACTGGATTTTGGGTCATGTGCTCGTAAGTAATTAGGACTTTACGGATCGAGACAAGACTTAGAGTCTTGGGATTGATCGCGTTGGATAATATTGGACATATCCGGGATGGAAGGTGTGGAGGCGATGAGCGCATCACAAGATCTCATTGGGAATGGCCGCGAGCCATCACCCGCGAGGCCCATGAGCAGCCCATGCCACCAAAGGCCCATGGAACCAACTAGTTAAGTCTTAACTAAATGGTTCTAACTAAACTAGTTAGATTAGGTAGTTGGTGATTCAATCCACAAACTTACCACCAACTTCTAGCTACTCTACACCATCTTTTGTCTTATTTACTATTATTTTATTATGTTGATGGGACAATATGACTTAAGAGTCATATTTTCAACATAATAAGACACAACACACAAAAGAAGAACAACTTCTCTTTCTCTCTCTCTATATTTCGGGTTTGGCTTGCTCTCTCCATCTTGTTGTGTTCTTGAGTCCTCAAACACAAGAACTACGTGGCTTTGATTCCCAGGGTGGGTATGTCACGCCCCAATTTCAGTAAACCGAACTCAGGACGTGAACTTTTAAAACAATAAAACACTTTGAACCCTTTTTCATTAAAACACTTTAAAATCACCATTTGTTCAACAAAATAATATTTACAACTTAAAACACGTCCCAACAAGTGGACAAAAGTATGGTATCCGTCGCTAGACTCAAAATAAACCCAGAATCCCGCTCCCAGCTCTTCAAGCTTCCGAAGCTCACCTAGTCCAACCTGCGACCGGTACCTGTAGGAAAAGCAGCTAGGGGTGAGCGTTCGCTCACCACTACGGATAACAGACTGACTACGAAATAATTAGCAGACAATGCCGGTAACACCAACAACCAACTCAACACCGGGAACACCATCCCCAAACACAAGTAACCCGCCCGACACCCACACACTGATACTTTCCTCAGCCGACTCAACACTCGGACACGTAAGGTAGACCCGACACAACGATCGACGACCTCCTCCAAAGACACGACAGACCACCACGCAACACCCAAGATCACAAAGGATCACACACCAAACAAGATCACAAAGGATCGCACTCCTGTCAGCTGCTCAGTGCCGGTTGCTAACCGGCTGGGCTCGAGCCTGCCCCACGCGCTTTGTCGATCCCTGTCAGGCTCCAGGCGGTCGACCTGTTGGCGATATATACAACGCTGCTTTTCCGATAGCTAGTCGGAAGGGGAGCTGCCCTCTCATCGCCTAAAAACGCTCACAACCTCCCGAGACTCGAACTCGGTCAGGCTAGCCAAAGAACGCTCGCAACTTCCCGAGACTCGAACTCGGTCAAGCCAGCCAAAGAACGCTCGCAACCTCCCGAGACTCGAACTCGGTCAGGCCAGCCAAAGAACGCTCGCAACTTACCGATGCCTGTCAGGTAAGCCAGCCAAAGTCCACACCACTTCCCGACACACAGTCGGGTCACTAACCTCGGGCAAGCACAATCACAATCACAAGCAAAGTTCAACAAGCAGCAACAACACAGGTTCAGCACTCCACAGGAACTCATGGCCACCCAAGACACCAACGGTAAAACACGGACTCAACAACCCCACGGGCACTCACGGCCTCCCAAGACACACCCACCATAACTCACGGGCTCAAGAACCCCACGGGCACTCATGGCCACCCAAGACACACCAATAGTAACTCACGGGCTCAATAACCCCACAGGCACTCATGGCCACCAAAGACACACCAACAGTAACTCACGGGCTCAACAACCCCACGAGCACTCATGGCCACCAAAGACACACCAACAGTAATTCACGGGCTCAACAACCCCACATGCACTCACGGGCTCCCAAGACACACCAACCATAACTCACGGGCTCAACAACCCCACGGGCACTCACGGCCTCCCAAGACACACCAACCATAACTCACGGGCTCAACAATCCCACGGGCACTCACGGCCTCCCAAGACACAACAACCATAACTCACGGGCTCAACAACCCCACGGGCACTCATGGCCACCCAAGATACATCGATAGTAACGACACGGGTTCAACAACCCCACGGGCACTCATGACCTCCCAAGACACAACAGTAAAGTACGGGCTCTCATGGCCACCCAAGACACCAACAATAATACACGGGCTCTCATGGCCACCCAAGACATAAATTAAACAATCAACCTCCGGGCATGGTCATATGCCTCCAGTACTCCTAATACCGATAAGTTCACAATCAACCTCCGAGCATGGTCATATGCCTCCAGTAATTCCAATACCGCTAAGTTCACTGCTTCTACAACACTACTAAGTGTCACATGCATTTCCCATATTCTCTACGTTCCCGTATCATGCCTTTCTAATATTCGATAACTCACTTAGCCCACGACACCCCAGTGTCACATGCATTTCTACTGTTAACTTTCCCTAGTCAGGGCCGAGATCCGGCTACTTTTCCCTACCTCGTGCGTGTTCTCCAAAAGCCAACCAACAAGCTTCGGCGTGATCTCAGTCACTCGCCTAGCTTTCCCTTCCCTCGGTCTGCAGCACGATCTAAAAAAAAACAATTTTAAACGCTTTTAAGCTTGCAGGCATAATGCTGAATTTTAATAAACCTAATGCCCAAAAGTAACCCCGACAATGTCGATCACTCCCAAACTTCCCAATTACTCGACATTGTCGATATTGGACCCGGAAAGGCCCGATTCGCCCGACATGGCGAATCTGCCCGGGTTTTGAAAACGCCCTCCCGGGTCTCCGAAAATTCCCGTTTTCGTTTCTACGGTCTTAGAATAAATCAAGGGTTCCTAGGAACTCGACGGAATCGAATTCCGACTTCCGAGTCAAATAATTAGCGTTTAAAGTTTCTAAACCCGTCAATTACAACTTTCACAATTTAATTCCAAATTTCGATCCGGTTGAAGATTAATTACTTGGGGAACGTTTTAAACCACCCGAACACGAAAACCCGATACCCGGGCATGTGGGCCCCACACGGCCACAATGGCAAAATTCCCTTTTTGCCCCAAAACGTTCCTAACGAACCCCAAACTTCAACCCTTCATCTTTAAACCAATTCTAACCAAAACCCAACCATATTTGAATCGTTTAAACTCAAACCCTAAAATTCGAACTTAACAAAACGAAAATCGGTTAGGTGCTCACCGTAGAGAATGACGGTGTGAACTCGATTCTTCTATCGTTGAGACGATCCAACGGCTTGATCGACGGGAAAAGCCAAAACTCCAAACAACCCCTTCTCTTTTCTCTCTTCTTCTCCTTCTCCTTCTCTCTCTATTTTCTCTCTCCAAAAACCCACTTTTTTCCAATATGGCCGAACATCACCCTTGGCTCATCTTTTGTATTTTTTCAAAAACACCACCTTTATCATATTTACACAACTAACACCATTTTTCCATATTTTGTTTTGTTCAATGTTACCTAACACCATCACATTGGTGACATGTGGCAAAATGGGTCCCACACCTTTTGGTAAATATCTCCTAGATATTTTTCAGTCAGATTCGCGAAATTCGGCCGTCTCGGACCCCGAACGGGCACTTTTTCCAAGAAATTACGAAACTTCACGGGCTACAAGGAAACGGCTCAACTAAGACCGTTGCGACAACGGATAAGCTTTTTGGATCCAAAACGGTCCTCGAATGGACCAAAACGTCGCTCGGTTGACTTTTCCAGCAAAAAGTCAACATTTCCCAAATTGATCAGAAAGTTGCCCTGAGTCCCCCGGAACTCACTTTGGTCGATATCAGGGTCAACTTAAGTCCGGTATGACCCTCGGGGTCAAATTTAGGTTCAATCAAGTGTTTGCTGAATTTTTTTAAATTTTCCTGTTTTTCGTAGGTTTGACTGGCGTTGACCGGGAGTGGTTATTACAGGGTACGTAGGCATCTTGGAGACTCAAGCCGATCATCCTTTCCTTGGTGTCCACTTCGCTTCTCGTGTTCTCGAACAATTGGTAAGAACACTTGTGTTGATTTATGCTCTTGTGTATCTAATCTTTGGTAGTGTTTGGGATTGAATTCCTAATTCCACTAGGATTGGTTTAAGGTAAATCAAGTCCTATAAGTATAAGCTTTGGGATAGCTGAATTCCACAAGCATTATAACTGAAATTTGTGGAGCGATCTTTCTCAGGTGTATATCGTTAGAGGGCGAACGCTTGGACGTCTAGGCTATCATTTCAAAGTCCCTGTATCGAATTAGTTGATCCAAAAGTATCCTATATCAAGATAATCCCTTATTACATATATGCGTAGATTAGGATTTATTGATATATATATTGATCTAGGCTATTATAGGATTATCGACATGAATACATTTTTTGTTTTCTGTCGTGTTAACGTAGCACATAATCCTACATTGGTATCAAATCCTTCATATATCATTGATTTTTTTTTATCTATAAATTCATGATGTTTGAATGTGATTAAATTAAGAAAAAACGAAACTGATTTTTTTCTCCTGACATTTTATATATTGCCAGGATGACTCGCTAACTGTGCTTAAACCGTTGAAGGAAGGTATCGTCACCAGGAATCGGTCTTGGTGGACGTACGCTAGTCCCGTCTGGATTGGAGGTGTGGTCATATAGTCAAGATGAATCCTTTTGTTAGGACTAACCGTTTGTTGATTGTTACTCCTTCTTTAGAGTGACATGCACACCTCGGAAGCGAATACGCCGTCACGTCACCCACGAGAGTACTTTCTGGATCGTCACTACTTCAACACAAAATGATGATATAAAACTCGTTGATATCCTGAGTGTGCCCCTTCGTTGACATAAAACTTGTTGAGGTAAGGTCCCTAACACTTTATTTTGTCCTTTTCTGCTTTCTTTCGATAATAAGTGTTCAACTAAGAACTTGTTTCAACATTATGTGAAGAATAATCCAATCCCACATTTTTAGTTCTCCCGATTATATTTGGGAGGACGTAGATATCCCTCTTATCCCCATAGTCTAGCGGTTGGTCTGATGATGACTCTGCATGCAGTGGCGGAGCCACATGCCCCCCCTCTCAATTTTTTTGTATGTTTTTCGATTTTTTTTTCAAAAATACCCCTTACTTCCTTTTAATTTCGTAGTTTTGCCCCCTCCCCCCCCAAATTTTTTTACAGTCGCGTATTTATACTAAAAAATTTCGGTGCCCCCTCACTGAAAAAGCTAGCTCTGCCACGGTCTACATGCATGCTAAAATTGTCCACCTCCCTCATTCTAGCTCTCCTCTTCATATTCAACTTTTGTTTCGTCAAATCTTAGGTAATGTTCTTTTTTTACTTTAGTTATACCATACTGTCAACCCTCCTTCCCCACTATCTTAGTTCCAGTCCTAATAATACCCCCACATGTAGGGATGGCAATAATACCTAGGCCCAACGGGGACCCGACCTGCCCGACCCAAAAAAATCAGGCCAGACCCGACCCATTGTACAAACGGACCGGGTACGGGTAGTTTGATCTGGCTTTTAACCGGGCTCGGGATTGGTACTACCCAGCCCAGACCCGACCCGATAGGTTACTAAATAAATAAAAATTATTTGTTAATTTTTACGTTCCTACCCTGCATATACAGTGAAAAATCAATTGGCTATTTATTGGTTAATTTTTACAGGTTTATCGTTATTTTATATGTATACATATACGCGCAGGTTTGTTATTACATGTATTATATATAGTTGTACAAGAGCAGATAAAAAAGAAGTATACTTTTTTTTATTTTTATACGTAGTTGAAAGAGTAAATTAAGTTACATGTCACACATGTTTGGTCTTATACATATTATATAATATATATATATATGTAATTACATGAATATAATCATAAATATGTACAAATTATAGTGTTTTATACATATAAAGTATAATTGCATGAATAAATTGTATAAAACATGTTATGTTAGTCGTATGTTTTATTGTTTTTCTATATATGAATACTTATTTGTTGTATGATTACTTTATTTCCGAATTTATTGAATATGGATTCTCAATCCAATTTTATTTATACTCCTTTGGTTGTGAGTAATAATGAACCCTTTAATGAGGATCAAGTGGTTAACTTACCAATTCATAATAATGAAGATGTTGTCCCTAGCACAAATTCGGAGCCGGTTTGATGTTACTTGTTTTACCTATCCGAGATGATAAGATTATATGTTTCATATAAATATATGAAACTTTTACGCATCATATATACACGATTTGTCAATATAAATTGAGTAGTGAAATAAAATTATGGTGTCACGGGCGGGTAGGGTAATACCCGACCCGGTCGGGCCACAAGCGGGCCGGGTAGCAAACGAGCCACTATCGGGTCCCGGACGGGCTCGGGCCATAGGTTGGGAAATCGGGCCGGGTACGGGTATCACAAAACCTGGCCCATTGCCATCCCTACCCACATGTTGTATGTTTCATGTCTGTTGGTCTTAGTGTCTGATTCTCACTACCCCTTTCCTATGAGTTATTGAACATCTGGTAGGAAAATATTGTTCAGGGTCACAACTGATTGGATCATTACAATTCACATCTCATTGTGCGTCATGCCGAGAGCTCACCAGCGAGGTCGCCGGACGGAAAAGAAACAGGAGCCGCTTCCTTTTCTTTCCTTCTGTTCAGAGCTTCTCAACCTGTACAAATCTTATGTCTCCATTGTTTCAGATGGGCGTTCGTCTGAGCAAAAGGAGAGGAGGAGTAACAAAACAGGGACCAACAGAGGGTTGGGCTCGGCTGGTTTTGTTCCTGTCACGACTGAGGACAGGTCTGTTCCTACCTCGGCTGAGGAAAGGTCGAGTCCGATGGCGCGACCGTCAATGCCGTCTCTTTCTACAGATCACGGTGAAGCGGAGATTATTCGTCCCGACATCGAAGAATCATTCAGGGCGTCAAAACAGGGTTGTAAGATCTTCTTGTTTAATCCTCCTTTTGATACTTTTGCGGGTTGGTTCCGGAGCTCTCTGGGGAAGTTTGGCGAGGTGCTCTCTACAAAAGTCCTTAAGAGACCGAACCAGAAGGGAAGATTCTTCGGCTTCGCGGAATTTAGGTTGCAGGCTTCGGCTTTGAAAGCAGTCGAGATCCTCAATGGTTTCAGATTCAAACGACACACTCTCTTTGTAGCTATTGCTCGACCTGGTTCAATAATTCGGTTCAAAGGAGATGGATGTCAAGATCCGTTGGGTGACTCTATATTCCGCTCGGAAAACAGAGCATCAGACTTTCAGGAGTAGGGGAGAAGGGTAACATTGTCGAGGATCGCTTTGAGAAGACTGAAGGTGGGAGCCCGGTGGTCTCGCCGCCGGAACAGAACTCGAACGCGTCCTCTGAGCTTCAGGACTCTCTGCCTCTCAGAGGAGCGTGTCCGAATTCTTCGCGCACAACTATCAGAGCTGACTAGAATCGCGTAGATGGCGGGTTAGCTGATCCGGTTTTGGTGTCGCAATCAGATCCCCTGATTTCGTGTGATCGTAATCCCGCTTCTCTCGGCGTTTCTCTCGGCGTGATTGACTTACAGTCGCAAGCGGTTTTGCAGGTTTTGAACGAGGAAGACGCGGCAGAGCAGGTTCAACCCACTAATGGGCTTGTGTCTGGGCCTGCGCCTTTTTCAGAGCCCATTCCCTTACTTAGCCCATCTCCTTCCAATTCATGCGATACAATGGGTTCGGCTGTAAAAGGTTCTCATTTAGCTGAGCTGTCAACTGGGCCAGGAGTCATGGGCTTGGGTAGTCAGCCCAATTTGTCAGACTTTGCGTGGCCGTCTCTTCAAAATAGCGTTACAGCTCAACCAAAAAGACGCGGTCGTCCTAAAAAGTCAAAGGCGATCATCCCTCCAACCGTTTTTTATCAGACAAGAGCTAAAACTTCTGCTGATAAAGGAGGCAATTTGGGAAGCTTCATTGTGGATATCGCTAAGAAGGACAGTTCGGGCAATTGGAATTACTGCACGAAAGTTGGGAGAAAGGCTGTTGACCTCTGTGCTCTGGCGCTTGACCAACGCAATTCTCTAGACGTCCCGGAAGTTGAGGAGGATGTTGAGGATAGTGAGGAAGAGGATGTTGATCCAACTGCAGAAAAAGCACTAATCCCTGTTTCAACTTCTAATCGGTTTATGTGCTTAAACTCGGCTAGGATGCAGACAAGGAAGACGTGATCTTCTTTTGTTTTGTTTTTGTTTGGGTTTATTCTTGTTTCTTTGTTTCTGCTCTTTGTAGCTGTTTTGGTCTGTGAAAAATGATTCCTTTTTAGGATCGTTTTCTTGCAGCGTTTTACTGTCTTGTAAAACACTTGTTTTTTAATAAATTGTAGCTTATAAAAAAACAACTGATTGGATCAAACTAGGGATAATGAATATATCATGTCCTTCATGTTTTATAAACGTTCATCACACCAGATGTTTTATAAGCCCCTCTCTAACCATCACAATGTATTGTATAGAACAGACAAACTTCTATAATGATCCTTGCAACCCATATGATGGTTCATTATCTTATAAAAGAGAACTTTTAAACAAACACCACAATTGTCTAACAAGATGCTATATAGGAATTGTCCAAGAATCCTACATGCATAAGAAGAAATGTTTCTCAAAAGAACAAACTAAGAGGAACCAAAATAATATTTGATAATGAAGTGACTAAAAAATATGTAACAATAGTTATTATCAATACGAGGAAAAACATATACAATAGAGACGCGGGTTTTAGATGTCCAATAAGGATGACAAGTTTTGATGATTCTCTTACGATAAGAGAAGAAGAATGTTGGGTTGGAATTTTACACATTGGCTAGATGTCGAGTTTGAGATGATACATTATGTTCCGAAATTTTTTTATTGACTTTTTTTAAATATTAGATAAAAAAAATTACATATTAAACATTAATTAAGAGTTAGAAACACTATATAAAACAAATACCAACACATTTGAAAACATGTGGTCTTACCAATATGAATGAAAATACTCAAACTAATTGTCATATTCATTTTTTTGATAAGCTAAGATTTTATTAAGCAAGTGTTCTACCAGTCAGTAGAACAATGCGAGAAAAAAATCCTCAAAAGGGAATCTTTTTCTCCAACCAAAACAGCTATACAAAGCTAAACAGAAAACAAAGAGCCCAAGCAACAAAGCACCAAAACAGACGCCCTCCATGCCTATTTCCTACCAGATTTTTCGTAATTATCTTCTTCACAAAAATCTTCCTCATTCGCATCATAGTCTGCCTCTTTTTCTTCTACAATATAGGGTCTGACATTTCTTCTTCATGCCACATACAAGGAGTATGAGGAGTAGGAGATGGTAAACAAGGAGGAGACCATTTGTACCAGTTATCGATGACCCTTGAAGATGAGCGTTATGGTAAGGATAATATTTGGTATGTTGGAATTCTAGGGAGCAAAACGCAGAAGAAAATAAAAAACTTTCCTTAGAATAGCCTCAGGATCCATGTAATTCCGAGTAAACCGACAAACAAAAATTAAACGAGAGATTACCTCTTTCAATTTTTCAGCTTGGTTCGAGACAGGGACCAACTTGCAGCTCATATATATCAGCAACGAACCGTTGGAATGAAAATTCCTCCGGTCAGATTGAAGACCAATATGTGTAGAATGTTCACTCCAGCAATCAGCAAGATCGGACCTCGGATGAACCTCCGATCGAGCTCTTTACAGTGGCTGGTCGGACAGAATCTGGGCAGATTTTTCTCTTCTTCTTGCAAACCAAGAACACTCGAAACAAATGGGTTTGGTGGATTAAGTGTGAGTTGAGACGTTTCCAAAAGGATCCGTCCTCTACCGGTATCAACACCAACAAGATATCCCAAATCGCTTGTGTGCTAGCACAAAGAAAGAACACTTCTTCCTCTCTTTCTCTCTAACTCGTTTTCTCTCTCTACTCTTTGAGAACCATTCTCAATATAATGAAAAATATGATTTTTCTTCTTTCTCTTGTATGCATATATAACCCAACATGACCACACTTATTTTATTTGGAAAAACCCAACACTTGGACTTCCAACTTGGACAAGTGTCTCACTTAGGTTTTGCATGCTTCACCATGTCATTTCTAGTAAGTCCAACTCTTGGACTTTCTTTTATGACAAGTGTCATATTTTAGGAGTATTGCTCATGCAAAAATACCCTCTTTGAATTTCGAAAATTCAAGAGCCAATTTTGCTATTTAACTGTCCAACATAATATTTATTATATTGGTAATTCAAAAAATGAGTTAAATGAATAAATAAATATTATATCGAATATAATATATTATTTTATTCACTTGAGGGACTTCATAAGTCCAAATCGATTTTGGGCTCGTTGTTGTGTGCGACCCTGTAGGCTCATAACACGTGTTGGCAGTGGGCCCGAAATCCTCGTTTCGTCCACATGTCATAGTTGGCCTCTAGCAAGGCATTATGACTACCCAAACGTTTATGATGATCGTTAATCCGACTTAACCTTTACCCGTTAATATGCTAACCCTTCTGTCAACGATATCTCGATCGAATAAGGCATATGACCGTCATCCTTATTTTATTCGATTGCTGTTTCTTGATCTTAAGTAGACTGCCAGTGATAACTCTTTATCAATTCGCATGGCCATGCTTTTTCCTGCAGTCCCACTTATCAAGGGGCCCAAACGATATCTCTCATATATATATGAGTGACAGATCCCTTATAAGTCAACCATATCTCTCACATAGACACTTATGCACCCAATCACAGCCTTTATAATTGCCCGGTTAAAGACAACGTTTAACTGTGTCAAAGCACACAACCATCTATGTAGAAATCATGTTGACTATAAAGTCAGAGGACTTAAGTCATATTATGGTACTGAGAAAGACTCATGACAGTTCCTATGTAGTATTCTCATAGTGGGTCATCCAATGCCATTTCCCTAAATGACATCTATGATTTGACTTCATTTCCAATATGTATGATCAGTAAAACGTAATCATCAGCCAACATCATACTAGTCTTAGTATATCAGTAAGACCAGGGATTAAGTGAATAATACTCTATTACTTCTAAGAGTTTTACTATCAGGTCCTCAACCCAATGATCTTAAGAAAGAGTATTATTCACACTATTAACATTTCACAAATGATAATAGTAGTGCCGGTGTATTAATGAAATGATAATGCCGTCCATAATCACGGTTGGCCTAGGGCACAAAAACCAACACTCCCACTTGCACCAGGTCCAATCGACATTACAAGTAATGCCCATTGACCTGACATGACACTCATGTCCAAGGTGTGGAAGTGCCTTGGTTATAGGATCAGCCACATTATCATTTGTAGATACTTTTCATATCTTATAGTTTCCTTTCATTGAATGAGATGTTAACGACTTAAGATGTGTTTGGATTTCTGGTGCGATCTAGGTTCCTTGGCCTGTGCTATCGCGCCCCAGTTATCACAATACATGTTTACCGGATCTGATATACTAGGGATAATTCCCAAGCCGGATCCAAACTGTAATAACCACTCCCGGTCAACGCCAGTCAAACCTGCGAAAAACAGGAAAATTTAAAATTTTTGGACAGTCACTTAATTGAACCTAAAATTGACCCCGAGGGTCATACCGGACTTAAGTTGACCCCGTTTTCGACCAAAGTGAGTTCCGGGGGACTCAGGGCAACTTTCTGACCAATTTGGGAAATGTTGACTTTTCGTTGGAAAAGTCAAATGAGCGACGTTTTGGTCCAGTCGAGGACCGTTTTGGATCCAAAAAGCTTATCCGTCGTCGCAGCGATCTTAGTTGAGCCGTTTCCTTGTAGCCCGTGAAGTTTCGTAATTTCTTGGAAAAAGTGCTCGTTTGGGGCCCGAAACGTCCGAATTTCGCGAATCTGATTGGAAAATATCTAAGAGATATTTCCCAAAAAGGTGTGGGACCCACTTGCCACATGTCACCAATGTGGCGGTGTTAGGTTTATTGGACAAAACAAAAGATGAAAAGGTGGTGTTAGTTTGGTAATTATAGTAAAAGGGTGTGTTTTTGAACAAAAACAAAAGGAAGACATTGAGATGTCTCGGCCATATTCAAAAAAAGAGAAGACTTGGAGATAGAAAGTGGTGATAGAAAGAAGAGAGAAGAAAGGGAGAAAAAGAGAAGAGAGCTTGGAGATTTGTGGCTTTTCCCATCGATCAAACCGTTAGATCGTCTCAGCGTTCCAAGAATCGAACTCCCATCGACATTCTTTATGGTGAGCACCGAACCGATCTTCGTTTTGTTAAGTTTGAAATTTAGGGTTTGAGTTTAAACGGTTTAATTAAGGTTGGGTTTCGTTTAAGATTGGTTTAAAGATGAATGGTTGAGGTTTGGGGTTCGTTAGGAACGTTTTGGGGCGAAAAGGAAATTTTCCCATTGTGGCCGTGTGGGGCCCACGTGCTCGGGTGCTCGGGTTTAGTGTTCGGGTGGTTTAGAACGTTCCCCAAGTAGTTAATCTACAACCGGATCGAAATTTGAAATTAAATTGTAAAAGATGTAATTGACGGGTTTAGAAACTTTAAACGCTAATTAAATGACTCGGAAGTCGGAATTCTATTCCGTCGAGTGCCTAGAAACCCTTGAATTATTCTAAGACCGTAGAAACAAAAACGGGAATTTTCGGAGCCCCGGAAGGGCGTTTTCAAAACCCGGGCAGATTAGCCATGTCGGGCGAATCGGGCCTTTCTGGGTCCAATATCGACAATGTCGAGTAATGGGGAAGTTTGGGAGTGATCGACATTGTCGGGGTTACTTTTGGGCGTCAGGTTTATTTAAAATTCAGTTTATGCCTGCAAGCTTAAAAGCGTTTAAAATTGTATTCTTGTTAGATCGTGCTGCTGACAGAGAAAAGGGAAGGCTAGGCGAGTGACCGAGATCACGCCGGAGCTTAATTGTGCGCTATTGGAGAAGGCATACGAGGTAGGGAAAAGTAGTCGGATCTCGGCCCTGACTAGGGAAAGTTAACAGTAGAAATGCATGTGACACTGGGGTGTTGTGGGTTAAGTAGGTTCATCGAATATTAGAATTGCATGTGACACTTGGGTGTCGTGGGTTAAGTAGGTTATCGAACATTAGAATTGCATGTGACACTTAGTAGTGTCGTAGGAGCAGAGAACTTATCGATGTTAGAATTACTGGAGGCATATGACCATGCCCGGAAGTTGATTGTGAACTTATCGATATTAGGAGTACTGGAGGCATATGACCATGCCCGGAGGTTGATTGTGAAACTGTTGAGATTAAGACTGTTGGAGGCATTGGTTATGCCTAGAGGTTGGTTGTGTAAATTGTGTCTTGGGTGGCCATGAGAGCCCGTGTTACTGTTGTGTCTTGGGTGGCCATGAGAGCCCGTGTTTTACTGTTGGTGTGTTTTGGGTGGCCGTGAGTGCCCGTGGGGTTGTTGAGCCCGTGAGTTACTGTTGGTGTGTCTTGGGAGGCCGTGAGTGCCCGTGGGGTTGTTGAGCCCGTGAGTTACTATTGGTGTGTCTTGGGAGGCCGTGAGTGCCCGTGGGGTTGTTGAGCCCGTGCTTTACTGTTGGTGTCTTGGGAGGCCGTGAGTGCCCGTGGAGTGTTGAACCTGTGTTGTTGTTGTTTGTTGAACTTTGCTTGTGATTGTGATTGTGTTTGCCCGAGCTTCTGACCCGACTTTGTATCGGGAAGTGGTGTGGAAATTTGGCTGGCTTACGAGTTCGAGTCTCGGTAAGTTGCGAGCGTTCTTTGGCTAGCCTGATCTGTGTTCGAGTCTCGGTAGGTTGTGAGCGTTTTTAGGCGATGCGAGGGCAGCTCCCCTTCCGACTAGCTATCGGAAAAGTAGCTCGGTTTATCGCCAACAGGTCGACCGCCTGGAGCCTGACAGGGATCGGCAAAGCGCGTGGGGCAGGCTCGAGCCCAGCTGGTTAGCAACCGGCACTGAGCAACTGACAGGAATGCGATCCTTTGTGATCTTGTTTGGAATGCGATCCTTTGTGATCTTGTTTGGTGTGCGATCCTTTGTGATCTTGGGTGTTTTGTGGTTGCCTGTCGTGTCGTTGGAGGAGGTCGTCAATCGTTGTGTCAGGTCTACATTACGAGTCCGAGTGTTGAGTCGGTTGAGGAAAGTATCAGTGTGTGGGTGTCTGTCGGGTTACTTGAGTTTGGGGACAGTGATCCCCGGTGTTGAGTTGGTTGTTGGTGTTACCGGCATTGTCTGCTAAGTATGCCGTAGTCAGTCTGTTATCCGTGGTGGTGAGCGAACGCTCACCCCTAGCTGCTTTTCCTACAGGTACCGGTCGCAGGTTGGACTAGGTGAGCTTCTGAAGCTTGAAGAGCTAGGGGCGGGATTCTGGGTTTACTTTTGAGTCTAGCGACGTATACCTTGCTTTTTGTCCATTTGTTGGGACGTACCTTTAAGTTGTAAATGATTATTTTTGATGAACAAATGGTGATTTTAAAGTGATTTATGTAAAAGGTTTCAAAATGTTTTATTGTTTTAAACGTTCGCGTCCTAGTTTGGTTTACTGAAATTGGGGCGTGACACAAACACTTTATTTAGATGCATCCGATGCAGCTAACTACTCGTCTTCTGTTGCAGCAACAATGTTCAGCTCCGAGCTTCTTAAGCTGAACCCACCTTCATTCAAACAAAAACACATAACCAGACTATGATTTCAAATCATCTATGTCGGTCTGGAAGCTAGCATTTATGTAACTCTTTACAGCTAGTTCACTTTTCTGACCGCCATACAACATAAAGGCATCCTTAGTCCTTCTCAAGTACTTAAGGATCCTTTAACTATCGTCCAGTGACCTTCACATGGACCTGGCTGGTATCTACTCGTTGCACTTAATGCAGACGAGATATTGAGTTTAGTACACAACATCACATATATGATAAATCCAATATCAGACGCATATGCGATTTTACTCATGCAGTCTCGCTCATCAAGTGTCATAAGACACTGAGTCTTGCTGAGACTAATGCCATGGGACATTGGAAAGAACCCTCTTTTAGAGTCTTGCATACTAAACCTTGACAACACCTTGTCAATGTAAGTGCTTTGACTTAGGCCCAGAAGCTTTCTAGATCTATTTCCATAGATTTTGATACCTAATACATAGGCAGCTTCGCCTAGGTCCTTCATTGAAAAACATTGCCCTAACCACGCCTTAATGTCTTTCAAGATAGGGATGTCATTTTCAATGACCAGTATGTCATCTACATACAGTACTAAGAATATGATCGCGCTCCCACTAACCTTCTTGTACACACAAGGCCCATCTTTGTACTCGATGAAGTCAAAATCTTTGACTTATTCATCAAAACAAAGATTCCAATTTTGACGAGCCTGCTTTAATCCATGAATGGATTTCTGCAGCTAGTCAATGGTCTCTTGATAGGATGTGGATTCAACTTGATCCACAGCTATCACGTCATTAATCTCTGAACTGAGAAACCCATATCTGATAGGGGCTTGACGTGTCCTATCAAACCTCCTTTGTACTTGTGGTACAACCTCAGGTACTACATTCTCTTTTTCATGTACTTGAGTAACCATTTTAGGCACAACACTACTTTGTGGGTTTGTAACTTCTTTAAGTTCAACAATCCTCCCAATGTTTCCTTTGGAAATAAACTCTCTTTCCAAAATACTCCACCCCGAGCAACAAACACTTTGTTCTCCGTAGCGTTGTAGAAGTAATATCCTTTAGTTTCCTTAGGATATCCTACAAAGAGGAACTTCTCTGATTTGGGGCTAACTTATTCGTCATTAGACGCTTCACATAAGTTAAACATCCCCATATCTTTAGAAAAGACAAATCAGGAACCTTTCCTGTCCATATCTCATATGGTGTCTTATCTATTGCCTTTGGTGGTACTCTGTTCAAGATGAATATAGTAGTTTCCAGTGTATATCCTCAAAATGTGATTGGGAGATCAATCTTACTCATCATAGATTGAACCATATCATATAGGGTTCAATTCCTCCGTTCATACACACCATTCCAATGTGGTGTTCCCGGGGAAGTTAGTTGAGAAATGATCTCACAATCTTTCAGATGATCTACGAATTCTTGGCTCAAATATTCACCACTTCGATCATATCTTATTGCCTTAATATTTTGGCCAAGTTAATTTTGTACTTCATTCTTGAAAATTTTGAACCTTTCAAAATTCCGATTTGTTATGAAGTACCCAAATCCTCCTCTAGCAGTTGCACTTATTGGACCACATACATCCGAATGTATAATCCCCAATAAGCCACTAGCTCTCTCACCGTTTCAGAAAAAGGTGTCTTTTTCATCTTGTCGATTAAATAAGATTCGTACGTTTCAAATGATTCGTAAAAGAATCCAAAAGTCCATGGAATTGGAATTTTGATACACGTTTCTTATTTACATGAATCAAGCGACAGTGCTAGAGGAATATAGGGTTTGTCTCATCAGACTTAAACCCTCTTGTATCAATGTTATAGAAGGACTTCTCATTAGAGTCTTCTATGTTCAAAACATAAAGACCTCTAACTCGAGAAGCATTTTCATGATGAACGTTATCATGAGAAAGACTAAAATTACTATTCTCAATAGCAAACTTATAGTCTTCTTTGTCCAAACACGAAATGAAGACGATACTCCTACAAAACGTAGGTACATGATAACATTGTTCAAACTAGGCAAGGCCAACTCGTATGTCCCCACAGCTAAGGCAATGACGCCGTGGTCATCCCAACTCGTAGGTCCATCACGCCTTCCTTCAATGCCCTCATACTTTTGAGTCCCTGCACATTTATACAAATGTGGGATTCGGATCCAATATCCATGAATCAAAAGTAGATGCATTTATTTCTATAACATGCTACCTGAAGAGCTGGGTACACCACCCTTGTTCTTCTTCAAATCATCTTTATATTTCTTGCAGTTCCTCTTCCAATGACCAACCTCATTGCAGTAATGGCAAACCGAGTCTTTTGGGGCTGGAAATTGAGTGTACTCGGGCCTTGGCTTTGACATGGGCCTTAAACCCATAGGAGCCACAAGACCCTTTCCTTTCCCTACCCCTTTCTTTTTGTACTCGGTTCCTCTCTTAAGCATCGGAACATCCTTGGTATTACCTTGGATGTTCTTCTCAGTAGTTTGAAGCATCACATGCAACTCTGAGATGGTCTTGACCATGTTATGCATATAGAAGTTCATAATGAAACCATGAAGTTCATCAGGAAGTGACTGGAGGAGAATATCTGTAGCCAACTCCGGTTCTAACTTGAAACCGAGTCTCTCAAGATGCTCAATAAAACCCTTCATCTTAAGCACATGAGGGCTAACACCCTTCCCAGCAGGCATCTTGCATGACATGAGCTTCTTGACAGCATTGAACCTTTCAACCCTGGCTTTCTCTTGGAACATTTCCTTGAGTTGAGCCATCATGTCATACGCATTTTCCTTCATCAATTGCTTCTGGAGATCAGCCTCCATGGAACCAAGCATTATACAAGTGACATCAACAGAGTCATTAAAATGTTTGGTCCAACCATCTCTAATGGATTTCGAAGCATTTGAGGCTGGTTCCTCAAGAACTGGCTCATCCAGGATATACTCTTTTCTTTCTTGCCTGAGAACAATTCTCAGGTTTCTGGCCCAATCCAGAAAATTTGTCCCATTGAGCTTATCCTTCTCAAGGATCGATCGTATCGATAAATTATGTGAATTGTTTGAAGACATGATCTACAACAAATAGATATGCAAAGTCATTAATATGGATATAAAAAAATCAACCCTTTGTTGTATCTTCAGGATACATTAAAAGCCAATCCATATTGAATTTCACTTGGAGTAAGCTTTGGCTTAATCACCCCAAGTAGAATTAATTAGGTAGGTAACTCTTTACCAATTGCATCACTATGCAACTCTTGGATAGAATAAACACATCATATGTGTTGGCACAAATTCTATCTGATGCCCTAGGTCCAAAACCATTTTGATAACCTAGAAAAGTACAACCATATCCGGATATGCAACCTCGACTACTATGCACACCACGCTTTGGCGTAACCTACACATAGCAACCAAGAGTTCACTCCATGCTATCAAACTTAAACGACTATGTGCACCACGCTTTGGCGTAACCTACACATAACAATTTAAGGTTTGATCCATCTAACTTTAGACAATTGTGTGCACCACGCTTTGGCATAACCTACACACAACGTTCTAAGGTTGGACAAATGCTTAATCCATCTCATCTAGCTTAGAGGACTATGTGCACCACGCTTTGGCGTAACCTACACATAGGTCTAAGGTTCGACATGTGGACCAATATGGAAGGCATCTCACCGACTTAATATTTAATTCAGGGTTGATTTTTCCTTATTGTATCATATACAAAAGGTCTGTTGTATCACATACAAACGGTCTAAGCACTTTAACAATAAATAAGTCATGCAATACCATGCATAAGCATAAAAGTAAATGTGTCATAGCATAGCCCATTACTAAGTTGGTCTTCATAAGCCCATATGAAGACCAAAGGTCAATCCTAGGGGTGAAACAAAAACAAGCCTTCAAGAGAACTCTTAATCTTGAACCTCCGTCTTTGAGTTCCACCTCCCACTTTTCTTTTTGACCTTCCTTCAAAAATTGCTTCTCTTGAAAAACACCGTCTTGGGCTTCTCTTGTTACAAAGAACTTATTACAATAAAAATAACGACACGCAGGCCGTATTTAAATTACAAACCCAAATAAAATTAAAGTAAGCAAATTGGTCGGGATGGGCTATGCTATGCACCATGCATCAAGAAATACACATACAATATCAATATATCATAAGAAACAAATTAACACACCTTCGAGTAAACAATTTACTCAAAGATAATTGTAGCGCCTCTAACGGGGTGAAGAGGTTCGGAGAATTTTTCACTAAGGCATTTGAATTGCCAAGGAAAAATCTCATCGGAATTAATTCAACCATTGGATTTTATGATATTCGAACTTGTTTTAAAACAACTCGAATGACCACAATTCCATTAGCAAATCACAATCATATTGTGAATTAAACCATATGTTCATAACATATTATTACAAAGTATTAGTGCCCCCAAAAGGATGTTATCATCACTTGAACTAGGATGATACTAGCACTTATGCATGCATGCTACTAGCACTTGCAAAATATGCTACTAGTACTCATGCATGCATGCTACTAGCACCTTCAACATTCCATAATCACATTATGAAATCAATTATCCATTCACAATAGATTATTTTCACGGTTGATAACCGTGCACCCCATTAGGAAAACTAATTTGCATAATCATAGTTCACAACTATAACACATGTTGTATAATCCTATTATCCAACATGCCTAAATCATGCAAATTCGGCCTACAATCAAACATGCATCAACATGAACAACAAAAACCTCTTAAACCCGAAAGCACATACAACAACCAAACATGCATGGTCGGTTTAAACAAATTACAAGAGGCTCTGATACCACTGTTGGAATTATAGGGAGCAAAACGCAGCGGAAAATAAAAAAACTTTCCCTAGAATAGCCTCAGGATCCATGTAATTCCGAGTAAACCGACAAACAAAAAATAAAGGAGAGATTACCTCTTTCAATTTTTCAGTTTGGTTCGAGACAGGGACCAACTTGCAGCTCGTATATCTCAGCAACGAACCGTTGGAATGAAAATTCCTCCGGTCAGATTGAAGACCAATATGTGTAGAATGTTCACTCCAGAAATCAGCAAGATCGGACCTCGGATGAACCTCCGATCGAGCTCTTTACAGTGGCTGGTCGGACAGAATCTGGGCAGATTTTTCTCTTCTTCTTGCAAACCAAGAACACTCGAAACAAATGGGTTTGGTGGATTAAGTGTGAGTTGAGACGTTTCCAAAAGGATCCGTCCTCTACCGGTATCCACACCAACAAGATATCCCAAATCGCTTGTGTGCTAGCACAAAGGAAGAACACTTCTTCCTCTCTTTCTATCTAACTCGTTTTCTCTCTCTACTCTTTGAGAACCATTCTCAACATAATGAAAAAAATCTGATTTTTCTTCTCTCTCTTGCATGCATATATAACCCAACATGACCACACTTATTTTATTTGGAAAAACCCAACACTTGGACTTCCAACTTGGACAAGTGTCTCACTTAGGTTTTGCATGCTTCACCATGTCATTTCTAGCAAGTCCAACTCTTGGATTTTCTTTTATGACAAGTGTCATATTTTAGGAGTAGTGCTCATGCAAAAATACCCTCTTTGAATTTTGAAAATTCAAGAGCCAATTTTGCTATTTAATTGTCCAACATAATCTTTATTATATTGGTAATTCGAAAAACGAGTTAAATGAATAAATAAATATTATATCGAATATAATATATTATTTTATTCACTTGAGGGACTTCATAAGTCCAAATAGATTTTGGGCTCGTTGTTGTGGGCGACCCTATAGGCTCATAACACGTGTTGGCAGTGGGCCCGAAATCCTCGTTTCGTCCACATGTCATAGTTGGCCTCTAGCAAGACATTATGACTACCCAAACGTTTATGATGATCGTTAATCCGACTTAACCTTTACCCGTTAATATGCTAACCCTTCTGTCAACGATATCTCGATCGAATAAGGCATATGGCCGTCATCCTTATTTTATTCGATTGCTGTTTCTTGATCTTAAGTAGACTGCCAGTGATAACTCTTTATCAATTCGCATGGCCATGCTTTTTCCTGCAGTCCCACTTATCAAGGGGCCCAAACGATATCTCTCATATATATATGAGTGACAGATCCCTTATAAGTCAACCATATCTCTCACATAGACACTTATGCACCCAATCACAGCCTTTATAATTGCCCGGTTAAAGACAACGTTTAACTGTGTCAAAGCACACAGCCATCTATGTAGAAATCATGTTGACTATAAAGTCAGAGGACTTAAGTCATATTATGGTACTGAGAAAGACTCATGACAGTTCCTATGTAGTATTCTCATAGTGGGTTATCCAATTCCATTTCCCTAAATGATATTTATGATTTGACTTCATATCCAATATGTATGATCCGTAAAACGTAATTGTCACGTCCCAACTTCTGTAGAATCGAACCCGGAACGAGAACGTTTAAGACAATAAAACATTTTCAAACCTTTTAAATAAATCACTTTAAAACCACCATTTAGTTAATCAAAATAATAATTTGCAACTCAAAAGTACGTCCCAACAAGCGGACAAAATACAAGGCGTACGTCGCTAGACTCAAAAAGGAAACCCGGACTTCCGCTCCTAGCTCTTCAAGCTTCGAGAGCTCACCTAGTCCGTCCCGCGACCAGTACCTGTAGGAAAAGCAGCTAGGGGTGAGCGTTCGCTCACCACCACGGATAACAGACTGACTACGGTATACTTAGCAGAACATGCCGAAAACAACAACAACAACCCAAACACCGGAGACCACTATCCCCAAACTCAAGTAACCCAACTGACACACAAACTGTTACTTTCCTCAACCGACTCAACACTCGGACACGTAATGTAGACCCGACACAACGATTACGACTTCCACCAAAGACACGAAAGATAACCACGCAACACCCAAGATCACAAAAGATCGCACACCAAACAAGATCGCAAAGGATCGCACTCCAGCTACTCAGTCCCCACGCACTTTTCCCAACACGACGGTTGGATCAGGCGGTCGACCTGTTGCACTTTTCCCAACACGATGGTTGGATCAGACTGTCGACCTGTCACACTTTTCCCGACACCCAATCAGATCAGGCTGTCGACCTGTCGCACTTTTCCCAACACGACGGTTGGATCAGGCGGTCGACCTATCGCACTTTTCCCGACACGTAGTCGGATCAGGCTGTCGACCTGTCACACCCCACCCCAGGCAACCACAATCACAATCACAATTAAGGTTCAACAACAAAAACAACATCGGTTTGACACTCCACAGGCACTCATGGCCATCCACGACACCAACAGTAAAACACGGGCTCAACAACCCCACGGGCCCTCATGGCCACCCAAGACACACCACCAGTAAAATACGGGTTTAACAACCCCACGGGCACTCATGGCCACCCAAGACACACCAACAGTAAAAATACGGGTTTAACAACCCCACGGGCACTCATGGCCACCCAAGACACACCACCAGTAAAATACGGGTTTAACAACCCCACGGGCACTCATGGCCACCCAAGACACACCAACAGTAAAAATACGGTTTTAACAACCCCACAGGCACTCATGGCCACCCAAGACACGCCAACAGTAAAATATGGGCTCTCATGGCCACCCAAGACACAAACTAAACAATCAACCTCCGGGCATAATCAGATGCCTCTAGTAATTCTGATATCGATAAGTTCACTGCTCCTACGACACTACTAAGTGTCACATGCATTTCTACTGTTCGATACGTTCCCGTATCATATGACACCACCTGGTGTCGCCTGCCTTTCTAATGTTTGATAAACGTACTTAACCCACGACACCTAAGTGTCACATGCATTTCTACTGTTAACTTTCCCTAGTCAGGGCCGAGATCCGACTACTTTTCCCTACCTCGTATGCTTTCCCCAAAAGCTCACCACCAAGCTCCGGCATGATCACGATCACTCGCCTAGCTTTCCCTTTCCTATGTCGGTGGCACGATCTAATAAGAACACAATTTAAAACACTTTTAAGCTCACAGGCATAAACTGAATTTTAATATACTTGACACCCAAATATAACCCCGACAATGTCGATCACTCCCAAACTTCCCAATTTCTCGACATTGTCGATAATGGACCCGGAAAGGCCCGTTTCGCCCGACCCGGCGAATCTGCCCGGGATTGGAAAACGTCCTTCTGGGGCTCTGAAAATTCCCGTTTTCGTTTCTACGGTCTTAGAATAATTCAAGGGTTCCTACGCACTCGACGGAATCAATTTCCGACTTCCGAGTAATTTAATTCGCGTTTAAAGTTTCTAAACTCGTCAATTACAACTTTCACAATTTAATTCCAGAATTCGTTCCGGGTGTGGATTAACTACTTGGGTAACGTCCTAAACCACCCGAACACAAAAGCCCGATACCCGAGCATGTGGGCCCCACCCGGCCATCCTTGGCCGTGGGTGGCTAGGGCCGGTTTTGGGCCGGTCCACCATGGTGGTGGCCGGTCCTAGCTCCGGCCAGCCACCCCATGGTCTGGCCAGCCACCATGCACGGTGGCCGGAGCTCCCCCAAGCCTCTGGTCACCGGAAAACGTCCAAACTTTGCTCCAAAACGTCTCCAACAAACCCCACACCTCAATTCAACCATAAACTACTAGTTTTTAACCCAAACCCTAACTTTTAAACTTAACAAAACGAAAATCGGATAGTTGCTCACCGTAGAGAATGTCGATGGAACTCGGTTCTTCTATCGTTGAGACGATCCACCGGTCGGATGATCGAGAAAATAGCAAACCCTAAACACTCCCTTCTCTTTTCTCTCCTTCTTCTCTCTTCCTTCTATCTTCTTTCTCTCTCCAAAAACTCTATTTTTTTACAACTATGGCCGAACCCCCCTACACCTCTCATCTTTGTCTCTTTTCAAAAATCACCTAACACCACCACATAATTGACATGTGGCAAGTGGGTCCCACACCTTTTGGAAAATATCCCATAGATATTTTCAGTCAGATTCGCCAAATTCGGCCGTCTCGGGCCCCGAACGGGCACTTTTTCCAAGAAATTACGAAACTTCACGGGCTATAAGGAAACGGCTCAACTAAGACCGCTGCGACGAAGACTAAGCTTTTTTGATTGAAAACGGACCTCGAATGGACCAAAACGTCGCTCGGTTGACTTTTCAAGCAAAAAGTCAACCTTTCCCAAATTGGTCAGAAAGTTGCCTTGAGTCCCCCAGAACTCACTTTGGTCGATATCGGGGTCAACTTAAGTCCGGTATGACCCTCGAGGTCAGATTTAGGTTCATTTAAGTGTGTCTAAATTTTTTAAATTTTCCTGTTTTTCTCCGATTTGACTGGCGTTGACCGGGAGTGGTTCTTACAATCTACCCCCCTTAAAGGAATTTCGTCCGCGAAATTTAAAACAGACGTACCTCGGGAGTTGAACAAATCGGGGTACTTCGCGGGAACCTCGTCCTCGCGCTCCCAAGTCGACTCAGCCCCATGATGCCTCCACTGCACCCGTACTAGGCCGATAACCTTGCCACGCAAGACCTGCTCCCGTGTGTCCATGATTCGAACCGGCTGCTCCTCATAGGAGACATCGTCATCCACCTCGATATCTACCCACTTAATGACGTGGGAGGGGTCCGCATTGTACTGCCGCAACAGGGACACGTGGAAGACGTTATGAACTCTCCCAAGTTGCGGTGGTAACGCCAGACGATAGGCCACTGCTCCCACTCTGCTCAAGATCTCGAAAGGGCCAATGTACCGCGGGGCTAACTTTCCCCCGCTGCGTCTGAACCGTACCAGTCCCTTCCTCGGGCTCACATTCAGGAACACGTGGTCACCGACTGCGAACTCAAGAGGTTGACGCCGTGTGTCGGCGTAGCTCTTCTGTCGACTCTGTGCGGTCTTCAACCGCTCGCGTATCAGCGCGACCTTCTCTGTCGTCTCTCGGACAAGATCTGGCCCCAGCAGACTCTTTTCCCCCACCTCTGCCCAGCAAACTAGCGACCGACACGGCCTACCATACAACGCTTCAAACGGTGCCATCCCAATACTGGCCTGGAAGCTGTTGTTGTAGGCGAACTCGACCAACGGCAGATGGGTTTCCCATGATCCCCTGAAGTCCAGCACACATGCCCGCATCATGTCTTCCAAGATCTGAATAGTGCGCTCGGACTGACCGTCTATCTGGGGATGGTGTGCTGTACTGAGTAGAACCTCGGTCCCCAACGCGGTCTGTAGACTCGGCCAAAATCTGGACGTGAAACGAGGATCCCTGTCAAACACTATCGACACCGGGACCCCATGAAGACGCACTATCTCCTGAACGTACATGCTGCTCAACTTGTCGACCGGATCAGTCATCCTCATAGCCAAGAAATGGGACGACTTGGTCAACCGATCGACTACTACCCATACGGCATCGTGTCCCTTCGGCGATCTCGGCAACCCATGTTAGTCTTAGTGCCCGTAGTTCAATCCTAAATGTCCAAATGTATATATCATCGTTAGCAATAAAATTAAAGCGGCTTTATATTACTTATGTGTTGGAGTAATATATCGATGTGTGCTCTGATCTATGCCCACCATGCGAATAGAACCATAGATCGAGATAGATCACACTCGATGGGTCCCTAGTCAACAAAGCTTCACTAGAAGCGACTAGTATGAAAGATGGCTCTTTATGGCTTACGTTCTGTTAGTCATTGGAATGGGATTCCGGAGTCTGATCATAGATATCATGTGGGACATGATATTGGACGACCCGCCCTGAATATGTGCCATAGATTAAGTCATGAACATATTCAGTGTTGTAGCTTGTCATGTATCCTTAGACCAAGGAGTCTTTGTGATCGCTATGTAGTCAACAACTGAGTTTGACCTGAGCCTAACGTTGTCCGTAACAGGGCTTCCATAACGGCCAGGATTGGCTTGGGGACGGGCTACATGAGTGACAAGAAAGACGGCTAAGGGATTTATCCCTCATACTAAGGTATGGGAAAGATATCGGTTCTCGGCCACTTGATCGAGAGTGACTGGAAGAATAGCATGGCCATGCACATGATACTGGGTATCATATCTTCAGTCATCTCACATATCAAGGAACGGTGATTGAGAATAATAAGGATGACGGCTCTATGCCTTATCTCAATCAGGATATCGGAGATAAAAGGATAATGACAGGGACGACGGAAAGGTTAGAATCGACAGGGTCGATTCGTTATGTAGTGTCAGGCAATACTAAAGTCTCGTTAGTTGCCACTTAAATAGGATCAAGTAAAATGGGATTTTACGTTGATCTATTGACATGCATAAACCTAAGGGTCACACCGGAGGATGAAACTCATTGACACATTTATGGAGAATGGCCAAAAGGGAGTTGTCTCGGGACATGACCAAAACTGGGTTTTGGGTCATGTGCCCGTACGTGAATAGGACTTTACGGATCGAGACAAGGCTTGGAGTCTTAGGATTGATCGCGTCGGATAATGTTGGACATTTCCGGTATGGAAGGCTTGGAGGCGATGAGCGAATCACGGGACCTCGTTAGAAATGGCCACGGGCCATGTTCCAAGAGGCCCATGAAAGGCCCATGCAACCAAGGCCCATAGAACTAATTAATCAAGTCTTGATTAATTAGTACTAAGTAAGCAAGACAAGGATTAAGGTGTTGGTGATTCACCACCTAACCCAATCTTGTCTTGCCATACTTTGTCCTATTTACACCTTACTTGACACCATACTTGTCCCATGCCTTTAGTTGGACAAGTATGGGTTTTGTTATGTTTAAGTCATCTTTTTTCAACATAACAAAGACAAGACAAGAATAGGAAACACATTTTCTCTCCCTCTTCCATGGCCATTTCGGGTTTGGCTAGTTTCCACCTCCATGTTTGTGTTCTTGAGTCCTCAAAGAGAAGAACTACGTGGCTTTGATTCCCATGTGGATACGTAGGCGTCTTGGAGACTCAAGCCAATCATTCGTTAACCGGTGTTCTTGTTTTGGTAAGAACTAGTGCTGAATTTTTCTCTTGTGAATCCATTCTTTGTTAGTTGTTTCATGGTTTTAATCGTCTCTTGGTTTTCATTGATTTTCCGCTGCGAGTTGGTTCATCTCCAACCTTACCTCGAGACCCAACAGTGGTATCAGAGCCGTGCTACCTTCGGGATTCACAAGACGGTGTTCATAGTTTCGGTTTTGCTTGAAAGTTTCGTTTTTGGCATGTTGTTTTGCTAAATTGTTTGATAACATGTTTTAAATTCTTGTTTATGGATTTAATGCATGTAAAATGAATTTTTGAAAATTATTTCAAATCTGGAAATTTTGAAAAAAAGTTTGATTTTTCGGGTCTCGGGAGCGGGACTCTCGGGGAGCCGAAACCGGGACCGAACGGGGCTCCGTTGGACGGAGCTAGGCCAAGCATGACCATTGGATGGTTGATATGCCATGGCTAAACCATTTTGTTAGTTATGACGAGTTTGGAACCGTCATGACGAACTCGAAGATCAAATGTTCAAAAGTTTCATTTTTGAAAGGTTTCGATAAACCGAGCATCAAAAAATTTCGAAACTTGGCTATTAATTAAAACCGGAAAATCACATGATGTTTGATAACATGCTTGTTTGATAACACGATGTGTGATGTGATGTTGGCATGGTGTACATAATAGCCCCGAGCTCGATTTAATTATTTATCGCTTTTCACGGCCTGCGAGCCGTTAGAGTTAGCGTGTAATTATTCTTTCAATGTGTGGTCGTCGAACCACTTGTTTGTAATATTTATTTATTCCCGACCTGCGAGTCGTGTATTAAATTGTAATATTTTACTCAAGATGAAGAAAGGGCGAAAAGGTCATTTGGTGGCTTTTCGGGTGTTGGCATCGGCTTGGAGTCGATGGAGCTCAAGAAGCTAGTGGGAGTTAGTTTAGGGGGCTATTATGTGCATATTTATCGCTTTATGCTTGGTTTAGTTTATGCATGATTAATTCTATGTGTTTTAGAATTGCATGCTTAACTTTATTTACCGAGCATATCATCTCACATGCAAAGATAAAATTGGAATTTTAATCCTTGTGTGTGAGCCCTTAGAATCGTCATCACATTTGATGTAGTTGACGGGTTCGAAGGAAGAATTACATTGGATGTAATTTGAGGCATCATTGCATTTGGAATGTAGTTGATGTGCTCATCGCATCTAGGATGTGTCAAAGTTTTAAACACAACCGGACAAGTAAAAACGGGTCATGTCTGATACCTCCCAATTATCAACACCTTACTACCTCCCCGTCCTATGGGTGTCGTGCGCATTAGCGGAGCATCCATGGGAAAGCGGGGTAGTAGGTTTGGACGACATATGTGGGTGTCGTGCGCATTAGCGGAGCACCTACATAGTGACGGGCCATAGTTGAAAATTGGTGGACCCGACTACGATTCTCAGCCTGAGGTTGAGCTAGGGTAACAGATAGGGTAAGCCGTGTACATAAGTGCATACCCTAGCCAAGAGTCACATTGGATGTGATTGGATGGAGTCCTACCTACATAGCTCGATTAAGTGGTGAGCATTAGTTCAGCTTAATCGAGTGAATCAAGGATCTTGGTTTCAGATTCTAAAGGTTTAGAATCGATTGTTGGTGTTTAAGCTTGATCTTCATAAAATTTATTCAGTTTACTGATTGAATTTTATCTGTTGTAGATCAAATGGCAAATTCAGCGAACATTAATAGTTTGTCATTAAAAACCATTCTTGACAGGGTCAAGCTAAATGGGACAAACTATTTGGACTGGTACAGAATTTTGAGGATAGTCCTCAAGTCTGAACGCAAAGAATATGTCCTTGACAAGGCTGTCTCTAAGACCATATCAGAGTTACATGAAGTGTCATTAACTGTTGAGAAGAATATCTCAGGGATCTGGGATCCAAGGATATTCTGATGGTCAACAAGGGAATTGGAAGTGGCATGGGCTGGGCCCATGCGCACTTGGCAGGAAAGATGAGACACCTGAGAATGTCTGCTTCTACTGCCAACAGCCTGGTCATTGGAACCGGGATTACAGGAAGTTCACGGCTGATCTGAAGAAGGGCAGTGGGACTACGCCTTCATCAAATAGCCTGGATGATCTGAAGAAGGGCAGTAAGACTGCGCCTTCATCAGGAAACCTGGATGATCTAAGGAAGGGCGGTGGGACCGTGCCTTCAATCGGTATTAACTCTATAGAGCTACATCTCTCTACTTCCAAAGATTCATGGGTATTAGATACCATGACTGAATCTCACACATGCACTAATATATGGTGGCTGAAAGTAGGAGAGATTTGGAAAGCACGAAATGGACCTCAGAGTTGTGGCAACTACTGTAGGATCCATGAGTCTTGCTTTGCCAAGAGGCCTTGTCTTAGTATTGTATAATGTATATTGCATACCTACTTTTAGTAGGAATATTATATCTGTATCCGTGTTTGACAAGGAAGGATATAATGTTAATATTGGAAATGGAGTTTTCAATGTTCTATGCAATGATATGTTTTATACCAGTACTGACATGGTTGGAGGATTGTACATATTAGATATGGGTAACAATGCCTCAAGTTCTATATATTCCGTTAATACCAAGAGGTCTAAATCCAACGATTTAAACCTAACTCTGTTATGGTACTGTCATTTGGGTCGCATAAACAAGAAGCGCCTATCAGCACTTCAGAAGTGCGGGCTTTCAGGTTCATTCGAATTCCATTCGATCGATAGGTGCAAGGTTTGTTTGATGGGAAAAATGACTAAAGTGCCCTTTATCGATCGCGATGAAAGGGCGGGTGAATTATTTGGGCTGATACACTCGAATGTGTGTAGACCAATAAGTTCACTTGCCAGGAGGGGTTTTAGCTACTTTATCACATTTACTGATGATTACAGTAAATATGGTTATGTCTATTCGGTGAGACATAAGTCTGAAACTTTTGATAAATTCAAAGAGTTTAAGACTATAGTAGAAAACCAGCTCGACAAAGGTATTAAGGCACTTCGATTGGATCGAGGTGGAAAATACTTGACCACAGAGTTATTAGATCATCTAAAAGAGAATGGGATCCTTTTGGAATGGACTCCTCCTAGGTCACTGTAGTTGAAAGGTGTAGCCAAACGGAGAAATCAGACATTGTTAGACAATGGTCTGTTCCATGATTAGTTGGACTGATCTCCCATCTCTTTTAGGGGTTTTGCTCTAGAGACGACCGCATTCATAGTGAATCGGGCTTCGACGAATGGTGTGGAAGGGACACCATTTTAAAAATGGTACGGGATGATGCCCGCTTTGTCCTTCCTAAAGATTTGTGGTTGCGAGGCTTATGTGAAACATTTGGTTTCGACTAAGCTCGAACCAAGATCTGAGATATGCACCTTCGTGTGGTATCCCAAAGCAACAAGGGGATACTATTTCTACAATCCCAGTGAGAACATGGTGTTCGTCGCTTGGGGTGAGGTCTTTATGGAAAAAAAGTTTTGTTTCCAAAGACGTCATTGGGAGGACTGTGCATCTCGAAGAAATTCAGGATGGTACAGATCTGTCTAAACCAATTGGCAACCCAGTAGAAAGGAGCCAGAGATTGTCGTAGAGTAAGAACCAATTCCTGTTACAATTCCGGAAGGTCCAAGGCGATTTGAAAGGATCAATCTTCCACCTCCAAGATATGGTATCCGGAGGTGACAATGAAGTCATGGTGGATCACGATGATCCAGCCACCTTTCAGGAAGTCGTGGATGGGCCCAACTCCGAGTTATGGCTGGGAGCCATGAGGGAGGAAATGCAATCCATGTCGGACAACCGAGTCTGGGAACCGGTTGATCCCATCAATGGTGTGAGGACCATAGGATGCAAATGGATCTTCAAGGTGAAGATGGACATGGATGGCAACCCTCTGACCTACAAAGCTCAACTGGTGGCGAAAGGTTATAGGCATGGATTGACTATGAGGAAACCTTCTCCTTAGTGGCTATGGTCAAAATCGATCCAAATTCTTCTTGACATAACTGCGTATCATAATTACGAGATATGGCAAGTGGATGTCAAAACCGCTTTCCTAAATGGAAATTTGACTGAGTACGTTTATATGTCTCGGCCCAAAGGTTTTGACGATCCGAAGAATAAAGGAAAGATTTATAAGTTGTTGAAATCCATTTATGGATTGAAACGAACTTCTCGGAGTTGGATCCTTCGTTTTGATGAAGCTGTAATTGGATTTGGCTTAATCAAGAACGAGGATGAATCTTGCGTTTATAAGAAGGCTAGTGGGAGCAATATTACCTTTCTGGTTCTCATTGAAAACGACATCCCAACCTTGCACGAGACTAAAGCTTGGTTGAGGAAGTGTTTTTCAATAAAGGACTTAGGTGATGCTTCTCATATCTTAAGGATTAAGATATGTAGAGATCGCACCAAGAGGGTCTTGGATTTAAGTCAGGGAACCTATGTGAACAAGGCATTGAGTAGGTTCTTAATGCTCGATTCAAAGAAAGGACTCTTACCCACTAGTCATGGCATTCATCTCAGCAAGACTTAGTGTCCTAAGACACATGATGAGCTGAAAAGGATGATGAAATGCGCCTGGGGGCAGGATCGATCATATATGCCATGACATGTATGAGACCAGACGTCTCGTAAGCCTTATGTTGTACCAGTAGACATCATTCTAACCCGGGGGAAAGATGATGCTGAACTAGTCGTCGAAGGATGAGTAGACGCTAGTTTTCCAAGACAAATCCAGATGACTTTAGAAGTCAATCAGGATATGTGTTTACGCTGAATGGCAGAGCTTTAGCTGGGAAAGCGTAAAGCAAGATACCATTGCCGAATCTACGACAGAGGCCAAGTACATGGATGCTGCAGAGGCAGCTAAGGAGGCTATGTGGATTTGGAAATTCATGGCAGGGCTGGGTGTAATTAAAAACCCATCCAGCCCGGTGAATCCATCTTGCGACAACACAAGGGCCATTGCGCAAGCTAAAAGCCTAGATCGTATAACAAATCCAAACATGTACTGCGGCGTATCCACCTCATCAGATAAATACTGAACTGAGGTGAAGTGAAGATAACCGATATTGAAACAGATGATAACATAGCCAACCCTTTGACTAAGGCAGTGTCACTGCCTGAACATGTTAGACATGTAAAGTCGATGGGGACATATTGGAGTTTAGATTGGAACTAGGGCAAGTGGGAGATTGTTAGTCTTAGTGCCCGTAGTTCAATCCTAAATGTCCAAATGTATATATCATCGTTAGCAATAAAATTAAAGCGGCTTTATATTACTTATGTGTTGGAGTAATATATCGATGTGTGCTCTGATCTATGCCCACCATGCGAATAGAACCATAGATCGAGATAGATCACACTCGATGGGTCCCTAGTCAACAAAGCTTCACTAGAAGCGACTAGTATGAAAGATGGCTCTTTATGGCTTACGTTCTGTTAGTCATTGGAATGGGATTCCGGAGTCTGATCATAGATATCATGTGGGACATGATATTTGACGACCCGCCCTGAATATGTGCCATAGATTAAGTCATGAACATATTCAGTGTTGTAGCTTGTCATGTATCCTTAGACCAAGGAGTCTTTGTGATCGCTATGTAGTCAACAACTGAGTTTGACCTGAGCCTAACGTTGTCCGTAACAGGGCTTCCATAACGGCCAGGATTGGCTTGGGGACGGGCTACATGAGTGACAAGAAAGACGGCTAAGGGATTTATCCCTCATACTAAGGTATGAGAAAGATATCGGTTCTCGGCCACTTGATCGAGAGTGACTGGAAGAATAGCATGGCCATGCACATGATACTGGGTATCATATCTTCAGTCATCTCACATATCAAGGAACGGTGATTGAGAATAATAAGGATGACGGCTCTATGCCTTATCTCAATCAGGATATCGGAGATAAAAGGATAATGACAGGGACGACGGAAAGGTTAGAATCGACAGGGTCGATTCGTTATGTAGTGTCAGGCAATACTAAAGTCTCGTTAGTTGCCACTTAAATAGGATCAAGTAAAATGGGATTTTACGTTGATCTATTGACATGCATAAACCTAAGGGTCACACCGGAGGATGAAACTCATTGACACATTTATGGAGAATGGCCAAAAGGGAGTTGTCTCGGGACATGACCAAAACTGGGTTTTGGGTCATGTGCCCGTACGTGAATAGGACTTTACGGATCGAGACAAGGCTTGGAGTCTTGGGATTGATCGCGTCGGATAATGTTGGACATTTCCGGTATGGAAGGCTTGGAGGCGATGAGCGAATCACGGGACCTCGTTAGAAATGGCCACGGGCCATGTTCCAAGAGGCCCATGAAAGGCCCATGCAACCAAGGCCCATAGAACTAATTAATCAAGTCTTGATTAATTAGTACTAAGTAAGCAAGACAAGGATTAAGGTGTTGGTGATTCACCACCTAACCCAATCTTGTCTTGCCATACTTTGTCCTATTTACACCTTACTTGACACCATACTTGTCCCATGCCTTTAGTTGGACAAGTATGGGTTTTGTTATGTTTAAGTCATCTTTTTTCAACATAACAAAGACAAGACAAGAATAGGAAACACATTTTCTCTCCCTCTTCCATGGCCATTTCGGGTTTGGCTAGTTTCCACCTCCATGTTTGTGTTCTTGAGTCCTCAAAGAGAAGAACTACGTGGCTTTGATTCCCATGTGGATACGTAGGCGTCTTGGAGACTCAAGCCAATCATTCGTTAACCGGTGTTCTTGTTTTGGTAAGAACTAGTGCTGAATTTTTCTCTTGTGAATCCATTCTTTGTTAGTTGTTTCATGGTTTTAATCGTCTCTTGGTTTTCATTGATTTTCCGCTGCGAGTTGGTTCATCTCCAACCTTACCTCGAGACCCAACAACCCACTCACGAAGTCCATCGTAATATGCTCCCACTTCCACTGGGCAATCGACAGTGGCTGCAATAATCCGGCGGGACGCTGATGTTCGACCTTCACCTGCTGACAGACGAGACACCTCAATACAAATTCCGCGACCGCTCTCCGCATCCCGCTCCACCAGAAGAGCCGCCTGATGTCACGGTACATCTTGGTGCCACCCGGGTGCACTGTAAGACGCGAATGATGTGACTCTCGCAACACGTCGTCTCTACAGTTGCTCGGCACGAATAACCCTCCTCGATACCGTAACCCCCAATCGGCACTGATTTCCCAGCCTACCACCTCGTCACCGCTGACGACCCTCTCTCGGATCTCTGACGTCTCGACGTCCTCCGACTGCGCCTCCAACACTCGGGCAAGTAGTGAGGGCTGAGCCACCAATGAGCACATGACCACGCCACCCGTAATCTCCTCTAGCTCAAGCCCGAACGTGCTCAGTTCCCCTATCATGTCCCACTCTCGGACTGATATGCTAGCAAGACTCGGAACCGACTTCCTACTCAGGGCGTCGGCGACCACGTTCTCCTTACACGGATGGTAGTGTAGCTCAAAGTCGTACTCCTCGAGTAGCTCCATCCATCGCCGCTGGCGCATGTTCAGGTCTCGTTGGGAAAAGATGTACTTGAGACTCTTGTGATCCGAGAACACCTGAAATCCCTCGCCATATAGATAATACCGCAAGCCCTTTAGCGCGAACACGACTGCTGCTAGCTGCAAGTCATGGGTAGGATAGTTGCGCTCGTGTGTCTTCAACTGCCTGGAGCCATAAGCAACAAATCTACCCAACTGCATCAGTACACAGCCCAGTCCTTCCCCGGACGAGTCACAATAAACCTCATACCCGATCCCTCGCTCTGGCACTACCAATACTGGAGCGGTAGTCAGACGAGTCTTCAACTCCGTGAACGCACGTTCACAATCCTTTATCCACACAAACCCGACTCCCTTGCGCGTCAACAGAGTCATCGGCGCGGCTAGTCGCGCAAAGTCCTGGACAAACCGCCGATAATAGCCTGCCAACACCAGAAAGCTGCGGATCTCGAAGACACTCGTGGGCCGTGCCCACTTCGAAACCGCGTCGATCTTCGACGGATCGACCAGTATACCTTCACGGGATAAAATGTGACCGAGGAATTTCACCTCAGCGAGCCAGAACTCGCACTTCTCCAGGTTGTCATATAGCTGATGCGTGCGCAGTAGAGTCAGAACAGTCCTCAGATTGCCCCTCATGTGCTGCATCGTTCTGCGAGTAGATCAAAATGTCGTCTACGAACACTACCACAAACCGATCTAAGAACGACCGGAATATACTGTTCATCAGATCCATGAATGCTGCAGGTGTGTTCGTCAGTCCAAATGACATCACCAAGAACTCGTAATGCCCATAGCGTGTCCGGAATGCAGTCTTTGCGACGTCCCTCTCTCGGACTCGCAATTGGTAATATCCGGATCGCAGATCGATCTTCGAGAAACATGTTGACCCTCTCAACTGGTCGAACAAGTCATCGATCCTCGGCATCGGGTATCGGTTCTTCATCGTAACCCGGTTCAGCTTCCGGTAATCTATGCACATCCGAAGCTCTCCACTCTTCCTCTTCACGAAGAGTGCTGTTGCTCCCCACGGCGATACGCTCGGACGGATAAACCCCTTCTCCTGAAGCTCCTCGAGCTGACGCTTCATCTCGGTCAACTCCGCCGGCGCAAACCTGTAAGGCGCCATCAATATCGCTGCCGTTCCCGGCACCAGGTCAATCCCGAACTCCACCTCACGTTCTGGTGGCAACCCGCTCAACTCCTCAGGAAAGACCTCGGGGAACTCGCACACCACTCGCGGTAACTCTCGGCTCTGCACGACCGATACTTCCTCCACTGCGGACAACGCCGAAAGGAGAACCCCGCTCTTACTACCCAGCACACACGACACCTTCGTGTTGCCTGCTGACACTGCCACTCGTCGCCTATATCAGTCGATATTGGCTCGGTACTTCGCCAGCCAATCCATTCCCAAGATCACGTCAAAGGTCGTCATTCCCAGCACGAGAAGGTCACTAGGGCAAGGACAGTCTACGACTCTAATTTCGCAGGCACGACAGAACCTAGTCAACAATACATCACCCCCAACTGGGGTGTCTAGGCACAGGGGTGGACCCAACGGTTCTAAACTCAACCCCAACCTCTCAGCACAACTCAACGAAATAAACGAGTGTGACGCCCCGGTATCAAATAAGAACAACGCCCATAAATGATACAATAAACACGTACCCTGAATGGTCTCGCGGTAGGTAGTGGATCCTGGGGCCCGGGAGTCGGTAACTGCGTACACCCTTCCCTGTGACGCCTGCTGCCTCTGACCCGGCGCACTGATTGCTGGATACCCAGATCTCTGCTGCTGTCTCGGAACTGGCGCGCTCGTTGACGGCTGCGAGAACCTCGACTGCTGACTTTGACGCGGGCGACCCCTGGGTGACTGCACTGTATGCGACTGCTTCGGTCGCTGCGCTGACGTTGCCCCAATCGGCTCACGACACCTTGTACTAGTGTGCCCAAACCGCTCGCACAGAAAACACCTGAGCTCGTCGGCCCTCGGCCCCGAGCCCTGGCCTGTCCGGCTGATCACTGGTAGCGCCGCGGGCCTCCTCCCATCGGGCACTCTAGATGCATATGGCCTGGTTGCCCACATGTGAAGCATATCGACTCCCTCTCTGAAGCGAATGGCCCCACTGACGCCACCGACCCCATCTGTCTCGCTCCGCCCTGCTGAGCATGTGGCCGGAAGAACCCCGTGGTCCTCTGTCTCCTCGGATCTCGGACGGCCCTGCAACACTGGTCGGTCGCTGTCGAACCTCACGGGTCCTGGCTGCCTCTCGGAGACCCTGCTCCACTGTCGCTGCTGTGTCTACGAGCTCTGAGTACTCCCGCAACCTCAGGGCGAGAACTCGATCCTGAATCACCGGCCTCAGCCCCCCCTTGAACTGCAGGCAACGGTTCAGCTCTGTCGCCACCATTTCTGGCGCAAATCGGGTCAGGGTCGTGAATCTGGCCTCATATTCTGCCACTGACGCCCCATCCTACTGCAGTTCCAAGAACTGCCGATGTTGGTCCATCATGGCCGACTCGGGGAAATACTGCGCCAGAAAGACCGTCTAGAAGAGACCGAAGTCGTGCCCAACTCTGTCCCTCACACGCCCCCACCAGTGGTAGGCGCTGTCCCTCAGCTGATGAGCTGCAAAGGACACTCTGCTGCGACCATCCTCGATGCCTGAAGTGTCCAGGTCCCGCGCGACCTACTCCAGCCATCTCTCGGCTAGGTCGGGGTTCGGCTCCCCGACAAATGTGGCTATGCCCAGCTTCAGGAAGTCCAGTAGTGTCCGGGCCGTATGGCCATCGGCCTGAACGGGCCTCCCTGGAATAGTTGCTGTCTCCGGAGCTGGCGATGCCGACTCTCTACTGGCGATGATCGCCACCAAACTCTGCACCGTCCTGTTCAGCTCGTCCAAGGCGGTCGTAGTGGGAGGGTCTGCGACCGGCGGGACGTTGGGTGTGCCCGCAGATGGTCCCACGTCGCTCCTCCTATCCTCTCCGACAGGAGTACCTGGGCTTCCGCGTACTCAGCGGGCTCGACGGTGGGCATCCGTCCTGGTGCCCCTGCTGACCGTCCCCTCCTGCCACGCGTGGGCGCCCGTCCCCGTGTCACGGCTGATCGTCCTCGCCTGCCACGAGCCATGTGGTCGGTATCCTCTGCACAGATACACGCAAACGTTTAGTTTGCGAACTTAAACAACGAAGACGTGCTCAAAATACTAGCGTTCACACGGTCTACGTCTATTTCTAGCGTACTCGTTACTAAAACGTCACACCGCTCACACTCTCAGTACTTCAATTTCTAGAACACGTAAGAGAAACCTCAAATAAACAGCACAACGACTCACAGACAAAATCAAGTCGCTCAACCTCAATCACAAGCCGACAAGGCCAACAAACATCAACACACGCCCACCGGGCCAACCAAAATCAAAACACGCCCAAAGGGCCAACCAACATCAAAACTTTTCCTTTTCATTATAAAACCTCAATTCTTGACATCACGTAGTTACAACACGGTCCAGGCGCCCCCAAACTACATTGTACCCATTTGATGTCAACACCGTCACGCTTTCCTACAGGGGCGCCCCTGAGTTGAGTCGCGACAGCTTAAAAACGTTTCACGCAGCAACACACAAACAATATGCCAGTAATAACCGTACTGCACATACACACAACAACAACCAAGACTCAAGACACTACGGTCTATACACGGTTTCCGACTTGCGTACCCAATGCACGACGAGACTTTTACTGACTCGACTCTCCCACCTAATTGACGTACAGTCCGAGGTGTGAAACCTCGAGCTCTGATACCAAGCTATCACGCCCCAACTTCAGTAGAACCGAACCTGGAACGCGAACGTTTAAGACAATAATACATTTTCAAACCTTTTAAATAAATCACTTTAAAACCACCATTTAGTCAATCAAAATAATAATTTGCAACTCAAAAGTATGTCCCAACAAGCGGACAAAATACAAGGCGTACGTCGCTAGACTCAAAAAGGAAACCCGGACTCCCGCTCCTAGCTCTTCAAGCTTCGAGAGCTCACCTATTCCGTCCCGCGACCAGTACCTGTAGGAAAAGCAGCTAGGGGTGAGCGTTCGCTCACCACCACGGATAACAGACTGACTACGACATACTTAGAAGAATATGCCGGAAACAACAACAACAACCCAAACACCGGGGACCACTATCCCCAAACTCAAGTAACCCGACTGACACACAGACTGTGACTTTCCTCAACCGACTCAACACTCGGACACGTAATGTAGACCTGACACAACAATTACGACTCCCACCAAAGACACGAAAGATAACCACGCAACACCCAAGATCACAAAGGATCGCACACCAAACAAGATCGCAAAGGATCGCACTCCAGCTACTCAGTCCCCACGCACTTTTCCCAACACGACGGTTGGATCAGGCGGTCGACCTGTCGCACTTTTCCCATCACGATGGTTGGATCAGGATGTCGACCTGTCGCACTTTTCCCGACACCCAATTGGATCAGGCTGTCGACCTGTCGCACTTTTCCCAACACGACGGTTGGATCAGGCGGTCGACCTATGGCACTTTTCCCGATACGTAGTCGGATCAGGCTGTCGACCTGTGACACCCCACCCCAGGCAACCACAATCACAATCACAAGGAAGGTTCAACAACAACAACAACACCGGTTTGACACTCGACAGGCACTCATGGCCACCCACGACACCAACAGTAAAACACGGGCTCAACGACCCCACGGGCACTCATGGCCACCCAAGACACACCACCAGTAAAATACGGGTTTAACAACCCCACGGGCACTCATGACCACCCAAGACACACCAACAGTAAAAATACGGGTTTAACAACCCCACGGGCACTCATGGCCACCCAAGACACACCACCAGTAAAATACGGGTTTAACAACCCCATGGGCACTCATGGCCACCCAAGACACACCAACAGTAAAAATACGGGTTTAACAACCCCACGGGCACTCATGGCCACCTAAGACACGCCAACAGTAAAATACGGGTGTGGATTAACTACTTGGGGAACGTCCTAAACCACCCGAACACGAAAACCCAATACCCGAGCATGTGGGCCCCACCCGGCCATCCTTGGCCGTGGGTGCTAGGGCCGGTTTTGGGGCGGTCCACCATGGTGGTGGCCGGTCCTAGCTCCGGCCAGCCACCCCATGGTCCGGCCAGCCACCATGCACGGTGGCCGGAGCTCCCCCGAGCCTCCGGTCACCGGAAAACGTCCAAACTTCGCTCCAAAACGTCTCCAACAAACCCCACACCTTAACTCAACCATAAACTACTAGTTTTTAACCCAAACCCTAACTTTTAAACTTAACAAAACGAAAATCGGATAGTTGCTCACCGTAGAGAATGTCGATGGAACTCGGTTCTTCTATCGGTGAGACGATCCACCGGTCAGATGGTCGAGAAAATAGCAAACCCTAAACACTCCCTTCTCTTTTCTCTCTTTCTTCTCTCTTCCTTCTATCTTTTTTCTCTCTCCAAAAACTCTATTTTTTTTACAACTATGGCCGAACCCCCATACACCTCTCATCTTTGTCTCTTTTCAAAAATCACCTAACACCACCACATAATTGACATGTGGCAAGTGGGTCCCAGGCCCCGAACGGGCACTTTTTCTAAGAAATTACGAAACTTCACGGGCTACAAGGAAACGGCTCAACTAAGACCACTGCAACGATGGCTAAGCTTTTTGGATCCAAAACGGACCTCGAATGGACCAAAACGTCGCTCGGTTGACTTTTCCAGCAAAAAGTCAACCTCTCCCAAATTGGTCAGAAAGTTGCCCTGAGTCCCCCGGAACTCACTTTGGTCGATATCGGGGTCAACTTAAGTCCGGTATGACCCTCGGGGTCAGATTTAGGTTCATTTAAGTGTCTGTCTAAATTTTTTAAATTTTCCTGTTTTTCGCCGATTTGACTGGCATTGACCGGGAGTGGTTCTTACAGTAATCATCAGCCAACATCATACTAGTCTTAGTATATCAGTAAGACCAGGGATCAAGTGAATAATACTCTTTTACTTCTAAGAGTTTTACTATCAGGTCCTCAACCCGATGATCTTAAGAAAGAGTATTATTCACATTATTAACATTTCACAAATGATAATAGTAGTGCCGGTGTATTAATGAAATGATAATGCCGTCCATAATCACGATTGGCCTAGGGCACAAAAACCAACATGGTGTGGAGATTCATCCTCTTCTAGAACGCTTTGAGGTATCTTAATCAAGACGGACATAAAGAGAATGATATGATAATTCTTCTTCGGGTGATGAAATATGGAGATGGTACACAAGGGGTATACCATGGCTACCATGTAACATTGAGGCCATAGAACAAGTAGTCTGATGGTTCCCATTCGCTGAAATTGAAAGAAGAATCCTCATAAGATATGTTCGGAAAATCTTCAGAAGTCAAAATTAGATGGAAACGTATTAATGTGGAGAGGTACTGAGTTGTTTGAAGACATGGGATGTGGTGATTCATATATATAGGGGAGAAAATAGTCGTTATGGAAATATAACCGTTTTGGAAATATAGTCTTTGAAGAAATATAGTCGTGAAAATATAACCAATTTAAAACTTTTGATTGCAAAGAAAATAAAAAAAATGTAAATTAACTGAAACCATTTATTCATTGGAATGAACTTAAAACATAAAATGACATTGATGTAAATTATATATAATGCTTACTATATCGATTATAGATATGCACAACAAGATTAGCCTTCAGCTACCTATATAGTTTAACATTGGACATGTGTAAGTTTTTCCTTAATTTATTATTAGATTACGGAATGGACCAATGTCGAAGTTCCTGTGCGGGTGTCCATGGACGCATTTCAGCATCATTCTCATGAACGAAATCTCGTGTGCTTCTATATTGATTGCATCTGTCCTTCACTATCATGTCATGGAGAATGATGCAAGTATGCATAATATATTTGAAGGTCCTTCTATCCCACACACGAGCTAGACGGGTAATATTGTGCCAACTCGTTTGAAGAAATCTAAATGCCTTGTTAACATCTTCCTCACACTTTCTTGTTGTTGGGAAAATTGTATATCATTTTCCTACAACGGGAAGGGTGTGGTTTAACAAACCAACTTCATCTAGGATAAATGTCGTCAACTAAGTCGTAAGTGTTAAAATATAACTATAATTGGGCCTTTAACTATAAGCTTGAGCTTTTAGCTGAGTTGATCCTCTACTATGGTATCAGAACTTGATTCCTCACGGACCCGAGTTCAAATTCCATTATCTACTAAAATTATAATTTCTTCTCTATTTATCAAATTTGCCCAAAATGGACTAGCTCTTATCACTATTCTCAATGGGCTCATATCCTCTTCTAAATATAATTCACCTCCAAACTTGTAAATGAGCGTGTCCATCACGGCACGTGTTATAAAAATAAATATAATTGGCCTTCAACAATCAGCTTGACCTTTTAGTTGAGTTGGTCCTCTAATAGTAAGGATAATTGTAACGAGTATCATTTACCTTATACTACACATTAGGTTGTTCGCCTTGAAGTAATTCATTGAATAGACGTGAGTCGTTGACCAAAATATTGGCATTGTTCATCCCGAGGTACTGAAAAGGTATGCCAAATCGATAGGTTGCATAAGGAAAGAGCTTCCTACATGATTGATAGGATATTACAATGATATCCCTGTGAGAATTGTCCTTTCCATTTGGTGGGACAAGTCTTCTATTGTCAATACATGCAGTTAAGGCTTTTAATCATGCACAGGAAGCCCCATCTCTTTTTGATACGCAATAAATATGTCATGTCATCTGAAATCATCCACCTCATATACTCTTGCTCGAATTTGAAGAACACGCCTTTGCAAAACCCTCATAGGTACTCCATGATGGTTGTTGTTGTTGGAAAAATGTGGTCAAAATGTGATTTTATGGGTTTAAATGTGATTTATGATATTAAATTGATTTTATGGTTTTAAATATGATTCATTAGTTGGTTGGCCATGACCTCTTAATGAAAGGCTTTTATGGGATTAGCTACCCCATAAAATTACCTTTCTATCCCTATTAGAGAGCCTATAAATACCAACTTCCTAAATCATATTCTACACACTTCAAACACATCACAAATACACTCCAAACACTTCACATATCGTTTTTCATTCTTCCTTAGTCCTGGTGATTTCTCTACACGGAGTTGAGTTCGCTGACGTTAGTCGTTGTATCCTGGGAGACCGCTGCCCATACGGGGCAGTCAAGTGTCTTAAGGAGACAGGAGTACCTGGACTCGACTAAACCCGAATTTCCTATTCCGTAATCAGTAAGCTATCTGATCGGTAAAGGTTATTCTATTATTTTAATTTGTTAATTTGTTTATTTGAATTTGTTTATCGTCAATATACTAACCTATATTCCCTACAATCTTAAGACACTTGAGGAGTATATCGACTATGAACAGGTTCAAAGTCTAATATGATGAAGAACAGGTTCTTCGTACAAAAAAAATTATATATAATCTGTAGTCTATTCTAATGTGTTCCTTTTAAGACTTCGCAGGAACAATACAAATTCGCTCGGTACAAATTGGCTACAAAGCATTCTACAGGGTGTATTGACATATGAACCGTAACTACAAATTATAAAGCCTAGTTTGAATGTTCTTCGACTTCTGAATGGAGTACCTGAACAGAAAATAAAGGATAACGGTTTATCTGTTTCTAATATTTTGTTGTGGCAGGTTTGATGTGCTCGGAAGAAAAAAAAATTGATTCAAGAATTTTTTTTTCTTCTTCAGATCTGTTTGAGTGAAAAACACAGAGAGAGAAAAAAAATCCTTTTCTAAAATTGATTCTGGAAACTTTTATTTTCTCGAATCTATTCGAGTTGGAAAAAATAACAATTTTTTTGGGTACTTTTCAAGGATCTGTTTTGACAGCCGAGAGGTTTTAATTCTTTTGGGTTCTCGGATTCAGGTGCAATTTTGAAGAACAAGGGGAATTTATTTTCGAAACGGAAAAAAAATCGTTTGGTTCGAATATGGTTTTTTTCAGAAAGAAAAAAAAAACTTCAAATCTGATTTAGAAGAGCATCAGTTCAATTTTTTTTTGGAACCGAGAATCAAAGCAAAAAGTTTGAATCGAGTTTTGGATTCTCACGTGTGTTGGATTCTGAATCAAACTCGACATCGTATTTGGAGCACGATTGTGTTTTCTCCTTTTGATCTTCTACAGGTTGAACTCGATTTCCTCTTTGTTGTTGGTGTATCAACGTTACAGGTTGAATCTGAAACGTTTCGCTAGAGGTTGAAGAAACGAAAAAAAAAACGGAAATTGATTCGCTCATGAAGGTTGAAAAAAAAACGGAAACGAAGGTTGCCGTTTTGGAGCTGGAAAACCGAAACGGAATTTTTTGCTATTCAAGTCAAGGCTCCCATGGTCGATCCTGTATTTTCTGTTGAGTGTGGCGTCTAAAAGTCGAAGAAGGGGATGTGTTGATGAATTGCGGCGTGAAAAGCAACCCTAAAAGGGTTAATTTTGTTTTTTGCCTATGTGGCCGCAGATTCAGCACAAGGCCTTCAGATCAGGCCCATTTATTTTAAAAGCAACACAGAGCAAAAGGAATCACGCGAATCCCCTCCTGCCGCGCGGGTCGACTGTCGGACCAGGTGGGAGCGCGGGTCAGGTGCGGGTCCTGGGTGCGGCCACTGGTCTGCCGACCCGGTTTGGACATAAATTAAAAAAAAAATGATTTTTCTTCTATAGAAAGTCAACGTTGCTTCAAGAATATTTTCTTTCCAAACGAGAATAAAAATTATTCTTGTATCGAATTCATACGGAATTCAAGACAAGGGAAAGAAACTTGGATTATTCCTAAACGGTTTCCCCTTGATTCAAGAAACAAATTGGAATTAGTTCCTAAACAGTTTCTTGTTGAACGATCTTGTTTCTTAGAAACACGTGGAGATGATCAACTATTGTGGTTCAGTTCTAAACGTAGAACACGTATGAACACATTTTTGAATTCATACGGAATTCATGGTTAAGGGAAATAAATTTGGAATTTTAATTCCTAAACGTTTTTCCCAAAAGAAACAAACTTGGAATTCAATTCCTAAACGTGTTTATCAATTTTTCAAAAAGAAAACAAATTGGAAATAATTTTCCTAAACGGTTTTCTAATTTGAAAAAAAAAATTCTTTACTTCAAGAATAATTTCTGAGGAAATTATATTCTCGAACAAATTTTGAATTCATACGGAATTCATGATCGAGGGAAATAAACTTGGAATTGTAAATCCTAAACGTTTTCCCAAAAGAAACAAACTTGGAATTCGATTCCTAAACGTGTTTCTTAATTTTTCAAGAAGAAAACAAATTGGAAATATTTTCCTAAACAGTTTTCTATATATATATATGTTTTTTTTTCCACAACGAAAGGTGGAAAATAAAAAGAAAATATTAATTTCTATTTGATGGAAATTAACGTTTGTTTCAAGATTAATTTCCAAGGAAATTACGTATTCTTGAACAAAGTTTGAATTCATACGGAATTCAAAAACGAGATAAATGAATTTGGAATAAAATTCTTAAACGGTTTTCTCTAAATTCAAAAAGGAAACAAAGTGGAATATTTCCTAAACGGTTTCTTACTTTCCGAAATTATAAGAAGGATACAAGTTGGAATTAATTCCAAAACGATTTCCTACTTTCCAAAAACGTATTTTTCACAACGGATCGTGAAAAAAGAAGAAGGGGAAAGGTTCATTTTCTAAAAGCGTTCAATCGTTTTCTTGGAAAACATGTCAAGACGGTAAAATCCGTAAAGTACATCTGATTCGGTTCTAAAACGTAGAACACGTACGAATAGATGAAAATCAAACGTGTTTTCAACAACTAGAAGTTATCCGATTAAAGAATGACAAATTGAATATGTTCAATTTAGTCTTAATTGGAATAAAACTATACGAACTTGAAAAGAGAAAATGAATATTTTCGACTTTCAACGTACAAACGATTAAACTTGACTAATCGATTCGAATTCCGTGATACAAGTTAAATCGAACGTATCGATTTGTTATTGACAAGATTAGTTTGATCGGTGACCAATTAATCGGTTTCTGTTTTCATTGCGAAACACGTTAGAACGATTAAATTTGGATTCTCACATCAAACTAATTTGTACTTTGACCAAGTTGAATGATTTCGATTTTGGATAATTATAAAAAGGGAAAAAAACCTTTTTTGTATAATTACTTGTAAATGTGGGGGTTGGTCCCACTACATGGAATATTTCCGATCAACTAAGTAACTAAATGTTACATTGAGATCTAGTTGAAGAAAAAGACATCCAAGGGAATGTGACTGAAGCCCATTTAAAGGCGTTATGTGAAGGAAAAACCCAACCTAGTTGACTGGAGATCCCAAGATCTAGGTTCAATGGGACAACCTAATTGCATAACCCGTGTACGGTCACTGTGGGGGTCCAACCCCGAGTCCATTCCGATGATGCAAACAAGTGACGTGTGAAGGATAAGCATGGCTTTTAATGATTCCTTGCATCAAGAGTATTGAGCAGAGTGAATCACCTATGTAAGAGGAAGTGGAGTCGCTTCAAGGGTGACTAAAAGGGCTAGTCATCTTATACTCTTGCAGAACCAGACAGTGTCCATGACCATAACGGGCACACCAATGAGAACCAAACCGTGTTTGTTGGTATCTGTGTGGGGTATATCATCATCTGCACAAACGACAGAATAGTTCAAGGACATCGCGTCTACTAGTCAGTCAGCAGAGTAAATATACTTTCACAAGGGAAGGTTCAAGGATTAACATCTACTTATCCTATGCAGGTATCGACTTTGAGAAGTCACCGCTCCCTCGTTCCTTTTCCGTTCCCATCACATTTTTGTGGGGGATTGTTGGAAAAATGTGGTTAAAATGTGATTTTATGGGTTTAAATGTGCTTTATGATATTAAATTGATTTTATGGTTTTAAATATGATTCATTAGTTGGTTGGTCATGACCTCTTAATGAAAGGCTTTTATGGGATTAGCTACCCCATAAAATTACCTTTCTATCCCTATTAGAGAGCCTATAAATACCAACTTCCTAAATCATATTCTACACACTTCAAACACATCACAAATACACTCCAAACACTTCACATATCGTTTTTCATTCTTCCTTAGTCCTGGTGATTTCTCTACACGGAGTTGAGTTCGCTGACGTTAGTCGTTGTATCCTGGGAGACCGCTGCCCATACGGGGCAGTCAAGTGTCTTAAGGAGACAGGAGTACCTGGACTCGACTAAACCCGAATTTCCTATTCCGTAATCAGTAAGCTAGCTGATCGGTAAAGGTTATTCTATTATTTTAATTTGTTAATTTGTTTATTTGAATTTGTTTATCGTCAATATATTAACCGATATTCCCTACAGTTGCACCCATTCACAGTGTTTTTTTTTCAATCGAATCAATAGACTAACCATAAACTATCATCCTCTAGGCTTCCGTGCATTTCTAGTAAGGACTTAACACCAACTGTCCTCGAGCATCAACCTTTTAGACGAAGAAGTCATCATGCTCCACCATTGTCCCCATAATATGAAGAAAAATATCTCGGCCCATCCGAAACAACTCTTCTTCATAAATTAGACACTCAACAAAGTAATCATTCATCAGTCTTTCGTAGCCATTTGTATGACCTCGGTCTATGTACCTTCGCTTGCCCGACTCTGGATCGATCCTAATCCTAAAACTATATTTCTTCTTCTATGTTTCGACCTCGTTGAAATCCTCCACCAACTCAGTCTTCCTACACTCGTTTTTCCGTCCAAATTCTTCATCAACTCGATCTTCATGTACTCTTAATTTTCTCAACCCATAGGTTTAGTTTGGAGAATGAAATTCTGAAATTTAGGTGGTGGGATTAGGACTTAAGATAATAATGGTTGTGAGAGAGAATATTAAGTTTATAAAAACATAATAGAATATGTTGGGTACTTATATATTTGAAATTTTTGTAAAAGGAAGAACAATATTAGAGAAAATAGAACATGAAGATAGTTGAATAAATCATTGTATTCATCTACTTTCATATTTTAAAATAGCCTCTATTTATAGGCTCATAACATGAAGACATAACCTTAATAAAATACTAGAGAGTGTAACGTATCCCCCCCCCCCCCCAACATCTCCATTGATTTCCTCATAAATCACGGAGTTTTCTTATGCCGATCTTGTAGACAAATTTGTCAAAACTAGTTGTAGGAAGTGCTTTAGTGAACAAATATGCAAGATTGTCACAAGAACGAATTTGACAAACATCGATATCTCCCTTTTTATGAAGTTCATGAGTTAAGAAGAACTTATGAGAAATGTGTTTCGTTCTATCTCCTTTGATGTAACCTCCTTTGATCCGAGCTATACAAATTGTATTATTTTCGTATAAGACAGTCAGACTTCTTTTATTTATTGAAAGATCGCATGATTCTCGGATATGATGGATCAAAGACCTTAGCCATATACATTCACGACTTTCTTCATGAAGAGCTATAAACTCAGCGTGATTTGAAGAAGTGGCTGTAAGGGTCTGTTTTGTTGAGCGCCAAGATATAGCGGTGTCACCATATGTAAATACATACCCAGTTTGTGACCGCGTTTTGTGTGGATCAGATAGATATCCGGCATTTGTATATCCAATCAATCCAGACTTCAAGTCTTTTGAATAAAATAACCCCATATCTAATGTTCCTCGAAGATATCTTAAAATTTGTTTACACCAGTCTAATGTCTTCGAGTCGGAGAAGAACTATATCTTGCTAGCAAATTAACAGAAAATGGTATATCAGGACGGGTGCAATTAGCAAGATACATTAGCGCCCCAATGGCACTAAGATATGGTACTTCAGGACCAAGAAGTTTTTCTTCTTCTTCTCGAGGGCGAAATGGATCCTTTTCCACATCAAGTGATCAACAACCATGGGGGAACTCAAAAGATGTGATTTATCCATATTGAGTTGTTTAAGGATCTTCTCAATATATGATGACTGCTGAATAAAAATTCCCTTCGACAAATGTTCAATCTGAAGGCCGAGACAATTTTTTTCCCAAGTCCTTCATTTTGAATTCACTTTTCAAGTATTCTATCGTCTCTACAAGTTCATCACGTGTTCCAACGATGTTCAAATCATCAACATAAACCGCGATGATGGAATATCCGGTTTTTGTCCATTTAAATAAAAACACATGGACATATTTTATTGTTGATGTATCCTTCTTTCAAAAGGTATTCACTTAGACGATTATACTACATTTGACCAGATTGTTTTAGACCATACAAAGATCTTTGGAGCTTTATTGAGTACATTTCTCGGGGTTTTGAGATGCATGCTTCATGCATTATTAGTCCTTCAGGGATTATCATGTAAATTTCATTATCAAGTGACCCATACAAATAGGTTGTCACGACATCCATCAAGTTCATTTGGAGTCCCTCTAAAATTACATACTAAGTGAAAATCTAAACGTGATTGCATCCATGACTGGTAAAAATGTCTCTTCATAATCAATTTCTGGTCGTTGTAAAAATCCTTGTGCGATGAGTCACGCTTTATGTCTTACTGTCACGCCCCAATTTCAGTAAACCGAACTCGGGACGCGAGCATTTAAAAAAATAAAAACACTTGAAACCTGTTTTGAATAAATACTTTGAAATTGCCATTTAGTTATCAAAAAAAATATTTACAATACAAAAACGTCCCAACAAAAGGACAAGGTACAAGTATCCGTCACTAGACTCAACAACATAAAGACCAGACTCCGCTCCTAGCTCCACAAGCTTCAAGAGCTCACCTAGTCCGTCCGGTGATCAGTACCTGTAGGAAAAGCAGCTAGGGGTGAGCGTTCGCTCACCACCACGGATAACAAACTGACTATGACATAATTAGTAAATAAAGCCAGTAACACAAAAACCAAACCCAACACCGGGACTACAGTCCCCAACTCAAGTACTCTAATGACCCACAACCCGTTACTTTCCTCAACAGACTCAACACTCAATAAAGTAATGTAGACCCGACACAACTATCGACGACCGCCTCCAAGGACACGACAGAAAGACTACGCAACGCCAAACAAGATCACAAAGGATCGCACACCAGCTGCTCAGTAACCTCCCTCAAGCCCAGTTATCAATCTCAATCAGGTCAATGATCGACCTATCGCAATTCCTCGACACGAAGTTGGATCAGGCTGTCGACCTATCGCAATTCATCGACACCAAGTCGGATCAGGCTGTCGACCTATCGCAATTCATCGACACCAAGTCGGATCAGGTTGTCGACCTATCGCAATTCATCGACACCAAGTCGGATCAGGCTGTCGACCTATCACACTCACAACTTCAGGTAACCACAATCACAATCACAGGCAAGTTCAACAAACATGCACTCAAGGCCACCAGAGACACCTCAACAGTCAAGACTCGGGTTCAACAACCCCACGGGCACTCACGGCCACTCAAGACACACCAACGGTCAAGACTCGGGTTCAACAACCCCACGGGCACTCACGGCCACTCAAGACACACCAACGGTCAATACTCGGGTTCAACAACCCCACGGGCACTCAAGACACACCAACGGTCAAGACTCGGGTTCAACAACCCCACGGGCACTCACGGCCACTCAAGACACCAACAGTCAAATACGGGCTCTCATGGCCACCCAAGACACCAATTTAAATAACACGGGCTCTCATGGCCACCCAAGACACCAACAATCAAATACGGGCTCTCATGGCCACCCAAAACACCAATTTAAATAACACGGGCTCTCATGGCCACCCAAGACATAAATTAAACAGTCAACCTCCGGGCATGGTCATATGCCTCCAGTAATTCTAATATCGCTAAGTTCTCTGCTCGTACGACACTACTAAGTGTCACATGCTTTTCTCATAAACGCTACAATCCCGTATCATGCTTTTCTAATATTTAAATAAACCTACTCAACCCATGACACCCCGGTGTCACATGCAATTCTACAGTTAACTTTCCCTAATCAGGGCCGAGATCCGGCTACTTTTCCCTACATCAACTGAAGAACAACCGCTATGTCTCCTAGCTGCTGACGTCCTGGCTCGCTACCTCCGGTCTTCTCTTCAATCGAAGCCGGACTCTAAATTTAACACGAAGCCACAAATTAATAACGGTTCCACCGTTAAACTAAAGGTTACGATTAGTCCAGTTTAGATCCGACAATTGTCCTTTAAACTCGAGCGGGTTAAAAGCGGAATTAATGGCGAATCAAGTTCGAGCACTCCAGCCCGAGCACAGAACCCGGTGCACGGATCCTAAGGCACCCGTTTCGTTAAAATTTGATTTTAACCCCTTTTTATTTAAAACAGTTTTGATTTTCAAATCCCTTCTCCTTAAAACTGTTTTTGGTTATCAAATCCTCCCTTTTGTTCCTTTCTGATAAAATCGCGATTTTCTTCAATCAAATTGTTAATTCGTTTTCCTTTTCAAACTCAAACCGAATTCTTTTCAGTTCTCTCTTTTAAAGCAGTTTTTCGTTTCCAAATTGATATTCCTTTTCAAATTCTTTTGATCTTACGACCAAACATTTCAGATCCAAAATCACAAAAACAACTTTTAAATCAAAACTCGTTTTATTTCCTTTTCTGGAGTTACAGTAAGCTCAGGACAATCAAAACAACAACAAAAGGAAACGTCTCGGGTTGAGAAATCCAACCAACCACCACGTCGAGAAGCTCACCGTGGAGGGAAGGGCGGCTGGGCGGTGCACGACGGCGGTGACTTCGGACGGCGAGGAGGTGGCCGCGGGCGTGGGTTCCGCCTCAGATCTGAACGGGAACGGACGGTTCCGTCCCGGATCTAAGTGCCCGCCGGCGAGTCTGTCACGACTCTGACCGTGCACGGCGACGGCGGGCTCGGCGACGCTCGAGCGTGGAGAGGAGGGACGGTGGCGTGAGGAGAGAGGGGCGGCGATGTTGGTCTCGGACGGTACTGGATCGGGAGAGGGAGAGGGTGGTCGGGGACCCGAGATGGTCGGAGGTGGTGGTTCGGGGCGGCGGCTGGTATGTGGAGAGAAGGGTCGGGATTTGAGGGGGAGCGGTGCAGAGAGAGACGAGGACGAGGGGGTTCGGCGCTGAGTGAGTGAGTGAGGCGGAGAAGGAGAGAGATGAGGGAGGACGGGTGGTGGCCGGACTTCGGCGGCGGCGAGAGAGAGAAGGTTGGGGGTCGGGGATGCTGAAACGAAGAAGAGAGGGAAGTAGATAGATGTTGAACCCTAGTGTTTGGCTTATAAAGCCTGGGCTTGGGGTCAGCACTTGGGCCGGTTCTGAGACTCGGGCCGGGTCTGTCCGGTCCAACACAAAACCCTTTTTTTTGTTTTTTTAAACGAACGCAGAATTAAACCGATTTTCGACCTCAACGTTCCGATCGAACGGAAACAAATAAAACAAGCAAATTTTAATGAGGCGGTCTTCACAATCTACCCCCCTTAAAAGAATTTCGTCCGCGATATTTAAAACAGACGTACTTCGGGAGTCGAACGAGTCGGGGTACTTCACGCGAACCTTGTCCTCGCGCCCGCAAGTCGACTCAGCCTCGTGGTGTCGCTACCGCACCAGTTCTAAGCGGATAACCTTTCCGCGCAGGACCTGCTCTCATTGATCCCTTTCCCACACCGGTTTCTCCTCATACGGGACATCACCCGTTACCTCGACCTCCGCCCACTTAATGACGTACTCAAAACCTCGAAAGGTCCGATACACCGCGGGCTAACCCGCCTCCGCCGCGGTTGAAATGCACCAGTCCATCTTTCGGACTCACCTTCAAGGATACATGGTCACCGACTGCTGACTCGAGAGGTCGGCGCCGTCTGTCAGCATAACTCCTGCTGACTCGGTGCGGTCTTCAACCGCTCATGCTTCGGCACGACCGACTCAACTGTCTCTTGGTCCAGTTCTAGATCCAGTAAACTCTTATTCCTCACTTCTGCCCAGCACACGGGCGATCGACACGGCCTACCACACAACGCTTCGAACGGTGCCATCAAGATACTGGCCTGTAAGTTGTTGTTGTAGGTGAACTCGGCTAACCATTCACGAAACCCGTCGTGACGTGCCCCCATTTCCACTGTGCAACCCGCAGTGGTTGCAGTAAACCAGCGGGACGCTGATGTTCGGCTCTCACCTGCCGACGAGTGAGGTACCGTGATACTAATCCCACGACCGCTCTCCGCATCCCGCTCCACTAGACATGCTACCTGATGTCACGCTCCTCTTAGTGCCATTCACGTGTACTATTAGACGCGAATGCTGCGACTCTCGCAGCTCATCGCCTCCACCGTCACGCGGTATGTACAAACCTCCGCGATACCGTAACTCCCAATTAGCACAGTGATCCCAGCCCTCGCCGTCAGCACCGCCGACAACTCTCTCCCGGATCTTTGTCGTCTGCAAACGCCACCACAAACCGATTTAAGAACGGCCGAAATATACTGTTCATCAGATCCAAGAACGTTGCAAGTGTGTTCGGCAGTCCAAAGTCATCACCCCGAACTCGTAATGCTCATAGCATGTCCGGGATACATTCCTTGCGATGCCCCCCTCTCGGACTCGCAACTGGTAGTATCCGGATCGTAGGTCGATCTTCGAGAAATACGTCGACCCTCTCAACTGGTCGAACAAGTCGTCAATTTTCGGCATCGGGCATCGGTCATTAACCGTAACCCGGTTCAGTTTCCGGTAGTCCATGCACATCCGAAGCTCTCCACTCTTCTTCTTCACGAAGAGTGCTGGCGCTCCCCACGACGATGTGCTCGGACGAATAAACCCCTTCTCCCGAAGTTCCTCGAGCTGACTCTTCAGCTCGGTCAACTCGGCTGGCGCGAACCTGTAAGGTGGCATCGATGGCGCTGCCGTTCCTGGCACCAGGTCAATCCTGAATTCCACCTCATGAACTGGTGGCAACCCGCTCAACTCCTCAGGAAACACCTCGGGGAACCCCCATACCCTTCGCGGTAACTCTCGGCTCTGCACGGCCGATACTTCCTCCACTACGGACAATGCCGACATGAGAACCCCGCTATTACTACCCAGCACACACGACACCTTCGTGTTGTCTGCTGACACTGTCACTCGTCGCCTAAAGCAGTCAATATTGGCTCGGTACTTCGCCAGCCAATCCATTCCCAAGTTTACGTCAAAGGTTGTCATTTCGTAAGTATCCTTCCCACGGACACACGCACAAGCTCAGTCGCTGCCGATCCTCACGGTTCCTCGCAGTCTCTCTAAAACCTCGCTCCACTACCGTCGTTGTTCCTACCAACTCCGAACATACCCGACTCCTCGGGTTGAGGACTCGATCCAGCTTCAGGGTTCTTGCGCCCTCTCTCGAACCTCTTGTGTCGGTTCGCTTCTCTGACTTCGCAGGCACGACAGACTCTACTCAACACCACACCACCACCAACCGGCGTGTCCAGACGCAGGGGTGGACTCAACGGCTCTAAACTCAGCCCCAACCTCTCAGCACAACTCGACGAACAAAAGAGTGTGACATCCCGATATCCAACAGAAATGACGCTCAAGGCAGAGACCGAAAAAAACCACTCCATTAGTTACTCTGGTAAAGTCTAGCACAAACCCTCATCCGGTCCTCTATTCATTTACTTATAACTTTCCGCAACCCAACCAGTGTTTGCTACTCGTCCCTTGCGGGAAAAGTAGTAAAGGGATGAGCATTATGCTCACCTCCACGCACCAAAGACTTACCAATCTAGGCAGGGCAAACCACTACCTCAAAACCTGATGCCAAACGTCATACTGCTCATGCTATCAACACCTCAAGTACTCGCTCAAGTAAGACAAACCCCGACACGAGAAACACGTCCTCAATTCAGTAAAATCACTATTGTTCACAACCTCAATACCGCACTTACCCGATCACATAAGGAAACCTCAAATAACCCACTCACATGAAGGAAACCTCAAATAATCCACTCACGTGAAGGAAACCTCAACCCACCGTTCACGCGAGGGAAACTTCGAACACCCATTCACATAGGGAAACCTAGTTCGTATGGCGCCGCAGCGCACCAACCCTAACCTCTTTCCGCGGTGAGACTCACGCACTGAGGCGCTGTATCACTACCGCATGTTATTGATGAGTCTCGAACCCAAGACCTCATCCCTCAACACGGAACTTAGGACCTCTACAACCAACACAACCGTGAACACTGCCACGCCATTAATACTGTAGTTATAATAACACGTAAAGAGACCTCAAATAGACCGCACAAACGTGCACCAAGCCACGCAACAACCAACCTAACCGCACAACGAACACACAGAGACATATTTTTTGAAAGTAGCTGACTGGACTAGGCCGGCAAGTGGGTCGGGCCGTGCCACCTACCGGGCCGGCACGCCATATGGGTCGTTCCCCATTCCGGGCCAAAACAGAGGCCCTGACCGGTTTCCTATCGGGCCGGTTCAAGGTCCGTCCCGTAGCTGCGACGACTTCGCACTTAACTGCCCGTCATGGCTATCCTAGGGTACTCGTATCCTACCCGTCTCTTGGCAACCCGCACACTTGTGCGTCGCGGACATTTAACCACCAAAATTGACCAAACACGTACCACAATTTCTGACCAAACCACAAGTCACTAAAATTCAAACACAAGCCGACAAGGCCAACCAAACCGAAACACGCCCACTGGGCCAACCAAAACCAAAACGCACCCACCGGACCAACCAAAATCAAAACGCACCCACCGGACCAACCAAAATCAAAACGCACCCACCGGACCAACCAACCTACACACACGCCCACAAGGCCAACCAAAGTCGAAAAACGCCCACCCGGCCAACCAACAATCAAAACACGCCCACAGGGCCAATCAAAATCAAACACGCCCTCAGGGCCAATCAAATTTTAAAACGCGTCCACTGGGCCAAACAAATTTTTTTTTTTGAACTTTCTCCACTTCATTGAAAACCTCATTTCTTGACATCAGGTAGTTACAACTCGGTCCAGGCGTCCCCGAACTACATTGTACTCACTTGACGTCAACACCGTCACGCTCGACTACAGGGGCGCCCCTGAGTCTAGTCGCGACAGTTTAAAAATATTTCACGCAGCAACGCACAAACAGTATGCCAGTAACCCCGTACTGCACATACACACAAACACAAACATGACTCACCACACGACGGGTCTACACCCAATTCCGACCTGCGTACCCAACGCACGACGGGACTTTACTGACTCGACTCTCCCCACCTAATTGACGGACAGTCCGAGGTGTGAAACCTCGAGCTCTGATACCAAGCTGTCACGCCCCAATTTCAGTAAACCAAACTCGGGACGCGAGCATTTAAAAACATAAAAACACTTGAAACCCGTTTTGAATAAATACTTTGAAATTGCCATTTAGTTATCAAAAAAATATTTACAATACAAAAACGCCCCAACAAAAGGACAAGGTACAAGTATCCGTCACTAGACTCAACAACATAAAGACCAGACTCCGCTCCTAGCTCCACTAGCTTCAAGTGCTCACCTAGTCCGTCCGGTGATCAGTACCTGTACGAAAAGGAGCTAGGGGTGAGCGTTCGCTCACCACCACGGATAACAGACTGACTATGTCATAATTAGTAAATAAAGCCAGTAACACCAAAACCAAACCGAACACCGGGACTACAGTCCGCAACTCAAGTACTCAACTGACCCACAACTCGTTACTTTCCTCAACAGACTCAACACTCGATAAAGTAATGTAGACCCGACACAACTATCGGCGACCTCCTCTAAGGACACGACAGAAAGACTACGCAACGCCAAACAAGATCACAAAGGATCGCACACCAGCTGCTCAGTAACCTCCCTTAAGCCCAGTTATCAATCTCAATCAGGTCAAGGATCGACCTATCGCATTTCCTCGACACGAAGTCGGATCAGGCTGTCGACCTATCGCAATTCATCGACACCAAGTCGGATCAGGCTGTCGACCTATCACAATTCATCGACACCAAGTCGGATCAGGTTGTCGACCTATCACACTCACAACTTCAGGTAACCACAATCACAATCACAGGCAAATTCAACAAACAGGCACTAAGGCCACCCAAGACAACTCAACAGTCAAGACACACCAACGGTCAAGACTGGGGTTCAACAACCCCACGGGCACTCACGGCCACTCAAGACACACCAACGGTCAAGACTCGGGTTCAACAACCCCACGGGCACTCACGGCCACTCAAGACACCAACAGTCAAATACGGGCTCTCATGGCCACCCAAGACACCAATTTAAATAACACGGGCTCTCATGGCCACCCAAGACACCAACAATCAAATACGGGCTCTCATGGCCACCCAAGACACCAATTTAAATAACACGGGCTCTCATGACCACCCAAGACACCAACAATCAAATACGGGCTCTCATGGCCACCCAAGACACCAATTTAAATAACACGGGCTCTCATGGCCACCCAAGACATAAATTAAACAGTCAACCTCCAGGCATGGTCGTATGCCTCCAGTAATTCTAATATCGCTAAGTTCTCTACTCGTACGACACTACTAAGTGTCACATGCTTTTCTCATAAACGCTACAATCCCGTATCATGCTTTTCTAATATTTAAATAAACCTACTCAACCCACGACACCCCGGTGTCACATGCAATTCTACAGTTAACTTTTTCTAATCAGGGCCGAGATCCGGCTACTTTTCCCTACATCAACTGAAGAACAACAACTATGTCTCCTAGCTGCTAACATCCTGGCTCGCTACCTCCGATCTTCTCTTCGATCGAAGCCGGACTCTAAATTTAACACGAAGCCACAAATTAATAACGGTTCCACCGTTAAATTAAAGGTTACGATTAGTCCAGTTTAGATCCGACAATTGTCCTTTAAACTCGAGCGGGTTAAAAGCGGGATTAACAGCGAATCAAGTTCGACCACTCGAGCCCGAGCACAGAACCCGGTGCACGGATCCCAAGGCATCCGTTTCGTTAAAATTTGATTTTAACCCCTTTTTATTTAAAACAGTTTTGATTCTCAAATCCCTTCTCCTTAAAACTGTTTTTGGTTCTCAAATCCTCCCTTTGGTTCCTTTCTGATAAAACCGCGATTTTCTTCAATCAAATTGTTAATTCGTTTTCCTTTTCAAACTCAAACCGAATTCTTTTCAGTTCTCTCTTTTAAAGCAGTTTTTCGTTTCCAAATTGATATTCCTTTTCAAATTCTTTTGATCTTACGACCAAACATTTCAGATCCAAAATCACAAACACAACTTTTAAATCAAAACTCATTTTATTTCCTTTTCTGGAGTTACAGTAAGCTCGGGACAATCAAAACAACAAAAAAAGGAAACGTCTCGGGTTGAGAAATCCGACAAACCACAACATCGAGAAGCTCACCGTGGAGGGAAGGGCGGCTGGGCGGTGCACGGCGGCGGTGACTTCGGACGGCGAGGAGGTGGCCGCGACCGTGAGTTCCGCCTCAGATCTGAACGGGAACGGACGGTTCCGTCCCGGATCTAAGTGCGCGCCGACGAGTCTGTCACGACTCTGGTCGTGCACGACGACGGCGGGCTCGGCGACGCTCGAGCGTGGAGAGGAGGGACGCTGGCGTGAGGAGAGAGGGACATCGATGTTGGTCTCGGACGGCACTGGATCGGGAGAGGGAGAGGGTGGTCGGGGACCCGAGCTGGTCGGACGTGGTGGTTCGGGGCGGCGGCTGGTGTGTGGAGAGAAGGATTGGGATTTGAGGGGTAGCGGTGCAGAGAGAGACGAGGACGAGGGGGTTCGGCGCTGACTGAGTGAGTGAGGCGGAGAAGGAGAGAGATTAGGAAGGACGGGTGGTGGCCGGACTTCGGCGGCGGCGAGAGAGAGAAGGTTGGGGGTCGGGGCTGCTGAAACGAAGAAGAGAGGGAAGCAGATAGATGCTGAACCCTAGTGTTTGGCTTATAAAGCCTGGGCTTGGGCCGGGTCAGCACTTGGGCCGGTTCTGAGACTCGGGCCGGGTCTGTCTGGTCCAGCCCAAAACCCTTTTTTTTTTCTTTTTTTTAAACCAACGCAGAATTAAACCGATTTTCGACCTCAACGTTCCGATCGAACGGAAACAAATAAAACAAGCAAATTTTAATGAGACGGTCTTCACATTTACGACCTCGTTTTCTCATTTCTCTTGCGCACAAATACCCATTTATATCCTACAGGTTTGACATCTTCAAGTGTCTGGACTACAAGTCCAAAGACCTGGCGTTTATTAAGTGAATTCATTTCCGTCTCAATGACATCTTCCCATTTCGGCCAATCATTTCTTCGTCGGCATTCACTGACTGATCTTGGTTTATGATTCTCGTTTTCTTTTGAAATATCTAATGCAACTACATGTGCAAATATATCATCCACAACAATTTCTTTTCTATTCCATCTTTCACTTGAAGTGACATTGTTAATCAAGATCTTTTCATTGTCATCTTTTTTAGGTGTTTCATTATCTCTTGAAGACGTCTTTTCATTTTTCACATTTATTTCTTTAGGAATTATGATATAATTTGATGTGCCAACTTCCTGAACTTGTTCTTTTCTTTTTCTTGGGTTTTTTTATCTTTGGATCTGTACGAACCGCCCCCGGTCAATCCTGGTCGAACCGGGAAAATTTGGGGAAAGTTGACTTTCTACCGAAAAAGTCAATCGATGACTCCGGAAGTCATTCGGGACCTTTCCGGGACCCAAAAAGCTTAGCCGTCATTATGGTTAGCTTATTTGGGTCTTTTCCTTTCAAATGACTACTTTTGCGAAAAAGTCAAACCCGGGTCAAACTAAGTCGAATTAGGGGTCTTAACGAATTAATTTAATTTGAGCTGAGATATTTTGGGTAGAGGTGGACCCCACATGGACACATGTCCATGATGGCTTGGAGGGGAAGAAAAGGGTGAGAAAAGACCATTTGGTCCCCACTTGTGAACAAAAGAGAGAGATGGGCTAAATGTCGAAAGAGACATTTCTACCTTTAGGATAAGACCACATGGGACAACTTTTCAGCACAATTTCTTCACCTTGGCCAAAACTTTAGAGAGAGTGTGAGAGGGTGTGAAGCCTCCATAGCTTGAAGAAGAAGAAATGAGAAGAAGAGAAGAAAAGTGTCTCCTTTCACTTGATTTCTACCCCAAAAATCTCTTTTTCTTCCATTTTCTTCATCATCTACCTATTCTCTAAGGTATTCAAGCACTTAACTTCCCTTTTGTTAAATTCCTAATTGTAGGTTTGGTAGAATTTGCATGAGCAAGACTTGGGTTTTATGGGTTTGGGGTTTTGATGGTTAAATATAGATTTTATGGAGAGAAAGTGGAAGAGTTGTTGGAAATAAATTGGGTTTTTTGTTATTTGGATGAAACCCACTTTGGGTTGAAGTTTTTGGAGTTGTTGAGGTAAATTTTAAGGTTTTAGAACCTAACAATGGAGTTTTGGAGAATCTAGAGCTTGTTAGGAACTTTTGGAGAAAAGGGGTATTTTTCCGGCGACCGGAGGTTCGCCGGAGCTCCGGACGGTCACCGGAGGGGGGAATAACGTGCCATGGTCGGAGGAAGGGGACGGAGCCGTGACCGGCCACTCACGGCCCACGTGTGGCTGTGGGGCCCACTCGGCCGGGAAACGGGTGTGTCATGTTCGGGTGGTCTTGGGTGAACCCCGGATCGATATTTCACACCTGGAACGAATTATGGAAGTGATTCGTGAAATTTTGGGAAACGCGATTAGAAACTTTAATTGCGAAATTAGAACACTCGGACATCGGAATTTGATTCCGTTAAGTACGTTGGAACAAGTAAACTTAGTTAGGAATGATAGAAACAAAATGAGAAAATTTCGGAGTCCCGAGAGACGTTTTCCATATTCCGGGCAAAATGGGCATTCCGAGCCCATTTTGACAAGTTGAGCAATTGGGGGATAGTTGAGTATTTCTCTCTTTAAACCACACTTGAATTAATATTAATTCTCATATTACTTTGTGATCTTAGACGTTGGTCCCGAGCACGGCGGAGGAGGCTACTAGGCGACTCGTCGATTTCTTGCGTTTGGATAGCGGTTGAGGTAGGGAAAAGTAGCGAATACCAGTTTAATTGCAGAAAGTTACTAGTATGCATATAGGTTATGAAAAATCGATATAATATAGAATCGTATGTAGGATGTGAATAACTGGCGTAGTCATATAAATATGGAACCACTTGTGGGCCAGGTCGTGCTCGTAAGTGTGGGAACTGCTGTGTTGTAGTATCACATGGGGGTCCCTGGTTGGACTCGTAGGATTGCATGTTGGTTGTGGTTGTTGTGACTAGTAGCATGTAATGTTGATATGTGGTATGTCCGTTGTTGAATCAATGATCATGATATGCTATGAGAATGTGGTATATGAACTGTGTGAATTATCGCCTTGTGATATGATCGAGTGATTGATAGGCCGATGTGATGTGTTCGGTAAGATTGTTCGGTATGGTATGCCGGTGTGTTATGTTCGGCGTGATATGCTTGAGGATGTTGTTCCGGTCCGATATCGTGACTGATGTTGTGCCAGTTCTGGCACGATATGTTCTGAGGCGGTGTGTTCCGGTCCGATATCTATATCAATGGATGGTTCCGATATAGATATCTAGACCGAGGCTTCCGGTATGATATCTATACCGTTGAGGATTCCGGTATAGGATATCCAGGCCAAGGATTAGTACCGGTGCGATACCTGTGCTGCATGTGCGATTACGGTATAGGGGATCTAGAGCCGAGGAGTGTATTCCAGAGTAATGTTTATACCATACCCCGGGATGGTATGTGTGATGTGATTTGTACCCCGTGCTATGGGAAGATATACCCGAACGACGGAGGATTCCGGTCCGCTATATTATGAGTTGTACCCCGATGATGTGTTCTGGGAAGATGTCCAGGCCGATGTCGAGTTCGGAGGACGTGATAAGTCGGGCTTTGGATGCCGGCGCATTGTTCTGGAATACCATAGGTGGCTGTGATTGCTAATGATATTACTCTGTGTGTTGATCTGTGTTGACTGCTGTGATTGCTTATGCATGCTATGTGATCTTCTGTGCATTTGAAATACAGTTATACCTGAGTTCAGTGTATTGCCGTGCGAGTTCGCACGTGTGGTCGGTTGTGAGATGACCGTGGGTGTTTTCCATTGAGAATTGATAGGTGACGGTTTCTAAGAGTATAGTTGAGACGAAATGTATGAGTTCGGTTCAGTGTCGAAGTTGATTTATGGGTTGTACCCAAGCGAGGGTCAAGCGTTATCTTGGTTTACTTTTTTAATTGATTCGTAGTTATTGTACTTACTAGTATGCCCTAATTGGATGGTTACCCGTGGTGGTGAGCGGATAACTCATTCCCTTAACTACATTTTCCTACTGAGCGAAAGCTCATCCCTCTTTTCTACTGTTGTACAGGTTTTGATCATGAGTCGGTTTAGAGGACGTCTCAGAGCTGGGGAGCCTGACGAGAGTCCTTAATTTGGGTTGTTTAGTGACGTACCTTCTTTTGTATTAAACTTCGTTTTATTGTGGTACTTGAGCATTTGACTCTTATTGTCAGGATTTATGAGTTTGAACCATTGTTGGAGCTTATTTCATTCAAACATACTTTATTTATGATTATATTTTAGTTCACGTCTCGAGTCCGATCAAAACCGAATTTGGGGCGTGACAGGATCCAATAGGTCTGTCATGCTTTTTGCGTGTTTTAGATTCATTTGCTAGCGCTAGATTATTTCCCATTTCTTCATTAGGAAGAGTAATTCTACAAGGAACATTAGCAACTGGTATCTGTTATTTTATCACAGTCTTAACATATGTAAATGTATCAGGCAATGTATTTGCAAACTTTCGTAAGTGGATAGTCTTCTAAACTTCTAGTTCACATTGTTTCGTGCTAGGATCAAAATGAGACAATGTCAATGCATTCCATGAAATTTCTCATCTTTCTTTTTTAGATGTTTCTTTATCTCCCCCTAATGTAGGGAAAATTGTCTCATCAAATTGACAGTCGGCAAACCGTGTCGTAAATATATCACATGTCATGAGTTCCAATATACCTATGTGAATTTTTTTTAAAACTGTTTGACATTCAGTCTCAAATTTCATTGGAGATGGTCTTGTAATAAGTTTTCCTTGAAAACAAGCAACAAATGGGTAATCTTTTGACAAAATGACATTTTTACTCTTCAGGGTATGTCCATGTGAATTTTCTATAATTCTTCGCATCGTTATGGAACCCAGATATCCTAAATGATCATGCCATATCATAAAATTTGATGGTCCATTGGTTTTTGGTTAATCATCATATTGGATTCAATTGGATTAATGAAAGTATAAAATAATCCAGAACTATATAAAGAGAGTTTTTCCACCATTTCTTTTCTCCCCGAGACTATGGACGTGATGTATAAACATTCAACGTCATTTTCATTTGTTGTCTCAATATGATAACCATTTTGGCGAATATCTTTGAAACTTAACAAGTTTCTTTTTTATTTGTTTTCGAACTTGCATCATTGATATTAAGTTGTGTACCATTTGGTAACATTACATTGGCTCTTCTGGAGCCTTCAATAAGATCTAATGCACCAAATATGTTGTTCACTTTAGCTTTAGCTAACACGAGATGTGAAAAATATTTTCTATCTCTCAAAATGGTATTTGTTGTCGCAGTATCCGCCAAACAAAGTGATTCTGCTTTTAACATAATTACAGAGAGTTTTGTCCATAGTTTGTCATAATACAAATAAATAAAATTAGAAACAAGACACTCCAAATGTTTCATTTTGCAAAAACAAGGTAGCTCTTCCGGATCCCTCTATTATATTTGTAACACCCATAATGTTGTTCACGATTTCCTTGACCAAGGTCAAACATACAAAAAAATATTTCTTGTCGGTCAGAATTGTATGTGTAGTTGCACTATCAACTACGCATATCTTAATCATTTATGCAGATACATAAATCCCTTCTGGGGGGGGCGGTCCAACAGAAGGTGGTATTGGGGGGAGCAGGTGAACAATGGTCTTGACCACTCGGGAACACAGGCAGAGGCAGTCTCACCAGCAACGCATGAGCGATCTCGACACGCCGGCCTTGTCCCTTTCTTCCTTTGATACAATTTTTCTTTCTCTGTACAAGGAGTATTTGGATATCGTTTCCTCCATTGGACACAAACAGGGTCCAGTCAAGGAGAACCGGACCAGAAGAGGAATGCGAAGTATACCTGCTTCCACATTGCCGTCCAACACTACTGCGACACCAGTTGGGAAGGTCTTGTCTGGTCTCAGGCGGAAGACAAAGAAGGTGTGTTCAGGGTCTGCTCCTACGAACCAAGCGTCACTCAAGCCTGTTGTTGAAACAGAGGTGGCAACTTCGATCAACTCACGACGACTCGTAGAGGATGAACTCTTCGTGGCTAATCTCCCATCTGGAACCATGGTAGATTGGCTTCGAAATACTTTTGGAGCCTTCGGTACAATCTCCTCTTGCTCTGTTCGGAGCCGGCGAAATCGAAAAGGGCTTCTAATCGGTTTTTTCCGATACAGTTCTAAGGACGAGGTATGCCAGGCAATTTCAAGCCTTAATGGCTTCAAATTAAATGGTTTTACATTACTCGTCGCCACTGCTCGGCGTCGAAGGGGCTGGCCGGAGAAGAATACTCAGAAACAGAGTATTGATGCTGATGGTCAGAGACGTTGCGGTTTGGACGGGGGTGTGACCCGTGGATCTCTGATCCTCATGTAGCTGAACGAGTTGATGTTGAACTCGTCGGAACTTCGATGTCGCCGGTTGATTCTGGCGGACCTATGGCGCCGGTTTCTCAACGAGACAGTGATTCACACTCTCTCTGTATTGGTTTTGAATTCAAAAATTTCGGATTCACTTCCAACTTCGGACTCGCTTGATTTCAGGGATCGGATTGCATCGACTCACCGTTTTTTCTGGCGTTCATTCCACGCGTGGAGAAGGTAAAGAGGTGACCGGACTGGGTTCTCCTGCTGGATCAGTTGAGATATCTGGGCCTGAGACTAGGCCTGTTGAGAGCTTAGAAGCTAAATACTTGAGCCCATTTACTGATGCAAGTGAGAAGCCTATTTCGGAACTATCCCCAAGCCCAAAAGTTGGTCAATTCGCTGGGCCTGGTCCTGATTCAACGGATCAGTTTGTTCAACCTTTGTCGGTTATGTTTCCGACTCCCTTCCTTTCTCTAAACTCAAGTTTCGAACATGAGTTTCCTGTGTTGTCACCTGAAACAATAAAGAAAGGCAGAGGGAAGAGAAGGAAGAAACCTCAACAGACCTTTACAGTGACGACCCGTTCACTTCGTATTAGTGACAAGGAGTTGCTCGAGGCTCAGCGTAGGAATGAGGTTTGGAGACATTTTGTCACTACAGGGACTATGCTGCAGATAGAACATAAGGATAATCCTCCTTCTATCGTTTTGTATTTCTTTGTATTAGGCTGATGTCCCTTTTCCTCTTTGTTTTTTTCGTTTTTTAGGAAGATTCTCTTATCCCTTTGTGGTAGAGTCTCTTTTGAAGGTTATTTGGGATAGCTTTTCAGCGGTCCTCTCTCTTTTCCCCAGCTTGGGGCAAAAAGATTAATAAAATCATCATCTATAAAAAAATCCCTTCTGGGATCCATATCCTTTAAATTGAGAAAAATAGTGTATTAGTTCACAGACTACATAAGATTATAACATAAATATTAATACAAATCATCCAAATATTAGCTCATATTCATGATACTTATTTTCCAGTCATCATCTGCAAATGAGTTAAAGACAGTTGATTAGATCTTCAGCTCCAGGTCATCAATAAAGTTTCTCTATACCTTTTCTTATTTGCCTTCAATCAAATCTTTGATTGTACTTCAGGTACGCAACCAACTATGTTTACGATATAACTTCATCCACGTTCATGAGTTTTCATTTGATGGGCCATATTCTTTCTTCTGCATTTCATACTCGTTCCACTTCTGGTGGTACATGTTATTTTTAATGCAATTGGAAATTATCACGCCCATAACCATGACTACAACCACGTATGGGGATTCGAGCTTGCTTGGGTTCTGATCTACCCATATTCTATCACATTCACTTCGTGGAATGGAGTGTTTCCAACAGGGCGAGCTTGATGGTTTTCAACAATAATTCATTATTTCAGCAAAATATATTAAGTCTGATTCTTTTGGTATTCTTGGTAATGCTACTTCAGGAACATACTAGATGGAAGAAATGTAGAGGAAAACATTTTTCATCGATTAAAAATAATATGATGACGTGTGAACATATTTTCTTTGATCTATCCTGCAGAGATCATCAATTTAGAACTTCAGGTATTTGTGTAAGCTTCGGGTCACATTTTTCTTCTTTAGTAATTGCAGTTATCTTGTTTACTTCAATGACAATTTCAATAAACTTGTTTCTTGACAATTATAGAACTTCAGGTTCACAATATCATGACTTGTGTAAACTTTGGATTACACATACCGAATATACATAATGTTCACAAAAATTTGAATAAGTATATATTATGATATTACACATGTCACGCCCCAATTTCAGTAAACCGAACTCACGACGTGAACTTTTAAAACAATAAAACATTTTGAAACCTTTTACATTAAATCACTTTAAGATCACTGTTTGTTCAACAAAAAAATATGTACAACTTAAAACACGTCCCAACAAGTGGACAAAAGTATGGTATACGTCGCTAGACTCAAAATAAACCCAGAATCCCGCTCCCAGCTCTTCAAGCTTCGGAAGCTCACCTAGTCCAACTTGCGACCGGTACCTGTAGGAAAAGCAGCTAGGGGTGAGCGTTCGCTCACCACCACGGATAATAGACTGACTACGGCATAATTAGCAGACAAAGCCGGTAACACCAACAACGAACTCAACACCGGGAACACCATCCCCAAACTCAAGTACCCCGATCGACACCCACACACTGATACTTTCCTCAGCCGACTCAACACTCGGACACGTAAGGTAGAACCGACACAACGATCGACGACCTCCTCCTTCAAAGACACGACATACCACCACGCAACACCCAAGATCACAAAGGATCGCACACCAAACAAGATCACAAAGGATTGCACTCCTGTCAGCTGCTCAGTGCCGGTTGCTAACCGGCTGGGCTCGAGCCTGCCCCACGCGCTTTGCCGATCCCTGTTAGGCTCCAGGCGGTCGACCTGTTGGCGATATATACAGCGCTGCTTTTCCGATAGCTAGTCGGAAGAGGAGCCGCCCTCTCATCGCCTAAAAACCTCCGGGCATGGGCATATGCCTCCAGTACTCCTAATCTCGATAAGTTCGCAATCAACCTCCGGGCATGGTCATATGCCTCCAGTAATTCTAATAACGCTAAGTTCTCTGCTCCTACGACACTACTAAGTGTCACATGCATTTCTATTGTTCGATACGTTCCCGTATCATACGACACCACCCGGTGTCACCTGCCTTTCTAATATTCGATAAACCTACTTAACCCACGACACCCCGGTGTCACATGCAATTCTACTGTTAACTTTCCCTAGTCAGACCGAGATCCGGCTACTTTTCCCTACCTCGTATATGTTCTCAAAAAGATAACCAACAAGCTCCGGCGTGATCTCAGTCACTCGCCTAGCTTTCCTTTCCCTCGGTTTGTTCTAAAAGAACACAATTTTAAACGCATTTAAGCTTGCAGGCATAATGCTGAATTTTAATAAAATTGACGCCCAAAAGTAACCCCGACAATGTCGATCACTCCCAAACTCCCCAATTACTCGACATTGTCGATAATGGACCCGGAAAAGCCCGATTCGCCCGACATGGTGAATCTGCCCGGGTTTTGGAAACGCCCTTTTGGGGCTCCGAAAATTCCCGTTTTCGTTTCTACGGTCTTAGAATAATTCAAGGGTTCCTAGGCACTCGACGGAATCCAATTCCGACTTCCGAGTCATTTAATTAACGTTTAAAGTTTCTAAAACCCGTCAATTACAACTTTCACAATTTAATTCCAAATTTCGATCCGGGTGTGGATTAACTACTTGGGGATCGTCCTAAACCACCCGAACACGAAAACCCGATACTCGGGAACGTGGGCCCCACCCGGCCACAATTAGGAAAATTTCCTTTTCGCCCCAAAACGTTCCTAACGAACCCCAAACCTCAACTCATCCAATTTCAACCCATTTCAAACCAAACCCTAACTTTTAAACTTAGCAAAACGAGAATCGATTAGGTGCTCACCGTAGAGAAAGTCGATGTGAGCTCGATTCCTTTAGCTTTGAGACGATCCAACGGTTCGATGCTCGTGAATAGTGGTAAGACCCCAACACCCCCTTCTCTTTTCTCTCCTTCTTCTATCTCCCTTTCTCTCTCTAAAAGCCAATTTCTCTCTTCTTTTTTTGAATTGGACGTGTAAGCCATATCTTCTTTCCCTTTTGTTTTATTTTAAAAAAACAAACTAATACTTAATTACAAACTAACACCTAAAGTAGTCTTCCTTGTCTTGTCCCACACCTAACACCACCACTTGCTTGACAAGTGGCAAGGTGAGTCCCAAACCTTTTTGGTAAAATATCTCCTAGATATTTTCCAATCAGATTCGCGAAATTCGGACGTTTCGGGCCCCGAACGGGCACTTTTTCCAAGAAATTACGAAACTTCACGGGCCACTAGGAAACGGCTCAACTAAGACCGTTGTGACGACGTCTAAGATTTTTGGATCCAAAACGGTCCTCGAATGGACCAAAACGTCGCTCGGTTGACATTTCCAACGAAAAGTCAACATTTCCCAAATTGGTCATAAAGTTGCCCTGAGTCCCCCGGAACTCACTTTGGTCGATATCGGGGTCAACTTACGTCCGGTATGACCCTCAGAGTCAATTTTAGGTTTAATTAAGTGCTTGACCAAATTTTTTAATTTTTCCTGTTTTTCGCAGGTTTGACTGGCGTTGACCGGGAGTGGTTATTACAATCTACCCACCTTAAAGGAATTTCGTCCGTGAAATTTAAAACAACGCACCTCAGGAGTCGAACAGATCGGGGCACTTCGCGCAAACCTTGTCCTTGTGCTCCCAAGTCGACTCGGCCTCGTGGTGCCGCCACCGCACCCGTATAAGCGGATAACCTTTCCGCGCAGGACCTGCTCTGGGGGATCCGTTTCCCAAACCGGTTTCTCCTCATACGAGACATCACCCGTTACCTCGACATCTGCCCACTTAATGACGTACTCAAGACCTCGAAAGGGCCGATACACCGCGGGGCTAACCCGCCTCCGCCGCGGTTGAAACGCATTAGTCCACCTTTCGGACTCACCCCCAAGGATACATGGTCACCGATTGCTGACTCGAGAGGTCGGCGCCGTCTGTCAGCATAACTCCTACCGACTCTGCTGTCTCTCGATCCAGTTTTAGACCCAGTAAACCCTCATTTCTCACTTCTGCCCAGCACCCGGGCGATCGACACGGCCTACCACACAACGTTTCGAACGGTGCCATCATAATACTGGCCTGAAAGCTGTTGTTGTAGGCGAACTCGACTAACCGCTCAAGAAACCCATCGTGACGTGCCCCCATTTCCACTGTGCAACCCGCAGTGACTGCAATAATCCAGCGGGACGCTGTTGTTCGTCTCTCACCTGCCGACGAGTGAGGCATCGCGATACTAACTCCGCGACCGCTCTCCGCATCCCCCTCCACTAGACATGCCACCTGATGTCGCGCTCCTCTTAGTGCTATCCACGTGCACTGGCAGACACGAATGCTGCGACTCTTGCAGCTCGTCGCCAGTAACAGTCGGTATTGGCTCGGCACTTCGCCAGCCAATCATTTCGTAAGTATCCTTCCCACGGATACACGCACAAGCTCAGTCGCTGCCGATCCTCACGGATCCTCGCAGTCTCTCTAAGACCTCGCTCCACTACCGTCGTCGTGCCTACCAACTCCGAACATACCCGATTCTCGGGGTGAGGACTCGATCCAGCATCAGGGCTCTTGAGCCCTCTCTCGAACCTCCTGTATCGGTTCGCTTCTCCAACTCCGCAGGCACGACCGACTCTAGTCAACACCACCCCACCACCAACCGGCGTGTCCAGACGCAGGGGTGGACTCAACGGCTCTAAACTCAGCCCCAACCTCTCAGCACAACTCGACGAACAAACGAGTGTGACATCCCGGTATCCAATAAAACTGACGCCCAAATTGGAGACCGAACACCAATTCCATTAGTCACTCCGGTAAGGTCTAGTGCAACCCTCACACGGTCCTCTAGGCATTTACTTATAACTTTCCGCAACCAAACCAGTGTTCGCCACTCGTCCCTTGCGAGAAAAGTAGTAAAGGGGATGAGCATTATGCTCACCTCCACGGACACCCGTTCGATTATGCATACTAGTAAAGCACTAAAGACTTACCGATCTAACCAGGGCAAACCACTACCTCAAAACCTGATGCCAAACGTCACACCGCTCACGCTATCAACAACTCAGTACTCGCTCATGTAAGATAAACCTCGACACGGGAAACACGTCCTCACTTCAGTAAATCATTATTGCTCACAACCTCAATACCCCAATTACCCGATCACGTAAGGAAACCTCAAATAACCCACTCACGTGAAGGAAACCTCAACCCACCCGTTCACGCGAGGGAAACCTCGAACACCCGTTCACATAGGGAAACCTAGTTCGTATGGCGCCACAACGCACCAACCCTAACCCCTCTCCGCGGTGAGACTCTCACACCGAGGCGCTGTAACACTACTGCAGGTTATTGATGAGTCTCAAACCCAAGACCTCATCCCTTAACACCGAACTTACGACCTCTACACCCAACACAACCGTGAACACCGCCACGCAAAGCCAACACTCAAATTGCACAATCAAGACGGTGAGAAGGACAGGGGTCACAGACCCGTGACAGACCCCGTCACGGTTGGGATCACGGTGCTGTGACAAAAACCTAAAATTCGCCAAATCGCTCTGGTCCGTCACGGATCAGTGACGCTCGCGCAGACCTGTTTTCCAAAATCGGTTCCAACTCGAATCTTAACCAGATTTAACCCTAAAATTAGCCTTAAACGACACACACGCTTGACCACCAATTCATGCAAACACACGCGTCACGACTCACACACAAATCAAGTCATTCAACCTCAACCAAAACACAAGCCGACACGGCCAAACAACAACACAACAACACTCGCCCACCGGGCAAACCAACACCGAACCACGCCCACCGGGCCAACCAAAATAAGAACCCGCCCACAGGGCCAATCAAAGTCAAACATGCCCTCAAGGCCAATCAAATTTTAAAACGCTTCCACTGGGCCAACCAATTTTAAAACATTCTCCACTTCATTAAAAACCTCATTTCTTGACATCAGGTAGTTACAACTCGGTCCAGGCGTCCCTGAACTACATTGTACCCATTTGATGTCAACACCGTCACGCTCGACTACAGGGGCGCCCCTGAGTCGAGTCGCGACAGTTTAAAAATAATTCACGCAGCAACACACAAACAGTATGCCAGTAACCCAGTACTGCACATACACCCTAACACAAACAGGACTCAAAACACAACGGGTCTACACACGGTTCCGACCTGCGTACCCAACGCACGACGGGACTTTACTGACTCGACTCTCCCCACCTAATTGACGTACAGTCCGAGGTGTGAAACCTCGAGCTCTGATACCAAGCTGTCACGCCCCAATTTCAGTAAACCGAACTTAGGACGTGAAGTTTTAAAACAATAAAACATTTTGAAACCTTTTACATTAAATCACTTTAAGATCACTGTTTGTTCAACAAAAAAATATTTACAACTTAAAACACGTCCCAACAAGTGGACAAAAGTATGGTATCCGTCGCTAGACTCAAAATAAACCCAGAATCCCGTTCCCAGCTCTTCAAGCTTCGGAAGCTCACCTAGTCCAACCTGCGACCGGTACCTGTAGGAAAAGCAGGTAGGGGTGAGAGTTCTCTTACCACCACGGATAACAGACTGACTACGGCATAATTAGCAGACAAAGCCGGTAACACCAACAACCAACTCAACACCGGGAACACCATCCCCAAACTCAAGTACCCCGACCGACACCCACACACTAATACTTTCCTCAGCCGACTCAACACTCGGACACGTAAGGTAGACCCGACACAACGATCGACGACCTCCTCCTTCAAAGACACGACATACCACCACGCAACACCCAAGATCACAAAGGATCGCACACCAAACAAGATCACAAAGGATTGCACTCCTGTCAGCTGCTCAGTGCCGGTTGCTAACCGGCTGGGCTCGAGCCTGCCCCACGCGCATTGTCGATCCCTGTCAGGCTCCAGGCGGTCGACCTGTTGGCGATATATACAGCGCTGCTTTTCCGATAGCTAGTCGGAAGGGGAGCTGCCCGCTCATCGCCTAAAAACGCTCACAACCTCCCGAGACCCGAACTCGGTCAGGCTAGCCAAAGAACGCTCGCAACTTCCCGAGACTCAAACTCGGTCAAGCCAGCCAAAGAATGCTCGCAACCTCCCGAGACTCGAACTCGGTCAGGCCAGCCAAAGAACGCTCACAACTTACCGATCCCTGTCAGGTAAGCCAGCCAAATTCCACACCACTTCCCGACACGAAGTCGGGTCACTAACCTCGGGAAAACACAATCACAATCACAAGCAAGGTTCAACAAACAACAACAAGACCGGTTCAACACTCCACAGGCACTCATGGCCACCCAAGACACCAACGGTAAAACACGGACTCAACAACCCCACGGGCACTCGTGAATAGTGGTAAGACCCCAACACCCCCTTCTCTTTTCTCTCCTTCTTCTATCTCCATTTCTCTCTCTAAAAGCCAATTTCTCTCTTCTTTTTTTGAAATGGACGTGTAAGCCATATCTTCTTTCCCTTTTGTTTTATTTAAAAAAAACAAACTAATACTTAATTACAAACTAACACCTAAAGTAGTCTTCCTTGTCTTGTCCCACACCTAACACCACCACTTGCTTGACAAGTGGCAAGGTGGGTCCCACACCTTTTTGGTAAAATATCTCCTCGATATTTTCCAATCAGATTCGCGAAATTCGGACGTTTCGGGCCCCGAACGGGCACTTTTTCCAAGAAATTACGAAACTTCACGGGCCACTAGGAAACGACTCAACTAAGACCGTTGTGACGACGGCTAAGCTTTTTGGATCCAAAACGGTCCTCGAAAGGACCAAAACGTCGCTCGGTTGACTTTTCCAACGAAAAGTCAACATTTCCCAAATTGGTCAGAAAGTTGCCCTGAGTCCCCCGGAACTCACTTTGGTTGATATCGGGGTCAACTTACGTCCGGTATGACCCTCAGAGTCAATTTCAGGTTTAATTAAGTGCTTGACCAAAATTTTTAAATTTTCCTGTTTTTCGCAGGTTTGACTGGCGTTGACCGGGGGTGGTTATTACAACACAATGAACAAACACATTATAATGCATGGAATAAACATAACCGCATAGCGAGTGAACTTGTGGGGGTATAAATAACAATTAGATATAAACATGACCACACATCAGCGAACTTCTGGGGTAACTAATATATAAATAACTGAATAGAAAGATTTTAGGCTTCAAGCCTTGGACACAAGTTATAAGCTTCGAGCTTGTGGTCTGTCATTTAGTCATAAAAGTAAGTTTCAAGTTTATACTTTGAACCAAAACTTCGGGTTTGTCATCATTAGGTACATGTGAACATGGTGACACTAATTTCAGTAAGTTATAATGCCCACAATCTTTAATCAAAACTTCAGGTTCCGTAAACATTTTCTCGTTAATATTTGAACTTCGGGCTCAAAATGGTTCGACATTGTAAAACTATAAAATGAATATAATAAATTAAGTAAAAATATAAGTAAAGAACTTGTCATTAGTATCATGAACCATCAACTGTACTACTCTTATTCATACATGAGAGAGAATACACAACCATTTGTTGTGCCTTGTATTTGGAACTTCTGGTCTAACATACATCAAGTCGATGGTACTATGTATTTGAAAATTCTGATCCAACGTATCATCATATTTGTAAACTTTAGGCTACAAATATATGGCCTCACAAATTCATTCACAAAACGACCATGCGATGAGCGACTAAATGGAGTATCCAAACTATCCATGTAACCGTATATAATTTTTTAAGCTTCATGCTTTTAAGCCAAGCTGCATGTTATAAGCAAACAGTTCGTATCTTGGAACTTCAGGTCCAAATGATTCGATTTCAACAAGTCTCACATTCGAGTATCAACAACAAAACACATGTATATGATAAACATCAAATTTTTTATGTGAAAGATCCAATGTTTCATTGGAGATCACATAACATACTTATTGAAAGTTGTAAATTAATTTGTATAACTAAGCATGAATCAAATATAAAGAAATTCACAATAATATGAAACATTGATACCTGAACATTAGAGCAATTCGTGTTGATAATGTGTTGGAAAAGTAAGAACAATACTAGAGAGTATAAGAGAATGAAAGAACAATATTAGAGAGGAGAGAACATGGAGAGAGTAGAATAGATCATTGTATTCATCTACTTTTATACTTTACAATAGCCTTTATTCATAGGCTCATAACATGAAGACATAATCTTAATGACATACATTAATCTATATATAAATAAGGGAATGCAAAGCCCAAAGGTCTTGTAACTCGAATCTAGAATCTTCCATAAAATGAAGTAATCATCCGACACATATATTCATAGCAGAAATTACTTTATTTTATTTATTGTTAAAAATATATTACCAATTGTTTCTAGAAGAAATGGTCCTTTTTTAATTGTAGTTATTATGTGTCAAGCATTCAGTGACTGTGTGGATTTCAACATCGACATCGACAATATCGCGAAAAGATACCAAGTTCGACATCTAAAATCAACATCGCTATCGTCAAAATCAATCTCATTGGAAGTGCTCTAACTTCTTACACAAACCGTTAAATGTTTTGGCACTATGTCTCTAACACTATCTGTCATAGAAACTAGTGATTAGTTTGGTAGATAATGTACAGTATACAAGCCATGTACTAGACTCAATGCTTCAATCAAGCACATAAATCAGTTTCTCTCTCATGCTTAAGTATGCTGCTAAAGTTGATTGGCTCGATATTTTGACTCAAGTAGACATTATTAATTAATTGAATTTCACTTAACACTTGAATTAAAACAAAAAAATTATTTTAGTGTTGAAATGGAAAATACACAGTGGTATAGAAAGATTACATAATGATCGTGATACTCATGAAAATTTGTCTTATAGGTCATCCATGAGGCCTTCTTTGAGCCTATAATGAGTTTCCAGATCCATGTATGTTGTGTAATAACCACTCCCGGTCAACGCCAGTCAAACCTGCGAAAAACAGGAAAATTTAAAAAATTTGAGCAGACACTGAATTGAACCGGAATTGGACCCCGAGGGTCATACCGGACTTAAGTTGACCCCGATATCGAACAAAGTGAGTTCCGGGGGACTCAGGGCAACTGTCTGATCAATTTGGGAAATGTTGACTTTTCGCTGGAAAAGTCAACCCAGCGACATTTTTGTCCATTCGAGGACCGTTTTGGATCCAAAAAGCTTAGCCGTCGTCGCAACGGTCTTAGTTGAGCCGTTTCCTTGTAGCCCGTGAAGTTTCGTCATTTCTTGGAAAAAGTGCCCGTTCGGGGCCCGAAACGTCCGAATTTCGCGAATCTGATTAAAAAATATCTAGGAGATATTTTCCAAAAAGGTATGGGACCCACTTTCCACATGTCAACTATGTGGTGGTGTTAGGTTTATTGGACAAAACAAAGGATGGGACATGAGGGTTAGTTTTTGCATTTAAAGTGTTAGTTGTTTTTTTTAAAAACAAAATATAAGGAAAGGAAGAGAGTTTACACGGCATAGTTCAAAAAAAGGAGAAGAAGTAGAGAGAGAAAGTGGAGAGAGGAAAGAGAAGGAGAAAATGGAGAAAAAGAGAAGAAAGGGTTGGGACTTTGTGATTTCCCGACGATCCAACCGACGGATCGTCTCAACGATCGAAGAATCGAGTTCCCGTCATCATTCCCTACGGTGAGAACCTAACCGATTTTTATTTTGGAACGTTTGAATTTTAGGATTTGAGTTTAAATGGTTTGATTAATGTTGGGTTGAGGTTTGGGGTTCGTTAGGAACGTTTTGGGGCGAAAAGAAATGTTTTCCGTTGTGGCCGTGTGGGGCCCACGTTTTCGGGCCTCGAGTTTTTCGTGTTCGGGTGGTTTAGGACGTTCCCCGAATCATTTATCCACAACCGGATCAAAATTTGGAATTAAATTGCAAAAGTTGCATTTATCGGGTTTAGAAACTATAAACGTTAATTAATTGACTCGGAAGTCGGAATTCGATTCCATCGAGTGCTTAGGAACCCTTGAATTATTCTAAGACCGTAGAAACGAAAACGGGAATTTTCGGAGCCCCGGAAGGGCGTTTTCAAAACCCGGGCAGATTCGCCATGTCGGGCGAATCGGGCCTTTTCGGGTCCAATATCGACAATGTCGAGTAATTGGGGAGTTTGGGAGTGATCGACATTGTCGGGGTTACCTTTGGGCGTCAGGTTTATTAAAATTCAGCATTATGCCTGCAAGCTTAAAAGTGTTTAAAATTGTTCTCTTTTAGATCGTGCCGCGGACCGAGGCAAGGGAAAGCTGGGTGAGTGACTGAGATCACACCGGAGCTGGTTGGTTGGCTTTTGGAGAACACGCCCGAGGTAGGGAAAAGTAGTCGGATCTCGGCCCTGACTAGGGAAAGTTAACTGTAGAATTGCATGTGACACCGGGGTTTCGTGGGTTATTTAGGTTATCGAATGTTAGAAAGGCATGATACGGGAACGTAGCAATTATTAGCAAAGCATGTGACACTTAGTAGTGTCGTAGGAGCAGTGAACTTAGCGATACTAGAATTACTGGAGGCATATGACCATGCCCGGAGGTTGATTGTGAACTTATCAATATTAGGAGTACTGGAGGCATATGACCATGCCCGGAGGTTGATTGAGAAACTGTTGATATTAGGACTGTTGGAGGCATTGGTTATGCCGGAGGTTGATTGTGTATTTTTGTGTCTTTGGTGGCCTTGAGGGCCCGTGTATTATTGTTGAGTTTTGGGGTGGCCATGAGTGCCCGTGGGGTTGTTGAACCCGTGTCTTTACCTTTGGTGTTTTGAGTGGCCATGAGTGCCTGTAGGGTTGTTGAACCCGTGTCTTTACTGTTGGAGTCTTGGGTGGCCATGAGTGCCCGTGGGGTTGTTGAACCCGTGTCTTTATTGTTGTGTGTCTTGGGAGGCTGTGAGTGCATGTGGGGTTGTTGAGCCCGTGTTTTACGGTTGGTGTATCTTTGGAGGTCGTGAGTGCCTGTGGGGCTGTTGAGTCCGTGCTTTACTGTTGGTGTACCTTGGGAGGCTGTGAGTGCCTGTGGGGCTGTTGAGTCCGTGTTTTACTGTTGGTGTCTTGGATTGGCCATAAGTGTCTGTGAGTGTTGAACTTGCGTTGTTACTGGTTGTTGAACTTTGTTTGTGATTGTGTTTGGTTACTTGATCAAGGTGGAGGTTGTGTGGTGTAGCTAGCCTCCCGACTGGGATCGGGAGAAGCGGAGAGGTTGTGGGCTAGCTCCCCGACTGGGATCGGGGGAAGGACGCGCGGGTGTGGCTAACCACCCGACTGGGATCGGGTGAAGCGGAGAGGTTGTGGGTTAGCCTCCCGACTGGGATCGGGAAAATTTGCGCGACAGGTCGACCGCCTCGCCCGACAGGGATCGGAAAGGGCGAGAGACAGAGATGGTTACTGGGACAGGTCGACCGCCTGGCCCGACTGGGATCCGAAAGGGCGAGAGACAGAGATGGTTACTGAGACAGGTCGACCGCCTGGCCCGACTGGGATCGGAAAGGGCGAGAGACAGAGATGGTTACTGAGCAGCTGGTATGCGATCCTTTGTGATCTTGGGTGTTGCATGGTTGTCTGTCGTGTCCTTGGAGGAGGTCGTCGATTGTTGTGTCGGGTCTACTTTACGTGTCCGAGTGTTGAGTTGGTCAAGGAAAGTAACAGCGTGTGTGTGTCAGTCGGAGTACCTGAGTTGGGGATAGTGATTCCCGGTGTTGAGTTTGTTGTTGGTGTTACCGGCTTTGTCTGCTAATTATGCCGTAGTCAGTCTGTTATCTGTGGTGGTGAGCGAACACTCACCCCTAGCTGCTTTTCCTACAGGTACCGGTCGTAGGTTGGACTAGGTGAGCTTCCGAAGCTTGAAGAGCTAGGAGCGGGATTCTGGGTTTATTTGAGTCTAGCGACGGATACCATCCTTTTGTCCACTTGTTGGGACGTGTTTTAAGTTGTAAATATTATTTTTGTTGAACAAATGGTGATTTTAAAATGAAAAAGGGTTCGAAATGTTTTATTATTTTAAATGTTCGCGTCCCGAGTTCGGTTTACTGAAATTGGAGTGTGGCATCTTGCTTCATTCATCGTAATGACATTGATATTGAGTTTTGGGGGCGGGCCTCGTTGCATCGCCGTTGTGGATGAATGCATCATCGTGATGACATTGATATGTCGTTCATTACCCATTATCATGTTATGGAGCATAATGAAAGCATTCATGATCACGACGAGTGACTTTCTGTCCCACATTAGGCTAGGGCGAGTAATAATGTTTATACAAGCTTGTAAAAATCTGAATGCTCGTTCTATATCTTTCTGAACCACCTCTTAGTGTTTAGCAAACAATTGTTGCTTCAAAAGTTGTTGAGTCATTTCAACAAACGCAACATATGCTGAATAAATACCATCAGTTGAATAGTAAGGAGTAGACTACTCATCACCGTTCACCATGTACTTTACCGGTGAGGCAAAGCCTTTGATGGCTTCCAAGAACAACATTGACTGGTTGAGCACATTGATGTCGTTGTTTGATCTCGCGAAAACGAAAAATACTTGCCATATCCACAAGTCTTGACTTGCAACAACTTCCAACAAAATTGTTGGGAAATTTTCATGGTCTTTCCATGAGAATTGTCCAGCCCATGCTACCAGATACTTCTTTAATTGACAATGCATGCATGAAAGACTACCCATCATCTCGGGGAAGCCACTGCTTCGTTAACTTCCAATATATACCTCATATCTTCCTTAGTCGGACAACATAAATATGTTGCATCAAATATACTTATCATGCCCATGCAGAAATTTTGCACGCACTCCAAGGTCATGATGACAATCATGTGCCCATACTCATCAATCGAGTAAGCTGAAGTTTCATAACGCAATTGACAAATAGTTGATATGCCTTTTTTATGGGAGATTAGTCAGGCTTATCGAAACCATCGGGTCGCTGATGAAAGTACAGTTCTATTCGATTAAGTGCATTCATAATACAAATGAAGAGATCTTTTTACATTTAGAATTGACGTCAAAGTATTTTTTTTTCTTTATACACCAGCTTCCGAACTAAGTAGTCGGCCATCAGATGTTGCTTCAGGATCCGTGAGTCTTGCTTCATGATGTTGAGTTCCCGGGGAAAGCCTCGTTGCATCACCGTGGTGTACGACTCATTAATGTCCAACGGGTCAATAATGGCTTTGTATATATGTATTTTATTATCCACAATCATGTTATGGATCATAATACAAGCATTCATCATCACGACGAGTGAATCTATCTCACATTCGTCTAGGGTGAGTAATAATGTGAATACAAGCTTGTAAAACTTTGAATGCTCGTTCTATATCTTTCTGAGCCCCCTCTTGGTGTTTAGAAAACAAGTCATGCTTCAGAAGTTGGGGAGTCAATAATATTTCAAAAAACGCAACATACGATGGATATATACCATCGGTTAAATGATAAGGAGTTGCGTACTCATTACCGTTCACCATGTACTTTACCGGTGGGACAAATCCTTCCATGGATTCCTGGAACAACGTTGACCGGTTGAGCACATTGATGTCGTGGTTCGATCTCGCGATACTGAAAAAGGCATGCCATATTACTCAAGTCTTGAATTGCAACGACTTCCAACATAACTGTTGGGATATTTCCATAGTCTTTCCACGAGAATTGTCCAGTCTATCCTACCAGACAGAGCTTCCATTGCAAAATGCATGCATGCAAGACTACCCATCATCCTGGGGAAGCCACGTTCTCCGTTAACTTCCAATGTTCGCCTCATATCTTCCTAAGTTAAAGATCATAAATATGTTGTTTCAAATATATTTATAAAGCACGTGCATAACTTTTCCACTGACTCCAAAGTCGTTGTGATGCCCATGCACACATACTCATCAATCGAGTCAGCTAAAGTTTCATAATGCAATACGGGTTTGTTCGACTGAGTGCATTCATAATGCGAAGGAAGAGATCATTTTTCATTCAGAATCGACGCCTAAATACTTTTCACTATACACCGGCTTCCGAACTAAGTGGTCAGCCATCAAACATATATGTGCATCCTCTCGGCCTCTATTTCTAAAAAAATACGCTTTTCTAGTTGAAGTGCTACTAGATGTGCCTAAAGATGTTTTTCCAACGCCGTTTTAATATATTATTATAATAACTCCATAATTCGATCCTCGTCGACCGATGGATCATGGAATAAAGGGATGAGGATATAAAATATTTCACAATGAAGAAGGCGAGAAATAATGTGGGAAAAGATAGAGGAGAGCTTCGAATTGGTGTGTAAAAAATATGTGGAGAGGGGTGGGTGTTTATAGTGGAAATATGATTTATTGGGTTAAAATTGGGAAATAGAATTTCTTCCACGTGGCGTCAGCGCATTGTTTCATCCACCAAATGTTTCATCCACGAAAGATATGGTACCCTTATGTTTCAAATGACCAATTTGGTACCCAAATGAATTTGTCGACGGACGGAAGTAGCATATTCCGTTAGAAAACTAACAGAATATTTCTCTAAATTAGACATGTGCAGTTAAGTGGGGTGTGAAATGATGATTTTACCCTTTCTTATTTTAAGCCTATAAACGTGATAGACAAAATTACCATTATACCCTTAGTTATAATACAATAAATAATTAAATTAATTAAATTAAAATAAAAAAATAAAAAATATAAATAATTTTTTTTAAAAAAAAACAAAATTAAAAATTAAAAAAATTAAAAATTAAAAATTAAAAAAATGTAAAAAGTTTTAAAAATATAAAAGTTTTAAAATAAAATACAAATTTAAAAAATTTTCCGTTAGAAAACTAACGGAATATTTCTCTAAATTAGACATGTGCAGTTAAGTGGGGTGTGAAATGACGATTTTACCCTTTCTTATTTTAAGCCTATAAACGTGATAGACAAAATTACCATTATACCCTTAGTTATAATACAATAAATAATTAAATTAATCAAATTAAAATAAAAAAATTTTAAATAAAGAAATTAAAAAAATTTAAAATATAAATAAATTTTTTTAAAAAAAATTAAAAAAATGTAAAAAGTTTTAAAAATATAAAAGTTTTAAAATAAAATACAAATTTTAAAATTTTAAAAATAAAAAAATTTAAAAATTGAATTTTTATAAAAATTTAATTTAATAAAATAAAATAAAATACTTATTAAAAAATAAGTTTAAGTATAAAGTCAATAGTCAATATAAGGGTAAAACAGTCTTTTAACATTAAAGTCAAAAGTCAACTAAAATGAAAAAGGGTAAAATGGTATTTTTCACTTTGGTATGTTAGTTTTTTAACCCCATTAACCCAAATCGTTCGTGGACAAAACATTTGGGGTACCAAATTGGGAAAAAAAAATCATAAGGGTACCATATCGTTCGTGGACGAAACATTTGGGTACCAAATCGTAAATAACCCCAAAAATAAAGTATCTATCTCAGAATTAAATCAAAATGGAACTAGCCATGGATGATGAGATAAAAATATTTTATAGAGTAGAGAACTAGAAATAATGTGGGAGAAGATAGATGAGAGCTTCAAATTGGTGTATAAAAGATATGTAGTAGACATGAGTTGTAATAACCAGTCCCGGTCAACGCCAGTCAAACCTGCGAAAAACAGGAAAATTTAAAAATTTTAAGACAGACACTTAATTGAACCTAAGATGACCCCGAGGGTCATACCGGACTTAAGTTGACCCCGATATCGACCAAAGTGAGTTCCGGGGGACTTAGGGCAACTTTCTGATCAATTTGGGAAATGTTGACTTTTCGATGGAAAAGTCAACCGAGCGACGTTTTGGTCCATTCGAGGACCGTTTTGGATCCAAAAAGCTTAGCCGTCGTCGCAGCGGCCTTAGTTGAGCCATTTCCTTGTAGCCCGCGAAGTTTCGTAATTTCTTGGAAAAAGTGCCCGTTCGGGGCCCGAAACGTCCGAATTTCGCGAATCTGATTGGAAAATATCTTCTAGATATTGATCCAAAAGGTGTGGGACTCACCTTGCCACTTGTCAAACAAGTGGTGGTGTTGGTTTTGGGGGGAAAATAAAGAAGAGAGTCAAAAGGGGGGGGGGGGGTTCTGCCAACTTGAAAAAAAGAGAGATAAAAGAATAGAAAAGAGAGAAGTTAGAGAGAGAACGAGAAGGAGAGAAGGGATCGGTAAGTTGCGAGCGTTCTTTGGCTAGCCTGACCTGACAGGGATCGGTAGGTTGAGCGTTTTTATGCGATGGAAAGGGCAGCTCCCCTTCCGACTAGCTATCGGAGAAGTAGCTCGGTTTATCGCCAACAGGTCGACCGCCTGGAGCCTGAAAGGGATCGGAAAAGTGCGTAGGGCAGGCTCGAGCCCAACCAGTTAGCAACCGGTATTGAGCAGCTGACAGGAATGCGACCCTTTGTGATCTTGTTTGGTGTTGCGTAGTTATTTGTCGTGTCTTGGAGGATGTCGTCAATAGTTGTGTCGGGTCTACATTGCGAGTCCGAGTGTTGAGTCTGTTGAGGAAAGTAACGGGATGTGTGTCAGTTGAGGTACTTGAGTTTGGGATGGTATTCCCGGTGTTGGGTTTGGTTTGGGTGTTACCGGCATTGTCTGCTAAGTATGTCGTAGTCAGTCTGTTATCCGTGGTGGTGAGCGAACGCTCACCCCTAGCTGCTTTTCCTACATGTATTGATCACAAGACGGACTCGGTGAGCTCTCGAAGCTTGAGGAGCTAGGAGCGGAGTCCGGGTTTTATCTTTTGAGTCTAGTGACGGATACCATGTACTTTGTCCAATTGTTGGGACATTTTTGAGTTGTAAATAATATTTTGATTAACTAAATGGCGATTTTAACGTGTTGATTCAAAACAGGTTTCAAATGTTTTATCGTTTTAATTGTTCGCGTCCCGAGTTCGGTTTACTGAAACTAGGGCGTGACAGCTTGGTATCAGAGCTCGAGGTTTCACACCTCGGACTGTACGTCAATTAGGTGGGGAGAGTCGAGTTAGTGAAGTCCCGTCGTGCGTTGGGTACGCAGGTCGGAACCGTGTGTAGACCCGTTGTGTTTGAGCCCTGTTTGTGTTTGTGTGTATGTGCAGTACGGGGTTACTGGCATACTGTTTGTGTATTGCTGCGTGAAACATTTTTAGACTGTCGCGACTCGACTCAGGGGCGCCCCTGTAATTGAGCGTGACGGTGCTGATATCAAGTGGGTACAATGTAGTTCGGGGACGCCTGGACCGGGTTGTAACTACCTGATGTCAAGAAATTAGGTTTTAATGAAGTGGAGAAAGTTTAAAAAAAAAAAAATTGATTGGCCCTGTGGGCGTGGTTGATTTTGGTTTGCCCGGTGGGCGTGGTTCGGTGTTGGTTGGCCCGGTGGGCGAGTGTTGTCGTGTTGTTGTTTGGCCTTGTCGGCTTGTGGTTGAGGTTGAGTGACTTGTGTTTTGGTCGTTAATGGTTGTACGTGTGTTGTTAGTTGGGTGGTCGAATGTCTGCGACGCACAAGCGTGCGGGTCGCTAGGAGAAGGGTAGGATGCGAGTGCCCTAGGTTAGACGTGACGGTGTGTTAGGTGTGAAGTCGTTGCAGCTACGGGACGGGCCATGGACCGGCCCGATAGGAAACGTGGTTGGGGCCTCTGTTTTGGCCCGGAATGGGGCACGGCCTGGCTGGCGTGCCAGCCCGGAAGCTGGAACGGCACGGCTGGCGTGCCGGCCCGGATGCTGGCACGGCCCGGCTGGCGTGCCGGCCCGGTAGGTGACACGGCCCGGCCCACTTGCCAGCCTGGTCCAGTCAGCTACTTTAAAAAAAAAATATCTTTGTTTGTTTCGTTGTGCAGTTAGGTTTGTTGTTGTGTGGCTTGGTGCACGGGTGTGCGGTTTAATTGAGGTTTCGCTTACGTATTATTGTAATTAAAGTATAAATAGCGTGAGCGGTGTGACGTTTAGTAACGAGTACGCTAGTATTTTATGAGCATGTCGTCGTTATATAAATTCGCAAACTGAACATTTGCGTGTATCCGTGCAGAGGATACTGACACATGGCTCACGACAGACGAGGACGGTCAGCGGTAACACGGGGACGGGCGCCCATGAGAGGCAGGCGGGGACGATCAGCAGGGACACCAGGACGGGTGCCCACCGTTGAGCCCGCCGAGTACGCTGAGGCGCAGGGTACTCCTGTCGGCGAGGACATGAGGAGCGACGCGGGACCTTCTACGGGCACGCCCAGCGTCCCGCCGGTCGCAGACCCTCCCGTTACGACTGCCCTGGATGAGCTGACCAGGACAGTCCAGAGTTTGGTGGCGATCATCGCCAGTCGAGAGTCGGCATCGCCAGCTCCGGAGGCAACAACGGCCCCAGTGAGGCCCGTTCAGGCAGAGGACCATACGGCCCGGACACTGCTGGACTTCCTGAAGATAGGAATACCTACATTTGTCGGGGAGCCGAACCCCGACCTAGCCGAGAGGTGGCTAGAGCAGGTCATGTGGGACCTGGATACATCAGGTATCGAGGATGGCCGCCGCAGAGTGTCTTTTGCAGCTCACCAGTTGAGGGACAACGCCTACCACTGGTGGGGGCGTGTGAGGGACAGCGTCGGGCACGACTACGCCACCTTCCAGACGGTCGTTCTGGCACAATACTTTCCCGGGTCGGCTCGGTTGGACCGACACCGACAATTCCTGGATCTGCAGTATGAGGGGATGACAGTGGCAGAATACGAGGCCAGATTCACGGCCCTGACCAGATTCACGCCGGAGATGATGGTGACAGAGCAGAACCGTTGCCTGTGGTTCGAGAGGGGACTGAGGCCGGTGATTCGGGACAAGGTTCTCGCCTTGAGGTTGAGGAAGTACTCCGAGCTCGTGGACACTGCAACGACGATGGAGAAGGGCATCCGGGATGCGGCCAGGACCCGTGAGGTTCGACAGCTGCCGACCAGCTTTGTAGGGCCGTCCGAATCACGAGACCCGAGGAGACAAAGGACGACGGGGTTCTTCCGACCACAGGCTCATCAGGGTGGGGCAAGACAGATGGGGTCGGTGGCGTCCGTGGGGCCAGTCGCGTCAGAGAGGGGGCCGACTTGCTATCTCTGCGGGCAGCCAGGCCACTTTCAGCGGGAGTGTCCGAGGAGAGGAGGGCTCGCGGCGCTACCAGCGACCAGCCGGACAGGCCAGGGCTCGGGGTCGAGAGCCGACGAGATCAGCTGTTTCCGGTGCGGCCGGGTTGGACACACAATGGCATGGTGCCGTGAGCCGTTGGGAGCAACATCAGCGCAGCGACCGCAGCAGTCGCGGACAGTACAGTCACCCAGGGGTCGCCCTCGTCAGAGTCAGCAGTCGAGGTTCTCATAGCAGTCTACGAGCGTGCCGGTTCCGAGGCAGCAGCAGAGACCTGGGTATTCACCAGCCAGTGCGCCGGGTCAGAGGCAGCAGGCCTCGCAGGGGAGAGTGTACGCAGTCACCGACTCCCGGGCCCCAGGATCTACCACGTACCGCGAGACCATCCAGGGTACGTGTTTATTGTATCATTTATGGGCATTGTTCTTATTTGATACCGGGGCGTCGCATTCGTTTATTTCATTGAGTTACGCTGAGGTGTTGGGGCTGAGTGTAGAGCCGTTGAGTCCACCCCTGTGCCTGGACACCCCAGTTGGGGGTGGTGTATCGTTAACTAGGGTCTGTCGTGCCTGCGAAATTAGAGTCGCAGACTGTCCTTGCCCTGGTGATCTTCTTGTACTGGGAATGACGACTTTTGATGTGATCTTGGGAATGGATTGGCTGTCGAGGTACCGAGCCAATATCGATTGCTACAGGCGACGAGTGACAGTGTCAGCAGGCAACACGACGGTGAAGTGTGTTCTGGGTAGTAAGAGCGGGGTTCTCCTGTCGGCGTTGTCCGCAGTAGAGGAAGTATCGGTTGTGCAGAGCCGAGAGTTACCGCGAGTGGTATGCGAGTTCCCCGAGGTCTTCCCTGAGGAGTTGAGCGGGTTGCCACCGGTGCGTGAGGTGGAGTTCTGGATTGACCTGGTGCCGGGAACGACAGCGATATCGATGGCGCCTTACAGGTTTGCGCCGGCAGAGTTTACTGAGCTGAAGCATAAGCTCGAGGAGCTTCAGCAGAAGGGGTTTATCCGTTCGAGTGTATCGTCGTGGGGAGCACCAGCACTCTTCGTGAAGAAGAAGACTGGAGAGCTACAGATGTGTATAGATTACCGGAAGCTGAACTGGGTTACGGTGAAGAACCGATACTCGATGCCGAGGATCGATGACTTGTTCGACCAGTTGAGAGGGTCAACATGTTTCTCGAAGATTGATCTGCGATCCGGATATTACCAGTTTCGGGTCCGAGACGGGGACGTCGCACAGACTGCATTCCGGACACGCTATGGGCATTACGAGTTCTTGGTGATGCCATTCGGACTAACGAACGCACCTGCAGCATTCATGGAGATGAACAGTATATTCCGGCCGTACTTAGATCAGTTTGTAGTGGTGTTCGTAGACGACATCCTGATCTATTCGCAGAGCGAGGCGGCACATGAGGTGCATCTGAGGACTGTTATGAAACTACTGCGCGAGCGTCAACTATATGCCAACCTGGAGAAGTGCGAGTTCTGGCTCGCTGAGGTGAAATTCCTCGGTCACATCGTGTCCCGTGACGGTATACTGGTCGATCCGTCGAAGATCGACGCGGTCTCGAAGTGGGCACGACCCACGAGTGTCTTCGAGATCCGTAGCTTTCTGGGGTTGGCAGGCTATTATCAGCGATTTGTCCAGGACTTTGCGCGACTAGCCGCGCCGATGACTCTGCTGATGCGCAAGGGAGTCGGGTTTGTGTGGACAGAGGATTGTGAGCGTGCATTCACGGAGTTGAAGACTCGTCTGACCACAGCCCAGTATTGGTGGTGCCCGAGCGAGGGATCGGGTATGATGTCTACTGTGATGCGTCCGGTGAGGGACTGGGCTGCGTACTGATGCAGTTGGGCAGAGTTGTGGCTTACGACTCCAGGCAGTTCAAGACGCACGAGCGCAACTATCCTACCCACGACTTGGAGCTAGCAGCAGTCGTGTTCGCGCTAAAAGGCTGGCGATATTTTCTATATGGCGAGGGGTTTCAGGTGTTCTCGGATCACAAGAGCCTCAAGTACATATTTTCCCAGCGAGACCTGAACATGCGCCAACGGCGGTGGATGGAGCTACTCGAGGAGTACGACTTCGGGCTACACTACCATCCGGCTAAGGCGAACGTGGTCACCGACGCCTTGAGTAGAAAGTCGGTTTCGAGCCTCGCCAGCATATCAGTCCGAGAGTGGGACATGATGGGAGAGCTGAGCACGTTCGGGCTTGAGCTAGAGGAGATTACTGGTGACATGGCAATGTGCTCATTAGTGGCTCAACCCTCACTACTTGCCCGAGTGTTGGAGGCGCAGTCAGAGGATGTCGAGACGCTAGAGATCCGAGAGAGGGTCATTCATGGTGACGAAGTGGCAGGCTGGGAATTTAGCGCTGATTGGGGGTTACGGTATCGAGGAGGGTTGTTCGTGCCGGGCAACTGTAGAGACGACGTGTTACGAGAGTCGCATCATTCGCGTCTTACAGTGCACCTGGGGGGCACCAAGATGTACCGTGACGTCAGGCGGCACTTCTGGTGGCGCGGGATGCGGAGAGCAGTCGCAGAGTTTGTGTCGAGATGTCTCGTCTGTAAGCATGTGAAGGCCGAGCATCAGCGTCCAGCCGGATTGTTGCAGCCACTACCGATTGCCCAGTGGAAGTGGGAGCATATCACTATGGACTTCGTGTGTGGACTATCGAGATCGCCGAAGGGAAACGACGTTGTATGGGTAGTAGTCGACCGGTTGACCAAGTCGGCCCATTTCCAAGCTATGAGGATGACGGATCCGGTCGACAAGTTGAGCAGCCTGTACATTCAGGAGATAGTGCGTCCCCACGGGGTCCCGGTGTCGAAAGTGTCTGACAGGGATCCCCGTTTCACGTCCAGGTTTTGGCCGAGTCTGCAGACCGCGTTGGGGACCGAGGTTCTACTCAGCACAGCACACCATCCCCAGACAGACGGTCAGTCCGAGTGCAGTATTCAGATCTTGGAAGACATGCTGCGGGCATGTGTGCTGGATTTCAGGGGATCGTGGGAGACCCACCTGCCGTTGGCCGAGTTCGCCTACAACAACAACTACCAGGCCAATATTGGGATGGCACCGTTCGAAGCGTTGTATGGGAGGCCGTGTCGATCGCCTGTGTGTTGGGCAGAGGTGGGGGACAAGAATCTGTTGGGGCCAGATCTTGTCAGAGAGACGATAGAGAAGGTTGCGCTGATACGCGATCGGTTGAGGACCGCGCAGAGTCGGCAGAAGAGTTATGCCGACAGACGACGTCGACCTCTTGAGTTTGCAGTTGGGGATCACGTGTTCCTGAAGGTGAGCCCGAGGAAGGGGCTGGTACGGTTCAGACGCAGCGGGGGCAAGTCAGCCCCGCGGTACATTGGCCCGTTCGAGATCTTGAGCAGAGTGGGAGCAGTGGCTTATCGTCTGGCGTTACCACCGCAACTTGGGAGAGTTCATAACGTCTTCCACGTGTCCCAGTTGCGGAGTACAATGCGGACCCCTCTCACGTCATTGAGTGGACAAATATCGAGGTGGCTGACGATGTCTCCTATGAGGAGCAGCCGGTTCGGATGATGGACACATGGGAGCAGGTCTTGCGTGGCAAGATTATCCGCCTAGTACGAGTGCAGTGGAGGCATCACGGGGTTGAGTCGACTTGGGAGCGCGAGGACGAGGTTCGCGCGAAGTACCCCGCCTTGTTCGTTTCCCGAGGTACGTCTGTTTTAAATTTCGCGGACGAAATTCCTTTAAGGGGGGTAGATTGTAATAACCACTCCCGGTCAACGCCAGTCAAACCTGCGAAAAACAGGAAAATTTAAAAATTTTAAGACAGACACTTAATTGAACCTAAGATGACCCCGAGGGTCATACCGGACTTAAGTTGACCCCGATATCGACCAAAGTGAGTTCCGGGGGACTCAGGGCAACTTTCTGATCAATTTGGGAAATGTTGACTTTTCGATGGAAAAGTCAACCGAGCGGCGTTTTGGTCCATTCGAGGACCGTTTTGGATCCAAAAAGCTTAGCCGTTGTCGCAGAGTTCTTAGTTAATCCGTTTCCTTATAGCCCGTGAAGTTTCGTAATTTCTTGGAAAAAGTGCCCGTTCGGGGCCCGAAACGTCTGAATTTGATTGGAAAATATCTTCTAGATATTTTTCCAAAAGGTGTGGGACCCACCTTGCCCTTGTCAAACAAGTGGTGGTGTTGGTTTTGGGGGGAAATAAAGAAGAGGGTTAAAGGGGGGGGGGGGGGGGGTTCGGCCAACTTGAAAAAAAAAGAGATAAAAGAATAGAAAAGAAGAGAGAAGTTAGAGAAAGAAGGAGAAGGAGAGAAGGGGAGAAGAAGTGCGCTAGGGTTAGGGTTTTGTGTCACTATTCATGTCTTCCACCCTTGGATCGTCTCAAAGCTAGGAGATTCACACTCACCTCGTCTTCCTCTACGGTAATCACCAAACCGATCTTCGTTTTGTCAATTTCTAAAAATAGGTTTTGGTTTGAAACTATTAGTTTAGGGTTGTATTGAGGTTGGGGGATTGTTGGAGACGTTTTGGAGACGTTTGGAGGTGAAGGGTGACGTTTTCCGGTGATCGGGAGCTCGAGGGGAGCTCCGGCCACCATAGGGGGGTGGCCGGCTGGCCATGGGGTGGATGGCCGGAGTTAGGGCCGGCCACCACCATGGTGGGCCGGGCCCTTTGGAACCGTAGCCACCCATGGCCAAGGTGGGCCGGGTGGGGCCCACTTGCTCGGGTGCTCAGGTTTTGTGTTCGGGTGGTTTAAAACATTCCCCGGATCATTTATCCACAACCGGATCGAAATTTGGATTTAAATTGGAAAAGTTGTAATTAACGGGTGTTTGAAACTTGAAACGCTAATTAAATTACTCGGAAGTCGGAATTGGATTCCGTCGAGTGCATAGGAACCCTTGAATTATTCTAAGACCGTAGAAACGAAAACGGGAATTTTTGGAGCCCCGGAAGGGCATTTCCAAAACCCGGGCATATTCGCCATGTCGGGCGAATCGGGCCTTTACGGGTCCATTATCGACAATGTCGAGTAATTGGGAAGTTTGGGAGTGATCGACATTGTTGGGGGTACATTTGGGCGTCAAGTTTATTGAATTTCAGTTTATTCCTGCGAGTTAAAAGGTGTCTTAAAATTGTGTTCTTTTAGATCGTGCTGCAGACCGAGGGAAAGGAAATCTAGGCGAGTGACTGAGATCACGCCGGAGCTTGTTGGTTAGCTTTTGGAGAACATATACGAGGTAGGGAAAAGTAGCCGGATCTCGGCCCTGATTAGGGAAAGTTAACAGTAGAATTGCATGTGACACCGGGGTGTCGTGGGTTAAGTAGGTTTATCGAATATTAGAAAGGCATGATACGGGAACGTAGCGAACCTTAGCATTGCATGTGACACTTAGTAGTGTCGTATTAGCAGTGAACTTATCGATATTAGAATTACTGGAGGCATATGACCATGCCCGGAGGTTGATTGTTTAGTTTATGTCTTGGGTGGCCATGAGAGCCCGTACTTTACTGTTGTGTCATGGGTGGCCATGAGAGCCCGTGTTTTACTGATGGAGTCTTGGGTGGCCATGAGTGCCCCTGGGGTTGTTGAGCCCGTGTTTTACTACTGGTGTGTCTTGGGAGGCCGTGAGTGCCCGTGGGGTTGTTGAGCCCGTGAGTTATTGTCGTTGTGTCTTGGGTGGCCGTGAGTGCCCGTGGGATTGTTGAACCCGTGTTTTACCGTTGGTGTCTTGGGTGGCCATGAGTGCATGTGGAGTGTTGAACCGATCTTGTTGTTGTTTGTTGAACCTTGCTTGTGATTGTGATTGTGTTTGCCCGAGGTTAGTGACCCGACTTCGTGTCGGGAAGTGGTGTGGAATTTGGCTGGCTTACCTGACAGGGATCGGTAAGTTGCGAGCGTTCTTTGGCTAGCCTGACCTGACAGGGATCGGTAGGTTGAGCGTTTTTAGGCGATGGAAAGGGCAGCTCCCCTTCCGACTAGCTATCGGAGAAGTAGCTCGGTTTATCGCCAACAGGTCGACCGCCTGGAGCCTAACAGGGATCGGAAAAGTGCGTGGTGCAGGCTCGAGCCCAGCTGGTTAGCAACCGGCATTGAGCAGTTGACGAGAATGTGATCCTTTGTGATCTTGTTTGGTGTGCGATCCTTTGTGATCTTGTTTGGTGTTGCGTAGTTATCTGTCGTGTCTTGGAGGAGGTCGTCAATAGTTTTGTCGGGTCTACATTGCGAGTCCGAGTGTTGAGTCTGTTGAGGAAAGTAACGGGTTGTGTGTCAGTTGAGGTACTTGAGTTTGGGATGGTATTCCCGGTGTTGGGTTTGGTTTGGGTGTTACCGGCATTGTCTGCTAAGTATGCCGTAGTCAATCTGTTATCCGTGGTGGTGAGCGAACGCTCACCCCTAGCTGCTTTTCCTACAGGTACTGATCACAGGACGGACTAGGTGAGCTCTCGAAGCTTGAGGAGCTAGGAGCGGAGTCCGGGTTTTGCCTTTTGAGTCTAGTGACGGATACCATGTACTTTGTCCAATTGTTGGGACGTTTTTGAGTTGTAAATATTATTTTGATTAATTAAATGGCGATTTTAAAGTGTTGATTCAAAACAGGTTTCAAATGTTTTATCGTTTTAAATGTTCGCGTCCCGAGTTCGGTTTACTGAAATTGGGGCGTGACATGAATGATATTTACAGGGGGGATTTTATTTTTTAGGACAAAATTAGGAAGTAACCGTTTTTTTATTTGGTGTCAACGCATTGGTGCACTGAGTAGCTATCGTGGCGATGTGGAGTCAGGGCATTAATGCACTAGCTATCTGTTAGTGTCATTGACTCCCCGATGCCAAGGGCTTGGGGCAACAATTTTTTTTTTCAATAAGTCAATATATAGATAAAACCTCTTATGAGGAAGAAGAGGAGTACAAAAGGACCAAAAACATTCCACAAAACCTTCAACTAGAAGGAGAAAAACCAAGTGAAAGTACAACAAAACAACCCCAAACAAAAGGATAGCAAAATGCAACCAACTACCCAAACACTTACAAAATTCCAAGATAGATAAAAGACTACAAAGAAGCAATAAACCAGCACACCAAACCTACAAAATCCATCCTGCAAAAAAAGATCACAACCAGAAAGCTCCTCAATGAAAGAATGAGAAGGGGTTTGATCGATTACTTGTTGGAGAAGGAACTTGAAGCAAATCAGTAGGGACAACTAAGATACCAGGCCAATATTAGGACCATATTACACATGATAAAGGAGTTGACATCCACATATGGAAGGAGAAATAAGACTTAGAAGGTTTGAAATTAGCACATTCCCAAGCATACGAATGATGAACAACTTTCATGAAGATTTCTTGAGTTGAACGAAGAACCCCATTAAACACCAAATCATTTTTAGTTAACTAGATTTTCCAACAGCTGAATTTAATTAGATTTCCCCAAGAATTCTTGAACCTGGGAGGCAACAAATATCTCCAAAATGCCATTAAAGCTTTGAAGGAGTTAGAAAATGACCAAGAGACCCCATACCATTGGGAAATTAAACACCAGACTAGCCAAGCCTTAGGACATTGAAGGAGCACATGTGATCCATCTTCAAATTTTCAATTGCATATAGGGCAACAACTTTTTTTTTTATCAGCAAGGCAAGATAGAATAATATTAATACCTCTTTTAAGGTAAAAAAGATACAGGTGCAAGGCAAATTACCCAACAAAAAAAAACCCAAACTATTGGGTAAGGAACTGAAAATCAACACAACACCACACCACACCACACCACACCACAAAGCTACGGAGAATGAACCAAAAGAACTCCAAAACCCAACCTCACACACCAGAGATGAACCCTTCATGACCACCAAGAATTGCATCAGAATATGCATTTGAAGTCTTTTGTTACTTGCATAACAAGCTATCAACACCTAACAAATGAGCTACCCCTAAAACCAACCAAAACACCAACATAACAGATCACCAAAACCCAACAAATTACACCAGGCAAGAACCCTTGAAGGCCACCAAGCACTACAGCAGAAGTTGCAGAACTTGAAGCCATCTATGACTTATAGTACAAGTTATCAACAGCTAACAGATGATCTACCCCAAAACAGACCAAAACACTACCAAAATAGACTATCTAGGTCAACTAAAACCAAGAAATGTAAACAATCTCTATGCGGGAATTCGAGCACCTTTTAAACCCAAGAAAAGTATACCCCATTGAAAATTCTGTCATTCTTAGCCAACCTGATTTGCCAAGAAACAATTTTAACTAGATTACCCCAGGTTAAATTGAACTTATGACTGAGAAAGAACCTCCATGAAGCTAATAAGGCATTGACTGAACTAGGAATTACTCATGATAAGCCCCACCAATGAATTATAGCACTCTAGATATGTCAGGCTCTTGGACAAAACAAGAGGATATGTAAGGGAACCTCAAAGTCTCAATTGCACAACAGACAAATCATTTGATCTAGGGATAATTGTAGCCCTCTATGCTCTGAAAAGAATTTAAAAGGGATGGCCTCAAGGAAAGCCATCCAGAAAAAAGGCTATGATCTTGGGAGGAACTCCAAGAAACCATAGATTTATAGCCCAGTCTACAATTTGTAACTGTTGGTTGCCTTGTTGAGCAAGTAAGTTTTAGAACTTCTTAAATGTGAAACCATTCCTGTCCCAAGTCCAATTGAGAACATCTTGGAGGTGTGTCAGATGAACCCCTTCTAGGATTTGAGACAACATCAGTTCTTCTTAGACCTCCCAGCCCCTAGTCTCTCTTCTGAGATTGAGCTCCGAATAATCCCCATCCTAAGCTTGTGAAACTAACATTCTCTTGGTTTGAGATAGAAGAAACAATCGGAATAAGAAATTGAGTGAAGAATTTACCCACCATATATCTTTCCAAAAGTACTCTCTCCCTATTGTCAATTCTCCACTGTAAGCCTCTTTCTCCAAAGAATTGAGCCAACAAAGAGGATCTATGAATAAGTCCATGATATGAGACAAAAAACAACACCTCCCCATTTCTGTAAAATGAGAAAGGTCTCATTCATGTTCAGACCAATCAAGTTTGTGACAAATGACTAATTTTCAGAGAGAATTTACCTCCCAGCCTTTTGACTGTAAAAACAGAGTCCCACTTAATTTTGTAGAAAGACTTGGGATTATCGATATAGTCATTGCGTTGAACTCCTTACACCTTCTATTGGCCGTTCCATTGTAGATGGTCTTAAGTGTAGGGCCTCTAACCTTGCAAAATAAAGTCTCTCGAACTTCAACCGAAATGGAACGAACCATGAAAGCTACATCGAAGTTCTGGATTGGGAAAGCAGCCCAAATCATAACTCATGCATGATATCCTGTAAAATAATGGGTGTTTTTTTTATCAGCAAAGCAAATTTAAATTAAAACCCCTTTTGAGGGAAAAGAGAAGTACAAACACAAAAACAGAAAGGGTGTTTTTCTCATCTGAAAATAAATCAATTGTTAAGACAATAATTAAGGGTATCCATTTGGTTAATTGTGTTTATGTGGTCCAAATATTGCAAGCGTGTCAATATAACTAATAACTTCAACCAACAAAAAAAATGCAATATTTTTTTCTCTCGGTTAGGGTTTGAGAGTCTTGCCCCCGCCTACACCTCCATATGGCTATGGCTATGGCAATTGTCATACCTTATGTCATGGTTCTTCTTCCCTCTCCCTCCCAATCTCCTCTTTGCACTTTCCCCTTGGATCCTACGAAGTTTTTCTCTGTTAGGGTTTCTTTCAAGTCATCCCTAGCCATCACGCCGTTGGCCGCCTCCCGCCATCAACGAAGCATCTCCCGATCTGTTTCGGTCTCTCCTCTGCCCCAGGGGTTACCGTCTCTACAACCGTCGTCCCTGATGCTGCCGTTGCCGTCTTTGAAGTCGTCGTTGCCGTGTTTGAAGCCGTCGTCGTCTTTGCTACCGTCGTCGCCTCGGATGTCGTCGCAGTCCCTGAAGTTGCAGCAACCAGCTCTATTGCAGCAGGCGCGTCCTCTTCCCTGGCCCCCACCGCCGCAACCGCCTCGTACCCTTTCACGATTATGGCTCTGGCTAATCGAAAGGGTTTCAGTTATTTTGTTTGAGTTTGTCTGTGCAAGATCAATGCCTATCGATCAGAGAATCAAGGACTTCTCCAGGGAGGGGAGTATCAAAGTCTGGCCCGACTAAGACGATGTTGTGCCTCCCACCATCACCATTACTGTCAAGGTCCCTCAGGATCTCCGGTACCCCGCTCCTCCTCACCGTCTTCTCTTTTTGCCCAAGAGGCAACACCTGCCTGTGGGGCATCAAAATATCGTATGTGACGGTTCTGATATAAAAAGGCTCAGTGAACCATTGTTCATTCATACTGACCTTCCCGTGGTCGAGGAGCATGTTCTTCGATGCACAACAATGTAATCATTTATCAAAGTTATAAAATTACACATTTCGCTCGAAAGATAACTAATAACTTCATTATTTCCTTGTAAGGCTAATTAATGTCAAGATAATCACTTAATTAGGGAAAGCAATTGAGTCCAGAAGTGTAAGGCAGACCATTACTAAAACAGTTAGTTATGCTACAACAAATATACATGTCCTTATGAAATAAATAAATATGTTTATATTTTTTTGTTAATTCTTACTTAACTTTCAGAGGCCCCACCGTCCACTAGTAAACCATATGATTAGGTTTGATTTTTACAAAGCAAGGGCAGGAGGGGGAGGTGCGGTATGTCTACAAATAGTAGACATCATATTGGAAGAAAGATAAAAGTATTGTTTGTATACCAGAGACTAAAATATGCTTTTATTCTATGAAAAGACTAAACTTTAGGCTTTAACCAATGCCTTCATGCTAAAGCTAAGAGGCACCTAATATCAAATTAAATACTTTATCTTACTAGTAATCATACATGTTTCTCATTACTTTTACTTTTGGATATTGCCACTTAACTATAGGCTCAGGGATGGCAAATGGGCGGGTGAGGGCGGAATCATAATTTTAGTTTTCGTTCTGTTTATCATCCTAGTCTACTCATCTCATATCTGCTTCGTCCTATTTTTACTCCGTCCCATTTCGCCCCATACTCAAACGGATACCCATAGATATTCGTTTTCGCCACTTGAGGAAAAATCAAATAAAAACCACTCCTTAACGTAAAAATCGTGTGAACCAATCCAAGCCATTCATTTTAAGAATGGATGGATGAGATGCAATTGAGTTGTTGACTGCAAAAAAACAACACTTTTTAGTAAGTGGTAAGAGCTTTTTAGTAAAACCATCATATTTTTTTTATCAATTCACTAAATTAATTTTTCCCGCTTCGTTTGAATTCCGATTGGCTTCAAACTTGCGCCATTAGTTTTGTTTTTTTAAGGGCTTTCTATCAAGATCAGCCATGAATATATTTTGAAGTAGGAAAAAAAAAATATTTCGGGGCTGATTTTTTTTAAAAAGTTAAGTCTGGGTAATTTTTATCAACATTATACACTGGGTTTATCAACACTATACACTGGGTTTATCAACACTGAACACTAGTTTTATCACCTCATATTCCAAAATCGAACATGATTTTTATCACATCATCACATGTTTTTTTATGAACACTAAGCACTAGTTTTATTAACACTAAACACTATATTTATCATTAAATTGCATGTGTTTTTATCATCACATCACATGTTTTTTTATCAACACTGAACTCTAGTTTATCACCCTTATTTTGGAGCTGATTTTTTTAAAAAGTTAAGTCTGGGTAATTTTTATCAACACTATACACTGGGTTTATCAACACTGAACACTAGTTTTATCACCTCATTTTCCAAAATCGAACATGATTTTTATCACATCATCACATGTTTTTTATGAACACTAAGCACTAGTTTTATCAACACTAAAAACTATGTTTATCATTAAATTGCATGTGTTTTTATCATCCCATCACATGTTTTTTTATCAACACTAAACTGTAGTTTATCACCCTTATTTCGGGGCTGATTTTAAAAAAAAGTTAAGTCTGGGTAATTTTTATCAACATTATACACTGGGTTTATCAACACTATACACTGGTTTTATCAACACTGAACATTAGTTTTATCACCTCATTTTCCAAAATCGAACATGATTTTTATCACATCATCACATGTTTTTTTATGAACACTAAGCATTAGTTTTATCAACACTAAACACTATGTTTATCATTAAATTACATGTGTTTTTATCATCCCATCACATGTTTTTTTATCAACACTAAACTCTTGTTTATCACCCTTATTTTTAATTGAACATGATTTTTATCACCTCATTATCTGTTTTTTATCACCCTAGTATTTGTTTTTTTTATCAACATTTAGCACTAGTTTGATACCCCGATATAAAAAATTTATTAGTGAAGATTTATCAACACTCAACATTGTTTTTATCACCCCAATATAACTTTTTATTTTCGTGCTTCAAAATATATTCATGACTGATCTTGATTTAAAGCCCTTGGAAAAAGAAAAATATTAGCGCAAGTTTGAAGCTAATCGGAGTTCAAACGAATCGGGAAATATTAAATTAGTGAATTGGTTAAGAAAAAAATGAACACTTGTCCATATGGCACCATGCTATTATAATTATGCCCTTGCTTGTGTGAGAAATGATGAAAGTGGCGTTAATTTGGGTGGAATTGGGGTGATGATGTGACATCATGGTGAATGTTAGATCTTAGGTGTGTGGGGCTTGGATTGGTTCACACAGTTTTTAGGATAAGAGGAGTTTCTAGCAGATTTCTCCTCTATTTTAACATGTGTTAGAATCATATATACAAAATAAATAGAATCCTTTTCTATTTAATATGATTTTTTTCAATCAAATATATACAAAATAAAGCTTTATTATATATAATGTTGAAAACCCTTTCGTTTTCCTCTCTAGCGCCGCACGCAAGAGTGGTCATGGCTATGGCCGTGGTCTATGCCATGGCTTGCGCCATAGCCCTATTCACTATGATCACAATAACAATGGTGTGGGGGGATGTCGTTCCCAAGCTCGAAGTTACCACGCAAGGCGGTGGCAATGAACCCATGAAAAGCGCGGCTCTCTTTGAACCCTTTAGGGTTTCTCATCGAACCCTACAGGGGTTGAATTCTCGCCGTCGCTGATCATCCCTCTAGTCTCAGGTTTCGCATCAGTCCCGACCACCATCTACCCTCCCTTCGCGCCGCACCCTCCCTGGTACGAACATATTCCACGCTGCCGCTATCGATCTCCTCGCTCTCCACGTCATCGCCATCAGCAACGGGGTGCCACCACCGATCGAGCCGACTAGGCACCGGCCCCGCGTAGCTCTATGACAAGCTCAATCAAACCCGAGCATCAACGTGGTCGTGACTGGAGCGATCCTGGAGGGTCGTTGTACTTGGGATCCGGGAGGAAGGATGTTAGGTCGGGATCTGTATCCTCCACAACCGAAGTCTGTCACCTTGAGACTGGACGACTCATTTTGGGTCGACCCGATGATGATCAATCTGCTTCTACGTGAAGTATTGATGAAGTCACATCCGGAGCACCGAGTGTACGCTCTGTCCTCCGCACCACAATTAAAAATTCCAACAACTCAAGCCGGAGAGCTAGCAACACCAAGAGGCCACGCTACGAAAGTTATGGGATCTCAGACGAATTGGCATTGCAGGCTCTTTAGGTTATTATGGTCGTTTTTCTGTTTCTATTGGTCTGCGATACAAAAGCGACCAAATAATACGAGTCAAGTGCGCCAGAAACCCTACGGGGGTTTTGGACAAATACTCGAACTCAGGGTCAGGGTCCCAGGTTATGGTTATGTTTAATAATTTTTTTCATGATCAATAAAATTTTTCTACTCTCGTTTCAAAAAAAAGTTTTATTATATGGATTCATCAAACTAGATATTGAAGAACTAGATTGTTTAAGACTTCTCAATATCGTCCCCCTCCTCGTTACACTACCGGTGACCGGCTGTGGTTCCGGCCTAACTTGTTACCGGCGGAGGCCTTGCCTTTCCTCCCTGTTGCATTCTGCTTCAACCTCTTCTCCCCATTTCCTCTCTTCCCCCTTTTCCTACCAAGCTCTCTGTTTTAGACGACCATGCTTCGACAGGGACGGAGCTTTTGACGGAGCATAATTTGCGTTGTCGGAGCCGTCAAGCCTATAGATCTGGAGTGGGAGGCATTCGAGAACCCTCATGGGCTTGTTCGCCCCGGATATGGTGGCCGGTTGTTCGTTATCGTGTTCTCCATCGCAAGAGCTCTATCGGTGGCGTTGTCGGCCTGTCTCGCCTCACCGGATGCTGCCTGTTCTCCAGCTTCGATGGGTTTCCTCGGGGTTCGCCTGCCCGTGAGTGCTGGTGTTGAAGCCTCCCTTATCGGAGCTTCTCTTAACATGAAAGCTCGAAGTCCGGTCGTTCTTTGGATGGAGGTGGGAAGCCAAACTTCGCTGGTAAAATCGCATGTGAGGGTTATGTTATCCTTTTTCCCCTTCTTATTTGTTTCGCAGCTCTTCGTCCCTTGGCCGTTTGGGATCTGTTGGAGCTCCTCGCGCGTCGCTAGAGTTTGGTATCGACGAATCTACTGAGTTGCTTCAGGATCTGCCCTACCCGTGTCTCATCTTTTGTTCTGATGGGTTGGGTTGGGTCGGATCGGGTAAGCCCTTGCGGGTTTTGACCTAAAAAGGTCGGATCTGGGTTGTTGTGGGGTGAAGGTTTGGCTGCTTGTTAGTTGGAGCTTGCTCTCGCCTTGCTTCGTGTAGATCTATTCAGGCCAGTTCTAGTGCCTCGTTCCTGTCTCCAGTTCGGGCATTCCGGTGGTTTTTGTGATGTTATTGGTGTTTTCGACCTCTCTTCCGTTAGTTGTTGTTGTTCTTGTGCGTTTTCATAGTTTCCCTTCACCTTCACCATGCCCAATTGGACGGAGACTCGGTGGTGTCTCTGCTCAGATTGTTTCCCCCCGTTGTTTGTTTGTTGTTGGTGGTTTGTTCGGTCCTGACCAGATCAGTCGCTCGATTCTTGAGGGAGTCTATCTGGGTGTTCGGGTCCTATTGATTGGGACTCTCCAGCAAAAGTGGGGGTGCGTGTGTGCACGTGGCAGCAGCTTGGTTCGTGGCTAAGAAGGACCGCTCTAGGTGTTGCGTCGCTCTCCTTTACTAGCTTAGGTGTTAGATCTGTCTAGGTCCGGGTTGGCTCGTGCTCGATATAATTGCAAGCCTTCCCCTTTCCGTCCTCGCTTGGTGTTGGCCGACGAGGGGGTACCGGTTTCGGTATCGGAACACTCAGCTAGAGTTCCATCCTCTAATCCCCGGTAGTGATGATTTCCTCAACTAGCTAGAAAGTATGATCTCGCTCTTGGTAGAAATACTGGTCCTCCCCCTTTGGGGATTTTCTTGGTGTTGGCCGGAACTGTGTTCTAAAGAATTAAGTGCAAGCTTCAGCGACTGACAGTTAGGGGGTGCAATTTTGAAGGGTTGCTGGTTTGGCTTTCGGTGTGGCATTGCGCTTCTTGGTTGGATTTGGTGTTAAATCTTTCTGGATTCGGGTTGGATCGTGCTCGGTGTTATTAAATGCCTTCCCCCTTGGGTCCTCGCTAGGTGTTGGTCGGTGAAGGTTATTGATTTCGGTTTCGAAACGCTTTGCTCGAGTTCATGCCTCGATTTTTCTGAAGATAAGCATGTATGAACGATAGTACTTCCCAATATGACTGCATATCTCAGCAATGAAAGTTACTTTCAATATCTAAACGACAAAATAAATAATACAAAGTTTACAGATTTATTTACTCTCCAAATGATCCATTGGGATCTATATGAATTTGTAGAGGAAATAATGGATAATGATTTTGTATTTTACAAAAAACATAAGATCTTTTTATTATACAAATTACAAAAACTTGAACATATAAATGATTTATTATTCCGAAAACTTACAAAAGGATCAGAAGGGGTAAATATATCCCCTAACGATTTATGCTGCAACTTCACCGTTAATGGAAGACGTTATTGACACCATAAGAAGAACATTACCAGAACTAATAAGAGAGACCCAAGACCCTTGTATGAAATAAGATTTGAAGAAACATTAATCAAAGCAGTAATAGACCAAGATGAAACCCTCATATTTAATGGAATAATGATACTAATTGATCAAGTACTATGCATTTTTTTTGATAAGCGAAAATTTTATTAAGCAAATGTTTTATAAGACTATAGAACAAAGCAAGGAAAGATCCAAAGAGACCTTTTCCTCAGACCAGTACAGCTACCAAGAGCACAAAACAGAACAAAAACAAAACAGGATGTAAACAAAACACCTTGCCTACTTCCTATCCGGGTTCAGACAAGTAAACCGGTTAGAAACTAGAACAGGGGTTAGAGCTTGATCTGAAGCCAGTTCCAAGTAATCCCCGTCTTTCCTACCCTCGGAGTCCTTCTTGTACTGATCAAGCACAAAAGAACAAAGATCAACAGCCTTTTTACCAACTTTCGAGCTGTAACTCCAATTATCGGAGCTATCTTTTTTGGCAACGTTCACAATGAAACGTCCCGTTTTATCCCCTTTATCAACGGAAGTCCTGACTTTTATCTGATAGACAACAATTGGTTGAGCAATCGCCTTCGACTGACCTTTCTTTGGGCGTCCACATCTCTTTGGTTCAATCCCTGAGGTCGGTATTTTTGCTAAGGCTTCCTTCCATGGACTCCCTGAAACCCGACTTCCATAATCGGTTCACCAACTCGAGGACGATTACGCTTCTAAACCCGAGCCCACTATTGGGCCCAAATCAGTCCCAAGTTGTTTAAAAATATCTGCCAAACTCGGGTCCTCACGGGTCACCAGGGCCTTTTCGCATGGACTTGTCTCACAAAACCCGCCTAGAAAGGGCCTAGAACACCTTTGAAGAGAGCCCAACCCAACCTGATCATTTGCTACCTGATCAGGTCCGGCCAAACCTAACATACGTCCAAGCCCAGGTATGTCTTCTCCCCTAGCCTAATAACAGGCCAAAGTGTTTCTCTAGCTGGACCCATGATCACCATAGCATCATGGGCTTGACAAGAGCCCAACACTGTTGGATCCAGGCCTGAAGGAGAGACTGAAGACGACATGACCCCGCATCTATCTTTGTTCTCACGAGACAAGACCAGACGATCCAGGGGATTGACTATGAAGAAACCTTCTCCCCAGTAGCTATGGTCAAATCTATCTGCATTCTTCTTGCCATAATTGCGTATCATGATTACGAGATATGGAAAATGGATGTCAAAACCGCTTTATATGTCTCAACCCGAAGGTTTTGTCGATCCGAAGAATAAGGGAAAGATTTGTAAGTTGTTGAAATCCATTTATGGATTGCAACAAGCTTCTTGGAGTTGGAATATTCATTTTGATGAAGCTGTAATTGGATTCGGCATTGTGAAGAACGAAGATGAGCCTTGCGTTTACAAGAAGGCAAGGGGGAGTAAGATTAACTTTCTGGTGTTGTATGTCGATGACATACTACTTATCGGAAACGACGTCCCTACTTTAAACGAGACAAAAGCTTAGTTAGGGACGTGTTTCACGATGAAGGACTTAGGTGAGGCTTCTTATATCTTAGGGATTAAGATATATAGATATCGCACCAATAGGGTCTTGGGATTAAGTCAGAGCACCTATGTGAAAAAGTATTGAGTAGGTTTTCAATGCTAAGTTCCAAGAAATGACTCCTGCCTGCACGTCATGGTGTTCGCCTCAGCAAGACTCAATGTCCTAAGACACCTATGAGCTGAAAAGAATGAGTCGGATCCCTTACGCGTCAGCGGTAGGATCGACCACGTATGCCATGATATGCACGAGACCGAATGTCTCGTTTTCCTTAAGCTGTACCAGCAGACATCAATCTAACCCTAGCAAGGAACAATGGGTAGTGGTCAAAGCGATTCTCAAATATTTGAGAAGGACTAAGGACGCGTTCCAAGTGTACGGGGGAAAAGATGAGTCTGAACTAGTCGTCAATGGGTATGTTGACACTAGTTTCCAAACAGATCCAGATGACTTTAGAAGTTATTCAGGATATGTGTTTATGCTGAATGGCGGAGCTTTCAGCTGGAAGAGCGTGAACCAAGATATCGTCGCTGACTCCACGACAGAGGCCGAGTACATAGCGGCTGCAAAGGCAGCCAAAGAGGCTATATGTATTAGGAAGTTCACGGCAGGGTTGGGTGTTATTAAATACCCATCTAGCCCGGTGAACCTATTTTGCGACAACAATTGGGCCATTGCTCAAGCTAAAGAGCCCAGATCGCATAACAAATTCAAACATGTACTGCGACGATATCACCTAATCAGAGAGATTCTTAACAGATGTGATGTGAAGATCACATATATTGCAACAAATGATAACAAGCCGACCCGTTGACCAAAGCGCTCTCGTTACCCAAGCACGAAAGACATGTAAGGTCAATGGGATTAGATTGGAGTTTGATTGGAGGTAGGGCAAGTGGGAGATTGTTAGCCTTAGTACCCGTAGTCCATTCGTATATGTCCAATTGTAAATATCATCGTTGGCAATATAATAAAGCAGCTTTTAATATTACTTAAGTGTTGGAGTAATATGTCGTGTGTGTTTACGATCTATGCCCACCATGCAAATAGAACCATAGATCAAGATGGATCACACTCGATAAGGTCCCTAGTCAATAGTCTTCACTAGAAGCGACTAGTATGAAATATGACTCTTGATGGCTTACGTTCTATTGGCCATAGGAAAGGGTTCCGGAGTCTGATCATAGACATCATGTGGGACATGATATTGGACGACCCGACCTGAATATGTTCCGTAGATTAAGTCATGAACAGATTCAGATTCGTTGCTTGTCAGGTATCCTTAGACCGAGGAGTCTATATGATTGCTATGTAGTAAACAACCAAGTTTGACCTGAAAGCCCAACGTTGCACCGTGACCGGGCTTCCATAACGGCCAGGATTGGCTTGGGGAATGACTGCATGAGTGACATGATATACGACTAAGGGATTTATCCCTCATACTGCGGTATGGGAAATATATCTGGTTCACGGCCGCTTGATCGAGAGTGACTGACAGTAAAGCGTGGCCATGCATATGATACGGGGTATCATAAGGTCAATCATCTCATATATCAAGGAACATTGATTGAGAAAAATAAGGATGATGGCTCTATGCCTTATCTCAATCAGGATATCAGAGCTAAGGGAAAATGACAAGGACGACGGAAAGGTCAGAATCGACAGGGGGCGATTCGTTATGTAGGGTCAGGTAATACTGAGTCTCGTCAGTCGCCACATTAGTAAGATCAAGTAAAATGAGATTTTACGTTGATCTTACCGACATGCATAGACCTAAGGGTCACACCGATAATTTGATACTCGTTAAGAACATGACGAACCTAAGTTGGAGGGAATAGTGGCGGGGATCGCCAAAGTGGACCGGCTAGCATATTGGGCTAGGCATGGGCTCTCTTGGAGAGGCCCATGTCTGGCTCACATAGGCTAGGCCCAACAAGGACTTAAGTCATTAGATGACTAATTAGTCTTGTTGACCAAAATTGGGTGGGACCCAATTTCCACTAAACTAATAAACTTGGATAGTTTATTAGCTCCACCTGGCATCTAAACTTGGACATTTGTCTAATGTTGTGAGTTAAGTGAGTCCACTTAACTAAACATGCAAGAGAGGTTGGAGAATACAACATGCAAGTGTAGAGAAAGAGAGAGAACAACTTCTTCTTCTTCTCCTACCTTGGCCGAACCCCCCCTCCAAGCTTCAAGGTTATTTGTGCATGTTCTTGGGTCATCAAACTCAAGAACTACGTTGGCTTTAATTCCATATCGGATACGTAGGCGTCCAAGGGACTCAAGCCAAGCATTTCGTTGGTGTTCTACCTCTCTTTTCTTCAAGAATTAACAAGGTGATGTTCTTGATACCCTGCTAAATTTTCAGTTTTGTTCTTCATATTTGGTGGTGTTAATTTACTTGATTTTGTGGTTAATTTCCGATGCAATTCTTGTTTCTCTTGTCCACGACATCGAGTTCTAACATATGACTCTCCATGGCTTGAGACGCTACAGACGAAGTCGAGAACGTGACAAAACCGAAATACTTCCCTCCTCTATTTGGGCTTCTCAAAATAGAGCAAGATAAGATTGATCCAAATGATCCAAAAACATTGCGAACCCAGTCTTCAAAAGTTTCATATGGGAGATTACAAATAAAAATCTCCCTTGAACTAACCTGAACTTGAGTTTGGATGGGCAATGACTGAGGACCAACTGGAACAAGATTACTGGTTTCTAGCGTCGTCATAGAACTGGATGGGTTACAAACAAGCTCCGAAACTTGGTGCTCACTACGCCCATCGGTATCATTCCCAATCTTGCCAGGCTTTGCTACAATTTTTTTTCGGATCGCATAGACTTCATCAAAAATCGAGGCATGGGAACCTCCTGCACAACTGGTTTCCCGATCACCTGAACTTCATCAATAGATCTAGGCGTGGGAGTCTTCTTCCTTTTTCCATACCAGAGGACTAATGACTCCTCACACAAGAGTTCCGTTTCTGCACTGAAGCTTTTTTGGCCTTGGGCACCCTTTTTCTCACGGTAGCTTTAGTGTTGACAGCCTCAGAACATATCAAGAGGTATTCACGGTACGCAGTCAACAGACCAGAGCAAAAAGATTGGAAGGAGAGAGCCGGAGCCGGAGCCATAAATTTAATAGATTTTATATCAAGTACTATGCAATTATATGATGTCAGAATCACTACAATGTCTGATTCAAATAGTAATAATAATGTTAAAAGAATTCATAACAAGTGAATAAAGGATAAATGTTATAAGAGAATTACAAAATTTAATCCAAAGAGTAGAAAGATATTGGGACGATACAGAAGAAGAAAATATAGAAGATAGATATGAAAACATAATAGAAAGAGCGAAATAGTGAAAATAACATTAAAAATGAAGGAGCGAACCAGAGCATACCACATGGCGTGTTGACCTGATCTGCACCAGCTATTTCTTTTCATTTCCTTTTTATTTTTCAAAAAAATTAATAATCCAAAGGGTAAGGTTGGAAATAAGAAACTTTCATTAAAGAGGAGGCTAGTTTGGTGAGAGATAAAAATTGAAGACTACATAAGTGACACTTACAAAAAATAAGGCCGTTTTGGTAAAGAACCCAGTCGGATAGGCTGTCGACCTAATGCTCTTTTCCCAACGCGACGGTTGGATCAGGCAGTCGACCTGTCGCACTTTTCCCGACACAAAGTCGGATCAGGCTGTCGACCTGTCACTCACCAACCCCAGATAACCACAATCACAATCACAAGCAAAGTTCAACAGACAGCAACAACACCGGTTTGACACTCCACAAGCACTCATGGCCACCCAAGACACCAACGGTAAAACACGGGTTCAACAACCCCACGGGCACTCAAGGCCACTCAAAACACCAACGGTAGAACACGGGTTCAACAACCCCACGGGCACTCATGGCCACCCAAGACACCAACGGTAGAACACGGGTTCAACAACCCCACGGGCACTCATGGCCACCCAAGACACCAAAAGTAAAGACACGGGCTCTCATGGCCACCCAAGACACAACAGTAAAATACGGGCTCTTATGGCCACCCAAGACACAGCAGTAAAATACGGGCTCTCATGGCCACCCAAGACACAACCGTAAAATACGGGCTCTCATGGCCACCCAAGACACGAACATTAAAGTACGGGCTCTCATGGCCACCCAAGACACAAACAGTAAAATAAACAAACAACCTCCGGGCTTAACCAAATGCCTCCAGTAATTTTAATATCGAAAGTTCACTGCTCCTACGACACTACTAACCGTCACATGCATTTCTATTGTTCGATACATTCCCGTATCATACGACACCACCCGGTGTCGCCTGCCTTTCTGTTATTCGATAAACTTACTTAACCCACGACACCCCGGTGTCACATGCATTTCTACTGTTAACTTTCCCTAATCAGGGCCGAGATCCGGCTACTTTTCCCTACCTCGTATGCTTTCTCCAAAAGCTCACAATCAAGCTCCGGCGTGATCTCGATCACTCCCCTAGCTTTCCCTTTCCTCTGTCGGTGGCACGATCTAATAAGAACACAATTTTAAACACTTTAAGCTTGCAGGCATAAACTGAATTTTAATACACTTGACGCCCAAATGCAACCCCGACAATGTCGTTCACTCCCAAACTTCCCAACTACTTGACATTGTCGATAATGGGCTCGGAAAAGCCCGATTCGCCCGACATGGCGAATCTACCCGGGTTTTGAAAACGCCCTTCCGGGGCTCCGAAAATTCACGTTTTCGTTTCTACGGTCTTAGAATAATTCAAGGGTTCCAACGCAATCGACAGAATCGATTTTCGACTTCCGTGCAATTTAATTCGCGGTTAAAGTTTCTAAACCCGTCATTTACAACTTTTACAATTTAATTCCAAAATTCGTTCCGGGTGTGGATTAACGACTTGGGGAACGTCCTAAACCACCCGAACACAAAAACCAGAGACCCGAGCACGTGGGCCCCACACGGCCATAATGGGAAAATGTCCTTTTCGCCCCAAAACGTTCCTAACGAACCCCAAACCTCAACTATTCATCTTTAAACCAATTCTAACCAAAACCCAACCATATTTGAATCGTTTAAACTCAAACCCTAAAATTCAAACGTACCAAAACGAAAATCGAATAGGTTCTCACCGTAGGGAATGATGACGGGAGCTCGATTCTTCAACCGTTGAGACGATCCGCCGATTGAATCGTCGGGAAATCACCAAAACGTCACACTTTCTCTTCTCTTTTTCCCTTTCTCCTTCTCCTTCCTCTCTCTACTTTCTCTCTCCACTTCTTCTCTCTTTTTTGAATATGGCCGACACTTCTACATTGTTTGCCTTTTGTTTTGTTCAAAAACTAACCCATACCTCTTATTTACAAAACTAACACTCATCCTTTCTTTTTCCTTATTTTAAAAACCAACTACCACCACCTTTATGACAAGTGGCAAGTGGGTCCCACACCTTTTGGAAAATATCTTCTAGATATTTTTCAGTCAGATTCGCGAAATTCGGCTGTTTCGAGCCCCGAACGGGCACTTTTTCAAAGAAATAACGAAACTTCACGGGCTACAAGTAAACGGCTCAACTAAGACCGCTGTGACGACGGCTAAGCTTTTTGGATCCAAAACGGACCTCGAACGGACCAAAGCGTCACTCGGTTGACTTTTCCAACGAAAAGTCAACATTTCCCAAATTGGTCAAAAAGTTGCCCTGAGTTCCCCGGAACTCACTTTGGTCGATATCGGGGTCAACTTAAGTCAGGTATGACCCTCGGGGTCAAATTTGGGTTTATTTAAGTGTCTGTCCAAAAAATTTAAATTTTCCTGTTTTTCGCCGATTTGACTGGCATTGACTGGGAGCGGTTTTTACAATCTACCCCCTTAAAGGAATTTCGTCCGCGAAATTTAAAACAGACGTACCTCAGAAGTCGAACAGATCGGGGTACTTCGCGCGAACCTCGTCCTCGCGTCCCAAAGTCGACTCAACCCTGTGGTGCCGCCATTGCACCCGTTCTAAGCAGATAACCTTTCCGCGCATGACCTGCTCCCGTGGATCCATTTCCCAAGCCGGTTTCTCCTTATACTAGACATCATCCTTTTCCTCGACATCCGCCCACTCAATGACGTGCGAGGAATCCGCATATACTTCCGCAACTGGGAAACGTGGATATTCCCAAGCTGCGCTGGCAGTGCAAGTCGGTATGCAACCGCTCCCACTCTGCTCAAGACCTCGAAAGGCCCGATACACCGCGGGGCTAGCCTGCCTCCGCCGCGGTTGAAACGCACCAGTCCACCTTTCGGACTCATCTCCAGGGATACATGGCCACCGACTGCTGACTCGAGAGGTCGGTGCCGTCTGTTAGCATAGCTCCTACTGACTCTGCGCGGTCTTCAACCGCTCACGCTTCGGCACGACCTACTCAGCTGTCTCTCGGTTTAGTTCTAGACCCAATAAACCCTCATTCCTCACTTCCGCCCCGCACACGGGCGACTGACACGGCCTACCATAAAACGCTCCGAACGGTGTCATCATGATACTGGCCTGAAAGCTGTTATTGTAGGCGAACTCGGCTAACCGCTCATGAAATCCATCGTGACGTGCCCCCATTTCCACTGTGCAACCGGCAATGACTGCCCTAACCCAGCGGGACGCTGATGTTCGGCTCTCACCTGCTGACAAGTAAGGCACCGCGATACCAACTCTACAACCGCTCTCCGCATCCCGCTCCATTAGATCTGTCGCCTGATGTCACGCTCATCTTAGTGCTACCCACGTGCACTGTCAGACGCGAATAGTGCGACTCTCGCAGCTCGTCGCCTCCACCGTTACTCGGTACGAACAAACCTCCGCGATACCGTAACTCCCAATTAGCACGACGATCTCAGCCCTCGGCGTCAACCCCGCAGGCAACTCTCTCCCGGATCTTTGTCGTCTCGACATCCACCGACTGTGCCTCTATCCCCCGGCCAAGCCGGGTGGGCTGAGCCACCAAGAAGCACGTGGTCACGCCGCCGGTAACCTCTTCTAGCTCCAACCCGAGCGCGCCCAGCTCTCCCATCATGTCCTACTCCCGGACTAGGATGCTAGCAGGACACGGCATCGGCTCCCTACTCAGGGCGTCGGCACTCACATTCGCCTTAACCGAATGGTAGAGTAGCTCAAAGTCGTACTCCTCAGTAGTTCCACCCATCACCGCTGGTGCATGTTCAGGTCTCGTTGGGAAAAGATGTACTTAAGGCTCTTATGATCCGAGGACACCTGAAATCGCCCGCCATACAGATAATACCTCCAGCCCTTTAGCGCGAACACGACTGCTGCTAATTTCAAGTTATGGGTAGGATAGTTGCGCTCGTGTGTCTTCAACTACCTTGAGCCACAAGCAACGACTCTACCTAACTGCATCAGCACGCAGCCCAGTCCTTCCCCGGACGCGTCACAATAGACCTCATACTTGACCCCACGCTCTGGCACTATCAACACTGGAGTGGTAGTGTTCACAATCCTCTGTCCACACAAACCCGACTCCCTTGCACGGTAAAAGGGTCATAGGCGCGAATAGACGCACAAAGTCCTGGACCAACCACCGATAATATCCTGCCAGCCCCAAGAAGCTGCGGATCTCGAAAACGCTCGTGGGCCGCGCCCACTTCAAAACCGCGTCGATCTCCACCGGATCGACCAACACACCGTCACGGGACACAACGTGACCGAGGACTCTCACCCCAGCGAGCCAAAACTCGCACTTCTCCAGGTTGGCGATGTGTGCGCAACAGGGTCAGGACACCCCCCGATGTTCCTCATGTGCCGCCTCGTTCTGCGAGTAGATCACGATGTCGTCTACAAACACCACCACAAACTGATCTAAGAACGGCCGGAATATACTGTTCATCAGATCCATGAACGCTGCAGGTGCGTTCGTCAGTCCAAACGGCATCACCAAGAACTCGTAATGCCCATAGCGCGTCCTGAATGCAGTCTTTGAGACGTCCCCCTCTCGGACTCGCAACTGGTAATATCCAGATCGCAGATCGATCTTCGAGAAGCAGGTCGACCCTCTCAACTGGTCAAACAAGTCATCAATCCTCGGCATCGGGTATCGGTTCTTCACCGTAAACCCGGTGCAGCTTCCGGTAGTCTATACACATCCGAAGCTCTCCACTCTTCTTCTTCACGAAGAGTGCTGGTGCTCCCCACGGTGATGTGCTCGGCCGGATAAACACCTTCTCCCTAAGCTCCTCGAGCTGACGCTTCAGCTCGGTCCACTCGGCTGGCGCGAACCTGTAAGGCGCCATCGATATCGTTGGCGTTCCCGGCATCAGGTGAATCCTGAACTCCACCTCCCGAACTGGTGGCAACCCGCTCAATTCCTCCGGAAGGACTTCGGGAACTCGCACACCACTCGTGGTAACTCGCGGCTCTGCACAGCCGATACTTCCTCCACCGCGGACAATGCCGACAGAAGGACCCCGCTCAACTGCCCAGAATTCACGAACCTTTCGTGTTGACTGTTGACACCGTCACTCGTCGCCAGTAACAGTCGATATTGGCTCGGCACTTCGCCGGCCAATCCATTCTCAGGATCACGTCAAAGGCTATCATTTCGTAAGTATCCTTCCCACGGATACACGCACAAGCTCAGTCGCTGCCGAACCTCACGGAACCTCGCGGTCTCTCTAAGACCTCGCTCTTCTACCGTTGTCGTTCCTACCAACTCCGAACACACCCGAATCCTCGGGGTGAGGACTCGATCCAACATCAGGGCTCTTGAGCCCTCTCTCGAACCTCTTGTATCGGTTCGCTTCTCTAACTCCGCAGGCATGACAGACCCTAGTCAACACCACACCACCCCCAACCGGCGTGTCCAGACGCAGGGGTGGACTCAACGGCTCTTAACTCAGCCCCAACATCTCAGCACAACTCGACGAAACAAACGAGTGTGACGCCCTGGTATCCACTAAAAACGACGCCCAAATCAGAGACCGAACAACCACTCCATTAGTCACACCACTAAGGTATAGCACAACCCTCACACGATCCTTTATGCATTTACTTATAACTTTCCTCAACCAAACCAGTATTCGCTACTCGTCCCCTGTGGGAAAAGTAGTAAAGGGGATGAGCGTTCTGCCCACCTCCACGGACACCCGTTCGATTATGGCATACTAGTAAAGCACTTACGACTTATCAATATAACCAGGGCAAACCACTACCTCGAAACCTGATACCAAAACGTCACACTACTCAAGTTATTAATACCTCAAATACTCTCTCAAGTACGGGAAACCTCGAAACGGGGATTATGTTCTCAATTCAGCAAACCACTATTGCTCACAACCTCAATACCCCAATTACCCGATCACGTACGGAAACTTCAAACGGGGATCATATTCTCAACTAAGCCAACATTGTTGCTCACAATATCAATACCCCAATTACCCGATCACATAAGAGAAACCTCAAACGGGGATCACGTTCTCAACTAAGCAAACCACTATTGCTCACAACCCAAATACCCCAATTACCTGATCACGTAGGGAAACCTCAAACAACCCACTCACGTGAAGGAAACCTCAAACCACCCGTTCACGCGAGGGAAACCTCGAACACCCGTTCATATAAGGGAAGCCTAGTTCGTATGGCGCCGCAACGCATCAACCTTAACCCCTCTTCGTAGTGAGACTTTCACACCGAGGCGCTGTATCACTACCGTAGGTTATTGATGAGTCCCGAACCCAAGACCTCACCCTTTGACACCGAACTTACGACCTCTACAACCAACACAACCGTGAACACAGCCACGCAGAACCAACACTCAACTGCACAATTAGTACGGTGGAACAAGACAGGAATCACGGACCTTAAGAATAGCCGTAAGTGACGCACACGCTAGACCACCAATTTAACAAACACACGCACAACGACTCACAGAAAAATTCAATCACCCAACCTCAATCACAAGCCGACAAGGCCAACCAAAATCAAAACACGTCCACCGGGCCAACAAATTTCAAAACACGCCCACCGGGCCAACCAATTTAAACATACGCCCACCGGGCCAACAAATTCAAAAACACGCCCACATGGCCAACCAATTTTAAAACTTTCTCCTTTTCATTATAAAACCTCATTTCTTGACATCAGGTAGTTACAACCCGGTCCAGGCGTCCCCGAACTACATTGTACCCACTTGATATCAACACCGTCACGCTCGACTACAGGGGCGCCCCTGAGTCGAGTCGCGACAGCTTAAAAACGTTTCACGCAGCAACACACAAACAGTATGCCAGTAATGACCGTACTGCACATACACACAACAACAACCAAGACTCAAGACCATACGGGTCTACACACGGTTTCCGACTTGCGTACCCAACGCACGACGGGACTTTATTGACTCGACTCTCCCCACCTAATTGACGTACAGTCCGAGGTGTGAAACCTCAAGCTCTAATACCAAGCTGTCACGCCCCAAATTCAGTAGAACTGAACCCGGAACGCGAACGTTTAATACAGTAAAACATTTTTAAACCTTTTAAATAAATCGATTGAAACCAAAGTTTAGTTACACAAAACAATAATTCGTAAATCAAAAGTACGTCCCACAAGCGGACAAAATACAAGGTATACTTCACTAGACTCAAAACGAAAACCCGGACTCCCGCTCCTAGCTCTTCAAGCTTCGAGAGCTCACCTAGTCCATCCCGCGACCAGTACTTGTAAGAAAAGCAGCTAGGGGTGAGCGTTCGCTCACCACCACGGATAACAGACTGACTACGGCATACTTAGCAGAACATGCCGGTAACACCAACAACAAACCCAGCACCGGGGACTACCATTCCCCAGCTCAAGTAACCCGACTGACACACGACTACTACTTTCCTCAACCGACTCAACACTCGGACCCGTAATGTAGACCCGACCCAACGATTACGACTTCCTCCAAGACACGAAAGATAACCACGCAACACCCAAGATCACAAGGGAACGCACACCAAACAAGATCGCAAAGGATCGCACTCCAGTTGCTCAATAACCCCCTACCCTTTTCCCAACGCGACGGTTGGATCAGGCTGTCGACCTGTCGCACTTTTCCCGACCCCAATCGGATCAAGCTGTCGACCTGTTGCACTTTTCCCGACACAAGGTCGGATCAGGCTGTCGACCTGTCACTCACCAACCCTAGGTAACCACAATCAGTATCCCTGCCTTTTTCCCAACACGACGGTTGGATCAGGCGGCCGACCTGTCGCACTTTTCCCGACCCCAGTCGGATAGGAGATTATTACTGAAAGAGCCTTATTTTTTGTAAGTGTTAGGAGGGTAGACCTCGTAATTTACCAAACTTATTTTCTTTTCATTTTGATTTTCTTTTTGTATCTAAATAATATAAGATTACCCTTATATCCTTTCAACACTAAGAAAACAAAGCTTTGTTTTTTATTTTCCCTCCTCTTTATCCACATGGCTTTATTTTTCCCTTGTTTTTTATTTTCCCTCCTCTTTTTCCACGTGGCTTTATTTTTCCCTCCGAAATGATCAAATTTCGTTTATTTTACAAAAAATTGAGCCTATGGGATTCGAACCCAAGCAAATGCTAGGTAATCTAGCTACTTACCACTAAGCTATGTTGTATTTTGTTATTATATGAATACCCAATAATATTTATTAATTGTATTTCAGTAGAACTGTAAACAAAAATATATACACTTTTTGAATGTAATGGGATTCAAACCAAGGTGTAGCCCAAACTAGATGAGACTCTTACCATTGGGCTACGATGCAATTTGTTGTTATGTGAATACCAAATAATATTTATTTATCGGTTTTCATTAAACTGAATGACAAAATGAAATAAACTTTTTGGATGTAGTAAGATTCGAACTCAGGAGTATCAATAATTTAATTACTTACCACTAGGCTATGTGGTATTTTGTTGTTATATTGATACACAATAATATTTATTTTGTTGGTTTTCAGTGGAACTGAAAACAAAAATATATACATTTTTTGAATGTAATGGGATTCGAACCCAAGTTAAGCCCAAATTAGATGAACCCTTACCATTGAGCTAAGTGAACTTTTAGTAAGAATTTCCAAAATATGCTTATGTTGTATATATTGTGGAATATGGACTTGTCCGTTCTAGAAGTTTATTCCCTGATCCTCATACTGCCATGGGAATTATTTTCCACACCCTCAAACTGCTCTAAAAATTCCAACCAGATCTACAACTAGTACTCGATCTGAAATAAATTTACATGTCCTGCTTATGGATCTGGAAATTATGTATCGGAAAAGAAATCAGATCTGGGCATTCTTATACGGATCTATAAATTTTTTGTTAGACCGGAAAAATATTTCCCAGATCTATTTTGAGCATCCACAAACACATTAGAATTAAGTCTATTGTTTAACCCAAGTGAACATAAACATAAGTTATATAACATTGATACCATATATCGGTAAATATATGAGTTACACATCATTAGAACCTTCATTGGACCCAAAATCATATTCGTCGCCTCCTCTTACATGGACATCCAACACATCGTCACCACCTTCATGGACCTCGTATTTGTCAACCGACGAGGAGGATGTCGGCGAGGAGGATGTCGACGAGGAAGATATCGTCGACCTCTTCCTCGCCGATTGAAGTCAAACTTGAATGTATCTAAGTCAATCATCTAAAAAGTTTGTTTTTGTTGATTTTGTAAAGTTTGGAAGGATATTCAAACTTGAGTAGGATTGGTTAATTCAAACTTTTTGTATTTGAAATATGAATGAATGTCAATTTCAATGTTCAATACCTTTTACTCTTGTTTTTGATAAACAACAATTTTGTTCTACTTGTGTCTTTTATCTGCTAATCTGGAAAATTTATACCAGGACGAGCAGAATATTCATAGATCTTCGATTTATTTTACAGTTGGGATAATTATTCTGGGCCTTAATGTCCAGATTTAAGTGCCGGTCTGAAACATTCATTCCAGATCCGGGAGACGGACAATAACTAACTATAATTTTAAGAACACAAAATCACAAAATTGATGTTCAAATGTAGCTCGAAATAAGTAATTCAATAGCTCGACGAATCAACAAATTGATATTCCGAGTGATTTTAAGTGGAGATTGTTGGTCCCATTCATAATTGCAGCTTCATCAATTAATTAACGACGTGAAATTTTTTGTCGGGAAGACTAAAATGGAGGTGCGTGATGATGAGTGATGAGCGTAATTGTGTCGTAGTTAATTTGACCATTCCCCCCTATATTTTTACCTAGTTTGTGTCTCGTTTTTATATTTTTAGCGTTTAATAATAACTGTGCATAACCTCGTTCTTGGTCGATAATTTTCAAGTGTTCCAAATATATTTATGATTGGTCTTGTTTTGTAGGCCGTAAAAAAATAAAATTATTGGCGAAAGAACGAAACAAATCGGAGCTAAAACGGAGTAGATATGAGCGAAATAGTGAAAATAACATTAAAAATGAAGGAGCGAACTAGAGCATGCCACATGGCGTGTTGACCTGATCTGCACCAGCTCTTTCTTTTCATTTCCTTTTTATTTTTCAAAAAAATTAATAATCAAAAGGGTAAGGTTGGAAATAAGAAACTTTCATTAAAGAGGAGGCTAGTTTGGTGAGAGATAAAAATTGAAGACTACATAAGTGACACTTACAAAAAATAAGGCCATTTTGGTAAAGAACCCAGTCGGATAGGCTGTCGACCTAATGCTCTTTTCCCAACGCGACGGTTGGATCAGGCAGTCGACCTGTCGCACTTTTCCCGACACAAAGTCGGATCAGGCTGTCGACTTGTCACTCACCAACCCCAGATAACCACAATCACAATCACAAGCAAAGTTCAACAGACAGCAACAACACCGGTTTGACACTCCACAGGCACTCATGGCCACCCAAGACACCAACGGTAAAACACGGGTTCAACAACCCCACGGGCACTCAAGGCCACTCAAAACACCAACGGTAGAACACGGGTTCAACAACCCCACGGGCACTTATGGCCACCCAAGACACCAACGGTAGAACACGGGTTCAACAACCCCACGGGCACTCATGGCCACCCAAGACACCAAAAGTAAAGACACGGGCTCTCATGGCCACCCAAGACACAACAGTAAAATACGGGCTCTTATGGCCACCCAAGACACAGTAGTAAAATACGGGCTCTCATGGCCACCCAAGACACGAACATTAAAGTACGGGCTCTCATGGCCACCCAAGACACAAACAGTAAAATAAACAAACAACCTCCGGGCTTAACCAAATGCCTCCAGTAATTCTAATATCGAAAGTTCACTACTCCTACGACACTACTAACTGTCACATGCATTTCTATTGTTCGATACGTTCCCGTATCATACGACACCACCCGGTGTCGCCTGCCTTTCTGTTATTCGATAAACTTACTTAACCCACGACACCCCGGTGTCACATGCATTTCTACTGTTAACTTTCCCTAATCAGGGCCGAGATCCGGCTACTTTTCCCTACCTCGTATGCTTTCTCCAAAAGCTCACAATCAAGCTCCGGCGTGATCTCGATCACTCGCCTAGCTTTCCCTTTCCTCTGTCGGTGGCACGATCTAATAAGAACACAATTTTAAACACTTTAAGCTTGCAGGCATAAACTGAATTTTAATACACTTGCGCCCAAATGCAACCCCGACAATGTCGTTCACTCCCAAACTTCCCAACTACTTGACATTGTCGATAATGGGCTCGGAAAAGCCCGATTCGCCCGACATGGCGAATCTGCCCGGGTTTTGAAAACGCCCTTCCGGGGCTCCGAAAATTCACGTTTTCGTTTCTACGGTCTTAGAATAATTCAAGGGTTCCAACGCAATCGACAGAATCAATTTCCGACTTCCGTGCAATTTAATTCGCGTTTAAAGTTTCTAAACCCGTCATTTACAACTTTTACAATTTAATTCCAAAATTCGTTCCGGGTGTGGATTAACGACTTGGGGAACGTCCTAAACCACCCGAACACGAAAACCCGAGACCCGAGCACGTGGGCCCCACACGGCCATAATGGGAAAATGTCCTTTTCGCCCCAAAACGTTCCTAACGAACCCCAAACCTCAACCATTCATCTTTAAACCAATTCTAACCAAAACCCAACCATATTTGAATCGTTTAAACTCAAACCCTAAAATTCAAACGTACCAAAACGAAAATCGAATAGGTTCTCACCGTAAGGAATGATGACGGGAGCTCGATTCTTCAACCGTTGAGACGATCCGCCAATTGGATCGACGGGAAATCACCAAAACGTCACACTTTCTCTTCTCTTTTTCCCTTTTCTCCTTCTCCTTCCTCTCTCTACTTTCTCTCTCCACTTCTTCTCTTTTTTTTTGAATATGGCTGACACTTCTACATTGTTTGCCTTTTGTTTTGTTCAAAAACTAACCCATACCTCTTATTTACAAAACTAACACTCATCCTTTCATTTTCCTTATTTTAAAAACCAACTACCACCACCTTTATGACAAGTGGCAAGTGGGTCCCACACCTTTTGGAAAATATCTTCTAGATATTTTTCAGTCAGATTCGCGAAATTCGGCTGTTTCGGGCCCCAAACGGCACTTTTTCCAAGAAATTACGAAATTTCACGGGCTACAAGGAAGCGGCTCAAATAAGACCGCTGTGACGACGGCTAAGCTTTTTTGATCCAAAACGGACCTCGAACGGACCAAAACGTCGCTCGGTTGGCTTTTCCAACGAAAAGTCAACATTTCCCAAATTGGTCAGAAAGTTGCCCTGAGTCCCCCGGAACTCACTTTGGTCGATATCGGGGTCAACTTAAGTCCGGTATGACCCTCGGGGTCAAATTTGGGTTTATTTAAGTGTCTGTCCAAAAAATTTAAATTTTCCTGTTTTTCGCCGATTTGACTGGCGTTGACCGGGAGCGGTTCTTGCAGAGTTACATGAAGAAAATATAATAATGCCAAAGGTATATCAAGACATATATTAGAAAAAATACAACATAAGGAAAGCTCGAGGATAATAATACCTGAAGAAATACAAATGGACTTTATATTTAGAAGAATAGAAACTAATAAAATGATAGCCATAACTAAAGGCAGCAGATTAAGCTTTAGGAGAGAACCAAGACACCCGATTTTATCAAGACAATTTAGCCTACCGAGACAAATTCATATCCCTAGAATAGTAAACCTAATAGACAGTAGACCAAGTAGTCTGAAGATACAAGTGATAGCAGAAATTAATACAGGAGAAATTAAAAGCTTTATGCACATAAGCAGAGTTAACGAAAATATGTATAACCATAGAACCCCAATCTTTTAATTAGCCAAAAAAATGAAAGAGAAATAATAATTACCAGAAGTGTAAACCTAAAAATATTAATACTAGATTTAGAATACAATGTGAACATAGGCGTAATAGAATATGATAGTTCTAATGAGATATTATTGTGAAGAGATTTCTTAACATTAATAGATTATGAGATAAGTAACCAAGGTATGGAAATTAAATAAATAAATAAAGTAAGATTCATAAACAAAGTAACCTAAATATGAGTACAAAACTAGAAAAGAAAAGAACAAAACTACAAGGGATAAAATAATTCATAGAAGAAGGTATAGACTCACAAAAAAAATATTTAGAATACTTAGAAACCAAAGAAAAATTAATAGTAAAAATCGAAAAATAAGAAAATGTAAAAGAACATAGAAAGGTATGGATAGACATGGGAGACGGATGGAAGAAAAGGATAAATTTAAAATGAATAACATAACTAGTGATAAAATGTTGAGAGAAGTATGGGATGAAATAATAATAATAAGCGATAAATTGAAGAAAAAAAATAATTACGCTAAACAACATCCAAAAAGAACAAACAAAAATCTAAGATGCCATAGAAGACTTAAGAAACAAACACGCTTTAATAAGAGAAATCATAAAAGAAGAGCTAACCAGCTTATGGAATAAGAGAAACCATAAAAGAAGAGTTAACCAGCTTATGGAACCGATCAGAAGTACCAACTTATAAAACAATCTTACAAAAATTAACAAAAATGGAGGGAGAAATAGGTACTAGCAATCAAATTATAAAAGAAGTCAAAACTGAACCAGAATTAGTACCCCTTAACATATGGAAAAGAACTAGAAAACCAATAATGGTAGATGTTAGCAAATCAAAAGTAAAAAATCTCGGAATCAATGAAAGAAGCATTAAATGATCTAGCAAATCTATAAAAGTCTTAGGGATAACTTCAAAAAGCCGCATAAAACTATACGCGTTTATCACCTACATACCCACATCTATTTTTATTTCATATGACCCTCCAAACTATCCATATTTTATCACCGTTTGATTTTCTGTCAGTTTTTCTGTTAGTTTTTTAAGAAATGACGAAAATACCCCTACCCTTATAAACCCTAATATAAACCATGACTTTCACATAATTACAAAAATGCCATTACATATAAAATAAGAAAATTAAGAAATCAAAATTAATTTTTATTTATTTTCATAAAATAAGGAAAAATAATTATTTTTTATTTACTTTCAGCAGATAAGAAAAAATAATTTTCACCTAAAAAAATTATTTTTTCTCTATCTTCCACAAATTATTTTTTATTTATTTTTAGAAAATAATAAAATGAAAAAATAATTTTTTTTATTTATTTTCAGAAAATAAGAAATAAGTATTTTTTATTTTCTGAAGATAAATAAAAAATATTTTTTTCTGGAAATAATTTATGGAAAATAAACAAAAAGTATTTTTTAGGTGAAATTTTTTTTTTCTTATCTTCTGAAAATAAATAAAAAAATTATTATTTTTTCTTATTTCCTTTTTTTCTAAAAATAAATAAATAATTATTATTTTATTATTTTTTAAAATAAATAGAAAAAAAATTAATATTTTTTCTTATTTTCTGAAATTAAATAAAAAATAATTTTTTTCTTCTTATTTTCTGAAAATAAATAAAAGAATAATTTTTTTTCTTATTTTCTGAAAATAAATAAAAATTAATTTTGATTTCTTAATTTTCTTATTTTATATGTAATGTCATTTTCGTAATTATGTGAAAGTCATGGTTGATATTAGGGTTTATAAGGGTAGTGGTATTTTCGTCATTTCTGAAAAAACTAACAGAACAACTAACAGAAAATCAAACGGTGATAAAATATGGATAGTTTGGGGGTCATATGAAATAAAATTAGAAGTGGGTATGTAGGTGATAAACGCGTACAGTTCTATGCGGATTTTTGAAGTTATCCCAAAGTCTCAAGATGGAACATGGTGTAATCACATTCCTAAAAAATTATGGAGAAGAGATAGTAGAAAGAGGAAGATATAAATATGAACTCTTAAATAATGATGAAAGCTCACCATCCAAGACAATTACAGAAAAAGAAAATTTAGAATACCTACAATAAGACGTGGGAGCCTGTGAGGAGTCATCGGTCCTCTGGTTATATATATATATATATATATATATATATATATATATAAGTATTATCAAATGTAAACTATACTTTGAAATATAAAATAAAAACTATTTTCAGCCATCTCCTTATATGGATGGTTAAGATGTGTTGTGGCAATTTAGGTAAATATCCAATAATTTAAAAATTAAATAGTAATTTCATAAATATGGAGGATAATTGTGTCATTTCCCTGCATTATTAACTACCTACCTCCAACCCCTCATTTTCTCTCACCTCTCAACTTTTGAGTAGCCGTCCAGCTCTCAATTAAATAGTAATTTCATAAATACGAAGGATAATTTTCATTGCTACTAATGTGGTTTTCTTATGCAGTAAAAAAATGATGGCCCTGTCCTTCTGGATGAAAATTCTAGACGTGTGTGATGATAAGAAGCGAAAGAGTTATACTAAGAAGGGTCGTCTGTAGACATTAACCCAGTACTCATGCATGTTTCAAAGAAACCGAGATGAATGTATGCCGAAGTGAAATCTGAACCAAGTGATGTTCAGAAGGAGAAGTTGAACAAAATCCAAATTTATGTGTATATGTTTAGTTTGGCAAGTTACTAGTAGTTACCAATTTTAGAAACATAATATACATACAATTTTCATTATTATGATTATATCAAAATCCTAGCGTAACTCTCAGTGTGTATAGTGAAAGTTTTGTTCATAATTTAGGGTTAATTACCTTTTGTACCCATTTTCTATTGGTAACATACCTTTAGCACCCTTTCGTTTGGTAACGTTCAAAAACACTCCCTACGTTTTGGTAACACACATTTAGCACCCCTTATGAATTGATCACACATCATTTAATACCCTTTATGTATTGGTAACGGGACAATTACACGCCTTATGAATTGGTCACAGGTCGTCAAAATGGCCTAAACTTGACCAAAATTTTATCCAGTGTGTTACCAATACATAAGGGATACTAAATGTGTGTTACCAATACATAAGGGGTACTAAAGGTAATTAACCCCATAATTTATGAAACATTTTTATATATAGTGAAACTTTTGTTCATAATTTATGAAACATTTTTATATTTAGGGTTCACCATAGTAGGCCAAAACTAATCCCATATTATTAATATATGTTTCAGCCCCAATGTTTTGATTTTAAGACTGTACAAATTATGTGCTCTATTTTAAAAACATTTTTTTATCATCAAATTTTGGCTCGTATAAATTGAAACACATTACGTAAACATTTGAAATCTTCTTCAACATAGGATATCAGTACATAATCCATTAACCAACATTACCGATTGCAAAATTAGTATTGGATGCATGATTTTCAAGTTTCTGTTTGCAATTTTCCAGCTATGTTCACTTCTGAACTGCATCTTGCAATTGCAGTTGTACAAAACAACTGACCATGGTAGTTGCCATGTTAAGTGGAAACGTAGGTTACAGTTATGGGGTTGAAGCAAGAGAATTTTTTTCATTCCGAGTTTGTCCTTTTGTTAACAAATTAGTTTATTTTAATTGTTAAAATTCTGCACTATTGGATGTCTTTCAATCTAATGGTTAGGATTAGTTTTTACTTTATATTTTAAGTATACTTTACATTAGATAGTGAGCCTATTTATATATAACCATATACAACTAAGAATCGAGAACTAATCACTCATATATGTACACCCAAGAGCTCATCTCATCCAAAATACTCTCAAACACATATTCTACCCAAATTTTTAACAAAATAACAAAGATAGAGTTAGAGCATCCACAACCATCTCGCCGGCAGCCGGCGAGATGGCGCCGGCGAGATGGTTTAAATTATTGTTTTTTAATCATCTCGCCAGCTCACCGCCAGCGAGCTCTACAGTGGGCTGGCGGTGAGGCGCCAGCGAGATGGAAGAAATTACATTTTTTAATGTATTTTTTATGTAAAAATATTTTTCAAATGGAAAACAACAAATATTAAGACGGTTAAAAAAATGGAACACCCGACAAAATCAAACGATACCAATACTCATTAAAACAAGACCGATAAAAAGAAACTAACACAAAGGAAACCGAATAATAAAGGAAACTAACAGATGAGTGAAATACCAGATGAGAGTGGAAGAAGAAGCTACTGAATGAACTAGAATTGAACTTAAAACCTAATAATAGAGGAAACTAACAGCTAGGCGTCTCCAAATTTATTCCAGAGATGTTCGACAAGATCGTCCTTCAAACGGTAATGCATACGTTCATTTTGCATCCTCTCAGTGATTCCAAGTATGACATTGGTCGGGACGAAGCCTCCTCGTGCAATATGTGGTTGACTTGGACTAACTTCTTCTGTTTGTTCACGATACCCGTCGTACGTATGCCGTTCAACCTCAACTATCATATTGTGCAGTATAATGCACGCCTTCATGACCAAACCGATTGACTTGGGAGCCCACAAGCGGCTCGGTTGTTTGATAATGTGAAACCGAGCTTGTAGTACGCCGAAAGCTCGTTCCACATCCTTCCTGCACGCTTCTTGAACTTCAGCATACTTCTTCTGCTTCGGCGTTGACGGTAATGGAATTGTTTTTACGAACACTTGCCACGAAGGGTAAATTGTTAGTCTTAGTGCCCGTAGTTCAATCCTAAATGTCCAAATGTATATATCATCGTTAGCAATAAAATTAAAGCGGCTTTATATTACTTATGTGTTGGAGTAATATATCGATGTGTGCTCTGATCTATGCCCACCATGCGAATAGAACCATAGATCGAGATAGATCACACTCGATGGGTCCCTAGTCAACAAAGCTTCACTAGAAGCGACTAGTATGAAAGATGGCTCTTTATGGCTTACGTTCTGTTAGTCATTGGAATGGGATTCCGGAGTCTGATCATAGATATCAAGTGGGACATGATATTGGACGACCCGCCCTGAATATGTGCCATAGATTAAGTCATGAACATATTCAGTGTTGTAGCTTGTCATGTATCCTTAGACCAAGGAGTCTTTGTGATCGCTATGTAGTCAACAACTGAGTTTGACCTGAGCCTAACGTTGTCCGTAACAGGGCTTCCATAACGGCCAGGATTGGCTTGGGGACGGGCTACATGAGTGACACGAAAGACGGCTAAGGGATTTATCCCTCATACTGAGGTATGGGAAAGATATCGGTTCTCGGCCGCTTGATCGAGAGTGACTGGAAGAATAGCATGGCCATGCACATGATACTGGGTATCATATCTTCAGTCATCTCACATATCAAGGAACGGTGATTGAGAATAATAAGGATGACGGCTCTATGCCTTATCTCAATCAGGATATCGGAGATAAAAGGATAATGACAGGGACGACGGAAAGGTTAGAATCGACAGGGTCGACTCGTTATGTAATGTCGGGCAATACTAAAGTCTCGTTAGTTGCCACTTAAATAGGATCAAGTAAAATGGGATTTTACGTTGATCTATTGACATGCATAAACCTAAGGGTCACACCGGAGGATGAAACTCATTGACACATTTATGGAGAATGGCCAAAAGGGAGTTGTCTCGGGACATGACCAAAACTGGGTTTTGGGTCATGCGCCCGTAAGTGAATAGGACTTTACGGATCGAGACAAGGCTTGGAGTCTTGGGATTGATCGCGTCGGATAATGTTGGACATTTCCGGTATGGAAGGCTTGGAGGCGATGAGCGAATCACGGGACCTCGTTGGAAATGGCCACGGGCCATGTTCCAAGAGGCCCATGAAAGGCCCATGCAACCAAGGCCCATGGAACTAATTAATCAAGTCTTGATTAATTAGTACTAAGTAAGCAAGACAAGGATTAAGGTGTTGGTGATTCACCACCTAACCCAATCTTGTCTTGCCATACTTTGTCCTATTTACACCTTACTTGACACCATACTTGTCCCATGCCTTTAGTTGGACAAGTATGAGTTTTGTTATGTTTAAGTCATCTTTTTTCAACATAACAAACACAAGACAAGAATAGGAAACACAACTTCTCTCTCCCTTCCCTTGCAATTTCGGGTTTGGCAAGCTCCCACCTCCATTTTTGTGTTCTTGAGTCCTCAAAGAGAAGAACTACGTGGCTTTGATTCCCATGTGGATACGTAGGCGTCTTGGAGACTCAAGCCAATCATTCGTTACCCGGTGTTCTTGTTTTGGTAAGAACTAGTGCTGAATTTTTTATCTTGTGAATCCATTCTTTGTTAGTTGTTTCATGGTTTTAATCGTCTCTTGGTTTTCCTTGATTTTCCGCTGCGAGTTGGTTCATCTCCAACCCTACCTCGAGACCCAACATAAATACCGTCAGCAAGATAATAAGGAAGTGTGTAATTATTACCATTTATCGTGTAAGCAACCGGTGGTTGCCAACCGTTGACAACGTCCGCGAACAGCTTCGAATGGTTCAGGACCTTCAAATCGTTGTTCGACCCCGCCATGCCGAAGAAAGAGTGCCAAATCCATAAGTCACAAGTTGCAACCGCCTCAAGGACAATGGTTGGTCGATTATCGTGGTCCCTTCGGGATTGAGATCCCCGAAGGGCCTTTGGGCAGTTCTTCCACTCCCAGTGCATGCAGTCAAGACTTCCAAGCATTCCCGGGAATCCGCGCGCTTCATTAACTGCCAAAATGTGGTCCATATCAGCTTGTGTAGGCTTCCGCCGGTATGTAGCACCAAAGACTTTATTCAGTGCACTGCAAAATGTTCGCAAACATTCCAAAGACGTTGTTTCCCCTATCTTCAAATACTCATCCAACGCATCAGCTGCAATTCCGTAACATAACAGCCTAATGGCGGTAGTACATTTCTGATAAGGAGAGAATGAAACTTGACCCAATGCATCTAACCTTTCCTTGAAGTAATCGTCGTGCTGCTCCAATGCATGAACGATACGGAGGAACACAGACTTTGGCATTCTAAACCGACACCGAAACTGCACCTCGGTGTACACAGGGTTGGTGTTGAAGTAGTCCTTCATTAACCGTTCGTTTGCGGCTACCCGTTCACGTCGAATGTATATGCGCTTCCGTGGTGGAGAATCCACCAAAGCGTCGTCTAACAGCTCCTCGGTTGACAGACAGTCTTCGAGCATGTCGTTCAAAATAGAATCGAATTCTATATCCTATGGATCGAATTCCATGATGACGGACAAAGAACGATGAGGGTCGGTGTAAAGCCCGCTTATTTAAAAAGGGGTATTCTTTTGTAATTAGAATCGTCGGGGTAGGTTTGTGCAATAAGTGGGTTTGTTAAAAGAAATTTCAAAAAAAAAAAGTTTGGGCTGGACCGGGCCGACCCGGCCTAAGTCTCAAACCCGGCCCAAGTGTTGTCCCGGCCCAAGTCCGGGCTTTATAAGCCGAAGTAGGGTTCGACATCCCCCACTTTCCCCTCTTCTTCGTTCCTGCGTAGCCGATCCCCAAATCCCCTCTCTCGCCGCCGCCGAAGTCCGGCCACCATCTGTACTCGCCGTCGACGCCATCTCCCTTATCTCGTCCCGATCTCCCACCCTCTTCTCAGTCCACCGCCGTCACCGCCCGTCAAATTTAGGTTCATTTAGGTGTCTGTCCAAAAATTTTAAATTTTCCTGTTTTTCGCCGATTTGACTGGCGTTGACCGGGAGCGGTTCTTACAATCTACCCCCTTAAAGGAATTTCGTCCGCGAAATTTAAAACAGACGTACCTCGGGAGTCGAACAAGTCGGGGTACTTCGCGCGAACCTTGTCCTCGCGTTCCCAAGTCGACTCAGCCTTGTGGTGCCGCCACTGCACCCATTCTAAGCGGATAACCTTTCCGCGCAGGACCTGCCCCCTGCGGATCCATTTCCCAAACCAGTTTCTCCTTATACGAGACATCATCTGTTACCTCGAAATCTGCCCACTCAATGACGTGCGAGGGGTCCGCATATACTTCTGCAACTGTAAAACATGGATATTCCCAAGCTGCGGTGGCAGTGCAAGTCGGTATGCAACTGCTCCCACTCTACTCTGGACCTCGAAAGGCCCGTTACACCGCGAGGCTAACCGGCCTCTGCCGCGGTTGAAACGCACCAGTCCACCTTTCGTACTCACCTCCAAGGATACATGGTCATCGGTTGCTGACTCGAGAGGTCGGCGCCGTCTGTCAGCATAGCTGCTGCCGACTCTATGCGGTCTTCAACCGCTCACGCTTCGGCACGACCGACTCAGCTGTCTCTCGGTCCAGTTCTAGACCCAGTGAACTCTTATTCGTCACATCTGCCCTGCACACGGGTGATCGACACGGCCTACCATACAACGCTTCGAACGGTGCCATCCTGATACTGGCCTGAAATATGTTGTCGTGACGTGCCCACAGTTCCACTGTGCAACCCGCAATGGCTGCAATAACCCAGCGGGACGCTGATGTTCGGCTCTCACCTGCTAACAAGTGAGGCACCGCGATACCAACTCTGCAATCGCTCTACGCATCCCGCTCCACTAGATATATCGCCTGATGTCACGCTCTTCTTAGTGCCACCCACGTGCACTGTCAGACGCAAATAGTGCGACTCTCGCAGCTCGTCACCTCCACCGTTACTCGGTACGAACAAACCTCCGCGATACCGTAACTCCCAACTAGCACGACCATCCCAGCCCTCGGCATCAACAGCGCCGGCAACTCTCTCCCTGATCTCTGTCGTCTCGACATCCACCGACTGTGCCTCTATCCCCCGGCCAAGCAGGGCGGGCTGGGCCAACCATGAGCACATGGTCACGCCACCAGTAACCTCCTCTAGTTCAAGCCTGAACGTGCCCAGTTCCCCCATCATGTCCCATTCTCGGACTGATATGTTAACAAGGCCCAGAACCGACTTTCTACTCAGGGTGTCGGCGACCACATTCGCCGTACCCGTATGGTAGAGTAGCTCAAGTCTTAATCCTCAAGTAGCTCCATCCATCGCCGTTGGCGCATATTCATGTCTCGTTGGGAAAAGATTTACTTAAAGCTCTTATGGTCCGAGAACACCTGAAATCGCTCGCCATACCGATAGTACCTCCATCCCTTTAGCGTGAACATGAATGCTGCTAATTCCAAGTCATGGGTAGGATAGTTGTGCTCGTGTGTCTTTAACTACCTGGAGCCATAAGCAACCACCTTACCTAACTGCATTAGCACGCATCCCAGTCCTTCCCAGACGCGTCACAATAGACCTCATACCCGACCCCGCGCTCTGGCACTATTAACACTGGGGCGGTAGTCAGACGAGCCTTCAGCTCCGTGAACGCAGTTTCACAATCCTCCGTCCACACAAACCTGACTCCCTTGCGTGTCAAAAGAGTCAGAGGCGCGACAAAATGCGCAAAGTCCTGGACCAACCGCCGATAATATCCTGCCAGCCCCAAGAAGTTGCGGATCTCGAAAATGCTCGTGGGCCGCGCCCACTCCAAAACCGCGTCGATCTCCACCGGATCGACCAACACACCGTCACGGGACACAACGTGACCGAGGACTCTCACCTCAGCGAGCCAAAACTCGCACTTCTCCAGGTTGGCGTATAGTTGATGTGTGCGCAACAGGGTCAGAACACCCCTTAGATGTTCCTCATGCGCCGCCTCGTTCTGCGAGTATATCAAGATGTCGTCCACAAACACCACCACAAATTGATCTAAGAACGGCCGAACTATACTGTTCATCAGATCCATGAACGCTGCAGGTGGGATTTGTCAGTCCAAACGACATCACCAAGAAATCGTAATGCCCATAGTGTGTCCGGGATGCAGTCTTTGTGACGTCCTCCTCTCGGACTCGCAACTGGTAATATTCGGACCGCAGATCGATCTTCGAGAAACAGGTCGACCCTCTCAACTGGTCGAACAAGTCGTCAATCCTCGGCATCGGGTATCGGTTCTTCACCGTAACCCGGTTCAGCTTCCGGTAATCTATACACCTCCGCAGCTCTCCATTCTTCTTCTTCACGAAGAGTGCTGGTGCTCCCCACGGCGATGTGCTCGGTCGGATAAACCCTTTTTTTCGAAGCTCCTCGAGCTGGCGCTTCAGCTCGGTCAACTCGGCTAGTGCGAACCTGTAAGGCGCCATCGATATCGCTGTCGTTCCCGGCACCAGGTCAATCCTGAACTCCACCTCACGTTCTGGTGGCAACCCGCTCAACTCCTCAGGAAAGACCTCGGGGAACTCGAATACCACCCGCGGTAACTGTCGGCTCTGCACAGCCGATACTTCCTCCACTGCGGACAACGCCGACAGGAGAACTCCGCTCCTACTGCCCAGAATACACTAACCTTTCGTGTTGCCTGTTTCCACCGTCACTCGTCGCCAGTAACAGTCGTTATTGGCTCGGCACTTCGCCGGCCAATCCTTTCTCAGGATCACGTCAAAGGCTGTCATTTCGTAAGTATCCTTCCCACTGATACACACACAAGCTCAGTCGTTGCCGATCCTCACGGATCCTCGCAGTCTCTCTAAGACCTCGCTCCACTACCGTCGTCGTGCCTACCAACTCCGAACACACCCGAATCCTCGGGGTGAGGACTTGATCCAGCACCAGGGCTTTTGGGCCCTCTCTCGAACCTCCTGTATCGGTTCGCTTCTCTAACTCTGCAGGCACGACAGACCCTAGTCAACACCACATCACCCCCAACCGGCGTATCCAGACGCAGGGGTGGACTCAACGGCTATAAACTCAGCCCCAACATCTCAGCACAACTCGATGAAGCAAACGAGTGTGACACCCCGGTATCCAATAAAACTAACGCCCAAATCAGAGACCGAACAACCACTCCATTAGTCACTCCGGTAAAGTCTAGAAAAACCTCACACAACCCATATGAATTTACTTATAACTTTCCGCAACCAAACCAGTATTCGCTACTCGTCCCCTGCGGGAAAAGTAGTAAAGGGGATGAGCGTTCTGCTCACCTCCCCGGACACCCGTTCGATTGTGGCATACTAGTAAATACCTAACGACTTACCAATCTAACCAGGGCAAACCATTACCTCAAAACCTGATACCAACGTCACACTGCTCAATCTATTAATACCTCAAATACACTCTCAAGTACGGGAAACCTCGAAACGGGGATCATGTTCTCAATTCAGCAGACCACTATTGCTCACAACCTCAACACCCCAATTACCCACGTAGGGAACCTCAAATAACCAACTCACGTGAAGGAAACCTCAAACCACCCGTTCACGCGAGGGAAACCTCGAATAACCCACTCACGTGAAGGAAACCTCAAACCACCCGTTCACGCGAGGGAAACCTCGAACACCCGTTCACATAGGGGAAACCTAGTTCGTATGGCGCCGCAGCGCTTCAACCTTAACCCATCTCCGTATGGTGAGACTCTCACACCGAGGTGTTGTATCACTACCGTAGGTTATTGATGAGTATCGAACCCAAGACCTCACCTTTTAACATCGAACTTACGGCCCCTACAACCAACACAACCGTGAACACAGCCACGCAAAACCAACCCTCAAATTGCACCAACAAGACGGTAGAACAAGACAGGGATCACGAATCCGTGACAGACCCCGTCACGGTTGGGGTCACGGAGCCGTGACAAAGGCCCTAAAATTTCCAAAACGCGCTACTCCGTCACGGATCCGTGACAGGGCCCGTGACACTCGCGCAGGCCTGTTTTCCAAAATCGTTTCAAACCCGTTCCTTACCCCTTTTTAACCCCAACAATAGCCTTAAATGACACACACACTCGACCATCAATTTAACAAACACACACACACAACGACTCACACACAAATTCAAGTCACCCAACCTCAATCACAAGCCGACAAGGCCAACCAGAACAAAAACACGCCCACCGGGCCAACCAAAATCAGAGTACGCCCACAGGGCCAACCAATTTTAAAACTTTCACCATTTCATTATAAAACCTCATTTCTTGAAATCAGGTAGTTACAACCCGGTCCAGGCATCCCCGAACTACATTGTACCCACTTGATATCAACATCGTCACGCTCGACTACAGGGGCGCCCCTAAGTCGAGTCGCGACAGCCTAAAAATGTTTCATGCAACACACACAAACAATATGCCAGTAATGACCGTACTGCACATACACACAACAACAACCAAGACTCAAGACACTACGGGTCTACACACGGTTTCCGACTTGCGTACCCAACACACGATGGGACTTTCACAGACTCGACTCTCCCACCTAATTGATGTACGGTCCGAGGTGTGAAACCTCGAGCTCTGATACCAAGCTGTCACGCCCCAAATTCAGTAAAACCGAACCCGGAACGCGAACTTTTAATTTAGTAAAACATTTTCAAACTTTTGAATAAATCACTTTAAAACCATCAATTTGTTTAACAAAATAATAATTTACAACTCAATGTACGTCCCAACAAGCGGACAAAATACAAGGTATACGTCGTTAGACTCAAAAGTAAACGCGGACTCCCGCTCCTAGCTCCTCAAGCTTTAGAAGCTCACGTAGTCCATCCCGCGACCGGTACCTGTAGGAAAAGCAGCTAGGGGTGAGCGTTCGCTCACCACCACGGATAACAGACTGACTACGACATACTTAGCAGACAATGCCGGTAACACCAACAACAACCCAACACCGGGGACTATAATCCCAAACTCAAGTAACCCGACTGACACACAAACCGTCACTTTCCTCAACCTACTCAACACTCGGACACGTAAAGTAAACCCGACACAACGATTGACGACTTCCTCAAATGACACGACAGATAACCATGCAACACCCAAGATCACTAAGGATCGCACACCAAACAAGATCACAAATGATCGCACTCCAGCTGCTCAGTAACCCCCTCACGCCCTTTACCGATCCCTGTCAGGCCAGGCTGTCGACCTGTCGCCACTTTTGCCGATCCCTGTCAGGCCAGGCGGTCGACCTGTCGCACTTTTCCCGACACAAAGTCGGATCAGGCTGTCGACCTGTCACCCCAAACCACGCACGCGCGGCCAGGACCCCTACCCCGTCTGAACATGCAGACGCGTGCGCTCGAGGACCCCCGTTTCATGAAGCGGGTCCCCAACCTCAGGTAACCACAAAACCAATCACAACCAAAGTTCAACAAACAGCAACAACACCGGTCCAACACTTCACAGGCACTCATGGCCACCCAAGACACACCAATAGTAAAGACACGGGCTCAACAACCCCACGGGCACTCACGGCCACCCAAAACACCCCAACGATAAGACACGGGCTCAACAACCCCACGGGCACTCACGGCCACCCAAAACACCCCAACGGTAAGACATGGGCTCAACAACCCCACGGGCACTCACGGCCACCCAAGACACACCAACGGTAAAAGACGGGCTCAACAACCCCACGGGCACTCACGGCCACCCAAGACACACCAACGGTAAAAGACGGGCTCAACAACCCCACGGGCACTCACGGCCACCCAAGACACACCAACAGTAAAACACGGGCTCTCATGGCCACCCAAGACACAAACAGTAAAGTACGGGCTCTCATGGCCACTCAAGACACAACAGTAAAGTACGGGCTCTCATGCCCACTCAAGACACAACAGTAAAGTACGGGCTCTCATGGCCACCCAAAACACCACTACACAATCAACCTCCGGGCATAACCAATGCCTCCAGCAGTTCTAATATCAACAGGCTCACAATCAACCTCCGGGCATAACCAATGCCTCCAGTAGTTCTAATATCAAAGTTCACTGCTCCTACGACACTACTAAGTGTCACATGCATTTCTATTGTTCGATACATTCCCGTATCATACGACACCACCCGGTGTCGCCTGCCTTTCTAATGTTCGATAAACTTAATTAACCCACGACACCCAAGTGTCACATGCATTTCTACTGTTAACTTTCCCTAGTCAGGGCCGAGATCCGGCTACTTTTCCCTACCTCGTATGCTTTCTCCAAAAGCTCACAAACAAGCTCCGGCGTGATCTCGATCACTCGCCTAGCTTTCCCTTTCCTCTGTCTGCGGCACAATCTAAAAGAACACAATTTTAAATACCTTTAAACTTGGAGGCATAGACTGAATTTTAATAAACTTGACGCCCAAAAGTAACCCCGACAATGTCGATCACTCCCAACCTTCCCAATTACTCGACATTGTCGATAATGGACCCGGAAAAGCCCGATTTGCCCGACATGGCGAATCTGCCCGGGTTTTGAAAACGCCCTTCCGGGGCTCCGAAAATTCCTGTTTTCGTTTCTACGGTCTTAGAATAATTCAAGGGTTCTTAGGCACTCGACGAAATCAAATTCCGACTTCCGAGTAATTTAATTCGCGTTTAAAGTTTCTAAACCCGTCAATTACAACTTTCACAATTTAAATTCAAATTTCGATCCGGGTGTGGATTAACGACTTGGGGATCTCCTAAACCACCCGAATCACGAAAACCCGATACCCGAACATGTGGGCCCCACACGGCCATAATGGGAAAATTTCCTTTTCGCCCCAAAACGTTCCGAACGAACCCCAAACCTCAACCATTCATCTTTAAACCCATCTTAATCAAAACCCAACCTTAAACAAACCGTTTAAACTCAAACCCTAAAATTCAAACTTAACAAAACGAAAATCGGTTAGGTGCTCACCGTAGGGAATGATGGTGTGAACTCGATTCCTTGATCGTTGAGACGATCCACCGGCTTGATCGACAGGAAAAATCACCAAACTCCAACCTTTCTTCTCTTTTTTCTCTTCTCCTTCTCTCTTCTTTTCTCTCTCTAAAAGTCTATTTTTTTTTCTATTTTTGAAGGCATGGCCGAGACTAACATTTAGTCTTCCTTTTGTTTTATTTCAGAACCACACAACTTTCCATAATTACAAAACTAACACTAAAAGTAGTCTTCTCTTGTCTTGTCCAATAAACCTAACACCACCACATTGGTGACAAGTGGCAAGTGGGTCCCACACCTTTTCCAAGAAATTCGGCCGTTTTGGGCCCCGAACGGACACTTTTTCCAAGAAATTACTAAAGTGCACGGGCTACAAGGAAACGGCTCAACTAAGACCGCTACGATGACGGCTAAGATTTTTGGATCCAAAACGGACCTCGAATGGACCAAAACGTCGCTCGGTTGACTTTTCCAGCAAAAAGTCAACATTTCCCCAAATTGTTCAGAAAGTTGCCTTGAGTCTCCCGGAACTCACTTTTGTCGATATCGGGGTCAACTTAAGTCCGGTATGACCCTCGTGGTCAAATTTAGGTTCATTTAGGTGTCTGTCCAAAAAATTTAAATTTTCCTATTTTTCGCCGATTTGACTGGCGTTGACCGGGAGCGGTTCTTACAATCTACCCCCCTTAAAGGAATTTCGTCCGAGAAATTTAAAACAGACGTACAACGAGAGTCGAATAAGTCGGGGTACCTCGCGCGAACCTCGTCCTCGCGTTCCCATGGAAGAAGGGGCTCGGTTTTGTATTCCGGTCGGCCACCGGCAAGGGCGTCGCCGGCCGAGGCCTCACCATAGTGAAAAGACGACGGGAGATTCGAGATTGCCGTCGTGGGAGCGGCGGAGCACGGTGGCTCTCTTTCTTGCTCCAGATCCGGCCAAGCACGAAGGCAGCGGGAGCTCGGATACGCTCCGGTGAAGATGACGGAGAGGAAGGGTGAGGGAGCTCGGGGACGAGGATTGTTCCGATGATCTTGGTTTAAGACGGTAGTGGGCAAGGGGCAGCGGTGAGAAGAAGAGTGAGCGTGGGGGGGCTCGGCCTGGAGACGAGGGAGGTGGAGACGGTGGTGTGAGGAACGGAGGGAGAAGGAGACGGTGGAGACGGCGAGGATCTGGGGAAGGAGAGGCGGCCGTGAGAGGTTCGAAGCAGAAGAGGGAGAGAGAGAAGGTGTGAGGGGAGCTGCGCGATTCTGAGAGGAAGAAGGGTTCGAAACCCTAAAGAAGCGTTTAAAAACACGGGCCGCACCAACCTGGGCCTTAAATGGGCCTGAGAAGCTGGCCCAGAGCGAGAAGTGGGGCTGGGTTGGTTTGACCTGGCTCGGGCCGGGTCTACTGTTCGGGTCAGGTCCGCCCGACCCGGCTCCCTTCCTTTTTATTTTTTTTCTTCTCTTTTCTCTTTTGCAGTCGTTCCCAAAATCAAATCGTTTTCCAACCTCGACGTTCTAAACGATTAAATTTAATAAATTAAACCTTTTTAGCCAGAGCGGTCTTCACAAAGGAGCTCCTGAACTCTTTTTGTCTGTCTGATTCTCAGGACAGGATGGTATGGGTCAAAGGGCCACGTTTTACAGTGGGGGCGGTATACAGGCTGATTATGCCTTCCTTTGATGTGGTAAGTTGGGCCTCGGTTTTATGGGTTAAGCCCCCCCCCCCCCCCCCCCCCGAAATTCAGCATGTTTATGTGGCTAGCGTTGCATTCGACTATCCCTACTATGTCCTTTCTTGAGGCTAGAGGTTGCAGAATATCATTGAATGCTATGAGGTGTTATTTCTGTAAGTCTTGTTTTGAGGATTTGGATCACCTTTTTCTTCATTGTGTGTTTTCTTGGAGACTATGGGGATTGTTGCTCGAATGGTGGTCTGTTCCCTGGGTGATGTCGTCTTCCTTTATGGCGGCTTTTGAGGGTTGGGAGATGGAGTCGGGTCGTTTGGGTGGTTCGGCATGGTTGAAAGTATGTTACTTGACTTGCTGGCATATTTGGTTACAGCGTAACGATATAGTCTTCCGTAGTAGTTCGTTGTCGAAAATAGAGGTTTTTGCTAGTTTAAGGACTCGTGCATACAATTTATTGCGGATGACTTTACCTAACGTTTCTTTTGAGTATTGGACTTTGGCCCCGAGATCTTGTATCAGGGGAAGGCACAGACGCAGGGGAGTCGCTGTAGGGGGGTTATAATTCCCCTATTCTTTATGTTTCCTGTTTGTTTTGGTTTTAGTTTGTAGCCTTTTTAAAAGGCCTTCGTTGCAGGTTTCCGATTTGGTTGCCTGTTCTAATAATATAATCGCCTATAAAAAAAACCTTTCTTCTTGAACACATTGGCTGATTATAAAAGTTTTTTTAATATATTCTTAAGAATCATTATCCTTAATTACTACAATATCATTACAATAGTATTAATATGTTCATAACCTGTTCAAAACATATTTGTTTAAAAATTAAACAAGATTTCAGAACTATGTAATTGAAGGTCCCTTCTCGAACCAGGCTCAGATCTGTAAGAATATGATTTCAGAAATCTGCTATGTTATTGTATCCACATAAAAAAAAATTGATCCAAAAATAGTGTGTTATTGTAAGGGATTGAAGAACTATTTTTCTCTCTAGTGGGATACTATGTTATACAATCTCCAAATTCCCACTTAATATATCAACACAAAAAGTGAAAACTAAAATAGGCTGTCGAAAAAGGGGACTATGAGGCCTACTACTTGAAGGCTAAGATTGATTTTCATTTGTTTTAGAGAAAGAAACAACTTTATTGACACTTAATTGTAGATATTAGAAGAATACTGGGAGAGAGGACGATCCATAGATAATCCCACACCTAATACTCTAAGCATAACCGAGGCATAAACGCTTATTTTGAAATATCTAATTGCGAATCAAAAAGTAAGAACCGAAAATGGTTTCCATTTATGGTTTAAGATGTTATTTTCGTAATATCTAATTAAGAAGGGAATATATACAAGTGGTCCTTGTCAACCACATCATAATGACTTTCCATTAACACAATTTGGAAATAAAGTAAGGAAGTTCAATCGATAATGGTTTAAGAAGTACCCGAATTGGCTAAGAAGTTCAATCGATAACGCTTTATCGACTTCTAGTCGGAAGGTGGGTACACCTCAACAAATCACCCGTAAAATCACACCCGTCGTAGTACACTCTTAGCTTAGCAACTCACACCATTTCCACAAAACCACAAAAATTCAAATTAACAATCTTTCTGAACAAATGGTTTACTCAACAACCAATTTACAACGGCTCGATAACCGCTCGTTAACCCAATACCGATCTCAAGCATTCGGCTTCACCGATCACTGTACTTTACAGTCAATAGGGTAAGGATCCCAATCAAGCGATGTAACCATCATAATAAAGAGATTCAAATTTAAACGACCATTGAGACAATCAAGATTCGTGTCGTTCCCACTCCACGCATCAAATATTTTCATTTGCGTCACTGAGCACACGACGTAGACCTCCTAACTCTACCCACCTAATTGACGTTGGTCCGAGGTTTTGAAAACAAGTTCAAAATTTAACCTGTTTCAAATGAAACCAGGCTCTGATACCAAATTGTCACGCCCCAAATCCGGTATTGACCGGACTCGAGACGTGACCGGAATTAAAAGCAGAAAAGCGATAAAGAAATACCAAAACCTTTATAATATCAAGATAAACTCTCTATAATCAACAACTATAAAATAGTTCCAAAACTTCCAATGAGTCAACGCTCAACATAAATAGTCAAATAAATAATGTTTAAAACACATGACCAACACACTCTAAGATAAACCCCAAGATGTCCAAAAGCTCCCTAGCCTCGAACTCACTAGATATCAGCTACGCCTGTAAAACAGTAAGAAAACAAAAGGGGGGGGGGGGGGGGGGGGGGGGTGAGCTTACACTCAATAGGAAAAACCTTAACAACTCAACACTTAGGTCAATACTATACTAGATAAGCAGATAACTCAAATAACAATAAAATACGATTAACAATAGAATAACGGGTAACAAGATAGAATAAGATAAGTACGATGAAATAATATAAAGACAAGATAACATTAGTTTGAAAGGTTCCATAAAAGAATCAATATAAAGTATCATAACGATTAACTAGGAGTAATTAATATCACGCCAACCACTTGCTTTCTCAAGCCTCCGATCCATGAATAGATTCTAGTGTCACCTCGGTTCCCATATCCCGATCCACTAGAGAATTCATATCACATCAGATTTTCCCTCGGTCCGGAGGAGGGACATACGTCGGAGCACCGAAAACCATCCCATAGGGATGCTCATCTTCGGTATTCTCGAACATGTCTCCAAAGGACCATAGTCATAGGGAACCAAGGTAGTGCTCCCGTAGGACACACACCCTTGGGTGAAACCTCATAAACCATCTCTCATGAAGTAATCCCATCAATATCCCGTAGGATCTGCCGAGCCATAGGCTCCTAAATCTATCAATATCTCGTAGGATCTGCCGAGCTCTCAGGCTCCAATAGTCAATCAATATCCCGTAGGATCTGCCGAGCCATAGGCTCCTCACATCACTCAATATCCCGCAGGATCTGCCGAGCTCTCAAGCTCCAATAATCAATCAATATCCCGTAGGATCTGCCGAGCCATAGGCTCCTCACATCACTCAATATCCCGTAGGATCTGCCGAGCTCTCAGGCTCCAATAATCAATCAATATCCCGTAGGATATGCCGAGCCATAGGCTCCTCACATCACTCAATATCCCGTATCATCTGCCGAGCTCTCAGGCTCCAATAATCAATCAATATCCCGTAGGATCTGCCGAGCCATAGGCTCCTCACATCACTCAATATCCCGTAGCTTCTGTCGAGCTCTCAAGCTCCAATAATCAATCAATATCCCGTAGGATCTGCCGAGCCATAGGCTCCTCACATCACTCAATATCCCGTAGGATCTGTCGAGCCATAGGCTCCTCACATCACTCAATATCCCACTGTATCTGTCCAACTCCAACCACCACAACGGCATCGGATTACCCCCCCCCCCCCCCCCCCCCCCCCCCCCCCCCGTGTAGTACCGAACCAAACAAACAAACAAGCAAACAAGTATTCGAGAACAAGAATAAGGAAAAGGCATTATAGTTCAACCAATCATGAATACCCCTCAAATCACACTTTCGTCACAGCAAAGACATCCAATAACACCTCACACTTACCATATACTTACCTGTCACGAACTAGCGGTACATCGATCACCTGTTTGTACCCCTTTGGCACAACCAGTCATACTCGATCATCCGTTCAACCAAAAATTATATCAACACAATCACTCAACCAATCAAGTAAGCCTTCAACCAATCAACAATCATGTGAACGATCAATTAAGCATTCGATCGTATAAGCTAACTAGTTTCATTAGACTCTTAGTTGTCCTAATAACGAGCAACCAAGCATGTGAACCTAGCACACAACTAATCCGAGAGCTCTTCACAGCCTCTCTACCAGTAAATCAATTCCCAAGTATTGAAAGCGAGTTACACTAGTGATCCTCATCCTAAGCATGCATTCTAGACATTTCAGGTTATTAATAATTAAAAGACGATTATTCTAGTTGTTCGCATCCTATATGCCAGTCTAGGACGTATCCGATTTTATTATCCTAATAAGCATGTTATTATTGAATTTACTCGAGTAGTTAGGATTTCCCCTACCTTGTGGTCTTCCTCTAATAAAACTCTGATGAAAAACTCGAGTGGCCTTTCCTCCGTTCTTCACACGGGTCCCGGAGTGGTCCTCGTCCTTCTAGCTCGGTTCCAAGCCCTTGCTCTCGGGCGAAGTCCCGTCTAGATTTGACAAATAAAACGTCCAATCAACACCGGTAAAAGTCCACAGGTTCACTGATTAATCCAAACTGTCTTTTAATTATCCAATTATAACCAATTAATCTAATTAAATTAATTAATTAAAAACTGATTTTAAAAACATTTTCTTTACTACCGGGTTGACCCGGATCCGAGCCCGAACCCGGTCCAGACCCGTGTCCAGACCCGGTCCAGACCCGTTTCTGAAGTCCAACTGGGCCCAAGGCCCGAATGCACTCTGATCCACTGACCTTCCCAAGGCCCACAATATCAGCCGCCCCGAACCTGCTCAGCCCAAGGCTCTTCTGGCCTGATGTCTGCTCGAGCCCGAGCCTGAGGGTGCCCTTGCTCCGGCGACGTCCCTGACGAGTAGTGGTGCTCCGGCCACCACTCACAGCGTCCGATACGCTCGGGAAAGGGAGAAAACAGGGTGGCGAGGTGTGTAAGGGTGTTGGTGACGCCGTAGTCGTGACAGCAAGCTCTGGGACGTTGTTACGAGTCATAAATGTTATTGGGTTATTAGCATTGGGCTTTGTATTAAGGGGGCTTTTATTTAACTTAGTGGGCTTTGTTATGGCTTGCCTAGCCTTATATGTTAAATCTTATTTGCTCTACATTTAGTTAGCTATCCTTTGTATACAAAAGGAGTATCGTGAAATGAAAGGGTATGCAATACCTCATTTGTGAAAGTTATCTCTCTGCTCTCTCTTCTCTTCTCTATCTACTCCTTTTATCTCTTCTCTCTCCCTCTACAATTTCAGACACAATATCTATAATTTCCTCCTTATTCATTTGGGGCTATAACATTGGTACCAGAGCCACTTTCTAGGCTATGGGTGAATTTTTTTTTTTCCTACAGTTGCAACAATGATGATGACACAGCAAGATGCTCAGGAAATTAGGGATGTAATAGCAGCTATGCAGATAAAGGTAGGGGAAATGTCTACCATGCTTCAAAATTTTGCTTCTCCTACACTTGTTCCATCTCCACCGGTTTTTGCTCCAAGTTTGGGTGAAGACCAAATTCCGAAATCAAGGGTTGTTTCTGTTGATTCTGGGTTTGAGGATGAAGTAGCAACTGAGGAAGGTGAGGAATTCGAAAAAATGCCTGTAAACTCTATAGATTGTTCTTGGATAATCACCCTGGAAGAAGATAATTCAGACGCACACAAGGTGTTCGATGAAATGCTCATGTCAAAACCAGGGGACATCAAGGTATGCTCAGAACCATATGAATTACAGTCTCTAGTTACACCTGTAGATGGTCTTGGAATGGTTAATTGGCCTACAGAAGTTGGTACCTTACTCAATGATATCCATGAAAATCTATTTGTTGGAAGAGGTTGTATTCCTAACCCATATTATGATATGGTGTGCTCTGGAATAATAGCTAGTGATGTGGTTCCACATGATCAATTGTGTATTAGTGCCAAACTTTTTAGTAATTTTGTTGTTGCACAAAAGACAGTTCAAGAAGTATTAGGTTCGCATATTTATGGTGTTTCCAATAGAATGAAGAAGGGTATTGACACAACAAACAGTTATGGAAATTGGAGGCATTTGAACTTGGAGTGCACCATCGTATACTTATTGTTCGGTAGAGAAACCGAATTGGGTTTAGATGATGGAAGAAATTTTATGTGCTGCTTTCTTAAGTCTGGTATGGTTTTATTGTCCTGGACTGGTGATGAAGATGATAAGTCCGATCATGAAAGTTCTGGTTCACATAATGTTTTTACTTGTGTCTTTGAATCTCAATGGAAGGGTACATCAGATGATTTAGGCACTCTTGAAACTGGTAGCATAAACCTTGCTGATTTAGTGGGGTCAAAGAGACAGTAGTTAACCAGGACAGCCAGGGAACAACTAAAGGTAGCTGTAGCAGGTGTATGCTTTTCAGAAATCTTTAACATTACATATATCAACATGGAGGAAGGGGTATTTCAGTTTGTTGAGAAAAACGAAGTTGGAGAGAATGGAGTCAAGTTATCAAGAGGACAGAAATATTCAGCCTTTTCTTCCCTGAACGATTATAAATGGCCTATACAAGACAAAAGACAAGAATGTTGTAGAAATATCTATGTCAAAGGCCAATCATATCTTCAATTAAAGGATGAAGCAGGTAATTCTTTTATTACAGGTCATGAAGCTGAATTATTTTATAAACAGGTTGCTCAGGAATTTTCCAATGGCCAAGGCATTACATCAAAACCAAAACACACAGGAGCAAAGTTTGTAATGAATCACATGGAAGCAACGATTGCTGTTCTGGATGGTGGTGATGATAATATGATCAGCTCTCAACCACATCTTTTTTTCTTTCGTCAGGTTTCATTAAATTTTAATTGGGATGATATTGGGTTGAGTTATAAATTCCACCTCAAGAACTCAGTGATCATTGATGATTTTTTCAGTTCAGATTATAGTTGCTCGAGCAGTGCCCCAAAAGAAATGTGTGATCAGTACATTGCTTATATCTTACCTGCAAAGACCAGCATATATACAACTAGTCCATTCCAAAGCACAAAGGGTGAGAGAGACAAATTAAAAGCCATGATTCGTTTAAAAATATGTGAACTGTTGTCCATTAATTCTGCAACACTATTGGAGGAAGAACAGGAAGTTGGAGTTATTATCTCAAGGGGGGCAACAAATGGTTTTCTAAATGTGGAGATAGATGAAAATCCAAATGTCAATAGGCAATATGCTGAGGGAATTGATGATGCTCGCCTCGGTTGTGGAAATGGTGTACCTGAGTATGAAGTTATTGACATTGCTACTGGAAGTTATATTTTATCTGCTCTTAGGTTATGTACTGGTTGTGCAATTTGGTTGGGAGAAATAACGCCATTACTTTACTTTAAGGACATATACAAGTTTATCAATGATATAAGCCTTGAAGCTCACATCAAGGTTATGAAAATCAATGTTTTTGTAGCTGAGTTGGTGGACAAAATTGAAAAGGAGAAGAAAATGACTTTGCAAGATGGAGTTATGATAAAGACTCTGGACTGGAAAAATGTTAGTGTGGCTTATGTACATTATGTGAGGAACGGGCTCAACGTCAAGTACCAGGAATTTATCATTGATACAGGGTGGGAGAAGTGCATTGCTAGATCTCAGCACATGGATGATTAGTTTTATGAAGATGGTGAGGAAGAAACCAAAGAGGTTTATTATCTCGAGCTTGGGGAGTTGAAGAAGTCAGTTGACCCAAGAAAGTTTTGGGTCAAGGAGTATATTCAGAGGGCAAATTTGCAGGACAGTAGCAAGCTAGTGGCAGAGAGCTTTGCCCTTGCTGTTTCTTCTTCATTTGGTGACATGGGGAAGGCTTTTATGCAACTAATGGTTGGAAACCATGAAGATCTCCATATATACTGCTTTCATTTTATTGAACCTGCCAATGAAACCACAAATGGGTGGCTCAAGCTTTTATCATTCAAGAGGCTTCAAGGAGAATCTGGTAGAGTTCACGAAGCGTATATCAATATTGTGATTGATGGTGCCTGTCATGACTATATGATTGTTCAGAAATTGCTGCCACATGATGCTTTTAGCTTATTGATACTTACTGACAATTTAGAAGGATATGTTACCATGAAAGTGACTGGAATCACAAACAGTGAGCTACATCCACACGAAAATGAGAAAGGAAACGGTGGATTTATGTTTTATGAAGTGTTTGTTTATGTGGAATTACACTTTCTCTCTGATGAGTTGAATCTGATTCTTGAGGACAAGAATCTTTTGAAGGAAAGGGTAATGTTACGAGTCATAAATGTTATTGGGTTATTAGCATTGGGCTTTGTATTAAGTGGGCTTTGATTTAACTTAGTGGGCTTTGTTATGGCTTGCCAAGCCTTATATGTTAAATCTTATTTGCTCTACATTTAGTTAGCTATCCTTTGTATACAAAAGGAGTATCGTGAAATGAAAGGGTAGGCAATACCTCATTTGTGAAAGTTATCTCTCTGCTCTCTCTTCTCTTCTCTATCTACTCCTTCTATCTCTACTCCTTCTATCTCTTCTCTCTCCCTCTACAATTTCAGACACAATATTTATAATTTCCTCCTTATTCATTTGGGGCTATAACAGACGTGACCCACGTTCAACCCCCCTTTCAGATCTGGAGAGCTCAGCGTCTCCGGCGATAATCCCGTCCGAAACTACACGCAAAGAGCTCGGGAGGTGCGATTCCAGGCGAGGTGAGTTGGAATCGAAGATGGAAGGGGCGTGGGAGGCACCCACACTCGATTTCGCTGTCGCCGGAGAACTGTTCGACCCACGCCGCTCGAATCGAGCTCTGGAGTGTACACTCCCCGTCCCGACGAGGTCGATGAAGAGGGAGAAGACGACGAGGGGCCGTGCGAACCTCCTAACCTTCGTCACCGGTGAGGAACGCGTCCGGGACTCAAACTCAGAGAGCCTCGTCCGGCGAGAGCTCGAGCTAGAAGAGAGAGAGGCTTCGTGCCTCGGGTTGCGTGCGTGATTTCTGAGGAGTCGAAACGGCGCTGGAGGGTTTAGTGCGCTGCTAGGGTTTGGGAGTGGACTGGGTCCGGTTTGGGCCTGTGCTGGTCCGGCCCAAACTCGACCTGCCTGGTCCAAAGATCCTAACCCAGCCCAAAATTCTCTCTTTTTTTTGAATTTTCTTCTCAAAATTAACTTGTTGCAAAAACCCACCTCAAGGTTTCGATTTTTCCAAAATGTTACCCTTTTGAATGAGTGGGGTTTTACAATGATGGAGCTAGCAATATGCAAGGTAAGATGAATGGTCTTAAAACTCTCATTTTGAAGGAAAATCCTAGTGCCTTTTACGTTCATTGTTTTGCTCATCAACTTCAACTAGCATTTGTACATATGGCCAAGCTGTTAGTCTTAGTGCCCGTAGTTCAATCCTAAATGTCCAAATGTATATATCATCGTTAGCAATAAAATTAAAGCGGCTTTATATTACTTATGTGTTGGAGTAATATATCGATGTGTGCTCTGATCTATGCCCACCATGCGAATAGAACCATAGATCGAGATGGATCACACTCGATGGGTCCCTAGTCAATAAAGCTTCACTAGAAGCGACTAGTATGAAAGATGTCTCTTCATGGCTTACGTTTTGTTAGTCATTGGAATGGGATTCCGGAGTCTGATCATAGATATCATGTGGGACATGATATTGGACGACCCGCCCTGAATATGTGCCATAGATTGAGTCATGAACATATTCATTGTCGTAGCTTGTCATGTATCCTTAGACCAAGGAGTCTTTGTGATCGCTATGTAGTCAACAACTGAGTTTGACCTGAGCCTAACGTTGTCCGTAACAGGGCTTCCATAACGGCCAGGATTGGCTTGGGGACGGGCTACATGAGTGACACGAAAGACGGCTAAGGGATTTATCCCTCATACTGAGGTATGGGAAAGATATCGGTTCTCGGCCGCTTGATCGAGAGTGACTGAAAGAATAGCATGGCCATGCACATGATACTGGGTATCATATCTTCAGTCATCTCACATATCAAGGAACGATGATTGAGAATAATAAGGATGACGGCTCTATGCCTTATCTCAATCAGGATATCGGAGATAAAAGGATAATGACAGGGACGACGGAAAGGTTAGAATCGACAGGGTCGATTCGTTATGTAGTGTCAGGCAATACTAAAGTCTCGTTAGTTGCCACTTAAATAGGATCAAGTAAAATGGGATTTTACGTTGATCTATTGACATGCATAAACCTAAGGGTCACACCGGAGGATGAAACTCATTGACACATTTATGGAGAATGGCCAAAAGGGAGTTGTCTCGGGACATGACCAAAACTGGGTTTTGGGTCATGTGCCCGTAAGTGAATAGGACTTTACGGATCGAGACAAGGCTTGGAGTCTTGGGATTGATCGCGTCGGATAATGTTGGACATTTCCGGTATGGAAGGCATGGAGGCGATGAGCGAATCACGGGACCTCGTTGGAAATGGCCACGGGCCATGTTCCAAGAGGCCCATGAAAGGCCCATGCAACCAAGGCCCATGGAACTAATTAATCAAGTCTTGATTAATTAGTACTAAGTAAGCAAGACAAGGATTAAGGTGTTGGTGATTCACCACCTAACCCAATCTTGTCTTGCCATACTTTGTCCTATTTACACCTTACTTGACACCATACTTGTCCCATGCCTTTAGTTGGACAAGTATGAGTTTTTTTATGTTTAAGTCATCTTTTTTCAACATAACAAACACAAGACAAGAATAGGAAACACATTTTCTCTCCCTCTTCCATGGCCATTTCGGGTTTGGCAAGCTCCCACCTCCATTTTTGTGTTCTTGAGTCCTCAAAGAGAAGAACTACGTGGCTTTGATTCCCATGTGGATACGTAGGCGTCTTGGAGACTCAAGTCAATCATTCGTTAACCGGTGTTCTTGTTTTGGTAAGAAATAGTGCTGAATTTTTCTCTTTGTGAATCCATTCTTTGTTAGTTGTTTCATGGTTTAATCGTCTCTTGGTTTTCATTGATTTTCCGCTGCGAGTTGGTTCATCTCCAACCCTACCTCGAGACCCAACACAAGCATCATTGTAAACTTGCTTCACTTTTTTGGGTGGTTGGAAGTGTGTGAATATTGTTTGTGCATCACCAAAACGGTATGTAAATTTTCAAGATTTGTAAGTAGGGAAACTATTCGAGTCTTTGAAAGTGGTGAATTTGTAAGTGGACAAGGACTAACTCAAAAAAATTGTTTGAAACGCCCTACTGATACACGTTGGGGGTCATATCATGTTACACTACTTAGACTATAAACTATGTTTTCTTCTGTAGTTGAACTTCTAGAAAAAATTGTTGATGACCCAACATATATCGAGCAAAAATGAGAGTCAAGTGTTTTATTGGGGAAGCTACAATCATTTGAGTTTGTGTTTGAGAAGATTTGATAATAAACATATTTGGAGTTACAAATGAGCTTTCAAGGGCATTACAAAGAAAAGATCAAGATATTGTTAATGGAATGAATTTGGTACGGATAAGTAAAAAATGCTTGCAAACAATGAGGGAGGATAAGTGGGACACTCTTCTAAATGAAGTCATTTTCCTCTCCCAAAAGTACGAAATTAATACTCCCAGCATGGATGACAATTTAGAGATCGAGGTAGATCACGATGCAAGCCTCAAGAAGTTACAAATTTGCCTCATTATCAGGTGGAACTTTTTTATTCTGTTATAGATATGTAGCTTTAAGAATTAAACATCTGATTCAACGAGTTTAATACATATTTGCTTCTATACGCAACATGGTTGTGTCTAGATGATTTTTTGTAGCTTTTGACAAGCAAAAATTGACCAGACCTGTGGGGTATTATCCTCAAGATTTTTCTACAATGGATCTTATTACTTTTCAGACACAACTTGACACCTACATCATCGATATGCGTTCAACCGACGATTTCAAAAATTTAAAAGGTATTGGTACTCTTGTTAAAAATATGCTAGAGAAAAAAAAGAAAAAAATGTGTGTCTATTAGTTTATATGTTGATTCCAAATGCATTAATCTGACCAGTTGCTACTACGAACATCGAGAGAGTATTTTTTGCTATGAATATGATCAAGACTCGATTGAGAAATCGAATGGGAGACCAATGGATGAATGATAGTATACATCGAGAAATATGTTTTTGATTGTATTGACAATGAAAATGTTTTACAACATTTTCAAAATATGAAATCTCGACGTCATATCTTGTAATAAGTAGTTATTTATTTTTATTGTTTATGAAATATTGATATTTTTCATGTTACTTTATATCATTTTAACGCTAATTTAAACATAACAAATAAGAATAACTGCTAATGACTTCATTAGGATACTCAAAACTCTCTCTCTAAACACTAGAAAAAGCTTCTCTATCGCAGCACCCATAAGCCATGGCTATGGCCATGGGCTACGCCATGGTTATGCTTTTTTCCCCTACACATCCTCTCTCTTGCACCCTTCCTAGGGATCCTGGGAAGGTCTTTTCTGTTAGGGTTTCGTTCGAGCTGCCTCTAGCCATTACGACGTTGATCTTCTTTCGTCACCAACGCAGCGCCTCTCGACCTGTTTCAGTCCCTCCTCTGCAACTCAGGGGGGTTCCGCCTCTGAGGCCGTCGTCCCTAATGTTGTCGCTGTCGTCTGTGAAGCCGACGTCGTCCCTGGGTTCGTCGCCATCTGTGAAGCCGTCGTCGTCCTTGGGTTCGTCGCCGCCTCTGATGCTGCCACTGTCTCTAGAGTCGTCCCTGAAGTCGCAGCCGACGCACCCTTCTCCCTGGCCTCCACCGTCGCAAACGCCTCGACCCCTCTCACAGTTATGGATCTGGCTGATTGAGCGGGTCTTTTTTACTTTATTTGAGCTTGTCTTTGCAGGTTCAATGCCTATTGAACAGAGAATTAGGAAATTTTTATAGGAGGGAACCCCGATTCATGTATTGCCTCACACTATTACTGTTGAGTTCCTTGGCCAGTTTTCAGAGCAGGAATTCCAGTATCACCTTTTCAACCTCCGTCTTCCTTTCTTGCATATACGACATCTCAGCTCAGTGTTAGCGGGTCCATCCAACACCGTCAAGAAAAGTTATAGTATGAAAAGAACTGCGACACCATTGAGTCTTTTGTCTATTATTCGTGATTAGAGATTTATTTTGGGATAATTCCCTTTTAGTACTCTAAAACTTTCGGATTTCGTTTTTAGTACCCTAAATGTTTTTTGTGCCACTTCAATACCCTAAATCTTTGATAATTCCACTTTATTACCCGCCGTTAACTTTTCGTTGATTTTTGGATGGAAAATTGGCACATGCCCCAATTTTTTTTAAAATGACAACTTTGCCCCCTTTTCATTTTACCCCTTTCAGACCCTAATCCACTTTCTCCTCACGCCATAACCAACCTCTTGGGCTTCTCTTCTTCTCAATCTCTTCCCAACTGAATCTTCTACACACCCATCTCCAAACCCAGCCCCAATACGGCCCTTCACCACCTCTCCCTTACCGGACCTAAATCTACGAAACGCGAAGCAACCCATGATGATTTTTGAGGTTCGATTGAGAAGCTTGTGATCCTGCCGGTGGATTCGCCGGTGAGGATGAACTGATGGGGCTTTGTTGGAGGTTTGGTTGGGTCAGAATCGAGGAGGCAAAGCCGTTTGAGGCTTGGTTGGGTCAGAATCGCAGCGACGAAGAACCGGGTAGGGCTGAGCGCTGTTCATGGGGCCGAGCAAGGATGGAGCTTGGAGCTCGGACGAAGTTCTCCGGATCTGTCTTTGAATGGATTTTTTTGTCAAAAATTCTGGTATGGATATCTGACAAGGAGGAATTGAGAGGTATGAAAGTATTCTATCCAATTTTGCAGATGAGCACTGTTGAGGAAGAGAAATATACAGTAGTTGGAGTTCGAGTTCAATTTTGCAAAATCAAAATCGAAGAACAAGATATGCTTAATGGAGTTGTGTGTTTGAATTTAATTCTTCTTTTTTATCAATAAAAACAAAACACGGTTTGGGTTGTAATTTATGAGCAAGTGTGGCCATTAATGAAGATTGGGTTGCTTGTGTGAGAATATGCAGTTCTTGGGAATTTAATGAAGAAAGAAGGTGTGTTTGTGGAGAAAAATTAAGGAAATGGTGTGTGTTCGTGGAGAAAAATTAAGGAAAGGAATAAAAAAAGAAGAAAAAAAGAAATGGTAATCCGGGCAAGGGCAAGTTTGTGAAAATTTGATGTAACATGAGGGGTATTTTGGACATTTTATGTTCATTGGATGGAAAGTTAACAGCATTGGATAGAAAATCAGACGTTGGATACTAAAGTGGAATTATCAAAGATTTAGGGTACTGAGGTGGCACAAAAAAACATTTAGGATACTAAAAACGAAATCCGAAAGTTTTAAGGTACTAAAATGAAAATATCCCATTTATTTTTGATGCACTCAGATATATTTGTATTTAAATTATTGAATTGCACTTTTGGCTTAAAAGAATAGAAATCACTTCTGATAAAAAAAATAGAAATAACTTCCGATAAAAAATAGAAATAACTGCAGTGTACTTACTTTTTATATTTTTGTCAGAACCGATGTTTTGTAAATGTTAAGCATGTTTTGGAATTGCCAAACATGTACTTATGGATGGTTATTCTTTGTTTGCGTTTGGTGCCAAAATCATGTCAAAGCAAAATGAACAAAGGGTGAAGAAACAAGTGTAGGTGGGGACAATATTCTTGTAAATTGCACAAGAAACTTTCCAGATCATTTGTGCCTTATTAAAACCAACAAGAACAGCAGAGAATTTTAACAAAATTTATGCTTTTTGTACCTTTCATATTTATATTCTGTTTTGTACGCTAGTTTTCTAATGCATACTTATTTTCTTGTCTTTACAGATACGTTTAGCAAACCAGAAAAGAGAGAAAAAAAGATTCTTTGGAGATATGAATCATGTCAAGAAAGAAAATTGGGGGGAGCCCTAGCAGCAGACAAATGGGTCCCATCATCATCACTCCTTCCACCATCACCTTCTTCTTCCTCCCCAACCAGACCTCTCTCTCTCAGTCCATTCCAAACCCCCTAATTTATCTTCCTAAACTTGTTGTTCTGTAATGGAAGCTACTCTAGGGTTACTTGATGGTAGTGGGTCTTCTGGGGTTTCTTCAAATGAGTCAAAGGTGGAAGATTTGGAGCAATACCATGTGGGTATGGCTACATCAAACCCAGATGAGACTGAGACTGAGCTGGAGCTGGGTCTGAGCCTTGGTGGTGGCGGAGTTAAGGTCAAGCCCTCTGCTTGGGGCGAGCGTGTGAAGATCTTGACTGCCAAGGACTTCCCTTCTGTGCTCAGCCATGGCCCTCCTCCTTGTCGCTTCTCCTCTGCTGCAGTTTCTGGGACCAAGAGAGCTGCAGACTCAGGCCCACAAGAGGGTGGATCTCCTCCTCGCTCAAGGTTTCATTTTTTTACCTCTATAATTGCCATAAATGCTTTCTTAATCATGCAAGAATGATTTCTTGTTTGCTTCATTTGGAATCACTCTCTTCATGCATGTCCATGTTTAATTTAACTTTAGGGAAGTCGGTGGTTCCTAACCTTCTTGAACTTTTGATTATCACATCCTAACTCAGACCAACCTTTGGTTACAATTCTATACATAGAAGGTTGAGAATTTTACAAAACATGATATCAGCGTCCAACTTAACGATTTCGTTAACTGAAGAAGGGAAAAGTCGAAACTACCTCCTAAATCGCGTTAACCTTTCATGTATGGAATTGTAACCAAAAGTTGGTCTGGGTTAGGATGTGATAACCAAAGGTTCAAGAAGGTTAGGAACCAACGTTTTTAAATTTTTCTGACCCTTCACGTCAGGGCCGGCCCTGAGAATTTGGAGCCCCAAACGACTCACTTTTTTGAGCCCTTAATCTCGATTTTTTTTTTACCGAAACCATATGTTTTTTGATTCACCCGTTGAAACCCTTTTTTTAACCTTTTTTTTTGCTTAAATTAAGTTCAAATACATCAATATATAGTCACTTTATTTCTTCCATCAATTCTACGATTATCTAAATTTCTCAATGTCACAAAATTTAATTTACATGTCCATATTGTTGTAGTTAACAAGGATTCAATTTACATGGAGATTGATTGAAATATCAATCTGCTTGCATTTATAAAATAAATCTCCACTGGTCATCAGTGTAACATAAACAAATGACAGTTATTTCCAAATAATAGGGTTCACAAGGAAAAAAGTAGGATCTCAGTAACATGCATCCAAGATTAGAAAAAAATTACGAAATAAAAGAAGAGAACAAACACAATGAATGGAAATACAACCTCAGGCCTTCAGAAAATAACAATAGCAACTGAAAAATAAGGAGTCAAAAACTTCCATCTACTGAAATAAGAAGTAGAAAATAGCAGATCTACAAAGCAAAAATCACAAACAAGTAGATCTCAGTTAATATCCATCATAGATCCGAAAATAATAACAAAATAGAAACAGAAAATCACATATTTACAAAGGACTTTTTGGAAAAAAAGAAATCTAAAATAACATGCATTAGATATTCGAGAATATAAACACATGTAATAAATCAAAACAGCAAGAAAAATAAAACAGAAATAGAAGATGAGTGGGAGATTGAAACTTGGATGTTGTCGTGGATTTTAGGGTTAGAAATCTAGAAAGATAGGATATGGAGATTGATATGTGGCTGAGAGTTTGGGAGAGAAGTAGAGAGAGAGAGAGTTGGAAGCATGGAAAGAGAGTTAGAAGTAACTTACATATATATAGGTTAGTTTAGGGTCTGATGATATAATAAGGATGGGCTGTCGGTTGGGCTTGAAAGCCCGCATAGGTATACATCAAATTCAGAAAGGTTGAAAGCCCGTCACGTTTTGAGCCCCAAGCCATGGCTTGGGCTGCTTGGCCTCAGGGCCGGCTCTGCTTCACGTGACTTACACGTGGTCGACGAGTTAACATTGCTGTTAACTTGGACAATTTTGTGTACAGAATTGTAACAAAGGTTGGTCTGGGTTAGGACGTGACAACCAAAGGTTCAAAAAAATTAGGAATGGGCGGTTTCCTTTAATTTTAATTAGCCTAGCATTTATGACTTGAAGCCTTTGTGTCCATTAATGTGGCTTATGGTCATAAATGGATCAGCCTTGTCTGTAGATGATTGATTATTGTTGTGAAAGCAGCCAGGTTGTGGGATGGCCTCCTGTAAGGGCATACAGAATGAACAGTTTGGTGAACCAAGCCAAGATCTCAAGGGCTGAAGAGGACAAGGCAATTGATGGAAATGAAAAGTCCAAGGATGCTTTCAATGCCCACACTTGTACTCCCAAAGCAAAAGGGCATATTGGGTTTGTCAAAGTGAACATGGATGGTATTCCCATTGGCAGGAAGGTGGACTTGCAGGCTCATGCTTGCTACCAGACTTTGGCTCAAACTTTGGAGGACATGTTTTTCAAGCTTACCACGACAAGTTTACATGCAACTGGTGAGTTGAGCCCACACCAAATCATTAGTGAAAGATTACCTGATGCATTCACTAACAGTTGGGCTTTGTAATCAGAACCAAAAGAGCTTCCAGTGAAAGAGAAGTTGTCTAAGCTTTTGGACGGGTCGTGTGACTTTGTGCTTACTTATGAAGACAAGGACGGTGACTGGATGCTCGTTGGAGATGTTCCTTGGAGGTTTACGATAATACTATACTAGTATCATGAAGCTTCATCACATTTATGTCTTTCTAGAGCATAATTCTTCAATTTTCTTGTGTTCAGGATGTTTGTCAGCACTGTCAAAAGGCTCCGAATTATGAAGACTTGTGAGGCTAATGGACTCGGTAAGTGAATCTGCAATCAAAGCTTTGACGTTTTGAGGTTTTAAATTGTTCTACTATCTAAAATCAAGTCAACTATTTGTTTCAGCTCCAAGAGTCCAAGATAAAAACGAGAAACAAAGAAGAAAACCTGTTTAGGTTTAGATCACTGTGCTCAGGGTTTTTGGAGTGAAAGAAAAGTAGAGAATAGCATTTAGCCAAGCTTGACTGATTTTTATCTTCTTTGATTGCCTTTACCCTAGACCGTCATCCGGTCCCCTCTCCGGCCTTTTGATTTTTTATAGGTCGAATTTATCCCCAACATGTTTGTTGCTGCCATGCTGACCTTAAGTCTGCTTTCTCATACTGTATATATGAGATTACTCAACTCTGATACCTAGAGTCTTCAGTTTGCTGAGATTTGTCACAGAATAGAAACTTGTGTGTGCTTCTTTTATTTGTATCTTTTTGAAGTTTACTGCTTGGACATGTTTTCTATATAATGTACCTTATGATATTGAATTAAGCTTGTTTTGTTGCCATTTTTGAATGGATTGTATTGTTTTTTATCCAAGATAAATCATTGCCACTGTTGTCATAAGTGGCAGAATAGGTATGTCGTGAAACCTGAAGTCTCATTTGGTTGAAGAGAAATGAGATATCGTTCCAAACAAACCATAATGTCTACGCATCTGACACATCTCTATGCCTTACATTAATGTACATAGATGACGATCTACTTGTAATAATCAACTTTCAACTGTGCGAATGGATCAGATGAGGAGAAATCAAACAGAAACTCATCTTTAACGTAAAAACTGTATGAATCTATCCAAGACATCCATTTTATAAATAGATGAATGAGATGCAATTGAGTTGTTGATTTGTTAACTACACAAACACAACATTTTTTGATAAGTTGTATGAGCTTTTTAGTAAAACTATCACGTTACTTTTTTTTACCAATTCACAAATTTAGTTTTTTCCGCTTCGTTTGAACTCCGATTAATTTCAAACTTACGCCAAAACTTTTATTATTTCAAGGGCTTTCGATTAAGATCGGTTTTGAATATATTTTTTTGATAAGCGAAAAGTTTATTAACCAAATGTTCTATAAGGTTATAGAACATAGCAAGAAAAGATCCAAATATACATTTTCCTCAAACCAGAACAGCTACAAAGGGCAAAAAACAAACCAGGAAACAAAACAAGATAAGAACAAAACACCTTGCCTACTTCCTAAGCGGGTTCAGACAAGTAAACCGGTTAGAAACCGGAACATGTGTTAAAGCAAGTTCTGTAATCGGGTCCAAGTGATCCTCGTCCTTCCCACTCTCGGAGGCCTTCTTGTACTGATCAAGCACTAAAGAACCAAGGTCAACCGCCTTTCTACCGACTTTTGTGTTGTGACTCCAATTGCCTGAACTATCTTTTTTTGGCAACATTCACAATGAAACGTCCCAATTTATCCCCTTTATCAGCAGAAGACCTGACTCTTGTCTGATACACAACCACTGGTTGAGCAATCACCTTCGACTGACCTTTCTTTGGACGACCACGTCTTTTTGGCTCAGCCTTAGAGATCGGTACTTTTTCTAAGGCATCCTTCCACGGGCTACCTTGAAACCCGATTTCCAGAATCGGTTCTCCACCCCGAGACTGAATGTCATGCGCTTCTGAAACCGAGCCCACAACAACTATCGGGCCCAAATCATTACCAATGCATTTAAAAACATCAACTAGACTCGGATCACTGGCCAACTTCTGGGCAACTGGGCTAGGTCTACTATTTGGCCTGTTAGCTACACAAGGTCCAAATCCACGTGGATCAGAACTAAGTAATTCCGGGCCTACAGCAAACAGAGTCGACCTATTTACCAGCTGGACCAGTCCAATTAATCCTCCTCGGCGAAGCTCGTCTTCCTCGCGTGAGACTTGGTTCTATTGATGCGATTGCGTCACTTTTGGAAACAGAGGATCGCATGTAAGAACCGCTCCTGGTCAACGCCGGTCAAATCGACAGAAAAACAGAAAAATTTAAATTTTTTTGACATACACCTAAATGAACCTAAAATTGACCCCGAGGGTCTTATCGGACTTAAGTTGACCCCGATATCGACCAAAGTGAGTTCTGAGTGACTCATGGCAACTTTTTGAAAAATTCGGGAAAAGTTGAATTTTTGTAGTAAAAGTCAACCGAGTGACGTTTTGGTCCGTTCGAGGCCCGTTTGGGATCCAAAAAACTTAGCCATCGTTACAGCAGTCTTAGTTGGGCCGTTTCCTTGTAGCACGTGAAATTTCGTAATTTCTTGGAAAATGGGCCCGTTCGGGGCCCGAGACGGCCGAATTTCGTGAATCTGACAGAAAAATATCTACAAAGAATTTTTTTTATAAAAAGTGGGACCCACATGTCATGAATGTGGTGGAAGGAAAAAGAGAGGACACCTTTACCCTTGGACTTTGAACTAAAAGACAAAAGGGAGGGGGGTACTTTGGTAATTTTGGTGTGGTTGAATTGTTAAAACAAATAAAAGGTATGTGGAGAAGGGTACACGGCAATTCAGAAAAAAGAAGAGAGAAATAGAGAGAGAAAGAAGAGAGAGAAGGAGAAGAGAGAAAAGAAGAGAGAAGGGTTGGTTTTTGGAGTTTTTGGACGATCAAACCGTTGGATCGGGTTTATTTATGCGTAATCGTCATCCCCTCGTCGTTGCCTACGGTAAGAACCCGACTTTTTCTTGTTTCGACGTGTTTGATTTCTAAGTGTTCGTTTATATTTGGTTAAACGATGAATGGTTGAGGTTTAGGGTTCGTTAGGAACGTTTTGGGGCGAAAAGGAACATTTTTCGTTGTGGCCGTGTGGGGACCACTTGGCCGGGCCTTGGGTTTTTCATGTTCGGGTGGTTTTGGATGATCCCCGAATCGATAATTCACACCCGGAACGAATTATGGATTTAAATTGTGAAAGTTGGAAATTTCGGGTTTAGAAACTTTAAACGCGAATTAAATTGCTCGGAAGTCGGAAATTGATTCCGTCGATTGCATTGGAACCCTTGACTTATTTTAGGATCGTAGAAACGAAAACGGGAATTTTCGGAGCCCCGAAAGGGCGTTTTCTGATCCCGCAAAGATTCGCCGAGCCGGGCGAATCGGAGCCTTTCCGGGCCCGTTGTTGACAATGTCGAGTAATTGGAAAGTTTGGGAGTGATCGACATTACCGGGGTTGCTTTTGGGCGTCTAATTCTTTAAAATTCAGCTTTGCCTGCGAACTTAAAAAGTGTTTTAATTTGTGATCTTGTTAGATCGTGCCGCCGACCGCGGAAAGAGGAGGCTAAGCGGGTGACTGCGAGCACGCCGGAGCTTGGGCGTGGACTTTTGGGAAAGCGTTACGAGGTAGGGAAAAGTAGCCGGATCTCGGCCTTGACTAGGGAAAGTTAACAATAGAAATGCATGTGACACTTAGTAGTGTCGTAGGATAAGTGAACATATCGAACAATAGAAATACTGGTGGCTTTTGGTTGTGCCCGTAGGTTAAGTAACCTGTTGTGTTTCTGAGGGTGGTCATGTGTGCCTTTGGGGTGTTGAACCCGTATGTTACTGTGTGTGTGTCGTGGGTGGTCATGTGTGCCTTTGGGGTGTTGAACCCGTATGTTACTGTTTGTGTGTCGTGGGTGGCCATGTGTGACTGTGGGGTGTTAAACCTGTATTGTTGCTGACTGTCCTGCTGAGGGGTAGTTAGTCGTATATTATTGTCGTTATTCGTTGAACCTTGGGTGATGACTGTGATTGCATGGAGGTTGGGGCCCGCCTGACAGAAAAGGGGTCCTGGGTCGCGTGCGTGAGGGTTGGCTAGCCTTCCGACTAACCATCGGTAAAGTTGTGCATTCTTCTGCGACGAAGAGCGGCTCCCCTTCCGACTAGCTATCGGAAAAGTATTGATGTATATGTCGCGAACAGGTCGACCGCCTGGCCCGACTGCATGTCGGGAAAGTTGCGTGGGGCAGGCTCAAGCCCAACCGGTTAGCAACCGACACTGAGTAGCTGGAGTGCGATCCTTTGTGATCTTGGGTGTTGCGTGGTTATTATTTGCGTTTTGGGTTGAGATCGTAACCGCTGTGTCGGGTCTACATTACGCGTTCGGGTTTGAGTTGGCTAGGAAAGTTTAGTAGTCGTTTTGCGTGACCGTCAGTCGAATTTGAGTTTGGGATAGTAGTCCCTGGTGTTTTGTTTGTTGTTGGTGTTCCCGGCATTTCTGCTAGTATGTCGTAGTCAGTCTGGTATCCGTGGTGGTGAGCGAAACGCTCACCCCTAGCTGCTTTTCCTACAGGTACTAGTCGCGAGGCGGACTAGGGGGAACTCTCGAAGCTTGAAGAGCTGGCAGCGGGGAGTCCGGGTTTTTGGGAGTTTAACGACGTACGCTTTGTTTTTTTTGTCCGCTTGTTTTGGACGTGTTTTCAGTTGTAAAATATTATTTTGATTAACTCAAAGTGGTGATTTTAAGCGGTTTATTAAAATGTTTGAAAATTGTTTTATTGTTTCACCGTTTGCGTTCCGGGTTCGGTCTTGACGAATTAGGGGCGCGACATCGCAATCCACAACAGGCGCTGAAATCACGGGGCTTGATTTCTGTAACACCAAATCCGGGATAGAGATGCCACGATCCACGCGATTTTGATTCGCTCTGAACTGTTTGTAATCCTCAGCGATCCGAACACCTTCCATCACCGACGAGCCTCGTGTCGGACGATCCATGGCAACAAACAGCTTATAGCCATTTAGTTTATACCCATTTAGGGTTTTGATTTCCTGCACAGCCGAAGACGAATTTGCAAATTCTGCGAATCCAAACCAACGTCATTTCCTATTCGGTTTTGAGACAACATTCGCATCAACCACCTCCCCAAATCGAGATAACGAGTTGCGCGCCCACTCCGACGTAGTGCCCCAAGGAAGGTTATATAAAAAGATCATGCAACCCTTGATACTATCCTTCCCTGCTTGTGTGTCCTGAAACAGAGGATGCGGAGTTACCCCTGACGCTGCTGCAGGAACCACCGGCACAGATTTGGCCGGACGCTCCTTAACCAGACCCTTTGCTGCCAGTTTAGCCTTCGCTTTACCAGCATCCAGAGCAGCAACGATATCCTCATCCTTGGCCGGACACTTAACTGGACCCTTTGCTTTGGCCTTTGTCTTGTGCCCAACGTCCAGAGTAGAAACAGTGGCCACATAATCCTTGTACAGAGAGAGCAGAACTATGCCAAAGGTAGAAAAGGACAAGAGAGACGTATCGAGATCACACCTGTTTTGCCGACGAAATTGAAACCTCTATCGGCGATCCCGAGTGGTCACTATCGCTCAAATCCCTTGAAATTGAACCAAAAACACCCCGAAAACGATCGTTTCCACACAAGTAAAAACCCCATTTTCTGATCGGCGTCTCTATGACTCTACAATCGAAACACAGCACGAAACAAGGGAGAACAGATCGGTCATGAATATATTTTGAAGAAAGAAAAAAAAAATCATTTTGTGACTGATTTTTAAAAAAATATAGGGAAATCGACACATAACCCTAGCTAGTTATCACTGTTTTTTCACATCACCCCCCCCCCCCCCACAACTATTTTTTGTGACATTTAAACCCTCTAACTTCATTTAATTTTCATTTTAGTCCATTTCCGTTACATTTTGGATGGAAAAACGACCATGTGAAGATCTTAAAAAAATTAAAAGTCAAAAATTCCCTTTAACCTTAAATAACCATAAACTAAACTAAACTAACCCTCGTTATTCTCTCTTCTGTCACCCTCATTCCTCGAGATTTTTACTGAAAGGGCCTTATTTTTTGTAAGTGTTAGGAGGGTAGACCTCGGAATATATCAAACTTATTTTCTTTTCATTTTGATTTTCTTTTTCATCTAAAAAATATAAGATTACCCTTATACCCTTTCAACACTTAGCCAAAAAACCATGAATCCATCCCAGTCAGCAGCCTTGTCTTCTTTTTTTCCCTCCTTCACGTTTCTTCACACCTCAACTCAAACGAAACCCCACGAAGGCCAACCCAACTAATTTCCGTGCACAGTTTATCTCATCTCCGTTCTTCTCCCTCGTCGTCGTCATCTCCAAGCTTGGAGGATCAAGTTCCAGTTGAAGTTCTTCTCCTTTTCCGACCAGTTTCAGTACTGTCCGAGCTACCCAGTGATCTGATATGGTAAGTAATCCCTAACCTATCTGATTTCCATTCATTTGTATGCTTAGATTGCTTAGATAGGTTTAATTGTTGTGTAGATACATTTAATTTTGGTCTGAAAGTATGCATTTAGGGGATTGTTATGCTTGGATACGGTTCAGGGGACTTCTAGGTCGTAGTCTGTCCTGGCTCGACGTCTGGGAGTTATCTCCCCGAATGGATGGTTAGGTCGAAAAATTGAGACCGGTTCTGGTTGGTTGTCTGGAAATTATATCCCTCTTCTATGTGTGTTATTACATTTTTGCAGTTGAATTGTTTTGTGTAATTCCTTGTGTGTACCCTTCCAGGCAAGTTTGTCATCCCTAGATCCTAGGTCAAACTCATTTGATGAAGAAGTTGAAAGTGCTAAGACAATGTCCTCCGAACAAGAAATTCCTAGTTTTGAGGGAGAAAGTTCCAGCTCAAGCCAAGAAAATGCAGAAGTAGTACAAATTGAGGTGCCTCCTTTTGAACCTGTTTTGGCCGAGAATGAACATTTTGACTGCAAGATTTCAGTCAAAAGTCATTTAGGGGCAACTTCCAAGTTCATCAAGGGAGAACTTGAGAAGTTAAATGATGAAGAGGTCCACCTGAGAGAGCTGCAGCGATCTCTATTCAGGCATTTGTTGGACGTCCAACCGAATAGTGATAATTCTTGTCAAATTCCTTGGGCGTTGTTAGTTCGAGAAATTAAATTGGAGCAGTCGTCTGAGATTTGATTTTTGGTTCAATTTAGGCCAGTGAGATTATCTTTGAAGGAATATTGTTTAATATTGGGGCTGAGGTGTGGAAATTTTCCAGAGGATAAATTTTATAAAAAACAATTGAAGTCCAAAGTATTTTCCACCAAACACTTCCCGACCCTAGAAGCTAGTATGGTGACCTTAGAGAAGAAATTGACTGACTTGGTTGAGGAAAAAATGCTTATTAGGCCTTAGACGAAGCGTAATTGGGATATCATTAGAGTGTGTTTTCTGTTGATGATCGGGGGAGTATTGATGCCATTGGACAGACGATACCATAAGTTGGATCGAGACTATTTGGCACTAGTAGATAACCTAAAGATGTTCTACACATACCCTTGGGGTAATCTGTCCTTCAAGGATCTGCTGAAACAAATAAAATCGAAGAAGTTGAGAAGTAAAGCAAGTGTGGCTCAGAAGAACTCAAGAAATGAGAGTAGTATGACGTATACCGGATTTATTCTTCCTCTAACGGTAAGTAGATATTCATTAATACCAAATAAATATCGTAGTATACATGCTCTCTTATGATTTGTATCTTCTGTCGTAGGTACTTGCATTTGAATGCATACCATCATTAGCAAGGAAGTTTGCAACAATTCGTCAAGAATTTTGCGCAAACTTACCTAGGATTTTGATATGGAGGACAACTTGGAGTAGAAATCCCTCTTACAGTGCTGTTAAGGAAGTACTCTTACAAAGCACACCGGAGGTTAGGAATTTAGTTGCAACTTCACATTTGATATAAATTTTAACATACTAATTTTATTTGTTTTTTTGTGCTCAGGAAATAGTAAGTCTGTTGGTCCCCAATGAGGAAGAAAAGAAGCAGCCTTGGATGATAGAATTCAAGAAGCTTGAAGAAGAACATCCGAATCCGTTGTTGGACAACATGATTGACAAGTTGGAGCAAGGCTATGTAGTCTCATTTCCTCATGATGAGACCGTCCATGTGGTAGCGCAACCCAAGTAGAGGTTGATACGTCACACCCACCGTCAGAGCCTCAGTCACATCCATAGTCCGATGATGGGACTTTCGAAGGCTGTCATGGAGCAAATTGAGGTGCTAAAGACACAATTCCTGGAACTGAAGGCTGATCTGGAAAGGTCGATGATAGTGCAGAAGAAACAATTTGATATGATCATGGATGCTCTGTCCATCCAGCATGATGCATTCAATCATGCATCAAACGAATTCTGCCCACCTTCTGAAGCATCAATTCCTGATCAGGACAACCAGAACAACCACGATGACATGCACATGTTCAAGGATTTGACGGATGGGAATGTGAACCAAGACAACCAGGATGTGAACCAAGAAGGAGGGTTAGAAGGCCTGCCCGCTGGAGATGAAGTTGAAGGGAACCGAGAAGAATAAGAAGTAGTACCCGTTGTACCTTCTGTACCTAAGAAGAAGAAGAAGAAGAAGAAGAAGAAGAAGAAGAAGAAGAAGAAGAAGAAGAAGAAGAAGAAGAAGAAGAAGAAGAAGAAGAAGAAGAAGAAGCAGAAGAAGAAGAAGAAGAAGAAGAAGAAGAAGAATGCTCTGTCCATCCGGCATGATGCATTCAATCATGCATCAAACGAATTCTGCCCACCTTCTGAAGCATCAATTCCTAATCAGGACAACCAGAACAACCGCGATGACATGCACATGTTCAAGGATTTGACGGATGGGAATGTGAACCAAGACAACCAGGATGTGAACCAAGAAGGAGGGTTAGAAGGACTGCCCGCTGGAGTTGAAGTTGAAGGGAACCGAGAAGAATAAGAAGTAGTACCCGTTGTACCTTCTATACCTGTTGTACCTACTGAAGAAGAAGAATACAAAGATGAAGAAGAAGAAGAAGAAGAAGAAGAAGAAGAAGAAGAAGAAGAAGAAGAAGAAGAAGAAGAAGAAGAAGAAGAAGAAGAAGAATGCTCTGTCCATCCGGCATGATGCATTCAATCATGCATCAAACGAATTCTGCCCACCTTCTGAAGCATCAATTCCTAATCAGGACAACCAGAACAACCGCGATGACATGCACATGTTCAAGGATTTGACGGATGGGAATGTGAACCAAGACAACCAGGATGTGAACCAAGAAGGAGGGTTAGAAGGACTGCCCGCTGGAGTTGAAGTTGAAGGGAACCGAGAAGAATAAGAAGTAGTACCCGTTGTACCTTCTGTACCTGTTGTACCTACTGAAGAAGAATAAAAAGATGAAAAAGAAGAAGAAGAAGAAGAAGTTGAAAAAGAAGAAGAAGAAGAAGAAGAAGAAGAAGAAGAAGAAGAAGAAGAAGAAGAAGAAGAAGAAGAAGAAGAAGAAGAAGAAGAAGAAGAAGAAGAAGAAGAAGAAGAAGAAGAAGAAGAAGAAGAAGAAGAATGCTCTGTCCATCCGGCATGATGCATTCAATCATGCATCAAACGAATTCTGCCCACCTTCTGAAGCATCAATTCCTAATCAGGACAACCAGAACAACCGCGATGACATGCACATGTTCAAGGATTTGACGGATGGGAATGTGAACCAAGACAATCAGGATGTGAACCAAGAAGGAGGGTTAGAAGGACTGCCCGCTGGAGTTGAAGTTGAAGGGAACCGAGAAGAATAAGAAGTAGTACCCGTTGTACCTTCTATACCTGTTGTACCTACTGAAGAAGAAGAATACAAAGAAGAAGAAGAAGAAGAAGAAGAAGAAGAAGAAGAAGAAGAAGAAGAAGAAGAAGAAGAAGAAGAAGAAGAAGAAGAAGAAGAAGAAGAAGAAGAAGAAGAAGAAGAAGAAGAAGAAGATGAAGAATGCTCTGTCCATCCGGCATGATGCATTCAATCATGCATCAAACGAATTCTGCCCACTTTCTGAAGCATCAATTCCTAATCAGGACAACCAGAACAACCGCGATGACATGCACATGTTCAAGGATTTGACGGATGGGAATGTGAACCAAGACAACCAGGATGTGAACCAAGAAGGAGGGTTAGAAGGACTGCCCGCTGGAGTTGAAGTTGAAGGGAACCGAGAAGAATAAGAAGTAGTACCCGTTGTACCTTCTGTACCTGTTGTACCTACTGAAGAAGAAGAATAAAAAGATGAAAAAGAAGAAGAAGAAGAAGAAGAAGAAGAAGAAGAAGAAGAAGAAGAAGAAGAAGAAGAAGAAGAATGCTCTGTCCATCCGGCATGATGCATTCAATCATGCATCAAACGAATTCTGCCCACCTTCTGAAGCATCAATTCCTAATCAGGACAACCAGAACAACCGCGATGACATGCACATGTTCAAGGATTTGACGGATGAGAATGTGAACCAAGACAACCAGGATGTGAACCAAGAAGGAGGGTTAGAAGGAATGCCCGCTGGAGTTGAAGTTGAAGGGAACCGAGAAGAATAAGAAGTAGTACCCGTTGTACCTTCTGTACCTGTTGTACCTACTGAAGAAGAAGAAGAAGAAGAAGAAGAAGAAGAAGAAGAAGAAGAAGAAGAAGTACCTGATGTACCCGTTGTGAACCAAGAAGAAGAAGATGAAGTGCCCAATGTAGAGGAGGTCGTAAAAATTGGAATGGCCGCTGTAGAGGAAGTGGCCCAACGAGAAGAAGAACAAGAGGCTGTTGTTGAGGAAGTGGCTCAACATGAAGAAATGGCTGCTGGAAATCTGGAAATGCCGGATGTCCAACACGAAATGGCCCAACACGAAGTCCTCGTTGAAAAGGATGTCCCTGTTGAAAAAGATGCCGGTGAAATGGAAATGCCGGATGTAAACCAAGAGATGGAGATGGAGATGGAGCTTCCTATTGTGAGGGAAATGCCAATTACAAGAACAAGAACCAAGCGTCTCGCTGCTAAGATCACCCCAAAGAAGCCTGTCACAACAAAGAAGCACGTCGCAACAAAGAAGCGGAAGAGAGAACCAAAGATTGAAGTGCCAAAACCTGTTATACACAAAGATGACAGTGAAGCAACAAAGACCAAAAAGAGGAGACTTCTTGTCAATTTGGAGAAGATGGGCACTCTTCTAAAACATGATCCATCCACAGCCCAGGTGTATTCGGATGTAAGAACACTACTGCGGATGAAGAACGTAGCCAAGGAAAAAATCCCACGTACACCTTACGGGGAGCTCACCCGGTATTACTTCCATCTGTTAAGCCGGTGTCACGACAAGTTCACTGACAAGGTAAGGTGTAATTTTACTTATTATTTGCATTGTTTTCAATTTACTTTTATTAGGAATTTAATTCACTTTCATGTATGCAACACATGGATGATGGGTTGTTGGGAATTAGAAAGCGGCAGGGGCGTTTCACTAAGCACTATGCACAAGATTTCGTGGTGTTGGACACAACATTTGCTATTGCAATCAAGGAAGAACACGTGAAATGCAGCATCACTGATTTATGGAAAGTACCACAGTGCTTAATGGCGTATGTTAGAGGTGATCGTCCGCTGCATGCTTGTAAGGCTTGGGGAGGGTGTGAGAAAATATATTTTCCTGTGGAGCTGGACAAAAAAGAGGCACATTGGGTTATGGTCGTGGCGGACATATCTCGCTGCATCTTTTTTGTGTATGATAGCGATACATGAGTTGTTCCAGAAGCATCTGTCTTAGACGGCATGATGAAACCTTATTTGGTGATGATCCCACCCATGCTCATTGCTTCGAAGATGTTTCACGGGGAATTACTGAATTCGGGGACGAGTTGGACGTATGAAAGGGCACCGGGTATGCCTCAACAGGAGTTGAAGTATGGGTGTGCATAAACACTTTTCATCTTAAAATTTAGTTAGCTATAACTTAATATTTGTTGTCACTAATTCGCTTTTATTGTGCAGAGGAGACTCAGTTGTTTATGCCATAATGCATTGCGAGCTGCAACTACAAGAATTTCCTATTGCCGATTATATGAAACAGTCTCATGTCCCTGTTTATCGATTGAAGATGTGTGTGGATGTAGCCAACAAGTTCGAGAAGCTACTTGATTACAAATATGACTGAATATGTTTTTGGAGAAATGTTTAATTGATTACTGTTGGAAACATATTTGTTGGTTTAAGCTACTGGATTACAAATGATCAATGTTGAATGGATTAATTAATGTGTATGATTAATGTGTTTGATTAATGTGTTTGAGAAATGCCAGTTTGATTATAATATGATTTTTTGTTATAATCTGATGTGTTGTGTTTGAATGGGTTATAATCAGATTCACAAAGGGAGATTAGGTCGGGGACACATTCTGACCAGATCTGGGATCCAATCCATCAAAAGATTTGTATAATTAATGTCTATAATCATATTATGATAGATTTGCACAATATATTTAGAAACACTAAGTCTGATTTATGGTTGAACCATATTGTCTTGTCAAATTTATTAGTGGACTACACTTGTATTAATGGATGTAATTTGTAAATTCTAAGGTCGAGGACTCAGTAGGACCAGATCCGGGTGTCGATCTAGAACATTATGGTCAGGTCGGGTTCGTATTCGGGTGATGATGACATGTGTCATTCCCTATTTAAGGGTGAATAGTGGGGTCTTGTCAATTAAATTAGTTGAACCGACGAGTCCCTTCGAATTACTACTAATAGGTGCCTTTTTAATAACTTCTTAACCTTATGTGTCATGTCTCTTCAATTTTTGTAATGATGATTTTCACTTTTTGAACCCTATTTAAGAGCCGATCTGGAACTCATTCCATCTATTCTGGTTTTTACAGCCTTGCTCTTGCCTTCTCAAATTTCCTTGCTTTCTTTCTCACTTCTTCGTTCCTTCCACCATTTAATCGTGATCATGGCCCCTTCAGCACCACCACCACCACCACCACCACCACCATGTTTCCGTCAACCACCACCACCACTACGCCGCGGACCAGGGCTGCTACCACCACCACCACCACCTCCTCCGCCGCCATCCGCAGATGCACCTTGGTTCCTTGAGGACGCAGGCTATTTCCAACCGGGGGAGGACTTCTCCTAGTCCGTTGTTACCAGCATCAACTCCTCTGATGACGAAGACGGGGAAAAGGTCGGTTTCATACGGAGACGGGGCTGCTCCGACGACGATGAACTCCCGCAGGACGAGCCGTTTTCTGGCGACGCCGAAGAGGGAGACCCGGACGAAGACGAGCAACTCGCTGGTGACGAGGAGGAGGAGGAAGACGAGGAGGAGGACCCCGAGGAGGAAGAGGAGGAAGAGGAAGAGGAAGAGGAGGAAGACGACGAGGAAGCCTTAGCCATGGAAGAAGACGACCTGGAGGAAGACGACAAAGCCCTAGCCATGGAAGAAGACGACCCCCTAGTGACCGACCCCAATGATGATGATGACGTTGGAGAGAGCTGCGACTCCAATGATGATGATACTATGATGAAACCCACCCCGCCAAGGACATGAAGGAAGAAGAAGAACAACCAGGATTAGTTACGTTAGTTTTTTTTGTTTTTGTTTTTTTAATCTAGTCAGACTTTGGATGGTTGACTTGCAACCATCCTTAAAAAGTTTTTTTTGTTGATTTGACTGATATGCAGTCAAATCTATTTTGGTGAAATAGTAATGAAGGTTTAATATCTATGTTTGTAACTTCTACTCGAGTTTCTGAGTTTCTGCAATATGGGTCTCCATCTGCCTAACATCTGCTAATCTGGAAAATTTATAATAGATCTAGCATAATAATAATAGATCTATAGTTAATAATGCAGTTCATATTTTGTATATGAGACTTACTAGCCAGAATGACGGTGTGGTATGGGAGTATAGTTTCAGTTTATTCAGCCAGTCTATGAAATATGGTCAGATCTTACTGCCAATCTGGGAAATATGGTCAGATCTTACTGCCAATCTGGGATGTATTTAGGGTCGGGTCGGGTAAAACAGAGAGCAAAGTGTTCTTCCAAGTACATAACTGATGAAGTTTGGATAGAGGTATAAAATCCATCTAGTGACAATAAAAATAGCAAAGTGTTCAACAAATTTATTAATGCTCTATTACAAAAAAAAACCACAAAATGTTCATAACTCCACAACGTGTTGAAAATTAACTAATGTTGAAATTTAAAAAGTGGTCATGCCAATTACATAACAGACGACATGGCACATGTTGTCCTTGTATGACCAACTATACCACATAGTCCACATTTTCTTGGTGCCCGACGACGTGGCTCATCGGCGGATGGGATTCGGTTCATTACTGGTCTACCGCGCTTCAATGTTAACTTTGGAGGAAGAACCTTCATAAACGGTTCGGAGCTATCAAAATACCAATCTCGTTCAGCTGGAACAGGATACAAGGTTTCAGAATACGCCCTTCTCCACATGTCGAGCGAGTAAAATTCGGAGCAGAACTGATGACAATCAATTTTTCTTAATTTGGCAGCTGTTATTGCATGCACACAAGACAATTTATCCAAGTCGAACACACAACATTCGCATCGCTTCTCAGACAAATTAACTATGGATACATGTTTCTTACCAGTAACTTGAAACTCTGACACGTTGAGTTGTATCACACTCATTTTTTCAGCAACTCTTGTCCTTCCCCGAATGAGTGCTGAGTTAATGTTGTACTTGGAGGTATACATGCAATTAGAAGGCGACGGTTGTTGAACCACTCAGAAACTTTCGCCTGCATAGCATCAAGCAATATAATGATTGGCCACTCTCTTGGCTCTCTCAATGCCGCGTTTATCAATTCGACTCCATTTGTTGTCATAATATTGTACCGAGCACCTCTAAAATGTGCTCTAGCCCACTGATGTAATTCTATATTTGTTTCTTCAAGATACACGATGGATGTTGGGAAGTCTTTGCTCATATTTGCATACAATCTGTTGAAGTCAGATACCTTGTAGGCCTCAGCAACTTGTTTGAAACTTTCTACAACCCCGGTCTTAATACTTGAATGAGTTCTGACATTTCGACTGAGATGTCACCTACAGTGTCCATGCTCTGCTTTGGGGTAGATCTTCAACCTCCCATTGATGATACTTTGATGCCTATCAGAAAGGATTAATAAGTCATCTCCATCTGGTATACATTCTTGTAACTTCTCAAAAAACCATATCCATGAAGCATCATTCTCTGAGTCTACAACTCCCCCAAGCAATAGAATATTGTTGATGATGACCATCTTGTGCCGTTGCAATAAGCATTACTTCTTTGAACTCTGTCTTCAACAAGGTACCATCAACTGCAACGACTTTTCTCATATTCGACCATCCTCGAACACATGTTGCATATGCAATAAATACATATTTGAATCTGCTTTCTCTATCCACCTCCAGACGAGTGATTGTGCCTGGATTCTTCTCTACAACCATCTCCAAATATGCCGGAAGGAGTCCATAACTATTTGTGGGATCCCCTCTAAGTAAAATGTTGGCAAGTCTTCGGGCCTTCCACGCTTTCCAGTATGGTATTTGGCATCCTCCTTGTTCAGCATTTTGCATAAGAATTTGAATTAATCTGGGGACTGGTGTTGTTTTTTGACCCTCACAACTTTTCCTCACACATTCAGCAACATATTTAGTACTTGGTCCATGGTTGTGGAGCGTTGCTGATTTTGCAGAGCAAAAGTGAGTATTGAAATATGTTCTGATGGTGAACTTATCTGAATTTCCAATTTTGGCAGCACGCACTCTCCATCCACAATTCTGGTCAACACATTTTGCCACATACACTGTCTTGTTAGATTTGGCAGCTCGATAGCCAAACCCGACCTTCACATCAATATGTGACAATTCTTTGAAACTCTTCTTTTGTGTCAAATTCATCACCAACTACTAAATCTGACCCATCTTGGAAACCAATCGAGTTTGATTCGACATCACACACTTCAGCCGGGTAAAAGTGCTCTACAGGATCATAATGTGTTCGTCTTCATCGTCCCTATATTCCATCTCATCATCAACACTGTATTGTTCTGAATACTCTTCTTCTTCCATATCATCATAATCCACATCATCAAAAGAACTGTAGTGTTCTTCATACTCACGTTCGTATTCGTCTTCATCTTCGTCATCCTCATACAAATCATCATCAAAACTTAACTGCTCTGGAGTAAGATTTGACCCCGCTATTGGTGCATCAGTAGTACCCGTACTAGCAGCTCGACGTGGGAGAAAAACGTGTCGCCCACTTACACCACTCATCATATCAACGGAAAATGATGTTCCCAAAGTACTCAGCGGGGGGCGGAATTATTTCCATACCACGGGAAACTTTCTTACTGGCCTCCACACGCAATATGTTGTTTCGAATCCCAAGTCCATATTCCACAAGAAAACCCCGAACAGTTTCATCGTCTTCTAAAATAACAGGATCCATTGCTCCAATATCGATAGGCATGTCCGGTACTAAGTAACTCACTTTAAGTTCCATTTCATTTTCATCCACACCGGTCTTCTCATATAGTTTATCCCATAAACTCTTCTTCAATGATGTATCCGACTCATCTAGAAGGATATTCATAGACTTTGAGTTACGTGGTATCCACCTGTAATTCTCGTTCTCTTCCTTATATTCTCCACCATAAGAAGCATGTATTAGCACTCGAACTATTCCTACAACAATTAGGAACATATAAAGTTATAATTTACCATAATGGACTTCTACTAATATTTAAAAATTTGTTTTCAAACAATTTAAAACCAAAAGGAATCTGTAAATAAATAAAGGACTTATACGAATATTTTAAAACAAAACCAAAAAGGGCTCAGTTACTACAGATATGATGAGGAAATAACGGATTAGCACAACATTCTGTTACATTAAACACTGGATGGACACCCGGGTCTAGTTTACATAAAACCAGATCGACAAGACGACCTGCTAAGACCTCATACCAGAACGTATAAAACTGAGAGGACTCTACGATCCTTGAACCTTAAAATCGTGAAATGGAGTTCAATACTAGTTCGAAATATGCTTCAAAAGCATTCCATGATAATACAAACTAAGTTTATACAAACATCTTGCGAAAAATCTTCAAATTGTATGCATAAACTACAAATTAGCTCTTTCCTAATTACTTACCTCTACCTAGGGCTTTTCTGTGCAGGCTTCTTTGCCAATTAATTGAGCTACTTGGACGACCAATTGAAGAAGAAAAAACAGATAAGAGGACCAGCAATGCACGGGACAAAAAGAATCAGCGAGTAAAGGTGAAAAACGAGGATGAAGGAGAAGGAGGTGAACGAGAACCCGAGAACAAACCCCCAAACCCCGCCCAATTCAGCTGCCTCATCGTGCTGACGTGGATTTCGCGCCAAACTTCTTGCTGAGTGGGCGCTGACATGGAACACACTTGGTTGCTGACATGGATAAGATAAAAGGGTAGGTTTGACATTAATGAACTGTCATTAATGAGAGGGCTACTTTGGTTAGAGATAAAAACTAAAGCCTACATAAGTGACACTTACAAAAAATAAGGCCATTTTGGTAAAGAACCCCCAATTCCTCTTGTACCTAAAGCCATTTACACAATATCTCTCACACCATTTTCTCAGCTCTCTCTTCTCCTCTCTCCACAACCATTACCTCCTTGCCTCGCCTCCATCACCGGACCATCCCCTCTTTCTTTCTCAGCGGCACTTGTCGATTTTGGTTCAGTTGTTGGTTCCATCTTGTTTTTAGAGGTGAAAAATTTTGGGGCTTTTGGGTTTCTTATTCAATTTTCATTCTTATGGAAACCTTTGTCCCAAACAAAGGACAAAATTAGGGGCTTTGGGGTTTCTTCTTCCATTTTCAGATCTCTCCATGTTAGTTTTCAAAAAATTGTTGGATTCAATTCAAATTTGATGGTGTAAGAGATTAATTTTTTAGGGAGGCTCGAGCTCAAGAACAACCAAATCAGATCTAGGGTTTTAAAATTTCAATCTTCTTTTTTCTTATTTTTCGTTTATTTTTTATTTAAAAATAAAATATATGGCATCGTTCTAGTATAGTATGTATTTTTTGCTCTGAAGTTCGGGTATTGGTATGTACTTTGACTTAATTGATCCTTCCCTCTATGCATATTCAATGTGTTTTGGTTAATTGAATGGTCTGTGAATTGAATATGGAATTAAATGTGGTGTGATTGTGTGAATTGAATATGTTGTGATTGTGAAGAAGAAATTGATTTTGTTTTGGTTAATTATTAGCTGGTTATGTTTATGAAAAAAAAACTAAAGAACTTAAAAATTAAGTACAAAACAATGAAATGGAAAAAAATTAAGAAAAAATGATTAATATGAAAATTAGAAGATTTTTTTTATAAAAAAAGTTGACACAAATTAATAAATATCAAAGAAAAAGGATCCATGAAAATAAAAATTTAATGAATATTTATAAAAATACAAAATTAATTAATTCTGAAAATAAATAACCTTTTAATTAAAATTAAGGAAATAATTGAAATTTTAAAAAAAGTATTTTTTTGTGGTAAAATTTGAAGGTTAAGGAAGGGTAATATTAATATTTCAATAATTTTGAGTTTGTAAGAGTAATGGCATGGTTTTGCAAATTTGATGGTTAGGGAGGACTATTTTGGACTTTTTACGTCTCTTAAATGGAAAGTTAACAGAGCAAAGTGAAAAAAAAATGAAGTTAGGGGGTTTAAATGTCACAAAAAATAGTTAGAGAGGTGATGTGAAAACGGTGATAGTTAGCCGGGGTTTTCCCATATATATATATATATATATATATATATATATATAGAGAGAGAGAGAGAGAGAGAGAGAGTTGGTATCAAGTACAAACCACCCCTTATTGTGCAAACTACGAACCAATCTGAGCCATAGAATCCCCCAAAGTGATGTCAGCAGAGCGCACCAGATGCTGACATGTGGGCAATAAATATATAAAACACCGCACCTTATTCTGCAAAGGGTAAACTACAAATGCATACCCTCAAGTATGCACGTTTAACCGATGAATACCCTGAAGTTTAAAGTTAACTGATGCATACCCTGAAGTTACGAGTTGTAACTCAAAACCCCTTCTGTCAACTAAAATGACCAAAATACCCTTAGTGATTTTTTAATATAAATGAAGTGATTTTTTAAATAAAAATGAACCATTCAATAAGTATATATATATATATATAACAAAAGTAATTTTTGTTAGTCTTAGTGTCCGTAGTTCAATCCTAAATGTCTAAATGTATATATCATCGTTAGCAATAAAATGAAAGCGGCTTTATATTACTTATGTGTTGGAGTAATATATCGATGTGCGCTCTGATCTATGCCCACAATGCGAATAGAACCATAGATCGAGATAGATCACACTCGATGGGTCCCTAGTCAACAAAGCTTCACTAGAAGCGACTAGTATGAAAGATGGCTCTTTATGGCTTACGTTCTGTTAGTCATTGGAATGGGATTCCGGAGTCTGATCATAGATATCATGTGGGACATGATATTGGACGACCCGACATGAATATGTGCCATAGATCAAGTCATGAACATATTCATTGTCGTAGCTTGTCATGTATCCTTAGACCAAGGAGTTTTTGTGATCGGTATGCAGTAAACAACTGAGTTTGACCTGAGCCTAACGTTGTCCGTAACAGGGCTTCCATAACGGCCAAGATTGGCTTGTGGACAGACTGCATGAGTGACACGAAAGACGGCTAAGGGATTTATCCCTCATACTACGGTATGGGAAAGATATCGGTTCTCGGCCGCTTGATCGAGAGTGGCTGAATGAATAGCATGGCCATGCACATGATATGTGTATCATATATTCAGTCATCTCACATATCAAGGAACAGTGATTGAGAATAATAAGGATGACGGCTCTATGCCTTATCTCAATCAGGATATCGGAGATAAAAGGATAATGACAGGGACGACGGAAAGGTTAGAATCGACAGGGTCGATTCGTTATGTAGTGTCAGGCAATACTAAAGTCTCGTTAGCTGCCACTTAAATAGGATCAAGTAAAATGGGATTTTACGTTGATCTATTGACATGCATAAACCTAAGGGTCACACCGGAGGATGAAACTCATTGACACATTTATGGAGAATGGCCAAAAGGGAGTTGTCTCGGGACATGTAAGAACCGCTCCCGGTCAACGCCGGTCAATCGGCGGAAAAACATAAAAATTTAAGAATTTTGGACAGACACATAATGTCACGCCCCAATTTCAGTAAAACCGAACTAGGGACGCGAACATTTAAAATAATAAAACCATTTGAAACCTGTTTTGAATAAACACTTTAAAATCACCATTTGTTCAACAAAATAATATTTACAACTTAAAACACGTCTGAGGTGTGGAAAAAAGTATGGTATCCGTCGCTAGACTCAATTAAACCCAGAATCCCGCTTCTAGCTCTTCAAGCTTCAGAAGCTCACCTAGTCCAACCTGCGAACGGTACCTGTAGGAAAAGCAGCTAGGGGTGAGCGTTCGTTCACCACCACGGATAATAGACTGACTACGCATAATTAGCAGACAATGCCGGTAACACCAACACAACTCAACACCGGGGAACACCATCCCCAACCCAAGTACTCCGACTGAACACACACCCACTGTTACCTTCCTTGACCAACTCAATACCCTGACACGTAAAGTAGACCCGACATAACGATCGACGACCTCCTCCAACAACACGATAGACAACCACGCAACACCCAAGATCACAAAGGATCGCATACCAAACAAGATCACAAAGGATCGCATACAACTGCTCAGTAACCATCTCTGTCTCTCGCCCTTTACCGATCCCAGTCAGGTCAGGCGGTCGACCTGTCGCGTAACTTCTCCCGATCCCAGTCGGGAGGCTAACCCACAACCTCTCCGCTTCACCCGATTCCAATTGGGTGGTTAGCCACACCCGCGCGTCCTTCCCCCGATCCCAGTCGGGGAGCTAGCCCACAACCTCTCCGCTTCTCCCGATCCCAGTCGGGAGGCTAGCTACACCACACAACCTCCACCAATATCAAGTAACCAATCACAATCACAAGCAAGGTTCGACAAACAGCAACATACCGGTTCAACACTCCACAGGCACTCATGGCCACCCAAGACCCCAACGGTAAAACACGGACTCAACAACCCCACGGGCACTCACGGCCTCCCAAGACACACCAACCATAACTCACGAGCTCAGCAACCCCACGGGCACTCATGGCCACCCAAGACACACCAACGGTAACTCACGGGCTCAACAACCCCACGGCACTCACGACCACCCAAGACACACCAACAGTAACTCACGGGCTCAACAACCCCACGACACTCACGGCCACCCAAGACACACCAACAGTAAAGACACGGTCTCAACAACCCCACAGGCACTCACGGCCTCCCAAGACACACCAATAGTAAAGACACGGGTTCAACAACCCCACGGCACTCAGGGCCACCCAAGACATACCAACAGTAACTCACGGGCTCAACAACCCCACAACACTCACGGCCACCCAAGACACACCAACAGTAAAGACACGGTCTCAACAACCCCACAGGCACTCACGGCCTCCCAAGACACACCAACAGTAAAGACACGGGTTCAACAACCCCACGGGCACTCACGGCCACCCAAAACACCAAAGGTAAAGACACGGGTTAAACAACCCTACGGGCACTCATGGCCACCCAAAACACCAAAGGTAAAGACACGGGTTCAACAACCCCACGGGCACTCACGGCCACCTAAACTCAACAATAATAGCACGGGCTCTCAAGGCCACCCAAGACATCAACAATACACAATCAACCTCCGGCATAACCAATGCCTCCAACAGTCCTAATATCAACAGTTTCACAAACAACCTCCGGGCATGGTCATATGCCTCTAGTACTCCTAATCTCAATAAGTTCGCAATCAACCTCTGGGCATGGTCATATGCCTCCAGTAGTTCTAATAACGCTAAGTTCTCTGCTCCTACGACACTACTAAGTGTCACATGCATTTCCAATATTCGCTACGTTCCCGTATCATGCCTTTCTAATACTCGATAAACCTACTTAACCCACGACACCCCGGTGTCACATGCAACTCTACTATTAACTTTCCCTAGTCAGGGTCGAGATCCGGCTACTTTTCCCTACCTCGTGCGTGTTCTCCCAAAAGCCAACCAACGAGCTCCAGTGATGATCTCAGTCACTCACCCAGCTTTCCCTTGCCTCGGTCCGTGGCACGATCTAAAAGAACACAATTTAAAGGCACTTAACAACTCGCAGGAATAAACTGAAAATCATTAAACTTGATGCCCAAACTTAACCCCGACAATGTCGATCACTCCCAAACTCCCCAAATACTCGACATTGTCGATAAGGGACCCGTAAAGGGCCGATTCGCCCGACGAGGTGAATCTGCCCGGGTTTTGTAAATTCCCTTCCGGGGTTCCAAAAATCCCCGTTTTCGTTTCTACGGTCTTAGAATAATTCAAGGATCCCAATGTACTTGACATAATCGAATTCCGACTTCCGAGTCGATTAATTAACGTTTCAAGTTTCTAAAACCCGTTAATTATAACTTTTCCAATTTAATTCCAATTTTCGATTCGGTTAAGGATAAATGGTCCGGGGAACGTTTTAAACCTCCCAAACACTAAATCCGAGCACCCGAGCATGTGGGCCCCACCCAGCCCAACTTGGCCATGGGCCCTAGGGCTTACATGGGCCCGGCCCACCATGGTGGTGGCCGGCCCTAGCTCCGGCCAGCCACCCTCTATGGTGGCCGGCCACCCCCCCAAGGTGGTCGGAGCTCCTCCCGAGCTCCCGGTCGCCGGAAAACGTCCTCCTTCACCCCCAAACGTCCCCAAAACGTCTCTAACACTCCCCCAACAACAAAACAACCTTAACCTAATAGTTTTACACAAACCCTAACTTCCAAAAATTAACGAAACAAGAATCGGTTCGGTGTATACCGTAAAGGAGGATGGGGGGAAGTCGACTTCTCCTTGCCTTGAGACGATCCAATGGTTAGATGTAAAACCCTAGCCCAACTCCTTCTCTTTTCTCTCTTCTTCTCCTTCTCCAAACTCTCTCTTCTTTCTCTTTCTAAAACACACCTTTTTTTGATGTCATGGCCGAACCCCCCTCCTCATAGACTTCTTGTTTTTCCCAACAAACCTTACACCACCACATTGTTGACAAGTGGCAAGGTGGGTCCCACACCTTTTGGGAAAATATCTGCTAGATATTTTCCAATCAGATTCGCGAAAACCGGACGTTTCGGGCCCCGAACGGGCACTTTTCCCAAGAAATTACGAAACTTGGCAGGCTACAAGGAAACGGCTCAACTAAGACCGCTGCGACGACGGCTAAGCTTTTTGGATCCAAAACGGTCCTCGAATGGACCAAAACGTCGCTCGGTTGACTTTTCCAACGAAAAGTCAATATTTTCCAAACTGATCAGAAAGTTGCCCTGAGTCCCCCGGAACTCACTTTGGTCGATGACGGGGTCAACTCAAGTCCGGTATGACCCTCGGAGTCCAATTCCGGTTCAATTCAGTGTCTGCTCAAATTTTTTAAATTTTCCGGTTTTTCGCAGGTTTGACTAGCGTTGACCAGGAGTGGTTATTACAATCTACCCCCCTTAAAGGAATTTCGTCCGCGAAATTTAGAACAACGCACGTCAGGAGTCGAACCGGTCGGGGTACTTCGCGCGAACCTCGTCCTCGCGTTCCCAAGTCGACTCAGCCTCGTGGTGTCGCCACAACACCAATTCTAAGCGGATAACCTTTCCGCGCAGGACCTGCTCTCGTGGATCCCTTTCCCACATCGGTTTCTCCTTACACGGGACATCACCCGTTACCTCGACATCTGCCCACTCAATGGCGTACTCAAGACCTCGAAAGGCTCGATACACTACGGGGCTAACCCGCCTCCGCCGCGGTTGAAACGCATTAGTCCACCTTTCGGGCTCACCTCCAGGGATACATGACCATTGATTGCTGACTCGAGAGGTCGGAGTCGTCAGTCAGCATAACTCCTGCTGACTCTGCGCGGTCTTCAACCGCTCACGCTTTGGCACGACTGACTCAGCTGTCTCTCGGTCCAGTTCTAGACCCAGTAACCTCTTATTTCTCACTTCTACCCAGCACACGGGCGATCGACCCGGCCTACCATACAACGCTTCGAACGGTGCCATCATGATACTGGCCTGAAAGTTGTTGTTGTAGGCGAACTCGGCTAACCGCTCACGACACCTATCGTGACGTGCCCCCATTTCCACTGTGCAACCCGTAGTGGTTGCAATAATCCAGCGGGACGCTGTTGTTCGGCTCTCACCTGCCGACGAGTGAGGCATCGCGATACTAACTCCGCGACCGCTCTCCGCATCCCGCTCCACTAGACATGCCACCTGATGTCGCGCTCCTCTTAGTGCTACCACGTGCATTGTTAGACGCGAATGTTGTGACTCTCGCAGCTCGTCGCCTCCGCCGTCACGCGGTATGTACAAACCTCCGCGATACCGTAACTCCCAATTAGTACAACGATCCCGGCCCTCGGCGTCAGCACCGCCGGTAACTCTCTCCCGGATCTTTGTCGTCTACCAACACCACCACCACCACAAACTGATTTAAGAACGGCCGAAATATACTGTTCATCAGATTTGTGAACGCTGCAGGTGCGTTCAGCAGTCCAAAGTCATCACCCAGAACTCGTAATGCTCATAGCATGTCCGGGATGCAGTCCTTACGACGTCCCCCTCTCGGACTCGCACTGGTAGTATCCAGATCGCAGGTCGATCTTCGAGACGTACGTCGACCCTCTCAACTGGTCGAACAAGTCGTCAATTTCCGGCATCGGGTATCGGTCATTCACCGTAACCCGGTCCAGTTTCGGTGGTCCATGCACATCCGGAGCTCTCCACTCTTCTTCTTCGCGAAGAGTGCTGGCGCTCCCCACGGCGATGTGCTCGGCCGGATAAACCCCTTCTCCCGAAGCTCCTCGAGCTGACTCTTCAGCTCGGTCAACTCGGCTGGCGCGAACCTATAAGGCGCCATTGATATCGCTATCGTTCCCGGCACCAGGTCAATCCCGAACTTCACCTCACGAGCTGGTGGCAACCCGCTCAACTCCTCAGGAGAGACCTCAGGGAACTTGCACGTCACTCACGGTAACTCTCGGCTCTGCACGACCGATACTCCCTTTACTGCGGACAAGCCGACAAGAGAACTCCGCTCCTACTGCCCAGAATACGCGAAACATTCGTGTTGCCTGTTGACGCCGTCACTCGTCGCCAGTAACAGTCGATATTGGCTCGGCACTTCGCCGACCAATCCTTTCTCGGGATCACGTCAAGGTTGTCATTTCGTAAGTATCCTTCCCACGGATATACGCACAAGCTCAGTCGCTGCCGACCCTCACGGATCCTCGCAGTCTCTCTAAAACCTCGCTCCACTAGTTATCGTGCTTACCAACTTCGAACATACCCGAATCCTCGGGGTGAGGACTCGATCCCGCATCAGGGCTCTTGAGCCCTCTCTCGATCCTCCGGTATCAGTTCGCTCTCTGATTTCGCAGGCACGACAGACTCTAGTCAACACCACACCACCACCAACCGGCGTGTCCAGACGCAGGGGTGGACTCAACGGCTCTAAACTCATCCCCAACCTCTCAGCACAACTCGATGACACAAACGAGTGTGACGTCCCGGCATCCAACAGAAATGACGCTCAAATCAGAGATCGAAAACCACTCCATTAGTTACTCTGGTAAAGTCTAGCACAAACCCTCACCCGGTCCTCTATGCATTTACTTATAACTTTCCGCAACCAAACCAGTGTTCGCTACTCGTCCCTTGCGGGAAAAGTAGTAAAGGGGATGAGCGTTACGCTCACCTCCACGGACACCCGTGTGATTATGGCATACTAGTAACGCACCAAGGACTTACCAATCTAACCAGGGCAAACCACTACCTCAAAACCTGATGCGAAACGTCACACTGCTCACGCTATCAACACCTCAAGTACTCGCTCATGTAAGATAAACCTCGACACGGGAATCACGTCCTCGATTCAGTAAATCACTATTGTTCGCAACCTCAATACCCCAAAGACCCGATCACGTTGGGAAACCTCAAACGGGGATCATGTTCTCAACTAAGCCAACACTATTGCTCACAATATCGATACCCCAGTTACTCGATCGTGTAGGGAACCTCAAATAACCCACTCGCGTGAAGGAAACCTCAATCACCCGTTCACGCGAGGGAAACCTCGAACACCCGTTTACATAGGGAAAACCTAGTTCGTATGGCGCCGCAGCGCACCAACCCTAACCTCTCTCCGTGGTGAGACTCTCACACCGAGGCGTTGTACTACTACCGTACGTTATCGATGAATCTCGAACCCAAGACCTCATCCTTTAACACCGAGCCTACGACCTCTACAACCAACACAACCGTGAACACCGCCACACCATTAATACTGTAATTATAATAACACGTAAAGAGACCTCAAATAGACCGCACAAACGTGCACATAGCCACGCAACAACCAACCTAACCGCACAACGAACACACAGAGACATATTTTTTTGAAAGTAGCTGACTGGACCAGGCTGGCAAGTGGGCCGGGCCATGCCACCTACCGGGCCGGCACACCATATGGGTCGTGCCCCATTCCGGGCCGGCACGCCATATGAGCCGTGCCTCATTCCGGGCCGGGAGACCATATAGGCCGTGCCCCATTCCGGGCCGGCAGGCCATATGGGTCGTGCCCCATTCTGGGCCAAAACAGAGGCCCCGACCGGTTTCCTATCGGGCCGATTCAAGGTCCGTCCCGTAGCTGTGACAACTTCGCACTTAACTGCCCAACATGGCTACCCTAGGGTACTCGTATCCTACCCGTCTCTTGGCGACCCGCACACTTGTGCGTCGCAAACATTTAACCACCAAATTGACCAAACACGCACCACAATTTCTGATCAAACCACAAGTCACTAAACTTCAAACACCAGCCGACAAGGCCAACCAAGCCGAAACACGCCCACCGGGCCAACCAAAACCAAAACGCACCCACCGGACCAACCAAAAACAAAGCGCACGCACCGGACCAACCGAAATCAAAACGCACCCACCGGACCAACCAAAAACAAAACGCACCCACCGGACCAACCGACCTACACACACGCCCACAGGGCCAACCAAAGTCGAAACACGCCCACCAGGCCAACCAACAATCAAAACACGCCCATAGGGCCAATAAAAATCAAACACGCCCTCAGGGCCAATCAAATTTTAAAACTCGTCCACTTCATTAAAAACCTCATTTCTTGACATCAGGTAGTTACAAACCGGTCCAGGCGTCCCCGAACTATGTTGTACCACTTGATATCAACACCGTCATGCTCGACTACAGGGGCGCCCCTGAGTCGAGTCGCGATAGTTTTAAAATGTTTCACGCAGCAACACACAAACAGTATGCCAGTAACCCCGTACTGCATATCCACAAACATAAACAGGACTCAAACCACTACGGGTCTACACACGGTTCCGACTTGCGTACCCAACGCACGCCGGGAATTAACTGACTCGACTCTCCCCACCTAATTGACGTACAATCCGAGGTGTGAAACTTTGAGCTCTGATACCAAGCTGTCACGCCCCAATTTCAGTAAAATCGAACTAGGGACGCGGACATTTAAAATAATAAAACCGTTTGAAACCTGTTTTGAATAAACACTTTAAAATCACCATTTGTTCAACAAAATAATATTTACAACTTAAAACACGTCCCAACAAGTGGACAAAAGTATGGTATCCGTCGCTAGACTCAATTAAACCCAGAATCCCGCTTCTAGCTCTTCAAGCTTCAGAAGCTCACCTAGTCCAGCCTGCGAACGGTACCTGTAGGAAAAGCAGCTAGGGGTGAGCGTTCGTTCACCACCACGGATAACAGACTGACTACGCATAATTAGCAGACAATGCCGGTAACACCAACACAACTCAACACCGGGGAACACCATCCCCAACCCAAGTACTCCGACTGAACACACACCCACTGTTACCTTCCTTGACCAACTCAATACCCTGACACGTAAAGTAGACCCGACATAACGATCGACGACCTCCTCCAACAACACGACAGACAACCACGCAACACCCAAGATCACAAAGGATCGCATACCAAACAAGATCACAAAGGATCGCATACAGCTGCTCAGTAACCATCTCTGTCTCTCGCTCTTTACCGATCCCAGTCAGGTCAGGCGGTCGACCTGTCGCGCAACTTCTCCCGATCCCAGTCGGGAGGCTAACCCACAACCTCTCCGCTTCACCCGATCCCAGTCGGGTGGTTAGCCACACCCGCGCGTCCTTCACCCGATCCCAGTCGGGGAGGTAGCCCACAACCTCTCCGCTTCTCCCGATCCCAGTCGGGAGGCTAGCTACACCACACAACCTCCACCAATATCAAGTAACCAATCACAATCACAAGCAAGGTTCGACAAACAGCAACAGACCGGTTCAACACTCCACAAGCACTCATGGCCACCCAAGACCCCAACGGTAAAACACGGACTCAACAACCCCACGGGCACTCACGGCCTCCCAAGACACACCAACCATAACTCACGGGCTCAACAACCCCACGGGCACTCATGGCCACCCAAGACACACCAATAGTAACTCACGGGCTCAACAACCCCACGGCACTCAGGGCCACCCAAGACATACCAACAGTAACTCACGGGCTCAACAACCCCACAACACTCACGGCCACCCAAGACACACCAACAGTAAAGACACGGTCTCAACAACCCCACAGGCACTCACGGCCTCCCAAGACACACCAACAGTAAAGACACGGGTTCAACAACCCCACGGGCACTCACGGCCACCCAAAACACCAAAGGTAAAGACACGGGTTAAACAACCCTACGGGCACTCATGGCCACCCAAAACACCAAAGTTAAAGACACGGGTTCAACAACCCCACGGGCACTCACGGCCACCTAAACTCAACAATAATAGCACGGGCTCTCAAGGCCACCCAAGTCATCAACAATACACAATCAACCTCCGGCATAACCAATGCCTCCAACAGTCCTAATATCAACAGTTTCACAAACAACCTCCGGGCATGGTCATATGCCTCCAGTACTCCTAATCTCAATAAGTTCGCAATCAACCTCCGGGCATGGTCATATGCCTCCAGTAGTTCTAATAACGCTAAGTTCTCTGCTCCTACGACACTACTAAGTGTCACATGCATTTCCAATATTCGCTACGTTCCCGTATCATGCCTTTCTAATACTCGATAAACCTACTTAACCCACGACACCCCGGTGTCACATGCAACTCTACTGTTAACTTTCCCTAGTCAGGGTCGAGATCCGGCTACTTTTCCCTACCTCGTGCGTGTTCTCCCAAAAGCCAACCAACGAGCTCCAGTGATGATCTCAGTCACTCACCCAGCTTTCCCTTGCCTCGGTCCGTGGCACGATCTAAAAGAACACAATTTAAAGGCACTTAACAACTCGCAGGAATAAACTGAAAATCATTAAACTTGATGCCCAAACTTAACCCCGACAATGTCGATCACTCCCAAACTCCCCAAATACTCGACATTGTCGATAAGGGACCCGTAAAGGGCCGATTCGCCCGACGAGGCGAATCTGCCCGGGTTTTGTAAATTCCCTTCCGGGGCTCCAAAAATTCCCGTTTTTGTTTCTACGGTCTTAGAATAATTCAAGGATCCCAATGTACTTGACATAATCGAATTCCGACTTCCGAGTCGATTAATTAACGTTTCAAGTTTCTAAAATCCGTTAATTATAACTTTTCCAATTTAATTCCAATTTTCGATTCGGTTAAGGATAAATGGTCCGGGGAACGTTTTAAACCTCCCGAACACTAAACCCGAGCACCCGAGCACGTGGGCCCCACCCGGCCCAACTTGGCCGTGGGCCCTAGGGCTTAAATGGGCCCGGCCCACCATGGTGGTGGCCGGCCCTAGCTCCGGCCAGCCACCCTCTATGGTGGCCGGCCACCCCCCCAAGGTGGTCGGAGCTCCTCCCGAGCTCCCGGTCGCCGGAAAACGTCCTCCTTCACCCCCAAACGTCCCCAAAACGTCTCTAACACTCCCCCAACAACAAAACAACCTTAACCTAATAGTTTTACACAAAACCTAACTTCCAAAAATTAACGAAACAAGAATCGGTTCGGTGTATACCGTAAAGGAGGATGGGGGGAAGTCGACTTCTCCTTGCCTTGAGACGATCCAATGGTTAGATGTAAAACCCTAGCCCAACTCCTTCTCTTTTCTCTCTTCTTCTCCTTCTCCAAACTCTCTCTTCTTTCTCTTTCTAAAACACACCTTTTTTTGATGTCATGGCCGAACCCCCCTCCTCATAGACTTCTTGTTTTTCCCAACAAACCTTACACCATCACATTGTTGACAAGTGGCAAGGTGGGTCCCACACCTTTTGGGAAAATATCTGCTAGATATTTTCCAATCAGATTCGCGAAAACCGGACGTTTCGGGCCCCGAACGGACACTTTTCCCAAGAAATTACGAAACTTGGCGGGCTACAAGGAAACGGCTCAACTAAGACTGCTGCGACGACGGCTAAGCTTTTTGGATCCAAAACGGTCCTCGAATGGACCAAAACGTCGCTCGGTTGACTTCTCCAACGAAAAGTCAACATTTTCCAAACTGATCAGAAAGTTGCCCTGAGTCCCCCGGAACTCACTTCGGTCGATGACGGGGTCAACTCAAGTCCGGTATGACCCTCGGAGTCCAATTTCGGTTCAATTCAGTGTCTGCTCAAATTTTTTAAATTTTCCTGTTTTTCGCAGGTTTGACTGGCGTTGACCGGGAGTGGTTATTACACATAAATGAACCTGAATTTGACCCCGAGGGTCATATCGGACCTAAGTTGACCCCGATATCGACCAAGGTGAGTTCTGGGGGACTCAGGGCAATTTTTTGACCAATTTGGGAAATTTTGACTTTTTGCCGGAAAAGTCAACTGAGCAACGTTTTGGTCCCTTCGAGGCCCGTTTTGGATCCAAAAAGCTTAGCCGTCGTTACAGAGGTCTTAGTTGGGCCGTTTCCTTTTAGCACGTGAAATTTCGTAATTTCTTGGAAAATGGACCCGTTCGGGGCCTGAGACGGTCGAATTTCGCGAATCGGACTGAAAAATATCTAGCAAGATATTTTTCTAAGGTGTGGGACCCACTTGACACTTGTCACACATTTGGTGGTTGGTTTTTAAAATAAAGAAAAAGAAATGAAGTGGTAGTTTTGTAAATAAGAGTTTGGTTTTTAAAACAAATTAAAGGGAATGGATGGCGTGAGTTTCGGCCAAAAACAGAGAAGAAGAGAGAGAAAGAAGAGAGATAAGGAAAAGAGAGAAAATAAGAGAAAGTGTGAGGTTTTGGAGATTTTGGACGATCCAATCATTGGATCGGGTTGTTTCTTGCGAAATCGTCATCCCCTCGTCGTTGTCTACGGTAAGAACCCGAATTTTTCTTGTTTCGATGTGTTTGATTTCTAAGTGTTCGTTTATATTTGGTTAAACGATGAATGGTTGAGGTTTAGGGTTCGTTAGGAACGTTTTGGGGCGAAAATGAGCATTTTCCGGTGGTCTCTGGGTGGGGCCCACGTGGTTGGGTCTCGGGTTTTTCGTGTTCGGGTGGTTTTGGACGATCCCCGAATCGATATGTCACACCCGGAATGAATTATGGAATTAAATTGTGAAAATTGAAAATGGCGGGTTTAGAAACTTTAAACGCGAATTAAATCGCTCGGAAGTCGGAAATTGATTTCGTCGATTGCATTGGAACCCTTGAATTGTTTTAGGATCATAGAAACAAAAACGGGAATTTTCGGAGCCCCGGAAGGGCGTTTTCCAATCCCGGGCAGATTCGCCGAGCCAGGCGAATCAGGCCTTTCCGGGACCATTGTTGACAATGTCGAGTAATTGGGAAGTTTGGGAGTGATCGACATTGTCGGGGTTGAGTTTGGGCGTCTAATTCTTTAAAATTCAGCTTTGTCTGCGAACTTAAAAAGTGTTTTAATTGTGTTCATGTTAGATCGTGCCGCCGACCGCGGAAAGGGGAGGCTAGGCGAGTAATCGCGAGCACGCCGAAGCTTGGGCGTGGACTTTTGGGAAAGCGTTACGAGGTAGGAAAAAGTAGCCGGATCTCGGCCCTGACTAGGGGAAGTTAACAGTAGAAATGCATGTGACACGGTTGGTGTCGTAGGATAAGTGAACCTGTCGAACAATAAAATTGCACATGACACTTGGTGGTGTCGTAGGTTGAGAAAACCTGTCGAACAGTAGAAATGCATGTGACACTGTTGGTGTCGTAGGATAAGTAAGTTTATCGAATACTAGAAATGCAGACGACACCTGGTGGTGTCGTGTGATACGTGAATGTATCGAACAATAGAAAGGCATGTGACACTTAGTAGTGTCGTAGGATAAGTGAACTTATCGAACAATAGAAATACTGGTGGCATTTGGTTGTCCCCGGAGGTTGATTGAATTGTTTGCGTTTGTGGGTGGCCATGAGTGCCTTTGGGAAGTTGAACCCCTATCTTATTGTTTGTGTTTGTGGGTGGCCATGTGTGCCGTTGGGGTGTTGAACTCGTATATTACTGTTAGTGTGTCGTGGGTGGCCATGTGTGCCGTTGGGGTGTTGAACTCGTATATTACTGTTGGTGTGTCGTGGGTGGCCATGAGTGCCTTTGGGGTGTTGAACCCGTGTATTAATGTTGGTGTGTCGTGGGTGGCCATGAGTGCCTTTAGGGTGTTGGACCCGTGTTTTTACCGTTGTGTGTCGTGGGTGGTCAGGTGTGCCTTTGGGGTGTTGGACCCGTGTGTTTACTGTTTGTGTGTCATGGGTGCCGTTGGGGTGTTGAACCCGTGTGATATTGTTTCGTGTGTCGTGGGTGGCCATGTGTGCCATTGGGGTGCTAAACCTGTGTTGTTGCTATTTGTTGAACCTTGGGTGTTGATTGTGATTGCCTGAGGTTGGGGGCCCACCTGACAATAAAGGCGTCATGTGGTCGCGTGCGTGGGGGTTGGCTAGCCTTCCGACTAACCACTAGTAAAGTTGTGCATTCTTCTGCGATGAAGGGCCGCTCCCGTTCCGACTAGCTATCGGAAAAGTATTGCGGTATATGTCGCGAACAGGTCGACCGCTTGGCCCGATTGAGTGTCGGGGAAAGTTGCGTGGGGCAGGCTTGAGCCCAGCCGGTTAGCAACCGGCACTGAGCAGCTAGAGTGCGATCCTTTGTGATATTTGGTGTTGCGTGGTTATCTTTTGTGTCTTTGGTGGAGGTCGTAACCGCTGTGTCGGGTCTACATTACGTGTCGGGGTGTTGAGTTGGTTGGAAAAAGTAACAGTTCGTGTGACAGTCGGGTTATTTGAGTTTGGGGATAGTAGTCCCCGGTGTTTTGTTTGTTGTTGGTGTTTCCGGCATTTCTGCTAAGTATGTCGTAGTCAGTCTGGTATCCGTGGTGGTGAGTGAACGGTCACCCCTAGCTGCTTTTCCTACAGGTACTAGTCGCGAGGCGGACTAGGGGAGCTCTCGAAGCTTGAAGAGTTGGGAGCGATGAGTCCGGATTCGGGGCATGATAGGACATGACCAAAACTGGGTTTTGGGTCATGTGCCCATAAGTGAATATGACTTTATGGATCGAGACAAGGCTTGGAGTCTTGGGATTGATCGCGTCGAATAATGTTGGACATTTCCGGTATGGAAGGCTTAGAGGCGATGAGAGAATCACGGGACCTCATTGGAAATGGCCACGGGTCATGTTCCAAGAGGCCCATGAAAGGCCCATGCAACCAAGGCCCATGGAACTAATTAATCAAGTCTTGATTAATTAGTACTAAGTAAGCAAGACAAGGATTAAGGTGTTGGTGATTCACCACCTAATCAAATCTCGTCTTGCCATACTTTGTCCTATTTACACCTTACTTGTCACCATGCTTGTGCCATGCCTTTATTTGGACAAGTATGGGGTTTGTTATGTTTAAATCATCTTTTTTCAACATGACAAACACAAGACTAGAATAGGAAACACAACTTCTCTCCCCCTTCCCTTGCAATTTCGGGTTTGGCAAGCTCCCACCTCCATTTTTGTGTTCTTGAGTCCTCAAAGAGAAGAACTACGTGGCTTTGATTCCCATGTGGATACGTAGGCGTCTTGGAGACTCAAGCCAATCATTCGTTAACCGGTGTTCTTGTTTTGGTAAGAAATAGTGCTGAATTTTTCTGTTGTGAATCCATTCTTTGTTAGTTGTTTCATGGTTTAATCGTCTCTTGGTTTTCATTGATTTTCTGTTGCGATTTGGTTCATCTCCAACCCTACCTCGAGACCCAACAATGGTATCAGAGTCGTGCTACCTTCGGGATTCACAAGACGGATTTCAAAGTTTCGGTTTTGCTTGAAAGTTTCGTTTTTGGCATGTTGTTTTGCTAAATTGTTTGATAACATGTTTTAAATTATTGTTTATGGATTTAATGCATGTAAAATGAATTTTTGAAAATTATTTCAAATCTGGAAATTTTGAAAAAAATTTGATTTTTCGGGTCTCATGAGCGGCTCTCGGGGAGCTGAAACCGGGACCGAACGGGGCTCCGTTGGACGGAGCTAGGCCAAGCATGACCATTGGATGGTTGATATGCCAAGGCTAAACCGTTTTGTTAGTTATGACGATTTTGGAACCGTCATGACGAACTCGAAGATCAAATGTTCAAAAGTTTCATTTTTGAACGGTTTCGATAAACCGAGCATCAAAAAATTTCGAAACTTGGCTATTAAATAAAACCGGAAAATCACATGATTTTTGATAACATGATTTTTTGATAACATGATGTGTGATGTGATGTTGGCATGGTGTACATAATAGCCCCGAGCTCGATTTAATTATTTATCGCTTTTCACGGCCTGCGAGCCGTTAGAGTTAGCGTGTAATTATTCTTTCAAGGTGTGGTCGTCGAACCACTTGTTTGTAATATTTATTTATTCCCGACCTGCGAGTCGTGTATTAAATTGTAATATTTTACTCAAGACGAAGAAGGGGGAAAAGGTCATTTGGTAGCTTTTCGGGTGTTGCATCGGCTTGGAGTCGGTGGAGCTCAAGAAGCTAGTGGGACTTAGTTTAGGGGGCTAATATGTGCACATTTATCGCTTTATGCATGATTAATTCTATGTGTTTTAGAATTGCATGCTTAACTTTATTTACCGAGCATATCACCTCACATGCAAAAGATAAAATTGGAATTTTAATCCTTGTGTGTGAGCCCTTAGAATCGTCATTACATTGGATGTAGTTGACGGGTTCGAAGGAACAATTACAATGGATGTAATTGGACGCATCATTACATTTGGAATGTAGTTGATGTGCTCATCGCATCTAGGATGTGCCAAAAGTTTTAAACACAACCGGACAAGTAAAAACGGGTCATGTCCGATACCTCCCAATTATCATCACCTTACTACCTCCACGTCCTATGGGTGTCGTGTGCCTTAGTGGAGCATCCATGGGAAAGCGGGGTAGTAGGTTTGGACGACATATGTGGGTGTCGTGCGCCTTAGCGGAGCACCTACATAGTGGCGGGTCATTGTTGAAAATTGGTGGACCCGACTACGATTCTCAGTTAGGGTTGAGCTAGGGTATCAAATAGGGTAAGCCGTGTACTTAAGTACATACCCTAGCCAAGAGTCACATTGGATGTGATTGGACGGGGTCCTACCTACATAGCTCGATTGAGTGGTGAGCCTTCGTTCAGCTTGATCGAGCGAATCAAGGATCTTGGTTTTAGATTCTAAAGGTATAGAATCGATTGTTGGCAAGGGCAGGGCCCATGCACACTTGGCAGGAAGATGAGACACCTGAGAATGTCTGCTTCTACTGCCAACAACCTGATCATTGGAACCGAGATTACAGGAAGTTCACGGCTAATCTGAAGAAGGGCAGTGTGACCGCGCCTTCATCAAATAGCCTGGATGATCTGAAGAAGGCCAGTAGGACTGCGCCTTCATCAGGAAACCTGGATGATCTAAGGAAGGGCGATGGGACCGTGCCTTCATCCGGTATTAACTCTATAGAGCTACATCTCTCTACTTCCAAAGATTCATGGGTATTAGATACCAGGACTGAATCTCACACATGCACTAATATATGGTGGCTGAAAGTATGAGAGGTTTGGAAATCACGAACTGGACCTCAGAGTTGTGGCAACGGCTGAGGATCCATGAGTCTTGCTTTGCCAAGTGGCCTTGTCTTAGTATTGTATAATGTATATTGCATACCTACTTTTAGTAGGAATATTATATTTGTATCCGTGTTTGACAAGGAAGGATATAATGTTAATATTGGAAATGGAGTTTTCAATGTTCTATGCAATGATATGTTTTATACAAGTACTGACTTGGTTGGAGGATTGTACATATTAGATATGGGCAACAATGCCTCAAGTTCTATATATTACGTTAATACCAAAAGGTCTAAATCCAACGATTTAAACCTAACTCTGTTATGGCACTGTCATTTAGGCCGCATAAACAAGAAGCGCCTATCAGCACTTCAGAAGTGTGGCCTTTCAGGTTCATTCGAATTCCATTCGATCGATAGGTGCAAGGTTTATTTGATGGGAAAAATGACTAAAGTGCCCTTTATCGATCGCGATGAAAGGGCGGGTGAATTATTGGGGCTGATACACTCGAATGTGTGTAGACCAATAAGTTCACTTGCCAGGAGGGGTTCTAGCTACTTTATCACATTTACTGATGATTACAGTAAATATGGTTATGTCTATTCGATGAGACATAAGTCTGAAGCTTTTGATAAATTCAAAGAGTTTAAGACTAAAGTAGAAAACCAGCTCGACAAAGGTATTAAGGAACTTCGATTGGATCGAGGTGGAAAATATTTCACCACAGAGATATTAGATCATCTAAAAGAGAATGGGATCCTTTTGGAATGGACTCCTCCTGGGACACTGTAGTTGAAAGGTGTAGTCAAACGGAGAAATCGGACATTGTTAGACAATGGTCCGTCCGTTCCATGATTAGTTGGACTTATCTCGCAATCTCTTTCTGGGGTTATGCTCTAGAGACGACCGCATTCATAGTGAATCGGGGTTCGATGAAGGGTGTGGAAGGGACACCGTTTTAAAAATGGTACGGGATGATGCCCGCTTTGTCCTTCCTAAAGATTTGTGGTTGCGAGGCTTATGTGAAACATTTGGTTTCGACTAAGCTTGAACCAAGATCTGAGATATGCACCTTCGTGTGGTATCCCAAAGCAACAAGGGGATACTACTTCTACAATCCCAGTGAGAACATGGTGTTCGTCGCTTGGGGTGGAGTCTTTATGGAAAAGGATTTTTGTTTCCAAAGACGTCATTGGGAGTGTTGGGTCTCGAGGTAGGATTGGAGATGAACCAACTCGCAGCGGAAAATCAAGGAAAACCAAGAGACGATTAAAACCATGAAACAACTAACAAAGAATGGATTCACAACAGAAAAATTCAGCACTATTTCTTACCAAAACAAGAACATCGGTTAACGAATGATTGGCTTGAGTCTCCAAGACGCCTACGTAACCACATGGGAATCAAAGCCACGTAGTTCTTCTCTTTGAGGACTCAAGAACACAAAAATGGAGGTGGAAACTTGCCAAACTCGAAATCCCACCGCCCTTCCTTAGATCATCTAGGTTTCCTAATGAAGGCGCAGTCCTACTGCCCTTCTTCAGATCATCCAGGCTATTTGATGAAGGCGTAGTCCCACTGCCCTTCTTCAGATCAGCCGTGAACTTCCTGTAATCCCGGTTCCAATGACCAGGTTGTTGGCAGTAGAAGCAGACATTCTCAGGTGTCTCATCTTCCTGCCAAGTGCGCATGGGCCCCGCCCTTGCCACTTCCAATTCCCTTGTTGGCCATCAGAATATCCTTGGATCCTAAATCCCTGATATATTCTTCTCAGCAGTTAATGACACTTCATGTAACTCTGATATGGTCCTAGAGACAGATTTGTCAAGGACATATTCTTTGCGTTCAGACTTGAGGACTATCCTCAAATTTCTGTACCAGTCCAAATAGTTTGTCCCATTTAGTTTGACCCTGTCAAGAATGCTTTTTAATGACAAACTATTAATGTTCGTTGAATTTTCCATTTGATCTACAACAGATAAAATTCAATCAGTAAACTGAATAAATTTTGTTAAGATCAAGCTTAAACACCAACAATCGATTCTATACCTTTAGAATCTAAAAGCAAGATCCTTGATTCACTCGATCAAGCTGAACGAAGGCTCACCACTCAATCGAGCTATGTAGGTAGGACCCCGTCCAATCACATCCAATGTGACTCTTGGCTAGGGTATGTACTTAAGTACACGGCTTATCCTATGTGATACCCTAGCTCAACCCTAGTTGAGAATCGTAGTCGGGTCCACCAATTTTCAACTATGACCCGCCACTATGTAGATGCTCCGCTAAGGTGCACGACACCCATATATGTTGTCCAAACCTACTACCCCTCTTTCCCATGGATGCTCCGCTAAGGCGCACGACACCCATAGGACGGGGAGACAGTAAGGTGTTGAGAATTTGGGAGATATCGGACATGACCCGTTTTTACTTGTCCGGTTGTGTTTAAAAATTTTGGCACATCCTAGATGCGATGAGAACATCAACTACACTCCAAATGTAATGATGCCTCCAATTACATCCAATGTAATTCTTCCTTCGAACTCGTCAACTACATCTAATGTAATGACGGTTCTAAGGGATCACAAACAAGGATTAAAATTCCTATTTTATCTTTGCGTGTGAGGTGATATGCTCGGTAAATAAAGTTAAGCATGCAATTCTAAAACACATAGAATTAATCATGCATAAACTAAACCAAGCATAAAGCGATAAATGTGCACATAATAGCCCCCTAAACTAACTCCCACTAGCTTCTTGAGCTCCACCGACTCCAAGCCGATGCCAACACCCGAAAAGCCACCAAAAGACCTTTTCGCCCTTTCTTCGTCTTGAGCAAAAAATTACAATTTAATACACGACTCGCAGGTCGGGAATAAATAAATATTACAAACAAGTGGTCCAACGACCACACCTTGAAAGAATAATTACACGCTAACTCTAACGGCTCGCATGTTGGGTCTCTAGGTAGGGTTGGAGATGAACCAACTCGCAGCGGAAAATCAATGAAAACCAAGAGACGATTAAACCATGAAACAACTAACAAAGAATGGATTCACAAGAGAAAAATTCAGCACTATTTCTTACCAAAACAAGAACACCGGTTAACGAATGATTGGCTTGAGTCTCCAAGACGCCTACGTATCCACATGGGAATCAAAGCCACGTAGTTCTTCTCTTTGAGGACTCAAGAACACAAAAATGGAGGAGGAAACTAGCCAAACCCGAAATGGCCATGGAAGAGGGAGAGAAAATGAGTTTCCTATTCTTGTCTTGTCTTTGTTATGTTGAAAAAAGATGACTTAAACATAACAAAACCCATACTTGTCCAACTAAAGGCATGGGACAAGTATGGTGTCAAGTAAGGTGTAAATAGGACAAAGTATGGCAAGACAAGATTGGGTTAGGTGGTGAATCACCAACACCTTAATCCTTGTCTTGCTTACTTAGTACTAATTAATCAAGACTTGATTAATTAGTTCCATGGGCCTTGGTTGCATGGGCCTTTCATGGGCCTCTTGGAACATGGCCCGTGGCCATTTCCAACGAGGTCCCGTGATTCGCTCATCGCCTCCATGCCTTCCATACCGGAAATGTCCAACATTATCCGACGCGATCAATCCCAAGACTCCAAGCCTTGTCTCGATCCGTAAAGTCCTATTCACTTACGGGCACATGACCCAAAACCCAGTTTTGGTCATGTCCCGAGACAACTCCCTTTTGGCCATTCTCCATAAATGTGTCAATGAGTTTCATCCTCCGGTGTGACCCTTAGGTTTATGCATGTCAATAGATCAACGTAAAATCCCATTTTACTTGATCCTATTTAAGTGGCAACTAACGAGACTTTAGTATTTCCTGACACTACATAACGAATTGACCCTGTCGATTCTAACCTTTCCGTCGTCCTTGTCATTATCCTTTTATCTCCGATATCCTGATTGAGATAAGGCATAGAGCCGTCATCCTTATTATTCTCAATCACCATTCCTTGATATGTGAGATGACTGAAGATATGATACCCAGTATCATGTGCATGGCCATGCTATTCTTCCAGTCACTCTCGATCAAGTGGCCGAGAACCGATATCTTTCCCATACCTTAGTATGAGGGATAAATCCCTTAGCCGTCTTTCGTGTCACTCATGTAGCCCGTCCCCAAGCCAATCCTGGCCGTTATGGAAGCCCTGTTACGGACAACGTTAGGCTCAGGTCAAACTCAGTTGTTGACTACATAGCGATCACAAAGACTCCTTGGTCTAAGGATACATGACAAGCTACAACACTGAATATGTTCATGACTTCATCTATGGCACATATTCAGGGCGGGTCGTCCAATATCATGTCCCACATGATATCTATGATCAGACTCCGGAATCCCATTCCAATGACTAACAGAACGTAAGCCATAAAGAGCCATCTTTCATACTAGTCGCTTCTAGTGAAGCTTTGTTGACTAGGGACCCATCGAGTGTGATCTATCTCGATCTATGGTTCTATTCGCATGGTGGGCATAGATCAGAGCACACATCGATATATTACTCCAACACATAAGTAATATAAAGCCGCTTTAATTTTATTGCTAACGATGATATATACATTTGGACATTTAGGATTGAACTACGGGCACTAAGACTAACATCGCAGGCCGTGAAAAGCGATAAATAATTAAAACGAGCTCGGGCTATAATGTGCACCATGCCAACATCACATCACACATCGTGTTATCAAACATTCATGTTATCAAACATCATGTGATTTTACGGTTTTATTTAATAGCCAAGTTTCGAAATTTTTTGATGCTCGGTTTATCGAAACCGTTCAAAAATGAAACGTTTGAACATTTGATCTTCGAGTTCGTCATGACGGTTCCAAACTCGTCATAACTAAAAAAACGGTTTACCTTGGCATATCAACCATACAATGGTCATGCTTGGCCTAGCTCCGTCCAACGGAGCCCCGTTCGGTCCCGGTTTCGGATCCCTGAGAGTCCCGCTCCCGAGACCCGAAAAATCAAACTTTTTTCAAAATTTCCAGATTTGAAATAATTTTAAAACTTCATTTTACATGCATTAAATCCATAAACAAGAATTTAAAACATCTTATCAAACAATGTAGCAAAACAATATGCCAAAAACGAAACTTTCAAGCAAAACCGAAACTTTGAACACCGTCTTGTGAATCTCGAAGGTAGCACGGCTCTGATACCACTGTTGGGTCTCGAGGTAGGGTTGGAGATGAACCAACTCGCAGCGGAAAATCAAGGAAAACCAAGAGACGATTAAAACCATGAAATAACTAACAAAGAATGGATTCACAACAGAAAAATTCAGCATTATTTCTTACCAAAACAAGAACACCGGTTAACGAATGATTGGCTTGAGTCTCCAAGACGCCTACGTATCCACATGGGAATCAAAGCCATGTATTTCTTCTCTTTGAGGACTCAAGAACACAAAAATGGAGGTGGAAACTTGACAAACTCGAAATTGCAAGGGAAGGGGGAGAGAAGTGGTATTTCCTATTCTTGTCTTGTGTTTGTTATGTTGAAAATAGATGACTTAAACATAACAAAGCTCATACTTGTCCAACTAAAGGCATGGGACAAGCATGGTGACAAGTAAGGTGTAAATAGGACAAAGTATGGCAAGACAAGATTGGGTTAGGTGGTGAATCACCAACACCTTAATCCTTGTCTTGCTTGCTTAGTACTAATTAATCAAGACTTGATTAATTAGTTCCATGGGCCTCTTGGAACATGGCCGTGGCCATTTCAACGAGGTCCCGTGATTCGCTCATTGCCTCCAAGCCTTCCATACCGGAAATGTCCAACATTATCCGACGCGATCAATCCCAAGACTCCAAGCCTTGTCTCGATCCGTAAAGTCCTATTCACTTACGGACACATGACCCAAAACCCAGTTTTGGTCATGTCCCAAGACAACTCCCTTTTGGCCATTCTCCATAAATGTGTCAATGAGTTTCATCCTCCGGTGTGACCCTTAGGTTTATGCATGTCAATAGATCAACTTAAAATCCCATTTTACTTGATCCTATTTAAGTGGAAACTAACGATACTTTAGTATTGCCTGACAGTGCATAACGAATCGACCTTATCGATTCTAACCTTTCCGCCGTCCCTGTCATTATCCTTTTATCTCCGATATCCTGATTGAGATAAGGCATAGAGTCGTCATCCTTATTATTCTCAATCAATGTTCCTTGATATGTGAGATGACTGAATATATGATACCCAGTATCATGTGCATGGACATGCTATTCTTTAAGTCACTCTCGATCAAGCGGCCGAGAACCGATATCTTTCTCATACCTCTGTATGAGGGATAAATCCCTTAGCCGTCTTTCGTGTCACTCATGTAGCCCGTCCCCAAGCCAATCCTGGCCGTTATGGAAGCCCTGTTGCGGACAACGTTAGGCTCAGGTCAAACTCAGTTGTTGACTACATAGCGATCACAAAGACTCCTTGGTCTAAGGATACATGACAAGGTACGACAATGAATATGTTCATGACTTGATCTATGGCACATATTCAGGGCGGGTCGTCCAATATCATGTCCCACATGATATCTATGATCAGACTCCGGAATCCCATTCCAATGACTAACAAAACGTAAGCCATGAAGAGACATCTTTCATACTAGTCGCTTCTAGTGAAGCTTTATTGACTAGGGACCCATCGAGTGTGATCCATCTCGATCTATGGTTCTATTCGCATGGTGGGCATAGATCAGAGCACACATCGATATATTACTCCAACACATAAGTAATATAAAGCCGCTTTAATTTTATTGCTAACGATGATATATACATTTGGACATTTAGGATTGAACTACGGGCACTAAGACTAACAGGGAGGACTGTGCATCTCGAAGAAATTCAGGATGGTACAAATCTATCTAAACCAATTGACAACCCAGTAGAAAGGAGCCAGAGATTGTCGTATAGTAAGAACCAATTCATGTTACAATTCCGGAATGTCCAAGGCGATTTGAAAGGATTAATCTTCCACCTCCAAGATAGGGTATCCGGAGGTGACAATGAAGTCATGGTGGATCACGATGATCCAGCCACCTTTCAGGAAGTCGTGGATAGGCCCGACTCCGAGTTATGGTTGGGAGCCATGAGGGAGGAAATGCAATCCATGTCGTACAACCGAGTCTGGGAACCGGTTGATCCCATCAATGGTGTGAGGACCATCAGATGCAAATGGATCTTCCAGGTGAAGGTGGACATGGACGGCAACCCTCTGACCTACAAAGCTCAACTGGTGGCGAAAGGTTATAGGCAGATCCAATGAATTGACTATGAGGAAACCTTCTCCCTAGTGGCTATGGTCAAAATCGATCCAAATTCTTCTTGACATAACTGCGTATCATAATTACGAGATATGGCAAGTGGATGTCAAAACCGCTTTCCTAAATGGAAATTTGACTGAGTACGTTTGTATGTCTCGGCCCAAAGGTTTTGACGATCTGAAGAATAAGGGAAAGATTTATAAGTTGTTGAAATCCATTTATGGATTGAAATGAACTTCTTGGAGTTGGATCCTTCGTTTTGATGAAGCTGTAATCGGATTTGGCTTAATTAAGAACGAGGATGAATCTTGCGTTTATAAGAAGGCTAGTGGGAGCAAGATTACCTTTCTGGTTCTCATTGAAAACGAAATCCCAACCTTGCACGAGACTAAAGCTTGGTTGAGGAAGTGTTTTTCAATAAAGGACTTAGGCGATGATTCTTATATCTTAAGGATTAAGATATGTAGAGATCGCACCAAGAGGGTCTTGGATTTAAGTCAGGGAACCTATGTGAACAAGGCATTAAGTAGGTTCTTAATGCTCGATTCAAAGAAAGTACTCTTACCTACTAGTCATGCCATTCATCTTAGCAAGACTCAGTGTTCTAAGACACCTGATGAGCTGAAAAGGATGATGAAAATCGTATACGCCTGGGGGCAGGATCGATCATATATGTCATGACATGTATGAGACCGGACGTCTCGTAAGCCTTATGTTGTACCAGTAGAAAACAGTCTAACCCGGGGGAAAGATGATGCTGAACTAGTCGTCAAAGGATGAGTAGACGCTAGTTTTCCAAGACAAATCCATATGACTTTAAAAGTCAGTCAGGATATGTGTTTATGCTGAATGACAGAGCTTTAGCTAGGAGAACGTAAAGCAAGATACCATTGCCGAATCTACGACAGAGGCCAAGTACATGGATGCTGCAAAGGCATCTAAGGAGGCTATGCGGATTCGAAAATTCACGGCAGGGTTGGGTGTAATTAAAAACCCATCCAGCCCGGTGAATCCATTTTGCGACAACACAAGGGCCATTGCGCAAGCTAAAAGCCCAGATCGCATAACAAATCCGAACATGTACTACGGCGTATCCACCTAATCAGAGAAATACTGAACTGAGTTGAAGTGAAGATAACCTATATTGCAACAGATGATAACATAGCCAACCCTTTGACTAAGATAGTGTCGTTGCCTAAACATGTTAGACATGTAAAGTCGATGGGGACATATTGGAGTTTAGATTAGAACTAGGGCAATTGGGAGATTGTTAGTCTTAATGTCAGTAGTTCAATCCTAAATGTCTAAATGTATATATCATCGTTATCAATAAAATGAAAGCGGCTTTATATTACTAAAGTGTTGGAGTAATATATCGATGTGTGCTTTGATCTATGCCCACAATGTGAATAGATCCATAGATAGATATAGATCACACTCGATGGGTCCCTAGTCAACAAAGCTTCACTAGAAGCGACTAGTATGAAAGATGGCTCTATATGGCTTACGTTCTGTTAGTCATTGGAATGGGATTCCGGAGTCTGATCATAGATATCATGTGGGACATCATATTGGACGACCCGACATGAATATGTGTCATAGATCAAGTCATGAACATATTCATTGTCGTAGCTTGTCATGTATCCTTAGACCAAGAGTCTTTGTGATCGCTATGCAGTAAACAATTGAGTTTGACCTGAGCCTAACATTGTCCGTAACAGGGCTTCCATAACGGCCAGTATTGGCTTGGGGACGGGCTGCATGAGTGACACGAAAGACAGCTAAGGGATTTAACCCTCATACTACGGTATGGGAAAGATATCGGTTCTCGGCCGCTTGATCGAGACTGGCTGAATGAATAGCAGGGCCATGCACATGATATGTGTATCATATATTCAGTCATCTCACATATCAAGGAACAGTGATTAAGAATAATAAGGATGACGGCTCTATGCCTTATCTCAATCAGGATATCGGAGATAAAAGGATAATGACAGGGACGACGGAAAGGTTAGAATCGATAGGGTCGATTCGTTATGCAGTGTCAGGCAATACTAAAGTCTCATTAGTTGCCACTTAAATAGGATCAAGTAAAATGGGATTTTATGTTGATCTATTGACATGCATAAACCTAAGGGTCACACCGGAGGATGAAACTCATTGACACATTTATGGAGAATGGCAAAAAGGGAGTTGTCTCGAGACATGACCAAAACTTGGTTTTGGGTCATGTGCCCGTACGTGAATAGGACTTTACGGATCGAGACAAGGCTTGGAGTCTTGGGATTGATCGCGTCAGATAATGTTGGACATTTCCGTTATGGAAGGCTTGGAGGCGATGAGCGAATCACGGGACCTCGTTGGAAATGGCCACGGGCCATGTTCCAAGAGGCCCATGAAAGGCACATGCAACCAAGGCCCATGGAACTAATTAATCAAGTATGTATTAATTAGTACTAAGTAAGCAAGACAAGGATTAAGGTGTTGGTGATTCACCACCTAACCCAATCTTGTCTTGCCATACTTTGTCCTATTTACACCTTACTTGTCACCATGCTTGTCTCATGCCTTTAGTTGGACAAGTATGGGGTTTGTTATGTTTAAGTCATCTTTTTTCAACATAACAAACACAAGACAAGAATAGGAAACACAACTTATCTCCCCTTTCCCTTGCAATTTCGGGTTTGGCAAGCTCCCACCTCCATTTTTGTGTTCTTGAGTCCTCAAAGAGAGGAACTACGTGGCTTTGATTCCCATGTGGATACGTAGGCGTCTTGGAGACTCAAGCCAATCATTCGTTAACCGGTGTTCTTGTTTTGGTAAGAAATAGTGCTGAATTTTTCTCTTGTGAATCCATTCTTTGTTAGTTGTTTCATGGTTTAATCGTCTCTTGGTTTTCATTGATTTTCCGCTACGAGTTGGTTCATCTCCAACCCTACCTCGAGACCCAACAATTTTTAAATAATTTTTTAACATAATTATTGAAGTGTAGTTGAGGGTATTTTCGTCATTTTAGCTGACGGAGGGGTTTTGAGTTACAACTCGTAACTTCAGGGTATGCATCAGTTAACTTTAAACTTCAGGGTATTCATTGGTTAACGTGCATACTTAAAGGTATGCATTAGTAGTTTACCCTTGTGCAAACTACGAACTCATCAGGCGCTGACACGTGGGTGCGCGCGCTGCTGGTGTGCACGCATAGTACTGATAGTTTGCGTAGCACGGTGCTAACAGTTTGCGCGCACAATGCTGATAGTTTGCATTTGTACTAAACTATCAGCATCGTGCTTGTAAACGATCAGCACCTGCGCGCGCGCGAGCAGAGGTGCGCGCGAAGCGGCCACGTGTTAGTATCGCGCGCGCTTTACTGACCTCACTTTGATCGCATCCTGTGGCTTAGATTGGTTTGTAGTTTGCACAATAAGGGTGGTTTTTACTGGATAGCTACCCTATATATATATATATATATATACAAACCCCACTTAGAATACTAATTTGCGGCCCAATACTAATCGTAGATTGATTGTAATCGACGAATTGGATTGCATTTACAATTCTGCATATTAAAAAGGTCATGCGCGAGTGTCTGAGGTTAATTGTGTAATTGACTGTCTTGGTTTCAAATCATAATGTTCGTATCTCTACTTGATCCCTGAATATGAGGAGTGTATCGCGATTTATTCCAAACATAGGGTGTAACATCATTGATTATAAACAGATGGTCATTAACAACTTGCACATTCAGCTGAACACAAGAACATCGGAAACGCATATAAGTTTGGTCATTCAATCGTCTATCTGTTCTCCAATACATCGATTTGTATCAATCAGCATCGTTGGTGTAAGTTAATCAGACTGTATCGCAATTTTTTGATTTGATATTATTAGTTTTCGATATCGTGTGTGTATCTGGTTACAAAATGCATCCACAACCATATGTATGACCTTCTGCATCTTATTTTGATATATCTGGTGTTTGACAAGTATTATTGAGGTGTAGGCGGGATTGCCAAATACTCTGATATGCATAGTTGTTTTATATATATTTACATAACAGATGTGCCATATTATATATTATGACGGTATCAAATTAATAAACTAATTTACATCCTCTTTGTATGTATTGTACATCCTCAGTATATGTTACATTATATTCGCACATTATTACATATGTATGGTGGGTTACATATAAAATATATCAATTTATACAATGTGACATTTGTTTCACCGCACAAAATCGTTGCTACTAATATGGATATCAGGTTACATAGTGTTACATTCGTTTAAAAATTATGATGGGTGTTCGTAATGCATAAATATATAATATTTTTTTTAATAGTGTGGATAAGTTAGTCAGAGTTATATTTTATTCATACATTTTTACATATGTGTTGGGGTTACATATAAATCATATCTATTTACACAATCATTACATTCATTGTTGATTATGATGTGTGTTCATAATGCGGAAATGTATAATATTTTTTAATATTATGGATATGGTGGACAGATTTATATGTTATCCACAAATTTTACATATGTATGATGGTGTTACATATAAATCTTGTCAATTTACACAAATATTATATTATTTTTAAAAGTATGATGTGTGTTCATAATGCAGAAATGGATAATCTTGTGGATGTAAGATACGATATATTGATATCAGAAGGGGGGTCGTTGTCACGAATACCATCATGCAGGGATGCGCGAACGCCGTATGAGGGACAAATATTCAAGTCGCTAAATCACGGTATAGAATTTTATATGAATTATGGGAAATTAGGTGGATTCAACACGAGGAGGCACTTGGAGAAGTTTTGAAAGGGGATCAAGATTCAGATAAAGTATATGGTATGTTCAAACGAGGGAACAATACGCGAGAAACCTGGTAGTCCTGATACAAGTGAAAATAAAAAACGGAAACGACTATTAACGAGGAAAAACTATAAGGCTATGATACGTTTCACGCGCATACATGATACAGACGCATACAAAGTGACTAAGTTCATAGATCGGCACAATCATCCATTGGTTGGGAGAGAACATGTCCATTAGTTGCGATGTAATAGACATATCGGTGAAAATCATGTACATTGGATGGGTCACTGTAAGAAGTCAGGTGTTGGGCCGTCTGGTGCTCCCAGATTAATGTGTGAGTAGGTTGGTGGTGTTGACAAAGTTGGTTTAACTAAGGTAGACTTCTATAATTATGAGAGGGACTTAAATGCATTCATCGGGGATAGTGACGTGCAAATCATCTTGGATGAGTTACGTGCACAGAAGGAAGCTAATAGTTCATTTTTTTATGCTTATGATGAGGACCAAATGGGCAGGCTCACAAAGATATTTTGGTGTGATGAAATATCAGTGAAGAACTACGAGCTGTATGGGGATTGTGTGACATTTGATTCAACCTATAGAACGAACATGTAAGTTACATATTTTAATATGTTTATGTTATTTGAATTTAGTTGTTTGTAATAGTTGTATCGCATGAAACAGGTATTCGATGCCAATCTGTCCATTCATTGGTGTCGATAACTACAAACGATCAGTAACATTCGGGATCGGTCTAGTTACGCACGAGGACATTGAATTATTTACGTGGATGTTCAAAGTGTTTCTTGAGGCAATGAAAAACAAGTAGCCAACATACTTTGTGACTGATCAAGATCCAGCCATGAAGATAGTGGTGACAAATGTTTTTACCGAAACAAAACATAAGTTCTGCATGTGGCACATACTAGACAAATTATTAGCTAAGGTTAGTTACAAAAAATGAATACTATATTATTTATTTTCAAATTACATTCTATTTCGGAATAAATTATATTATTTTCTTATAATTATATAGTTGTTTTTGGGTGTATTGAGTATGTGCCATAGATCATTTACTTATAAGGACATTATTTGGCGTACGCCCATTATTTGTGAGATATAATGTATTTTACATTAGTTTTGATGCAAATTACGTTTACATTGTGTGCATAAATGTAACGTGTTTGACTATAAGACGATGTAGGTACACGGTTCACTGTTGGGTACCTCTGACTTCCACGACAAGATACATGACTTAGCGTACAATAATAATGTAACTCCGGAACATTTTGAATGTATGTGGGGAGGGTTACTTACAGAATATGGGTTGGAGGAACACGCTTGGTTAAAAATCATGTACGAAATTAGGGATAGGTGGATCCCGACGTATTATCGTGATCTACTAATGGGACAGTTTATGAGAACTACATCATGGTCGGAGTCAACCAATGCTGCATTCCAAAAATACACCAGTCGTTACCTAGGATTAGTGCAGCTGATTTGGGGGTGCAACTCGGTGATTGACAACCAGCAACAAGAACATTATAAGCTAATGATGCAGAGTTATGTTTCATTTCCGAAATACAATACAACAATTGAATTGGAGGCAGATGCGTGGTCGTTGTACACACGGCCCATTTTTGAAGACGTGCAAGGTGACATTAAATATTCAATTGATTTATGCAGCATATATGACATGAAGGGTGATGATGATGATGTCAAGCTATACCTTATGAAGGACACAAAGTTTTTTGACACAGGCAAGATCTACACGGTAAAGCGAACTACAAGCACATAATATTTTGTGTGTGGTTGTAACAAGTTGTTTTCAAGCAGTATGATATGCCACCATATTTTTTTGTACTGCAAACAACTGGGTGGAAAAAAATACCGCGCACATTGGTATACAACAGATGGTGCAGAGACACAAACGTTTGTGGTATGATATCTGATGACGGTGGAGAAAGCAATGAACTGGATATCAGCGACGATGAGGTAATGGGTGCATTGAAAGACAAGTTTAATGAAATACTTGCGTTGCCAAACCCATCCATGTCAAGTGTCAGAGACTTGCTGGGGATAGTTAAAAAATGGGTTATTTACGATAAGGTACCCTAATGTTTCGTCCACGAACGATAAGGTACCCTAATGAATTTTTTGTCCGATAAGGTACCCTAATGATTCGTCCACGAACGATTTGGTTTAATGCTGTTAAAAAACTAACAGAATTATGTAGAATGACTATTTTCCCTTTGACATTTCAGTTGACTTTTGACTTAAGAGTGAAATGACCATTATACCCTCAGTTATTATTTTTCCTTAATTTATATTTTCTAATTATTTTTAATTTTCAAAATAAAATAAATAAATTATATATTTTTTTTAAAGTTATATTTTTAAAAAACTGAATTTTGTTTTTATTTTCAAAAATCAATTTTTAATTTTTTTAAAATAAGATTTTTATATTTAAAAATCAGATTTTATTTTTTTCATAATTAGTTTTTTTGTATATTAAAAACTGATATTTTATATTTAAATATCAGTTTTTATTTTTTTAAATCATTTTTTATTTTCAAAAATCATTTTATGTTTAAAAAAAATTATTTATATTAAAAATATAAATTCAGATTAAAAAAAAATTAAAAACAGTTTTAAAAAATCAATTCTATTTATATTAAAAAAAACGGGTACTGTTCACCCATTGTCCCCGACCCCCCTCCGGCGTCGCCTCCTCCTCCTCCGCCGTCGTCTCCGGCCACCCCGTCCACCGCCGTCGTCCCCGGCCACCCACCCCCTCTCACCGCCGCCTCCTCCTCCCTCTTCCCCCTCTCCCCGTCCTCGAATCGCAGAGCTGAAGCTCTGCGATTCAGACCTGCGATTTGGTTCAGATCTGAATCGCAGAGCTTCAGCTCTGCGATTCGAAGACGGTGAGAGGTGGAAGAGGGAGGAGGAGGCGGCGGTGAGAGGGGGTGGGTGGCTGGGGACGACGGCGGTGGACGGGGTGGCCGGAGACGACGGCGGAGGAGGAGGCGACGCCGGAGGGGGGTCGGGGACGAAGGGTGAACAGTACCCCTTTTTTATAATATAAATAAAATTGATTTTTTTAAAAAATAAAAATGATTTTTGAATTTTTTTTAATATTTAATATTGTAATATTTGTATTTTTTTAATATTTTTAAAATTTTGAACTTTTTTTATTATTTTTTTTAAAAAATTAATTTTTTAAATTTAAAAATTTTAAATTTATTTATTTATTATATTTGTATTGTATTATATACTTAAGGGTATAATGGTAATTTTGTCTATCAAATTTATAAGCTTAAAATAAGAAAGGGTAAAATCGTCATTTCACACCCACTTAACTGCACATGTCTATTTTAGAGGAATATTCCGTTAGTTTTTAACGGAATATGCCAATTTTAAACCAAATCGTTCGTGGACGAATCATTGGGGTACCTTATCGGACAAAAAATTCATTAGGGTACCTTATCGTTCGTGGACGAAACATTAGGGTACCTTATCGTAAATAACCGTTAAAAAATACAAGGTCAAAACAGTAGATGAGGTTGTCCAAGAAAAACGTCGGACTATAGCTAGTGTAGTTACCAAGGTAACTAGTGTAACACTTCCGGATATTGTAGCAGTTCATCCACCCGTTGTGAATAATAGAAAAGGAAGTCGTCTTCAAACAAATGAGCGAATGCAGAGGGAGAGGGAAAAGACAATTGAAAAAAGAAAACAGTTGAGACTGTGCAGGACGTGCTATTTGATGCAGCCACACGACAATCGAAACTGCGATCATCCGGTTTATGGGAACAAGAAGCCTGAAAAAAAGAAGTCTGTAAAAAAAATGAAACACTATGTTTTTGGTTTTTTTATTGTATGGAAACACTTATTTGTTGTGAAAAATGACAACAAAATAAATAAAACAATTATGCAGCTATTTATTTAAATAATTATGTAACTATAAACAAAAATAATGTACTTAAAATTTGTAGTAATGTAACTGAAAATGTAATATAGTTTCAAATTTCACTGCACTTAAATTATGCAAGGTAAAATGAGGGGTGCATATGTAAAAAGGTTTTGGATTAAAGTTATATAAAAAATAATACAAACAAATTGTTAATGTCATAGGGACTTCAATGCAAACCCTTATTAATGATGAGATGATGGACACGCAACCAAAACGCCTATAAAACCCTGTTTACACAACCTATTTACCATACCAAACGTCTGAAAGTACATAGAAGTTAAACTTGATCTCGTAACCATGGCTCAAAACAATGTAAGAGATGGTCCAACAACTGGAGGACGACGTGATCCTGTTGCGGCGGTCGAGGCGCTGCAACGTAAGGCTACCAGAACCCGGTGAGAGCTTCAGTTCGAGCTTCAGTTATCATGCGAGCCCATTTTGCTCTTATGCAACAGATGTATGAGATGGGGGAGGTGGACACAACTGGCTGGCCGCTGGAGGATGTGGCCGCTCATGATGAACTACTAGCCGAGCATGCACTTCTCCATCTCTCTCTGGAACCAGTCCTTCCCCCTTCTTCTTATGTCAATAAGTTGTTAAAAAGGGCACATATAGTGTGGGCCTTTTTTTGTTTTTGATCAACAAGTGTGGTTTCTGTTGTGACTACGCTTTCTATCGTTATCTAATGAAGTTGGTATCTGTTTAACGTTTGTTTTTTTATTGACGAGCAATGTTTTCTATTAACGTCCGTGTGTTTGAAGTATGTTGTTTTTTATTAACATCTGAGTTTGAATTTGTCATGAGCAAACTATAATATGTGTTTGAACGCGCATGCTTTTACATGCATGATTTTGAGGTTGTCTGTGATTATATATTGAATGAAACTATTTATATTCTAAACGCGTGTAATTACCTTCTAAAGATGAGCGAGAAGAAGTGTAAATATGTTAGATTATTATGGTGTTTGCATATTAAGATTCCAATTTATTACTACAACAACCAGTTTGACATATAAACTTGTATGAAAAAGATTGAAATTCATTCAAACTTAGATAACTGGGAACCCAATACGAATAAACACATAAGTAAAACAAAAAAAAACAAATATTACGTTTAATAATGATCCAGTACCAAACTTTAAATTCATAGTTTAAACATCCAAAAACGAAAATAAAATACTTAAACAGCCAAAAACAATTATATATAAACTACCAAATTCCATCGTCGTCCTCGTCCTTTGACCCATCTCCATCCTCCTCCTCGTCAGTATCTTGTTCCTCGTCTTCATCAATATTGTCCCCATCGTCTAAGTCCTTATCATCCGAATCGAACGGTTCGTCTTTGGGGTCGTAAGAATCTGATTAGGGGTTCAGTTTACGGTGTTTGGAAGAGACGACTTCGGCTTCAGATCCTGAGTCAAACTCCTCATCGATTGATGGTGGGAACTGGGAAGCAACTTCGTCATCCTCGCTGCTAAAGTGTTGTGATGGAGGAGAAAATCCACCATTCCTCCAGTTTATGTCAAGATCAAACGGAGGGAGTGCCACTTGGACATTGTACAGGCGTGCGAGTGATTATGGCGATAGTTTGGATTTGACTGAAGCAACGACAAATGGCCACCCATATTTAAGTACCTGAAACGACGTTATTAATAAGGCATGACACTGTCACGGTAATGATGAAGCCAGCGTTTCGTGTGCCTACGTGTAGACAATTAGGGTAATGAGACAGCAGTTAATTGTGCTTCTAATTTGATGTGTGGACTTAAGCGATGTAACGTGTAATAATCATGCAATTCAGACTAACATGCGTCCTAAAAATGTGCCACATGTATGAGTATTATATGCATCATACAAACCACAAATGAAACTAAAAAATAGAAATAAAATATGAATATGATATTAAATGTAAATACACAATTATTGTCACGCCCCAATTTCAGTAAACCGAACTCGGGACGCGAACGTTTAAAATAAGAAAGCACTTTGAAAACATTTCCATTAAAACATTTTACAATACCAGTTTAGTCAACAAAAGATAATTACAATTCAAATAAAACGTCCCACAAGCGGACAAAAAGGCGAGGTATCCGTCGCTAGACCAAAAGTAAAAACCCGAACTCCGCTCCTGGCTCCACAAGCTTCGAGAGCTCACCTAGTCCGTCCCACGAACAGTACCTGTAGGAAAAGCAGCTAGGGGTGAGCGTTCGCTCACCACCACGGATAACAGACTGACTACGGCATAATTAGCAGACAATGCCGGTAACACCAGCAACAACTCAATCCCCCGGGGATCACTGTCCCCAACCCAAGTACTCTGACTGACAAACACCCACGGTGACCTTCCTCGAACGACTCGACACTCAACACGTAAGTAGACACGACACAACGATCATGACCTCTTCCAAGGACTCAAGGAACTACGCGACACCAAACAAGATCACAAAGGATCGCACACCAAACAAGATCACAAAGGATCGCAAACCAGCTGCTCAGTAACCTCCCTCACTCATGCGCTTTGCCGAACCACTCAGGCCAGGCGGTCGACCTGTCTCAGTAACCTCTCTCACTCATGCGCTTTGCCGAACCACTCAGGTCAGGCGGTCGACCTGTCTCACTCACGCACTTTGCCGAACCACTCAGGCCAGGCGGTCGACCTGTCTCAGTCACCTCTCTCACTCACGCGCTTTGCCGAACCACTCAGGTCAGGCGGTCGACCTGTCTCACTAACCTCTCTCACTCAGGCAACCACTATCACAGTCACAATCACAAACACAATCACAAGCAAGTTCGACAACACAAGCACTCAAGGCCACTCAAGACACACCAACGATCAAGACTCGGGTTCAACAACCCCCACGGGCACTCACAGCCACCCAAAACACCGAAACGACAACACGGGCTCTCATGGCCACCCAAGACTCAGCAATAAATAACACGGGCTCTCAAGGCCACTCAACTCAACCGTAAATAACACACAACAACCTCCGGCATAAACGATGCCTCCAACAGTCCTAAGATCACTAGTTTCACAAACAACCTCTGGGTATGGTCATATGCCTCCAGTCAATCAATTAACGCTAAGTTCTCTGCTCCTACGACACTACTAAGTGTCACATGCTTTCCCAGTAATCGCTACGTTCCCGTATCATGCTTTTCTAATATTTAAATAAATCTACTCAACCCACGACACCCTGGTGTCACATGCAGTTCTACTATTAACTTTCCCTAATCAGGGCCGAGATCCGGCTACTTTTCCCTACCTCAACTGAAGAGCAACCGCTACGCTTCCTAGCTGCTGACGTTCTGGCTTGCTACCTGTGAGCTTCACTTCGATCGAAGCCGGACTCTAAAGATAACACGAAAGCCATAATTAGAGGCGGTTCTTAGGTTAATGTAACGGTCACGATTAACCCAGTTTACAACCGACAGTTGTCCCTTAAACTCGAGCGGGATAAAAACGGGGACACGGCGAATCGGGTTTGAGTACCCGAGCACCGAAACCGGTGCATGCGAGGCACGGTCCCAATGCACGAATCCCGAGGTCCGATTCAGCGGTCCGCTTTTGTTCCCTTTTTAACCTAGCTAGCAGTCCATTTTAACCAGAGTTCCAGATTCGTTCCTAATTCCGATTACCAACCGTTTATTCAAAACAGAACGGTTTTTGTTTCAAATCTAAATCCCTTTTTATTTCAAATCTGTTTCCGTTCCGATCTTTGTTTTTGAACAACCGTCCCTAAATCCCGTTTACAAATTAGATTCTCAACTCCTCGATTTAAACCTTTTTTAAAACCGAAACGCTTTTAATTCCTTTTCATTTTAAAACCTTTTTTCTTAAATTCGATTTTCCGTTTTACAACCTTTTCTTTCCAAAACCGTGATTTCGATTTCAACCGAAGCAGGTCCAAAATCCATCTTGTACTCCAATCTGATTTTGATTCAATTGTTTCCCTTTTCGATTCAAAACCCGTTCTAAAATTTAAACAATTTCATTAGCAGGTTTAACCCAATATTAATCGATTTCAACAGATCCAAATAATAATCAACTTCCTTAACAGATTTTATTTCATTTTCTTTGTTTGTTACAACAAAACCCGATTCACAGTAGTTCGAAGACGGGAAAAATAAGGGTTCGGTTTCGAACCGGTCGGCCGCCGGCAAGGGCGGCGTCGGCCGGGGCCTAACCGTAGAGAAGGGACGGCAAGGGCGGCGGCGGGCACGGCGGTGCACGGCGGAGGTGCACGGCGGCTGGCTCGGGACGAAGGCGGGAGGAGCTCGGGCGTGAGGATGCCGGCGAGCTCGGCTGAATGGCCGGTTGCGGATCTCACGGAGGGCGACGATTCCGGGACGGAGAAGAGGCGGCGGCTTGACGGTGGCGTGGTTGGACGGATCTGGTGAGGGAGGAGGGTCGGACGGCGAGCTCGGGACGAGGGAGAGGGTGGTCGGGACGGCGGCGTGGTCGGGACGGCGGCGTGGTCGTGGGGAGGTGAGGGAGGACAGGTGGTGGTCGGCCGTTGCTGAGGAGGTGACGAGGAAGGTCGGGGTTTGAGCCGGAGAAGAAGGAAGACGGGCTCGGGACTGGGTGAGGACGGAGAGAGACGGCCGGTGGAGGGGATCGACGGCGGTCGGATCCGGTGAGGGAGACGAACGAAGAAGAAGGCGTGGAGGAGGGAGGGTTCGGCGAAGAAGAAGCAGAGTCGGGAGAGAGGCTGCGCAAATGGGAAGAGAAAAAAGAAGAGACGGCTGCCAAAGTTAGGGTTTCACCCTAACTTGTATGTTTTATACCCAGCTTCCCTACAGGTTGGGCCACCTCCAACCGGGCCTGCCGAAACGGGCCGCGCGGCCCAGACGCATATGGCTGAACCAGCCTGCCCGGGCCGGGTCTGGTCTGGCCGGGTTACAGGTCCGGTCCGACCCGGTCCGACCCAATATATACATTTTTTTTTTCGAAACGGGTTTTACAATTATACTGTGTAATAGAACGAGGATTATATGTTGAATAGGAAAAAACGGTTAAATTCTAGAAGCCTAATGTCTATCCAAATGAACCCAAATTTGAACCCGAGGGTCATACCGGACTTAAGTTGACCCCGATATCGACCAAAGTGAGTTCCGGGGGACTCAGGGAAACTTTCTGACCAATTTGGGAAAGGTTGACTTTTTGCTGGAAAAGTCAATCGAACGACGTTTTGGTCCATTCGAGACCCGTTTTGGATCTAAAAAGCTTAGTCGTCGTCACAGCGGTCTTAGTTGAGCCGTTTCCTTGTAGCCCGTGAAGTTTCGTAATTTCTTGGAAAAAGTGCCCGTTCGGGGCCCGAGACGGCCGAGTTTCGCGAATCTGACTGAAAAATATCTAGGAGATATTTTCCCAAAAGGTGTGGGACCCACTTGCCACATGTCACCAATGTGGTGGTGTTAGGTTTATTGGACAAAAAAAAGATGGAAAGGTGGTGTTAGTTTTGTAAATATGATAAAGTTGTGTGTTTTTGGAAAAATACAAAGATGAGAGATTGAGGGGGTTCGGCCACTTTGTGAAAAAAGGAGAGGTTTTTAGAGAGAGAAAAGGCAAGGGAAGAAGGAGAGAAAAAGAGAAGAGGTTTGAGGAATTTATGACGTTTCTCGTTCATCAAGCCGTTGGATCGTCTCAACGATAGAAGATTCAAGCTCACACCGTCATTCTCTACGGTGAGCATCTAACCGATTTTAATTTTGTTAATTTTAAAAGTTAGGGTTTGGTTTGAAATGGGTTGAATGTGGATGAGTTGAGGTGTGGGGTTCGTTGGAGGTGTTTTGGAGCGAAGTGATGAACGTTTTCCGGTGACTGGAGGCTCGGGGGAGCTCCGGCCACCGTGTATGGTGGCTGGCCGGTTTTGTAGGGCGGCTGGCCGGAGTTAGGACCCGCCACCACCTTGGGGGACCGGCCCCAAACCGGCCCTAGCCACCCACGACCAAAGGGGGTCAGGTAGGGCCCACATGCTCGGGTGTTCGGGTTTCGTGTTCGGGTGGTTGAGAACGTTCCCCAAGTGATTAATCTACACCCGGCTCGAAATTTGGAATTAAATTGTGCAAGTTGTAATTGACGGGTTTAGAAACTTTAAACGCGATTAAATTACTCGAAAGTCGGAATTTGATTCCGTCCAGTGCCTAGGAACCCTTGAATTATTCTAAGACCGTAGAAACGAAAACGGGAATTTTCGGAGCCCCGGAAGGACGTTTTAAAAACCCGGGAAGATTCGCCATGTCGGGCGAATCGGGCTTTTCCGGGTCCATTATCGACAATGTCGAGTAATTGGGAAGTTTGGGTGTGATCGACATTGTCGGGGTTACTTTTGGGCGTCAAGTTATTTAAAATTCAGTTTATGCCTGCGAGCTTAAAAGTATTTAAAATTGTGTTCTTATTAGATCGTGCCGCAGACAGAGGAAAGGGAAAGCTAGGCGAGTGATCGGGATCACGCCAGAGCTTGATTGTGAGCCTTTGGAGAAAGCATACGAGGTAGGGAAAAGTAGCCGAATCTCGGCCCTGACTAGGGAAAGTAAATAGTAGAAATGCATGTGACACTTGGGTGTCGTGGGTTAAGTAGGTTTATCGAATATTAGAAAGGCAGGCAACACCGAGTGGTGTCGTATGATACGGGAATGTATCGAACAATAGAAATGCATGTGACACTTAGTAGTGTCGTAGGAGCAGTGAACTTTTTGATATTTGAATTATTGGAGGCATTTAGTTATGCCCAGAGGTTGATTGTTTAGTTCGTGTCTTGGGTGGCCATGAGAGCCCGTACTTTACAGTTTGTGTCTTGGGTGGCCATGAGAGCCCGTACTTTACTGTTTGTGTCTTGGGTGGCCATGAGAGCCCGTACTTTACTGTTTGTGTCTTGGGTGGCCATGAGAGCCCGTGTTTTACTGTTGGTGTCTTGGGTGGCCATGAGTGCCCGTGGGGTTGTTGAGCCCGTGAGTTACTATCGGTGTGTCTTGGGTGGCCATGAGTGCCCGTGGGGTCGTTGAGCCCGTGAGTTACTGTTGGTGTGTCTTGGGTGGCCATGAGTGCCCGTGGGGTCGTTGAGCCCGTGAGTTACTGTTAGTGTGTCTTGGGAGGCCATGAGTGCCCGTGGGGTTGTTGAGCCCGTGAGTTACTGTCGGTGTGTCTTGGGTGGCCATGAGTGCATGTGAAGTGTTAGACCGGTATTGTTGATGTTTGTTGAACTTTGCTTGTGATTGTGATTGTGGTTACCTGAGGTTGGGGGCCCGCTTCATAATAACGGGGGTCCTGTGATCGCACGCATCTGCATGTTCAGACGGGGTAGGGGGCCCGCCCGTGAGGAAAGGGGTCCTGGCCGCGCGTGCGTGGGTGGTGACAGGTCGACAGCCTGATCCGACTTTGTGTCGGGAAAAGTGCAACAGGTCGACCGCCTGGCCTGACAGGGATCGGTAAAGGGCGTGAGGGGGTTACTGAGCAGCTGGAGTGCGATCCTTTGTGATCTTGTTTGGTGTGCGATCCTTAGTGATCTTGGGTGTTGCGTGGTTATTTGTCGTGTCTTTGGAGGAAGTCGTCAATCGTTGTGTCGGGTCTACATTACGAGTCCGAGTGTTGAGTCGGTTGAGGAAAGTAACGGTTTGTGTGTTAGTCGGGTTACTCGAGTCTGGGGATAGTAGTCCCCGGTGTTCGGTTGTTGTTGGTGTTACCGGCATTGTCTGCTAAGTATGATGTAGTCAGTCTGTTATCCGTGGTGGTGAGCGAACGCTCACCCCTAGCTGCTTTTCCTACAGGTACTGGTCGCGGGATGGACTAGGTGAGCTTCCAAAGCTTGAGGAGCTAGGAGCGGGAGTCCGGGTTTACTTTTGAGTCTAGCGACGTATACCTTGTATTTTGTCCGCTTGTTGGGACGTACTTTGAGTTGTAAATTATTATTTTGTTAAACAAATTGATGGTTTTAAAGCGATTTATTCAACAGGTTTGAAAAGGTTTTATTAAATTAAACGTTCGCGTTCCGGGTTCGGTTTTATTGGATTTGGGGCGTGACAAATTACATATTAAAAACATGGTGTTGCATGTAATGCCATACCAATTTTATAAAATAACATCAAAATAACTGATAATTGTGCAAATTATGTAGAAAATAATTATAGTAGAGTTCTGAAAGGCATAAAAGACATAATCTAAGAACACCAATGTCACCAAAAGTACTGATAAATATGTAAACTGAGTTTGATCAACGCTTGCAACGCTAGAAAGCCTTGAACTTCGGTGTGAACATGAAATCTTCATCATACTCGCTTAGGAATGCCTTCAATTTCTTTTATTGTGCTGGCCACGCAGTGTTGAGCTCAAATGTCATCAGCTTGTACAAGACTCGACGTATGAGTAATGTAATTTGATCTCTCTGAAAACATCTTGTTTGACCAATTGTTTATATGCGTGCACCAAAAACACCAGCAACAATATGAAATTTAAAAAATGTAAATCGAACTTACATCATTTTGGACTCAACAACCAATCTCCAGAGCAAGACGCAGGCAACAAGACGTGATTGGGGATCCGGAGCTTTGGGACAGCGTCGTCTCCGACTGTTAGAGCCGTGTCTCTGGGAGATCGAGTCACGCTGTTCAGAGGCGGGGGTTCTGTTCGTGTTCAGAATCGCACCTTGCCTGTTGGAGCTTTCGGTGATCGTCTTCCAGCCGATCATCTCGTTCCAGTGCGAGTCGTCGATCTCGAGGCGTGCTCTTTGAGGATTCGATTGTGCGACAGAGTTCGTAAGGCTTCTGCAATTGTGTTCCCATCGCAAAATCGCAAACTTGTGATTCGGGTCAGATTCATCTCGCGCGCATCTGCGATCTCCCTATTCCATTCTCACGCTAGTAGCAGCTCGCTCGCAAACCTGCAACAGCTCGCGCACCTGCACAGGATCGCAAACCTGCACCACATCGCACACCTGTAGTAGAATGACAAAAGCTGCGAAAGCTTCTCCTCTTCTCTTTTTTTCCTCTTTTTGTTCTTTGATGATTACTCTGTATGACAATTACTGCTCAGTAATGGCAGGTCCTGCTAAGGTTTCTTCATCAAGAGACATTCAGAGTGGTAAGAAGGCCATTGCCTCACATAAGAGAGGGTCGAAGATTGTTTCGGGTACAGGGCGTTTGAAGCGAACTCGGAGTCGTTTTTTGGGTAAAATGGTTGCTGCAAAGGTTGATGTCAATGGGGCTGCACAGTCCGCCGGTGAGGAGGTTATTCATGCTGGTAAAGGATTGGAGGTTTCTGATGTGAGGCCAAAGGGCAGACTCGAGGCCGATCACCAACCAGTGATTGCTCCAGGTGCGATTGCAGAATTATCGTCTGCCGGCGACCAGACTGTAAAAGTCTCTGACTCATCGTCATCCACAGGTACAAAGTTATTTGCTTATAACTTGGCGTATGGTACTTCGGATGATTGGATTCGGTCGAGTTTTGGGGAGTTTGGCGACATCGTCTCGATAATTGCTCTGAAACAGCCAAATAAACGTGGTAGGTGTTTTGGTTTTGTTGAATTCAAATCACCGACGTCACCTCAATTGGCTATTGATGCTTGTGATGGGTTTAATCTCAAGGGATTCAAGTTATTTGTGGCCTTTGCGAGGCCTGAGCCGGAGCCTTTTCCTGTAAAAAGCCTTGTTGCGAAACAAAGTAACACGTTGCAGAAACCGATCTTTAATGGTTGTGCGGGGATTCCAACTCTGAGTGACGAGTTGGGTGTAAAAGCTCAGTTTATGTTTAGGCAGGGGAAGATCAGTTGGGGAAGAAGCTGTTCGGTGTGTTCGCCTGAGAATTTTCAAGTGGATCTTGTCAAATATCTTCAGCGATATCTTCGTGATCTCATCCTTTCGAATTCTCACCCTGTGTCTTGGTGTTTCCCTTGCAGATTTGTTGGCTAATAAGGGTCGTGATTTGCGATAGTCTCTGTTTTTGAAGACACTTGACGCTCCTGATTCAGGTTTGGACGTGGCTGTTAAGGGTGGCGTGTCACGCCCCAAATCCGGTTTTGACCGGACTCGAGACGTGAACAGAAAACGATAAATGAATAATTAAAAGAACAACTTTTCTAAAGTAAACTCCATAAACATAAATTACATAAAACCATTTTAGGAGTCCACAATTCTGAAAAATAACTGGAACATAAAGTCAAACAAGTCAGTACGTCTCTAGAATAATCCTCGACTCTCAAGGAGCTCCCGAGCCTTGAGATCACCCCTAGGCCTACTCAAAAGTAAACATGTACAACAGTAAAACAGGAAGAGGGATGAGCTTACGCTCAGTAGGGAAAGTACTAAACTCCTCGTTTGATTTAAAGAACGCTAATAGTGTGCCTATAGGATAATAATAACCGGAAATGTCCTAGATTGCCTATAGGATGTGAATAACTAGAATAATCGCTCTTCAATTATGATAACAATCGGACGTGTCTAGTATGCATGTAGGATGTGATTCACTAGTTTAACTCGCTTTCAGTACTTGGGAAATTGTCGTGCTGTTAGAATGGCCATGACGTGCCTTCGGACTGTTTGTGATTGCCTCACATGCCTTGCTTGCTTAGTCTTTACGTTAAGATAAGAGTCTAATTAAACTAGATCAATTGCGATGCTTGTGATTAAATGATTGTTGAATGAATGTTGAATGAATGATTGAGTGTAATTGAAGTTGGGCTGTCCTGGATGGACCAGGTGGTGATATCTTGGGTCAGGAATTTAAGGCCCAAGTGAATCAGTCTTTGGGCTTAGCTGAAGCCCAACCGTTGTATGCTCCAAGTACGAAAAGTGGGTGTGAGGAAGGATCGGGTGCTCTTGTTGTAGAGACCTCGGTGGAAGCGGAGGAGAAGGAGAGCAGTCCTTGGAAAGAAGGCCTCCTCCAACCTCGTAAGAGCCGGCATCCTATTTATACTATGGTTACTCGGTCGAGAGCCAGCTCTCGGGAACGGGCCATCAAGGCAGCGCCTCCTATTTCGACCTTATGGAAAGCGTCTCATAAGGCTCGACAGAATTCAGCTCATTAGTTTTGTTGGTTGGTTTTTTTTTCTTTTTCTATTTTTTAGGTTTCTCTGTTTTTGGGCCAAGGTTTGCCTTGTAGTTCCCCCTTAGCAGAACTTCTCTATAAGTGTTGTTCGGGTCTTTTGACCTCTTTTACCCTGATTCTGCTTGAATCAGGGCATTCCGCTTCCTATTATTGGAACCTTTCTTATTAATAAATTTTTCGAGCTTATCAAAAAAAAAATCTAATCCTAGTACGCCCGTCCATCTCCCATGTCCAATGTATGACTCCATGTGCCACATAGCATAAATACCGCAATCATCTTGGTTGTTCGGTGACACCCAATTAGAGGGACACGGGTTATTGTAGCATCTCTGATTGTACATGCCAATATTATGTCATACTCGAATATGAGATCGACAATATTGTTCCGTTGTGAATAACAAAAAGCATGTAAAATTAGATATTATATCGTTCAGCAAGTAATGTGCATCGATGAAAAGCTATGCGCCATGTGTGCGTAATCAATAAGCATACCATTACATCATGTATATCACCATATCCGATGACATCCAGTTCTTCGGACATGTAATTATCAAACACTTCAACCTTATACTTCTTCAAGTCTATGCACAATACTGTATAATGATGGCTTTTAAGAACGACCATAAGCACCTACGCAATGTAAAAATTAAAGGAAGGTAGAGTCACGTATCGATGTATGACTATATATATGTAATCGGAAGGCAAAAAACTTAATACTCACTAGATCAGCTGTTTTCAAATTAACTGTTATCCCTTTTGTCTCAGCTTGGAATTGAGCATCAAACCCATCAATGTTTTCGAATGTCGCGTATGAAGCATGATGTAAATACGTGCACTAGTTAGCGTAAGTATGATATTCTAATCACCTAAATAAATATATCGATATTTTGTAGTGCAACTTACGCTGGCTGCTGATGAGAGGAACAGACGAGCCGTGGATGTCTTGCTCCTTAGCTCTTCCAGACGATTTAAGTAGTTTGACCACGAGTCATAACCTGGCTCATCACCCACATGACATCCCTCATTGTTCGCATCCCTTCCCTTTTGACCTTAAACTGAGGACGTTTGTATACAAATTCCCTACGTAGTATGTAGAAATAAAAAGTATAGATTTTTTTTTAAACGGGTAACCGGAGAATTGCATTAATTCCCAAAGGTAATCAAACAAGATAGGGCGTGACTGCCCAGGGTTCCAGATGTATGTCCGAGCCGACCGCAGCAGGCCCAGTGCTCATGGACCCATAATAATAGCCTACTTGAAATCTTAGGCAAAAACTCAAGACAACTCCTTACCAACGTCTCAAAACAGCGAGACATGAAATGTAAAGTCCTAAGCAACGCAAGAAAAATAAAATGTTCCGAAAACAATGTAAATAACGAGAAAGTAGATAAAAGAACTGAGCTGTTGTTGCAGGCTGCCCGGGACCTCCCAGCACTGGTTGTCCCGGGTTTGTAGGTATAATCCAACATCGACTCCACTCACCCCTGCCGGGTCGGTTCATCCCTGCATAGGAGGCTGCCCTGCCTCCGCCTGCTTCTCTTGGTACCCCTCAACGTTGGTCGGCTGGTTGAGGTTTGGTGGGAGGGTCGGGTGCTCCAGCGACTTCTTTGATCCCGATGGATGATCATACAGTGACCCGCTCCTAGTCTTCAGGGTCGACTTCTTGGCCCTCTCCCGGATAGGCCCCACTTTCCCTAAGGCTTCCTGGGGATCTTTCTCCTTATCTGCCCGAGTCCCTACAATGTCTACGGACTCGACATGAGCGGAAGGGTTTCCAGCAGGGTGGATGTTAGCCAGATTGGCAGGCTTTGTGAAACCCGGTGGCCCTCCACCGGCTCAGCCCACTCCATCCTTAATCACATTGATTACCCCTCTTGAGGTAATCCTAGCCAGATTGTCAAACTTCGAAGGAACGTTTGCAGCAGAGAAACCATCCCCAATGACGATCTCCCTGGAGCGTATCACAGGGTTCATGGATAGCCCATTCATAAGATCATCAACAGCTGAATGTGCCAAGGAGGGGGTGTGTGCCAGACCGTCTTCAGCAAACGATCCATATCCAGCTGCCACGGTACCAGAATAGTAGTATCCTATCGGACCTCCTGCCGCCCAATACCCGGAAAGTGAGCCGTACACCCCATAATCAAGTGTGTCATCATCCCACACCTGCGGTAGAGATCCGTGACCCTCTCGTACTGTAGCTCAATCAGTGAAGAGGAGGTGGAGCCTGGGAATCTAAGACGGAGCCGTCTCCGAAGAGGCCGGTTCAACTCCATCCGCACCCGCAACCATAAAAATAAATCTTCCCGCCGGACATAGGGTATTGGAGCCGACACCACCTGTGTACCAATGATGTCTGCAATAAGACCACAAACTTGCGGAATCCTGGCCCCTATCGGGACGTTCATTGCTCGGACTCCAAGCTCGATGTGGTTGAACACAATCTCATTTTCCTGGACATAAGCCCTTAGGGGTTCCAACATCACATGGAATCCCTTAAAGATCCATGGTCCCCGATGATGGATATTCTCCATCGTTGTAGCGGACGAGAAGTGATATCCCGTAACCCCCGGGGACATGTATTCAACCTGAATGCCATCCACCTTCCAGTTCTACAGCATCATTGCGCAGACAGCATTCTGGTTGTGAATTTGATCCCCTGCAACACGGGCTGCCAAGGAGAACTGATTAGTTCCTTTGTGGATTGTCGGGATTGCTTCCTCCGGGACCACTACCTCGTCGTATTCATCCTCCCAATCCGAAACCGGGGAGAAACGGATCGAGCTCGCCTCCCCTTAACGCCCAGAGGACCCGGAGCCACTCGACGATCGACTAGTTGACCCAACAACATGGGTTACCAGAGGAAGGTACTTGGGCACGCCCGCCGACGACTGTGGTCGAGGAAGGGACGGCAGCTACGACTGACCTCCCACCGCCTCAGACGGACTCCGTTCCGACGCAACTGGGGCTGCGGAGCCACTAAGGCTAGGGTTTCGTCCGTCCCCCCGTCTGGCTTACCCTTCAGGGAGGTGAGGTTGGCGGCCGGACGACAGTGTTCAGGCGGCCGAAGAGGGAGGGCATCGGTTGGAGGCTGCGCAAACGCAACCTTGGGCAGGAAACTCGCCACAGAGGGAGCCTGTGCTGTAGAGGCTCGACGGCGGGCTGGATCTAGTCGGTGACCTCCATTTCCGGGAAAAGCAAGCGTGGGTCACTCGGATCTGTTTAAGGCGATGAAAGGGGCGGCGAGAGAAATCGGTAAAGTCGCCGGAACCACACAGTGTGGACGCTAGGTGTCCGTGGGCCATAAGTCGCCATCAGACGGTAACAATACCAGGAGACATAGAGAGATGCAGGGAAGGTCAAGGCTGGAAACTGGGATCAGAGACTGGACGACGACGAGGGGGTGTGGGTAGGAGGCGGCGAGAGAGACCCTAGCTAGGGTAAGGAAGAACCTCTGAAGTAGAGGTAGCGGAGCGCAAATTGAAAAAAAGTATAAATTTAACTATATGTGAACTAATGTAAATTCCCTGTGTATTGTGTATACACATGTTAGTTGGCTTACATTTTTCGCCCTGAGATCATAAACATCCAATCGCATAGTTTATTCTCATCTGCATCCAGTGTACTAACAATGTTTGTTTGTCTGTCCACATAAGGCGAGAAGTAAACAACTGTTGGCGCACGTGCACGGGTGTATGGGAGACTTTAGATGTACAAATAATCGTTGAATTCAGATCAGCCACTAACTCGATATTTTGCTTGGGACGGATCTTTCGGGCACGACATTTAACCCTATAAGCATGGTGTTGCACGTCACTTATATCTCCCATTTCTTTCACGCTTGTGTTCGTGTCCGTATCAATTGGACCAAAGATATCATTTGCAATCCGGGAAGAGACACCAAAATCTTGATCATCGTCGAACAGCGTCCTAGCAAGTTGTTCACGGAGTTGAATGGTGTTGGGTGACATTTTGGGTTGGAATTGATGAGGTATCTCTAGTGGAGACCTACGAAGTAGATCAACTGTAGACTTATGAAGTTGTGCTACAGGTGAGACATATAATCGTCGAACTGGTGACCTCTGTGTTGGGGAAACAAACCGAAATGAAGGGGTTGTAACATGCTTCTCCTTACGAGATATAGGATGGCATTCCCCTACAACTTTGTATGATTCAGCTAGCCGATCAATCGTCTCAAAAACACCGGGCAGGCCAAACCAAGAATCATGTGTAGGCAGTACATTATTTGATTGTGGGTCCTGTGCAACGTCATCATTAGTTTGGGGACCGTACGATCACACATTGCTGCGATGCACCGAAACCAGTCTATCCCACCATATTTTGCATGCTCGTCACTCATCAACTCAGCCATTTCAAATGTGCCTTCTGCGATCTTGTTGCCGGCACCACACCATTTCCTGGCAAACGCCTGTGAACAATATATGAACAACCTTATAAACAAATGTACATACAATACGTCGAATCCAGTACGTTGTGGATGACTACAATGTGTTTTACGTAAATAATATAAAAACATATGATGTAAATGTAAACTGAAAGCACGCAATAATGTAAATGCATAGTATTTATATGTAAATGGAAACTGAAAGCACGAAGACATTAATGGAACCATACCTCACTGTCGTCTAACCCAGTTTCATCTGACTCGGTGCCATTATTATTGTCCTGATGTACAGTGGATGATGATTGATTAGAGTACTTTGCACGAGCATGAATACTAATGACTACAGGTGCAAGTGTAGCGGTTGGTGCAGGTGTAGCGGTTGGTGCAGGTGCAGTGTAGGGTCCGGACGAGATGGGGGATCAAAAACTACTTAACCTTTGCCAAAGGATTCCAACGCAACCTCATTCTTTTGTCTCTCACCGACGGTTGTTGTGTCCCATCCAATAAGGGACGACCAAGCCCTAGGGACCCATCGGCGCCCAATTATGACACGGTCAAGGTAGAATAGCTGAAATGTATAAACATATAATCTTAGAACTTTTTATGAATCATGCACATGAATAAAAATTCTAAACATGAAACAAATATTAATCTGAGTACTGCACTTACCAACAAGAAAGTTACAGGGCCAACAAAAAATCTAGACTCGGGGCTCTGATAATGCCACGCCTTCCTGGTATCGGCGAGTTTGTTAACTAAATATTGACACCAGTTGTATTCATGTATGCGCGAGACATTAGCAATCGCATTAAAACATGTCTGATTTGCAAGGTTGATGGTGCAATGTTCTACCATCATAGTTACAGACATCACCATGAAATTGCGTTTAAAATCATCGCCACCCCTCAGTTGTGTCCTCATCCTATCAACACTAATTCCAGTTGTCAGGTGGTCCAGGTCATCCTCGTCAAATTGAGATCGCCAGCGCTCTAACTCGGGCGTCCAAACCAACCCTTGGACATCCCACGTAACCTCCTTGCCACCAATAGGAATCCCAAGGGTGTCATGGACCTCGCGCTCGGTAATGCATAGTTTTCCTTCCTCCATCTTGAGACACATGCTTGCATAATCAATGTTCTCAACCAAGTAAAAAGCTAGTGTGCTTGGGATACTTTTGATATTAAGGTGTAGGATATGATGAAACCCAATTTCTTCGACTGCCTTCCATTGAACGTCATTAAATGATGATATCACATCAACAAGCTTCTTCGAGGCTGATCTGAGCCGTAACCATGGTAGATCTTTCTGTTTCTTTGATACCAACTTTACCTCCGTCGTTTTCCCAAACTTGTAATGTTTTGCTCTAGTATCCTTCCCTATCTCAGCCTTCCGTTTCCTATAACAATGCCCCGGGACTGTTTCGGAAGATCTAAATCGCTTAGCGGGTGCATGTCTCGATTTTGTTACTCTAGCTTTGCTCTTCAGCATATCAGCCAGAAGCATATCGTCGTCGTCACTGTCTGATAACACGATACTGATGTTGGGACGGGGTTCTTGTTCCTCAAAGTCTGAGTCTTCTGCGTGACATTCACACATAAATATCATTCGACAAATGTCTACAGATGTGTATGTACATTAATGTGAAGTATAAAACTAACAAATATAAATGTAAATTACCATGTAAAATGTGTGAAAACATTATATTTGTATGTGGAAATATGAGTTTTGTATGTGTAATATCTGCAACAATAATTAATATGTGCATATGTGTTTTGGTAAATGTAAATGAACATGTATAGTATGTGAATCTATGATGTTTATATGTAATCAGTACTTGTAGTATAATTTTAACATCTACTTGTGTTAGAACTGTTAAATAAGCTGTTATTATCAATACCTTCAATAGGAATCATAAACTTATGTTGTAGACAAATATGATTATATTGGTACATAACACAGTATCCAATTGACATAATACGTGTAAATACACGTGTTAATTATGTAATATTTCTTGCAACCATCAAACATGTTAATAAACAAATATACGAGACTATAACTTTGGACGGTTTGTTTGGTAATATACCAAACAATTGATCAACACACTGTATAACACAAAACATATTCATACATATATTTTTGATATTTTAAATTAGCAAACATTTATATCCACACTAAGTCAACAACATATTTAATACACATAAATATGAAGTATGTTTACACAATTGAATCTGTAATGTAAAAGACCATACCATCGATTAATTGAAATCAAGTGATCCTTCCAGTTGTCTGTCCCTTCTTGCCATCTAAAGCAGGCCTCATATTCATATGGAAACATATAAACCATCAAAAAATTTACACGGTTGAACAAAAAAAAAACGCAAAATGCACAAAAACTATCACAATACTGACATGCAACAACTCTTGTGCACCTAAATGTGAATGCATGTCAAAAACACACACGCCCAATTGCTAGATTTAGCTGCCACTGCGATTTCGACTGCCACTGACAAAAACAATATGTAAACCATAACAATCCATACATTTATAGTGTAAAAACATGTCTAATAACGATATTTACCTTCTTCAAACTTGCGATCCGCAAGGGATTACGGTTTAAGAAATCGAAAGTCAATAAGAAATCAAATCCCCTTTCTTCTCGAAGTACGGTGTTCGTGCGCTGATCATGTGCGAGATTACAGGGAGAAAAGATAAATGAATTTACATCGTTTCCCTCTAATTGCTTCCAATATTTGATATGCACGTATTAATTACCATTTGTGCCATTATACGTGTCATCTATTATGGTCGTAGATGCACATGAATTGGATGGCTGTAGATGGTTCATAAGTTTACACGGATTAACAGGTTTGTACCGGAAAGTAAACCTATATATATATATATGAGTACTTTTTATAAACACTTTACATTGGTTTTATCAACACTGAACATTAATTTTACCATCTCATTTTCCAAATTTAAACATGATTTTTATCACCACATAACATGTTTTATATGAACACTGATCACTAGCTTTATCAACACTAAACACTCGATTTATCACTAAATTACATGTGTTTTATCACCATATCGCATGTTTTTTAGGGTTAAATATTGAAACTTACTCTTAAGTATTGGTCACGAACACTACACTACCCATGTTTGCAAAATCACATATACGATACATAAAGTATTGGTCACGTGATTCTGTTAGTGAAAATGGACGGAATATTTCATTCTGTTACCCATGTGACAGTTAGTTGAGAGTAAAATGATGATTTTGACCTTACTCATATCAACCTTGTGACTTCAATAGGAGAAATTACCATTTTACCCTTATTTTAAAATAAATAAGGTTATTGTAGTGTAGTGTTCGTGACCAATACTTAAGAGTATATTTGATCTATCATTGTTGGACTACACCACACGATTTTCTCTGTGGCAAGTAAAGATGCGAGCCATTCTAGCGCATCCTGACCTTGATGATGCGCTGGATGGATTCAACAAGAAGGATCTGAATACGTGGACCGATGAGGAGAAGCGTAAGGATCGTAAGGCTCTATCTCTCATTCATCTTCATCTATCAAATAATATTCTACAGGAAGTACTACTGGAGAAAACTGCAGCAGTGCTTTGGCTCAAGCTGGAATCAATCTGCATGTCCAAAGATCTGACCAGTAAGTTGCACGTGAAGATGGAGCTATTCACGCACAAGCTGCAAGATGATGGTTCTATACTCGATCACTTAGCGGTCTTTAAGGAGATCGTTTCTGATTTGCATTCCATGGAGGTAAAGTATGATGATGAAGATCTAGGTCTGTTACTCTTATGTTCATTGCCTAGTTCTTTTGCAAATTTCCGAGATACCATATTATTAAGCCGCGAAGAACTAACTCTTGCGGAAGTATATGAGGCCCTTCAGTAGAGGGAAAAGATGAAACTTATGCTACATGGAGAAGGATCATCATCTGCCAAGAGAGAAGCTCTACATGTACGTGGGAGGACCGAGCAGGGGAACATCAACTATGGAAACAAAAATAAGAGCAAGAGCGGGAGAGGCCATTCTAAGTCCAAAGGAGGTGACAAGTTCTGCAAGTACTGTAAGAAAACAAATCACACAATTGAAGATTGTTATAAGCTACAAAATAAGGAGAAAAGGAACGGTACGTACAAACCGAAAAACAATTCCGATGGTGATGGTAAGGCCTCCGTTGTTTCCAACTATAATTCTGATAGTTATGATTGCTTAGTTATGTTTGCTGGCTGTGTTTCTGCTATGCAGAGTGGAGATGTGGTGCGCATGGTTGTAAAAGGCGGCCTAGGCGGCGCCTAGGCGTGAAAATCACCCTTACCGCCGCGATTGATGGTAGTCGGGTGGAGTAAGTCGGTCGTCCGACTTGATAGTGTTTAGGCGGAGCGAGGCGGAGCAAGGCGGGACGAGACGAAGCTAGGCGGCCGGAGAAAAAAAATCAAAACAAGCGGAGCTTCTGCAATTCGTCGTGGGGGAAATGGAAAGATTAGGAAATGCTAAGAGGAATTGGAGATATAATGGGTCAGAAGAATAGGAAAGGTTGTCCCGTAATTAATTTTAGTTTTTCAAAATTGATATGCAATTAATTTAGTATATGTAATTAAATGCTAATTAAAAATATTTCTGAAAAAGCTCAATTAGTCATAGACGTGATTGGCTGGCCTATTAATACAGTAATTAATATAAGGGTTAAATATCGAAACTTACTCTTAAGTATTGGTCACGAACACGATACTACCCACGTTTTCAAAATGAACACTACACTACTCTTAAGTATTGGTCACACGATTTTGTTAGTAAAAATGGACGGAATTTTCCATTCCGTTAGTCATATGACCTCAAGTGTCATATAATGGATGGTAAAATGATATTTTCCCTTAATTATATGACCTCAAAATATTTTATAAGGAAAATTACCATTGTACCCTCATTATTGTTCCTTATAAAATGTATAGAGGTCTAATACTTAAGGGCAAAAAACGTCATTTTACCATCCATTATATGACACTTGAGATCATATGACTAACGGAATGGAAAATTCCATCCATTTTTACTAACAAAATCGCGTGACCAATACTTAAGGCTAGTGTAGTGTTCATTTTGAAAACGTGGGTAGTGTAGTGTTCGTGACCAATACTTAAGAGTAAGTTTCAATATTTAACCCTTAATATAATTATAACTAATGGTTAATATAATTAATGCAGGCGTGAACTGTTTTTCAAACCTCACAGAGGTTACTCTCAAAACCCTTCTAGGGTTCCACACTTCGTCGCCGCTGCCGCCGCCTGCCCGTCGCCCTCCTCCACGATCCGTTCACCTGGTCCTATCCCCTTTCCCCGTAGTGCTACTCTCCCTCTCCCTCATCACTATGGTGATCCCGTTCCATCGCTATCATCGCGAAGGATACCCCCCCGGAATCCATGGCTGCCGAACCATCTCACTCAGGATCATCCCTTTGAGTGTGGTCGTCCACGCCCTCCCATGATCGATCAAGCCAACCCTATTTTGGTTCTACACAATAGGGGATGGTCCATGCACGACATGCACCACGATCCGACGTGGTTGCATAGGGATCCTTGGCACCGCCCTCCACCGGAATCCGTCCGGACCTTTGCAGCCAATCCCGGCAACCGCCGTCCTCTCCCGGATTGGGATCAGCTACTCCAACGTCAGGAGGCACTAGCTCGGGGCCTGATTCCAGTTCCCCCACCGGCGGGCACCGGGAATCCGGCCTTTCCATGGGATCCCATACACTATTTTTCCTGGTCTTCGGCTTATCAACCAGGATATGGCCAGCCGGAGTTTGGGATGCAATCGGGTAGGGCTCCCCATTATCCGGGCCATGTCAACCCGAGAAGGACCGAGACCGGCAGAAGCCGGGCACGCCAGAAGCATCAGAGTACTGCTGTCAAAGTGCTGCATCCGTCGCCGACAATAACCAAACGTCAAGCCACGGATATCCCCAGCCCTAAATCTCGCTTGAAGATTGGGGCCAAGTGGAAGAAGCATGATCCACGGCTGGGGGATCTGATGAACTGCACTTTGGCTCGACGGGGGATCTTGCGCTTCACCACAGTCGTTGGACCAAGACCCAGGGTGATCAAGACGGGTCACAAACCGGAGCCTAAAGGGCAGCCAACCTCCACTGACCAAGCACAGGAACGGGACACTAGCCCGGGGGACTGCAACCCCCCGGGGGAGGAATGATCCCCCAGAGCGGGGGTGGGAAGGACCGTTAGAGACCTATACCCACAGACCCGGGACGTCTACAGCCGAGAAGTCTCGGGGAATCCGCACCAAAGGCATTATCTATTTTCAGGTTGATTGTTTTAGGACAAATAAGACTTTGGCTAGGTAGATTTCATTCTGTTAGTTTTATATTGTTTGAAACAGTGGATCGAGGAATTCTTGAGTTTGGATCTGCGAAACAAAGCAGACTATTGATATGGAACCATGTGCACCCGATGGGCCATGACCGATCGGGACAACAGCTGGTATCCGGGACTGTTAGGTCCCACATTGTAAGCAAGTTGATTTAGTAATACTACTTCCTTCCCGTTTCAAAAAAAAATTAATGCAGGCGTGATTACAAGTAATTACACGATTTTACAAAGCAATTGCCCAATTAAGATTTAACAATTAATGGGTGTGGTCTGGTACTGAGGCATGGGTTTAAAAAAAATTAAATGCATTAATATTCCTCTAACAAAAGTCAAAAATAACATATATAATAGTATATTATATGTATATTTTGAAGAAAAATATATTATATTACTAATTACTAATATAATAAAAAGAAGATATATTATATATATAGTAGCTATCCAGTAAAAATCATCCTTATTGTGCAAAATACGAACCAATCTAAGCCGCAGGATGCGGTCAAAGTGACGTCAGCAGAGCGCGCGCGATGCTGACACGTGGCAGATTCGCGCGCGCCTCTGCCCGCGCGCGTGAGCGTGTTGACCACGCGCGCGCACTATGCTAATAGTTTGGCGCGCACAGTGCTAATAGTTTAGCACAGTGCCAAACTATTAGCAATGTGCGCCCAAACTATTAGCACTATGCGTGCCACGTGTCAGCACTGTGCGCGCGCACCAGCAGCGCGCGCACCCACGTGTCAGCACCTGGTGAGTTCGTAGTTTGCACAATAAGGGGTGGTTTGTATTTGATACCAACCCTATATATATATATATTAAAAATTAAATTTTAATACAATAGATGTTTATATTAATACTATGACGGTTAGGTACATATTATTAGGTTGAGTTACATGTTATTTGGATAAATTAGCTTATATTATAATATAAATATGGATTGGGTTTTGAGATTTGGCTTATGAAACGTGAAATATATGTTGAATTGGTGTTTTATAACATATATAAATACAATATATATTTTTAATAATAAAAAAATAAAATCCGCCTAGGCCCCGCTTAGGCCCCGACTAGTCCCCGCCTAATGCCTAGGGGTCCTCGTCGCCCGACTAGCGCCTAGCGCCATTTACAACCATGGTGGTGCGTATGAGAGATGACAACACACGTGAGATTGTGGGGATAGGCTCTGTTGAGATCAAGATGCATGATGACATGGTACGCACATTGACAGATGTGAGACACATATCAACCATTGCGAGAAACATCATCTCTCTCAACACTCTTGACGATGAAGGGTACAAGTACTCTGGTTCACAAAAAATTATAAAGGTATCTGTTGGAATATGATTCCTGCCTTTTCTCATTGATATTATTGTGTATATATACAGTACATTATCAAATTTGAATTCATGATATACTTATCTTATCTAATCACAATAATACAAAATACAAATGTGATATTATCTAGCACACCCCTCAGTCTGAACGGGAGGAGGCAAGACGTTTAGGCTGGATCTGAAATCCAAGAAAAGAACATGTGGTAGTCCTTTTGTAAATATATCAGCTATATGCGACCGCGATGGTACATGAAGGACACGAACATGGCCTTTGGCAACCTTCTCATGAACGAAGTGAATGTCGAGCTCAATATGCTTCGTGCGCTGATGTTGGACCGGGTTGCCTGATAGATAGATGGCACTAACATTGTCGCAATAGACCAAGGTGGCCCGAGATAAAGGACAATGTGTTCCAAAAGCAAATTCCGAAGCCAACAAGATTCAGACACGACGTTGGAAACCCCTCTGTATTCGGCCTCCGTGCTAGAGCGAGAGATGGTGGGTTGCCGCTTCGAAGACCAGGAAATGAGATTGTCCCCTAAGAACACACAATAACCCCCCGTCTGGCTTAAATGAACCTAAATTTGACCCCGAGAGTCATACCGGACTTAAGTTGACCCCGATATCGACCAAAGTGAGTTCCGGGGGACTCAGGGCAACTTTCTGACCAATTTGGGAAATGTTGACTTTTCGCTGGAAAAGTCAACCGAGCGACGTTTTGGTCCGTTCGAGGCCCGTTTTGGATCCAAAAAGCTTAGCTGTCGTCGCAGCGGTCTTAGTTGAGCAGTTTCCTTGTAGCTCGTGAAGGTTCGTAATCTCTTGGAAAAAGTGCCCGTTCGGGGCCCGAAACAGCCGAATTTCGCGAATGTGATTGGAAAATATCTAGAAGATATTTTCCAAAAAGGTGTGGGACCCACTTTCCACATGTCCATTATGTGGTGGTGTTAGGTATTTTTTGAAGCAAGACAAGGAGAGAGGGAGGGGCATGGTTCAGCCAACACTTCACCAAATAGAAAAAAAAAAGAGATTTTTTAGAGAGAGAAGGAGAAGGAGAAAAGGGGAGAAAAGAGAAGTGTTGGCTAGGGTTTTGCCATTCCTCGATCATCAAACCGTTGGATCGTCTCAAAGATAGAAGAATCGAGTTCACACCATCATTCTCTACGGTGAGCATCTAACCGATTTTCGTTTTGTTAAGTTTGAAAGTTAGGGTTTGGTTTGAAACTAGTGGTTTATGGTGGTGTTGAGGTGTGGGGCTCGTTGGAGACGTTTTGAAGCGAGATTGGGACGTTTTCCGGTGACTGGAGGCTCGGGGGAGCTCCGACCACCGTGTTTGGTGGCTGGCCGGCCATGGGGTGGCTGGCCGGAGCTAGGACCGGCCACCACCATGGTGGACCGGCCCCAAAATGGCCCTAGCGACCCACGCCCAAGGGTGGCAGGGTGGGGCCCACATGCTCATGTATTCTGGTTTCGTGTTCGGGTGGTTTAGGACGTTCCCAAAGTCATTAATCTACACCCGGATCAAAATTTGGAATTAAATTGTGAAAGTTGTAATTGACGGGTTTAGAAACTTTAAAAGTGAGTTAAATCACTCGGAAGTCGGAATTTGATTCCGTCGAGTGCGTAGGAACCCTTGAATTATTCTAAGACCGTAGAAACAAAAACGGGAATTTTCGGAGCCCCGGAAGGACGTTTTCCAATCCCGGGAAGATTCGTCGGGCCGGGCAAAACGGGCCTTTCCGGGTCCATTATCGACAATGTCGAGTAATTGGGAAGTTTGGGAGTGATCGACATTGTCGGGGTTACTTTTGGGCGTCAAGTTTATTAAAATTCAGTTTATGCCTGCGAGCTTAAAAGTATTTTAAATTGTGTTCTTATTAGATCGTGCCACCGACAGAGGAAAGGGAAAGCTAGGCGAGTGATCGAGATCACGTCGGAGCTTGATTGTGAGCTTTTGGAGAAAGCATACGAGGTAGGGAAAAGTAGCCGGATCTCGGCCCTGACTAGGGAAAGTTAACAGTAGGAATGCATGTGACACTTGGGTGTCGTGGGTTTAGTAAGTTTATCGAATATTAGAAAGGCATGCGACACTGGGTGGTGTCGTATGATACAAGAACATATCGAACAATAGAGATGCATGTGACACTTAGTAGTGTCGTAGGAGCAGTGAACTTATCGATATTAGAATTACTGGAGGCATTTGGTTATGCCCGGAGGTTGATTGTTTAGTTTGTGTCTTGGGTGGCCATGAGAGCCTGTACTTTACTGTTTGTGTCTTGGGTGGCCATGAGAGCCCGTACTTTACTGTCTGTGTCTTGGGTGGCCATGAGAGCCCGTACTTTACTGTTGGTGTGTCTTGGGTGGCCTTGAGTGTCGTGGGGTTGTTGAACCCGTGCTTTACCGTTGGTGTCTTGGGTGGCCATGAGTGTCCGTGGGGTTGTTGAACCCGTGTTTTACCGTTGGTGTTTTGGGTGGCCTTGAGTGCCCGTGGGGTTGTTGAACCCGTGTTTTACCGTTGGTGTTTTGGGTGGCCATGAGTGCCTATGGAGTGTCAAACCGGTGTTGTTGCTGTTTGTTGAACTTTGCTTGTGATTGTGATTGTGGTTACCTGGGGTTGGTGAGTGACAGGTCGACAGCCTGATCCGACTTTGTGTCGGGAAAAGTGTGACAGGTCGACCGCCTGATCCAACCGTCGCGTTGGGACAAGGGCAATAGGTCGACAGCCTATCCGATTGGGGTCGGGAAAAGTGCGACAGGTCGACAGCCTGATCCAACCGTCGCGTTGGGAAAAGTGCGACAGGTCGGCCGCCTGATCCAACCGTCGCGTTGGGAAAAGGGTAGGGGGTTACTGAGCAACTAGAGTGCGATCCTTTGCGATCTTGTTTGGTGTGCGTTCCCTTGTGATCTTGGGTGTTGCGTGGTTATCTTTCGTGTCTTGGAGGAAGTCGTAATCGTTGGGTCGGGTCTACATTACGTGTCCGAGTGTTGAGTCGGTTGAGGAAAGTAACAATTGTGTGTTAGTCGGGTTACTTGAGTTGGGGATAGTAGTCCCCGGTGTTGGGTTTGTTGTTGGTGTTACCGGCGTTTTCTGCTAAGTATGTTGTAGTTAGTCTGTCATCCGTGGTGGTGAGCGAACACTCACCCCTAGCTGCTTTTCCTACAGGTAGTGGTCGCGGGACGGACTAGGTGAGCTCTTGAAGCTTTAAGAGCTAGGAGCAGGAGTCCAGGTTTCCTTTTGAGTTTAGCGACGTACGCCTTGTTTTTTTGTCCGCTTGTTGGGACGTACTTTTGAATTGTAATTTATTACTTTGATAAACAAAATGGTGGTTTTAAAGTAATTTATTTAAGAGGTTTAAAAATGTTTTATTGTCTTAAACGTTCGCGTTCCGGGTTCGGTTCTACTGAATTTAGGGCGTGACAGCTTGATTAGCAAGTAACCAATATAAGGAAGCCTATGTCTTGTTGTCTAAGTAAACAAGTATTAGGAAATTGGGTCTTAATTGTAGAGATTTTTTGTTTCACTATTTTGTATGGAGTATCTCTACACCACCTCTATAAATACCACCTATAAGCTGCCATAAGAGATAAGTTGAATTAGTGTAAATCTCCGGCGTTGTATAAACACTCTCCATATAGTGAAGTTTTGCTGGTTGGCGCTCGTGGTTTTTTCCTCTCTGTTGTTTGGAGGGGTTTTCCACGTTATATCGTTGTGTTCTCCACATTTTGGTTTTGGATCTATTTCGTTTTATTGTCTATTATTTTATAACAGAGAATGCAGATTCAATGGAGACTGGAATTTTGCATTCGTTCCAGCCACAATAGCTTTAGGAGGCCTGTTGACTGTGTGGAATCGGAAATTTAGAATCTTATCTACAAATCCGCTGCAAAATGCTCTTCTTTGATTCGGTAAAATAAGGGATGATCAAACTCCTATAGCTCTCGTTAATATCCAACATTAAGACAAGAGCTATGGGATTTACTAGCGAACTAATGCATGTAAGTTGGGAGAGAATTATTTATTTTGTGGCGATTTCAACTCTGTCTTTGACAATTGAGGAATAAATGAACTATTTATATTAAGATAAAGATAATACATCTTTCAGCGAATTTATGTTGGACTTGGGACTACTTAATTTGAGTTAATACTGAATCGTGCAGTACCTTCTCAAGTGTTCCTAGAGAGCCGAGGCATCAGGGTATCTTTGACAGACATGTTGCGTAAGACTTGCAAACATGTATTTGAAGACTCCGATCACATCTTTCTACGTTACACTTTGTCATGAATTTTCTGGTCGAAAATTCTGAAGTGGTGGTTGTATTATTGGATCTCTCCTGCCTCAATTTCGGACTTATTTTAGTTTTGGTCGGGCATGGCCAACTGCATGAGAAGAACTTGTTGGTTGAGTTTCGGTTATTTGGCTATTTGGTTACTCTAGGTGAAAATATATGTAATACAGTTCACCCTGCCTACAGACTCAGTGGAGGATCTCTTCATTAAACTGCAGGCTCAACCATTTGGATTTTTCAGGTCAACTGGTAATTGAAACGGGAGGTGTCCCTCTCTGATCGACAACTCTACCCAAATAGTTGTTTTAGTGAATTAGTATTGTTTTTCTGTTTTCTTGCTCATATTCTAAGAAAGTATATTGTTTTGCATCTTTCAAGATGGAGGATCGCCTCTCCTGCTTCCTTGTACTCCCTTATACATACTATGGAATAATATATTCTCGCTTATAAAAAAAACTCTCTATTGTGACCATGGTTGTAAAAAGCGCTATGAGCTAGTCGGACGGTGAGGACTCCTAGGCGTTAGGCGGGGGCTGGACGGGGCCTAGACGGATTTAATTTTTTTTATATTATATATCAATAGACATTACACAAATACAATAAAAAAATCAAAATATAAACTATATTTGTGATATAAAAAATAGAGAGTGTCAAAATACAAAATAAAATATTCTGCTAAACTAAATAATACTCTCATTTTGATTTTACTCTTTATTTTGATTAAAATGTACATTATAATGATAAATTTGTTACTTTTATATAAATTATAACAGAAAAATATATTCAGCATATTTTTTATAATTACAAAAAAGTTTATATATATACAATTGTATTTTTCTTTTTTATAAAAAAAAAAGAGATAAAACAAACCAACAAATTTAAGACATGTGCCATATCTTTTTTATCACGAAATTTAAGACCATTACACACATTTTGTGTCTCTCACCTTTTCATCTCTTCTTCAAAGGTCCAATATCACAAACTAGTATTAAATTTCCTATTTTTTTGAACGAAAAGCTGAAGATATTATTAATATTTAAAAACCATTACATTGTTGGGCATCAGGGAACAAGCTCCTTGATCACTTAAGAAAGACAGTACGAAACTAAAGTTCAACAATCCTTATTCTACTAAAACCGCCACTGACGGTGTTTTCACAAAGGCCATAACAGAAAGCGGGAAATGTGAAGATGATACTGGAAATCCTACTCCGAAAACTATCGCAACAATAATGGCCAAGGATTTCAACAACATTGGTGGGAGGTAAAGCATCGACCTGGGACCGCTCCCTAGGTAGGTCCTTAATGCCTGGATGATATAACATTCCTTCTGGCGATGTTGCTTCCCCGCCCTCTCTTGATCATCCCAAGGTGCTCCAGCTGCCGACCTCTTAAGTGACCTAGACCTTGTCTCGACAGCACCCACATCCCCCGAGTAATTGGTGCTGGAATTTCAGTGGTAAGTCCGCCATGGGACGGACCGATCACCATCCTGGTATTACTCCGAGGCATCTAATGGGTAGGTACAGTGCTCGGGGAAACCGAGGGCTCCTTCTCAGGGATAAGGAGCCCTTTAGTACACTGCTCGGGGGAATCAACCCAGAGCTGTGTGGATGGGTCGGCTCAGGGTTCGCCTCCCAATCCGTGGCATAGGTCTTCACCTGCTTATCCTTTTGATACTACATAAGGGACGAATCATACCTGCGGGTGCCGCGGATTTCCCATGAGCACTCCTTGAGAACATGACCCAGACACCCACAATTGTAACATAAGTGAGGGAGCTTGGTATAGGTCAGGTCCACCTTCACCGGGTCTGGAAACTCCCTGAAGCAAAGTGTCATGCCTCGCCGGAGTGGACAGTCAATGAGGTGCCAGAGCCGAACCCGCATCGTCCCTCCCTAGCACATACCCCATTTGTCGCTGGGTACGGCGATCGCGCTCCCCAGGGAATCCCTAATTGTCATTCCCGTTCCCTTCGTACAAAGTAGGGTGGCAGACCCCGGACGTGTGCCCACAGTTGCACACGATCCTAAATTTCCTATTAATCGGACATGACAATAAATCAGATGGCTTTCAAATTTTAAAACCTAAACAAGACGGTTTATCAGACATTTTTGTAGATTTTGGGGTCTGAACTTTTACAACAGTGATTTGTGACTCCTCTAAGTGGAATTTACCTCACACTAAACCAAAATGTGTAAGGTCTTCACAAGTTCCACAATTAGCACCGCGTAGCTTTTTCTCTCGGCAGCCAAAACCGTAGTTCCTTAACTCCCGCCGCCTCCCCTCTGCTACGATCGTCGGCGATGGCCATGGCCGTGGTCGTTTCCAGTAGCTACCTCCCTCCCCCAGTCCCCCCCTTTCCCCTTTCCTTCTGAAGCTCGAACCATCCTGCCCTTGACTCCTTTTAGCCCTTCCGCCTCTCCTTGCCTCCTTTTAGCCTTCCGCCTCAATTTTCTTGCTATCGCCGGACACGACCATGACCACGGTCGTGACCGTCAGCCGGTATCCCCTTCTTCAAACCCCTTGTCCCCTCCACCCCCTCGTAGCCCTCTTCCCTCCTTGTCACCCCCCGTATCCCCTTTCCACCCTTTCTCTCAAGGCCAGCGCCGGTTTTTGTCGTTTTCGGTGTCCGTTTCCGACTCTGGCTGATGCTGTTTTGGTGCATACGGTCGCGCAAGGTGGGTTTGAGCGGTGGTGGGCAGCTCTGGTGACTCGTCACGATGTAGATCCGGCCTGAACGGTTACCTTTAGCGAGGATCTGGAGTTTGCGTTTTCTGGATTCCTCGGGTCAAGGTCCCTTGTCGGACGGTGGCGACTCTGAATCGGCTAGGTTTATTTTTTTCCCTTTCGTTTTACAACTTTTGAATAACTGTACTTGGTGCAGATTGGGTGTGCACTAGTTGCACGGTTTGTGTGCACTAGTTGCACGTTTGGTGTGCACTTGTTGTACGATTTGGTGTGCCTGTTATGTGGCACGATTTGGTGTGCACGTTGTTGCACTTTTGATGTGCACATTGTTTGCACGTTCTAGGGCGCCCTGTTTTGCGTTCTGGTTTCGGTAGGAAGTCGGTAATATTATAGACTAATTAGTATGGAGTCTGTAATATTTATCATTCGCTTGTACGCTTTTATCAGATTGTATATAGGTCACTTTGACTGATATTTAAAATTGATGCCTCCCATTCTTTCATAAAAAAAAACAAGGGAAAATATCAGATTGGTACCCTTAACCATACGTTTTTAACACATTGGTACCCTTAACTAATTTAATCACTAAAAATGTACCTTAAGTTTCCAACCAGTAACACTTTAGTGTTTTCCGTCCATTTTTTGACGGAAAATAGTCATGGTGGTGGAGATGAAGGCTGGGGAAGAAACAGAATGAAGGAGAAACAGAATGAAGGAGGCGTATGTATGAAATAAAACGGGAGAGATGAAGGTTGCGTAGGAGAAATAAGGTAAAAGAATAATTAGGGTTTGAACTTATAGGAGTATTTTTGTCATTTTTTGAAAGTTTAAGGTCATATGCATTGCACATGACCATTTTCCGTCCAAAAATGGACGGAAAACACTAACGTGTTATTGATTGAAAACTTAAGATACCTTTTTAGTGATTAAAGTAGTTAAGGGTACCAATGCGTTAAAAATGTATAGTTAAAGATACCAATCTGATATTTTCCCACAAAAAACAAAATGTGTATATTGATGTTGGGCTTTTACACATGCTCTAATTGCAAAGATCAACACAGCCACAAGGAAGTAGGAAGTGGGTCCCATTATTAGAAGAAGACAATCCATGTATTAATCCTTCATTTAACTCGAACCGTGCAGTCCACACACCTTTAGTCACGCCCTCTTCTGTTTCTCCGCCGCCTCTCATTTCTGCACTCATCCATGGCTTCCTCTGCCGTAGCTCCTCCTCCCTCCACTTCTTTCATCAAGGTCTTTCTCTTCATCTGCTGTTGATTTCTTTTGCTCAATAAGGTTCTATTTCTAATCGCTTACCCATGTTTCAAAATTTGATGTTTCTTCTCAGAAAGATCTGGCTCTCTCCTCTTTCACTTCTCCCCCCAAATTTTTGGCGCAAAAATGCAGTAGAACGGTTCCGAAGATCGTCTCCGTCATGACTCCGCAGCAATCGCAGCGCAGCCCTGCTACAACTGGCTCGGTTCGGTTCTCTGTCGATTTCGTGGTTTTCGTCGATGGGTTTGGGAGTTTTGTGCTCTACGGTGATGGGTTTTGTTTTCATTGGTGAACTGCAGGTGAAGACGGAAATGACGATGACCGAGAAGATACTAGCTAGGGCTTCTGAGAAACCCCAGCTGAACCCGGGCGATAATGTTTGGGTTAATGTTGACATTTTGATGACTCATGATGTTTGTGGCCCTGGTTCCATTGGAATCTTCAAGAAGGAATTTGGCCAGAATGCTAAGGTTTTGTATATGGATTGTATAATTAAATGCTTTTGTGATTTGTACAACTTTGAAAACTTGAAATGTTATGTTAAAATTGATTTGGGTCTGTTGTGTTTCCTGTGGAATTGGGATGCTTGAGTTGCTGTTTTATGGCTAGAATGCTTATCAAGATATTATGGTGATGGTGAATAGTATGACTTTACTAGAATAGTGGAGAGGAACTGTCTTTAAATGGTATTGCTAGGTACCTATTATTCTCTTGTTTGTGTCTCTGTGTCTAATTTTGATATGAGCATTGAGGAACAGAAACACCATGGGTATGAGCTATTCATTTTGAGTTGACCTGCATGTGTCCATGTGGATGTGTTGGAGTAACTGCTTAAGCTTTCATTGTGTTTGCTACTGTTCTCTCATTTTGGATTTAATGTGAAACTTGAAGGCGTGATATGTTATTCCCTTGTATTGGAACCTAGTGATGTACAGATACTAGTTTGGAAGAGTTAGGATGAATTTTTCGTTATTTAGGTTCTGTTTCATTATTGATCTTCATCTTAACTTTGTCAATGCTTGATGTTCAAATGCCTGTCAAATTCAGTATATGATTATTTATTTCTCGATTTATTGGTCTCTCAATTATGTTCCTATTTCTAATAATTGTTGTTCCCTGTTTGAAGTATTGTAATCCGTATTTAAATTACAGGTTTGGGACACTGAAAAGATTGTTATAATACCTGATCATTATATATTCACAGCCGATGAGCGTGCAAATCGGAATGTGGATATTTTAAGGGATTTCTGCACGGAGCAAAATATCAAGTACTTTTATGATATCAAAGATCTTGGTAATTTTAAGGTATGATTGGATCCATATGTATTTTCCATTTGTTAGATTATCTTTTACTATATTTATTTACTTCCATTAAAGATGTAACATATTCTATAATTTTGTAGGCCAATCCAGATTACAAAGGTGTATGCCATATAGCTCTTGCCCAAGAAGGTCATTGTAGGCCTGGAGAGGTTCAATTATTTTATTCCATAAAATTTATGAATTTATAATTTTGTTCATATTTTATGCCTCAATATTGCAAAAAGGTTGCTTAGCCTTAAATCTTGTGCAGGTTCTGCTGGGTACAGACTCTCACACGTGTACTGCTGGAGCATTTGGCCAATTTGCTACTGGAATTGGCAACACTGATGCAGGTTTTGTTTTGGGTGCTGGAAAGCTCCTACTCAAGGTCTGTGAACAGTACAAAAAAATGCTCGTATATGTTAATATTTATGATGCTTTGGTACATTCTATGCTGGTAACGTTGTCTGGCTGATTTTTGTTCTTTAACGGTGTATCTATTTGCCGAATGTTATTTATGTTTTTTCCTAGTCTTGTCAATGGGTACATACTGTCTTTCGTTTCAGCTAGTGTCAATAGATATGGGTCCTTGATTCAACAACTCTTGGCAAGAAGATTCAACTTTTCAATCCTACTTTCCTCGACTTGTGTATTTATTACGAGTAAATTTCTCAAGAATATAGGTATAGTAGTTCTGTAATTGCTGCATCAGATAAATATCTCTAGTATTTTACTGTAACACTGGAAATTTTGCACATGTAATTTTACTTGAAGATAATGCATTGCTCACTATGAAGTGGTTGTAGGAAAACCACATTTTTACCGTTGCAGTTTTCTAGTATATCCAACTCTAATACATAACTCTAGACTTGCTCCCTCTGAAGATCGGAATTTGCTGCTGGAAATAAGAAGTTGACTTATGCATTTTGTAATGTGTTGCAAACTTGCCAATATCATTGTATTTCGCCTGATAGCCTATGCAAATATTTACCATCTCTTCCAAAATAGTATTCATTCCTGAAGCTCCAGTACTGCTTTAACCTACATTGTTCTTGTACCTCTTCAATATACAGGTGCCTCCAACTCTGAGATTTGTGTTGGATGGTGAAATGCCTGATTATTTGCTCGCGAAGGATTTGATTTTGCAAGTAAGTTCAGCTGCTTGAGGGATTCATTTTCTTGCACTGTTCATATACATAATACTTTTCTAGTTAGAACATCTTTTTTATTGAAATATTTTATTGGGATTAACACATACTTCTTATCTGGCAGATCATTGGTGAAATATCTGTGTCTGGTGCAACATATAAATCTATGGAATTTGTTGGGTCAACTGTTGAAAGTTTAAATGTGAGTGAACCTTAGGAGATCTGTGCAACTATACTTGCCATTTTTGTCTTAAGTTTTTGTTATGACATGTAAAAAGATGAGGATTCTCAATGCTTCATGAATTTGTGCTGAATAGATGGAAGAAAGGATGACTCTCTGCAACATGGTTGTTGAAGCTGGGGGAAAGAATGGTGTTGTCCCTGCAGATAGTACTACATTCAAGTACCTTGAGGTTTGTGAAAAAGATCATCAGATGCTTTTGAACTTGCATCCTCTCCCTCTCTCTTCATCTGAAACCATCTGACTATATTGCCATCAGAACAGTTATTGGAACAGAAGTTCTTGAATTTTATGTTTTTGTTTTCCCCAGGGTAAGACATCCCTGCCTTATGAACCAGTTTACAGTGACCAGCAAGCAAGGTATAAGTTTGTTATTGATATGAAGAAATGTCTTCATTTCTTATGTGTTTTGAGATTCTTTTGTCCTCTCTTTTGTTTAGTTTGGTCTATGTTTTAGTCATGTATGTGTTATGGTGATTATCTGCTGTCTTTCAGATTTCTTTCTGAGTACAGATTTGATGTCTCAAAACTGGAACCTCTGGTGGCAAAGGTGGGTGCTTTATTTTTTCGTTGATGTGTTGTGTTGTGGATTTAAGTAGTTAGAAGCAATCTTGTTAGTTTTATTTCATTATAGGCTTCTTTAGTAACTTTCATTTGAAGTGATGTAGTAGATTGTGTGCATTTGCAGCCTCATTCTCCTGATAATCGTGCTTTGGCAAGAGAATGCAAAGATGTTAAAATTGACAGAGTGTATATTGGATCTTGTACTGGTGGCAAAACAGAGGATTTTCTAGCGGCAGCCAGAGTGTTTCATGCTTCTGTAAGGAGCAATATATATTGCTGTTTGTCTTTACAATATGAGTATATGACTTGTGGACTTTAATTACTAACCCTTGAGCTGATCCTGCCATTTGTTAGTAGTTTTTCAATTTTAGCATCAGGTTGAATAATCTGTTACTCTGTCTACAGGGAAGGAAGGTTAAAGTTCCCACCTTTCTCGTCCCTGCTACGCAAAAGGTTTGTGATTTTATGCCAATTGTGGAATATTTTGATTTATTTTTTTGAATTGAGGACAAATGAGGCTGCTGTATGTCTTGATTTGGTAAAACTACAGGTTTGGATGGATGTATATAGCCTCCCAGTACCTGGAGCTGGTGGCAAGACTTGTTCCCAGATATTTGAGGAAGCTGGATGTGACACTCCTGCGAGTCCTAGTTGTGGTGCATGCTTGGGCGGCCCGAAAGATACATATGCCCGCATGAATGAAGCCCAGGTAAATTATTTTCTGCTGCTCCACTCTTGTAAAGCATGTGATATAACAAACTAGTGTTTCTACTTTTATGTTTGAGAGGTTGAGGGATTCTGAATATACCGGTCAAACTCTGAATGTGCTGGATAAACTGGGATAGCTGTTGATAAGTAGATTAAGTTGATTCCAATATGTCAGCCGAATCCAAGTGGTTTATTGGTAATATGAATGCAGGTATGTGTTTCAACTACAAACAGGAACTTCCCTGGTCGAATGGGACACAAGGAAGGGCAGATATATCTTGCATCCCCTTACACTGCTGCCGCATCTGCTTTGACCGGTTATGTCACTGATCCTAGGGACTTCTTGCAGTAGAGCCTAACACTTCTCTCCTGTAATGCTTTCTTCTTGCTGTAACATGTTCCAAGGCCATGCCTTTATGTTAGGTTAATTAATAATTGGGGCCAAAGAGATGTTCATGAATGAAAAGAAAATGTCAAACAATATGGAGTGTTGAAGAATGTGAACAATTGTTTCTTTGGGTGATAGCTGTGTTGAAGTTATCTGTTACTTTAAGTTTTATATGCAGGTTATATAGTGTTTTTTTTATATTTTATTTTGTAATTTTCTCTTTGGGTTTAAAGAAAGAAAATCATGATCTTTTTCTTACATAATTCATCTATAAAGAAATGGGCATGGTTTGCTTATAAGAGGAAAAAGGGTTAATTACACTTGCCTATCAGACTTATATACGATTATCATATACCTAATTTAAACCTAATTTGTAACGAATACATATCCTAACTTATTCCGTTGTAATGACACATTCATTTTTCTGTTTATTTTTTTTTGAAATGTTGAATTACCCTTAATAATTATCTAATTTACACCCTCATTCATGTCTTTCAAAGCTTAGAATTTGTAAAAGGGTAAACTACAAATACATACCCCAAACTTGTGATGATTAACTGATACCTACCTTCATGTTTTTTTAACCGATACATGCTCAAATGTTCCGAAAATTAACGCAAAGTTCCTACCGTCTAATTTTTCATCCATTTTCTGTTAATTTTTTCAAAAATACCCATAATACACTTAACCCTAATCCAACTATATCTTTCAAATATTTACGAAAAAACCATTGTTTACAAAAAAAAACATTTCTTATAAATCATTTCTTATAAATCATTTCTTATAAATATTTTATTAATTATGTTTTATATATTTAATTAAAATTTGATTTTTTAAAATTCCTAATTATTTTTTTGATAAATCTGAGATGTTTTGTTTTTATTAATTATTTTTAATACTTCTTTTTTTAATATAATCAAATAACAGTAAATAAATTTAATTTTATTAATATTTCTTATTTTCATTGATTCATTCTAAATGTAATTTTATTAATTAAAAATTTATTACTATTACATATTTATTAAAAAAAGATCAAATAATAGTAAATAAAAAAAATCAGCTTCATCTTTTCCTTACAAACCCACTCAGAAACTGAACCTCCAAACCCATCCCCTCACAAACCAGAGTTTTTTCAACTTCAGCTTTACAAACCGACTCAGATATGAGATTTTGCTAAAAACAAAGAGGAATAGAAATTGATTTTGTGAATCGTTGAAGCCACCGACCTCGTCTACATATCCGAAGCCACCGGCCTTACCGTGCAGATCTGAAGCCACCAGCCTCGCCCGTGTAGATGAGCAGACTTGTAGGAGAGAGGGGTTGTGTTTATCCGTCCGGCACGGGCATGAAAAGGGAGGCGGTGAGGGAGGAAAGAGAGGGGGGCGGAGGGAGGAGAGAGGGGCAACGGAGGGAGGAGAAAAGAGAGGCGGAGGGAGGAGAGAAGAAAGAGAGGGGCGACTGAGGGGAGAGAGAAGGGCAGCAGAGGGATGCGAGAGAAGCATGGTATCTGTAGAGATTAGGGTAAAAAAGAGAAGAGAGAAAAGACTTATTTAAACATAAATAAAATAAAGAAAAGAAATAAGTAAATAAATAAAGAGAATGACATGATGATGTAGTATTGAAAGTCTGTTGAGGGTACTTTCGTCATTTAACAAAAATGAGACTGACGGAGTTGGACGACAGGGGCTTTGCGTTAATTTTCGGAACATTTGAGTATGTATCGGTTAAAAAAAGCATCAGGGTAGGTATCAGTTAATCGTGACAAGTTTGGGGTATGTATTTGTAGTTTACCCTTTGTAAAATGGTAAAGTAGTAAAAAAAATTCTCTCTCGTTATGTCGAGTGCTTCTCCCGAGGAAACCCTAATCCTAGCCCTACCTATGGTGCTCCATATCCTTGCCACCGTCACCGTCAACGCTGTGTGTCCAATCGGTCTTGTCCCGTCGCCGCCCCCTACTATACAGTTCTCTGCAACTCCACCCCTCGTCCTTCTTCTAAGGTCTTAAGCCCATTAAAGGCACGACGTAGGAGGAAGTCGAAGCCAACCTTAACCGGCCTTCTTCCATCGCCACCATCCTCCGGATTACCCCAATCGCCATCTTCCACGATGATTGTGGCGTTTTCTCTCGGACTCACAATACTGTCGGTGTCGCCAATACTGAAACCACGGAGGGGCCGATCGATGAAAAATCTAGCTCTAACTTCGACTCCACGCAACTCACCACCAGTCCTTCCACCTCCTCCTAAGGACGGTCATGAGTCTCTGCTCCACTGCGTCGAGATCCTAGTAATGAGAAGGCGCCCATCGATGACGGCCGGAGAACGAAGTTGGAGGCGCCCCTACTTGTTGGCCTCTAGGCTCCCCAATGCTGATCAGATTCCGATGATCTCGTCCTTACTAACTATTCTTGTAGGTATGGTTTGAAGGCGAGGAACGATGCTATCTTCGGAGGAAACCCTAACTTCAGAGGTGCCACCGAGTTTGCTTACGTCCTCCAGGAAACGCTTCTAGGATTGACTCTCCTCATGCTCCCTCGAGGAGGAAGAGGAAACAAAGGTCCTGGTTCCTTACTCACTGGTCAACCCGTCGTTGTAAACACGCCAACTATTTGGCATGGTAGGGAAGCTCTGGGCTTCGAAGCATCCCCAGAAGGACGTTCTACTGCGTATCATCACTAACGATTGGGGACAGTCAGTGGTGGGTTTGGTTATCAAGGATATAGGCCCAGGGGCATTTGGATTCTACTTCGAGTCAGTTGAGTCTCGGGCATGAGTTCGGGCAATGAGCCTCGGTGCTTCGATGGCCATCCTCTTCTTCTTGAGGGAATTGACCCATTGGCCAGGGAACTCCTTACCCTGGATCGTCTACAATTTTGTGTCCATGCACATGGTCTCCCTCGACTAGTTAGGACGAGGTCGACTGGGGATACGATTGGCGCGACATTGGGTGTGTGTGTGGAGGTTCCATGCGATCAATGAGGCCTATGCTATGGAGGGGCGGTGAAGGTTCGATTCTGGCATCCCGTGCCGCGTCCTCTTCGACGCCACTTGTTGCTGCATTTTAGGGAGTTCCCAGAACCTGTTCGGGTTTCACTACATCAATTGTGGGAGGATCGACCATGGAGTTTTGGAGTGCGACCTGGAGTTGTGTGATACCCCACGCTTTGATTCCTCGATGCTGGAATTTCAGAAGGATCGAAAGGCCAAGCAGTACATGACCGAGTGGGAGCATAAGGTGTCTCTGGACGTCCCACCAGGTTTTGGGACCTTGTCCTCGAACACTGTACCTAAGAGCGCCTCACCTCGAGGTAGAGACTTAATAGTATCCCTGAACACTATACCTAACGGTACAAGACAAAAGGTAGGTATTCCAGTAGGGAGAGGTGATCCCGGATGGAATAACTTGTTGGTCAGCCAACTCTCTAGTGGAAAGAAAACCGAAGTTTCAAGCTCCTTTTGGCTGGAGCTAGAGGCGTGAAAAAGGGGGTCAGCTAGAGAACCCCGCGATGATCAGGTGAGAGGCTAGTAAACAACCTCGCCAGGAGCAATGTTGGGCCACTCTAGCTTTAAGGACTGGGTTCAGGAGGGATCCCTAGTGAAATCCATGCCTCTTACTAATGAGGAGTTCATGTTCGATCGCTTCGCACCGCTTATGCAGTATTTAGGTAATACCTTGAGTAGTACTCCTTTTGACTTGGGTGGGCGATGATGCTAGGCATCACTAGGGACGAGGCTTTTCAGATATAGAGATTAGGTAGACCTTGTTTGTAATGGGACTGTGTTAGTCTTAGTGCCCGTAGTTCAATTGTAAATGTCGAAATGTATATATCATCGTTAGCAATAAAAGTAAAGTGGATGATGTCACTACATCAACCTAATCCTCTAGACGATGGTTCCGATTCTCTCATTCACTTACTTCTACTCCGGGCTGTTGGCGTCCTATCGGGATTATTTTTCGATTGTTCAAGGAGCAACGAGTAAGAGAGGATCAAAGGCTAGAGTTCCAACAAAAGGTCAGGCTCGACGGAGGAATCAGACATCTGTAGCTCTTGGGATTCCTCGCTGAAACTCACGTAAACAACATCAGTCCAGTGACACTGAAGTTGCTGGGGTTTCAGGTAAGGAATATGGGTTCTTTATTCTAGGTGGGTCTATGGTGGTCGGTCCCTGTTCCAGAGTTGTCCAGGGTATGACGATAGATTGTGTTGCAAATTCAGTTGTTACAGACAAGGATAAGGAGAGTGCAGTCGAGACAAAGTTGGTTCGTTGTGCTCCGAGTTCGCCTGTTCTTCAGGATACATTTAATCCAATCGAGTCAGAACGCATTCCATGTTCATTTTTTTTTGTATAATGTGCCTTTTGCTACTTCTGATGATTGGTTGTGTTCTAACTTTGTAGTACTTGGTACCATTGTATCCGCCATTGCTTTGAAACGACCCAACTGGAAAGGTCATTTTTTGGTTTTGTGGAGTTCCAATCATCTTTGTCAGCCCAGAAAGCCATTGAAGTATATAACAGGTTCAAATACAATGATTTTAAGCTTTTCGTGGCTTATGCTCGGCCTGAAAAAGAACTATTCCCTGCCAAAGGTGATGGTGAGCCAAAATAGAGTATCCCGAAATCTGTTTGTGGAGTTTCCAATCACCGAGGATATGAGGTTTTGCAGGAGGGGAGCTGGAAGTTGATGGATGGTACGTTAGCAAAGCTGTTGCAGAACGTCGACCGAAGTTCGGTGGTTGACTGGTTGTCAGAGTTGTTACGGGCGAAGGTTGATTCTCGCGAGCTTCCTCACGATTCTCATTCAAATTTTGGAATTTTTCCACTTGCGTACGATTCGGGTGGGATGATTAAGAGTGCAAGATTTGATGAAGCCCAGTCTTGCAGGGATTTTGATGATGGTGTTTTGTTGCTTGACGGACAAGCAACATATCAAACGAACTTAGTGGATTCGGAGGATCGGTTAGGGATGATTGAAGCACAGCGTCCATTGGGTTGTCTTCATGTAGGACCAATTGAGGTAGGTTCAGTAGATGGTGTGTCAACAGGCTCGATAGCTTTGGATCCGGTTATCGAAGGGTTGGAGGTTACGGTGGAAGCAAAGGAGAAGGAGAGTAGTCCATGAAAGGATGCCCTCCTTCAACCTCGTCAAAGTCGGCCTTCTACTTATACTGTTGTTACTTGTTCGAGAGCTCGTTCACTGACTCGGGAACGTGCCATCAAGGCAACACCTCCTGTTCCTACTTTGTGGAAATCGTCTCATAAGGCTCGGCAGAAATCAACTCACTAGTTTTTGTCGTTTGTTCGGTTTTTCTATTTTTGGGATAAGGTTTTTCCTTATAGTTCCCCCTTAGCAGAACTCTTTTGTAAGCGTGGTACTGGTGTAAGAACCACTCCCGGTCAACGACAGTCAAACCTGCGAAAAACAGGAAAATTTAAATTTTTTTAACACAGACACTTAACTTAACCTAAATTGACCCCGAGGGTTATACCGGACTTAACTTGACCCCGTTATCGACCAAAATGAGTTCCGGGGGACTCAGGGCAACTTTCTGATCAATATGGGAAATGTTGACTTTTCGCTGGAAAAGTCAACCGAGCGACGTTTTGGTCCATTCGAAGACCGTTTTGGATCCAAAAAGCTTACCCGTCGTCGCAGCGGTCTTAGTTGAGCCGTTTCCTTGTAGCCCGCCAAGTTTCGTAATTTCTTGGAAAAAGTGCCCGTTTAGGGCTCGAAACGTCCGATTTTCGCGAATCTGAGTGGTGTGGGGCCCACCTTGCCACTTGTCCAATAATTGGTGGTGTTAGTTTTGGGGGGGGGGGGGGGAATGAGTGGTGAGGGAGGGTGGCCGGCCACATGTGGTTAAAAAGAAAAAAAAAGAGAAAAGTGAGTTAGTTGTTTGAAATAGAAAAGAAGAGAGTGTTTTAAAGAGAGAAGGAGAAGAAGAAGAAGAGAGAAGGAGAAAAGGGTTAGTGTTGGGAGAGATCGAACCATTGGATCGTCTCAAGACAAGGAGCAATCGTCTTCTCCTCGTCTTCCTCTACGGTTTGTACTAAACCGATCGTTGTTTTGGTAGTTTCCAATTGTTAGGGTTTGGTTATACTTGATTAGTTTAGGGTTGTATTGAGGTTGGGGAGGTGTTGGAGCTGTTTTGGAGGTGTTTGGAGGGGAAGGATGACGTTTTCCGGTGACCGGAGGCTCGGGAGGAGCTCCGGCCACCTTGGGTGGTGGCCGGCCGGCCATGGGGTGGTGGCCGGCCGGCCATGGGGTGGCTGGCCGGAGCTGGGACCAGCCACCACCATGGTGGCCGAGCCCCCCCTTGAACCCTAGGGCTCACGACCAAGTAGGTCGGGTGGGGCCTATGTGCTCGGGTGATCGGGTTTAGTGTTCGGGAGGGTTAAAACGTTCCCCGGACCATTTATCCATAACCGAATCGAAATTTGGAATTAAATTTCAGAAGTTGTAACTAACGGGTTTTAGAAACTTTAAACGTTAATTAATTGACTCGGAAGTCGGAATTCGATTCCGTCAAGTGTATTGGGTTCCTTGAATTATTCTAAGACCGTAGAAACGAAAACGGGAATTTTAGGAGCCCCGGAAGGGCATTTATAAAACCTGGGCAGACTCGCCATGTCGGGCGAATCGGGCCTTTACGGGTCCTTTATCGACAATGTCGAGCAATTGGGAAGTTTGGGAGTGATCGACATTGTCGGGGTTACGTTTGGTCGTTAAGTTTATTAATTTCCGGTTTATTTCCTGCGAGTTTAAAGTGCATTAAAAATTGTGTTCTTTTAGATCGTGCTGCGGACCGAGGAAAAGGGAAGCTCGGCGAGTGACTGGGATCACATCGAGACTTAGTGGAGCACTTTTGGAGTTACAGACGAGGTAGGGAAAAGTAGCCGGATCTCGGCCCTGAGTAGGGAAAGTTACCTGTAGAATTGCATGTGACATTGGGGTGTCGTGGGTCATTTAGGTTATCGAATATTAGAAAGGCATGATACGGGAACGTAGCGATTATTGGAAATGCATGTGACACTTAGTAGTGTCATAGGAGCAGAGAACTTAGCGTTATTAGAATTACTGGAGGCATATGACCATGCCCGGAGGTTGTTTGTGAAACTAGTGATCTCAGGACTGTTGAAGGCATTAATTATGCCGGAGGTTGTTGTGTGTTATTATTGTTGAGTTTTGGGTGGCCTTGAGAGCCCGTGTTATTATTGTTGAGTTTTGGGTGGCCTTGAGAGCCCGTGTTATTATTGTTGAGTCTTGGGTGGCTGTGAGTGCCCGTGGGGTTGTGAACCCGTACTTTACCGTTGGTCTCTTGGGTGGCCATGAGGGCCCGTAGGGTTGTTGAACCCGTGTTTGGTTGTTGGTGTCTTGGTGGCCTTGAGTGCCTGTGGAGTTGGGACTGGTGTCGTTACTGTCTGTTGAACTTTGTTTGTGATTGTGATTGGTTACTTGATACTGGTGGAGGTTGTGTGGTGTAGCTAGCCTCACGACTGGGATCGGGAGAAGCGGAGAGGTTGTGGGCTAGCTCCCCGACTGGGATCGGGGGAAGGACGCGCGGGTGTGGCTAACCACCCGACAGGGATCGGGTGAAGCGGAGAGGTTGTGGGTTAGCCTCCCGATTGGGATCGAGAGAAGTTGCACGACAGGGCGACCGTCTGACCTGACTGGGATCGGTAAAGGGCGAGGGACAGAGATGGTTACTGAGCAGCTGGTATGCGATCCTTTGTGATCTTGTTTGGTGTGCGATCCTTTGTGATCTTGGGTGTTTGCGTGGTTGTCTGTCGTGTCTTTGGAAGAGGTCGTCAATCGTTCTGTGGGGTCTACATCACATGTCCGAGTGTTGAGTCGGTTGAGGAAAGTATTAGTCGTGTGTGTGTCATTTGAGTCGTTGTTGGTGTCACCGGCTTTGTCTGCTAAGTATGCCGTAGTCAGTCTGTTATCTGTGGTGGTGAGCGAACGCTCACCCCTAGCTGCTTTTCCTACAGGTACCGTTCGCAGTCTGGACTAGGTGAGCTTCTGAAGCTTGAAGAGCTTGGAGCGGGTTTCTGGGTATTTTGAGTCTAGTGACGTGTACCTCGTTTTGTCCAATTGTTGGGACTTATTTTGAGATGTAAATTATTATTTTGTTGAACTAAACTGGTATTTTAAAGTAATTTAATGGAAAAAGGTTTCAAAGTGTTCTTTATTTTAAATGTTCGCGTCCCGAGTTCGGTTCGCTGAAATTGGGGCGTGACAGCTTGGTATCAGATCTCGAGGTTTCACACCTCGGACTGCACGTCAATTAGGTGGGAAAGTCGAGTCAGTAAAGTCTCGTCGTGCGTTGGGTACGCAAGTCGGAACTCGTGCGTAGACCCGTTAGGATTCGAGTCCTGTTTTGTTATGTGCTTGTGCAGTACGGGGTTACTGGCACAGTGTTTGTGTGTTGCTGCGTGAAACATATTTAAACTGTCGCGACTCGACTCAGGAGCGCTCCTATGGTCGAGCGTGACGGTGTTGATGTCAAGTGGCTACAATGTAGTTCGGGGACGCCTGGACCGGGTTGTAACTACCTGATGTCAAGAAATGAAGATTTTAATGGAGTGGAAAAAGTTTTAAAATTGGTTGGCCCTGTGGGCGTGTTTTGGGTTTGGTTGGCCCGATGGGCGTGTGTGACTTTGTTTGGCCCGGTGGGCGTGTGTGACTTTGGTTGGCCCAGTGGGCGTGTATTGTTGTTGCTCGGCCGTGTTGGCTTATGTTTGAGGTCGGTATTGAGTTGTCGAATTGGTTGTTGTTGTTGTTGTTTCGTTGTGTGGTTGGGTTTGTCGTCGCGTGTTTTGGTGCACGTTGGTGCGGTCTCTTTGAGGTTTCTTTTACTAATACTAATATTTAAAGTATTAATAGCATGAGCGGTATGACGTATTAGTGATAAACACGCTAGAGTAAACTTAGACCGTGTGAACGTTAGCGTATTTGAACTTGTGGTGTTTATTGAGTTCGCAAACTGAACGTTGCGTGTATCCGTGCAGAGGATATTGACTTATGGCTCGCGGTAGACGCGGACGAGCAGCGGGAGCACGGGGTCAGGCGCCCACGCGAGGCCGGCGGGGATGGTCAGCGGGGACACCGGGAAGGGTGCCAACCGTTGAGCCCGCCGAGTACTCGGAGGCGCAGGGCACTCCTGTCGGAGAAGACAGGAGAAGCGACGCGGGACCGTCTACATGCACACCCAGTGTTCCGCCGGTCACAGACCCTCCCGTTATGACTGCCCTGGATGAGCTGACCAGGACAGTCCAGAGTTTGGTGGCGGTCATCGCCAGCCGAGAGTCGGCTTCACCAGCTCCAGAGGCAGCCGCGGTCCCAGTGAGGCCCGGTCAGGCAGAGGATCACACATCCGGGCACTACTAGACTTCCTGAAGCTCGGGATACCCATCTTCGTCGGGGAGCCGAACCCCGACCTAGCCGAGAGGTGGCTAGAGCAGGTCACGCGCGACCAGGATACTTCAGGTATCGAAGATGGTCGCCGCAGAGTGTCCTTCGCAGCTCACCAGTTGAGAGACAGCGCCTACCACTGGTGGGGGCGTGTGAAGGACATTGTCGGGCACGACTACGATATCTTCCAGGAGATGTTTTTGCCGCAGTACTTTCCCGAGTCGGCTCGGTTGGAGCGACATCGGCAGTTTCTAGACCTGGAGTAGGAGGGGATGACGGTAGCAGAATACGAGGCCATATTCACGGCCTTGACCAGATTCGCGCCGGAGATGGTGATGACCGAGCAGAACCGTTGCCTGCGGTTCCAGGGAGGACTGAGGCCGGTGATTCAGAACCAGGTTCTCGCCTTGAGGTTGCGGAAGAATAAGGATCTCGTGGACACCACAGCGACGGTGGAGCAGGGTATTAGGGATGCGGCAAGGACCCGCGAGGTTCGACAGCGGCCGACCAGCTTTACAGGGCCGTCCGAGTCACGAGACCCGAGGAGGCAGAGGACCACGGGGTTCTTCCGACCACCGACTCATCAGGGTGGAGCGAGACAGCGGGGGTCAGTGGCATCAGTTGGGCCAGTCGCGTCAGAGAGGGCGCCGACGTGCTTTACCTGCGGGCAGCGGGGCCACTTCCGTCGCGAGTGCCCGATGGGAGGAGGGCCCACGACGCTGCCAGCGACCAGCCGGACGAGCCAGGGTACGGAGTCGAGAGCCGACGAGATCGGCTGTTTTTGATGCGGCCGGGTTGGGCACACCATTGCGTGGTGTCGTGAGCCGTCGAGGGCAACGTCAGCGCAGCGACCGCAGCAGTCACGTACAGTACAGTCGCCCAGGGGTCTTCCTCGTCAGAGTCAGCAGTCGAGGTCGTCACAGCCTTCTACGAGCGTACCGATTCCGAGACAGCAGCAGAGTCACGGGTATTCAGCAGTCAGTGCGCCGGTTCAGAGGCAGCAGGCCTCGCAGGGGAGAGTGTATGCAGTCACCGACTCCAGAGCCCCAGGATCTAGCACGTACCGCGAGACCATCCAGGGTACGTGTTTATTGTATCATATATGGGCGTTATTCTTATTTGATACCGGGGCGTCGTACTCTTTAATTTCGTCGGGTTGTGCTAAGAGGTTGGGGTTGAGCTTAGAGCCGTAGAGTCCACCCATATGCTTGGACACCCCAGTTGGGGGTGGTGTATCGTTGACTAGGGTATGTCGTGCCTGCGAGATTAGAGTCGCAGACTGTCCTTGCCCTGGTGATCTTCTCGTGCTGGGAATGACGACCTTTGATGTGATCTTGGGTATGGATTGGCTGTCGAGGTACCGAGCCAATATCGATTGCTACCGTCAACGAGTGACAGTATCAGTGGGTGGTACAAAGGTGACGTGTGTTCTGGGTAGTAAGAGCGGGGTCCTCCTGTCGGCGTTGTCCGCAGAGGAGGAAGTATCGACTGTGCAGAGCCGAGAGTTACCGCGAGTGGTATGCAAGTTCCCCGAGGTCTTTCCTGAGGAGTTGAGCGGGTTGCCACCGGTTCGTGAGGTGGAGTTCGGGATTGACCTGGTGCCGGGAACGACGGCGATATCGATGGCGCCTTACAGGTTTGCGCCGGCAGAGTTGACTGAGCTGAAGCATCAGCTAGAGGAGCTTCAGCAGAAGGGGTTTATTCGTCCGAGTGTATCACCGTGGGGAGCACCAGCACTCTTCGTGAAGAAGAAGAGTGGAGAGCTACGGATGTGTATAGATTACCGGAAGCTGAACCGGGTTACGGTGAAGAACCGATACCCGATGCCGAGGATCGATGACTTGTTCGACCAGTTGAGAGGGGCGACCAACTTCTCGAAGATCGATCTGCGATCCGGTTACTATCAGTTGCGAGTCCGTGAGGGGGACGTCGCAAAGACTGCATTCCAGACACGCTATGGGCACTACGAGTTCCTGGTGATGCCATTCGGACTGACGAACGCAACTGCCGCGTTCATGGACCTGATGAACAGCATCTTACGGCCGTACTTAGATCAGTTTGTGGTGGTGTTCGTGGACGACATCCTGATCTACTCGCAAAATGAGGCGGCGCATAAGTCACATCTGAGGGCTGTTCTGACACTACTGCGCGAGCATCAACTATATGCCAACCAGGAGAAGTGGGAGTTCTGGCTCTCTGAGGTGAAATTCCTCGGCCACATTGTGTCCCGTGACGGTATCCTGGTCGATCCGTCGAAGATCGACGCGGTCTCGAAGTGGAAACGGCCCACGAGTGTCTTCGAGATCAACAGCTTTCTGGGGTTGGCAGGCTACTAACGGCGATTCGTACATGATTTTGCGCGACTAGCTGCGCCGATGACTCTGCTGACGCGCAAGGGAACCAGATTTGTGTGGACGGAGGACTGTGAACGGACATTCACGGAGTTGAAGACTCGGTTGACTACTGCTCCAGTATTAGTGGTGCCCGAGCGAGGGATCGGTTATGATGTCTACTGTGATGCGTCCGGAGAGGGACTGGGCTGCGTACTGATGCAGTTGGGCAGAGTTGTGGCTTATGGCTCCAGACAGTTGAAGACGCACTAGCGCAACTATCCTACCCACGACTTGGAGCTAGCAACAGTCGTGTTTGCGCTAAAGAGCTGGCGATATTATCTGTATGGCGAGGGGTTTCAGGTGTTCTCGGATCACAAGAGCCTCAAGTACATATTTTCCCAGCGAGACCTGAACATGCGTCAGCGACGGTGGATGGAGCTACTCGAGGAGTACGACTTCGAGCTACACTACCATCCGGGCAAGGCGAACGTGGTCTCCGACGCCTTGAGTAGGAAGTCGGTTCCGAGCCTCGCCAGCATATCAGTCCGAGAGTGGGGCATACTGGGGGAGCTGAGCACGTTCGGGCTCGAGCTAGAGGAGATTACTGGCGGCGTGGCCATGTACTCATTGGTGGCTTAGCCCTCACTGCTTGCCAAGTGTTGGAGGCGCAGTCGGAGGACGTCGAGGCGTCAGAGATCCGCGAGAGAGTCGTCAGGGGTGACAAGGTGGTGGGCTGGGAAGATAGTACTTATTGGGGGTTACGGTACTGCGGGGGTTGTTCGTGCCAGTTAACTGTAGAGACGACGTGTTGCGAGACGCACATCATTCGCGTCTTACAGTGCACCCGGGGGGCACCAAGATGTGCCGTGACCTCAGACCGCACTACTGGTGGCGCGTGATGCGGAGAGCAGTCGCAGAGTTTGTGTAGAGATGTCTCGTCTGTTAGCAGGTGAAGGCCGAGCATCAGCGTCCCGCAGGATTGTTACAACCGCTACCGATTGCCCAGTGGAACTGGGAGCACATTACGATGGACTTCGTGTGTGGACTACCGAGATCGCCAAAGGGGAACGACGCCGTGTGGGTGGTAGTCGACCGGCTGACCAAGTCGGCCCATTTCCTGGCTATGAGGATGACTGACCCGGTCGACAAGTTGAGCAGCCTGTACATTCAGGAGATAGTGCGTCTCCATGGGGTCCCGGTGTCGATAGTGTCTGATAGGGATCCCCGCTTCACGTCCAGATTTTGGCCGAGTCTGCAGAAAGCGTTGGGGACCGAAGTTCTACTCAGTACCGCACATCATCCCCAGACAGACGGTCAGTCCGAGCCCACTATTCAGATCTTGGAGGACATGCTGCGAGCATGTGTGCTGGATTTCAGGGGATCATGGGGGACCCACCTGCCGTTGGTCGAGTTCGCCTACAACAACAGCTACCAGGCCAGTATTGGGATGGCACCGTTCGAAGCGTTGTATGGGAGGCCGTGTCGATCGCCGGTGTGTTGGGCAGAGGTGGGAGACAAGAGTCTATTGGGGCTGGATCTTGTCAGAGAGACGACAGAGAAGGTCGCGTTGATACGCGATCGGTTGAGGACCGCGCAGAGTCGGCAGAAGAGTTATGCCGACAGGCGACGTCGACCTCTGGAGTTTGCAGTCGGGGATCACGTGTTCCTGAAGGTGAGCCCTAGGAAGGGGCTGGTACGGTTCAAACGCAGCAGGGGCAAGTTGGCTGCGCGGTACATTGGCCCGTTCGATATCTTGGGCAGAGTGGGAGCAGTGGCCTATCGTCTGGCGTTGCCACCACTACTTGGGAGAGTCCATAACGTCTTCCACGTGTCCCAGTTGCGACAGTACAACGCAGACCCCTCCCACGTCATTGAGTGGACAGATATCGAGGTGGCTGACGATGTCTCCTATGAGGAGCAGCCGGTTCGGATCATGGATACACGGGAGCAGATTCTGCGGGGAGGCAAGATTATCCGCCTAATACGGGTGCAGTGGAAGCATCACGAGGCCGAATCGACTTGGGAGCGCGAGGACGAAGTTCGCGCGAAGTATCCCGCCTTGTTAGTTTCCCGAGGTACGTCTGTTTTAAATTTCGTGGACGAAATTCCTTTAAGGGGGGTAGATTGTAAGAACCACTCCCGGTCAACGACAGTCAAACCTGCGAAAAATAGGAAAATTTAAATTTTTTAAGACAGACACTTAACTTAACCTAAATTGACCCCAAGGGTCATACCGGACTTAACTTGACCCCGTTATCGACCAAAATGAGTTCCGGGGGACTCAGGGCAACTTTCTGATCAATCTGGGAAATGTTGACTTTTCGCTGGAAAAGTCAACCGAGCGACGTTTTGGTCCATTCGAGGATCGTTTTGGATCCAAAAAGCTTAGCCGTCGTCGCAACGGTCTTAGTTGAGCCGTTTCCTTGTTGCCCGCCAAGTTTCGTAATTTCTTGGAAAAAGTGCCCGTTCGGGGCCCGAAACGTCCAATTTTTGCGAATCTGAATGGATAATATCAAGTAGATATTTTCCAAAAGGTGCGGGGCCCACCTTGCCACTTGTCCAACAATTGGTGGTGTTAGTTTTGGGGGGAAAATGAGTGGTGAGGGAGGGTGGCCGGCCACATGTGGTTTAAACATGGGGTGGCTGGCCGGAGCTGGGACCAGCCACCACCATGGTGGCCGAGCCCCCCTTGAATCCTAAGGCTCACGGCCAAGTAGGTCGGGTGGGGCCCACGTGCTCGGGTGATCGGGTTTAGTGTTCGGGAGGGTTAAAACGTTCCCCGGACCATTTATCCATAACCGAATCGAAATTTGGAATTAAATTGGAGAAGTTGTAACTAACGGGTTTTAGAAACTTTAAACGTTAATTAATTGACTCGGAATTCGATTCCGTCAAGTGTATTGGGTTCCTTGAATTATTCTAAGACCGTAGAAACAAAAACGGGAATTTTAGGAGCCCCGGAAGGGCATTTATAAAACCCGGGCAGACTCGCCATGTCGGGCGAATCGGGCCTTTACGGGTCCTTTATCGACAATGTCGAGCAATTGGGAAGTTTGGGAGTGATCGACATTGTCGGGGTTACGTTTGGTCGTTAAGTTTATTAATTTCCGGTTTATTTCCTGCGAGTTTAAAGTGCATTAAAAATTGTGTTCTTTTAGATCGTGCTGCGGACCGAGGAAAAGGGAAGCTCGGCGAGTGACTGGGATCACATCGAGACTTAGTGGAGCACTTTTGGAGTTACAGACGAGGTAGGGAAAAGTAGCCGGATCTCGACCCTGAGTAGGGAAAGTTAGCTGTAGAATTGCATGTGACACTGGGGTGTCGTGGGTTATTTAGGTTATTGAATATTAGAAAGGCATGATACGGGAACGTAGCGAATATATGAAATGCATGTGACACTTAGTAGTGTCGTAGGAGCAGAGAACTTAGCGTTATTAGAATTACTGGAGGCATATGACCATGCCCGGAGGTTGGTTGTGAAACTAGTGATCTTATGACTGTTGGAGGTATTAATTATGCCGTAGGTTGTTGTGTGTTATTATTGTTGATTTTTGGGTGGCCTTGAGAGCCCGTGTTATTATTGTTGAGTTTTGGGTGGCCTTGAGAGCCCGTGTTATTATTGTTGAGTTTTGGGTGGCCTTGAGAGCCCGTTTTATTATTGTTGAGTCTTGGGTGGCCGTGAGTGCCCGTGGGGTTGTGAAACCGTACTTTACCGTTGGTGTCTTGGGTGGCCATGAGGGCCTGTAGGGTTGTTGAACCCGTGTTTGGTTGTCGGTGTCTTGGTGGCCTTGAGTGCCTGTGGAGTTGGGACTGGTGTCGTTACTGTCTGTTGAACTTTGTTTGTGATTGTGATTGGTTACTTGATACTGGTGGAGGTTGTGTGGTGTAGCTAGCCTCCCGACTGTGATCGGGAGAAGAGGAGAGGTTGTGGGCTAGCTCCCCGACTGGGATCGGGGGAAGGACGCGCGGGTGTGGCTAACCACCCGACTAGGATCGGGTGAAGCGGAGAGGTTGTGGGTTAGCCTCCCGACTGGGATCGGGAGAAGTTGCGCGACAAGTCGACCGCCTGACCTGACTGGGATCGGTAAAGGGCGAGGGACAGAGATGGTTACTGAGCGGCTGGTATGCGATCCTTTGTGATCTTGGGTGTTGCGTGGTTGTCTGTCGTGTCTTTGGAAGAGGTCGTCAATCGTTCTGTGGGGTCTACATCACGTGTCCGAGTGTTGAGTCGGTTGAGGAAAGTATTGGTCGTGTGTGTGTCATTTGAGTCGTTGTTGGTGTCACCGGCTTTGTCTGCTAAGTATGCCGTAGTCAGTCTGTTATCTGTGGTGGTGAGCGAACGCTCACCCCTAGCTGCTTTTCCTACAGGTACCGTTCGCAGTCTGGACTAGGTGAGCTTCTGAAGCTTGAAGAGCTTGGAGCGGGTTTCTGGGTATTTTGAGTCTAGTGACGTGTACCTCGTTTTGTCCAATTGTTGGGACTTATTTTGAGATGTAAATTATTATTTTGTTGAACTAAACTGGTATTTTAAAGTAATTTAATGGAAAAAGGTTTCAAAGTGTTCTTTATTTTAAATGTTCGCGTCCCGAGTTCGGTTCGCTGAAATTGGGGCGTGACAACTGGTCTTTTGACCTCCTTTACCTTGATTCTTCTTGAATCAGGGCATTTCGATTCCTTTTCTTTTAATCGGTCGTATCAATAAAAAAATTTGAGCTTATAAAAAAAAGTAAAGTGGCTTTTATATTACTTATGTGTTGGATTAATATATAGATGTGTGTTCTCGGTCTATTCCCATCATGCGAATAGAACCATAGATCGAGATGGATCACACTCGATGGGTCCCTTGTCGACAAAGCTTCACTAAGAAGCGACTAGTATGAAATATGACTCTTTATGGCTTACGTTCTACTGACCATTGGAATGAGATTCCGTAGTCTGATGGGACATGATATTGGACAACTCGACCTGAATATGTTCCATAGATCAATTTATGAACATATTTAGTTTCGTATCTTGGTATGTATCCTTAGACCAAGGAGTCTTTGTTGTTGCTATGCAGTAAACAATTGAGTTTGACCTGACCCTAACATTGCACCGTGACTATGCTTCCATAACGGCCATGATTGGCTTGAGGAATGACTGCATGAGTCACACGAAAGACGGATAAGGTATTCATCACTCATATTGGTATGGGAAAAATATCGGTTCTTGGTCGATTGATCGATAATGACTAAAAGAGTAGCATGGTCATGCACATGATACTGGTTAGTATATATACAATCATCTCACATATCAAGGAACAATGATTGAGAATAATAAGGATGACGACTTTATGTCTTATCTCAATCAAGATATCAGAAATAAAATAATAATGAAAGGGACGACGGAAAGGTTAGAATCGACAAATGGTCGATTCGTTATGCAGTGTCTAGCAATACTATGTCTCGTTAGTAGCCACCTATATAAGATCAAGTAAAATGAGATTTTACGTTGTTTTATAGACATGCATAAACTTAAGGGTCACACCAGAGGATGAAACTCATTAACACACTAATGGAGTGGCCAAGCGGGAAATTGACACACGCCATGACCAAAACTGGGTTTTGGGTCATAAGCCGTGAGTGATTAGGATATTAGAGATCGAGACAAGACTTGGATTCTTAGGATCTATCTCGTCGGATAATGTTGGACATATCCAAAGTGGAAGGCCTTGGAGACGTTCAGCGCTTCACGGAACCTCGATGGGAGTGGTCGTGGGCCCCACCCACGAAGCCCAAATGGGCGGCCCAAGTGTCCAAAGGCCCAAGGGATTATCTAGTTGAGTCTTGACTAGATGAATCCAATCAAGTTAGTTAATTTAGTTAGTTAGTAACTAGGTGGGACCTTGACTCCACTAACTAATTAACTAATTAGGTAAAGTATAATATCCTAATTATCTAGAACACATGACAAGTGATGAGAGATTAATGAAGTAATTATCTCTACATGCAAGACACTTAGCCATTCAACTCATGCATAAGCGTGTTAGAACAAAAGAGAAAATTCAGCACAATTTCTCTCTTCTTCTCTCCATGGCCAAACCCCCAAGCTATATTGTTGTTGTGTTCATGAGTCCTCAAACTCAAGGACTACATGTGTTTAATTCCTTGGAGAATACGTAGGCGTATTAGAGACTCAAGCCAAAACATTTTTTACCCGGTGCACATCAATTAGGAGAAACAAGAAGAAGAATGTGCATAATTTTTTGCACAATTTTTGCCCGAGCGGCCACCTTCAAGAGCCCAGTCGGAGGTTCATCCAAACTCCGATGAATCTGACTTTGTGAGTAAATGTTCTCCACATATAGTTCTTTAAAGTGAAAGGTGGAATCTTGATTTCGACGGTTTGCTTTTCTGATACACGAGCTGAAAATTGAGCCACTTCATCAATTGGTAAGACATCATGAATCTGAAAATTTAGTCTTCTGAATCCATTCTTTGGTAGTTATTTCATGGCTTTAATGGTCTCTTGTTTTTTTTATTATTATTCCGCTGCGAGTTGGTTCCTCTCCAACACTACCTCGAGACCCAATAAATAGTAGTAAGCTTCAAGGCCAAATGGTTTTCATGCTCTATTGTGATTAGATTTTTCCAACAGGTGCTTTCGGAAAAGATCTCTATTCGCGAGGCTAACCAACAAATTTTATCCCTATCTTGGAGGTGGCTTCCCCAAGGAGGGTGGCGGAATTGAAGACGATTAGTCTCTATAATATGCTCTACGGATTGGTCATGAAGTAAATTGAGAACATGGTGAAGTGAGTGTTTCCAATAGTTATAGATGAGACTTACAACATGCTTGTTCTAGGGAGGCTAACTCGAACAACATTATTACCGTTTTTGAGTTTATGCATTCTATTCGCCGAAAACTAGAGTCAGTAAGTGTCATGAGTGAGGCCTATGACATGGTGGAATGGGGTTGTATGGAAGAGTTTCTTGTATAGATGGGTTTCCTGGAGTTACTGGTCCAAGTGGTCAGGGATTGCATTTTCTCGTCATTTTTTTTGCTTTAGTTCAATGGGAAGGCTAATGGTTTGATTACGGCGACATGAGGGTTAGGGCATACATGCCTTCTCGCTCTGTATATGTTTATTATATGTGTGCGGGTATTATCTATGATGCTTAGATTGGAAAGTCAAATTCTTCTCTTTAAGAGATCAGAAAATGATATTGAAAAATATGGTGTAGTCTATCCTTACGTATACCTTGAGATTTTTTCAGATACTGAAAGGAATTTTGTAGGAAATACAACCCCTGCCAGACTGAATTTGGTTGGGTACGGAAATCCAAACCCCATGGATCACATCTAATCTAGTGTTTCACATAATTACGGTGTCTAACGAGGAACATAGAGAGGCTCGAGTATCATACCTTATTAACAAGGGTAAGGTCAAAGATAAAGCCGAAATTAGAATTTTTCTACGGTCAGCAGGCCAAGAAGTGATACTCCATATTTTGGGAGGAACATAGCATGGGATTAAGAATTGGATCAGAAGACCATTTATAAGATGAAGTCGGGATATCAAGTAGAAGTTGGGGACAATAATTGCTTTGTTGAGGGCATAGTGTAGATCTTATGTGCTTATGGTGGGATAGAGTTTGGGGTCTCCAGGTTCCGTTGAAGACCCGAGTATTTCTCTTGTGATTTTTCCTTGATACTCTACATGTGGGTATGAGTTTAACTAGGAGAGGTACCCAAGGAATCCACGGTTATGGGAGGTGTGCGTGAAGAGAGGAGACCATTGTTCACATATTTTTCAACTGACAGATGATTGTGGTGGTATGACAGGCTATTCATTTTGGTGTTCGGGTCGACCATTGATGTGGACCTGTATTTCATCGGATTTAGGTGTTTTTAGCTCATATTCTTGAGTTTTTCAGTTTCGGGGTTATATAATTTGGTCCACTTTTCTTTCTTTACTCGTACTTTGTCTCTAATTATGTTTTGTAAGTTCTTTGATCGAAAAAAGGTTTAAAAGGAAGGAAAATCGGTTCAGATGTTTTGGAGGCTGACTGATCTTGCAAAGGGCATAATTTCCTCATCCGAACTCTGATTTGCCGCATATAATATATCAAATCGAAGTGAATTCAGAGATATACAACTTTCGCCACAGGACCGTCGATGGCGAGATACGGGAAGGTACATGGAACCGGGAAATAGTACGACCCAAACTCCTATATGAATCCGGGAGGGAAATCACGATTGTACAACACAAAATAAAAGCCTTGTTTCCTATATGTTTGGCTCCCAACTGCGAACTTACCCATTATAAAAGGAATATTAGGTCTTAGTTTGGGGGGTAAATTGTATTTGGGAGAATCTAAGAGAGTAGGAGAGTTGAGAGCTTGGAGAAGAGAGGATTGAAGCTTGAAGAACATCCATATATGCTTAATTTGGTAGTTGTAATTCTACACTTTATCAATCTTATGAATACTAGGGGGAAAGCACCGCGCGATACGCGGTGCTTACAGTAAAAACATACGTTTGAAATTCAGCCGTTAAGTACCTATTTTTGGTAAACACAAAGCCTTTGAAGCAAAACAACATATTACAACAATGTCTAAACACATACAAAGTTTATTTTTGTATACATCAAGTTTTAATGTATTAAGCAAACAACTATGTCAAGAATATTGTAACTCATAAAACAACTACAATATTTCAAATAGAGTATCTCGTGTTCATATAAATATAAGCTTAAATATAAGTTTGGAAAGATATAGATGAAAGTATACAACATAGTTTCATTCCATACATCTTAGTAAAAAATAAATTCCTTTCGATTTAGTCCTACATTAGACTAGATTCGGGCCATGCCGCTGTGGACGGTCCAAAGCGTTTTGTTTTTATGCTGATAAAGCTTGCAGGTAGAGAGAGCTATAGCACGGACAGAGGAAAAGAAAGAAAGAGCAACTGAGAGGAGAAAAGTGAGGAGGCACTTGCGAGCATAAAGCTGAACCAAGAGAAAAGAGAGCATGAAGACCGCAAATTAAGGTCTACACAAGCTCAGCGACACCATCGTTAACTATGTTGATAAAAACCAACCACTTAAGAAAGATTCATGTTCTAACCAGTGAAATCTATACAATCCAATCTATCATATGTTTACAGCTATAACTTATATTTCAAGGTAGGGTACGAGGTTCCAAGCATTTGGTCGGTTCAGTGTTGACAACAATACAATAAGGTACATGCTCTTTCTCTTCCACACAAGTTATATTGTAATTATCTGAAACAATTAAAGGGTTCTTCATATCCACTCCAATCTACTTCACTTGAAGCTTGGGTAGAGGCTTAGGCTTTTGATGCTCTTCATTGTTTGATGATGTCTCCAACAGGACCTCTTCAAGAACCTCATCTGCTACATCTCCATCTTCGTTTATCCTCATCAGCTTGGCATATCATCTAAGACCCTTATGGACCTTCTAGAAAAGATACACAGGCAAGAGCTCATATGCATTTGTAAGGTTATATTACTATCTTATATTGAGGTTTAGCTTTATATCATAACTTCTAGTTTTTAGAAACAACAGTAACATCACAATTTTTCCAACTTCATGATTCAATTTCGAAGCACATCACAATTAAATCCAACTACTTCCAGTGATTAAGAAATCAAGGCCACATATGACAGTGAGAACCAACGTTTCAGCGTAATTGAGCAACATATTTGAAATCAGGCGTGAATCATGATCAAAGGAATCAATCTATAATCCTAAAGAAAAACTTACCTCCGATTGAATTTGTATTTCAGAGAGACGAGCGTTTCTTCGTTGTCCAATCTTCGTCGACGTAGGGTAGAGAGAACATAGGTTTTGGGGTCGGTAGGTTCCTTTATGAGGATTCATTTTATAATATTTTCGTACTCTCCTTCTCCTCAAGTCACGCGTAGGGACAACTTAGTCATTTTATGTTGTTTAACTAACTTCATTTAGGATTTTAACATAAACATGTATTATTTGAGATATTGACCTTTTACTGGGTGCGGAAGTGATAACAACAGTGACAGCGAGTAGGTTTTTAATAAAAAAAGGTCATTGGCGAGTATGTTTTTGAGATTTTCCCTTTAAAAATGCAGTCATACAACCTGTAGTTGGGGAAAATGAAAATGAAACCTCAATATACAGCACGCCATATTGCAACTTTTACATCACAAAGTAGATAAACATAAGAAAAAAGAACCATAATGTTATGGTTTAAAAAATGCAGTCATATAAACATCATTCTAAAAAATCACGTATTGTTTGCAAGCAAAATCACCAATAATTCTCCTTTTAATTAAATTCAATTACAAATAGTTGAAGATTTTTTCAGAAATTTGTCAACATTGTCAAAATTAAGTTTTAACTTTTAATGATCTTAATAAAAAGAGATTGGAATTTGCTTCTGTAAAACTAAGCTGGCCCTTTTCCTTCGGTAGCCACATAGGTTGCGGACACAAGCATTTTAGGGACTCTAATGATTGGAGACACGATCATGTTTTGTACTCAGCTGATCATCAATGATATAGTGGAACCACTCAATCATTAGTCCCTAAATGCTTGTTTTGCTTAAAAAAAAATTGAAACGGATAACCGGAGAATAATATTAATACCTAAATGTAATCAAACAAAACCCGGGTTCCAAATATGTGTCCGGAACGACCGTAGCAAGTCCAGCGCTTATGGACCCATAATAACAGCCTACTTGACATCGTTGGCAAACACGCAAGACAACTTCGTACCAGCGTCTCAAAACAGTGAGACCTAAAGTAATAGTACCTAAACGAAATAAACGATAAATTGTTCAAGAAATAATGCATAAAACCATAAAGCAAATAATAGAGAAGGTTGTTGGTGCAGGCTGCTCGGGACCTCCCATCACTGGCTGTCCCGGGTCTGTAGGTATAGGCCGACATCGGCTCCACCCACCCCTGTCGGATCGGGCCATCCCTGCATTGGAGGCTGTCCTGCCTCCGCCTGCTTCTCCTGGTCCCCCTCCGCCGACGAATGTGGTCGAGAGACGGGCTGCGGATCCTTGTGGACCGTAGCCGACTCCAGCAGGCTCCGTCGAGGACGCGACAACGGCTGTGGCTCTACGAAGGCAAAGGTCCCGGACTTCACTCCACCCGGCTTATCCTTCAGGGATGCCAGTGTACCGGCGGGCTAACGTTTTTCAGGTGGAGGGAGTAAGTGAACAGAAGGGGACGCCGGAAATGGTACCTCCGGCATAAACCTCGTCACAGTCGGCTGTTGAGGATCCTCGCTCGGCCAGATCTGGTCATCATTGTCCATTGCCGGGCAAACGAGGCTTGAGGATGACGGATCCGAAGAGATCGAGGACAGGGACGAGAGAGAGAACGCTCTGGGGAGTCGAAGCCGTTCGGATGGGTGCGGGAGCTCGGGGTAGACACAGCTCGACGGGGCCAGATGGAGAGGGAGTAGTGAGACCTGTGGAGAGGGACAGTGTGGACGATACCAGGCGGCGAGACCGGAGGTCGGGCGACGACGGGGCAGCGTGGAGGTGGACGACGGCAAGAAAACCCTAATGGGGTAGCGAGAGAACCTCATCGGTGAGGTAGCCGAGAGTTTTCTTGTTTTGCTAATTATTTTTCTTGTAATCAACATCAATGTAAGACTATTGGATACGGTGCATGGTGTGAGGGATGTATATCACATCAATTACATATGTTCAATTAATTTCATCACTAAAGGGTCATTTGTCTTCTTTATTGTTTATTTGGTTTCCATGTGCAACTGTTGTCATTATCAACGTCATCTGAATAAGATAAAAGAAAAACTCCAGGTACTAACTATCTCCGACTTGTACATCTCAAGAACTACAGTTGACTTTTTTGTCGATCAGAAACACTCTTGACTTAAGGTAATTACACAAACTAACATTTTCCGTTAGAGATGACGATGAAAGTTAGGAAAAACTCCAAGAACTAACTGCAATATGACTATTGAACTCAAAAACTAACCGTAGACTTGTTAGTTTTTTGCAGTTTTTACTAACGTTTTCCGTCATCTCTAACGGAAAATGTTAGTTCATAACGGAAAAAGTTACTTTTTAGTAAATACCCAAGTCAACCGTGCGTTTCTGATCGAAAAAAAAGTCAACCGTAGTTCTTGAGCGATACAACTCGACGATAGTTAGTTCCTGGTTTTACCTGTCACACCCCGAATTCAGTAGGACCGAACCCGAAACGCGAACGGTGAAACAATAAAATAATTTTCAAACATTTTAATAAAACCACTTAAAAATCACCACTTTGAGTTAATTAAAATAATATTTTACAACTTAAAATACGTCCAAAACAAGCGGACAAAAACCAAAGCGTACGTCGCTAGACTCCCAAAAACCCGGACTCCCGCTCCCAGCTCTTCAAGCTTCAACACATCCCCTAGTCCGTCTCGCGACCAGTACCTGTAGGAAAAGCAGCTAGGGGTGAGCGTTTGCTCACCACCACGGATACCAGACTGACTACGACATAATAGCTGAAATGCCGGAAACACCAACAACAAACAAAACACCGGGGACTACTATCCCCAAACTCAGATGACCCGACTGTCACACGAAAACTGTTACTTTCCCTAACCAACTCAAAACCCAGACGCGTAATAAAGACCCGACACAACGGTCACGACCTCAACCCAAGACACAAATAATAACCACGCCACAACCAAGATCACAAAGGATCGCACACAACAATCAAGATCACAAAGGATCGCACTCCAGCTACTCAGTGCCGGTTTCTAACTGGCTGGGCTTGAGCCTGCCCCACGCAACTTTCCCCGACACTCAGTCGGGCCAGGGGTCGACCTGTTAGCGATATATACAGCAATACGTTTCCGATAGCTAGTCGGAAGGGGAGCCGCCCTTCATCGCCGAAGAAATGCACAACTTTACCGATGGTTAGTCGGAAGGCTAGCCAACCCCCACGCGCGCGACCACATGACCCATTTTCTGTCAGGCGGGCCCCAACCTCATTGCAATCACAGTCATCACCCAAGGTTCAACAAATAGTGACCACACAGGTTTAACACCCCACATGCACACATGGCCACCCACGACACACGAAACAGTATCACACGGGTTCAATACCCCAAAGGCACACCTAACCACCCACGACAGGCACTCATGGCCACCCACAAACACAAACACAAACAATTCAATCAACCTCCGGGCACAACCAAATGCCACCAGTATTTCTATTGTTCGATATGTTCACTTATCCTACGACACTACTAAGTGTCACATGCATTTCTATTGTTCGATACGTTCACGTATCATACGACACCACTAAGTGTCGCCTGCATTTCTAGTGTTCGATAAACTTACTTATCCTACGACACCACTAGGTGTCACATGCAGTCCTAATGTTAACTTTCCCTAGTCAAGGCCGAGATCCGGCTACTTTTCCCTACCTCGTAACGCTTTCCAAATATCCACGCTCAATCTCCGGCGTGCTCGCAGTCACCCGCTTAGCCTCCTCTTTCCGCGGTCGGCGGCACGATCTAACAAGATCACAAATTAGAACACTTTTTAAGTTCGCAGGCAAAGCTGAATTTAATAAGTTTGACGCCCAAAAGCAACCCCGCCAATGTCGATCACTCCCAAACTTCCCAATTTCTCGACATTGTCAACAACGGGCCCGGAAAGTCCCGATTCGCCCGGCTCGGCGAATCTGCCCGGGATTGGAAAATGCCCTTTCGGGGCTCCGAAAATTCCCGTTTTCGTTTCTACGATCTTAGAATAATTCAAGGGTTCCAATGCAATCGACGAAATCAATTTCCGACTTCCGAGCGATTTAATTCAAGGGTTCCAATGCAATCGACGTGCTCCAACTTTCACTTGTCAAACGGCAGTGGCCGCAATAATCCGGCGGGACGCTGATGTTCAGCTTTCACCTGTTGACAGGTGAGACATCTCGATACAAATTCCGCGACTGTTCTCCGCATCTCGCTCCGCCAGAAGTGCCACCTGATGTCGCGGTACATCTTGGTGCTACCCGGATGCACTATAAGACGCGAATGATGTGACTATCGCAACACGTCGTCTCTACAGTTGCGCGGCACGAATAATCCTCCTCGATACCGTAAACCTCAATCATCACTGAGTTCCCAGCCTTCCGCCTCGACACCGCTGACGACCCTCTCTTGGATCTTTGACGTCTCGACATCCTCCGACTGCGCCTCCATCACTCGGGCAAGTAGTGAGGGCTGAGCCACCAATGAGCACATGGCCACACCACCAGTAACCTCCTCTAGCTCAAGCCCGAACGTGCCCAGTTCCCCCATCATGTCCCACTCTCGGACTGATATGCTAGCAAGACTCGGAATCGACTTCCTACTCAGGGCGTCGGCAACCACGTTCGCCTTACCCGGATGGTAGTGTAGCTCAAGTCGTACTCCGCAAGTAGCTCCATCCATCGCCGCTGGCTCATGTTCAGGTCTCGTTGGGAAAAGATGTACTTGAGGCTCTTGTGATCCGAGAACACCTGAAATCGCTTGCCATACAGATAATACCTCCAGCCCTTTAGCGCGAACACGACTGCCGCTAATTCCAAGTCATGGGTAGGATAGTTGCGCTCGTGTGTCTTCAACTGCCTGGAGCCATAAGCAACAACTCTACCCAACTGCATCAGTACACAACCCAGTCCTTCCCCGGACGCGTCACAGTAGACCTCATACCCGACCCCTCGCTCTGGCACTATCAATACTGGAGCGGTAGTCAGACGAATCTTCAGCTCCGTGAACGCACGTTCACAATCCTCTGTCCACACAAATCCGACTCCCTTTCGTGTCAAAAGAGTCATAGGCGCGACTAGTCGCGCAAAGTCCTGGACAAACCGCCGATAATATCCTGCCAACCCCAAGAAGCTGCAGATCTCGAAGACGCTCGTGGGCCGCGCCCACTTCGAAACCGCGTCGATCTTTGCCGGATCGACCAGTATACCATCCCGGGATACAATGTGACCGAGGAATCTCACCTCAGCGAGCCAAAAATCGCACTACTCTAGGTTGGCATATAGCCGATGTGTGCGCAGCAGGCTCAGAACAGCCCTCAGATGCTCCTCATGTGCCTCCTCGTTCAGCGAATAAATCAAGATGTCGTCTACAAAAACCACCACAAATTGATCTAAGAACGGCCGAAATATACTGTTCATCAGATCCATGAACGCTGCAGGTGCGTTCGTCAGTCCAAATGGCATCACCAAGAACTCGTAATGCCCATAGCGTGTCCGGAATGCAGTCTTTGCGACGTCCCCCTCTCGGACTCGCAATTGGTAATATCTGGATCGCAGATCGATCTTAGAGAAACTGGTAATGTCGACCCTCTCAACTGATCGAACAAGTCGTCATCCTCGGCATCGGGTATCGGTTCTTCACCGTAACTCGGTTCAGCTTCCGATAGTCTATACACATCTGAAGCTCTCCACTCTTCTTCTTCACGAAGAGTGTTGGTGCTCCCCACGGCGATGTGCTCGGACGGATAAATCCCTTCTCCCGAAGCTCCTCGAGCTGACACTTCAACTCGGTCAACTCTGATGGCGCGAACCTGTAAGGCGCCATCGATATCGCCGCCGTTCCCGGCATCAGGTCTATCCCGAACTCCACCTCACAAGCTAGTGGCAACCCGCTCAACTCCTCCGGAAGGACCTCGGGGAACTCGCACACCACTCGCGGTAACTCTCGGCTCTGCACGACCGATACTTCCTCCACTGCGTACAAAGCCGATAGGAGAACTCCGCTCCCACTGCCAGAATACACGAAACTTTCGTGTTGCCTGTTGACACCGCCACTCGTCGCTTGTGACAGTCGATATTGGCTCGGTACTTCGCCAGCCAATCCATTTTCAAGATCACGTCAAAGGCTGTCATTTCGTAAGTATCCTTCCCACGGATACACGCACAAGCTCAGTTGCTGTCGAACCTCATGGACCCTCGTAGTCTCTCTAAGATCTCGCTCCACTACCGCCGTCGTGCCCACCAACTCCGAACATACCCGAATCCTCGGGGTGAGGAGTCGATCCAGCATCAGGGCTCTTGAGCCCTCTCTCGAACCTCCTGTATCAGTTCGCTTCTCTAACTTCGCAGGCACGACATACCCTAGTCAACACCACATTACCCCCAAACGGCATGTCCAGACGCATGGGTGGACTCAACGGCTCTGAACTCTGCCCCAACATCTCAGCACAACTTGACGAAGAAAACGAGTGTGACGCCCCAGTATCTAATAAAAATGACGCCCAAATCAGAGACCGAACAACCACTCCATTAGTCACACCGATAAGGTATAGCACAACCCTCACACGACCCTCTATGCATTTACTTATAACTTTCCGCAAGCAAACCAGTATTCGCTACTCGTCCCCTACGGGAAAAGTAGTAAAGGGGATGAGCGTTCTGCTCACCTCCACGGACACCCGTTCGATTATGGCATACTAGTAAAGCACTAACGACTTACCAAACTAACCAAAGCAAACCACTACCTCAAAACCTGATATCAAAACGTCACACTGCTCACGCTATCAATACCTCAAATACTTGCTCACTTAAGGGAAACCTCGAATGGGGATAATATTCTCAACTCCGCAAGCTACTATTGCTCACAACCTCAGTACCCTAATTACCCGATCACGTAGGGAAACCTCAAACGGGGATCATGTTCTCAACTCAACAAACCACTATTGCTCACAACCTCAATACCCCAATTACCCAATCACTAGGGAAACCTCAAACGGGGATCATGTTCTCAACTCAGCAAACCACTATTGCTCACAACCTCAATACCCCAATTACCCGATCACGTAGGGAAACCTCAAACGGGGATCATGTTCTCAACTCCGCAAGCCATTATTGCTCATAACCTCAATACCCCAATTACCCGATCACGTAGGAAAACCTCAAATAACCCACTCACGTGAAGGAAACCTCAAACAACCCGTTCACGCGAGGGAAACCTCGAATAACCCACTCACGTGAAGGAAACCTCAAACCACCTGTTCACGTGAGGAAACCTCGAACACCCGTTCACATAGGGGAAACCTAGTTCGTATGGCGCCGCAGCGCATCAACCCTAACCCCTCTCCGTGGTGAGACTCTCACACCGAGGCGCTGTATCACTACCGTAGGTTATTGATGAGTCTCGAACCCAAGACCTCACCCTTTAACACCGAACTTACGACCTCTACAACCAACACAAGCATGAACACAACCACGCAAAACCAACACACAAACTGCACAATCAAGACGGTGGAACAAGGCTGGAAATCACGGATCCGTGACAGACCCCGTCACGGTTGGGGTCACGGAGTCGTGACGAAGGCCCAAGACTCGCCAAAATGCTCTGATCCGTCACGGATCCGTGACAGGGTCCGTGACGCTCGCGCATGCCTATTTTCCAAATTCGTTTCAGACTCGGACTTTACCCCTTTTTAACCCTAAAAATAGCCTTAAGCGCCACACACGCTCAATCACCAATTTAACAAGTCACACATAACGACTCATAGACAAATTCAAGTCACCCAACCTCAATCACAAGCCGACAAGGCCAACCAAATTCAAAACACGCCCACCGAGCCAACCTCTTTAAACACACGCCCACAGGGCCAACCAATTTTAAAACTTTCTCCTTTTCATCATAAAATCTCATTTTTGACATCACGTAGTTACAACCCGGTCCAGGCGTCCCCGAACTAAATTGTCCCCACCTGATATCAGCACCGTCACGTTCGACCACAGGGGCGCCCCTGAGTCGAGTCGCGACAGCTTAAAAACGTTTCACGCAGCAACACACAATCAGTATGCCAGTAATAACCGTACTGCACATACACACAACAACAACCAAGACTTAGGACACTACGGGTCTACACACGGTTTTGACTTGCGAAACCAACGCACGACGGAACTTTTAAAGACTCAACTCTCCCCACCTAATTGACGTACAGTCCGAGGTGTGAAACCTCGAGCTCTGATACCAAACGGTTATGCCCCGAATTCAGTAGGACCAAACCCGGAACGCGAACGGTGAAACAATAAAATAATTTTCAAACATTTTAATAAAACCGCTTAAAAATCACCACTTTTAGTTAATCAAAATAATATTTTACAACTTAAAATACGTCCAAAACAAGCGGACAAAAACCAAAGCGTACGTCGCTAGACTCCCAAAAACCCGGACTCTCGCTCCCAGCTCTTCAAGCTTCGAGAGATCCCCTAGTCCGTCTCGCGACCAGTACCTGTAGGAAAAGCAGCTAGGGGTGAGCGTTCGCTCACCACCACAGATACCAGACTGGCTACGACATACTAGCAGAAATGCCGGAAACACCAATAACAAACAAAACACCGGGGACTACTATCCCCAAACTCAGATGACCCGACTGTCACACGAAAACTATTACTTTCCCCAACCAACTCAAAACCCGAACGCGTAATATAGACCTAACACAGCGGTCACGACCTCAACCCGAGACGCAAATAATAACCACGCAACACCCAAGATCACAAACGATCGCACACAACAATCAAGATCACAAAGGATCACACTCCAGCTACTCAGTGCCGGTTGCTAACCGGCTGGGCTTGAGCCTGCCCCACTCAACTTTCCCCGACACTTAGTCGGGCCAGGCGGTCGACTTGTTCGCGATATATACAGCAATACTTTTCCGATAGCTAGTCGGAAGGGGAGCCGCCCTTCATCGCCGAAGAAATGCACAACTTTACCGATGGTTAGTCGGAAGGATAGCCAACCCCCACGCGCGCGACCACAGGACCCCTTTTCTGTCAGGCGGGCCCCAACCTCCATGCAATCACAGTCATCACCCAAGGTTCAACAAATAGTGACCACACAGGTTTAACACCCCACATGCACACATGGCCACCCACGACACACGAAACAATATCACACGGGTTCAACACCCCAAGGGCACACATGGCCACCCACGACATACAAACAGTAAAATACGGGTTCAACACCCCAAAGGCACACCTGACCACCCACGACACAGAATCAGTAAAATACGGGTTTAACACCCCAAAGGCATACCTAACCACCCACGACACACAAACAGTAAATTACGGGTTCAACTCCCCACAGGCACTCATGGCCACCCACAAACACAAACAATTCAATCAACCTCCGGGCGCAACCAAATGCCACCAGTATTTCTATTGTTCGATATGTTCACTTATCCTATGACACTACTAACTGTCACATGCATTTCTATTGTTCGATACGTTCACGTATCATACGACACCACTAAGTGTCGCCTGCATTTCTAGTGTTCGATAAACTTACTTATCTTACGACACCACTAGATGTCACATTCATTCCTACTGTTAACTTTCCCTAGTCAAGGACGAGATCCGGCTACTTTTCCCTACCTCGTAACGCTTTCTAAATATCCACGCTCAAGCTCCGGCGTGCTCGCAGTCACCCGCTTAGCCTCCTCTTTCCGCGGTCGGCGGCACGATCTAACAAGATCACAAATTTGAACACTTTTTAAGTTCGCAGGCAAAGCTGAATTTTAATAAGTTTGACGCCCAAAAGCAACTCCGACAATGGCGATCACTCCCAAACTTCCCAATTTCTCGACATTGTCAACAACGGGCCCGAAAAGGCCCGATTCGCCCGGCTCGGCGAATCTGCCCGGGATTGGAAAACGCCCTTCCGGGGCTCCGAAAATTCCCGTTTTCGTTTCTAAGATCTTAGAATAATTCAAGGGTTCCAATGCAATCGACGGAATCAATTTCCGACTTCCGGGCGATTTAATTCGCGTTTAAACTTTCTAAACCCGAAATTTCCAACTTTCGCAATTTAATTCCATAATTCGTTCCGGGTGTGAAATATCGATTCGGGGATCGTCCAAAACCACCCGAACACAAAAAAACCGAGATCCGACACGTGGGCCCCACCCGGCCACCACTAGCCGTGGGTGGCTGGACCAGTTTTGGACCGGTTCACCACATTGGTGGCCGGTCCTAGCTCCGGCCAGCCACCACCCACGGTGGCCGGAGCTCCCTCGAGCCTCCGATCACCGGAATCCGATCATTTTTACCCCAAAACGTTCCCAACGAACCCTACACCTCAACTCATCCATATTTAACTCGTTTAAACACAAACCCTAACTTTCAAGCGTACCAAAACGAGAATAAAATAGGTTCTCACCGTAGGGAATGACGATGGGAGCTCGATTCTTCAACCGTTGAGACGATCCGTCGGTCGGATTGTTGGGAAATCACAAAACCCTACACTTTTCTTCCTTTTTCTTTTTCCTTTTCTCTTCTCTTCTTCTCTCTTCTTTCTCTCTCTTATTTTCTCTTTTTTTCTCTTATGGCCAAACTATCATGTCTTCTTCCTTTTGTTTTGTTCAAAATTACCAACTACCATCACTTCTTCATTTTGTTTTGTTCAAAAATAACAACTACCACCACTTGTGTGACAAGTGGCAAGTGGGTCCCACCTTTTCAAAACTATATTTGTAGATATTTTTCTGTCGGATTCGCGAAATTCAGCCGTCTCGGGCCCCGAACGGGCCCATTTTCCAAGAAATTACGAATTTCACGTGTTACAAGGAAACGACCCAACTAAGACCGCTGTAACGACGGCTAGGCTTTTTGGATCCAAAACGGCCCTCGAACGGACCAAAACGTCGTTCGGTTGACTTTTCCAGCAAAAAGTCACCTTTCCCAAAACCAGAACCGGGCCAGACTGACCCGGCAAAGATCTGGACCGAACCCTACCCGGTCCGCTACCCGAACCGCCACTTGCCCGAGCCGCCACATGAACGCCGGGACCGGAGAAGCTGCACGAAGCCGGCGACCAAAATGGGAAGAGGGGAAGAGGCTGCGACCAGAGAGCACTCCACCCAGAAACCGCGCAGACCCCAACTCAGTCGCAACCCACCCACACCAGAGAGCCTCGTCAGAGATTGAAAGCAGTCACGAGGAACACCAGGTCGAATACAACCCAAATCGCCCCGATCTGAAAGCAAAGCTTGAGAAGCCGTGACCCATGCCAAAAACGGGACGAGACGCCAGATATCTACGCTGGAGAAGGGAGGTGCTGGCCGAGGACGAAACCGAAACGCCAGATCCGGTCAAGAAAGCCAAAACAAAGAGAGGGGAAGGAGGAGAAGGAGGAAAGAGAGAAGTCACCACCGGCGATGTCAATGGCCTGAGGCCATGACGCCGCCGGTGAGAAGAAGGAGGAGAAAGTGAAGGTTACTGTAGAGGCAGCTGAGGTTTGTAGAGAAAAAAAAGGGTTTGTCGATAGATATTACAATTTTTTTTTCTCAATGACGTTGAAGTATTAAAACCAACAACAAAGAGCATAATGACTTGCACAAAATTGAGGTCAACTATGCAAATGAAAAATGCATAAAGGCAAAATGCAATTGAACAATCTGACATAACTTCTAACAATATTAACCGTATTTGACACTCAATAGGATCAACGATCAGCACATTAGAAAACAATGAAAACTCGTACCTCTTTCTTCTGTTCATTGATAAAGTCAATGGGGGCAAAAGCATGATCTACTTTCTGAACATATTCTTCCTGCAATACCCAGAGAAAAGGTTCGACATTTCACAGATTGCTAACAAAATCATAGGGTAGTTCTCATCATCAATAGTAATACAGGCATAGGGGTTGGGGCATTGGAGAAAAAGAGAAAAACAATTTAATGCATGATCAATCAAGAAGTATACACCTTATAAACTTCAGTAAGACCCTTCTTGCTCTTATCTCATCCTGCAAACAAAAGTAACTTACAAGAATCACTTCCGTCAAATAAAATATAAAAAAATTCAAAAGTTCAAACTCAAAGGATTACCAGGTCCTTAGTTTCTATTGGTTCTTCTGTTGGTAGCTTGGGGGACTTTTGAACAACATCGAAACGTCCCCAATGAATAAGACACTCTACCTGAATAAATAAAAAAATGGCACATGAAAATGTCTATAACAAAACAAATGTACTAATTAAAGAAACAACTTCTACCTGTAAAGAGGAACAAATGTCACTTACTGCATATTGTCAACGTGGTTGGTAGAATAGTTCATAGTAGAATGCTAATGTAAGAAAAGGAAACTGCCCGTGTATCCACAAGCAGAGCTGAAAAAAGAAATTATGAAGGGCTTAATGGGATGTCTATTGACCCAACCCAAAAATATTCCAAGGTGGCATAGGCTCCACTACCAAGTTTCTTCCTAACTGTACTACATTTCATCAGGTGCTCTATAAATTCATGGTAGCCCGGAAGATGCACGACATAATACAAGATATAAAAACATGAGAAAAGAAAATAATCAAGAATGATACAATAGAAAACAAAATAGTAATCTACAAAATCAATATTAAATAAAGATAACACAAACATCGTCATATAAATAATAATTAGGCATAAAGTGAGTAATTGAGAAAACAAACTCACCTCTAAATCACAGTAAGAAGAATATAGCCCAAAATGAACCTAAAAAGTAAGGAACTGGAACGAAGTACTGGCATACCTTGATTACCTCGCCTTGATCACAACCCGGTCCCATTCCATCATATATATATGAACCACCAGAGAAACGTACCTACTTAATCCTCCCATTTATTACCATCTGCACATCAAATTAGAGAGAAGAAACGGTGAAATAAAAAAGGAGAAGTTGAAGAGCACCTCCCGAATTGAAGAGAAGGAGGAGAAACGATAAGATCGATCTCCAGACCCTATTTATTGTCGCATAAGAGATGAGAAGAAGATGAAGAACACATGGAGAAGAAGAGACGAGAAGAGAAGTCGGGGGAAGGAGGGAAGAGGAAGCGGCGCTTCTTTAAAGCACGTCCAGCAAGTGGGAACGAACCTGAAAGCCACGACCGTCGGTTTCTGGAGACGAAGAGACTGGAGGAAAATATAACGGCAGGTGGGGAAGAAGCCGCAGAAAAGTGTTTAGATGGGCCGTGTAAAAAAGATAGGCTTAAGGATGGGCCGTGTAAGAGAAACTACAAATGGGCCGGAAAAAAAAAAGGAATCGGGGACAAAACGCTAGTGAAATAGGAGGGAGCGCGTTTGTATCATGCAGAAGTTCCTATTAGATATATAGTAGATTTGTTTTTTCTTCTCCATGTCTTCTTCTTCCTTCGCCATGAACAACTAAACCTCATAATCTAAAGTTATGGGGGATTACAGATTTGAATGTCTTTGTGTTGAATGTTGTGAAGCTTCAATCTAGCTTAGGTTTTATGTTTGATTTACACTTAATGATCTATCTCCCTTATAGCCTTGATTGTTGATAAGAATTGGAATCCAACACTCGTGAGATGAGGATTGCAATTGGTCTTAAATAAAATATAAATTGTGTGGTTAACTATGTATTGGCTACATTTGAGTCATACAAGATGTTAACTAGAATGTCAGCGGGCATCATATTTGTGCATCCGGTGCGAAGGTAAGAAAAGATGTCAACACATAATGTCATTTACATGGTAGTGTATGACAGTACACCCGCGTGAGCTTAATCGTGTATATCTAGAACGCTTCCATCTTTATCTGATGCTATTTATTTATTGGGAAAACCCTGAATCCTAACTGTGTTGGAAATGTGTTTTTCACGTCTTAACTGAGGGTCACCTTTTGTTACATGTCCTATACCAAAGGTGGTTCTTTTTTACAAAACATGAAAAATGACACCAAAAAAGTGGTATAACGTTCGCATTCGATTGTTTTTCCTCTTAATTTTTGTATAATTTGCGTTTATCAGTGCACTACAAGAGGTAGGTGGCATAAATTTACAAAAAAAAACACTTTTTTTGGTGTCATTTTTCATGTTTTGTAAAAAAAACACCTTTTGTATAGGACATGTGACAAAAGGTGACCTTTGGTATAGGACATGTAACAAAATGTGACCCTCAGTTAGGACGTGAAAAACACCTTTCCAACACAGTTAGGATCCGGCGTTATTATTTCCTATTCTTTTAGATACTCATGATAGAGTTCTACTTGTTTTAGGAAATAAGATTTGTTTCTTAAATAGATAGATACTCATTAAAGAGTTCTATTTACTTTTTACTTTAGGAAACAAGATCGTGTACTTTACGAAATTAGAAGATATTTACAAAGATCCTTAGAGATTATTTTTGGAAGTTCTACTGAACAAGGAAATGAGAGTTCAGCGTAACCGTGACTCTAAAGTTAGCAAAACCCTAGGAGACGCGTGTTCAGAAGAAGGAGAACTATATATATAGTAAAGAATTTAAAAGCTAGGGTTGATCGCACTACCATCTATATGTCGATCATTTGTGTCTAGAAAGACCGTCGTTGTGCAATCTCTTGTGTTCATGAGTTCAATGGTCTTGAGCGTGTTGGAGTTGCGTGTCAAGAGACTGAATGAATCGAACAAAAGTGAATGTTATTGAAGCTCACACCTTGTCTCGAAACTGTACGGGAATTAGAGTGATGTTCTTGTGATTTAAGGGTCACAATCTCACAACAACAAAGAAGACCAATCCAAGACCGAGGTGCTTAAAAACGGGTCATGTTCGATACCTCCCAATTATCAACACCTTACTGCCTCCACGTCCTATGGGTGTCGTGCGCCTTAGCGGAGCATCCATGGGAAGGTGTGGTAGTAAGTTTGTACGACATATGTGGGTGTCGTGCGCCTTAGCGGAGCACCTACATAGTGTCGGGTCATAGTTAAAAATTGGTGGACCCGACTACGATTCTCAACTAGGGTTGAGCTAGGGTATCAGATAGGGTAAGCCGTGTACACGAGTACATACCCTAGCCAAGAGTCACATTGGATGTGATTGGACGGGGTCCTACCTACATAGCTCGATTAATTGGTGAGCCTTCGTTCAGCTTGATCGAGTGAATCAAGGATCTTGGTTTTAGATTCTAAAGGTTTAGAATCAATTGGTTGGTGTTTAAACTTGATCTTCATAAAATTTATTCGGTTTACTAATTGAATTTTGTTTGTCGTGTAGATCAAATGGCAAGTAATTCAGCAAACAATAGTAGTTTGTCACTAAAACCATTCTTGGTAGGATCAAGCTAAGTGGGACAAACTACTTGGACTGGGACAGAAACTTGAGAATAGTCCTCAAATTCGAGCGCAAAGAATATGTCCTAGACCAGTCTATCCCTGAGGAGTCAGCTAATGCCACTAGGGTCGTTAATGATGCATAACAAAAGCACTTTAGCGATTCTATAGATGTGGCATGTATTATGCTGGGCTGCATGAAGTCTGATCTCCAAGACCAGTTCATGGAGTACTCTAATGACCCCTATACTATGATGGGGATCATAAAGGGTATTTTCAAGGAAAGGGCACGTATCGTGAGATACAATGTCCTTAATGAACTTCTCTCCTGCAGAATGTCAGCAGGAGTCTCCGTGGGTCCTCATGTCCTAAAGATGAAGGGGCATCTCGAACACCTTAATCGACTGGGTCTTAAGATAGAGAACGAGATGGAAACGGATGCGGTTCTTCATTCCCTTTCTCGTTCATATGCTACGTTCGTCATGAACTATCATATGCACGATATGGACAAGACCATTTCAGAGTTGCATGGAATGTTGGTAACTGCTGAAAAGAACGTCAAGGATTAGGGATCCAAGGATGTTCTAATGGTGAAACAGGGAAACAGTTTCAAGAATAAGGGAACTATTAGTGGTAAGGGCAAGGCCCTTATGCACTTGGCAGGAAAGATAAGGCATCTGAAGCGTCTTAACCCTCCTAGGACTGGGAAATCCTCAAGGAAGGGAAAGGAGGTCGAGAATATCTACTTCTACTGTCAACAGCCTTATCATTAGAATAAAGATTGCAGGAAGTTTTTGGATGATTTGAAGAAGGGTGGTGGGATTCAGCCTTCATCAGGTATTTTCTTTATAGAGCTAAATCTCACTACTTCCAAAGATTCATGAGTATTGGATACCGGGGCTGAATCTCACATTTGTACTAATGTGCAGTGGCTGGAAGGTAGGAGAAACTTGAAGAAAGACGAGGTGACCTCAGAGTGGGCAACAAGACTAGAGTTGTGGTGACTGTTGTAGGATCCGTAAGTCTTCTTTTGTCAAGTGGGCTAGTTTTTGTTTTGAATAATGTATATTGCGTACCTACTTTCAGTAGAAATATTGTATCTATTTCTTTGTTGGACAAGGAAGGATACAATTTTGATGTTGGAAATGAGATTTTCAATATTTTATGCAATGATATATTTTATGGTAGCGCCAAAATGGTTGGACTATTGTACATATTGGATATGGATAACAATGTCTCAAGCTCTATATATAATATAAATACCAAGAGGTCTAAGTCTGACGATTTAGACCAAACTCTGTTATGGCAATGTCGTTTAGGCCACATAAACGAGAAACGCGTATCAACACTTCACAAGTGCGGGCTTCTTAGTCCATTCGAATTTCATTCGATTGATAGATGTGAATCATGTTTGATGGGAAAAGTGACTAGAGCGCCCTTCATAAGTTGCGGTGAGAAGGCGGGTGACTTATTAAGACTAATACACTCGGATGTGTGTGGACCAATTAGTACACTTTCCAGGAGGGGTTTTAGCTACTTTATCACATTTACTGATGACTTCAGTAGATATGACTATGTCTATTTGATGAGACATAAGTATGAAGCTTTTGATAAATTCAAAGAGTTTAAGACTGAAGTAGAAAACCAGCTCGGGAAAAGTATTAACGCACTTCGATTGGATCGAGGTGGAGAATACTTGACCACAAATTTTTTAGATCATCTAGCAGAGACTGAGATCCTTTTGGAATGGACTCCTCCTGGAACACCACAATTGAATGATGTGTCCGAACGGAGAAATCAGTCTTTATTGGATATGGTCCGATCAATGATCAGTGGGACTGATCTCCCAATCTCTTTCTAGGGTCATGCTATAGAGACGGACACATTCATAGTGAATCGGGCTCCGACGAAGGCTGTGGAAGGGACACCATTTGATAAATGGAATGGGAAGAAGCTCGTTTTGTCCTCCTTAAAGATTTGGGGTTGCGAGGCTTATGTGAAACGTTTAGTTCCAACTAAGCTCGATCCAAGATTTGATAAATGCACCTTCGTTGGGTAACCCAAATAAACAATGGGATACTACTTCTAAAAACCTAGCGAGAACACGATGTTCGTCGCTCGAAGTATGGTCTTTTTGGAAAGGGGGTTTATTTCCAAAGACGTCAGTGGGAGGACTGTACATCTAGAAGAAATTCAGGGTGGTACAGATCCAACTGATCCACTGGACAACCCTGTAGAAGAGCCTGAGTGGTCGTAGAGCAAGGACCAAATCCTGCAACAATTCCAGAAGGTTCAAGGAGATTTGAAAGGGTTAGTCGTCCACCTCCGAGATATGCGTACTTTGTGTCTGGAGGTGACGGTGAGCTTGTGGTGGATCACGATGATTCAGCTTCATTTTAGGAAGCCATGGACGGACCCGACTCCGAGTTATGGCTGGGAGCCATGAGGGAGGAAATGCAATCCATGTCGGACAACCAAGTCTGGGAACTAGTTGATCCCATCGGTCGTGTAAGAACCATCAGATGCAAATGGATCTTCTAGGTGAAGATGGACATGGAAGGCAACCCTCAGACCTACAAAGCCTGAGTGGTGGCGAAAGGTTATAGGCAGATCCAAGGGATTGACTATGAGGAAACCTTCTCCCCAATGGCTATGGTCAAATCTATCCGAATTCTTCTTGCCATAGTTGCGTATCACGATTACGAGATATGACAAATGGATGTCAAAACCGCTTTCCTAAATGGAAATTTGTCGTAGGACGTTTATATGTCTCAACCCGAAGGTTTTGTCGATCCGAATAATAAGAGAAAGATTTGTAAGTTGTTGAAATCAATTTATGTATTGAAACAAGCTTCTCGGAGTTGGAACCTTCGCTTTGATAAAACTGTAATTGGATTTGGCTTTATCAAGAACGAGGATGAACCTTGCGTTTACAAGAAGGCAAACGGGAGTAAGATTACCTTTCTGGTGCTGTATGTCGATGACATACTACTCATTGGAAACGACATCCCAACCTTTCACGAGACTAAAGCTTGGTTAGGGAAGTGATTCTCAATGAAGGACTTAGGAAATGCTGCTTATATTTTAGGGATTAAGATATATAGAGATCGCACAAAGAGGGTCTTGGGTTTGAGTCAAAGCACCTATGTGAACAAGGTATTGAGTAGGTTCTCAATGCTTGATTCCAAGAAAGGACTCTTACTCGTACGTCATGGCGTACATCTCAACAAGACTTAGTGCCCTACAACACCAGATGAGCTAAAAAGGATGATGCAAATCCCATACGCTTCGACGGTAGGATCGATCATGTATGTCATGATATGCTCGAGACCGGATGTCTCATATGCCTTGAGTTGTACCAGCAGACATTAGTCTAACCTTGGTGAGGAACACTAGATAGCGGTCAAGGCGATTCTCAAATATTTAAGAAGAACCAAGGACGTGTTTCTGGTGTATGGGGGAAAAGATGATTCTAAACTAGTCGTTAATGGATATTTAGACGCTAGTTTCCAGACATATCCAGATGACTTTAGAAGTCAGTCAGGATATGTGTTTATGCTGAATGGCGGAGCTTTCAGTTGGAAGAGCGTGAAGCAAGACACCATCGCTGAATCCACGATATAGGCCGAGTACATAGAAGCTGTAGAGGCAGCCAAAGAGGTTGTATAGATCAGGAAGTTCATGGAAGGGTTGGGTGTAACTAAATACCCATCCAACCCGGTGAACCTATTTTTTGACAACACAGGGGCCATTGCATAAGCTAAAGATCCCACATCGCATAATAGATCCAAACATGTACTACGGAGATACTATCACATCAGTAAAATACTGAACCGATGGGATGTGAAGATCACCTATATTGCAACTGATGATAACATAGCTGATCCATTGACTAAGGCATTCGTTGCCTGAACATGAGAGGCATGTAAGGTCAATGGGATTAGATTGGAGTTTGGATTGGAACTAGGGAAACTGAGAGATTGTTAGTCTTAGTACCTGTAGTTCAATCATAAATGTCCAAATGTATGTATCATCATTAGCAATAAAACTTAAAGAGGCTTTATATTACTTATGTGTTGGAGTAATACATAGATGTGTTCTGATATATGCCCATAATGCGAATAGAACCATAGATCAAGATAGATCACACTCGATGAGTCCCTAGTCAATAAAGCTTTGCTAGAAGCGACTAGTATGAAAGATGGCTCTTCATGGTTTACGTTCTGTTAGTCATTGGAATGAGATTCCGGAGTCTGATCATAGATATCATGTGGGACATGATATTGGACGTCCCGACATGAATATGTGCCATAGATCAAGTCATGAATATATTCATTGTCGTAGCTTGTCATGTATCCTTAGACCAAGGAGTCTTTGTGATCGCTATGCAGTAAACAACTAAGTTTGACCTGAGTCTAACGTTGCCTGTAACAGGGCTTCCATAACGGCCAAGATTGTCTTGGGGACGGATTGCATGAGTGACACGAAAGACGGATAAGGTATTTATCCCTCATACTACGGTATGGGAAAGATATCGATTCTCGTCCGCTTGATCGAGAGTGACTGAAAAAATAACATGGCCATGCACATGATACTGGGTATCATATATTCAGTCATCTCACATATCAAGGAACAATGATTGAGAATAATAAGGATGACGACTCTATGCCTTATCTCAATCAGGATATCAGTGATAAAAAGATAATGACAGGGACGATAGAAATGTTAGGATCGATTTGTTATGTAGTGTCAGGCAATACTAAAGTCTCGTTATGTCACGCCCCGAATTCGGCAGGACCGAACCCGGAACGCGAACGGTGAAACAAAATAAAAAAAATTTCAAACATTTTAATAAACCTCTTTAAAACAACAATTAAGTTAAACAAAAACGATAATTTTACAGCGGAAAATACGTTCAAAACGATGTACAAACGAGCTACAAGGTACGTCACTAACTACCCAGAGACCCGAACTTCCGCTCCCAGCTCTTCAAGCTTCGAGGGCTCTCCTAATCCATCTCACGACTAGTACCTGCAGGAAAAGTAGCAGGGGGTGAGCATTTCGCTCACCGCCACGGATACCGGGTTGACCACTGGATACTATCAGAAATGCCGGGAACCCGACAATAACAGCCTCGGGGACTACTACCCCAAAAACACAATTTAGACTGATGGTCACGCAATACAACTGTTCAACTTTCCCAACCATCTCAAACCCCGGTCACGTAATGTAGACCCGTCCCAGCAGTTACGACCTCAATCAAATACGCAAATAATAACCACGCAACACCCAAGATCACAAAGGATCGCACACAACAATCAAGATCACAAAGGATCGCACACCAGCCACTCAGTTGCTGGTTGCTAACCAGCTGGGCTTGAGCCTGCCCCACACAACTTTCCCCGACACGCAGTCGGGCCAGGCGGTCGACCTGTTCGCGACATATACAACAATACTTTTCCGATAGCTAGTCGGAAGGGGAGCCGCCCTTCATCGCATAAAACTGCACACTTTACCGATGGTTAGTCGGAAGGCTAGTCAACCCTTACGCGCGCGACCCCGTGGCACCCCTTTGTTGTCAGGCGGGCCCCAACCTCCATGCAATCACAGTCATCACACAAGGTTCAACAAATAGCGACAATAATATAACGACTAACTACCCCTCAGCAAGTCAGTCAACAACCATACAGGTTTAACACCCCACAGGCACACATGGCCACCCACGAAACACAACCAGTAACACACGGGTTCAACACCCCAAAGGCACACATGGCCACCCACGAAACACCACCAATAACATACGGGTTCAACACCCCAAAGGCACACATAGCCACAATCATAAACACAACAAGTTACTTAACCTACGGGCACAACTAAGTGTGCACATACATTTCTATTGTTCGATAAATTCACTTGTCCTACGACACCATCGAGTGTCACATGCATTTCTACTAATAACTTTCCCTAATCAAGGCCGATAACCGGCTACTTTTCCCTACCTCGTAACGCTTTCCAAATATCCATGCTCAAGCTCCGGCGTGCTCGCAGTCACCCGCTTAGCCTCCTCTTTTCGCGGTCGGCGGAACGATCTAACAAGATCACAAATTAAAACACTTTTTAAGTTCGCAAGCAAAGCTGAATTTTAATGAATTTGACGCCCAAACGCGACCCCGACAATGCCGATCACTCCCAAACTTCCCAATTACTCGACATTGTCAACAAAGGGCCCGGAAAAGCCCGATTCGCCCGGCTCGGCGAATCTGCCCGGGATTGGAAAACGCCCTTCCGGGGCTCCGAAAATTTCCGTTTTCGTTTCTACGATCCTAAAATAATTCACGTGTTCCAACGCAATCGACGGAATCAATTTCTGATACCCGAGCGATTTAATTCCGCGTTTAAAGTTTCTAACCCAAATTTCCGAATTCTCACAAATTAATTCCATAATTCGTTCGGGGTGTGAATTATCGACTCGGAGATCATCCAAGACCACCCGAACGCGAAAATCCCGAGTCCCAGCTAAGTGGGCCCCACACGGCCTCAATGGAAAGCGTTCCTTTTCGCCCCAAAACGTTCCTAACGAACTCCAAACCTCAACCATTCATCTTTAAACCAATCTTAAACAAAACCCAACATAATTAATTATTTATTAATTATTGTTTGTCATTACTTATTTAATTTCCAAAATTGTTTAAATTATAAATAATTTAAACGGTTTCTGATAACGAATTAAATAAAACAGCAAAATATCAACTAATAATCTAGTCAGCATTGTTCTGCACTCCCAGGACCTCAGAGGTCCTTTCTGTTGCAAAACACCCACTTTTCTGCACTCCCACTCCCTCACTTTTGTCCAATCAGCACAAGGGCCTCAGGGCCAGTGCCTCACCCAGGGCCTTTCTGTTGTACATGCTCTTAGCTTCTCTGTCGTCGAACCGCACCACCTCCTTGTGCTCGTCATGCTTCATCCGTCCGACCCAGCTTGAGCAATCATCGTCCGACTTCTGTGCTAAAACGAGGTTCGATGGGACCAGCACGGTTGCGATAATCTTTCTTCTCCGGTGTGCTTGTGGCGGCCTGATCCGTTCAGAGCCTTGGATTTAGGGATGTTTATGGGGATGACTTCTACATGTGAAAATTTCAAGTAATTATTGATTCCTGAGCCCTCTTTACAGGATTTTAAACCAATTTCAATTGTTTTGTTGCTAATTCGTTTGATGTTTCAATGTCCAGAACTTGAGCTTTGATTTTGTAGTAGTATAAGAATGATATTGTCTTTTGATGAAACCAAATTATTGTTGCCTCAGACTTAAAATTGTCAGTTCTATCACACACATTTTAATTACACTTGAAAATTTAGATTTCCAATAATTTTGCTTCCATTTAGAAACCAGAAGTTGTTGGATTGAATTGACTCAACCAAAATGCAAAATAAAATCCTCATATTGTAAAGGATTGTAAAATTAATCTAATGTTTCAATTGTTGTTCACTTATATTTCATTTTGGGGAAACTTGATTAAATATGCCTTAAAGTGTGTCTTATTTTTTTAATATGCTTTGATAGTTTAAAATTGAATATCTATGCTTTTAACAATTATTAAGACAAAATTACCCTTATTCCTCTTTTTTAACTCATCCCTTTTTCCTCTATCGTAATTAGCAGGTTCATCCTTCTCCCAATTGTCCCCACTTGCGGAGGCGTTAATATCATCCCCCTCCACCGCATCTCCCAACAATTGTTACACATCTGTTACCTCGCTCTTCGACTTCACGTGTATATAGACAGTAGAATGGTTGCATATAAATTATGGAATCTTGCATGAAAGAATTGGGCATGTAATCTTGTTTGGGGTCCGTTTGTTGAAGAACAAGGAGTCCACTATTTCTGGTCGATGGCATACTATTTATCAATACAGATAAAACATTCTTGCAGAATGGCATCTGCGGTTAAAGGATGTGTATTGCATTGCATAATAGTGGTATGGCTTACTATCCAATTCCTCTAAAGAAGAAATTAAAGTGTAGCTAAAACCAGTTAGTGGCAAGGCTCTAGTTTCATCTTATGTATATTAGAAGAAATTAAAGTGTAGCTAAAACAATTATTCTGTGTAATATTTTGGATACGATAGTTAATGAATTGTGAAATTTAAACCAGCCAGTGGCAAGGCTCTAGTTTCATTGGAATAAAAAGATCAATATCACTACTTTGAAACATAAACTTCTAGTATATGGGTCCTTCTAACAATAGTTTTCTTTTTTCTTTTCGGAAGAGTGACCAAATTTCATACACCATAAAACAATAGGTAAATTTTAGTTTAAGTCAGGAAAGAACAAAACTGGGACCTTTTCACGACCAATTAGTGACTTAACATATGCAGTATTCACTCGTCGTCGATATTTTAGCTCTCCTATGGATTCGCTTTTGAGGAAAAAAATTGACATCACCGGAAGCAGAGATGCGGCTCCTGTAAATCGAGCCTCAGCCGCGTCAATACAGTAAGAAGAAACAGGTGCTCTGACTTCGGGTTTTAAGGCGTTGAAGACTTTGACTAGAAATAAGGAGAGTGTTGTAACTAATCCATGAAAGCAAAAGGATGAAAATGAAAATGAAGTAAAGCTTCTGAAAATGAGAGCTTTGAAAAATGGGTTCGAAAGTCTGGAAGCTGAAGTCGGTAACTAAAAATGTGATGTGTTCAATAATAAATGAAAATCGAATTAAATTGTAAGTTTTGAAAGGGTAATTTTGTCTAAATAATTATGAAAAACATAGATATTCAATTATAAACTATTGGAGCATATTAATAAAATATAACATATTATAAAGCATATTTTATCAACTTTCCCTTTTGTTGATTACAACTAGCAATTCATTAAATATTTTTTCAAACCTTCCATTATAATGGTTCATTTGTTCCTCTTATGTACTTCAATGTGTAGAGCCACCAGTGATTAGGTAGAGATACACCCTTGATTAGTCTTAAATCGTGATGGAGCAAAATTACCTTGCTGTGCATTGCCTAATTTGATGTCATTCAAGGACAGATTTGAAAATTAAGCTTATGACAATGTAATTGCTTGATGAGTTGTCCACTATAGACTTACACATAAATGTTTTTTCAATTTTTTTCATCGATCTACAAACTTCTCCTTGTTGGAAGGGTGGCAGATTGTGAGATTTGAAATATGGGCTTCCAAGTATGTTTCATTAGTTAAGATTTATCATGAGATTTGAAAACTAAGCTGAAATGTAGTTTGGGGTTGTTGTGATAACTTCTCAAGCGATCAGAACCGAAACTAAACGATCGAACTTCTTTTAACAAAATATCAAAAGTAACTTATTTCACTCTTCTTTCATTTCTGTGTCTATATTATGAATACAAAGAGTGGTATATATACAACCCCAAAACTTGGTGAGTCATGTCCACGTGGTGGCCATGCTATGGTGGTGGCCACCCATTCAACACGTATTATAACACTCCCCCTTGGACACCACCATTAAAAATACATCAAATGCGCCTTAAGTTGCCTCGTTAAAAACCTCCTCAGGAAAACCCGGTGGGACAAAACCTGTAAGGAAAAGAGTGCAACGCGCAAAACGTGCTTCATGTTGTGCTTGATGCTGCCTCGTTAAAAACCTCTCCAAGAAAACCCTGTGGGACAAAACTTGGATAAGGGAAAAAGAGTGCAGCGCACAAAATTTATCTCCCCCTGACTTCAGGCAGGCTACTTTGGTTGCTTGCTCAGACGACGCATGCCGATCTTGTGAACTAACTTCTCAAAGGTAGAAGTCGGCAAGGCTTTAGTAAATAAATCGGCAAGATTCTCGCAGGACCGAATCTGCTTGACATCTATCTCATTACTCTTCTGGAGCTCATGAGTATAAAAGAACTTCGGAGAGATGTGCTTGATTCTGTCTCCTTTGATATAGCCTCCTCTGACTTGAGCTATACAAGCTGCATTGTCTTCATTTATGATGGAAGGAGAGCTTTTCGGAGGAATTCCGATTGAGCATAACACATGCTTCAAAACGGATCGCAGGAAAACACATTCTCGGCTAGCTTCATGTAGCGCCACAATCTCCGAGTGGTTTGAGGAAGTCGCAACCAAAGTCTGCTTCGTAGAGCGCCAGGAGATGGCTGTTTCACTGCAGGTGAAAACATAGCCTGTCTGGGAGCGAGCTTTGTGAGGATCTGATAAATAGCCTGCATCTGCATATCCGACCAGGCCGACGCTCCCCCTGGACTTAGAATACATAAGTCCCAAATCTCTAGTCCCGCTCAGATAACGAAGTACATGCTTTATACCGTTCCAATGTCGTCGAGTGGGTTCTGAACTGAACCTGACAAGTACATTTACTGCGAACGCTATGTTAGGTCGCGTACATTGTGCCAAATATAACAAACCCCCAATAGCATTGAGATATGGTACTTCAGGACCAATTATCTCTTCATCTGCCTCTTTGGGACGGAATGGATCTCTTCTGGGATCCAAAGAGCGGACGACCATTGGAGTACTGAGAGGGTGAGCATTATCCATACTAAAACGCTTCAAAATATTTTCAACATATGCTGATTGATGGATCAAAATACCATCAGACAGATGCTCGAGCTGCAGGCCGAGACAATGTCTAGTCCTCCCTAAATATTTCATTTCGAATTCTCGTTTCAGATAATCTGAAGCTTTGAGGATCTCTTCTGGAGTCCCAATCAGATTTATGTCATCAACGTATACTGCTATAATAACAAACCCAGAGGTTGTTTTCTTAATGAACACACATGGACAAATAACATCATTTTTATAGGCTTCTCTGGTAAGGTACTCGCTAAGGCGATGATACCACATCCTACCAGATTGCTTTAGTCCATACAGAGATTTTTGTAATTTTATTGAACACATATCTCTGGGGATATCTATCATTGCTTCAGGCAATCTCAACCCATCGGGGAGTTTCATATAGATATCAGTGTCCAAATTACCATACAGGTAAGCAGTAACAACGTCCATCATGCACATATCAAGTCCTTCAGAGACTGATAGGCTGATCAAATATCTGAAAGTGATCATATCCATTACTGGGGAATATGTCTCATCAAAATCGACTCCTGGTCGTTGAGAGAATCCTTGGGCCACAAGTCTAGCCTTATACCGGGCGACTTCATTTTTCTCATTTCGTTTCCTTACAAATACCCACTTGTAACCAACAAGGTTGACATCTTCTGGTGTCTTGGAAACGGGCCCAAAAAGTTGGCGTTTCGCCAATGAAGCCAATTCTGCCTGAATTGCTTCTTCCCACATAGGCCAGTCATCCCTGTGACGGCATTCGTCGATGCTTCGGGGCTCGAAATCAAACTCATTTATGATCTCGTTGGCCACCGCGAACGCAAAGACTTCATCAACAATAATTTTCTCATTTATTAACTCTTTAGAAGCATTAGAGTCTTTTGGTACTTCTGGACCTACTGGTACTTCTGGACCGATTGGTTCTTCTGGAACCGACTCTGGTAGTTCTTCTGAAACTACTTCTGGTAATGAGGTTTTTTCATCGGCTGGTTCTTCTGGAACCACCGTTTTCTTATCCCTTATATTCGTCTGACATTTCCGCTTCCGGGGAACAATGTCTTTTGATCCAACTGGTCTCCCACGCTTCAGGCGTGCACTAGAGGAATCGATAGCTTCTTTTGCAGTATCACCAGTGACCTTAATTCTAGCTGGTACATTGATTGCATCTATATAAGACCTTGTCATCTTTGACGTGTCTGCAAATGAATCAGGCATTTGATTTGCAACATTTTGCAAATGAATTATTCTCTGTACTTCTATTTCACATTGTGACGTGCGTGGGTCTAAATGAGACAACGAACTCACTTCCCATGAAAGTTCATGCCTAACTTCAGGAGGCTTATAAGAGAGTCCATGCCTTACTTCAGGAGGCTTATCTTTCTCACCTAGAGGTGGAAATGTTGTCTCATCAAAATGACAATCTGCAAATCTTGCAGTAAACAAATCACCCGTCCGAGGTTCAAGATACCTTATAATGGACGGTGAGTCAAAACCAACATATATCCCCAACCGACGTTGGGGTCCCATTTTTGTGCGTTGAGTAGGTGCGATCGGCACTTGCACTGCGCAACCAAAGGTTCGCAAATGGGATATATTAGGTTGGTTCCCACACACAAGTTGTACAGGAGAATATTGATGATAAGCACTTGGTCTTATACGAATAAAAGATGCAGCATGTAATACAGCATGTCCCCAAGCAGAAATAGGTAATTGTGATTGCATTAGTAATGTACGTGCAATTACCTGTATACGTTTGATAAACGATTCTGCTAACCCATTTTGGGTATGGACATGTGCAACGGGATGTTCAATATCAATCCCTAAAGACATGCAATAATCATCAAAAGCTTTTGATGTGAACTCACCAGCATTATCAAGACGAATAGACTTAATGGGATAATCAGGGAAATGTGCCCTCAGCTTAATGATTTGGGCCAGTAATTTAGCAAACGCAACATTTCGCGTTGACAATAAGCAAATATGAGACCATCTGCTGGATGCGTCTATCAGGACCATGAAATAACTAAATGGTCCACTGGCTGGATGTATAGGGCCACATATATCTCCCTGAATTCTTTGCAGGAAAGATGGCATTTCAATATTAATCTTGGTTTGCGATGGTCGGACCACTAATTTTCCTTGTGAACAAGCTGTACATGATATCTCATTGGACGTTAGGATCTTCTGGTCCTTTAATGAATGCCCACATGAGTTTTCAACAATCCTACGCATCATGGTCGATCCCGGATGACCAAGACGATTGTGCCAAAGCATAAAAGCATTTGGGTTAATGAACTTCTGGTTCATTGTTGCGTAGGTTTCAACGGTTCTTATGGTTGTATAATACAAACCTGATGATAGAACCTGTAATTTTTCAAGTACACACTTTTCACCACATTTATTAAAAGTGATGTAGAGAAACTCAGTTTCATTTTCACTTCTGGTCTCGACATGATATCTGTTGCTACGAATATCCTTGAAGCAAAGTAGATTTCTTCTGGATCTACTTGCATATAAAGCATTATGGGTACTTAACCTTGTTCCATTTTCTAATATCAAGGTAGCTCTTCCGGAGCCTTCTATTAAGTTTTCAGTACCCGTAATTGTGCTAACATTTGCTTCAACCAAGGTTAAATAAGAGAAATATTTTTTATCTCTTAAGATTGTGTGCGTCGACGCGCAATCAACAATACATAAGTCGCCATCATTTCTGCAAATACGTGACCCATAGTTGGGGTCCATATCCTTTCATAAAAAGTATTATATTAGTTTATAAACTTTGGAAAGGATTACAAAAACATTATATATATTTTACATTGACTTAAAGTAGGGGAGTACATAAAAACACAAGTTCAATCTACATTTTTATCACGGGCCACATTTCCGTCATCATCTTTATAGAAGTCGGAGACTGTAAGCTTGATCGGAGCACCTTCAGGGCTCACATGATCAATGAAATTTGTCTCAGCGACCTTCTGCTTTCCCTTTATCGACTCTTGGTATAACTTTACCAAGTGGTTTGGCACACGACATACTCGTGACCAATGATCGGTCCCTCCACAACGGTAACATATGCTTTCGGCATTTACGGGAGTCGGGTTCTGTGGGCCTTTTCTTTTCTCATGTCGGGTCCACTTCTGGTGGTACACCCTATCATCTCTTTTATAAGGTTGGAAATTATTATGCCCATATCCCTAACTGCGACCACGTCCACGACCTCGACCTCGACCTCTAAAAGGTCCTCGGACTCGTCTGGGTCCAGAGTTACCATCATATCCTGTCACATTCGCTTCAGGGAATGGAGCACTGCCTACAGGGCGAGTTTGATGGTTTTTCATTAATAATTCATTGTTTTGCTCTGCAAGGAGCAAACAAGCAATAAGATCTGTAAATTTTTTAAACTCCATTTGTCGATATTGCTGCTGCAGGAGCATATTCGAGGGATGGAACGTGGAGAATGTTTTCTCAAGCATAGATTCGCCAGTTATTTTTTCACCACAACTGCGAAGCTTGGAAACAATTTGAAACATGGCCGAATTGTACTCATTTGCGGATTTAAAATCCTGAAACGGGAGGTTAGACCAATCATATTGGGCACGAGGGAGAGCTATTGCTTTCATATGCTCAAACCTCTCCTTGAGTTGAACCCATAAAGTAAGGGGGTCTTCGTCAATTATATACTCAAGTCGTAGGTCTCTGTGCATGTGACGACGGATTAATATTGTGTCCGTGGCTTTGTTTTTGACTGACTCGTTATTGCCCTCTTTTATGACGTCTCCAAGATTCTGAGATCTCAGGTGGAGAGTCGTGTCTAGCGCCCATTCATAATAGTTTTTCCCGTCTAGTCTAAGGGGAGCATAACTAAGCTTTGTGAAGTTATCCATCCTGAACATTGATCAAAATAATTGCATGTCAGGATAATACTCGACTTCAGGTCGTTGATATTTTATTTTGGAACTTCTGGTCCAATACATATTGGGTCGCTAGTATTATATATTTGGAACTTCCGATCCAAACGTTTCGGTTTTAAATGAATTTTTATTTTTTAATTTTTTTAATTCAGGTATTAACGGTAAAATACGAGTATGCAGTAAACATCAAATTTCTGATGTGAAAGATCCAATTTACATTGGCAGTCACAGAGCATACTTATCGAAAAAACCGTAAATAAATTTACATAAACGAGCATGCATCAGATATAAATAAATTAACGATAATTTGAAAATCCGATACCTGAGTAGTAGAACAGAGCGTTCGTACTGAATAACAATTTGAGAAAAAAATAGCGATTACAACGGAGCAGAGTCGTGCTGATAACGTGTTGTGATAACTTCTCAAACGATCGAACTTCTTTTAACAAAATATCAAAAGTAACTTATTTCACTCTTCTTTCATTTCTGTGTCTATATTATGAATACAAAGAGTGGTATATATACAACCCCAAAACTTGGTGAGTCATGTCCACGTGGTGGCCATGCTATGGTGGTGGCCACCCATTCAACACGTATTATAACAGGGGTTAGTTAAATTTGTCTGTTATACTTTGATATGTATGTCTGTGATTTTTCAGCGGGCTTGAGTCTTAACATATTTTTTTTTTAAAACTTTTCTGTTGTTTCATACATGTTTTTGCACATGTTTCTGTCACGTCCCAAATTCGGCAGGACCGAGCCCAGAACGCGAACAGTGAAACAATAAAATAATTTTCAAACATTTTAATAAACCGCTTAAAATCACCACTTAAGTTAATCAAAAACAATATTTTTACAACTGAAAATATGTCCAAAACAAGCGGACAAAAAACCAAAGCGTACTTCGCTAAACTCATAAAAAACCCGGAATCCTGCTCCCAGCTCTTCAAGCTTCGAGAGTTCCCTTAGTCCGCCTCGCGACCAGTACCTGTAGGAAAAGCAGCTAGGGGTTAGCGTTCGTTCACCACCACGGATACCAGAATGACTACGACATACTAGCAGAAATGCCGGAACACCGACAACAAACAAAACACCGGGGACTACTATCCCCAAACTCAAATAACCTGACTGTCACACGAAAACTGTTACAATTCCCAACCATTCTAAACACCCGTGCCCGTAATGTAGACCCGACACCGTAAAGACGACCTAAAAGCACACAACAACACAGAAGTGATCAAAGTCATGCAAACCACAACCACAAGCCTCAGCACTTTACCGATCACGCGCCGGAAGGTGCCACACACCTGACGGGGACCACAACCCTCTGCTCTTTACCGACCGCACACCGGAGGGTACGACACACCCCTCGGGCATAAATCCAGCCTCATCACTTTACCAATCACGCGCCGGAAGGTGCTACACACCTACGGGGACCACAACCCTCTGCTCTTTACCGACAACGCATTGAAGGGTACGACACACCCATCGGGCACAGCTCTAACCTCACACTGTACCGATCATGTGTCGTAGGTACGACGCACCTGACGGGAACCACAACCCTCAGCACTTTACCGACCGCGCACCGGAGGGTACGACACACCCACGGGCATAGCTCAACAGTCATCACCAGAAAAATCACAGTAATAACCAAATAACACACAAAACCCCGCAGATAGAAAGAAAAGACGACAAAACGACTAACTACCACTTGGCAAGTCAGTCAACCAATACGGGTTCAACTCCCCACAGGCACTCATGGCCACCCACAAACACAAGCAATTCAATCAACCTACGGGCACAACCAAATGCCACAAGTATTTCTAATGTTCTACACATGCATTTCTATTGTTCGATACGTTCACGAATCCTACGACACCACTAAGTGTCGCCTGCATTTCTATTGTTCGATAAATTTAATTACCCTACGACACCATTAAATGTCACATGCATTTCTACTGTTAACTTTCCCTAGTCAAGGCCGAGATCCGGCTACTTTTCCCTACCACGTAACGCTTTCCAAATATCCACACTCAAGCTCCGGTGTGCTCGCAGTCACCCGCTTAGCCTCCTCTTTCCGCGGTCGGCGGCACGATCTAACAAGATCACAAATTAAAACACTTTTTAAGTTTGCAGGCAAAACTGAATTTTAAAGAATTAGACGCCCAAAAGCAACCCCGGTAATGTCGATCACTCCCAAACTTTCCAATTACTCGACATTGTCAACAACAGGCCCGGAAAGGCCTGATTCGCCCGGCTCGGCGAATCTGCCCGGGATTGGAAAACGCCCTTCCGGGGCTCCGAAAATTCCCGTTTTTGTTTCCACGGTCTTAGAATAATTCAAGGGTTCCAGTGCAATCGACGGAATCAATTTCCGACTTCCGAGCGATTTAATTCGCGTTTAAAGTTTCTAAACCCGAAATTTCTAACTTTCACAATTTAATTCCATAATTCGTAGTGGGTATGAATTATCGACTCGGGGATCGTCCAAGACCACCCGAACACGAAAACCCCGAGGCCCGGCCAAGTGGGCCCACACGGCCACAATGGAAAACGTTCCTTTTCGCCCCAAAACGTTCCTAATGAACCCCAAACCTCAACCATTCATCTTTAAACCAATCTTAAACAAAACCCAACCTTAATCAAACCGTTTAACTCAAACCCTAAAATTCAAACGTACCAAAACGAGAAAATATGGGGTTCTCACCGTAGGGAATGACGAGGGGAGTTCGAATCCGGAGTCATTGAGACGATTCTTCAGTCGGATAATCGGGAAATCGTCAAAAAACCCTCACTTTCTTTTCCTTTTCTCCTTCCTCCTTCTCTCTTCTTTTTCTCTTTTTTTTCTCTCCTCCTTCTCTTTTTTTGTAAATTGCCGAACACATCTATGTTGTCTTTCTTTTGTTTTGTTCAAAAATAACAACTACCACCACTTGTGTGACAAGTGGCAAGTGGGCCCCACCCCTTTAAAATTATATTTGTAGATATTTTTCTGTCGGATTCGCGAAATTCAGCCGTCTCGGGCCCCGAATGGGCTCATTTTCCAAGAAATTACGAAATTTCACGTGCTACAAGTAAACGGCCCAACTAAGACCGCTGTAACAACGGCTAAGCTTTTTGGATCCAAAACGGGCCTCGAACGAACCAAAACGTCGCTCGGTTGACTTTTCCGGCAAAAAGTCAACCTTTCCCAAATTGGTCAAAAAGTTGCCTTGATTCCACCAGAACTCACTTTGGTCGATATCGGGGTCAACTTAAGTCCGATATGACCCTAGGGGTCAAATTTAGGTTCATTTAGGTGTCTGTCCTAAAATTTTAAATTTTCTTGTTTTTCGCCGATATGAATGGCGTTGACCGGGAGTGGTTCTTACAATCCACCCCCCCCCCCCTTAAAGGAATTTCGTCCGCGAAATTTAAAACAGACGTACCTCAAGAGTCAAACAGATCGGGGTACTTCGCGGGAACCTCGTCTCGCGCTCACAAGTCGACTCGGCCTCGTGGTGTCCCCACTGCACCCGTACTAGGCAGATAACCTTGCCACGCAGGACCTGATCTCGTGTATCCATGATTCAAACCGGCTGCTCCTCATACGAGACATCGTCAACCACCTCGATATATGTCAACTCAATGACGTGGGAGGGGTCCGCATTGTACTTCCGCAACTGGGACACGTGGAAGACGTTATGAACACTCCCAAGTTGCGGTGGTAATGCCAGACGATATGCCACTGCTCCCACTCTGCTCAAGATCTCGAAAGGGCTGATGTACCGCAGGGCTAACTTGCCTCCGCCGCGGCTGAACCGTACCAGTCCCTTCCTCGGGCTCACCTTCAGGAACACGTGATCACTGACTGCGAACTCGAGAGGTCGGTGTCGTCTGTCGGTGTAGCTCTTCTGCCGACTCTACGCGGTCTTCAACCGCTCGCGTATCAGTGCGACCTTCTCTGTCGTCTCTCGAACAAGCTCTGGCCCTAGTAGACTCATGTCTCCCACCTCTGCCCAACATACTGGCGATCGACACGGCCTACCATACAACGCTTCGAACGGTGCCATCCCAATACTGGCCTGGAAGCTATTGTTGTAAGCGAACTCGACTAACGGTAGGTGGGTCTCCCACGACCCCCTAAAGTCTAGCACACACGCCTGCAACATGTCCTCCAAAATCCGAATCGTACGCTCAGACTGGCTATCTGTCTGGGGGTGGTGTGTTGTACTGAGTAGAACCTCGGTCCCCAACGCGGTCTGCAGACTCGGCCAAAATATGGACGTGAAACGAGGATCCCTATCAGACACTATCGACACAGGGACTCCATGGAGACGCACTATCTCCTAAATGTACAAGCTGCTCAACTTGTCGACCGGATCAGTCATCCTCATGGCCAGGAAATGGGCCGACTTGGTCAACCGATCGACTACCACCCATACCGCATCATGTCCCCTCGGCGATCTCGGCAACCCACTCACTAAGTCCATCGTGACGTGCTCCCACTTCCACTGGGCAATCGGCAGTGGCTGCAATCATCCGGCAGGACGCTGATGTTCGGCTTTCACCTGCTGACAGGTGAGGCATTTCGATACAAATTCTGCGACCTCTCTCCGCATCCCGTTCCACCAGAAGTGCCGCCTTATGTCGCGGTACATCTTGGTGCTACCCGGGTGCACTGTAAGACGCGAATGATGTGACTCTCGCAACACGTCGTCTCTATAGTTGCGCGGCACGAATAACCCTCCTCGATATCGTAACCCCCAATCAACACTGAGTTCCCAGCCTTCCGCATCGACACCGCTGACGACCCTCTCTCGGATTTCTGACGTCTCGACGTCCTCCGACTGCGCCCCCAATACTCGGGCAAGTAGTGAGGGCTGAGCCACCAATGAGCGCATGGCAACGCCACCAGTAACCTCCTCTAGTTCAAGCCCGAACGTGCCTAGTTCCCCCATCATGTCCCACTCTCGGACTGATATGCTAGTAAGGCTCGGAACCGACTTCCTACCCAGGGCGTCGGCAACCACATTCGCCTTTCCCGGATGGTAGTGTAGCTCAAAGTCGTACTCCTCAAGTAGATCCATCCATCGCCGCTGGCGCATGTTCAGGTCTCGTTGGGAAAAGATGTACTTGAGGCTCTTGTGATCCGAGAACACCTGAAATCACTCGCCATACAGATAATACCGCCAGCCCTTTAGCGCGAACACGACTGCTGCTAATTCCAAGTCATGGGTAGGATAGTTGCGCTCGTGTGTCTTCAACTGCCTGGAGCCATAAGCAACAACTCTACCCAACTGCATCAGTACACAACCCAATCCTTCCCCGGACGCGTCACAGTAGACCTCATACCCGACCCCTCGCTCTGGCACTATCAATACTGGCGCGGTAATCAGACGAGCCTTCAGCTCCGTGAACGCACGTTCACAATCCTCTGTCCACACAAACCTGACTCCCTTGCGTGTCAAAAGAGTAATAGGTGCGGCTAGCCGCGCAAAGTCCTGGACGAACCGCCGATAATATCCTGCTAACCCCAAGAAGCTGTGGATCTCGAAGACGCTCGTGGGCCGCGCCCACTTCGAAACCACGTCGATCTTCGCCGGATCGACCAGTATACCGTCACGGGATACAATCTGACCGAGGAATTTCACCTCAGCGAGCCAAAACTCGCACTTCTCCAAGTTGGCATAAAGCTGATGTGTGCGCAGCATGGTCAGAACAGCCCTCAGATGCTTCTCGTGTGCCGCCTCGTTCTGCGAGTAGATCAAGATGTCGTCTACAAACACCACCAAAAATTGATCTAAGAACGGCCGGAATATACTGTTCATCATATCCATGAATGTTGCAGGTGCGTTCGTCAGTCCAAATGGCATCACCAAGAACTCGTAATGCCCATAGCGTGTCCGGAATGCAGTCTTTGCAACGTCCTCCTCCCGGACTCGCAACTGGTAATATCCGGATCGCAGATCAATCTTCGAGAAGCATGTCGATCCTCTCAATTGGTCGAACAAGTCGTAAATTCTCGGCATCAGGTATCGGTTCTTCACCGTAACCCGGTTCAGCTTCTGGTAGTCCATACACATCCGAAGCTCTCCACTCTTCTTCTTCACGAAGAGTGCTGGCGCTCCCCACGGCGATGTGCTCGGACGGATAAACCCTTCTCCCGAAGCTCCTCGAGCTGACGCTTCAGCTCGGTCAACTCTGCTGGCGGGAACCTGTAAGGCGCCATCGATATCGCTGCCGTTCCCGGCATCAGGTCAATCCCGAACTCCACCTCACGAACTGGTGGCAACCCGATCAACTCCTCTGGAAGGACCTCGGGGAACTCGCACACCACTCGCGGTAACTCGCGGCTCTGCACAGCCGATACTTCCTCCACTGCGGACAATGCCGACAGGCGAACTCTGCTCTTACTGCCCAGAATACACGAAACCTTCGTGTCGCCTGCTGACACCGTCACTCGTCGCCTTTAACAGTCGATATTGGCTCAGTACTTCGCCCGCCAATCCTTTCCCAGGATCACGTCAAAGGCTGTCATTTCGTAAGTATCCTTCCCACGGATACACGCACAAGCTCAGTCGTTACCGAACCTCACGGACCCTCGCAGTCTCTCTAAGATCTCGCCCCACTAACGCCGTCGTGCCCACCAACTCCGAACATACCTGAATCCTCGGGGTGAGGACTCGATCCAGCATCAGGGCTCTTGAGCCCTCTCTTGATCCTCCTGTATCAGTTCGCTTTTCTAACTTCGCAGGCACGACAGGCCCTAGTCAACACCATAACACCCCCAACCGGCGTGTCCAGACGCAGGGGTGGACTCAACGGCTCTAAACTTGGCCCCAACATCTCAGCACAACTCGACGAAGCAAACGAGTGTGACGCCCCGATATCCAATAAAAATGACCCCCAAATCAGAGACCGAACGACCATTCCATTGGTCACCCCGACAAGGTAAAGTACAACCCTCACACGGTCCTCTATGCATTTACTTATAACTTTCCGCAACCAAACCAGTATTCGCTATCGTCCCCTACGGGAAAAGTAGTAAAGGTGATGAGCGTTCAACTCACCTCCATGGACACCCGTTCGATTATGGCATACTAGTAAAGCACTAACGACTTACCAATCTAAACAAAGTAAACCACTACCTCAAAACCTGATACCAAAACGTCACACTGCTCACGATATCAATACCTCAAATGCTCGCTCACGTAAGGGAACCTCGAAACGGGGATCATGTTCTCAACTCCGCAAACCACTATTGCTCACAACCTCAATACCCCAATTACCCGATCACGTAGGGGAAACCTCAAACGGGGATCATGTTCTCAACTCAGCAACCACTATTGCTCACAACCTCAATACCCCAATTAACCGATCACACAGGGGAAACCTCAAATAACCCACTCGCGTGAAGGAAACCTCAAACCACCCGTTCACGCGAGGGAAACCTCAAATAACCCACTCACGTGAAGGAAACCTCGAACCACCTGTTCACGTGAGGGAAACCTCAAATAACCCACTCACGTGAAGGAAACCTCGAACCACCTGTTCACGTGAGGGAAACCTCGAATAACCCACTCACGTGAAGGAAACCTCAAACCACCTGTTCACGTGAGGGAAACCTCGAACAACCGTTCACATAGGGGAAACCTAGTTCGTATGGTGCCGCAGCGCAACAACCCTAACCCCTCTCCGTGGTGAGACTCTCACACCGAGGCGCTGTATCACTACCGTAGGTTATTGATGAGTCTCGAAACCAAGACCTCACCCTTTAACACCTAACTTACGACCTCTACAACCAACACAATCATGAACATAGCCACGCAAAACCAACACACAAACTGCGCATTCAAGACGGTGGAACAAGGCAGGAAATCACGGATCCGTGACAGACCCCGTCACGGTTGGGGTCACGGAGCCGTGACAGGCCCCGTTACGTTTGGGGTCACGGAGCCGTGATGAAGGCCCAAAACTCGCCAAAACGCTCTGATCCGTCACGGATCCGTGACAGGGTCCGTGACGCTCACGCAAGCCTGTTTTCCAAATTCGTTTCAGACTCGATCTTTACCCCTTTTACCCTAAAATCAACCTTAAGGGCCACACACGTTCAATCACCAATTTAACAAACACACGCACAACAATTCATAGACAAATTCAAGTCACCCAACCTCAATCACAAGCCGACAAGGCCAACCAATTTCAAAACACACCCACTGGGCCAACCAATTTAAACACACGCCCACAGGGCCAACCGATTTTAAAACACACGCCCACAGGGCCAACCAATTTTAAAACTTTCTCCTTTTCATCATAAAATCTCGTTTTTGTCATCACGTAGTTACAACCCGGTCCAGGCGTCCCCGAACTGCATTGTACCCACTTGATGTCAGCATCGTCGCGTTCGACCACAGGGGCGCCCCTGAGTCGAGTCGCGGCCGCTTAAAGACGTTTCACGCAGCAGCACACAATCATTATGCTAGTAATAACAATACTGCACAATACACACAACAACAAACAGGATTCATGTCATTACGGGTCTACACACGGTTTCCGACTTGCGCAACCAACGCACGACGGGACTTTTAATGACTCAACTCTCCCCACCTAATTGACGTACAGTGCGAGGTGTGAAACCTCGAGCTCTGATACCAAACTGTCACGCCCCGAATTCGGCAGGACCGAACCCGGAGCGCGAACGGTTAAACAATAAAATAATTTTCAAACATTTTAATAAACCGCTTAAAATCACCACTTAAGTTAATCAAAAATAATATTTTTACAACTGAAAATACGTCCAAAACAAGCGGACAAAAAACCAAAGCGTACGTCGCTAAACTCCCAAAAACCCGGACTCCCGCTCCCAGCTCTTCAAGCTTCGAGAGTTCCCTTAGTCCGCCTCGCGACCAGTACCTGTAGGAAAAGCAGCTAGGGGTGAGCGTTCGCTCACCACCACGGATACCAGATTGACTACGGCATACTAGCAGAAATGCCGGAACACCGACAACAAACAAAACATCGGGGACTACTATCCCCAAACTCAAATAACCTGACTGTCACACGAAAACTGTTACAATTACCAACCATTCTAAACGCCCGTGCCCGTAATGTAGACCCGACACCGTAAAGACGACCTCAAAGCACACAACAACACAGAAGTGATCAAAGTCACGCAAACCACAACCACAAGCCTCAACACTTTACCGATCACGCGCCGGAAGGTGCCACACACCTGACGGGGACCACAACCCTCTGCTCTTTACCGACCGCGCACCGGAGGGTACGACACACCCCTCGGGCATAAATCCAGCCTCAGCACTTTACCAATCACGCGCCGGAAGGTGCTACACACCTACGGGGACCACAACCCTCTGCTCTTTACGGACCACGCATTGGAGGGTACGACACACCCATCGGGCACAACTCTAACCTCACACTTTACCGATCACGCGCCCGAAGGTACAACGCACCTGACGGGAACCACAGCCGTCAGCACTTTATCGACCGCGCACCGGAGGGTACGACACACCCACGGGCAGAGCTCAACAGTCATCACCAGAACAATCACAGTCACAACCAAATAACACACAAAACACCGCAAATAGAAAGAAAAGACGACAACACGACTAACTACCACTTGGCAAGTCAGTCAACCAATACGGGTTCAACTCCCCACAGGCACTCATGGCCACCCACAAACACAAGCAATTCAATCAACCTACGGGCACAACCAAATGCCACAAGTATTTCTAATGTTCTACACGTTCACTTATCCTACGACACTACTAAGTGTCACATGCATTTCTATTGTTCGATACGTTCACGTATCCTACGACACCACTAAGTGTCGCCTGCATTTCTATTGTTTGATAAATTTACTTATCCTACGACACCACTAAATGTCACATGCATTTCTACTGTTAACTTTCCCTAGTCAAGACCGAGATCCGGCTACTTTTCCTTACCTCGTAACGCTTTCCAAATATCCACACTCAAGCTCCGGCGTGCTCACAGTCACCCGCTTGGCCTCCTCTTTCCGCGGTCGGCGGCACGATCTAACAAGATCACAAATTAAAACACTTTTTAAGTTCGCAGGCAAAGCTGAATTTTAAAGAATTAGACACCCAAAAGCAACCCGGTAATGTCAATCACTCCCAAACTTCCCGATTACTCGACATTGTCAACAACGGGCCCGGAAAGGCCCGATTCGCCCGGCTCGGCGAATCTGCCCGGGATTGGAAAACGCCCTTCCGGGGCTCCGAAAATTCCCGTTTTCGTTTCTACGGTCTTAGAATAATTCAAGGGTTCCAATGCTATCGACGAAATCAATTTCCGACTTCCGAGCGATTTAATTTGCGTTTAAAGTTTCTAAACCCGAAATTTCTAACTTTCACAATTTAATTTCATAATTCGTTCCGGGTGTGAATTATCGACTCGAGGATCGTCCAAGACCACCCAAACACGAAAAACCCGAGGCCCGGCCAAGTGGGCCCCACACGACCACAATGGAAAACGTTCCTTTTCGCCCCAAAACGTTCCTAACGAACCCCAAACCTCAACCATTCATCTTTAAACCAATCTTAAACAAAATCCAACCTTAATCAAACCGTTTAAACTCAAACCCTAAAATTCAAACGTACCAAAACGAGAAAATATGGGGTTCTCACCGTAGGGAATGACGAGGGGAGTTCGAATCCGCAGTCATTGAGACGATTCTTCGGTCGGATCGTTGGGAAATCGTCAAAAACCCTCACTTTCTTTTCCCTTTTCTCCTTCCTCCTTCTCTCTTCTTTTTCTCTTTTTTTTCTCTCTCCTCCTCCTTTTTTTGTAAATTGCCGAACACATCTATGTTGTCTTCCTTTTGTTTTGTTCAAAAATAACAACTACCACCATTTGTGTGACAAGTGGCAAGTGGGCCCCACCCTTTTAAAAACATCTTTGTAGATATTTTTCTTTCAGATTCGCGAAATTCGGCCGTCTCGGGCCCCGAACGGGCCCATTTTCCAAGAAATTACGAAATTTCACGTGCTACAAGGAAACGGCCCAACTAAGACCTTTGTATCGATGGCTAAGCTTTTTGGATCCAAAACGGGCCTCGAACGGACCAAAACGTCGCTCGGTTGACTTTTCCAGCAAAAAGTCAACCTTTCCCAAATTGGTCAAACAGTTGCCCTGAGTCCCCCAGAACTCACTTTGGTCGATATCGGGGTCAACTTATGTCCGATATGACACTCGGGGTCAAATTTAGGTTCATTTAGGTGTCTGTCCCAAAATTTTAAATTTTTCTTGTTTTTCGCCGATTTAACTGGCGTTGACCGGGACTGGTTCTTACCGTTTCAATCTCAATAGTCTTTTGTTCCAAGGTGCTTAAGTATTAAGATGTTTCATTTGTGTAATTCATATAGCTCATGCTAATGAATTTTAACAATATCCATTTCACCATGTTTCAACATTAATAGTTAAATGTTTCAAGGTTCATGCATAATATTGCACATAAAAATATAACTTCTTTAATGTTTCATACATATATTTGTTGCACATGTATCTTCTCAACATTCACATGTTTCAATGGGCTTAAGTGTTAGCATAGAAAGTGTATAACTTAAAACAATGTATGAATTTTAACAAAAACTACTAGATCATGTTTCAATAATCACAATCAATTTTTTTATTTTTTAAGGGATATTTTATTATATTATATATCACCTAAGGATTAGTCAATTGGGGAAGCAACAGATATATATAATTATATGCAAAGTGAGAACTGTGTTATTTATCGGTAACAAAAGATTGTATAGAGTCGAAAAAATGCCTTTGTCCTTTCTCTCTTTTGGATCTGAGATTCTGCTTCTCTATGGTGAGTATTGCAAGATCGTTTCTGGTTTGTCATCACCCAAGAAGAAATCGTTAGCTTTGGAGAAGAAGGGAGGCTCACGGGTCCGGCCTGCTCGACCTGATCAGACCAGTGAGGATTTGAAGAACACTGATGCACGGTCGACGGCCCCAAATGGATCCCAGAAGAAGAAGGCTGCGAAGGTTAAGCCTGTGGTGGTGGAGGCCTCAAGGAGCATGCCTTCGTCTACGGATGTTGTGGCCGCAGTCGTGGCTGCCCCGGCGAAGGATAGTCGGAATCAGCGTCCTCCTGGTCACTTTTCCACACGTTTCGATTACAGTGACTCTGAGATCTACATTCGTAATCTCTCGTATGCGTCGGAGGAGGACTGGGTTAGAGGAACGTTCTCAGCTTTTGGTGAGATCGAGTCTCTATCTCTTCCTAGGAAGACAAATCGCTCCGGCCAAGCTTTTGGGTTCGTCCGTTTCTCTTCGTCGGCAACAGCCTCCCAGGCAATTGAGACGTTAAACGGATTCAAGGTCAATGGTTATGAGATGTTTGTAGCCCTTTCCCGACGTAAGGTCTGTAATTCTGACGTGCCGGCGTGTTTTCCGGCTGTGGAAGTGAAACAGAGCGTATGCTCTGTTTTCGGTGAACTTCGGTCGTCTGGTGCAGAGCTGGGTAATCAGCATTCAACAACCACAAGAGTGTGTTCTACAGTAGTTTCGGTTCATCATGAGGGCAAATCAGGGATACGGATCGATTGGGAGGGCTTTCAGGTCCGGCTGGACATGGCGTCCCTGCCGGATTCCGGCGATTTGTCCAGCCGGCTTTTTGATTTTCTCGCGTCGAATCCGGGTATGATTGTTGCGTCCATGGATAACGGGATGGCGAAATCACTCAAATTGATTTCGAATGAACGTGATTGTAGGGATTTGTCAAACGCGATCCTTCCCTCTATAGACGACGATCAGATTAAAGAAGAAGCCGTTGTTGGGCTTGCACAACCCAGCCCAGTTGTAGGTGCAGTTGGGCTGCCCAGCAAGGACCCTTGTCTGCTAGATATATTCAAACGCATTGGTGACGATTTGGACCCGAAAGTAGGCTTGGATGATCTCAACGTTGTGGAGGGGCCCCGTGGTACACAAGCCCAAGAGTTGTTTGAGACTGAATCATCTGCGAAGGTGAATGACAGAGGAATCCTTGCGGAACCAGACATAAGTCCGTGGAAAGATATTTTGTTGAGTAAACCAAGTATTCCCATCGAGGTTCCAAGGAAACGAGGTCGCCCAAAAAAAGGACAGCCAAAAAAGACAGTTCCTCCAACTGTTTTTTACCAGACAAGAGCCAAAACATCAGCTGATAAAAGGGATCAAGTGGGAAGTTTCACAATTGACATTGCTAAACAAGGTAAACATGGCTCGTGGAGTTTTAGCAAGCGGTTTGTGAAAAAGGCTACTTCCCCAGTCGTTGAATCCCCACAGCATGTTGAGGTTGAGGAGGATGCCGAGGATAGCGAGAATGAAATTATTCCGGAAGTGTCTTCGGGAAATTCAGTTCCTGTTTCGGTTTCAAACCGATTTCTCTGCTTGACTCCGGATAGGAAGTAGGCAAGGTTGTTTTCTTTCCTATTTTTGTATCTGTTTTTAGTTTGCGTTGTGATTGTTTCAGTTTGGGGAAAAGGTCCTATTAAGGATTGTTTTTCTCGCATCGTTTTACGTACTTGTAGAACGTTTTCCTAATAAAACTTCTTCGCTTATAAAAAAAAGGATTAGTCAATTGTTTCATGGTGTTTAGTTGTTAACATAGAAAAATATAATTATTTTAATGTTTCATTTTGTTGGCAAATAAAAGTTTTCGAATGTCCTTTATGTTCATAATATTGGATTACTAATTGAGTTATTGTTTTGAGAAGTATTTTTGTCGACAAAAGTACTGAACTTGTATTGAGATTTTGACACTTTTTTTGTATGGATTAACTGCTTCAATGGTGAAGATATTTCACTCAAATAAGTAATGCATTAATCTTTCACTAGTGTTTCATTTTTCCACGCTTCATGTTTCACTTTATCACAAACTATCTAACAATGTTGTTAGTTAATAGTTTCACTTTCTATAAGGTTCACTAGATATTTTATCGTCATGTTGTTGGCATGTCAATTTTTCCGAACATATAGTTGACAATAAGTTTAGTAATTTAAGTCACTATATTTATGTTTTGTACATGTTTCATAATTAGTGAACCAATATTTTATAGTTATTGTATGAAGTTTTCTCATTATAAGTGAACTGGTTTTCTTATGCAGAAAAAACCGATGGGCATTCTCTTCTGGACAAGGGTTGCATCCACCTTCATTTCTGATCATGTTATAAGAAGATTATGTAAAGAAACACAGATTATCTGAAATTATGAGTCTGTTCCGCCAATTTTGCGAACTTGATTGCAATTATGAAACATTTTACAGCTTAAGATGTTTGCATAATCGGTCCAATAATGATTAAATGTTGTTAATATTTAAAAAAAAAATATGTTAATATTTATAATTTTATATCTCTCTGCATACACATACATTAGTCAATTAAAAAACAATATCTTCAACCTATATCGTCCAAATAATTGAACTAATATATACCATAGCTTCCTAAATTGTCCTTTTCTAATTGATGAATTAGTAAAATTTAATATATGACAAAATAATAATAGCCTTTGGAACTATAGAATCTAATGGTTACCATTAGTTTTTAATTTATAGCAAAACATTAGTTTACAATGGATAGCTCCCTATATATATAGGGGAGCTTTCACGTGCGAACCCTTCTTAAAAAATGTGAACATGCGAACTCAATAACAACATGACATGTGTCGCGCTTAGAAATGCTCATTTTTTCCCACCAAGTTTATTAATTTAATTTTTTCCGCTTTGTTTCAACTCCGATTTTATTTTATTTTTGCGCCAATATTTTTCTTTTACCAAGATCTATCTATCAAGTAATGTATTGGATATGTTTTGAAGCAAGAAAAACATGTACGAAAAAAATTATGATAAACACACAATTTGCAAACCACATATATCATATTCTCAAACCATATCACTGTTATTTGCAAACCATATATGCAATATTTGTAAACTGTCTCATACATGCATAATCATACATTGCACATATATATTCGCAAACCACATCCCTTATATCCTCAAACCACCTCACTTATGCTCTCAAACGACATTCATCATATCCTTAAACTCATGTCACTCATATTCTCAACTCACGTGTCTCATATTCTCAACCCACTTCACTTACAATCTCAAACAACACACATAATATTCTCAAACCAACTTACCTCATATTCTCAAACCAACATACCTCATATTCTCAAATCATATCCCCCATATTCTCAAACCATATCCTTCATATTCTCAACTCGCATCACCATATTCTTAAACCACAACCTCCTATATTTGCAAACCACACCACACTTTTCTCAAACCAACATACTTCATATTCTCAAATCATATCCCTCATATTCTCAAACCAACATACCTCGTATTCTCTAATCATATATCTCATATTCTCAAACCATATCCCTCATATTCTCAACTCGCATCACCATATTCTCAAACCAGAACCCCTATATTTGCAAACCACACACACACTTTTCTCAAACAATATATACCATATTCTCAAACCATGTCACTGTTATTTGCAAACCATATATGTCATATTTGCAAACTGTCCCACACATGAATAACCACACATTGCCCATATATATTCGCAAACCACATCCCTTATATCCTCAAACCACCTCATTTATGCTCTCAAACCACATTCATCATATCCTCAAACTCATATCATTTATGTTCTCAACCCACGTATCTCATATTCTCAACCCACTTTACTTACAATCTCAAACAACACACCTCATATTCTCAAACCAACATATCTCATATTCTTAAGCCAACATATCTCATATTCTCAAACCATATACCTCATTTTCTCGAACCATAAACCCTATATTTGCAAACCACATCACACTTTTCGCACTTATATCCACATATCCACACACGTATCCAAAAACACATGAAAACATATGCAATCCACTACTTGTTAGAAAGCTCTTGAAAAAATAAGAATATTGGCGCAAGAAAAAATGAAATCGGAGTTGAAACGAAACGGGAAAAATTGAATTAATAAACTTGATTATAAGAAGAAAAAAAGGGGGGCATTTTTTGAGCGCGACACATGGCGCAATCTGGTTGAGTTCGCATGTTCTCACCAAAAATGATGGTTCGCACCTGAGTGTGAGCATACATATATATGTAGTGTATATGTGGGTAGGGTTCTCAAAACTTGGCTGAAGGATGTACATACGTCAGCCAAGTGCTACCTATACGTGGGTAAAGTGGGTTGACTATTTTTGTCACGCCCCAATTTCAGTAAATCGAACTCGGGACGCGAACGTTTTAAAAACATAAAAACACTTGAAACCTGTTTTCATTAAATCACTTAAAATGCCAATTTAGTTCAACAAAATAATAATTACAGTTTAAAACACGTCCCAACAAGTGGACAAAAGTACACGGTATCCGTCACTAGACTCAAAAGACAAAACCCGGACTCCGCTCCTAGCTCCACAAGCTTCGAGAGCTCACCTAGTCCGTCCCACGAACAGTACCTGTAGGAAAAGCAGCTAGGGGTGAGCGTTCGCTCACCACCACGGATAACAGACTGACTACGGCATAACTAGCAGACAAAGCCGGTAACACCAAAACTAAACCCAACACCGGGAATACCATCCCCAAACTCAAGTAACTTAACTAACACACAACCCGTTACCTTCCATGACCAACTCAACACCTTGACACGTAAAGTAGACCCGACACAACGATCACGACCTCTCCCAAGGACTCGAAAGAAACTACGCAATACCAAACAAGATCACAAAGGATCGCACACCAAACCAGATCACAAAGGATCGCAAACCAGCTGCTCAATAACCTCCCTTACCAGACTCAACCTCAAACTCGTAAAGTAGAACCGACACCACCAACAATGACCTTCCTCAAAGACACGAACCCGGATCAGGCTAGCCGAAGAATGCTCAGAACCTGCCGAGCCTCGTACACGGATCAGGCCAGCCGAAGAATGCTCGTAACCTGCCGGACCCGGTCACGGATCAGGCTAGCCGAAGAATGCTCTTAACCTTTCGGGATCCGGACACGGAACAGGCTAGCCGAAGAATGCTCAGAACCTGTCGAGGCTCGAGTTTGGTCAGGCCAGCCGAAGAATGCTCGTAACCTGCCAAAATCCACACCACTCCCCGACACTCAGTCGGTTCGGGCAAACACAACCACAAACACAAGCAAGTTCAACAACCAGTCGCTAAAGGCCACTCAAGACACCTCAATAGTAAAAATTCGGACTCAACAGCCCCACAGGCACTCACGGCCTCCCAAGACACACCGACAGTAAGACACGGACTCAACAGCCCCACAGGCACTCACGGCCACTCAAAACCACCAACAGTAAAGGCACAGGTTCACAACCCCACGGGCACTCACTGCCACCCAAAACCCCAAAATGACAATACGGGCTCTCAAGGCCACCCAAAACTCAACAACAAATAACACGGGCTCTCAAGGCCACCCAAACTCAACAACAAATAACACGGCTCTCAAGGCCACCCAAACTCAACAACAAATAACACGGCTCTCAAGGCCACCCAAACTCAACAACAATTAACACGGGCTCGCAAGGCCACCCAAACTCAACAACAAATAACGCACAACAACCTCCGGCATAATCGATGCCTCCAACAGTCCTAAGATCGCTAGTTTCACAAACAACCTCCGGGCATGGTCATATGCCTCCAATAAACAATTATCGCTAAGTCCTCTGATCCTACGACACTACTAAGTGTCACATGCTTTTCTCATAAACGCTACAATCCCGTATCATGCATTGCTAATATTCGATAACCTACTCAACCCACGACACCCTAGTGTCACATGCATTTCTACTGTTAACTTTCCCTAGTCAGGGTCGAGATCCGGCTACTTTTCCCTACCTCGTGCGTGTTCTCCCAAAAGCCAACCAACGAGCTCCGGTGATGATATCAGTCACTCACCCAGCTTTTCCTTGCCTCGGTCCGTGGCACGATCTAAAAGAACACAAATTCAAGGCACTTAACAACCCGCAGGAATAAACTGAAAATCATTAAACTCGATGCCCAAACTTAACCCCGACAATGTCGATCACTCCCAAACTTCCCAATTACTCAACATTGTCGATAAGGGACCCGTAAAGGCCCGATTCACCCGACATGGCGAATCTGCCCGGGTTTTGTAAATACCCTTCCGGGGCTCCGAAAATTCCCGTTTTCGTTTCTACGGTCTCAGAATAATTCAAGGGTTCCTATGCAATCGACGGAATCAAATTCCGACTTCCGAGCGATTTAATTCGCGTTTAAAGTCTTTAACCAAAATTTCCGACTTCTCACGAATTATAAACCCTAAATTCCTTATTTCTCAATACACTAAAAGACAACTTTCATTGTAATTTCTAAGTTCCAAATCAAACCCCAAATATTGATCTTTGTCTGATACACATCCCGCTAAGCACCTTGAGTACACTGACAGACCTCAATAGATAAAACGAATTCAAAAAGAATTGAACCTGTGTTCTTTTTTATTTTATTTTTTTATCAAAAATTTACATGTATTGGTACTGTTTTTCGTGGGAAAGGAAAGCATTTACTTATGCTTCATCATTTAGGCAATTAATGCTCCTTAAACAAGCATTTAATGTCTATTAACACAACAACAAGAAGATGGATCTTACCATGAGAGTAATTTTCACCTGTGATGATGCTGTCGACCACCCACTACCTCTCTAGCTAAGAAGACAACTTGATTTTCAGCAACACCACACAAGACCAAGCACCTTATAATGTTTGTTCTGCCACACCCGAGAATCAACTAAGGAGGAAAAAAAAGAAAAAGAACGACCATTGTATCTTGTCATCCCTAGCACTACCCAAGAACAACACCAGTAATTTGTGTTCTTGATACCGTAGAACCTCACAATATTTGCTCCCCTTTTCTTCTTTGTTCTCTCTACTGAAGATGGAGTTGCTCCTCTTCTTTTCCTTTGTTTTACTCAAAAAACTAACTACCACCACATGGGTGACATGTGGCAAGTGGGTCCCACCCTAACAACTACCAACACTTGTGTGACATGTAGCAAGTGGGTCCCACCCTTTTTGGAAAATATCTAGTTGATATTTTCCAGTCAGTTTCGCGAAAAACGGACGTTTCGGGCCCCGAACGGGCACTTTTCCCAAGAAATTACGAAACTTGGCGGGCCACAAGGAAACGGCTCAACTAAGACCGCTGCGACGACAGCTAAGCTTTTCGGATCCAAAACGGTTCTCGAATGGACCAAAACGTCGCTCGGTTGACTTTTCCAGCGAAAAGTCAACATTTCCCAAATTGATCAGAAAGTTGCCCTGAGTCCCCCGGAACTCACTTTGGTCAATAACGGGGTCAACTTAAGTCCTGTATGACCCTCGGGGTCCAATTCCGGTTCAATTCAGTGTCTGCTCAAAAAATTTAAATTTTCCTGTTTTTCGCAGGTTTGACTGGCGTTGACCGGGAGTGGTTATTAAAGGTGTGGGACCCACCTTGCCACTTGTCCAATAAGTGGTGGTGTTAGTTTTCGGGGGAAAATAAAGATGAGAGGTATTAGGGGGGGTTCAGCCAAGGTGGTTTTAAAGAGAAAAAAAAATAGAAAAAGAGAAGAGAAAGGGTTAGAGAGAGAAGGAGAAGAAGAAGAAGAGAGAAGGAGAAAAGGGTTAGGGTTGAGAGAGATCGAACCCTTGGATCGTCTCAAGGCTAGGAGATATCGACTTCCCCTCGTCTTCCTCTTTTGTAAGAACCGAACCGATTCCCGTTTTGTTAAATTTGGAAAATTAGGGTTTGTTCAAATCTAGTAGTTTATGGTGTTTTTGAGGTGTGAGGATCGTTGGAGACGTCTTGGAGGTGTTTGGATCGAAGATTTGAGCGTTTTCCGGTGACCGGAGGCTCGGGGGAGCTTCGACCACTGTGTTTGGTGGCTGGCCGAGCCTTGTAAGGGCTGGCCGGAGCTGGGCCGGACCCTGTGGGGGCTGGCCGGAGCTGGCCAGGCCGGTGGTCTGCTGGCCGGAGCTGGCCGGGCCTCGTGGAGGTTGGCTGGACCTCGTGGAGGTTGGCCGGACCTCGTGGAGGTTGGCTGGACCTCGGGGTGGCTGGCCGGAACTAGGGTCAGCCACCACCTTGGTGAGCCGGGCCCTAAATGGCCTAAATCACCTCGGCCAAGTTGGGCCGGGTGGGGCCCACGTGCTTGGATGCTCGGGTTTAGTGTTCGGGTGGTTTAAAACGTTCCCCGGACCTTTTATCCTTGACCGAATCGAAAATTGGAATTAAATTGGAAAAGTTGCAATTAACGGGTTTTAGAAACTTGAAACGTTAATTAATTGCCTCGGAAGTCGGAATTCGATTCCGTCAAGTGCGTAGGAACCCTTGAATTATTCTAAGACCGTAGAAACGAAAACGGGAACTTTTGGAGCCCCGGAAGGGCATTTACAAAACCCGGGCAGATTCACCATGTCGGGCGAATCGGGCCTTTGCGGGTCCCTTATCGACAATGTCGAGTATTTGGGGAGTTTGGGAGTGATCGACATTGTCGGGGTTAAGTTTGGGCATCAAGTTTAATGATTTTCAGTTTATTCCTGCGAGTTGTTAAGTGCCTTTAAATTGTGCTCTTTTAGATCGTGCCACGGACCGAGGCAAGGGAAAGCTGGGTGAGTGACTGAGATCATCACTGGAGCTCGTTGGTTGGCTTTTGGGAGAACACGCACGAGGTAGGGAAAAGTAGCCGGATCTCGGCCCTGACTAGGGAAAGTTAACAGTAGAAATGCATGTGACACTAGGGTGTCGTGGGTTAAGTAGGTTTATTTGAATATTAGAAAAGCATGATACGGGAACGTAGCGAACATTGGAAATGCATGTGACACTTAGTAGTGTCGTAGGAGCAGAGAACTTAGCGTTAGTGGAATTACTGGAGGCATATGACCATGCCCGAATGTTGATTGTGAACTTATCGATATTAGGAGTACTGGAGGCATATGACCATGCCCGGAGGTTGATTGTGAAACTGTTGATGTTAGGACTGTTGGAGGCATTGGTTAAGCCGGAGGTTGTTGTGTGATTCGTGTCTTGGGTGGCCATAAGAGCCCGTGTTACTGTTGTGTCTTGGGTGGCCATGAGAGCCCGTGTTACTGTTGTGTCTTGGGTGGCCATGAGAGCCCGTGTTACTGTTGTGTCTTGGGTGGCCATGAGAGTCCGTGTTACTGTTGTGTCTTGGGTGGCCATGAGAGCCCGTGTTACTGGTGTGTCTTGGGTGGCCATGAGTGCCGGTGTGGTTGTTGAGCCCGTGAGTTACTGTTGGAGTCTTGGGTGGCCATGAGTGCCCGTGGGGTTGTTGAGCCCGTGAGTTACCGTTGGTGTGTCTTGGTTGGCCGTGAGTGCGGTGGGGTTGTTGAGCCCGTGAGTTATGGTTGGTGTGTCTTGGGAGGTCGTGAGTGCCCGTGGGTTGTTGAGTCCGTGTTTTACTGTTGGTGTCTTGGGTGGCCATGAGTGCATGTGGAGTGTTGAACCTGCGCTGTTGCTGCTTGTTGAACTTTGCGTGTGATTGTGATTGTGTTTTCCCGGGGTTAGTAACCCGACTTCGTGTCGGGGAGTGGTGTGGATTTTGGTAGGTTACGAGCATTCTTTGGCTGGCCTGACCAAATTCGAGTCTCGACAGGTTATGAGCATTCTTTGGCTAGCCTGTTCCCTGTCCGGATCTCGAAAGGTTATGAGCATTCTTTGGCTAGCCTGATCCGTGACCGAGTCTCGGCAGGTTACGAGCATTCTTTGGCTGGCCTGATCCGTGTTCGAGTCTCGGCAGGTTGTGAGCATTCTTTGGCTAGCCTGATCCGTGTTCGTGTCTTTGGAGGAGGTCATAAATGGTTGTGTCGGGTTTACTTTACGAGTTTGAGGTTGAGTCTGGTGAGGGAGGTTACTGGGCAGCTGGTATGCGATCCTTTGTGATCTTGTTTGTTGTGCGATCCTTTGTGATCTTGGGTGTTGTGTGGTGGTCTTTGAGTCCTTGGAAGAGGTCGTGATCGTTGTGTCGGGTCTACCTTACGTGTCCAAGTGTCGAGTCGATTGAGGAAGGTCACCGTACGTGTGTGTTAGTCGGAGTACTTGAGTTTGGGATAGTGATCCCCGGTGTTGAGTTTGTTGTTGGTGTTACCGGCATTGTCTGCTAATTATGCCGTAGTCAGTCTGTTATCCGTGGTGGTGAGCGAACGCTCACCCCTAGCTGCTTTTTCTACATGTACCGGTCGTAGGTTAGACTAGGTGAGCTTCCGAAGCTTGAAGAGCAAGGAGCGGGACTCTGGGTTTATTTTGAATCTAGCGACGGATACCATACTTTTGTCCACTTGTTGGGACGTTTTTTTTAAATTGTAAATTTTATTTTGTTAAACTAAACTGGTATTTTAAAGTGTTTAAATGGAAAAGGTTTCAAAGTGTTTATTAATTTAAATGTTCGGGTCCCGAGTTCGGTTTACTGAAATTGGGGCGTGACAGCTTGGTATCAGAGCTCGAGGTTTCACACCTCGGACTGTACGTCAATTAGGTGGGGAGAGTCGAGTCGGTAAAGTCCCGTCGTACGTTGGGTACGCAGGTCGGGAACCGTGTGTAGACCCGTTGTGTTGTGAGTCCTGCTTGTGCTTGTGTGTGTGCAGTGCGGGGTTACTGGCATACTGTTTGTGTGTTGCTGCGTGAAAAGTTTTTAAGCTGTCGCGACACGACTCAGGGGCGCCCCTGTGGTCGAGCGTGACGGTGTTGACGTCAAGTGGGTACAATGTAGTTCGGGGACACCTGGACCGGGTTGTAACTACCTGATGTTAAGAAATGGGGTTTTGTAATGAAAAAGAGAAAAATTTTAAATTGTTTGGCCCGGTGGGCGTGTTGTGGAGTTTTGGTTGGCCATGTGGGCGTGCTTGTTTATGTTGGCCCGGTGGGCGTGTTGTGGAGTTTTGGTTGGACCTGTGGGCGTGCTTGTTTATGTTGGCCCGATGGGCGTGTTGTGGAACTTTTGTTGCCCCGGTGGGTGGGTGTCGTTGTTGTTGTTTTTATGGGTGTTTGGTCGGGTTGGCTTGTGATTGAGGTTGAATGACTTGTGTTTAGGTCTTTGTTTTGGTACTTGTGTTTTGGTTGGTGGTCGACCGTCTGCGACGCCCAGTTGTGCGGGTCTCTATGGGCAGGGTAGGATACTAGTGCCCTAGGGTGGACGTAGCGGGTGTGATGATTGCGAAATCATCACCGCTACGGGACGGGTCTTGGCCCGGCCCGATAGGAGACGTGGTTGGGGCCACTGTTTTGGCGCGAAATCTGAAATGGTCCGGCTTGGTTGCCGGCCCGGTAAGCCACACGGCACGGCTTGGATGCCGGCCCGGAAGGTGGCACGGCCCGGCCCGGAGGGGGCACGGACCGACTGGCGTGCCGGCCCGGTAGGTGATACGGCCCGGCCCACGTGCCGTCCTGGTCCAGCCAGCTACTTTCAAAAAAAAAATTCGTTGTGCGTTTAGGTTTGTGGTTGTGTGACTCGGTTCACGTTCGTGCGGTTTGAGCGTTGGTTTTGCGTGGTTGTGTTCACGGTTGTGGGCCGTAGGCTCGGCGTTAAAGGATGAGGTCTTGGGTTCGAGACTCATCGTTGACGTACGGTAGTAATACAACGCCTCGGGGTGAGAGTCTCACCACAGAGAGAGGTTAGGGTTGGTGCGCTGCGGCGCCATGCGAACTAGGTTTCCCCTATATGAACGGGTGTTCGGGGTTTCCCTCGCGTGAATGGGTTGGTTGAGGTTTCCTTCACGTGACTGGGTTGGTTGAGGTTTCCTTCTATGATCGGGTTGTTGGGGTTTTAATAATGTGAGCAATGGTGTGTGCTCAGTTGAGAGTGTGATCCCCGTCTTGAGGTTTCCCTACGTGATCGGGTATTTGGGTGATTGAGGTTGTGAACAATAGTGATTACTGAATTGAGGACGTGTTTCCCGTGTCGAGGTTTATCTTACGTAAGCGAGTACTTGAGGTGTTGATGGTGTGAGAAGTGTGACGTTTGGCATCCGGTTTTGAGGTGGTGGTTTGCCCTGGTTAGATCGGTAAGTCTTTAGTGCATTACTAGTATGCCATAATCGAACGGGTGTCCGTGGAGGTGAGCATAACGCTCATCCCCTTTACTACTTTTCCCGCAAGGGACGAGTAGCGAACACTGGTTTGGTTGCGGAAAGTTAAAAGTAAATGCCTAGAGGACCGTGTGAGGGTTGCACTAGACCTTACCGGGGTGACTAATGGAGTGGGTGTTCGGTTTCCGGTTTGGGCGTCGGTTTCATTGGATGCCGGGATATCACACTCGTTTGTTCGTCGAGTTGTGCTGAGAGGTTGGGGCTGAGTTTAGAGCCGTTGAGTCCACCCCTGCGTCGGGACACGCCGGTTGGTGGTGGGGTGGTGTTGACTAGGGTCTGTCGTGCCTGCGGAGCTGGAGAAGCGAACCGATACAGGAGGTTCGAGAGAGGGCTCAAGAACCCTGATGCTGGATCGAGCCCTCACCCTGAGGATCGGATATGTTTGGAGTTGGTAGGCACGACGACGGTAGTGGAGCGAGGTCTTAAAGAGACTGCGAGGATCCGTGAGGATCGGCAGCGCCTGAGCTTGTGCGTGTATCTGTGGGAAGGATACTTACGAAATGACAACCTTTAAACGTAATCTTGGGAGTGGATTGGCTGGCGAAGTGCCGAGCCAATACCGACTGTTACTGACGACGAGCTGCAAGAGTCGCAACATTCACGTCTGACAGTGCACGTGGGTAGCACTAAGAGGAGCGCGACATCAGGTGGCATGTAGAGTGGAGCGGGATGCGGAGAGCGATCGCGGAGTTAGTATCGCGATGCCTCACTCGTCAGTAGGTGAGAGCCGAACAACAGCGTCCCGCTGGATTATTGCAGCCACTGCGGGTTGCACAGTGGAAATGGGGGCACGTCACGATGGGTTTCGTGAGCGGTTAGCCGAGTTCACCTACAACAACACCTTTCAGGCCAGTATCATGATGGCACCGTTCGAAGCGTTGTATGGTAGGCTGGGTCGATCGCCCGTGTGCTGGGCAAAAGTGAGGAATAAGAGTTTACTGGGTCCATAACTGGACCGAGAGACAACCGAGTCGGTCGTGCCGAAGCATGAGCGGTTGAAGACCGCGCATAGTCAGTAGGAGCTACGCTGACAGACGGCGCCGACCTCTCGAGTCAGCAGTTGGGGGTCATGTATCCCTAGAGGTGAGTCCGAAAGGTGGACTAAAGCGTTTCAACCGCGGCGGAGGCGGGTTAGCCCCGTGGCGTATCGAGCCTTTCGAGGTCTTGAGTACGTTATTGAGCGGGCAGATGTTGAGGTAGCAGGTGATGTCTCGTATGAGGAGAAACTGGTTTGGGAGATGGATCCGCGGGAGCAGGTCCTGCGCGAAAAGGTTATCCGCTTATAACTGGTGTTGTGACAACACCACGAGGCCAAGTCGACTTGGGAACGCGAGGACGAGGCTCGCGCGAGGTACCCTGACCGGTTCGACTCCTGAAGTGCGTTGTTTTAAATTTCGCGGACGAAATTCCTTTCAGGGTGGTAGATTGTAATAACCACTCCCGGTCAACGCCAGTCAAACCTGCGAAAAACAAGAAAATTTAAAATTTTTAAGACTGACACTTAATTGAACCTAAAATGACCCCGAGAGTCATACCAGACTTAAGTTAACCCCGTTATCGAACAAAGTGAGTTCCGGGGAACTCAGGGCAACTTTCTGTTCAATTTGGGAAATGTTGACTTTTCGCTGGAAAAGTCAACCGAGCGACGTTTTGGTCCATTCGAGGACCGTTTTGGATCCAAAAAGCTTAGCCGTCATCGCAGTGGTCTTAGTTGAGTCGTTTCCTTGTAGCTCGTCAAGTTTCGTAATTTCTTAGGAAAAGTGCCCGTTCGGGGCCCAAAACGTCCGTTTTTCGCGAATCTGATTGGAAAATATCTTGTAGATATTTTCTCAAAAGGTGTGGGACCCACCTTGCCATTTGTCCAATAAGTGGTGGTGTTAGTTTTGGGGGGAAAATAAAGATGAGAGGTATTAGGGGGGGTTCGGCCAAGGTGGTTTTAAAGAGAAAAAAATAGAAAAAGAGAAGAGAAAGGGTTAGAGAGAGAAGGAGAAGAAGAAGAAGAGACAAGGAGAAAAGGGTTAGGGTTGGGAGAGATCAAACCCTTGGATCGTCTCAAGGCTTGGAGAGATCGACTTCCCCTCGTCTTCCTCTTTGGTAAGAACCGAACCGATTCCCGTTTTGTTAAATTTGGAAAATTAGGGTTTGTTCAAATCTAGTAGTTTATGGTGGTTTTGAGGTGTGGGGATCGTTGGAGACGTCTTGGAGGTGTTTGGATCGAAGAGTTGAGCGTTTTCCGGTGACCGGAGGCTCGGGGGATCTCCGGCCACCGTGTTTGGTGGCTGGCCGAGCCTTGTAAGGGCTGGCCGGAGCTGGGCCGGACCCTGTGGGGGCTGGCCGAAGCTGGGCCGGACCCTGTGGGGGCTGGCCGGAGCTGGCCAGGCCGGTGGGCTGCTGGCCGGGCCTCGTGGAGATTGGTCGGACCTCGTGGAGGTTGGCCGGACCTCGTGGAGGTTGCCCGGACCTCGTGGAGGTTGGCCGGACCTCGTGGAGGTTGGCCGGACCTCGGGGTGGCTGGCCGGAACTAGGGCCAGCCACCACCTTGGTGAGCCGGGCCCTAAATGGCCTAAATCACCTCGGCCAAGTTGGGCCGGGTGGGGCCCACGTGCTTGGGTGCTCGGGTTTAGTGTTCTGGTGGTTTAAAACGTTCCCCGGACCTTTTATCCTTAACCGAATCGAAAATTGGAATTAAATTGGAAAAGTTGCAATTAATGGGTTTTAGAAACTTGAAATGTTAATTAATTGTCTCGGAAGTCGGAATTCGATTCCGTCAAGTGCGTAGGGACCCTTGAATTATTCTAAGACCGTAGAAACGAAAACGGGAACTTTTGGAGCCCCGGAAGGGCATTTACAAAACCCGGGCAGATTCGCCATGTCGGGCGAATCGGGCCTTTGCGGGTCCCTTATCGACAATGTCGAGTATTTGGGGAGTTTGGGAGTGATCGACATTGTTGGGGTTAAGTGTGGGCATCAAGTTTAATGATTTTCAGTTTATTCCTGCGAGTTGTTAAGTGCCTTTAAATTGTGCTCTTTTAGATCGTGCCACGGACCGAGGCAAGGAAAAGCTGGGTGAGTGACTGAGATCATCACCGGAGCTCATTGGTTGGATTTTGGGAGAACACGCACGAGGTAGGGAAAAGTAGCCGGATCTTGGCCCTGACTAGGGAAAGTTAACAGTAGAAATGCATGTGACACTAGGGTGTCGTGGGTTACGTAGGTTTATTTGAATATTAGAAAAGCATGATACGAGAACGTAGCGAACATTGGAAATGCATGTGACACTTAGTAGTGTCGTAGGAGTAGAGAACTTAGCGTTAGTGGAATTACTGGAGTCATATGACCATGCCCGGAGGTTGATTGTGAACTTATCGATATTAGGAGTACTGGAGGCATATGACCATGCCCGGAGGTTGATTGTGAAACTGTTGATGTTAGGACTGTTGGAGGCATTGGTTATGCCGGAGGTTGTTGTGTGATTCGTGTCTTGGGTGGCCATGAGAGCCCGTGTTACTGTTGTGTCTTGGGTGGCCATGAGAGCCCGTGTTACTGTTTTGTCTTGGGTGGCCATGAGAGCCCGTGTTACTGTTGTGTCTTGGGTGGCCATGAGAGCCCGTGTTATTGTTGTGTCTTGGGTGGCCATGAGAGCCCGTGTTACTAGTGTGTCTTGGGTGGCCATGAGTGCCGGTGGGGTTGTTGAGCCCGTGAGTTACTGTTGGAGTCTTGGGTGGCCATGAGTGCTCGTGGGGTTGTTGAGCCCGTGAGTTACCGTTGGTGTGTCTTGGGTGGCCGTGAGTGCCGTGGAGTTGTTGAGCCCGTGAGTTATGGTTGGTGTGTCTTGGGAGGCCGTGAGTGTCCGTGGGTTGTTGAGTCCGTGTTTTACTGTTGGTGTCTTGGGTGGCCATGAGTGCATGTGGAGTGTTGAACCAGCGCTGTTGCTGCTTGTTGAACTTTGCGTGTGATTGTGATTGTGTTTTCCCGGGGTTAGTAACCCGACTTCGTGTCGGGGAGTGGTGTGGATTTTGGCAGGTTACGAGCATTCTTTGGCTGGCCTGACCAAATTCGAGTCTCGACAGGTTCTGAGCATTCTTTGGTAGCCTGTTCCGTGTCCGGATCTCTAAAGGTTATGAGCATTCTTTGGCTAGCCTGATCCATGACTGGGTCTCGGCAGGTTACGAGCATTCTTTGGCTGGCCTGATCCGTGTTCGAATCTTGGCAGGTTGTGAGCATTCTTTGGCTAGCCTGATCCGTGTTCGTGTCTTTGGAGGAGGTCATAAATGGTTGTGTGGGGTTTAGTTTACGAGTTTGAGGTTGAGTCTGGTGAGGGAGGTTACTGGGCAGCTGGTATGCGATCCTTTGTGATCTTGTTTGTTGTGCGATCCTTTGTGATCTTGGGTGTTGTGTGGTGGTCTTTGAGTCCTTGGAAGAGGTCGTGATCGTTGTGTCGGGTCTACCTTACGTGTCCAAGTGTCGAGTCGGTTGAGGAAGGTCACCGTACATGCGTGTTAGTCGGAGTACTTGAGTTTGGGATAGTGATCCCCGGTGTTGAGTTTGTTGTTGGTGTTACCGGCATTGTCTGCTAATTATGTCGTAGTCAGTCTGTTATCCGTGGTGGTGAGCGAACGCTCACCCCTAGCTGCTTTTCCTACAGGTACCGGTCGCAGGTTGGACTAGGTGAGCTTCCAAAGCTTGAAGAGCTAGGAGCGGGACTGGGTTTATTTTGAGTCTAGCGACGGATACCATACTTTTAGGGACGTTTTTTTTAAATTGTAAATTTTATTTTGTTAAACTAAACTGGTATTTTAAAGTGTTTAAATGGAAAAGGTTTCAAAGTGTTTATTAATTTAAATGTTCGCGTCCCGAGTTCGGTTTACTGAAATTGGGGCGTGACACGTATACTAGTTTGGATAGTACATACGAGATGAGCGGTCTTGATTATATAATATGCGAGAGACCGACACGTATTGATTGAAATTGTCAGTTCCACTATGTGCATGAACATATTTAGCCTTACAGTAGTATAACGTATGACGTTGTCTCGTTCATTCTTTTTTATGTGATATGTATGAGTACTATACGATCTTATGTTGTATATGAGGCATGCTAAGTATTTATATCGTTCAATTATCAATACTACGATAGTCGGGAAAGATGACGGGTTTTGGGGTTTTGGTCAATGTAAGCCAACTTCTGCTGGCCGATGGATGCATATATCCATCGGCCAGCTTTTTCATCGACGGATGCATATATCCATCGTTCAATATATATATATATATTTTTAATTATTTCCACTATTTTAATTTTATCTTTGAACTTGGGCATCGAATTGAAACCCGACATTGAGCGACCGATGTCCATAATTCACAAGTTTATAATCATTAGATTGATATTGTTGTAAAAAAGTTATATAATGTATTTGATCACAAAAAAAAAACAATATTTTGTACTTCGAATCGAGAAAACGATCAAGAAAGTTTGTGTTATCCTTGTCTTAGTATTATATAACAGGTAAATTACAAATACCTACCCCTAACTTGTCACGTTTATCTGATACCTAACCCCTAACTTTTTTTTAACTGGTACATATCCCGATGTGTAGTTATATGACAAATTGCCCATTTTTCTGTTAACTTTTTTCTAAAATGACGAAAATACCCTCAACCACACTTCAATAATAATTTTTAAAAAATTATTTAAAAAATCACTTTTGTTATATATATATATATATATACTTACTGAATCACTTTAATTTTATTTAAAAAAATATTTTAAAAAATATTTTAAAAATCACTAAGGGCATTTTCGTCATTTTAGAAAAAAGTTAACAGAAAAAGGGTTTATTTGTCATATAACTAAACATCGGGGTAGGTATCAGTTAAAAAAAGTTAGGGATAGGTATCAGATAAACGTGATAAGTTAAGGGTAGGTATTTGTAATTTATCCTTATATAAATATAAAAACAATGTAGCGCACATGATAAAATTAACCTGCTATAAATAATTAGTTGACAATAGGTACTAGGTACGTTGATAACAAAAGTTATTTAATTTAATTTAATTATATAAAGCTCTTTAATTTAAGAAAAACTTAAATAGTGTATAATATATATTGTAAACATTCATATATCACAAAAGCTCCTTAGTTGAGTTGGTAAAAGGCACAGCCTTTGTGCACTGAGGTCAGAGGTTCGAACCTCATGGCACACAGCCTTTGGGCGCGCGGGTCGGGCAGTGATGTGGTGGGTTTGGACTCGCGCGTGGCGGGTCTTGGCAAGTGACGTGGTGTCGTATCGGGCGGTTCTTGGTTAGACAACTCTTTTTTCTATTAATCTATTATTACACTTGGGCAACAGATACACTTGGCTGACGGATTGGATCCATGGCTAGAGTGAAAACCTTGGCTGACGAATTGGATCCCTGGCTAGAGTGAAAACCTTGGCCTGACGGATTGGATCCGTGGCTAAAGTGACAACCTTGGCTAACGGATACACTTGGCTGACAGATTGGATCCGTGGCTAAAGTTTTTACCCTACCGACGGATGTACGCATCCGTCGGCCAAATACTTGGCCGACGGACCTTGGCCGACAGATGCATCCGCCAGCTAAGAACTTGGCCGACGGATACGTCCTATTAGGCAACGGATCCAATCCGTCAGCCAAGTACTTATCTGCAGTAGTGAACGTAGAACTAATCTCATCCTTTGGAATCTTTTATTGGATAGGTGAGATTTGTTTTCCAATTTTAACTACACGCGCATAAAAGTATGCTGAAATTGGTTTTAATTTCAAATTTGAGGGTAATTTCGACTTTTTTTCACCAAGTTTACTATTTTGATCTTTCCCGCTTCGTTTCAACTCCAATTTAATTTTTTCTTGCGCCAATAATTTTCTTTTTCCAAGACCTATCTATCAAGTAGCATATTGAATATGTTTTGAAGCAAGAAAAAAAAACGATTTACTCAAACAAAAAAAGGGAAACGAAATTAATTTATGTTTAGTAATTTTCAATTGTATGTGTACGATAAACTTAATGTATGTTTATGTTGTAAAGTGAAAAGTTATGGGTAGTATACAACAAATGCGTTTGCAAACACATACAGTTAGCTTACACATACAGATGAAAATGGTAAAAACATACATTCAATTCAGCTTACACATACAAATGAAAATGGGAAGAACATACATTAATTTTAGCTTACACATATGCGGTTGCGAAAACATAAAAACATACATTAAGTTTAGCCTACACATACAAATGAAAATGGAAAGAACATAAATTGAGTTTTAGCTCCTATAAACATACATTAGGTTTAGCGTACACATACAACTGAAAATTACAAAACATACATTAATTTCGTTTATTTTTTTTGTTTATTTGAGTAAATCATTTTTTCTTGCTTCAAAACATATTCAATATGCTACTTGATAGATAGTTCTTGGAAAAATAAAAATATTGGCGCAAGAAAAAATTAAATCGGAGTTGAAACGAAGCGGGAAAGATCAAAATAGTAAACTTGGTGAAAAAAACGAAAATTGCAGCCAATTCGTACCTGTCTCGCGTCCACTTACCGAAACTACCCCATGCAGATGCGCGTGAACCAAGTTTACATGTATAATTACTGAAAATTATGGGCCGTAGATTTTCTATATTGGAAGGTGTAGATTGGTTCTATGTTCCTATCTAAGAAGTGGTTTGTACTTGATAGCCCTTATATATATATATATATATATATATATATATAGAGAGAGAGAGAGAGAGAGAGAGAATAGCTTTCAGGTGCATATTTTCTTAAAATACAAATGGTGCGAACCATGTAAATCTGCGGAAATAAAACATAATTACAAATTATTTCTGTACATTTACATTTCTGATTTACATTTACGTTAGACTATCCTATTTTTGATTTATATAAAAAAAATATAATATCTCTAAAATAAAATGTAATTACATTTTTTTTTCCGTAGATATACATGAAGTTCGCATATTTGTATCATAAGAGAGGTGTATACCTGAAATTTTCCCTATATATATAGGTATGCTTTCAAATGTTATCACTTTCTTAATTTGTTAGTTGTTACATTATTTCGGATCGTTAGATCAATTTCATCCAATGGCTCTAAACGCAATGGCACATAGCTGTAATTAAATCAAAATTTCAATTATTGTGCGTAATTTCACACTGTCCAAGGACAATATAGACATTTTGCTTTCTCTGTTATCTAACCCTAAACTAATCCCCCACACCCCTCATTTACTCACGCATGCAGGTTCTTCTCTACTTCTTGTCGCCTCCGACATCCGACCTCTCCTCGTAGTTTTTCCCGTCCGACTGATTTCCCCAGCCACGAGCTTCGCGCTTCACGAACTCGTGCTTCACCGTGGGAAGCACACCATCGGATTTGGGTCATCGTCGTGAGGACCGAAAAGCTCGTCTTCTTCATCAGTGACCGCCGCCACCGTTCTGGTTCATAGCCCCTCCTCCGATCCTCTCGCTGGTGCATGAACCAAGAGAGAGAAGCGGCGCTGCTACTTACTGTGCAGATCGAGTCTCAGGCGAAGCGAGGTCCATCGTTGAAAGCTTCAAATCTGTGACCGGTAAAGCCACAAAACCACTGATGCGTGTGAACCAAAGCAGATCCTCCGTGGGTCTCCAGTCGTGGATGATCCCGGAGATCGAGACGATGAAGCTCTTCCTTCGTGATTTCCATCGAGCTCGCCACCACCGACATGGCTGGATCCGAGTCCGTCTTCATATTCTCCGGCGCTGGATCTGGGTAAGGTCGCCGCAGATCTGAGCACTTGCTGGATCTCCGACCTCCATTGCTTCTCAGTTCTCGCCGTGAAACAATTGTCGTGTTGCCTCCATCAGACATGGTGCAGCTCGACCTCGGCTAGGAGCCTGCAGATCCGGGACGATCCCGTTGTGCCCAACAGTGACCACCGCCTGTAAACTTCGGTGTAATTTTTTGCAAGTTTGTAAACAAAAGTGTAATTTTTTGTAATAGTTGTTTAAAGTTGTATGATTTAAACTTTCGTATTCTGTAACATTTTGCGTGTTTTTTTTTGTAATCTTTGGTGTAGTTTTGTGTAACATTTTGTTTAGTGTTCTGTAATTGATTTCCTAGTATTTTTAGGAATATTTTAATTCTGTAACTTCCATGTATAAATCTGTGACTTCTATGTTATAATTATGTTATTATAAGGTATATTTATATAACTTAGAATTTTGTAACTTTGGCTATAGTTTATGAGGAACCACTGCAGGATTCTAGCAAACTTCTTAAGAAACGTAAAGGTGAGGCATCTGAAATTGAACTGGCGAATGCTGTAAAGCAGCCTCGTCGGACATTATGAAAAGTGTATGTTGGAATGCGAGGGGATTGGACAACCCCCAAGCATTCCGTAACCTCCGGGGTTTAATCCGAAAGTATATCCTTGATGTACTATTTATTTCGGAGACGAAATTGTCAGTAAAAGGTGTGGATGATTTAGTTGTCGGCTTGGTCTTGACTATTTCATTGGTGTCCCTGCAAGGTGTCCATGTACTTGGCCTCTGTCGTAGATTCGGCAATGGTATCTTGTTTTAAGCTCTCCCAGCTAAAGCTCTGCCATTCAGCAGAAACACATATCCTGACTGACTTCTAAAGTCATCTGGATTTGTCTTGGAAAACTAGCGTCTACTCATCCTTCGACGACTAGTTCAACATCATCTTTCCCCCGGGTTAGACTGATGTCTACTGGTACAACATAAGGCTTACGAGACGTACGGTCTCATACATGTCATGGCATATATGATCGATCCTGCCCCCAGGCGCATAGGATTCTCATCATCCTTTTCAGCTCATCATGTGTCTTAGGACACTGAGTCTTGCTGAGATGAATGTCATGACTAGTGGGTAAGAGTCCTTTCTTTGAATCGAGCATTAAGAACCTACTCAATGCCTTGTTCACATAGGTTCCCTGACTTAAATCCAAGACCCTCTTGGTGCGATCTCTACATACCTTAATCCTTAAGATATAAGAAGCATCGCCTAAGTCCTTTATTGAAAAACACTTCCTCAACCAAGCTTTAGTCTCGTGCAAGGTTGGGATGTTGTTTTCAAATAGAACCATAAAGGTAATATTGCTCCCACTAGCCTTCTTATAAACGCAAGATTCATCCTCATTCTTGATTAAGCCAAATCCAATTACAGCTTCATCAGAACGAAGGATCCAACTCCGAGAAGTTCGTTTCAATCCATAAATGGATTTCAACAACTTATAAATCTTTCCCTTATTCTTCGGATCGTCAAAACCTTTGGGCCGAGACATACAAACGTACTCAGTCAAATTTCCATTTAGGAAAGCAGTTTTGACATCCACTTGCCATATCTCGTAATTATGATACGCAGTTATGTCAAGAAGAATTTGGATCGATTTTGACCATAACAACTAGGGAGTAGGTTTCCTCATAGTCAATCCATTGGATATGCCTATAACCTTTCGCCACCAATTGAGCTTTGTAGGTCAGAGGGTTGTCGTCCATGTCCATCTTCACCTTGAAGATCCATTTGCATCCGATGGTCCTCACACCATTGATGGGATCAAACGGTTCCCAGACTCGGTTGTCCGACATGGATTGCATTTCCTCCCTCATGGCTCTCAGCCATAACTCAGAGTCGGGCCCATCCACGACTTCCTGAAAGGTGGCTGGATCATCGTGATCCACCATGAATTATTCATTGTCACCTCCGGATACCATATCTTGGAGGTGGAAGATTGATCCTTTCAAATCGCCTTGGACCTTCCGGAATTGCAACAGGAATTGGTTCTTACTCTACGACAATCTCTGGCTCCTTTCTATTGGGTTGTCAATTGGTTTAGACAGATCTGTACCATCATGGTGGGGACGATATTCTTCACAAACTCCTTTATTGTGCTGACAAGTTAGGTGGATGGGGAAAGTCGAAGTTCGGAAAATTGAGGAGGGACATTTTGTTAGCATCTGATATCTTAGAAAAAGCTTATGAAGGGGGAAGAAGTGCAGCAGATTGGGAGCTAATTCATTCTCTGGAAGAAACAAAATCTCGGCTGCTACTCCTTGAAGAAGAGTATTGGAGGCAAAGTGTCACGCCCCAAATTCAGTATAACAGAACCCGGAACGCGAACGGTAAAACAATAAAACCATTTTCAAACCTTTTAAATAAATCGCTTAAAATCACCATTTAGTTAATCAAAATAATAATTTACAACTCCAAAGTACGTCCCACAAAGCGGACAAAAGACAAGGCGTATGTCGCTAAACTCAAAAGGAAACCCGGACTCCCGCTCCCAGCTCTTCAAGCTTCGAGAGCTCACCTAGTCCGTCCCGCGACCAGTACCTGTAGGAAAAGCAGCTAGGGGTGAGCGTTCGGTCACCACCACGGATACCAGACTGACTAAGACATACTAGCAGACAATGCCGGAAACACCAACAACAAACCCAATACCGGGGACTACTATCCCCAACTCAAGTAACCCGACTGATACACAACTGTTACTTTCCCCAACCGACTCAACAATCGGACACGTAATGTAGACCCGACACAACGATTACGACTTTTTCCAAAGACACGAAAGATAACCATGCAACACCCAAGATCACAAAGGATCGCACACCAAACAAGATCGCAAAGGATCGCACTCCAGCTACTCAGTCCCTATGCACTTTTCCCAACACGACGGTTGGATCAGGCGGTCAACCTGTCGCACTTTTCCCAACACGACGGTTGGATCAGGCGATCGACCTGTCGCACTTTTCCCGACACCCAATCGGATCAGGCTGTCGACCTGTCGCACTTTTATCCACACGACGGTTGGATCAGGCTGTCGACCTGTCGCACTTTTCCCAACACGACGGTTGGATCAGGCGGTCGACCTGTCGCACTTTTCCCGACAGGTAGTCGGATCAGGCTGTCGACCTGTCCCACCCAACCGTAGGCAACCACAATCACAATTACAAGCAAAGTCCAACAACAGCAACAACACCGGTTTAACACTCCACAGGCACTCATGGCCACCCAAGACACCAACAGTGAAACACGGGTTCAACAACCCCACGGGCACTCATGGCAACCCAAGACACACCAATAGTAAAATACGGGCTCAACAACCCCACGGGCACTCATTGCCACCCAAGACACACCAATAGTAAAATACGGGTTTAACAACCCCACGGGCACTCATGGCCACCCAAGAAACCAATAGTAAAACACGGGTTCAACAACCCCACGGGCACTCATGGCCACCCAAGACACACCAACAGTAAAATACGGGCTCAACAACCCCACGGGCACTCATGGCCACCCAAGACACACCAACAGTAAAAATACGGGTTTAACAACCCCACGGGCACTCATGGCCACCCAAGACACACCAACAGTAAAATACGGGCTGAACAACCCCACGGGTACTCATGGCCACCCAAGACACACCAACAGTAAAATACGTGTTTAACAACCCCACGGGCACTCATGGCCACCCAAGACAACAACAATAAAACACGGGCTCAACAACCCCACGGGCACTCATGGCCACCCAAGACACACCAACAGTAAAATACGGGTTTAACAACCCCACGGGCACTCATGGCCACCCAAGACACCAACAGTAAAACACGGGTTCAACAACCCCACGGGCACTAATGGCCACCCAAGACACAAACTAAACAATCAACCTCCGGGCATAACAAAATGCCTCCCCGAAAAGTTCACTGCTCCTACGACACTACTAAGTGTCACATGTATTTCTATTGTTCGATACGTTCCCGTATCATACGACACCACCCGGTGTCGCCTGCCTTTCTATTATTTGATAAACTTACTTAACCCACGACACATAAGTGTCACATGCATTTCTACTGTTAACTTTCCTTAGTCAGGGCCGAGATTCGGCTACTTTTCCCTACCTCGTATGCTTTCCCCAGAAGCTCACAAACAAGCTCCGGCGTGATCACGATCACTCGCCTAGCTTTCTCTTTCCTCTGTCGGCGGCACGATCTAATAAGAACACAATTTAAAACACTTTTAAGTTCGTAGGCATAAACTGAATTTTAATACACTTGACACCCAAACGCAACCCCGACAATGTCGATCACTCCCAAACTTCCCAATTACTCGACATTGTCGATAATGGGCCCGAAAAGGCCCGTTTCGCCCGACCCGGCGAATCTGCCCGGGATTGGAAAACGTCCTTCTGGGGCTCCGAAAATTCCCGTTTTCGTTTCCACGATCTTAGAATAATTCAAGGGTTCCTAAGCACTCGACGGAATCACTTTCCGAATTCCGAGTAATTTAATTCGCGTTTAAAGTTTCTAAACCCTTCATTTACAACTTTTACAATTTAAATCCAAAATTCGTTCCGGGTGTGGATTAACGACTTGGGGATCGTCCTAAACCACCCGAACACGAAAACCCGATACCCGGGCATGTGGGCCCCACCCGACCATCCTTGGCCATGGGTGGCTAGGGCCGGTTTGGGGCCGGTTCACCATGGTGGTGGCCGGTCCTAGCTCCGGCCAGCCACCCCATGGTCCGGCCAGCGCCATACACGGTGGCCGGAGCTCCCCTGAGCCTCTGGTCACCGGAAAACGTCCAATCTTCGCTCCAAAACGTCTCTAACGAACCCCACACCTCAACTCCTCCATAAACTACTAGTTTTACCCCAAACCCTAACTTTTAAACTTAACAAAACGAAAATCGGATAGTTGCTCACCGTAGAGAATGACGGTGTGAGCTCGATTATTTTATCGTTGAGACGATCCACCGGTGGAATAGTCGGGAAAATAGCGCACACTCAAACCCTCCTTCTCTTTTCTCTCCTTCCCTTTCCTTTTCTTTCTCTAAAACTCTCCCTTTTCTCCTTTTTGAACCCATGGCCGAACACCCCTCCCCCTTGTAGTCTTCTTGTTTTGTCCAAAAAAACCTAACACCACTACTTGTTTGACAAGTGGCAAGTGGGTCCCACACCTTTTGGAAAATATCTTCTAGATATTTTTCAGTCAGATTCGCGAAATTCGGCTGTTTCGGGCCCCGAACGGGCACTTTTTCCCAAATTGGTCAGAAAGTTGCCTTGACTCCCCCGGAACTCATTTTGGTCGATATCGGGGTCAACTTAGGTCAGGTTTGACCCTCGGGGTCAAATTTAGGTTCATTTAGGTGTCTGTCCAAAAATTTTAAATTTTCCTGTTTTTCGCCGATTTGACTGGCGTTGACCGGGAGTGGTTCTTACACAAAGGGAAAGAGCAGATTGGTTACAATTAGGAGACAAAAGAACATCCTACTTTCATGCTCGAGTATCACGAATGAGAGCACAAAATAACATAGAGGATACTTCGTGAAGGTGGACAGAGGAGTCAACTGATGTGCAATCAGTTCTGGAAAGCCACTTTCAGTTCATATTCACTTATGATAATCCAGGTGATGCAGATATGGTTAGGGCCACTACAGATAACATTATGTCTTTGTCCACTGAAAGTGTAAATATTCTGCAATCTCCTTTTACTGTGGTTGAAGTGAAGCAAGCTATTGCAAGTATTGGAGCTTCGAAAGCTTTCGGCTTGGATGTCTTCCATGCAAGTTACTATCAAAGGTTCTGGGATATAGTTGGATATGATGTTACCACTTACTGTTTGAATATCTTGAATCATGGTGCCTCCATTGAGCCGATTAATCATACACTTATCACCCTCATTCCGAAAAAGACAGGTGCTAGAAAGGCTATAGATTTCTGTCCCATTAGTTTTTGTAATGTTCTATACAAAATTGTATCTAAGGCCCTTGCCTTACGATTAAAAATAGTTCTACCTTTTATTATTGATGAGGCTCAAAGTGTGTTTGTCCCGGGAAGGTTGATAACGGACAACATCATCATAGCATTTGAGCTTGTACACTCACTCAGACATAATATCAGAGGTACAAATCAATGGTATGCTTTAAATTTGGACATGGTGAAGGCTTATGATCGCGTTGAATGGGGATTCCTTGAATATGTTGGTTCAAATGCTTTTCCCAAGGAGATTTATTGATGTTTTTATGACATACATCCGAACAGTTTCTTATTCTTTTAAAGTGAAGGGATATATTACCCCAACCAGGGGTCTTCGACAAGGATGTCCTCTTTCTCCCTATTTGTTTATCATAGTGGCGGAATCACTATCTGCCCTCCTTAGGGGAGCACATTCCAGAGGAGAGTTGGCAGGATTTGGTTGTTCTCACTCTGGACCGAGAATTACTCATCTCTTTTTTGTGGATGATTGCTTGGTTTTTACAAAGGATAAGATAGAGGAGGTTTTCAAGCTAAGATCTATTTTTAACACCTATGAATCTGCAAGCGGGCAACATGTGAATTACTCTAAGACCAGTGTAATGTTCTTCCCGGGTGCAAATGTTGACCTTCGATCCTATCTTCTCAATTTTCTTAATGTACGAGAAGATGGAGGTCATGGAATGTATCTGGGTCTCCCCTCTATGATTGGAAGAAAAAAGGTTGAAGTATTTAAAGGGGTCGTGGACAAAGTGCGAAAGAAGCTACAACTTTGGAAACGCAAACGCTTCTCCATGGGTGGCAGAGAAGTCCTCATTAAGGCAGTCATACATGCAATACCAACTTTTGCAATGAGTATTTTTAAGCTACTTGTCTCGGTCATTCGGTACATAAATATGTTACCATCGAAATCTTTATGGGGAGGCGATGCTGATAGGAGAAGCTTACGCTGGAAAGCTTGAAAGTCTATTTGTACTGCAAAGGTTAAGGGTGGGTTAGTATTCAAGGACCAGAACAGTTTCAAAAAAGCGTTGGTTGGTAAGCAGTTTTGGAGAGTTCTCACCGTCCCTCAGAGTCTCATGTCGAAGGTGATTCTTGATAAATATTGTAAGAACTCTACTGTATGGAATGCTACTGCAGGCAATTCTTCGTCTGAGTTTTGGAGAAGTTTTTTGTGGAGTCGGGATCTGATACGGGGTGGCGCTTTGCTTAGGCCCAGTCACGGTTGAGATGTTCGGGTATTTATGGACCCTTGGTTGCCACATACTTCTTTTTTACCAATTACAACACCTGTTACCTCACAAAGTTCGTTGATTGTGGCTGATTTCTTAACATCGGAAGGAGGATGGGATTTTGCTATTATAGAAGATGTTTTATGGCCCGTGGATTGCTGGAAAGTTCATGCAATCATGAGACCAAGAATTCCGGGAGCGGAATATGGATTTGGTACCTGGATAGGAAGGGCACTTACACGGTCAAATCAGGTTACAGGTTGGCGACATCTCTACATGACAATTTTGTTCATTCCTCATCCTCATCTTGTAGTAGCTGGTGGACATGGTATTGGAAATTGACTGCTCCATCCAAACTCAAAGTGTTCGGCAGGAGATTATGGGGTTACTTAATCCCCACGAGTTTGAACCTAAATAGCCATGGCCTTAAAGTGAGAGGGAATCGTAGAGTATGTGATTTTCCAGTGGAATCCTCGATCCATGTCTTCTTCAAATGCAGATTTGCGAAAGAAATATGGCATCATAGTCCTTTGACTATTCAGGACCCGAGCTATAAACCTATGGATGGCCAGATGATGATTCATGGTGCAGCTGAGATACTTTCAGAATAGGATTTTGTTGCTTGGTTGAGTGTTTGCTATAACATATGGTGGGAACAAAATAAGGTGATATATAGGGGGCTAGTTCGTTCTGCTTCTTCTGTAGCCATTCAGAGTATGGAATGGATTGATTCATATAAACTCAATAATTGTTTATCTCGGAACTTGATCACAAACTTGAACCTTCATCCTCCTCGAAACTGGTGGTGTCCTCCTTCAGTTGGGCTCATAAAGATGAATGTGGATGCTAACGTCAGAACCTATGGTATGGGTATCAGTGTGGTAATTAGAAACTGGGGTGGTGAAGTAGTGGTCGGTTGCATGGATTTTTTGGAGGGTCCATTTCTACCAGATATAGCTGAATTATTGGCCCTGGAAAGAGGGGTTCACCTTTGTCGATAACTTACTCTTCAAATTAGTGAGATTGAGGTGGACTCATGTAAGAACCACTCCCGGTCAACGACAGTCAAACCTGCGAAAAACAGGAAAATTTAAAATTTTTAAGACAAACACTTAAATTAACCTAAATTGACCCCGAGGGTCATACCGGACTTAACTTGACCCCGTTATCGACCAAAATGAGTTCCGGGGGACTCAGGGCAACTTTCTGATCAATTGGGGAAATGTTGACTTTTCGCTGAAAAAGTCAACCGAGCGACGTTTTGGTCCATTCGAGGACCGTTTTGGATCCAAAAAGATTAGCCGTCGTCGCAGCGGTCTTAGTTGAGCCATTTCCTTATAGCCCGCCAAGTTTCGTAATTTCTTGGAAAAAGTGCCCGTTCGGGGCCCGAAGCGCCCGATTTTCGCGAATCTGATTGGAAAATATCAAGTAGAAATTTTCCAAAAGGTGTGGGACCCACCTTTCCACTTGTCCAACAAGTGGTGGTGTTAGTTTTGGGGGGAAATGAGTGGTGAGGGGGTGTGAGAGGTTCGGCCAACACTTAATAGAAAGAAAAGAAAAAGAAGAGAGTGTTTTAGAGAGAGAAGGAGAAGGAGAAGAAGAGAGAAGGGAGAGGAAGTTAGGGTTTTGGAGCACTATTCACTCATCCCACCTTTGGATCGTCTCAAGGCAAGGAGCAATCGTCTTCCCCTCGTCTTCCTCTTGAGTAAGCACCGAACCGATTCCCGTTTTGTTAATTTTTCAAATGTTAGGGTTTGTTAGAGACGTTTTGGAGGTGGTTGGAGGTGAGATTGGACGTTTTCCGGTGACCGGAAGCGCGGGAGGAGCTCTGGCCACCGTGGGTGGTGGACGGTCGGCCATGGGGTGGCTGGCCGGAGCTGGGACCAGCCACCACCATGGTGGCCGAGCCCCACTTTGGACCCTAGGGCCCACGGCCTAGCTTGGTCGGGTGGGGCCCACGTGCTCAGGTGCTCGGTTTTAGTGTTCAGGTGGTTTAAAACGTTCCCCGGACCATTTATCCTTAACCGAATCGAAATTTGGAATTAAATTGGAAAAGTTGTAATTAATGGGTTTTAGAAACTTTAAACGTTAATTAATTGACTCGGAAGTCGGAATTCGATTCCGTCAAGTGCATTGGGATCCTTGAATTATTCTAAGACCGTAGAAACGAAAACGGGAACTTTTCGAGCCCCGGAAGGGCATTTACAAAAACCGGGCAGATTCGCCATATCGGGCGAATCGGGCCTTTATGAGTCCTTTATCGACAATGTCGAGTAATTGGGAAGTTTGGGAGTGATCGACATTTTTGGGGTTACGTTTGGGCGTTAAGTTTATTAAATTTCAGTTTATTCCTGCGAGTTTAAAGTGCATTGAAAATTGTGTTCTTTTAGATCGTGCCGCGGACCGAGGCAAGGGAAAGCAAGGTGAGTGACTGAGGTCACACCGGAGCTCGTTGGTTGGCTTTTGGAGGACTTACTCGAGGTAGGGAAAAGTAGCCGAATCTCGGCCCTGACTAGGGAAAGTTAACTGTAGAATTGCATGTGACACCGGGGTGTCGTGGGTTAATTAGGTTATCAAATATTAGAAAGGCATGATACGGGAACGTAGCAATTATTAGAAAAGCATGTGACACTTAGTAGTGTCGTAGGAGCAGTGAACTTAGCGATATTAGAATTACTGGAGGCATATGACCATGACCGGAGGTTGTTTGTATTATTGTTGAGTTTTGGGTGGCCATGAGAGCCCGTGTTATTATTGTTGAGTTTTGGGTAGCCATGAGAGCCCGTGTTATTATTGTTGAGTTGGGTGGCCATGAGAGCCCGTGTATTATTGTTGAGTCTTGGGTGGCCATGAGAGCCCGCGTTATTATTGTTGGTATCTTGGGTGGTCGTGAGGGCCCGTGGGGTTGTGAACCCGTACTTTACCGTTGGTGTCTTGGGTGGCCATGAGGGCCCGTAGGGTTGTTGAACCCGTGTTTTGTTGTTGGAGTCTTGGTGGCCTTGAGTACCTGTGGAGTTTGGGACTGGTGTCGTTACTGTCTGTTGAACTTTGTTTGTGATTGTGATTGGTTACTTGATGATGGTGGAGGTTGTGTGGTGTAGCTAGCCTCCCGACTGGGATCGGGAGAAGCGGAGAGGTTGTGGGCTAGCTCCCCGACTGGGATCGGGGGAAGGACGCGCGGGTGTGGCTAACCACCCGACTGGGATCGGGTGAAGCGGAGAGGTTCTGGGTTAGCCTCCCGACTGGGATCGGGAGAAGTTGCGCGACAGGTCGACCGCCTGACCTGACTGGATCGGTAAAGGGCGAGAGACAGAGATGGTTACTGAGCAGCTGGTATGCGATCCTTTGTGATCTTGTTTGGTGTGCGATCCTTTGTGATCTTTGGTGTTGCGTGGTTGTCTGTCGTGTCTTTGGAAGAGGTCGTCAATCGTTGTGTGGGGTCTACATCACGTGTCCGAGTGTTGAGTCGGTTGAGGAAGGTTTTGGGTCGTGTGTGTGTCTTTTGAGTCGTTGTTGGTGTCACCGACTTTGTCCGCTAAGTATGTCGTAGTCAGACTGTTATCTGAGGTGGTGAGCGAACGCTCACCCCTAGCTGCTTTTCCTACAGGTACCGTTCGCAGGCTGGACTAGGTGAGCTTCTGAAGCTTGAAGAGCTAGAAGCGGGTTTCTGGGTTATTTTGAGTCTAGTGACATGTACCATGTTTTTGTCCAATTGTTGGGACTTATTTTGAGATGTAAATACTATTGAGTTGAATGACTCGTGATTTTTAAAGTGATTTATAAAAAGGGTTTCAAAGTGTTTATTATTTTAAATGTTCGCGTCCCGAGTTCGGTTTACTGAAATTGGGGCGTGACAGCTTGGTATCAGAGCTCGAGGTTTCACACCTTGGACTGCACGTCAATTAGGTGGGAGAGTCGAGTCGGTAAAGTCCCGTCGTGCGTTGGGTACGCAAGTCGGAACTCGTGTGTAGACCCGTCAGGACTTGAGTCCTGTTTTTTGTTATGTGTTTGTGCAGTATGGAGTTACTGGCACAGTGTTTGTGTGTTGCTGCGTGAAATGTTTTTAAACTGTCGCGACTCGACTCAGGAGCGCTCCTTTAGTCGAGCGTGACGGTGTTGATGTCAAGTGGCTACAATGTAGTTCGGGGACGCCTGGACCGGGTTGTAACTACCTGATGTCAAGAAATGAGACTTTTCATGGAGTGGAAAAAGTTTTAAAAATTGGTTGGCCCTGTGGCATATTTTGGGTTTGTTTGGCCCTGTGGGCGTGTGTGATTCGATTGGCCCTGGAGGCGTACTTTGATGCTGGTTGGCCCGGTGGGCGAGTGTCGTTGTGTTGTTGTTGGCCTTGTCGGTTTATGTTTTGGTTGAGGTTTCGCTTACGTATTATTATAATTAAAGTACAAATAGTGTGAGCGGTGTGACGATTAGTGACAAGTACGTTAGGGTAAACGTGGACCGTGTGAACGTTAGTGTATTTGAACTTGTTGTTTTTTGTGAGTTCGCAAACTGAACGTTTGCGTGTATCCGTGCAGAGGATACTGACTTATGGCTCGCGGTAGACGCGGACGAGCGACGGTATCACGAGGACGGGCGCCCACGCGAAGCTGGCGGGGACGGTCAGCGGGGACACCTGGACGGGTGCCAACCGTTGAGCCTGCCGAGTACGCGGAGGCGCAGGACACTCCTGACGGAGAAGACAGGAGAAGCGACGCGGGACCATCTACAGGCACACCCAGTGTTCCGCCCGTCGTAGACCCACCCGTGACGACTGCCCTAGATGAGCTGACCAGGACAGTCCAGAGTTTAGTGGCGATTATCGCCAGTCGAGAGTCGGCATCGCCAACTCCGGAGGAAGCAGCGGTCCCAGTGAGGCCCGTTCAGACAGAGGATCATACATCCCGGGCACTACTGGATTTCCTGAAGCTCGGGATACCTACATTTGTCGGGGAGCCGAACCCCGACCTAGCCGAGAGGTGGCTAGAGCAGGTCACGCGAGACCTGGATACATCAGGTATCGAGGATGGCCGTCGCAGAGTGTCCTTTGCGGCCCATCAGCTGAGAGACAGTGCCTACCACTGGTGGGGGCGTGTGAAGGACATGGTCGGATACGACTACAGCATCTTCCAGACGGTTTTTCTGGAACAGTATTTTCCCGAGTCGGCTCGGTTGGAGCGACATCGGCAGTTTCTGGACCTGGAGCCGGAGGGGATGACGGTAGCAGAATACGAGGCCAGATTCACGGCCTTGACCAGATTCGCGCCGGAGATGGTGATGACCGAGCAGAACCGTTGCCTGCAGTTCTAGGGAGGACTGAGGCCGGTGATTCGGAACCAGGTTCTCACCTTGAGGTTGCGGAAGTATACAGATCTCGTGGACACCGCAGCGATGGTGGAGCAGGGTATCCGGGATGCGGCCAGGACCCGCGAGGTTCGATAGCGGCCGACCAGCTTTACAGGGCCGTCCGAGTCACGAGACCCGAGGAGGCAGAGGACCGTGGGGTTCTTCCGACCACCGACTCATCAGGGCGGATTGAGACAACGGGGGTCAGTGGCATTAGTTGGGCCAGGCGCGTCAGAGAGGGCGCCGACGTGCTTCACCTGCGGGCAGCGAGGCCACTTCCGTCACGAGTGTCCGAAGGGAGGAGGGCCCGCGACGCTGCCAGCGACCAGTCGGGCGGGCCTGGGCACGGAGTCGAGAGCCGACGAGACCGGCTGTTTCCGATGCGGCCGGGTTGGACACACCATTGCATGGTGTCGTGAGCCGTCGAGGGAAACGTCAGCGCAGCGAGCGCAGCAGTCGCGTACAGTACAGTCGCCCAGGGGTCGCCCTCGTAAGAGTCAGCAGTCGAGGTTGTCACAGCCTTCTACGAGCGCGCCGACTCCGAGACAGTAGCAGAGTCACGGGTATTCAGCAGCCAGTGCGCCGGGTCAGAGGCAGCAGGCCTCGCAGGGGAGAGTGTATGCAGTTACCGACTCCCGAGCCCCAGGATCTACTACGGACCGTGAGACCATCCAGGGTACGTGCTTATTGTATCATTTATGGGCATTGTTCTTATTTGATACCGGGGCGTCGCATTATTTTATTTCATTGAGTTGTGCTGAGGGGTTGGGACTGAGTTTAGAGCCGTTGAGTCCACCCCTGTGCCTGGACACCCCAGTTGGGGGTGGAGTATCTTTGACTAGAGTTTGTCGTGCCTGCGAGATTAGTGTCGCAGACTGTCCTTGCCATGGTGATCTTCTTGTATTGGGAATGACGACCTTTGATGTGATCTTGGGAATGGATTGGCTGGCGAGGTACCGAGCCAACATCGATTGCTACAGGCGACGAGTGACAGTGACGGCAGGCAACACGACGGTGAAGTGTGTGCTGGGTAGTAAGAGCGGGGTTCTCCTGTCGGCGTTGTCCGCAGAGGAGGAAGTATCGGATGTGCAGAGCCGAGAGTTACCGCGAGTGGTATGCAAGTTCCCCGAGGTCTTTCCTGAGGAGTTGAGCGGGTTGCCACCGGTTCGTCAGGTGGAGTTCGGGATTGACCTAGTGCCAGGAACGGCGGCGATATCAATGCCACCTTACCGGTTTGCGCCGGCAGAGTTGACTGAGCTGAAGCGTCAGCTAGAGGAGCTTCAGCAAAAGGGGTTTATCCGTCCGAGTGTATCGTCGTGGGGAGCACCAGCACTCTTCGTGAAGAAGAAGAGTAGAGAGCTACGGATGTGTATAGATTACCAGAAGCTGAACCGGGTTACGGTGAAGAACCGATACTCGATGCCGAGGATCGATGACTTGTTCGACCAGCTGAGAGGGTCGACATGCTTCTCGAAGATCGATCTGCGATCCGGTTATTATCAGTTGCGAGTCCATGAGGGGGACGTCGCAAAGACTGCATTCCGGACGCGCTATGGGCACTACGAGTTCCTGGTGATGCCATTCGGACTGACGAACGCACCTGTAGTGTTCATGGACCTGATGAACAGTATCTTCCGGCCGTACTTAGATCAGTTTGTGGTGGTGTTCGTAGACGACATCCTGATTTATTCGCAGAGCGAGGCAGCACACGAGGTACATCTGAGGACTGTTCTGAAACTACTACGCGGGCATCAGCTGTATGCCAACCTGGAGAAGTGCGAGTTCTGGCTCGCTGAGGTGAAATTCCTCGGTCACATCGTGTCCCGTGACGGTATACTGGTCGATCCTTCGAAGATCGATGCGGTCTCGAAATGGGCACGGCCCAAGAGTGTCTTCGAGATCCACAGCTTTCTGGGGTTGGCAGGCTATTATCGGCGGTTTGTCCAGGATTTTGCGCGACTAGCCGCGCCGATGACTCTGTTGACGTGTAAGGGAGTCGGGTTTGTGTGGACAGAGGACTGTGAGCGTGCATTCGCGGAGTTGAAGACTCGGCTGACTACCGCTCCAGTGTTAGTGGTGCCCAAGAGAGGGATCGGTTATGATGTCTACTGTGATGCGTCCGGAGAGGTACTGGGTTGCGTACTGATGTAGTTGGGCAAAGTTGTGGATTATGGCTCTAGGCAGTTGAAGACGCACGAGCGCAACTATCCTACCCACGACTTGGAGCTAGCGGCAGTCGTGTTCGCGCTAAAGGGCTAGCGATATTATCTTTATGGCGAGGGGTTTCAGGTGTTCTCGGATCACAAGAGCCTCAAGTACATATTTTCCCAGCGAGACCTGAACATGCGCCAGCGGCGGTGGATGGAACTACTCGAGGAGTACGACTTCGAGCTACACTACCATCCGGGTAAGGCGAACGTGGTCGCCGACGCCTTGAGTAGGAAGTCGGTTCTGAGCCTCGCCAGCATATCAGTCCGAGAGTGGGACATGATGGGGGAGTTGAGCACTTTCGGGCTTGAACTAGAGGAGGTTACTGGTGATATGGCCATGTGCTCATTAGTGGCTCAACCCTCACCCCTTGCTCGAGTGTTGGAAGCGCAGTCGGACGACGTCGAGACGTCAGAGATTCGAGAGAGAGTCGTCAGGGGTGACGAGGTGGTAGGCTGGGAAGTTAGTACAGATTAGGGGTTACGGTACCGTGGGGGCTGTTCGTGCCGGTTAACTGTAGAGACGACGTGATGCGAGAGTCACATCATTCGCATCTTACAGTGCACCCGGGGGGCACCAAGATGTACCATGACATTAGGCAGCACTTCTGGTGGCGCGGGATGCGGAGAGCAGTCGTAGAGTTTTTGTCGAGATGTCTCGTCTGTCAGCAGGTGAAGGCTGAGCATCAGCGTCCCGTAGGATTGTTGCAGCCACTCCCGATTGCTCAGTGGAAGTGGGAGCATATTACCATGGACTTCGTGTGTGGACTGTCGAGATCACCGAAGGGACATGACGCCGTTTGGGTAGTGGTCGATCGGTTGACCAAGTCGGCCCATTTCCTAGCTATGAGGATGACAGATCCGGTCGACAAGTTGAGCAGCTTGTACGTTCAGGAGATAGTGCGTCTCCATGGGGTCCCGGTGTCGATAGTGTCTGACAGGGATCCCCGTTTCACGTCTAGGTTTTGGCCGAGTCTGCAGAAGGCGTTGGGGACCGAAGTTCTACTTAGTACAGCTCACCATCCCTAGATAGACGGCCAATCCGAGCGCACTATTCAGATCTTGGAAGACATGTTGCGGGCATGTGTGCTGGATTTCAGGGGATCATGGGAGACCCACCTGCCGTTGGCCGAGTTCGCCTACAACAACAGCTTCCAGGCCAGTATCGGGATGGCACTGATCGAAGCGTTGTATGGGAGGCCGTGTCGATCGCCAGTGTGTTGGGCAGAGGTGGGAGACAAGAGTCTGTTGGGGCCAGATCTTGTCAGAGAGACGACAGAGAAGGTCGCACTGATACGCGATCGGTTGAGGACCGCGCAGAGTCGGCAGAAGAGTTATGCCGACAGACGACGTCGACCTCTTGAGTTCGCAGTCGGTGAGCACGTGTTCCTGAAGGTGAGCCCGAGGAAGGGACTGGTACGGTTCAAGCGCAACGGGGGCAAGTTGGCTCCGCGGTACATTGGGCCATTTGAAATCTTGAGCAGAGTAGGAGCAATGGCATATCGTCTGGCGTTTCCACCGCAACTTGGGAGAGTTCATGACATCTTCCACGTGTCCCAGTTGTGGCAGTACAATGCGGACCCCTCCCATATCATTGAGTGGACAGATATCGAGGTGGTTGATGATGTCTCCTATGAGGAGCAGCCGGTTCGGATCATGGACACACGAGAGCAGGTCCTGCGGGGAGGCAAGATTATCCGCCTGGTACGAGTGTAGTGGAAGCATCACGGGGCTGAATCGACTTGGAAGCGCGAGGACGAGGTTCGCGCGAAGTATCTCGCCTTGTTCGTTTCCCGAGGTACGTCTTTTTTAAATTTCGTGGACGAAATTCCTTTATGGGGGGTAGATTGTAAGAACCACTCCCGGTCAACAACAGTCAAACCTGCGAAAAACAGGAAAATTTAAAATTTTTAAGACAGACACTTAAATTAACCTAAATTGACCCCGAGGGTCATACCGGACTTAAGTTGACCCCGTTATCGACCAAAATGAGTTCCGGGGGACTCAGGGCAACTTTCTGATCAATTGGGGAAATGTTGACTTTTCGCTGGAAAAGTCAACCGAGCGACGTTTTGGTCCATTCGAGGACCGTTTTGGATCCAAAAAGCTTATCCGTCGTTGCAGCGGTCTTAGTTGAGCCGTTTCCTTGTAGCCCGCCAAGTTTCGTAATTTCTTGGAAAAAGTGCCCGTTCGGGGCCCGAAACGCCCGATTTCGCGAATCTGATTGGAAAATATCAAGTATATATTTTCCAAAAGGTGTGGGACCCACCTTGCCACTTGTCCAACAAGTGGTGGTGTTAGTTTTGGGGGGAAAATGAGTGGTGAGAGGGTGTGAGAGGTTCGGCCAACACTTAATAGAAAGAAAAAATGAGTGGTGAGGGGGTTGTAGTGAGGTTGGGGGTTTGTTAGAGACATTTTGGAGGTGGTTGGAGGTGAGATTGGACGTTTTCCGGTGACCGGAAGCGCGGGAGGAGCTCCGGCCATCGTGGGTGGTGGCTGGCCGGAGCTGGGACCAGCCACCACCATGGTGGCCGAGCCCCACTTTGGACCCTAGGGCCCACGGCCTAGCTTGTCCGGGTGGGGCCCACGTGCTCGGGTGCTCGGTTTTAGTGTTCAGGTGGTTTAAAACGTTCCTCGGACCATTTATACTTAACCGAATCGAAATTTGGAATTAAATTGGAAAAGTTGTAATTAACGGGTTTTAGAAACTTTAAACGTTAATTAATTGACTCGGAAGTCGGAATTCGATTCTGTCAAGTGCATTGGGATCCTTGAATTATTCTAAGACCGTAGAAACGAAAACGGGAACTTTTGGAGCCCCGGAAGGGCATTTACGAAACCCGGACAGATTCGCCATATCGGGCGAATCGGGCCTTTACGAGTCCTTTATCGACAATGTCGAGTAATTGGGAAGTTTGGGAGTGATCGACATTGTTGGGGTTACGTTTGGGCGTTAAGTTTATTAAATTCCAGTTTATTCCTGCGAGTTTAAAGTGCATTGAAAATTGTGTTCTTTTAGATCGTGTCGCGGACCGAGGCAAGGGAAAGCAAGGTGAGTGACTAAGGTCACACCGGAGCTCGTTGGTTGGCTTTTGGAGGACTTACTCGAGGTAGGGAAAAGTAGCCGGATCTCGGCCCTGACTAGGGAAAGTTAACTGTAGAATTGCATGTGACACCGGGGTGTCGTGGGTTAATTAGGTTATCAAATATTAGAAAGGCATGATACGGGAACGTAGCAATTATTAGAAAAGCATGTGACACTTAGTAGTGTCGTAGGAGCAGTGAACTTAGCGATATTAGAATTACTGGAGGCATATGACCATGCCCGGAGGTTGTTTGTATTATTGTTGAGTTTTGGGTGGCCATGAGAGCCCGTGTTATTATTGTTGAGTTTTGGGTGGCCATGAGAGCCCGTGTTATTATTGTTGAGTTGGGTGGCCATGAGAGCCCGTGTATTATTGTTGAGTCTTGGGTGGCCATGAGAGCCCGCGTTATTATTGTTGGTATCTTGGGTGGTCGTGAGTGCCCGTGGTGTTGTGAACCCGTACTTTACCGTTGGTGTCTTGGGTGACCATGAGGTCCCGTAGGGTTGTTGAACCCGTGTTTTGTTGTTGGAGTCTTGGTGGCCTTGAGTGCCTGTGGAGTTTGGGACTGGTGTCGTTACTGTCTGTTGAACTTTGTTTGTGATTGTGATTGGTTACTTGATGATGGTGGAGGTTGTGTGGTGTAGCTAGCCTCCCGACTGGGATCGGGAGAAGCGGAGAGGTTGTGGGCTAGCTCCCCGACTGGGATCGGGGGAAGGACGCGCGGGTGTGGCTAACCACCCGACTGGGATCGGGTGAAGCGGAGAGGTTCTGGGTTAGCCTCCCGACTGGGATCGGGAGAAGTTGCGCGACAGGTCGACCGCCTGACCTGACTGGGATCGGTAAAGGGCGAGAGACAGAGATGGTTACTGAGCAGCTGGTATGCGATCCTTTGTGATCTTGTTTGGTGTGCGATCCTTTGTGATCTTGGGTGTTGCGTGGTTGTCTGTCGTGTCTTTGGAAGAGGTCGACAATCGTTGTGTGGGGTCTACATCACGTGTCCGAGTGTTGAGTCGGTTGAGGAAGGTTTTGGGTCGTGTGTGTGTCTTTTGAGTCGTTGTTGGTGTCACCGACTTTGTCTGCTAAGTATGCCGTAGTCAGTCTGTTATCTGTGGTGGTGAGCGAACGCTCACCCCTAGCTGCTTTTCCTACAGGTACCGTTCGCAGGCTGGACTAGGTGAGCTTCTGAAGCTTGAAGAGCTAGAAGCGGGTTTCTGGGTTATTTTGAGTCTAGTGACGTGTACCACGTTTTTGTCCAATTGTTGGGACTTATTTTGAGATGTAAATACTATTGAGTTGAACGACTGGTGATTTTTAAAGTGATTTATAAAAAGGGTTTCAAAGTGTTTATTATTTGAAATGTTCGCGTCCCAAGTTCGGTTTACTGAAATGGGGCGTGACAACTCATCACACTCGGTGCGAGCTTGTCGGAATCACGATCTTTTCGGTTTGCACGGAGAATGTGGTTGAAGAAATTTTATGGGGTATGAATTGGTTTCACTCTTGCAATTTGAGTTGGGTCCCTAGATTAACTAATAAAGTTGCTCATGGGCTTGCAAAATACTCCGTGGGGGAGAGAACTTCTTAAATATGGGGAGGATCTGGTCCTGTTGTAATAGCACAAATTGTATCTCTTGATCTCTATTAATAAAACCTCTATTATAAAAAAATGGTATAAATCTGTAATTTTAGGTATATTTTTGTAATTTATAAATTTGTAATTTTCAGGTTATAATTCTGTAACTTTAGGAGTGTAACTTTAAGGTATATTTCTGTAACTTATAAACCGTGAAACAATTGAAATTTTAAATTAAAATTTCAATTAAAAAAATCTGCAGTAAAAAAATAGAGGATATGGAGTTACCAGATTACCCTTTTGGTGTTTTTTCTAGGGATAATATCATAAAACTACCTTTAATTATCAGCTAATTTCATAAAGTTACACATAACTTCAAAAAGTAACAAATCGGTACATTAACTTCTAAAATTGCTCAAAATAGTTAACGGCGTTTGTTTTTTAACGGAAAAATGTGACATGTGCAATGCACATGCCTGTATTTTAAAAAAATGACAGGAATGCCCTTTGACTTAAGTCTTTTACTTTCCTTCTTTTTTTCCTTTCCCCATGTTACTTCGTTTTGTTCTTCAACCAATTCATCTAATTCAATTTGAGATTCAGATCTCATTTAATCTATTCTCTATCTTTCATCTACTCATCTATTTAATTTTTGTTCTTTGAGAGACTATATCACCAGTCCTTTTCCTAAAACCCTACCCCATATCTTTTGAACCACCACATCTACCAAAATGGAGGTTTTCTCCAACGCCCAACTCGTCATCGTCGGTACGGTCTTCACCTCCAAGGACGATCTCCATTTTCAAGCCACTAAGTTACAGATTCTCCGGTATACGAACGGCGACAGGTTCCTTGGCTACGTCTTTTTGGGGATCTGTCAAAACTGCAGAGAATATGGAGATATGTCGATCTCTACAATTTCCAGATTTGTTCTCTTATTCTTTTTCAATTTTTTTTCATTTTTCCATTAGGAAGTTCTTTAAGTTTAAATCCTCTGTAAATTGGTGCTTCTGATTTATGGGTTGGTTTGAGAGTAAATATTTTATGATTTCTTTGTCTGTAATTTGATGTAAACTCCAGATTCAAAAGAATTGTTTTTTGGGATTTGCAGATGCATGCAATGTAATAAGACACCAAGTTTCTGAAACCTATTTTGAATTGGGTTGGTTTCCATTTGAATGATGAGTTCTCATTCCTCCTTTTAGGTTTCGCAAGTTGGTAATGTTGTGCAATCTTTAATCTGTTTATGATTTCACTTGTGAATGGAGTTGTGGTGTGTGGATTTACAAATTGGTTCCTGACCTATGAAGCTCCAGTTCAGACTCAATGCCGACACTGGATTATAGAAAAAATAGTTAATGGAAATTAGTATTAAATAATAATTAATATAAACGGTTATAAACTAAATTCAAATCTATGACAAAAACTAAGAAAACGAATTTATTAAAATGAAGAAAAAAGAAAATGAATAAATAAACGAGTTTATATAACTTCATAAGGAATTAATTAATTAATTTTAATGATAAAATTATAAAAAAAAATAATGAAAAGTTAAAAGAGAATGTTTTTTTACAACAAAAAATATTTATTAAAAAATAATAAAAACAAAAGGTTAATGAAAATTAACAAAAATATTTAAATAGCCAAATTAAAAAACAATGGCAGAAATTGGAAAATTAGATTGTGAGTGAGGGATAATTTAGACTTTTTATGTTTGTTTGGATGGAAAGTTAACACCATCGATCGTTTTGAACAAAATTATAAGTTAAGGTATCGTTTTGTTACTTTTTAAAGTTAAGTGTAACTTTTTGAAAATGACTGAAAGTTAAGGGTACTTTTATGATATTATCCCTTTTTTTCTATTTAATTTATAGATAATTGTGGCTGAAAATCTATAACCATTGGATTTTAAAATTCAATGGTCTAGATTCATGTAACAAGTAACAACATAAGAGTTGATAACACTTGAAAGTGCCCCTATATATATAATTTACAATTGTAGAAGGAAAAAGCCAGATTTAAGTCATTACCCTGTTTCTGTTTATTAATTGTTGTTGATCAACTATAATCATGTATAATTCGTCATTAATTTTTCTCGGATTAACAAAAGGTTTAGTTGTGAGTATTGAATATGTTTGTCATTGAAAATCATATTGTTAAATTTATTTGTATATAAAAAGGAATCCAGATATTTACAAAGCAAGAACCCAATTAATAGAGAAATTGTTGAAAAATTATTTTATTTTTATAATAAATGATGTAAATATTATACATCAATCATGAAGTCACATATACACAATAATCTAGATCTTTTGTAAGTGTAATTTTCATTTATTTTTCTATTATAATTAAAAACTATCGAAGAAACATCTTGAACTGTATTTCGGACTCTACCCCTCGTTCAGATCTTCTTTCTTGCCTGCCTTGGGTGACCCTTGCGATCGTCACATTTTTTTGTTTTGTGTTATTTTCATCTCACTATCCTATGTGGTTTTTTTTTTCATCTCACTACCCTAGAATGCATTTTTTTTCTCTTTCATACCCTACCTATTTTTTGTGGCACCTCACTTCCCTAAAATGCAGTTTTTGTGGCATCTCACTACCCTAGAATGCATTTTTGTGACATTAAAACCTGATTTTTAAAAAGAAATTTTGAAAACCAGTGGCATGTTTTTGAAATTTTGATTGTTAGTGAGGGTATTTTGGACTTTTTAAGTGTTTTCATCCAAAAATTGATGGAAAATTGATGGCGGGTATGAAAGTGAAAAAAATGCATTCTAAGGTAGTAAGGTGCCACAAAAAATAATTAGGGTAGTGAGATGAAAAAAAACATACAGTTAGGGTGGTGAGATGAAAATAACCCTTTTGTTTTTGTTAAGGGTGTAGTATGATAATTATCAAGGAATAGAGGGAGAAAGTGGGGAGAGAATGATAGAAAAAGAGTTTGTTGTGCAAAAGTTGTTACAACATAGTAATATGGATTAGGGAAAATACATGAGCTAGTAACAGTAAAATACAAATCCTACGGAGATGGAAAAGAAAATGAATGAGTAGAGGTTGTTGGGACTTGGGTGGTTGGTTAAGCCAGCAACCAAAAGTTCCTGTGGGTTTTGGTATTAAGAAGATAACCTGCACTCTGTCCCTTTTTCTGTACTCCAACACATGTGCACTTGCTATTCTCGATCAAGTATTCTGCTGTGTCTAACCCTTTTATAGACTTGTACCTACAATACAAATCATGTCTAATATGATTAATTAATGTTTATAATTAGTAGGGGTTAATTGTCCAAAACTACTTTAAAATTGCGTCCACAAATGAAATGATGTACAAAGTTTCGTCCACGTTGTGTGGCTACACTATAGTTTCGCCCACAGACTTCTGTCAGGAATACTAAAGAAATATTATGTTTCTGTTATACATATGACACATGTGTCAGTTGAGGGTAAAGTAAAATGACCAGTTTACCCTTCTTCAACCCTAATCATTCATTTGACCCTTTAAAATTACAAGTTACCTTATTTAATTATAAAAGAATAAAAAAAATTAATTAAATAAAAGAATAAAGAAATAATAAAAAATAATAAAAATTCAATGCAACCCACAAGGGTAAAATAGTCATTTTAAGTGTTGTTAAATTTTCTTGATAGAAGTCTGTGGACGAAACTATAGTGTAGCCACACAGAGTGGACGAAACTTTGTGCATCATTTCATTTGTGGACGAAACTTTAGGGTAGTTATGGACAATAAATACTACACGTACATACATACATACATACATACATACATACATACATACATACATACCCTGGGATAGATTTGCGTTGGCCACTAACGAGGACATCAACAGATTCAACGCCAAGGGCCTCGCATTTGGACAAAATTGTTTGGGCCTTTTCTTTACCCGGGTCCATCTTGACCTTCTCCACAACGACGACCACTTTGGGATGCGCGGCCTCGCACGAGCGCCTCATGTCCCCGAGGAAGTCCGCGTCCGAGACGTCTATCAAGGCTGCTGCCGGTTTCTTCAGAAACGTAGGCAAGCCGATCCGGCTCGGGTTCTCCACGTGGAGGAGAATGATCTTGTCCTTCTTGTTCACAACATGAGAAATGGCATACTGCAAGGCGACCGTCGACTCCCCCGTCGGGTCCGCCACCACTATTATCTTGCGTGGCACGGAACTGGTGGGCACCACGCCCTTGTTGCTACCACCGCCTTGCATGCCACCCTCAGCTCCCTCCTGATATTATTAATCAACAACACAAAAGAGCTGCTCTTCGAACATGAACAATTCTTCTTCTTTGATCCTACCAACTAGCACATCCACAATATCCTTAGCTTTTCATTATGTGATTCACAGGACACACCATTTTCCCTCCATCCCCTATTTTTGGTATTTCTCTCTTTTTTAGGAGAAGCCCATTTTTGTTTCTTCATCCCTATTCTTCTGCACAGTCATCAATATATGTTTCTCTTTTATTTAGATATTGGTTTTCCATTCCTCTTCCTCACTTGAACCCTAAATACGGAAATTTGATATTAAAAAAACACATTAACTTGATAACTATATAGTATCAAATTAATTTAACTTCAACATTTCTTAGACGAGATTTACTCTCTCGCTCTCATTGAGAACATCTCCCTAGCCCTAGCCCTAGCCCTAGCCGTACTATAGTGCTTTAGTCTGCTGCCGCTGTTGCCATACACCCTATCCAGTCGCCACATTGGGTCTGTTAGTTGCGCCGCCCCAGTGTCACCCCATCCCATCCGGTCGCTTCCCTCGTAGACCACGCCTGGTGTAGGGGATAAGTATCGGTGGGGATGGCTGCCTTCGCACCCATCTTCTCCTTCTTCCTCCCTCGCCTTGGGCAGGTCCTATTCTCCTATGGGCTTGCCGGTTTCACACCCTTTGATGTTGTTGTCAGCGGGACGTCCTGGTTTGCGGCCGGGAGAGGTAACTTCTTCTCCAAGTTATGGGGTGATCCCGCCTCGCCTGAACCCTAGCCCGACTTCCCGGGCTAACCATGAGCTTACTCTGGTGCCTAAGGTGGACGACGGGGGTTCTAAGGTTCTAAGGTTTATTCCCTCTCGAAACCAAGGTGGGGGATCACACGGGACGTGACGGTGTGGTCGGCATATTCCACGATCACCACGATGCGGGTCCGGTCCCAGGGCTTGATCCGTGACGCGTATGGGTGGAGGAGGAGGAGGAGGACGATGGAGGTTGTTTCCACGTTTGCTCGATGAGGCTGGGCGCGGAGACAAGTTAGGGTTTGGATATCCTACGGTGGGGATGTTCCTGGATCGGCTAGTAGGGTCGATGGTGTTAGTCTTAGTGCCCGTAGTTCAATCATAAATGTCCAAATGTATATATCATCATTAGCAATAAGATTAAAGCGGCTTTCTATTACTTATGTGTTGGAGCAATATATCGATGTGATTTATGATCTATGCCCACCATGCGAATAGAACCATAGATCGAGATGGATCACACTCGATGGGTCCCTAGTCAATAAAGCTTCACTAGAAGCGACTAGTATGAAAGATGGCTCTTCATGGCTTACGTTCTGTTAGTCATTGGAATGGGATTCCGGAGTCTGATCATAGATATCATGTGGGACATGATATTGGACGACCCGCCCTGAATATGTGCCATAGATTGAGTCATGAACATATTCAGTGTCATAGCTTGTCATGTATCCTTAGACCAAGGAGTCTTTGTGATCACTATGTAGTCAACAACTAAGTTTGACCTGAGCCTAACGTTGTCCGTAACAGGGCTTCCATAACGGCCAGGATTGGCTTGGGGACGGGTTGCATGAGTGACACGAAATACGGCTAAGGGATTTATCCCTCATACTGAGGTATGGGAAAGATATCGGTTCTCGGCCGCTTGATCGAGAGTGACTGAAAGAATAGCATGGCCATGCACATGATACTAGGTATCATATATTCAGTCATCTCACATATCAAGGAACAGTGATTGAGAATAATAAGGATGACGGCTCTATGCCTTATCTCAATCAGGATATCGAAGATAAAAGGATAATGACAGGGACGACGGAAAGGTTAGAATCGATTGGTTCGATTCGCTATGTAGTGTCAGGCAATACTAAAGTCTCGTTAGTTGCCACTTATATAGGATCAAGTAAAATGAGATTTTACGTTGATCTATCGACATGCATAGACCTAAGGGTCACACCGAAGGATGAAACTCATTGACACATTTATGGAGAATGGCCAAAAGAGAGTTGTCTCGGGACATGACCAAAACTGGGTTTTGGGTCATGTGCCCGTAAGTGAATAGGACATTACAGATCAAGACAAGGCTTGGAGTCTTGGGATTGATCGCGTTGGATAATGTTGGACATTTCCGGTATGGAAGGCTTGGAGGCGATGAGCACGTCACGGGACCTCGTTGGGAATGGCCATGGGCCATGTTCCAAGAGGCCCATGAAAGGCCCATGCAACCAAGGCCCATGGAACTAATTAATCAAGTCATGATTAATTAGTACTAAGTAAGCAAGACAAGGATTAAGGTGTTGGTGATTCACCACCTAACCCATCTTGTCTTGCCATACTTAGCACCATACTTGTCTTACTTCACACCATGCTTCACACCTTACTTGTCCTTGATGGTTGTTGATGGTTTAAGTCATCTTTTTCCTACAACAAATCACAAGACAAGAATAGAAACACAACTTCTCTCCCTCTCACACTACAATTTCGAGTTTGGCACTTTTCCTCCCTCTTGTTATGTTCTTGAGTCATCTAAAGAAGAACTACGTGGCTTTGATTCCAATTGGATACGTAGGCGTCTTGGAGACTCAAGCCGGTCATCGTTTCTTTGGTGTTCTCTTCCTTTTCTTGAACTAGTTGGTAAGGAAACATCCATATTGTTTATTCTCTTGTGTATCTAATATTTGGTAGTGTTCTATGACATGTTCTCGAGTTATTTCCGCTGCAAGTATGTGTTCATACCCTCCATCGAGACCCAACAGTGGTATCAAAGCCGTGCTACCTTCGGGATTCACAAGAGAACTTTCGGTTTTGCTTGCTAGTTTCGGTTTTGCATGTTAATTTGCTAAATTGTTTGATAACATGTTTTAAATTCTTGTTTATGGGTTTAATGCATGAAAAATGAATTTTTGAAAAGTTTATCAAATCTGGAATTTTTGAAATTTTTTTTGATTTTTCGGGTCTCGGGAGCGGGACTCTCGGGGAGCCGAAACCGGGACCGAACGGGGCTCCGTTGGACGGAGCTAGGCCAAGCATGACCATTGGATGGTCAATATGCCGAGCTAAACCGTTTTGTTAGTCATGACGAGTTTGGAACCGTCTTGATGAACTCAAAAATCAAATGTTCAAAAGTTTCAATTTTGAACGGTTTCGATAAACCGAGTATCAAAAAATTTCGAAACTTGGCAATTAATTAAAACCGGAAAATCACATGATGTTTGATAACATGCTTGTTTGATAACACGATGTGTTATGTGATGTTGGCATGGTGTACATAATAGCCCCGAGTTTGATTTAATTATTTATCGCTTTTCACGGCCTGCGAGCCGTTAGAGTTAGCGTGTAATTATTTTTTCGAGGTGTGGTCGTCGTACCACTTATTTGTAATATTTATTAATTCCTGACCTGCGAGTCGTGTATTAAATTGTAATATTTTACTCAAGACGAAGAAAGGGCGAAAAGGTCATTTGGTGGCTTCTCGGGTTTTGACATCGGCTTGGAGTCGGTGGAGCTCAAGAAGCTAGTGGGAGTTAGTTTAGTGGGCTATTATGTACATATTTAACGCTTTATGCTTGGTTTAGTTTTTGCATGATCATTTCTATGTGTTTTAGAATTGCATGCTTAACTTAATTTACCGAGCATATCACCTCACATGCAAAGATAAAATTGGTTTTAATCATTGTCTGTGAGCCCTTAGAATCGTCATTACATTGGATGTAGTTGACGGGTTTGAAGGAAGAATTACATTGGATGTAATTGGAGGCATCATTACATTTGGAATGTAGTTGATGTGCTCATCGCATCTAGGATGTGCCAAAAGTTTAAAACACAACCGGACAAGTAAAAACGGGTCATGTCCGATACCTCCCAATTATCAACACCTTACTACCTCCCCGTCCTATGGGTGTCGTGCGCATTAGCGGAGCATCCATGGGAAAGCGGGGTAGTAGGTTTGGACGACATGTGTAGGTGTCGTGCGCATTAGCGGAGCACCCACATAGTGACGGGCCATAGTTGAAAATTGGTGGACCCGACTACGATTCTCAGCCTGAGGTTGAGCTAGGGTATCAGATAGGGTAAGCCGTGTACATGAGTACATACCCTAGCCAAGAGTCACATTGGATGTGATTGGATGGAGTCCTACCTACATAGCTCGATTAAGTGGTGAGCATTAGTTCAGCTTAATCGGGTGAATCAAGGATCTTGGTTTTAGATTCTAAAGGTTTAGAATCAATTGGTTGGTGTTTGAACTTGATCTTCATAAAATTTATTCAGTTTACTGATTATATTTTGTTTGTCGTGTAGATCAAATGGCAAGTACTTCAGCGAACAATAGTAGTTTGTCACTAAAAACCATTGTTGATAGGATCAAGCTAAGTGGGACAAACTACTTGGACTGGGACAGAAACTTGAGGATAGTCCTCAAATTCGAGCGCAAAGAATGTGTCCTAGACCAGGCTATCCCTGAGGAGCCAGCTAATAATGCCATTAGGGCCGTTAAGGATGCATACCAAAAGCACCTTAGCGATTCTATAGATGTGGCATGTATTATGCTGGGCTGCATGGAGTCTGATCTCCAAGACCAGTTCATGGAGTACTATGATGACCCCTATACTATGATGGGGATCATAAAGGGTATGTTCAAGGAAAGGGCACGTATCGTGAGATACAATGTCCTCAATGAACTTTTCTCCTGCAAAATGTCAGCAGGAGTCTCTGTGGGTCCTCATGTCCTAAAGATGAAGGGGCATCTCGAACATCTTAATCGACTGGGTCTTAAGATAGAGAACGAGATGGCAGCGGATGTGGTTCTGCGTTCCCTTCCTCGTTCATATGCTACGTTCGTCATGAACTATCATATGCACGATATGGACAAGACCATTTCAGAGTTGCATGGAATGTTGGTAACTGCTGAAAAGAACGTCAAGGATCAGGGATCCAAGGATGTTCTGATGGTTAGACAGGGAAACAGTTTCAAGAATAAGGGAACTGTTAGTGGTAAGGGCAAGGCCCCTATGCACTTGGCAGGAAAGATGAGGCATCCGAAGCGTCCTAACCCTCCTAGGACCGGGGAGTCCTCAAGGAAGGGGAAGGAGGTCGAGAATGTCTGCTTCTACTGTCAACAGCCTGGTCACTGGAAGAAAGATTGCAGGAAGTTTCTGGATGATCTGAAGAAGGGCGATGGGACTGCGCCTTCATCAGGTATTTTCTTTATAGAGCTAAATCTCACTACTTCCAAAGATTCATGGGTATTGGATACCGGGGCTGAATCTCACATTTGTACTAATGTGCAGTGGCTGGAAGGTAGGAGAAGCTTGAAGAAGGACGAGGTGGACCTCAGAGTGGGCAACAAGACTAGAGTTGTGGCGACTGCTGTAGGATCCATAAGTCTTCTTTTGCCAAGTGGGCTAGTTTTTGTTTTGAACAATGTATATTGTGTACCTACTTTCAGTAGGAATATTGTATCTATTTCTTTGTTGGACAAGGAAGGATACAATTTTGATGTTGGAAATGGGATTTTCAATATTTTATGCAATGATATATTTTATGCTAGCGCCAAAATGGTTGGAGGATTGTACATATTGGATATGGATAACAATGCCTCAAGCTCTATATATAATGTAAATACCAAGAGGTCTAAGTCCAATGATTTAGACCAAACTCTTTTATGGCACTGTCGTTTAGGCCACATAAACGAGAAACGCATATCAACACTTCACAAGTGTGGACTTCTTAGTCCATTCGAATTTCATTCGATTGATAGATGCGAATCTTGTTTGATGGGAAAACTGACTAAAGCGCCCTTCATCGGTCGCGGTGAAAGGGCGGGTGACTTATTGGGGATAATACACTCGGATGTGTGTGGACCAATGAGCACACTTGCCAGGAGGGGTTTTAGCTACTTTATCACATTTACTGACGACTTCAGTAGATATGGTTATGTCTATTTGATGAGACATAAGTCTGAAGCTTTTGTTAAATTCAAAGAGTTTAAGACTGAAGTAGAAAACCAGCTCGGGAAAAGTATTAAAGCACTTCGATCAGATCGAGGTAGAGAATACTTGACCACAGAGTTTTTAGATCATCTAGCAGAAAGTGGGATCCTTTCGGAATGGACTCCTCCCGGAACACCACAATTGAATGGTGTGTCCGAACGGAGAAATCGGACTTTATTGGATATGGTACGTTCCATGATTAGTGGGACTGATCTCCCAATCTCTTTCTAGGGTTATGCTCTGGAGACGGCCGCATTCATTTTGAATCGGGCTCCGACGAAGGCTGTGGAAGGGACACCATTTGAGAAATGGCGCGGGAGAAAGCCCGTTTTGTCCTTCCTGAAGATTTGGGGTTGCGAGGCTTATGTGAAACGTTTAGTTCCGACTAAGCTCGAACCAAGATCTGATAAATGCACCTTCGTTGGGTATCCCAAAGAAACAATGGGGTACTACTTCTACAAACCCAGCGAGAACACGGTGTTCGTCGCTCGGGGTGGGGTCTTTATGGAAAGGGAGTTTATTTCCAAAGACGTCAGTGGGAGGGCTGTACATCTAGAAGAAATTCAGGGTGGTACAGATCCAACTGATCCACTGGACAACCCTGTAGAAGAGCCTGAGATGGTCGTAAAGCAAGGACCAGTTCCTGCAACAATTCCAGAAGGTCCAAGGCGATCTGAAAGGGTTAGTCGTCCACCTCCGAGATATGGTTACTTTGTGTCTGGAGGTGACGGTGAGCTTGTGGTGGATCACGATGATCCAGCTACATTTCAGGAAGCTGTGGCCGGACCCGACTCTAAGTTATGGCTGGGAGCCATGAGGGAGGAAATGCAATCCATGTCGGACAACCAAGTCTGGGAACTGGTTGATCCCATCGGTGGTGTAAGAACCATCGGATGCAAATGGATCTTCAAGGTGAAGATGGACATGGAAGGCAACCCCCAGACCTACAAAGCCGGACTGGTGGCGAAAGGTTATAGGCAGATCCAAGGGATTGACTATGAGGAAACCTTTTCCCCAGTGGCTATGGTCAAATCTATCCGAATTCTTCTTGCCATAGCTGCATATCACGATTACGAGATATGGCAAATGGATGTCAAAACCGCTTTCCTAAACGGAAATTTGTCGGAGGACGTTTATATGTCTCAACCCGAAGGTTTTGTCGATCCGAAGAATAAGGGAAAGATTTGTAAGTTGTTTAAATCCATTTATGGATTGAAACAAGCTTCTCGGAGTTGGAACCTTCGTTTTGATGAAGCTGTAATTGGATTTGGCTTTATCAAGAATGAAGATGAACCTTGCGTTTACAAGAAGGCAAATGGGGGTAAGATTACCTTTCTGGTGTTGTATGTCGATGACATACTACTCATTGGAAACGACATCCCAACCTTGCACGAGACTAAAGCTTGGTTAGGGAAGTGTTTCTCAATGAAGGACTTAGGCGATGCTGCTTATATCTTAGGGATTAAGATATATAGAGATCGCACCAAGAGGGTCTTGGGTTTAAGTCAAAGCACCTATGTGAACAAGGTATTGAGTAGGTTCTCAATGCTTGATTCCAAGAAAGGACTCTTACCCGCACGTCATGGCGTTCATCTCAGCAAGACTTAGTGTCCTAAGACACCTGATGAGCTGAAAAGGATGATGCGAATCCCATACGCTTCGGTGGTAGGATCGATCATGTATTCCATGATATGCACGAGACCGGATGTCTCATATGCCTTGAGTTGTACCAGCAGACATCAGTCTAACCCTGGTGAGGAACACTGGATAGCGGTCAAAGCGATTCTCAAATATTTGAGAAGAACTAAGGACGCGTTTCTAGTGTACGGGGGAAAAGATGATTCTGAACTAGTTGTTAATGGATATGTAGACGCTAGTTTCCAGACAGATCCAGATGACTTTAGAAGTCAGTCAGGATATGTGTTCACGCTGAATGGCGGAGCTTTCAGCTGGAAGAGCGTGAAGCAAGACACCGTCGCTGACTCCACGACAGAGGCCGAGTACATAGCGGCTGCAGAGGCGGCCAAGGAGGCTGTGTGGATTAGGAAGTTCACGGCAGGGTTGGGTGTAATCAAAAACTCATCCAGCCCGGTGAACCTATTTTGCGACAACACAGGGGCTATTGCGCAAGCTAAAGAGCCCAGATCGCATAACAAATCCAAACATGTACTGCGGCGATATCACCTCATCAGAGAGATACTGAACCGAGGCGATGTGAAGATCACCTATATTCCAACTGATGATAACATAGCCGACCCGTTGACTAAGGCACTATCGTTGCCTAAACATGAGAGGCATGTAAGGTCAATGGGAATAGATTGGAGTTTAGATTGGAACTAGGGCAAGTGGGAGATTGTTAGTCTTAGTGCCCGTAGTTCAATCATAAATGTCCAAATGTATATATCATCATTAGCAATAAGATTAAAGCGGCTTTCTATTACTTATGTGTTGGAGTAATATATCGATGTGATTTCTGATCTATGCCCACCATGCGAATAGAACCATAGATCGAGATGGATCACACTCGATGGGTCCCTAGTCAATAAAGCTTCACTAGAAGCGACTAGTATGAAAGATGGCTCTTCATGGCTTACGTTTTGTTAGTCATTGGAATGGGATTCCGGAGTCTGATCATAGATATCATGTGGGACATGATATTGGACGACCCGCCCTGAATATGTGCCATAGATTGAGTCATGAACATATTCAGTGTCGTAGCTTGTCATGTATCCTTAGACCAAGGAGTCTGTGTGATCACTATGCAGTCAACAACTAAGTTTGACCTGAGCCTAACGTTGTCCGTAACAGGGCTTCCATAACGGCCAGGATTGGCTTAGGGATGGGTTGCATGAGTGATACGAAAGACGGCTAAGGGATTTATCCCTCATACTGAGGTATGGGAAAGATATCGGTTCTCGGCCGCTTGATCGAGAGTGACTGAAAGAATAGCATGGCCATGCACATGATACTAGGTATCATATATTCAGTCATCTCACATATCAAGGAACAGTGATTGAGAATAATAAGGATGACGGCTCTATGCCTTATCTCAATCAGGATATCGGAGATAAAAGGATAATGACAGGGCGACGGAAAGGTTAGAATCGATTGGTTCGATTCGCTATGTAGTGTCAGGCAATACTAAAGTCTCGTTAGTTGCCACTTATATAGGATCAAGTAAAATGGGATTTTACGTTGATCTATCGACATGCATAGACCTAAGGGTCACACCGAAGGATGAAACTCATTGACACATTTATGGAGAATGGCCAAAAGAGAGTTGTCTCGGGACATGACCAAAACTGGGTTTTGGGTCATGTGCCCGTAAGTGAATAGGACATTACGGATCAAGACAAGGCTTGGAGTCTTGGGATTGATCACGTTGGATAATGTTGGACATTTCCGGTATGGAAGGCTTGGAGGCGATGAGCACGTCACGGGACCTCGTTGGGAATGGCCATGGGCCATGTTCCAAGAGGCCCATGAAAGGCCCATGCAACCAAGGCCCATGGAACTAATTAATCAAGTCATGATTAATTAGTACTAAGTAAGCAAGACAAGGATTAAGGTGTTGGTGATTCACCACCTAACCCATCTTGTCTTGCCATACTTAGCACCATACTTGTCTTACTTCACACCATGCTTCACACCTTACTTGTCCTTGGTGGTTGTTGATGGTTTAAGTCATCTTTTTCCTACAACAAATCACAAGACAAGAATAGAAACACAACTTCTCTCCCTCTCACACTACAATTTCGAGTTTGGCACTTTTCCTCCCTCTTGTTGTGTTCTTGAGTCATCTAAAGAAGAACTATGTGGCTTTGATTCCAATTGGATACGTAGGCGTCTTGGAGACTCAAGCCGATCATCGTTTCTTTGGTGCTCTCTTCCTTTTCTTGAACTAGTTGGTAAGGAAACATCCATATTGTTTATTCTCTTGTATATCTAATATTTGGTAGTGTTCTATGGCATGATCTCGAGTTATTTCCGCTGCAAGTATGTGTTCATACCCTCCATCGAGACCCAACAGATGGCTCTCTGTGGTGAGGAGGAGAAGGCTGCCCGAAGGCCGATTAGGTCGTCGCCCTCGCTTCGGTATCCTCAGGGCCACCTTCCTGCATATCGGAGGGGCCTGCTGCGGTATAATCCAACGAAAGGGCATTTTCCCCGTGTGAGCCGACATGAGTCCCAACCATCCTCTCTAGCTTCGATGGAGCAGAGATCACCGGGGGATCGCGAAGTCGGTGCGACACTTCAAGGTCTCGTGGAGGGAGCTGCTCTGAGTACGCTGACATTGGACTCGATACCTAAGGCGAGGTTATCTCGAGAAAGGGGAAACGACATGACAATGGACCCAATACCTAACCCGGGTCCACGATTGCCTACCAGAAATGCCAGCCAGCCATCCGCGATAGGCCTCCCTTGGCGGTCCACCCCAAACCCGATGACTTTTGTACACGGGAAGATCCGGCATGGGTCGGCTGGCGATAAGCTCTTTGCTGATTCGATTGCTGACAACCTGCTCCGGGAGCGTGGTGGGTTTGGGAGTGGAGGACGCCCACATCTGGGGGTGTGGGATGTTGAAGTTCCATCGCCCGTTATCCTGGGGAGCGCCACTGCTGAAGCGCTGAAGAGGACGACGTCAGCTCCTATTTAGGGCGCCAAGCTACATACGGGGAAGAGGCCCCGTCGGGAGGGATGATAGACCGTCAATGCATCGGGGACTGGCCCTGGGAGGGGTCCCCAGACGATACTTTGCCTCCTACCATCACCACTGTTGAGCTCTTAGAGTTCCGGTACCCCGTTCCTCGATGCACATCAATGTAATCGATTTTAAAAGAGTTATAATATTGCACTTTTCGCTCAAAAAAATATAGTATCAAATTGGGATAATATCACAAAATTATCCTCAATTTTCAACGAATTTCAGAAGTTACTTAATTTTCAAAAACAACAAATCGGTACCTTAACTTTAAAATTTGCTCAAACTAGTCAACGACGTTAACTTCAAAGTCTAAAAAAACACCCCTCACTTACAATCTAATTTTCAAACCTCAACCACACAAAATTGTAAAATGACTAAAATGTCCTTCAATAACCTTCAAAACTCTGAAAAATACCATTTTCATGATTTATTTTCTTTATGTTCATAAAAAAATTATTTATCCTTTGATTTTCATTAAAAAAATTAAATTCTTTATTTTCATCAAAAATCATATTATATATTATTTCTTTTATTATTCTTTATTCATTTTCTTTTCCATTTTTTTCTTATACTTTTATTTCTTTTTGCTTTATCACATTTTAATTAAATATTTAATTTTTTATTATTTTCATTCAAAAACAGTTTTTTTTTTCAAAAAAAATATCTTTATTATTTTCATTGCTTCTTCAGGTCTGCATCAGAGATTACCCAAGTCTTGACCAAACACAAATGTGTTAACAATTACATAGACACTAACATCTCCTTTGCAATAATACAATTTATTCACCATATCCAGCAAAGTACTTAAGCTGATACTCGACCAAAACCATCACTATACAACCTATGCAAAGCTAAACAGTTTTTGTACTCTAAATTTCAATACTCCCCCCATTAAAACTCATTGTTTCTCCAGTAACTAAAATCCAAAATAAATACCAATAAAATGTAAAAAAAAAATGAAGCTCCCAGATGAAACCTTAAAAGGCTGGATCCCACCGAGATCTTATCAAGAAGGATGCATCTAGTTGCCAAAGAGACCTTTCCCAACAGTTTTTATGGAGCCCGTAACTCCTCATCTCGGACTTGCAGATTCTGTTCATCGCCTAATCGAAGAGAGAACCCTCTCATGGCGTCTTCCATGGCGGTGCGACGGAGGTGAAGAGCTCACCACCACCGGATCTACAGGTTGTTAGGCTGGAGATGGAGTTCATGTGTTGAAGCTCGGGTCAGTTGAGGGTCCTGGTCTGGTTGAAACAAAGAGAAAGGGGAGAAGAGATCGGGGCTGTGGAGCAAGGAGCTGAGGTCTGGAGCTCTAACAGCGGTGAAAAAAGAAATACATGAAGGATGAAGGGGGTTGGGAGATAAGGGTGTTAGGGTTTGAATTGATTAGGGGTAATGTTGGTATTTTAGAAAAAATCAGACATGTGCATTGCACATGTTCACTTTTCCGTCCAAAAACAAACGGAAAACGACTAACATGATATTATGGAAAAGTTGAGGAATCGGTTTGTTACTTTTGAAAGTTAAGTGTAACTTTATGAAATTAGCTGAAAGTTAAGGGTCCCTATCAAATTTTCCATATCATATTCAAAGTTCTAGATTGCTCAAGAAAGATTTGGTTATCATCCTTTCATTCATCGTCTATGACTTCCCATACAAGATTTTTACGACATTGGAAAATATTCTCTACTACTGAAAAAGTGCAGATCACTAGGAGTTGAGCAAAAAAAGATGAAACATACACAACTTAATTCTGTAGGAGACTACTGAGTAGCCACTTCACTCAAGCAAATAAGAGTGGTTGTGTTGGTTGCTCACTGCCTAACTAAACACAAGATCAGCTACAGCAGTATTGGCACAATCTGTAATGCACAAAGATGAAAGGGCCTAAATCAATAGAAACATGTAAGTATCATGAGATGTACTTGTAACTATCATATGATTAACAGGTGTTTGTATTTGATCCTCTTCCTAGAGACAGTACCTATGCATGCATGCATAGGGAAAATGACACTGACCTACAGATCAGTCGTACGCATTCAACTTCTCTTTGAGGATTTCACTCAGCATCGACGGATTTACCTTGCCTTTTGTCATTTTCATTATCTGCGGAATGTTTGATAGAATGGTTTAACAATTTAATCAGGTGGCGAAGTGGAAGACAATTTGGTTGCACATCACGCATTTCCATACCTGGCCAGCGAAAAAACTATCTCGCCTGTTTCTCCTGCTAAGATATCGTTCCAGCTGCTTTGGGTTTTCAGCAATCACCTTATCCACCATTTTTTCTATCTCGACAGGATCTGAAATCTGAACCATAATACAATCCTCTAATCAATTTCCAGTGAAGTAGTAACAATGTCCTACATCTCATCAGCTGTCCAAATCAGAGAGTTACACTATTCCTCATTTTAAGGAGAATGAAGGTCCTTGAAAGAACTCAAACAATGTTTTAGAACAAGCTTATCAAAGCTCCTCAGGCAAACTAGAGAATCAATCTAAGCACAGACCGACTAAAACAATTCCTTTTTAAAATATCCATTAGAAATATACTTTATAAAATTATTGACAGGAAATTGTGCATCTAGTTTCCTGAACATGAGTTGCAATGGATGTCAAACTAAAAACCTCCACACTAACATCATCAAGCATAATATTTCAAATATGATTTCACCATATGAGAGAGAGAGAGTAAAACAACTTGCCTGCACTAAATCCTTTTCTTTTATAATCCCTTTAACTGTTCCGCCTTCGGCCAATATCTCAGCCAATATCTGCATATTGCATGGGAAATGTTATGATCATAAAATAGTCAAACTAAATTTCATTCAACCAATACTATGCAAGTGGCTTTTTTACCTATATTCAGATAAAAGAAATTGTACCACTATACAAAGAGAAACACCGAAATCTATCTTAACATGTCCTTACATAGCCAAGCATAAACTTAAGGTGACTTCATACGCAAAATGGGACGTGCAGCCCCTCATTTTTTTTCCAGCTTAACGAAGCGAGCCGATTCAAACCCAACTTGAGCTTAAGTATTTATTTTCGAGCCGACTGAGATCTAAACTTTACTGCAACTATGGAGAAAATATTTTATGGTATGAATACAATCATAACTGTTGAGAAATCGAATGGGAGACCAACGCATGAATGATAGTATGATCGTACACATATAATATAGAGATATTTTATTGACAACTAAAATGTTTTACAACACTTTCAAAACATGAAATGCAGAGGTCACAATTTGTGATAAGTAGTCATTTATTGTCCTTTTCAAGCTATATTAATATTTTAAAGGGATAATTGTCAAAACATGCACTAAAGTTTCGTCCACAAATGAAATAGTGCACAATGTTTCGTCCACGTTGTGTGGCTACCCTAGAGTTTCGTCCACGAACATTGTAGTAAAATTACTTAAAATTACTTATGAAACCTAAGTCAGCAAATTACTTTAGGGTAGCAACACAACGTGGACGAAACGTTGTGCACTATTTCATTTGTGGACGAAACTTTAGGGTAGCCACACAGCGTGGACGAAACGTTGTGCACTATTTCATTTTGTGGACGAAACTTTAGGGTAGCCACACAACGTGGACGAAACGTTGTGCACTATTTCATTTGTGGACGAAACTTTAGTGCATGTTTTGACAATTATCCCTATTTTAAATATTATTTACTATTATAAATAAAATAATTAGTGCCCCTCTAATTAAAAAACCTGGCTTCGCCACTGCCTGTTCTATTGAGGCTTTTCTCAACAAACAATGCAAGAGGGTCTGTTTCTTAAGGCTTTTTTCAGGCAACAAAGCATGATAGTGAGGTAGGGTGCAACAACAGGAAGAAATTTGTTTAATTTGATGCTACATTACACAAAACTACTTTTCACATCATAAATTAGAAGACATGATTTAAGAATCAACTTTTTACCTGTTTCCCAATTTTCCCACTAATGGTTCCATCATTTATTGAAGCTATCAGCTCAGCTAGCTCTTCAGGGACAAGTTTAACTTCATGTATAGACAACTGTTCATTTTTCAAATATGCGGTTATATCACCCATGATCCAGTTGGCTGCCAGCTTTGCCTCAGCACCATTTGCAACAGTGGCATCAAAAAATTCTGCAACCTGAGGCATTCAACCAGCAATAGAGCAAACACATCTCAGAGACAGCAACATGGTATATGCTTTAAGTTTTAAGCTATAATCGGAAGAAACAAATACACATTTGTATGTCAAGAATTTCAGTTCTGAGCGATTCGTTTTTAAAGAACTAACAAACAAAAAATTGAGCTTTCTGGTCAGGGAAAATGCAAAAAGGTGCGGCCTTGGAGGTTTAAAGTGTCACCTACACAAAGAATGAGGAAGTGAAGAGGTTCATGCAATCATGCAAGTCATTGAGGCTCATTGTATGTATACAACTTATACATGCATATGGACTAATGACTAAAGTGCTACTATGGCACCGGTAAAGACAAAGCTCAACACCTAAACTTAGAATTATCCAATGCAGAATTTACTTTGTCAAGTCACCCAAAAAGTATTTCTAGCAGCATCAGTGTATCATATTTTTTTTAAAGGCTTAAAAAATTAATTTTTATCGGCATCAATGTTTTTATCAAATACATTGAGTTCCTGCAAGTGCCAACTGATAAAACTCTGGATCTACAAGAGGTCACAACTACCATGGACAGATACTCACATTCAAGTCATTTGCAAGGAAGAGAACATCCGACATGCTTAGTCCCATCTTCTCATACCTTCGACGCTTCATTTCTGGGAGTTCCGGCATAAAATCACGAATACTGTCAACATATTTTTCACTGATGACAACTTCTGGAAGGTCTGGTTCAGGAAAATATCGATAATCAGCAAGTCCCTCCTTTTTCCTCATTGTAACTGTTCTCTGAACATTATAACAAAGGTAATAAAAGCAGTCAACATCCGATCAAGAAAACCTAATAGTAATATCTTATATAAGTAATAAAATACAGAAATGAACAGAAAAAAGATGTGCCAATAACCTGGGGACCTTCCTCCCACAGACGAGTTTCCTGTACAATTTGATCACCACGGCCTTCACTTAGGAGGAGCGACTGCCTTCCAATCTCAAAATCAATGGCTCTACTTATTGCTGAAAATGAGTTCATATTCTTTATCTCAACCTGCAAATACATAAATAATGTCTAATTAACAGTTCCAGAAGGTATATATAATTTTACACTTTGACATATTGTATTAAACTAAGAAGAATAACTCTCATAAGTTGCTATGACAACTAAAAGGTGAAAAGTTTACAAGTCACTCTTATGTCATTTACAAAACTTTCCAAAACTGTAACTATTGTCTATAATTTCAAGGTTATGATTGATACTTCATAGAAACCTACCCTATGCTGATGTTGCTTCTCTTTCAGGTGGGAGTGCTATATTGATTTGTGCATTGCAATACTACCATTCAAGTATACTATTGGGTAAAATGCCAGACTCGTTTTTTAGGAGAAGTAGCGCTAGTTGGATACAATGCTTCCTGTCCAGCATAGAGTATGAACAGAAATGGTGCTGCTTTTATTGTAACGGAAAACATGTTAACGGATCATCACTTGTTTTAAACTATAAGCCCTTAGCAGTTGATGAACGGCAACATATATCTGAATCTGCCCAGTTTTCTAATATCCACTGATAAAAAATCACGTGCATATTTAGTTCTTGAGTATTAGTTTATTGATCTTATTATCAAAGCATACATATTATACTCAGTATGTGTATCATCTAAACATTTTCTTAAGTTGCCGTTTGTTACAACTCTTCACTTATCAGTTTTCGAAATGACAATTAAGTGTGTTTTAGACCAGTCATACCATTAAATTGCTTGCTAAACAGAACGATTATAAGTAACTTATTTTACCTTTGTCCCAAATTCTGATTGCCCAATTGGACGAACTGAAACATTTACATCGCATCGAAGGGAACCTTCTTGCATATTACCATTTGTAACTCCCAAAAAGCGAACCACTCTCTGTAACTCTGCCCCGTATTCTGCAGCTTCAATACCAGTTCGCATATCAGGCTCAGAAACTATCTCAAGCAAGGGCACTCCTGCTCTATTCAAATCAACCTGCACCAAGTAACTGACATCATTGGAACACCTGTTGACCATTATAAATCCTCTTAGATAGGTTATTATCCCATGGAACATTGTAAAGAAACATTTCACCATAAAAAAGGGTCTTTTATGACACTAGTAATTTACCACACTCCGCTGATAGATTGAATGACCATTTGGTCTTGAATCTCCATCATCTTGATACTTATTACTATTTGTGGTGTATAATTAGGGAGTAAAATCCATGTAGCCGCTACATTTTGTCATAGTCCTTGAAATACTGATTTACAGAAATAAAACAATGGGGGCAATAACAAGCAGAATAAATGAAACACGCTAAGAAGTAGAGCAATACTGAATCAAAGTAATTGAGAATGGATACCTCGGAGTATTTTCCATTTAGTGCATGCATGAGCTTCCCTGCGTCCTCTTCCATGTGAACCCTGGTGATACCGAATCTCCTGTGGCCGCCACCAAACTCCACTGGGATGTCCACATCAACATACCCACCAGATGCAATTGGCACATCAAACTGAGATATCTGATAGCCCTTTGGAAGGTCGGGGTAAAAGTACTGTTTTCTGTCGAACTTAGACTTCAAGGACAGCTTGCAGTTGAGTGCAAGACCCACCCGCACAGCGGATTCAATAACCTTGGAGTTCAAAACTGGCAGTGCACCAGGCAGACCCATGCAAACAGGGCAGACATTGGTGTTTGGTTGGGAGCCATAATTGTAAGGGCAGCTACAGAAGGCCTTGGTGAGGGTATTGAGCTGGATGTGGGTTTCTATCCCAATAATTGCCTCATAATCCTTTAAGAACTTTTCAATTGCTATGTTATGTTTATTGGGTTTTACTTTGAATGTTGAAGGCTCTTTGCTTTCTTTAGTAGCTGTTTGGGCTTGTGAGCCACTCACTGTGCAATGCAAAACACCATGTTTCCTTCTCCTCACTAGTGCAGTTGGGTGTAGCAAAAGAGGGTGTATGTGAATATTTCTAAAGAGGGTGGAAGCCATTTAGCTGTTTCAATTTTGGTCACCAAACCGGTGAAAACATGTATCTGCAGAAGAAGATGAACTCAAAGATTTGAAGCAAAAGTGAAATCAAATCCACAAAGAAATCAATGGAAGACGCATACCTTCCCGAGAACCAGGAAACCTAGCAATAGCAAGACCGATGGCAGTAGATAGCCCGTAATTTCTTTTCCACCATAAAATGAAGCTAAAATTTGCAGGGTTCTGAGAGGATAGCAACACATTTTGCCATGACACAAACATCCCTCCCATAATCACGAAATCACCGTCTCTGCCACTAACGCAAACACAAATTGGATCCTTTCCCACTCTCTGACTCCTCAAACCAATGTTGATTTCCGAGAATACCCTTGGATTCTTTTTTTTTTTTGAAACGGAAGATCGAGATTTTAGTATTTGAACGGTAATAAGATAGACATAAGTGCATCCGGAATAGTGAATCCGGACCACGCGAGGACAGGCAAAGAACGGGCTTCCCGAGCTAGCCAGTGGGCTGCACCGTTCGCTGACCTAGAGATATACTCGAGTTTAACATACTCGAGAGTAGCTAGAAGGGTCCGGCAGTTGTATACCAGTCGGCCCAACGGGGAGAAGACCTGGTGTGACCCTTGGATCAGGTGCACCAGATACTGGGCATCGCTCTGTATAATGACCCTGGAGGAGTGTGATGCTTGGATCCATTCCAGGGCTTGCCATATCGCCATGGCCTCAGAGTATTCAGGACCCAGCGAACCGCTCCCGCAACCATTTCTCCCTTCCTGGACCCCACCCGTTTCTGTTCGGCAAATCCAGCTCCAACCAAACTGCCTTGAATCCGCAAAAATCGCTCCATCCACATTGATTATAGACCAATTATGGGGTGGTGGGCTCCAGATTGTTTGCCTGTAGTGGGGAATAACGCTGGGTTTCGGGTGACCATTCTATGCTTCTGACCAACTACATTGGTTACTGAGGATTGTGGCAAGTATATCCTGTGGTTTGGATATAGTTTAATCCCAGACCATAGCATTCCTCGCTTTCCATAGCTCCCACAGAAAGAGACAGGCTTTACTCTTTTCCTGCATATCAGGTAGAAGTAACAGGGCAGATAATCAGTCATGCAGCGTACCGGACGAGGGGATAGGAACCAGTAGACCTGCTATATCCCAAACAGACTGTGCGTAAGGGCAATGGAGGAGGAGATGATCCGTAGTCTCCTGGGCGTGCTGACACATCTGGCATGTATCCGGAATCGGGACAAATTTTGTCCGAAGGTTGACCGCGACCTGTAAGGTGCCAGAAAGAGCTCGCCATAGGAACACTTTGATTCGTGTTTGAATGTCCAGATCCCATATGCCCATCCAAACTGTTGTCCCTGAAGAAACGTGTCAACGACCATTCTCCCGGGATAACGCCATGTATCCTTCCTTAATCGAGTACACCCCCCGAATATTGAACTTCCATGACCATTTGTCTACATGCCGGGGGAGGGGCGGGGGCCCCTGTAAAATATCTTCTACAATCGCCGGAGGGAGGTTCTGTTGTAGTTTCGGAACGTCCCACTAGTGATTATCCGTGGCCAGGTCCGACACCCTTAGAGCCGGAGTGATACATGTATGGAGTGGGATGACCGGGTTATTCCCCTGTAGCCATAGGGAACCCTCCACCATAGTTGAGCAGCCGTCTCCAATAGTCCGAATCAACCCCTGCCGAAGTAATCCCTGTGTTGCACGAAGCCCCATCCAGATCTGACTGGGGCTATTTCCACCTTCCGCTGAGAGGAAGTCACCCTTCGGAAAGTACCTCGCCTTTAGAATGCGGGCAACCAAGCAGTCCGACTGGGTTAGTAATTTCCACCCCATTTTTGCCAGCATTGCAATGTTCATATCTCTCATATCCCGGAAACCCATTCCCTCATCCTCCTTTGGCCTGCATAATTTCGCCCAGTCTTGTCATATAATCGGTTTGGTGCCTCTAGGAGTACCCGTCCACCAATACCGAGCTAGCGCGACATGTATCTTATTGATGGATTCCCTTGGTAACAACAAAAACGCTCATCGCATAAATCGACATAACTTGGAGGACTGACTGTATCATTACCTCCTTCCCCCGACAGATAGCATTTGACCGTCCCAGGTTCCAATCTTGACTAGAATTCGGTCACACAGAAACTGAAGACTCTGGCCTTTGTTAGTCTTAGTGCCCGTAGTTCAATCCTAAATGTCCAAATGTATATATCATCCTTAGCAATAAAATTAAAGCGGCTTTATATTACTTATGTGTTGGAGTAATATATCGATGTGTGCTCTGATCTATGCCCACCATGCGAATAGAACCATAGATCGAGATAGATCACACTCGATGGGTCCCTAGTCAACAAAGCTTCACTAGAAGCGACTAGTATGAAAGATGGCTCTTTATGGCTTACGTTCTGTTAGTCATTGGAATGGGATTCCGGAGTCTGGTCATAGATATCATGTGGGACATGATATTGGACGACCCGCCCTGAATATGTGCCATAGATTAAGTCATGAACATATTCAGTGTTGTAGCTTGTTATGTATCCTTAGACCAAGGAGTCTTTGTGATCGCTATGTAGTCAACAACTGAGTTTGACCTGAGCCTAACGTTGTCCGTAACAGGGCTTCCATAACGGCCAGGATTGGCTTGGGGACGGGCTACATGAGTGACACGAAAGACGGCTAAGGGATTTATCCCTCGTACTAAGGTATGGGAAAGATATCGGTTCTCGGCCGCTTGATCGAGAGTGACTGGAAGAATAGCATGGCCATGCACATGATACTGGGTATCATATCTTCAGTCATCTCACATATCAAGGAACGGTGATTGAGAATAATAAGGATGACGGCTCTATGCCTTATCTCAATCAGGATATCGGAGATAAAAGGATAATGACAGGGACGACGGAAAGGTTAGAATCGACAGGGTCGATTCGTTATGTAATGTCGGGCAATACTAAAGTCTCGTTAGTTGCCACTTAAATAGGATCAAGTAAAATGGGATTTTACGTTGATCTATTGACATGCATAAACCTAAGGGTCACACCGGAGGATGAAACTCATTGACACATTTATGGAGAATGGCCAAAAGGGAGTTGTCTCGGGACATGACCAAAACTGGGTTTTGGGTCATGTGCCCGTAAGTGAATAGGACTTTACGGATCGAGACAAGGCTTGGAGTCTTGGGATTGATCGCGTCGGATAATGTTGGACATTTCCGGTATGGAAGGCATGGAGGCGATGAGCGAATCACGGGACCTCGTTGGAAATGGCCACGGGCCATGTTCCAAGAAGCCCATGAAAGGCCCATGCAACCAAGGCCCATGGAACTAATTAATCAAGTCTTGATTAATTTGTACTAAGTAAGCAAGACAAGGATTAAGGTGTTGGTGATTCACCACCTAACCCAATCTTGTCTTGCCATACTTTGTCCTATTTACACCTTACTTGTCACCATGCTTGTCCCATGCCTTTAGTTGGACAAGTATGGGTTTTGTTATGTTTAAGTCATCTTTTTTCAACATAACAAACACAAGACAAGAATAGGAAACACATTTTCTCTCCCTCTTCCATGGCCATTTCGGGTTTGGCTAGTTTCCACCTCCATTTTTGTGTTCTTGAGTCCTCAAATAGAAGAACTACGTGGCTTTGATTCCCATGTGGATACGTAGGCGTCTTGGAGACTCAAGCCAATCATTCGTTAACCGGTGTTCTTGTTTTGGTAAGAACTAGTGCTGAATTTTTCTCTTGTTAATCCATTCTTTGTTAGTTGTTTCATGGTTTTAATTGTCTCTTGGTTTTCATTGATTTTCCGCTGCGAGTTGGTTCATCTCCAACCCTACCTCGAGACCCAACAGTGGTATCAGAGCCGTGCTACCTTCGGGATTCACAAGACGGTGTTCATAGTTTCGGTTTTGCTTGAAAGTTTCGTTTTTGGCATGTTGTTTTGCTAAATTGTTTGATAACATGTTTTAAATTCTTGTTTATGGATTTAATGCATGTAAAATGAATTTTTGAAAATTATTTCAAATCTGGAAATTTTGAAAAAAATTTGATTTTTCGGGTCTCGGGAGCGGGACTCTCGGGGAGCCGAAACCGGGACCGAACGGGGCTCCGTTGGACGGAGCTAGGCCAAGCATGACCATTGGATGGTTGATATGCCAAGGCTAAACCGTTTTGTTAGTTATGACGAGTTTGGAACCGTCATGACGAACTCGAAGATCAAATGTTCAAAAGTTTCATTTTTGAACGGTTTCGATAAACCGAGCATCAAAAAATTTCGAAACTTGGCTATTAATTAAAACCGGAAAATCACATGATGTTTGATAACATGCTTGTTTGATAACACGATGTGTGATGTGATGTTGGCATGGTGTACATAATAGCCCCGAGCTCGATTTAATTATTTATCGCTTTTCACGGCCTGCGAGCCGTTAGAGTCAACGTGTAATTATTCTTTCAAGGTGTGGTCGTCGAACCACTTGTTTGTAATATTTATTTATTCCCGACCTGCGAGTCGTGTATTAAATTGTAATATTTTACTCAAGATGAAGAAAGGCGAAAAGGTCATTTGGTGGCTTTTCGGGTGTTGGCATCGGCTTGGAGTCGGTGGAGCTCAAGAAGCTAGTGGGAGTTAGTTTAGGGGGCTATTATGTGCATATTTATCGCTTTATGCTTGGTTTAGTTTATGCATGATTAATTCTGTGTTTTAGAATTGCATGCTTAACTTTATTTACCGAGCATATCACCTCACATGCAAAGATAAAATTGGAATTTTAATCCTTGTGTGTGAGCCCTTAGAATCGTCATTACATTGGATGTAGTTGACGGGTTCGAAGGAAGAATTACATTGGAGGTAATTTGAGGCATCATTGCATTTGGAATGTAGTTGATGTGCTCATCGCATCTACGATGTGTCAAAGTTTTAAACACAACCGGACAAGTAAAAACGGGTCATGTCCGATACCTCCCAATTATCAACACCTTACTACCTCCCCGTCCTATGGGTGTCGTGCGCATTAGCGGAGCATCCATGGGAAAGCGGGGTAGTAGGTTTGGACGACATATGTGGGTGTCGTGCGCATTAGCGGAGCACCTACATAGTGACGGGCCATAGTTGAAAATTGGTGGACCCGACTACGATTCTCAGCCTGAGGTTGAGCTAGGGTAACAGATAGGGTAAGCCGTGTACATAAGTGCATACCCTAGCCAAGAGTCACATTGGATGTGATTGGATGGAGTCCTACCTACATAGCTCGATTAAGTGGTGAGCATTAGTTCAGCTTAATCGAGTGAATCAAGGATCTTGGTTTCAGATTCTAAAGGTTTAGAATTGATTGTTGGTGTTTAAGCTTGATCTTCATAAAATTTATTCAGTTTACTGATTGAATTTTATCTGTTGTAGATCAAATGGCAAATTCAGCGAACATTAATAGTTTGTCATTAAAAACCATTCTTGACAGGGTCAAGCTAAATGGGACAAACTATTTGGACTGGTACAGAATTTTGAGGATAGTCCTCAAGTCTGAACGCAAAGAATATGTCCTTGACAAGGCTGTCTCTAAGACCATATCAGAGTTACATGAAGTGTCATTAACTGCTGAGAAGAATATCTCAGGGATCTGGGATCCAAGGATATTCTGATGGTCAACAAGGGAATTGGAAGTGGCAAGGGCTGGGCCCATGCGCACTTGGCAGGAAAGATGAGACACCTGAGAATGTCTGCTTCTACTGCCAACAGCCTGATCATTGGAACCGGGATTACAGGAAGTTCACGGCTGATCTGAAGAAGGGCAGTGGGACTGAGCCTTCATCAAATAGCCTGGATGATCTGAAGAAGGACAGTAGGACTGCGCCTTCATCAGGAAACCTGGATGATCTAAGGAAGGGCGGTGGGACCGTGCCTTTATCCGGTATTAACTCTATAGAGCTACATCTCTCTACTTCCAAAGATTCATGGGTATTAGATACCAGGACTGAATCTCACACATGCACTTATATATGGTGGCTGAAAGTAGGAGAGGTTTGGAAAGCACGAAGTGGACCTCAGAGTTGTGGCAACTGCTGTAGGATCCATGAGTCTTGCTTTGCCAAGAGGCCTTGTCTTAGTACTGTATAATGTATATTGCATACCTACTTTTAGTAGGAATATTATATCTGTATCCGTGTTTGACAAGGAAGGATATAATGTTAATATTGGAAATGGAGTTTTCAATGTTCTATGCAATGATATGTTTTATACCAGTACTGACATGGTTGGAGGATTGTACATATTAGATATGGGTAACAATGCCTCAAGTTCTATATATTCCGTTAATACCAAGAGGTCTAAATCCAACGATTTAAACCTAACTCTGTTATGGTACTGTCATTTGGGTCGCATAAACAAGAAGCGCCTATCAGCACTTCAGAAGTGCGGGCTTTCAGGTTCATTCGAATTCCATTCGATAGATAGGTGCAAGGTTTGTTTGATGGGCAAAATGACTAAAGTGCCCTTTTATCGATCGCGATGAAAGGGCGGGTGAATTATTGGGGCTGATACACTCGAATGTGTGTAGACCAATAAGTTCACTTGCCAGGAGGGGTTTTAGCTACTTTATCACATTTACTGATGATTACAGTAAATATGGTTATGTCTATTCGCTGAGACATAAGTCTGAAGCTTTTGATAAATTCAAAGAGTTTAAGACTAAAGTAGAAAACCAGCTCGACAAAGGTATTAAGGCACTTCGATTGGATCGAGGTGGACTATACTTGACCACAGAGTTATTAGATCATCTAAAAGAGAATGGGATCCTTTTGGAATGGACTCCTCCTGGGACACTGTAGATGAAAGGTGTAGCCAAACGGAGAAATCGGACATTGTTAGACAATGATCCGTTCCATTATTAGTTGGACTGATCTCCCAATCTCTTTCTGGGATTAAGCTCTAGAGACGACCGCATTCATAGTGAATCGGGCTTCGACGAAGGGTGTGGAAGGGATACTATTTTTAAATGGTACGGAATGATGCCCGCTTTGTCCTTCCTAAAGATTTGTGGTTGCGAGGCTTATGTGAAACATTTGGTTTCGACTAAGCTCGAACCAAGATCTGAGATATGCACCTTCATATGGTGTCCCAAAGCAACAAGGGGATACTATTTCTACAATCCCAGTGAGAACATGGTGTTCGTCGCTTGGGGTGGGGTCTTTATGGAAAAAAAAGTTTTGTTTCCAAAGACGTCATTGGGAGGACTGTGCATCTCGAAGAAATTCAGGATGGTACAGATCTGTCTAAACCAATTAGCAACCCTGTAGAAAGGAGCTAGAGATTGTCGTAGAGTAAGAACCAATTCCTGTTACAATTCCGGAAGGTCCAAGGCGATTTGAAAGGATCAATCTTCCACCTCCAAGATATGGTATCCGGAGGTGACAATGAAGTCATGGTGGATCACGATGATCCAGCCACCTTTCAGGAAGTCGTGGATGGGCCCAACTCCGAGTTATGGCTGGGAGCCATGAGGGAGGAAATGCAATCCATGTCGGACAACCGAGTCTGGGAACCGGTTGATCCCATCAATGGTGTGAGGACCATAGGATGCAAATGGATCTTCAAGGTGAAGATGGACATGGACGGCAACCCTTTGACCTACAAAGCTCAACTGGTGGCGAAAGGTTATAGGCAGATCCAATGGATTGACTATGAGGAAACCTTCTCCTTAGTGGCTATGGTCAAAATCAATCCAAATTCTTCTTGACATAACTGCGTATCATAATTACGAGATATGGCAAGTGGATGTCAAAACCGCTTTCCTAAATGGAAATTTGACTGAGTACGTTTGTATGTCTCGGCCCAAAGGTTTTGACGATCCGAAGAATAAAGGAAAGATTTATAAGTTGTTGAAATCCATTTATGGATTGAAACGAACTTCTCGGAGTTGGATCCTTCGTTTTGATGAAGCTGTAATTGGATTTGGCTTAATCAAGAACGAGGATGAATCTTGCGTTTATAAGAAGGCTAGTGGGAGCAAGATTACCTTTCTGGTTCTCATTGAAAACGACATCCCAACCTTGCACGAGACTAAAGCTTGGTTGAGGAAGTGTTTTTCAATAAAGGACTTAGGCGATGCTTCTTATATCTTAAGGATTAAGATATGTAGAGATCGCACCAAGAGGGTCTTGGATTTAAGTCAGGGAACCTATGTGAACAAGGCATTGAGTAGGTTCTTAATGCTCGATTCAAAGAAAGGACTCTTACCCACTAGTCATGGCATTCATCTCAGCAAGACTCAGTGTCCTAAGACACCTGATGAGCTGAAAAGGATGATGAGAATCCTATGCGCCTGGGGGCAGGATCGATCATATATGCCATGACATGTATGAGACCAGACGTCTCGTAAGCCTTATGTTGTACTAGTAGACATCATTCTAACCCGGGGGAAAGATGATGTTGAACTAGTCGTCGAAGGATGAGTAGACGCTAGTTTTCCAAGACAAATCCAGATGACTTTAGAAGTCAATCAGGATATGTGTTTACGCTGAATGGTAGAGCTTTAGCTGGGAAAGCGTAAAGCAAGATACCATTGCCGAATCTACGACAGAGGCCAAGTACATGGATGCTGCAGAGGCAGCTAAGGAGGCTATGTGGATTTGGAAATTCATGGCAGGGCTGGGTGTAATTAAAAACCCATCCAGTCCGGTGAATCCATTTTGCGACAACACAAGGGCCATTGCGCAAGCTAAAAGCCTAGATCGCATAACAAATCCAAACATGTACTGCGGCGTATCCACCTCATCAGATAAATACTGAACTGAGGTGAAGTGAAGATAACCGATATTGCAACAGATGATAACATAGCCAACCCTTTGACTAAGACAGTGTCACTGCCTGAACATGTTAGACATGTAAAGTCGATGGGGACATATTGGAGTTTAGATTGGAACTAGGGCAAGTGGGAGATTGTTAGTCTTAGTGCCCGTAGTTCAATCCTAAATGTCCAAATGTATATATCATCCTTAGCAATAAAATTAAAGCGGCTTTATATTACTTATGTGTTGGAGTAATATATCGATGTGTGCTCTGATCTATGCCCACCATGCGAATAGAACCATAGATCGAGATAGATCACACTCGATGGGTCCCTAGTCAACAAAGCTTCACTAGAAGCGACTAGTATGAAAGATGGCTCTTTATGGCTTACGTTCTGTTAGTCATTGGAATGGGATTCCGGAGTCTGGTCATAGATATCATGTGGGACATGATATTGGACGACCCGCCCTGAATATGTGCCATAGATTAAGTCATGAACATATTCAGTGTTGTAGCTTGTTATGTATCCTTAGACCAAGGAGTCTTTGTGATCGCTATGTAGTCAACAACTGAGTTTGACCTGAGCCTAACGTTGTCCGTAACAGGGCTTCCATAACGGCCAGGATTGGCTTGGGGACGGGCTACATGAGTGACACGAAAGACGGCTAAGGGATTTATCCCTCGTACTAAGGTATGGGAAAGATATCGGTTCTCGGCCGCTTGATCGAGAGTGACTGGAAGAATAGCATGGCCATGCACATGATACTGGGTATCATATCTTCAGTCATCTCACATATCAAGGAACGGTGATTGAGAATAATAAGGATGACGGCTCTATGCCTTATCTCAATCAGGATATCGGAGATAAAAGGATAATGACAGGGACGACGGAAAGGTTAGAATCGACAGGGTCGATTCGTTATGTAATGTCGGGCAATACTAAAGTCTCGTTAGTTGCCACTTAAATAGGATCAAGTAAAATGGGATTTTACGTTGATCTATTGACATGCATAAACCTAAGGGTCACACCGGAGGATGAAACTCATTGACACATTTATGGAGAATGGCCAAAAGGGAGTTGTCTCGGGACATGACCAAAACTGGGTTTTGGGTCATGTGCCCGTAAGTGAATAGGACTTTACGGATCGAGACAAGGCTTGGAGTCTTGGGATTGATCGCGTCGGATAATGTTGGACATTTCCGGTATGGAAGGCATGGAGGCGATGAGCGAATCACGGGACCTCGTTGGAAATGGCCACGGGCCATGTTCCAAGAAGCCCATGAAAGGCCCATGCAACCAAGGCCCATGGAACTAATTAATCAAGTCTTGATTAATTTGTACTAAGTAAGCAAGACAAGGATTAAGGTGTTGGTGATTCACCACCTAACCCAATCTTGTCTTGCCATACTTTGTCCTATTTACACCTTACTTGTCACCATGCTTGTCCCATGCCTTTAGTTGGACAAGTATGGGTTTTGTTATGTTTAAGTCATCTTTTTTCAACATAACAAACACAAGACAAGAATAGGAAACACATTTTCTCTCCCTCTTCCATGGCCATTTCGGGTTTGGCTAGTTTCCACCTCCATTTTTGTGTTCTTGAGTCCTCAAATAGAAGAACTACGTGGCTTTGATTCCCATGTGGATACGTAGGCGTCTTGGAGACTCAAGCCAATCATTCGTTAACCGGTGTTCTTGTTTTGGTAAGAACTAGTGCTGAATTTTTCTCTTGTTAATCCATTCTTTGTTAGTTGTTTCATGGTTTTAATTGTCTCTTGGTTTTCATTGATTTTCCGCTGCGAGTTGGTTCATCTCCAACCCTACCTCGAGACCCAACATTTTCGTCATCCCAGCATATTGGGGACCCCCAGATACTTTGTCAGGCCTGAAATTTCCTGTATCCCTAAGATACCACAGCAAGTCGATCTATTTGTCATAGACATATTGGTACTGAAGAAGATAGAAGTGTTTCCCTTGTTGATGGCCTGACCCTAAAGACGACCGAAAGTATGTAGGATCTGGTTCAGCTGGGTCGCCTCCTCCGGGTCAGCCTTGCAGAATATGTAGCAGTCATCCGCAAAAAAGATATGAGAGACTAACGGTGCTCCTCTGGCCACCGAGACCCCGTGAAGCGTCCCGGCCCTCTCCGCTTGATTGAGCATACGGGACAGGCCCTCCATACAAAATAGGAAGAGGTATGGGGATAATGGGTCACCTTGTCGAATTCTCATCCCTGTTGTGAACGGAGACGTATGCTTTCCATCTGAACTCACTGTATACTGGATATAGCGCATGCAAGCTAAGACCAGAGCTCGTCAACCCATATCAAAGCCAAAAGCCCCCATCATAGATAACAGAAAGGACCATTCCACTCTGTCATAAGCCTTACTCATGTCCAATTTCAAAGCCATAAAGCCCATTTGTCCTTGCGTTTTGCGCCTGAGAGTATGTATAATTTCATACAAGATAATTACATCATCTTGGATATGCCAATCTGGCACGAACGCTCTCAGATTCGTGGAGATAATCGGATCTAGGAGTGGTTTTAACCGGTTCGCCAACACTTTAGACAAGATTGTAAAGATGACGTTGCAGAGGGCTATCGGGCGCAGCTCTATGATCTTCTTCGCCCCTGGATCTTTGGAATCAGGACCAGAGTGGTCTTGTTGACGTCTTGGTCAATGGTGCACGTTGCTACTGCAGTTCAGACAAAATCGATAACTTCCGGGGCCAACGTGTCCCAAAAATGTTGGAAGAATTTCGGATTGAGGCCATCGGGACCCGGAGACTTCGATGGTCCCATCTGGAACACTGTCTGGCGCACTTCTCCATCCGTTACCCTTTTGGTCAGTTGTAGATTTTGAGTCGGATTGATCATATGGGGAACTGGCATAGGGAGATCATAATCCTCGATATCACCTGCCGTAAGATGTCGGCAAAGTATGAGTGTATCAGTTCACTCATTCCTGTGTGCCACTACAGTTCCACCCCTGCATCGTTAACCAGAGATTTCAGCTTGTTTTTAGCCTGTTGTTTCGTAGCCGATCTCTGAAAGGATTTCGTGTTTCTGTCCCCTTCCCCGAGCCAGTGTTGTTTCGCTCACTGGCTTTGCCAGGGCCCTACTATACTGTTTCTGGAGCACCAGACGGAGTTTGATTCCCTGTCTATCAGACCGTCCATTTAGCTCAGCCAACCTCCTCTGAAGATACCGGATCTAATTGATGTTATCTCGAAAAACTGTTTGTCCCCAGTCATCCAACGAGTGTCCAATATCCTTTATATGGTGCTTTATATGACGGTTTCCCGGTTGGCCCCATTCAGCTTGGACCAGGGTACCACACTCAGGATGCTCTAACCACATGTTTTCGAAACGAAATTGTCGAGGCCGACGTTCCACTGGTTCCTTTTGAACCTGGAGTAAAATGGGCATATGGTCCGAGGTTGACACTCCCAAATTCTGCAGGGGCACATCCCGGAAGCGGACTCTATTCTGGGGGGAAAAAAAGGCCATGTCCAGTTGACTTTCCACCTGCGTCTCTGGGTCATGTCCACGGGACCACGTGAATTGGTAGCCCTGTAACGCAAGTTCCTCCACTCCAATGTCCGAGATGGCCTGTTGAAACCCCTGCATGAGGTCTAAAGGGTACACCTGACCTCTTCTTTTTTCTGAAGGCCGAAGAATACCGTTGAAGTCCCCCATAAGGACCCAGTCCAACGGGGCCGGGATCGTGGCCAACTGCCGTAGATTATCCCAAGTCTTGTGTCTGTTCTCCCATGTTGGTTCCCCATAAATACCTGTAAATCGTAAGGGTGGCTCCTGGCCAATACGGACCACTGTATCTATATGGGATTGTTGGACCGATAGAACGTCCACTTTACAATTCTCAGACCACAATAGCATAACCCCCCCCCTTTATTCGACGGGGGCGAATAACCGGTGCTACCTGTGGGACAATACCCGGGATCCCTGTGCCGCCATGAAACCCTAACGTCCGACGGAGAATAACCATTCTTGACCTAGATTTCCGAGCATAAACATGACGGGTTTCGGTAAGAAACACTAGGTCCAGTTTGAAACGGGTTACCAAGTCTTTCAATTGACGTCGGTTATGGTCTGTTCCCGATCCCCGACAATTCCAAGCTAATAAAATCGGCATTCAAAACACAATCAAGGCTACCCTATCAAGAGCAGATCGGGAGAGATACCTAAGGACGCCCGGGACGTTAGACAGACGACGATCAACACGACGGGAGCACCACAAGAATCCCTCCGGTGGTTCGGATCCTTCACGCCACGCCGACGTCTCGGGGGATGTCACAGCCGGACCAGCCGAAGATCGGGAGAGGGAACTGGGGGACGATCGTGAAAGAGCAACCAGATCAAGCCGTAGCAAACGACAAGTACGAACGGATCAGTCGAACGGGAAGAGCAGCACAGAAGACGTAAATCGACTCCGGTGAAGGCGACGGTGTAAGGAAACCCTAGGGTTGGACAGAGATCTTTTTTTGATGTTCTTGGGAGACTTAATACAAGTGAGAATAGTAGGTGGTGAATTGCTGATTCTTTACTACTAGGCACGGTTTTTGTAAAGGAAAAACGTCATATCATTGTACTGTACTAATATTAATTACTAAATCATAACTCAAACATATGATATCTATTACATGGTAACAAGTTTTATCAATTGATTACCAAAAACCAACAAATATTATTAAAGTTCACTATTTCCATGAAATGGTACCCACATGCTTCTCACGTGACTCATTTTTCAGATGTGAAAAGGCATGAATGTCCTTGTATTTTTTGCTAAAAAGCCTCAAATCAGTTCTTCTACTCTCTCTCTCTCTCTCTCTCTCTCTCTCTCTCTCTCTCTCTCTCTCTCTCTCTCTCTCTCTCTCTCGTGTTCATGTTCAGAGAAGGAAAGCTGAAGGTGAAGCATGAATCAAAGGAGCACGAATCCAATATGATCGAACAAGCTGAGGAAGCACATGGTTCATCCAAGATGAGCGAACAAGCTATGGTAAGATTCTTTGTTTCACCTCTTTTCCTCATTAAGTCTGAAATTTTGAAAATTTGAAATTCTGAAATAATTTAGCTTAGAAATTCTCAAATTCATCTTAGTTGTAGGGTTTATAAATCACCACATAATGTTTCTTAAGAATCCACAAATTCTAGGGTTTGTTTAAAAATCCTCAAATTCTAAGGTTTATGAGCTGAAAATCCCCAAATGGTAGTGTTTCTTAGCTTAAAATCCCCAAATTCTAGGGTTTCAAAATACACAATTTGTAGGGTTTGGAAATGAAGTTGTGTGATTTAATAACACTATTTGGGTGTTTGTATGAATGTGATATTTTTTTGAAGAATTGGTAGTCTTGAAAGAATGAAGTCATCGAAAAAAACCTAGAGTTGTGATTTCAAAATATGTCAATGCGTAGTGTTATTTTAAGTAATTACTTAGTCCATATTGTGTGAATTGTGCAAGGATGGTGAATTTGGAACCTAAAAAGTTGAGTATTATTATTGTGGAGTACCTGCTCCGATCTTGACATCGTTGTCAAATAATACCCCGACCGAAGATTTTATGGGTGCGGTAAATTCAGCATAAGTTCTCCAAGTATTTGAACATTGTTAATGATTATTTAGTGAATCTATAAATGTTGTTGATCTATAATTATAGAACATTGTTACTGATTGTTTAGTTAACCTATGAGTAGCAGACAAAACAGAACTATAATTTTTTTTTTCCAATGGATTGATGGTCCCGTATGCCTAGACTAGTTGTGAAAATTCAGAAATCGGAAGATGCTCTCCAAAACGGACATGCAAAAATTCAGAAATTATAAGATGCTTTCTAAAACAAAAGAATGAGGCTCTCCAATACGAACTACGAAAGAGTGAGGCAATGAAGAGCATAACATCGAAGTGTTGGTGTATTGTTGGGATTTTAGTGTATGTCATAGTTGAAGATTTGGTAATGGTTTAGTTGAGAAAGTGTACAAGCTTCCATAGACTTGTAATATGTGGGGTCCTTAAGACCATATCAGAGTTACATGAAGTGTCATTAACTGCTGAGAAGAATATATCAGGGATCTGGGATCCAAGGATATTCTGATGGTCAATAAGGGAATTGGAAGTGGCAAGGGCGGGGCTCATGCGCACTTGGCAGGAAAGATGAGACACCTGAGAATGTCTGCTTCTACTGCCAACATCCTGGTCATTGGAACCGGGATTACAGGAAGTTCACGGCTGATCTGAAGAAGGGCAGTGGGACTGCGCCTTCATCAAATAGCCTAGATGATCTGAAGAAGGGCAGTAGGACTGCGCCTTCATCAGGAAACATGGATGATCTAAGGAAGGGCGGTGGGACTGTGCCTTCATTCGGTATTAACTCTATAGAGATACATCTCTCTACTTCCAAAGATTCATGGGTATTAGATACCAGGACTGAATCTCACACATGCATTAGTATATGGTGGCTGAAAGTAGGAGAGGTTTGGAAAGCACGAAGTGGACCTCAGAATTTTGGCAAGTGTTGTAGGATCCATGAGTCTTGCTTTGCCAAGTGGACTTGTCTTAGTATTGTATAATGTATATTGCATACCTACTTTTAGTAGGAATATTATATTTGTATCCGTGTTTGACAAGGAAGAATATAATGTTAATATTGGAAATGGAGTTTTCAATGTTCTATGCAATGATATGTTTTATACCAGTACTGACTTGGTTGGAGGATTGTACATATTAGATATGGGTAACAATGCCTCAAGTTCTATATATTACGTTAATACCAAGAGGTCTAAATCCAACGATTTAAACCTAACTCTGTTATGGCACTGTCATTTGGGCCGCATAAACAAGAAGCGCCTATCAGCACTTCAGAAGTGCAGGCTTTCAGGTTCATTCGAATTCCATTCGATCGATAGGTGCAAGGTTTTTTTGATGAGCAAAATGACTAAAGTTCCCTTTATCGATCGCGATGAAAGGGCGGGTGAATTATTGGGGCTGATACACTCGAATGTGTGTAGACCAATAAGTTCACTTGCCAGGAGGGGTTTTAGCTACTTTATCACATTTACTTATGATTACAGTAAATATGGTTATGTCTATTCACTGAGACATAAGTCTGAAGCTTTTGATAAATTCAAAGAGTTTAAGACTAAAGTAGAAAACCAGCTCGACAAAGGTATTAAGGCACTTCGATTGGATCGAGGTGGAAAATACTTGACCACAGAGTTATTAGATCATCTAAAAGAGAATGGGATCCTTTTGGAATGGACTCCTCCTGGGACACTGTAGTTGAAAGGTGTAGCCAAGCGGAGAAATCAGACATTGTTCGACATGGTCAGTTCCATGATTAGTTGGACTGATCTCCCAATCTTTTTCTGTGGTTATGCTCTAGAGACGACCGCATTCATAGTGAATCAGGCTTCGACGAAGGGTGTGGAAGGGAAACTATTTTTAAAATGGTACGGGATGATGCCCGCTTTGTCCTTCCTAAAGATTTGTGGTTGCGAGGCTTATGTGAAACATTTGGTTTCGACTAAGTTCGAACCAAGATCTGAGATATGCACCTTCGTGTGGTATCCCAAAGCAACAAGGGGATACTACTTCTGCAATCTGAGTGAGAACATGGTGTTCGTCGCTTGGGGTGGGGTCTTTATGGAAAAGGAGTTTTGTTTCCAAAGACGTCATTGGGAGGACTGTGCATCTCGAAGAAATTCAGGATGGTACAGATCTGTCTAAACCAATTGACATCCCAACCTTGCACGAGACTAAAGCTTGGTTGAGGAAGTGTTTTTCAATAAAGGACTTAGGCAATGCTTCTTATATCCAAAGGATTAACATATGTAGAGATCGCACCAAGAGGGTCTTGAGTAGGTTCTTAATGCTCGATTCAAAGAAAGGACTCTTACCCACTAGTCATGGCATTCATCTCAGCAAGACTCAGTGTCCTAAGACACCTGATGAGCTGAAAATGATGATGAGAATCCTATGCGCCTAGGGGCAGGATCGATCATATATGCCATGACATGTATGAGATCGGACGTCTCGTAAGCCTTATGTTGTACCAGTAGACATCAGTCTAACCCGGGGGAAAGATGATGCTGAACTAGTCGTCGAAGGATGAGTAGACGGTAGTTTTCCAAGACAAATCCAAATGACTTTAGAAGTCAGTCAGGATATGTGTTTATGCTGAATGGCAGAGCTTTAGCTGGGAGAGCATAAAGCAAGATACCATTGCCTAATCTACGACAGAGGCCAAGTACATGGATGTTACAGAGGCAGCTAAGGAGGCTATGTGGATTTGGAAATTCACGGCAGGGTTGAGTGTAATTAAAAACCCATCCAGCCCGGTGAATCCATTTTGCGATAACACAAGGGCCATTGCGCAAGCTAAAAGCCCAGATCGCATAACAAATCCAAACATGTACTACGGCGTATCCACCTAATCAGAGAAATACTGAACTGAGGTGAAGTGAAGATAACCTATATTGGAACAGATGATAACATAGCCAACCCTTTGACTAAGGCAGTGTCGCTGCCTAAACATCTTAGACATGTAAAGTCGATGGGGACATATTGGAGTTTAGATTGGAACTAGGGCAAGTGGGAGATTGTTATTCTTAGTGCCCGTAGTTCAATCCTAAATGTCCAAATGTATATATCATCGTTAGCAATAAAATTAAAGCGGCTTTATATTACTTATGTGTTGGAGTAATATATCGATGTGTGCTCTGATCTATGCCCACCATGCGAATAGAACCATAGATCGAGATAGATCACACTCGATGGGTCCCTAGTCAACAAAGCTTCAGTAGAAGCGACTAGTATGAAAGATGGCTCTTTATGGCTTACGTTCTGTTAGTCTTTGGAATGAGATTCCGGAGTCTGATCATAGATATCATGTGGGACATGATATTGGACGACCCGACATGATTATGTTCCATAGATCAAGTCATGAACATATTCATTGTCGTAGCTTGTCATGTATCCTTAGACCAAGGAGTCTTTGTGATCACTATGTAGTCAACAACTGAGTTTGAACTGAGCCTAACGTTGTCCGTAATAGGGCTTCCATAATGACCAGGATTGTCTTGGGGATGGGCTACATGAGTGACACGAAAGACGGCTAAGGGATTTATCCCTCATACTGAGGTATGAGAAAGATATCGGTTCTCGGCCGCTTGATCGAGAGTGACTGAAAGAATAGCATGGCCATGCACATGATACTGGGTATCATATATTCAGTCATCTCACATATCAAGGAACAGTGATTGAGAATAATAAGGATGACGGCTTTATGCCTTATCTCAATCAGGATATCGGAGATAAAAGGATAATGACAGGGACGACGGAAAGGTTAGAATCGACAGGGTCGATTCGTTATGTAGTGTCAGGCAATACTAAAGTCTCGTTAGTTTCCACTTAAATAAGATCAAGTAAAATGGGATTTTACGTTGATCTATTGACATGCATAAACCTAAGGGTCACACCGGAGGATGAAACTCATTGACACATTTATGGAGAATGGCAAAAAGGGAGTTGTCTGGGGACATGACCAAAACTGGGTTTTGGGTCATGTGCCCGTAAGTGAATAGGACTTTACGGATCGAGACAAGGCTTGGAGTCTTGGGATTGATCGCGTCGGATAATGTTGGACATTTCCGGTATGGAAGGCTTGGAGGCGATGAGCGAATCACGGGACCTCGTTGGAAATGGCCACGGGCCATGTTCCAAGAGGCCCATGAAAGGCCCATGCAACCAAGTCTTGATTAATTAGTACTAAGTAAGCAAGACAAGGATTAAGTTGTTGGTGATTCACCACCTAACCCAATCTTGTATTGTCATACTTTGTCCTATTTACACCTTACTTGTCACCATGCTTGTCCCATGCCTTTAGTTGGACAAGTATGGGGTTTGCTATGTTTAAGTCATCTTTTTTCAACATAAAAAACACAAGACAAGAATAGGAAACACAACTTCTCTCCCCCTTCCCTTGCAATTTCGGGTTTGGCAAGCTCCCACCTCCATTTTTGTGTTCTTGAGTCCTCAAAGAGAAGAACTACGTGGCTTTGATTCCCATGTGGATACGTAGGCGTCTTGGAGACTCAAGCCAATCATTCGTTAACCGGTGTTCTTGTTTTGGTAAGAAATAGTGCTGAATTTTTCTCTTGTGAATCAATTCTTTGTTAGTTGTTTCATGGTTTTAATCGTCTCTTGGTTTTCATTGATTTTCCGCTGCGAGTTGGTTCATCTCCAACCCTACCTCGAGACCTAACAATTAGTACATAGGAAGATAATGGTTACATAAATTAGGTTAACTAAATAGAGCTACCTTGAGATAAACTAGGTTAACTAAAGAGAGCTTCCTTGAGATGATTGGTGCTCGTTTCCTTCTCCAAGATTTTCGTCATCGCCGTAGTAGACTTCGAATGGTGGGTCATCTTCGGATGGAGAGTCTTGGGTTGGCTGCTCTTCTTTGGATGGAGCTCATCTTGATATGTCGGGTATTTGACGTATGGTATATCGTCTTCCGGTGGTGGTGGTGGTGGTGGTGGTTGTTCAGGTGGCTGCTTCTCTTGGGTGTGCTCCTATCGGGGTCGGCCATCTTCTTCGGTTGGCTTTTCATTCTTTTTTGGGTGGACATATTGTGGTGATGGATGATAGTTATACTCGGGAGCTTCTTCCCAAATATCACTATTTGGTGAAGAATTGGGGGTAAAATAACCCTTCCAACCCCTTTCAATATGTGATTCAGAATTGGGAGGAGATAGAACCATGTTAGTGTGCTTGGTGGTCCTAAATGCTGAAAATAAAGGTCTTTAGGGGAAGCGTAAATATGTAAACATGGTAATTACATAAGGGACAACTGTCACGCCCCAAATTTCAGTAAACCGAACTCAGGACGCGAACATTTAAAACAATAAAACATTTTGAAACCTTTTACATAAATCACTTTAAAATCACCGTTTGTTCATCAAAATAATCATTTACAACTTAAAGGTACGTCCCAACAAATGGACAAAATGGAAGGTATACGTCGCTAGACTCAAAATAAACCCAGAATCCCGCTCCTAGCTCTTCAAGCTTCAGAAGCTCATCTAGTCCAACCTGCGACCGGTACATGTAGGAAAAGCAGCTAGGGGTGAGCATTCGCTCACCACCACGGATAACAGACTGACTACGGCATACTTAGCAGAAAATGCCGGTAACACCAACAACCAACTCAACACCGGGGATCACTATCCCCAAACTCAAGTAACCCGACCGACACCCACGCACTGATACTTTCCTCAACCGACTCAACACTCAGACTCGTAATGTAGACCCGACACAACGATTGACGACCTCCTCCAAAGACACGACAGACAACCACGCAACACCCAAGATCACAAAGGATCGCACCCCAAACAAGATCACAAAGGATCGCACGCCAGCTGCTCAGTAACCTCTCTCACTCACGCGCTTTGCCGATCCCTGTCGGGCCAGGCGGTCGACATGTCTCAGTAACCTCTCTCACTCACGCGCTTTGCCGATCTCTATCGGGCCAGGCGGTCGACCTGTCTCAGTAACCTCTCTCACTCACGCGCTTCCCCGACACAAAGTTGGGCCAGGCGGTCAACCTGTCTCAGTAACCTCTCTCACTCACACGCTTTGCCGATCCCTGTCGGGCCAGGCGGTCAACCTGTCTTAGTAACCTCTCTCACTCAGGTAACCACAATCACAATCACAAACAAGTTCAACAAACAACAACAACACAGGTTCGACACTCCACAGGCACTCACGGCCACCCAAGACACACCGACCATAACTCACGGGCTCAACAACCCCACGGCCCTCACAGCCACCCAAGACACACCAACAGTAACTCACGGGCTCAACAACCCCACGGGCACTCACGGCCACCCAAGACACACCGACAATAACTCACAGGCTCAAAACCCCACGGGCACTCACGGCCTCCCAAGACACACCAACAGTAACTCACGGGCTCAACAACCCCACAGGCACTCACGGCCACCCAAGACACACCGACAATAACTCACGGGCTCAACAACCCCACGGGCACTCACGGGCTCAACAACCCCACGGGCACTCACGGCCTCCCAAGACACACCAATAGTAAAGACACGGGTTCAACAACCCCACGGGCACTCACGGCCTCCCAAGACACACCGACAATAACTCACGGGCTCAACAACCCCACGGGCACTCATGGCCACCCAAGACACCAACAGTAAAACACGGGCTCTCATGGCCACCCAAGACACCAACAGTAAAACACGGGCTCTCATGGCCACCCAAGACACAACAGTAATATGGGCTCTCATGGCCACCCAAGACACAACAGTAATACGGGCTCTCATGGCCACCCAAGACACAACAGTAATACGGGCTCTCATGGCCACCCAAGACACAACTACACAATCAACCTCCGGGCATAACCAATGCCTCCAGCAGTTCTAATATCAACAAGTTCACAATCAACCTCCGGGCATGGTCATATGCCTCCAGTAATTCTAATATCGATAAGTTCACTGCTCCTACGACACTACTATGTGTCACATGCATTTCCAATCTTCGATAACCTACTTAACCCACAACACCCAAGTGTCACATGCATTTCTAATATTCGATAACCTACTTAACCCACGACACCCAAGTGTCACATGCATTTCTACTGTTAACTTTCCCTAGTCAGGGCCGAGATCCGGCTACTTTTCCCTACCACGTAAGTTTTCTCCAAAAGCTATCCAACAAGCTCCGGCGTGATCTCAGTCACTCGCCTAGCTTTATCTTCCCTCGGTCTGCAGCACGATCTAATAAGAACACAAATTTAAATACTTATAAGCTCGCAGACACAAACTGGAATTTAATAAACTTGACGCCCAAAAGTAACCCCGACAATGTCGATCACTCCCAAACTTCCCAATTACTCGACATTGTCGATAATGGACTCGGAAAAACCCGATTCGCCCGACATGGCGAATCTGCCCGGGTTTTGGAAACGCCATTCCGGGGCTCCGAAAATTCCCGTTTTCGTTTCTACGGTCTTAGAATAATTCAAGGGTTCCTAGGCACTCGACGGAATCGAATTCCGACTTCCGAGTCATTTAATTAGCGTTTAAAGTTTCTAAACCCGTCAATTACAACTTTCACAATTTAATTCCAAATTTCGATCCGGTTGTGGATTAATGACCCGGGGAACGTTCTAAACCACCCAAACACGAAAACCCGATACCCGAGCATGTGGGCCCCACCCGGCCATCCATAGTTAACTCGTTTCAACACAACCCTAACTCCCTATTTCTCAATACAAGGTAAGACATTCTACAAGAGTATTAACTAAATCTCTTGTTAATAATAAACAACTCCAAGAATCATCTTGATGGCTTATCTTCATTGCTCATTCTCCAACAATAATCTCCAAGCAAACTAATCTCTTATTCAGCATAATCACCCAACCAAAGAAAGAACAAAACAACACAAAACAAAAAGTCCAATACCTCTTGTCTTCACCGTGATATAGCAAGAGAATCTTCCAAATAAGCCAAGAACAAATGATGTTCTATCTCTTCTATGTCCAAGGGACCAGCCAAGAACAAAAGGCTACAAATTCCCTACTTCTCACGCCATCAAAAGGGAATGAAGGTGGAGAAGCCATCAAGGTCTTGTTCTTCTCTCCTTTGATTTTGGTTTGGCCGAACACACCATGCTTCTTCCTTTTTGTTTAGTTCAATATTACCTAACACCACCACTTGTGTGACAAGTGGCAAGGGGCAAGTGGGAAGTGGGTCCCACCCTTTAAACAAATATCTTTGTAGATATTTTTCTGTTAGATTCGCGAAATTCGGCCGTCTCGGACCCCGTACGGGCCCATTTTCCAAGAAATTATGAAAATTCACGGGCTACAAGGAAACGGCTCAACTAAGACCGCTGCGACGACAGCTAAGCTTTTTGGATCCAAAACGGTCCTCGAATGGACCAAAACGTCGCTCAGTTGACTTTTCCAGCGAAAAGTCAACATTTCCCAAACTGGTCAGAAAGTTGCCCTGAGTCCCCCGGAACTCACTTTGGTCGATAACGGGGTCAACTTAAGTCCGGTATGACCCTCGGGGTCAATCTTAGGTTTAATTAAGTGTCTGCTTAAAATTTTTAAATTTTCCTGTTTTTCGCAGATTTGACTGGCGTTGACCGGGAGTGGTTATTACAACAACACTGTTGGGTCTCGAGGTCGTGGACAAAAGAAACGGAAAAAGCAGTGGAAATTAACCACAAATCACTCAAGAAGAAGCTACCAATTATTGAAAAACAAGACAGAAAAATCAGCAAGACTTTGTGTGTATTACCTTCTTATTCAAGTGGCTCAACTTGCAGTTCATGTATAAGAATAACGAACCGTTGAAATCCAAATTCCACCGGTAACTTCGAATACCCATATGTGGAAAACATTCACTCCATAAATCAGCTTCATCGAACCTTGGATGAATCTCCGATCGGGCTCTTGAAAGCGGCTGGTCGGACAAAATCTGGGCAGAAAATTCTACACAGATTGTTCTTCTTGTTACGATGAGAATTGAGAAGAAGAACACCAAACTTTGGATGGATTGAGCCCCTTTGACGCCTACGTATCCTTAACGAAATCAAATTCGACGTAGTTCTTGAGTTTGTAGACTCAAGAACATGCAATAATGGAGTTTGCTCCTCCTAGGAGTGTTCGGCCAAGGTGGGAGAGAAAATGAAAAATTGTTGTGTAAAATTTTCCAAGTCCTTGCATGTAATGAAACGCCAACACTCTTGCACGTTGAGTTAAGTGGATTGTGTAAACTCACTTAATTTCCATCAAGAGCCACATGTCCATGCAAAAAAGAAAGGTGGACTTAATAAACTAAGTTAGTTTATTAGCTAATGGAAAGTGGGTCCAACCCACTTTGATCAACAAGAATAATTATTCAACCTTTGATATTTGATTCTTGTTGGGCCTATGCTATATGGTCTGGCCATGGGACTCTCCAAGAGAACTCATGCCGAGCCCATCATGTCATAGCTGTCCACTATGGAAATTCCCGACACGACCCCTTCTAGGCCAAGTTACGTTGCGTTCTTATCGAGTTACAAACCTTTGGTGTGACCCTTAAGTCTACGCATATTGGTAAGATCAACGTAAAGTCCTACTTTACTTGATCTTACCCTATTGGCTACTTACGAGACTTAGTTTAGCCAGATACTGCATAACGAATCGACCTTGTCGATCCTGACCTTTCCGTCGTCCTTGTCATTATACTTTTATCTCCGATATCTTGATTGAGATAAGGCACAGAGTCGTCACCCTTATTATTCTCAATCAATGTTCCTTGATATGCGAGATGACTAAATAATGATACCCAGTATCATGCGCATGCCCATGCTTTTCTATTAGTCACTCTCGATCAAGCGGCCATGAACCAGATATCTTTCCTATACCATAGTATGAGGGATAAATCCCTTAGTCGTCTCTCTTGTCACTCATGCAGTCATTCCCCAAGCCAATCCTGATCGTTATGGAAGCCCTGTCACGGTGCAACATTGGGCTTTCAGGTCAAACTTAGTTGTTTACTACATAGCTACCATAGAGACTCCTTGGTATAAGGATACTTGACAAGCTACGACTTTGAATATGTTCATGACTTAATGTATGGAACATATTCAGGTCGGGTCGTCCAATATCATGTCCCATTTCCCACATGATATCTATGATCAGGCTTTTGAACGCATTCCTATGACCAACAGAATGTAATTCATCAAGATTCATCTTTCATACTAGTCGCTTCTAGTGAAGACTATTAACTAGGGACTTCATCGAGTGTGATCCATCTTGATCTATGGTTCTATTCGCATGGTGAGCATAGATCGGAAACCCACACGATATATTACTCCAACACTTAAGTAACATGAAAGCCGTTTTATTATATTGTCAACGATGATATTTACATTTGGAAGTTTATGATCGGACTACGGGCACTAAGACTAACAAACACATGTCCATTTACTCAACCAACTTGTTCCTGAAAAGTGGTTGCAAAAAAACAAATGTGAAACCCTATTACAAAAGCCCCCGAATGGCACATGAGAGAGGAAACCATATTCCTATAAGGGTCTTCAAAAGGTGATGGTTCCCTATTACATGTGGTCTGCCACATCTTACAACCAAAAAAAAATGTGCAATATTAAATGTCTATTGTCACGCCCCAATTTCAGTAAACCGAACTCAGGACGTGAACTTTTAAAACAATAAAACATTTTGAAACCTTTTACATTAAATCACTTTAAGATCACCGTTTGTTCAACAAAATAATATTAACAACTTAAAACACGTCCCAACAAGTGGACAAAAGTATGGTATCCGTCGCTAGACTCAAATGAACCCAGAATCCCGCTCCTAGCTCTTCAAGCTTTAGAAGCTCACCTAGTCCAACCTGCGACCGGTACTTGTAGGAAAAGCAGCTAGGGGTGAGCGTTCGCTCACCACCACAGATAACAGACTGACTATGGCATAATCAGCAGACAAAGCCGGTAACACCAACAACCAACTCAACACCGGGGGTCACTATCCCCAAACTCAAGTAACCCGACCGACACCCACACACTGATACTTTCCTCAGTCGACTCAACACTCGGACACGTAAAGTAGACCCGACACGACGATTGACGACCTCCTCCAAAGACACGATAGATCACCACGCAACACCCAAGATCACAAAGGATCGCACACCAAACAAGATCACAAAGGATCGCACTCCTGTCAGCTGCTCAGTGCCGGTTGCTAACCGGCTGGGCTCGAGCCTGCCCCACGCGCTTTGCCGATCCTTGTCAGGCTCCAGGCGGTCGACATGTTGGCGATATATACAGCGCTGCTTTTCCGATAGCTAGTCGGAAGGGGAGCTGCCCTCTAATCGCCTAAAAATGCTCACAACCTCCCGAGACTCGAACTCGGTCAGGCTAGCCAAAGAACGCTCGCAACTTCCCGAGACTCGAACTCGGTCAAGCCAACCAAAGAACGCTCACAACCTCCCGAGACTCGAACTCGTTCAGGCCAGCCAAAGAACGCTCGCAACTTACCGATCCCTGTCAGGTAAGCCAGCCAAATTCCACACCACTTCCTGACACATAGTCGGATCACTAACCTCGGGCAAGCACAATCACAATCACAATCACAAGCAAAGTTCAACAAACAGCAACAACACAGGTTCAACACTCCACAGGCACTCATGGCCGCCCAAGACACCAGCAGTAAAACACGGACTCAACAACCCCACGGGCACTCACGGCCTCCCAAGACACACCAACCATAACTCACGGGCTCAACAACCCCACGGGCACTCATGGCCACCCAAGACACACCAACAGTAAATCACGGGCTCAACAACCCCACGGGCACTCACGGCCACCCAAGACACACCGACAATAACTCATGGGCTCAAAAACCCCACGGGCACTCATGGCCACCCAAGACACACCAACAGTAACTCACGGGCTCAATAACCCCACGACACTCACGGCCACCCAAGACACACCAACAGTAACTCACGGGCTCAATAACCCCACGGCACTCACGGCCACTCAAGACACACCAACAGTAACTCACGGGCTCAACAACCTCACGGCACTCACGGCCACCCAAGACACACCAATAGTAACTCACGGGCTCAACAACCCCAAGGCACTCACGGCCACCCAAGACACAACAGTAAAACACGGGCTCTCATGGCCACCCAAGACACACCAACAGTAACTCACGGGCTCAACAACCCCACGGCACTCACGACCACCCAAGACACAACAGTAAAACTCGGGCTCTCATGGCCACCCAAGACACAAATTACACAAACAACCTCCGGGCATAACCAATGCCTCCAGCAGTTCTAATATCAACAGTTTCACAATCAACCTCCGGGCATGGTCATATGCCTCCAGTACTCCTAATATCGATAAGTTCACAATCAACCTCCGGGCATGGTCATATGCCTCCAGTAATTCTAACGTCGATAAGTTCTCTGCTCCTACGACACTACTAAGTGTCACATGCATTTCTAATATTCGAATAGCCTACTTAACCCACGACACCCAAGTGTCACACGCAATTCTACTGTTAACTTTCCCTAGTCAGGGCCGAGATCCGGCTACTTTTCCCTACCTCGTGCGTGTTCTCCAAAAGCCAACCAACAAGCTCCGGCGTGATCTCAGTCACTCGCCTAGCTTCCCTTTCCCTCGGTTTGCAGCACGATCTAAAAGAACACAATTTTAAACGCTTTTAAGCTTGCAGGCATAATGCTGAATTTTAATAAACCTGACGCCCAAAAGTAACCCCGGCAATGTCGATCACTCCCAAACTCCCTAATTACTCGACATTGTCGATATTGGACCCGGAAAGGCCCGATTCGCCCGACATGGCGAATCTGCCCGGGTTTTGGAAACGCCCTTCCGAGGCTCCGAAAATTCCCGTTTCCGTTTCTACGGTCTTAGAATAATTCAAGGGTTCCTAGGCACTCGACGGAATCGAATTCCGACTTCCGAGTCATTTAATTAGCGTTTAAAGTTTCTAAAACCCGTCAATTACAACTTTCACAATTTAATTCCAAATTTCGATCCGGTTGTAGATTAATGACTTGGGGAACGTTCTAAACCACCCGAACACGAAAACCCGTGACCCGAGCACGTGGGCCCCACACGGCCACAATGGAAAAATTCCCTTTTTGCCCCAAAACCTTCCTAACGAACCCCAAACCTCAACCATTCATCTTTAAACCAATTCTAACCAAAACCCAACCATAATCAAACCGTTTAAACTCAAACCCTAAATTTCAAACGTACCAAAATGAAAATCGGTTAGGTGCTCACCGTAGAGAATGACGGTGTGAGCTTGAATCTTCTATCGTTGAGACGATCCAACGGCTTGATGAACGAGAAACGTCACAAATTCCCCAAGCCTCTTCTCTTTTTCTCTCCTCCTTCTCTCTTCCTTTCTCTCTCTAAAAGTCTATTTTTTTCTAATTGTGAAGTGTTGGCCGAGACATCACAATTGCCTTCCCTTTTGTTTTGTTTTAAAAAGTAACAAAATAATACTTAATTATAAACTAACACTATTGAAGTCTTCTCTTGTCTTGTCCAAAAACCTAACACCACCACATAGTTGACATGTGGTCAAGTGGGTCCCACATCTTTTTGGAAAATATATTTTTCCAAAAATATACATTCAAAGGAAACTTTGCAAATTCAGTTTTATGAAATTATACATTCAAAGCATGCATTATTGGGAACTACTTTCAGCTTAGATGTATGAAATACTACACAATAGGATTTCTAAGACACTACAAAATTCATATTTGAAATACTACATAATAGGATTTCTGAGATACTACAAAATTCAGATATGAAATACTACACAATATGAATTCTGAAGTTCTACAAAATTCAGATATGAAATACATAACAGTTTGAAGCTGTAAATTTCAATCTTAGTTAACAATTTATACATGACATTTCCATCTTACTTAACAGTTTATATATGACATTTTCCATCTTAGTTAGCAGTTAATATATTGCAATTAGAACTGTTATGAGAAGGGTAAAAGATGGACCTTTGCATTTTTCCACTGAACCTCTGATATGGCCTATTTGGCCACTCTTCCTTGGATACAAGTGATAGCCTCCTCACGAAGTTGTTGTTGCCTCTTCTTCGGACTTGCTAAGGCATCTTGTCTTCCCGCCTCTACGCTAGCTATGTCAGCAGGTGTGGTGGCCCAAAATGATTTCAAGATAGTTATCATATCAACACCCCCACCAGTCATCTCTTCAGTGGGTACTTCACCATCAACATTTTGATCACCTGCCACTAGCTCATCGTCTACAACATCCAAATCAACAACATCATCTCCTTCAACAGTAGGATGTTCACCTTCACCAACTTGAAATGATAGAGGTGTTAGTCTTAGTGCCCGTAGTTCAATCGTAAATGACCAAATGTATATATCATCGTTAGGAATAAAACTAAAGCGGCTTTATATTACTTATTTGTTGGAGTAATATATCTATGTGTATTCTGATCTATGCCCACCATGTGAATAGAACCATAAATCGAGATAGATCACACTCGATGGATCCTTAGTCGACAAAGTTTCACTAGAAGCGACTAGTATGAAAGATGACTCTTTATGGTTTATGTTCTGTTAGTCATTGGAATGTGATTCCGAAGTCTGATTATAGATATCATATGGGACATGATATTGGACGACCCGCCCTGAATATGTGACATAGATTAAGTCATGAACATATTCAGTGTCGTAGCTTCTCATGTATCCTTAGACCAAAGAGTCTTTGTGATCGCTATGCAGTAAACAACTGAGTTTGACCTGAGCCCAACGTTTCTCGTAACAGGGCTTCCATAATGGTCAAGATTGGCTTGGGGACAGACTGAATGAAGACATGAAAGACGGATAAGGAATTTATCCCTGATACTACGGTATGGGAAAGATTTTCGGCCAAACCGTGTATGTGTGTGTGTATATATATATATATATATATATATATATATATATATATATATATATAGTTGGTATCAGGTACAAACCACCCCTTATTGTGTAAACTACGAACCAATATGAGCCATAGGATCCCCCACAGTGATGTCAGTAGAGCGCACCAGATGCTGACACATGAGCAATTAAATATATAAAACACCGCACCTTATTGTGCAAACTACGAACTCACCATATGCTGACACGTGGGCGCGCACGTTACTGGTGCGTGCGCGCACATTACTGATAGTTTGCATAGCACAGTACTGATAGTTTGCATAACACGGTGCTGATAGTTTATTACAAAATGTGTTGATAATAACCTATCAGCACATTTTGTACTAAACTATCAGCACCGTGTTATGTAAACCATCAGCACTCGCGCTGCGCGCGTAGTCAACACGTGCTACTGTGCGGGTAGAGGCGCGCGCGAAGTGGCCACGTGTCAGCATCGCGCACGCTCTGATGACATCATCTTGCCTGCGTCCTATGACTTAGATTGATTTGTAGTTTGCACAATAATGGTGGTTTTTACTGGATAGCTACCCTATATATATATATATATATATATATATATATATATGGTGTTTTTATTTATTTAAGGGTTAAATACCTTTTGGTACCCTTATGTTCGGTACACGGACATTAAGGTCCCACATGTTTTGGGAATGACTATTTTGGTACCCTATTGTTCGGTCACGCACATTTTTTGTATTAGGGGTTAAAAAAGTAACAAAGTAATGTGAAATGACCGTTTTACCGTTTTAATTTCAAACCAAGTTATCTTATGAGTTGAAAGACTATTTTACCATTGTTATCAATAATTCTTTAATAATTCATTGTTAAGTTGTATTAATTCATAATAATACCCTTAATTTTTTTATTTAATTTTTTAAAAAAATCTTTAATTTATATTTTCCAACTATTTTTAATTTTAATATTATTTTCCATTTCAAGTTTTGTTTATTTATTTGTTTTAAAATAATTTTTATTTTATAATTTAATATATATTTCATTTCTATAAAAAATATTTAAATTTTTTATTTTATTTTTATTGCCGTTTTCCCTTTTTCTGATTTTATTTTACAAACTAGATTCAGGAGAACAAAGTAATTGAAAAAACAAAAGTAGATTTGAATTGTTAATGTTATAGGAACGAAAAAAATAGGAAATTTCATTATTCAAATGACAGATAAATCAAATTTTGTCCAGATGAATCAACAAAACAAAGAACAGGAAAGTTTTAGATTAAAGGACATATTATGTCAATATCTCACTTTCTGAACATAGCAATATAGTTGAACCTCCTCAACCAAACATCGATTAACAGAAATAATTGAATTCTTTCTTGAGGATTCAGTTCTCGACTGAATGGATAGGGAATCTTGTCTCTTCTTCATGAACCTCCTCCACCCTGTGAATGCTTCATATTTTCCCTTTAATCCCCAAAACCCGATAGTTTGAGAACCGAAAAATTGGACAATAATATCAAAGTCCCAAGATCACTACTTTCAAACAATGGGTTCTACAATTTTACTTGGGAGCAAAACTCAAGTTAGTCTGAGAAAACTCACCAACAAAGTGTTTTCTGACTCGTCCGATCAGAAAACCCCGTGGGATTCTTCTGGGTTAAGGTGTGACCGTGGAGTGGGAATGGTAGAGAGGAGAGTGCGAGGGATGAAGTTTGTGCGAACTGTGCCGCTGTCGAAGGCGGAGGCGAGGAGGAGCCACGACATGTATGGTTTGTGAAGGTGCAGCGGCGGAGAGCTCTAGACGCTGGCCATCATTACTTGCCTTCCTCACGTAGATCTAGGTTCTTCCTCATGTAAATCTGGCTCGAACTCGGAGCATTTTGCAGATTTTGTAGGTGCGACGACGGTAGGAGAAAATGGTGTGGCCGAAGGTTTGTTCTTATTGTGGTAAAAGATGGTGTGGCTGTGAGTTACGATTCGGACGACGGTGTTTGAGAAGTGGTGGAGGAAGCTTTAAATTGTGAAGACACAACGATGATAAATAACAAGTTGAGAGGAAAATTAGGTTCTTAGATTAAATCTGATGGTTTAGATAGGATATATTAGGTTAAAAATTTGAATTTTAAAAATATTTTTTTATTTTTTTTTTTTATTATTTTGAATTCTTGTAATTTGATTAATTTAACGAGGGTAAAATGGTAATTTTGCCTATAAAGTTTATAAGGTTAAAATAAAGAAGGGCAAAATGGTACTTCCACTTATCACTAATTGGCACATGGTGTCACATGACTAACAGAATAGAATATTCCGTTAGTTTTTTAACCCCAAATGCAAAAAAAATGTTCATGGATCGAACAATAGGGTACCAAAATGGTCATTCCCAAACATGTGGGACCTTAAAGTCTGTGGACTGAACATAAGGGTACCAAAATGTATTAAACCCTTTATTTACTTAATTAGAAAAAGAAAAAGGCAATTCTAGAATCGTCTACACAAAAGAGAAATCCTAATTGGAGTAGAATAAAAGAAAAAGACTCCTTTAGGTTTTTCCTTTTGCAAGTTTTCCTAATTACAGTTGGACTTGATTTAAGGGAAACCAAAACCTAAAATTACTACACCACAGAGGACGAAAATTATAAGCGTGGAGTTGTAAATTTTCTTCCACCACATAGAGGTTGAAAAAGAATTTGTTCGGGTTCTTTATATTGGATTCTTCAATCCACACAAGATTATCTACTACTCTGCTCTTTTCTTCTAGATTCTTGTAGCTTTGAGTTGAAACCTTTGATATTTGAGTTCCATAGTCATGAGAGATTGATTCCATGGCTATGGATGTGAGGGTCTGTTATTAATAAGATGTGATTTTTGTTTATTTGTGATTGATATATGGTGTACTACAATTCTCCTAACTCAATTTCTTCTCAATTTATTTATATAAAATTCATGGTTTGATTAAAGTAAAATCGGAAGATTGATTGTGTTGGTTTGGTGATTAATAGCTTGATTACAAATTTCATGAATTGAAAATATTTGGAGCAATATCTAAAATTGATTTGGTAAAGCAATGTACCTAACTAGGAGATTTAATTGGTTGAATGTATGTTTTATTGATTAAATCCTTAGAAAGTAAAAATGTTAATGGGTGTTAAGTGACTTATAGGTTAATTAAGAGGTGATTTATCGAAAATACCAATTAGTCAACCCTAGACTTATTCAAGACTCTATTCATGGAACAAAATGACTTATCAATGGAAAATTATGACTGGTTATGTAATCTACATACAATAGTCATTGTAAAGTGAGGTGTAGTTGGGATTGACGTCCCTACCAAACGAGGCGTAGTTGGAATACATCGTAGTTACATCTTAGGGACTGAATGTAATCACTCGCCTAAGGAGTGTACTTATTTCCTTTACCACCGAGTAAGTGGCTATTAGAGCTCTACCTTCAACACCGATTAGTTAGGAAGAGAGGGTTGGTCTGAATTGGCTAATCTCATATATTATGCTTGATGTTGGATTTCATGATGTGTATCTTGTATAAATGAACTATGTAATAAATTTAATTTGGTGTTTGAGCTAACATTATTTGTATTATTCAAATACTAGAATCGTGAGAAAAGGGGCTCTCATGAACTTTTGGTAGAACATGAGAAATTGATCAATTAGCCAGAAACCAATTTAGTAGATTAGAATCAATGATGCTAAGTTATTATATAAGGGCTTAACACAAATACGAAACTAAATCATGATCGATTGTGGGGTTTGAAACATTGGTGGATTAAAACTCAATTTACCAGAGGAGATATGGTTTAGTCAATACTATATAAGGTATTTGTGGTTATTGGTATAGCTCCAACTAATGGTTGCTACTAATTCATCCAGACATCATGCAACGTAACGTCATAAGCCAATTAAAGGCGATAGGTGAATTTATAGGAGGCTTAACACCTATGATCCATTAATTATATTAATTCTCTACTAAACTTCGAGTTAATTAGAATTAGTGGACTTTTGTGAATTACCCTTGCTTGTGCAACTATAATTTCACATCCTCATCCGGTTAGAGAATTGACAACTCTCTAATTGGATTTCAACAACTCTCAAACCATTGAGATTGTTAGTTGTCCAATAACACAAAAAACTTCATGTTTGGCCAAAACCCTTACCATTGGTCCTTTTGGGATCAACCTGTACTTATCCAGTTTTACTACTTGTCGACCGCGCGCTCTTGCACGTGGGATTGGGGGTAACTTATGTTGAAATTTTCTTACTATTTGACACACCCGATCTGGCGAATAGTTCCCCCAAAACCGTATTAAACACCCATCAAGGGCATGTACCCCGCATGGTCTACCTAGATAGAAATGAAGCGTAAAGGAAGAAAACCCCCAATCAATCGTAGAGGAAGTCAACAAGACAAGAGAATGATTTGAGAACATCCATGTGAGGCTAGATTGAATGAGATGCGAAAATAAGTCAAGCATCTTTGTATACAGAAGGAACCGATCGATGCGATTATAATTAGATCAAGGCCCGTACCATGATTACTTCTTGTTTGAAAGAATAAAATCGACTAATCTAGAGGTTGAAATAAAATCAGCGAAATCACCACTATCTACATAAACTCTACTACCCAGGGGCACCTCATCCAAGGCTAAAACCGTGTTGAAATCACCAGCTATAAACAATAGCTGGAAAAAGTAATAGCTCAAGGGAGGATAGAACAAAGCTCCTACCAAGCTACGAATGTAGAGGGAGTATACGCATTAATGATTTAACCGGCTTTCCAGATGGGAGATGCTCACCTGACCAAAAAAACAACATTTCTTTGCAAGGAACACATAAGGACATTGAACACAATAGTATTCCAAATAGATATCTTACCACCCGAGAACCTAACGAATGGGGAAATGGCGAATTTGTGGTCAACTTGAAACCACAAGACCGAATTATGGAGACCCTCTCCATCTTCAACTCCTATATCAACACAAAATCTGGCTGAATGGACCAAATCTTATAGACCAACAACTTATTCGAGCAAGAGTTGAGGCCTCTACACTTTTAGGAGAGGAGCTTCCTTAACCACTAGTGGGGTGAGTCACCCCGCTACTAGTAGGAAAGAGCATTGATTAAATCACACAAAATGCTAAGGCCGACTCTGGGTTGCACGAATGTGGCTGATGAGGGTTGTATTAAGAAGGGGGCTCATCAGCATCTCACACATCTCCGGCAATCATCAGGAACAAAATGGCAGTCTGTGGTTTCAATATGAAACGATTGTGTGACCCTACTTTTCTACTCATGTGCTCTGTTTTACATGGTATTAACGATCTGGGCAGAGATTGATTGTGAGTTCTTCGGTCCTGCTTTTCAATGTTTTTCACAATATAAATATATAGGAAAGCATGCATGATGCAACAGATAAAATTTCTATACAACATACATCCTAATCTTACACTGCGTATACACAATGAGCCAAGTGCTAAAAGCACCTATCACTTACATTACAAGTTTACAAAAACTTTGTATAACAGTACGAGTAATATTGCTGGTGCAAGCAAATATGCCTTCAAGTGTGTCGACCAAAAGGGCTACGCAACAATTCACCGCCAGACTGTTTGATTTCTTTATTGGAAGCTTCTCAAGGCACCACATCTTGCTTCGAGCAAAAGTTGATTGTTGAAACCATTTCACAAAGCCCATTGACAGTGCAAAGCCTGGCTCCCAATCTGCAAAGACAATCAAATTATGTGAGACCAAGAGATAAGAGCTTTAAATCACGCTGTACATGCAATATATCGACTTCTCCAATGAATTAAAACCAATGCAATCATTGCACTATTTCAAGGCTTCTTACGAACATTCTGGCCACACATACCCAGCTATGTTAATATTAATATCATATTACAATAAGGGATATTTACAGATACCTACACGTTTTTCACTTGACTACACTAACGTTTAAAAACTTTAGATGACAACACTAACATTTACACCAAATAGAGCTAGTTTTTTCAGCAAATTCTGTTAGATTTAACCGTTAGTCGTTTTGAAATGATGAAATTTCCCTCATCTAACCTAACTAAACATAACTAATCTAACCCCTCATCTAACCTAACTAACTTTTTTTTTTAAATATCTATAAATCTATATATTTTTTTTAATTAAAATAATTAATAAATCAGCATATAAAAATCTAAAATTTTAGTTTTTTATATGTAAAAAACAGTGTAATTTCAAAAAATATATGAAAAAAATATCAGATATTAGTTTCAAAAATATATATATTTCTGTATCAGAGCTAGTTTGGGCCTGCGAGTTTGCCCTAGTTTGGGCCTGCGAGTTTGCCCTAGTTTGGGCCTGCGAGTTTGCCCTAGTGTGCAACACGTGTGAGGCCCGCACGTGAGGGGGAGTATTAAAGTGTGTGTCCCACATTGAAATTGTATGGACGGAATTGACCACTTAATAAACATATTGATGCCTCCACCCATTAGCTTGAGCTTTTTGGGTTGGATTAGACTATAACACGGTATCAGAGCTAGTTTGGGCCAGTGTTAATGAACCTCCCCTCGATGCCCGAATAAGCCACGTGCGAGGTTCGCACGTGAGGCGGAGTGTTAAAGTGTGGACTTTTTTTCAGCTTGAGCTTTTGGTTTGGATTGGGCTTAAACAATTCTAAAAATCTATATATATTTAAAATATTAAATAAAAAATCAGATTTTTTTAAATTCTTTTTGTCAGATTTTTTTATAAATTAAATTAATTATTTTCTAAAACAATAGGTCTTCTTCCTCTTTCTACACAGATCTGGAATTGAATCTCAGATCTAATTTTCATCCTTAGTTGTGAATGAAAGATGAGAGGTGGAGGTTTTTGGCTTGGTCTATGGTCACGGCTGTTAAATATAGAGATGAATATTTGATGAGTGAAGGGTTTTTTGGGGCGTGAGGAAGGAAGGAGAACTTGGAGGTTTTGGCGTTGAAATAGAGCCTGCACCTCAAAAAACCTTATACAACGGTCTGACTGGTGCCGCTAGAGACAACACTACCCATGTTTGCAAAATCATATTTGCGATACCTAAACTATTGGTCAAGCGATTCTGTTAGAAAAAATGGATGGAATATTCCATTCTGTTAGTCAACTAACCCCATGTGCCATTTCATGAAAAGTGAAATGACAATTTTGTCCTAGAGAAAATGGATGGAATATTCCATTTTGTTAGTCAACTAACCCCATGTGCCATTTAATGAAAAGTGAACGGACAATTTTGTCCGTACTCATATCATCTCTATGACAAAATAGAGAAAACTATTGTTTTACCCTCGTTTGATAATAAATAAAGCTTAAATATAAAATAATAAATTTAATTAATTAATTAAATAATACATAAACTAATAAAAATATAAAGGGATAATTCCATTTTAGTACCCTAAAATTTTCGGATTTCGTTTTTAGTACCCTAAATGTTTTTTGTGCCACTTCAGTACCCTAAATCTTTGTTTATTCTAGTTTAGTACCCAACGTCTGATTTTCCATCTAACGTTGTTAACTTTCCATCCAATGAACATAAAATGTCCAAAACACCCCTCATGTTACATCAAATTTTCAAAAATTTGCCATTGAATTTAATTTTTATATATATAAAAATCAAGTTTTTTAATAAAAATTATATTTTAATTTAAAAAATATCAATTTACTGTTTTAAAAAATAAGTTTTTATTATGAAAATAAAAATCAAAAGTCAGTTTTTATTTATAAAAAATCATTTTTATTTTCCAAAAAGTCAATTTTTTTAAACTACCTACGGGTAGTTTTGGTATTATTATAAAAGATAGGGTCATGTGCAAGGCACATGACGTTTTTCCATCCAAAAATGGATGGAAAGTTAACGGCGGGTACTAAACTGGAATAAACAAAGACTTAGGGTACTGAAGTGGCACAAAAAACATTTAGGGTACTAAAAACGAAATCCGAAAATTTTAGGGTACTAAAATGGAATTATCCCAAATATAAACCTACCCATCTTATATCTATCTCACGCCTACATTATTAACATTCATTTTTTTCTCTGTGTTCACGTGTTCATCTTCAAACAAAAACTAAAAATCAAACTATTTAGTTTCATCACACATACATCTTGCTGGAAATCACCACGGACAGAACTCGCGAGACATGGCGAGGACGAACCATTAACAACAGAGCTCGCGAGACCAATACGGCCAGGACAGCAACGCTGGATCTCCGTCCGAGTATGGCGTCAAGCTCCGTCGCAGACTTGCGAATCGATAAATATGAGCGGGGCGGGCACGGTCGGTGGCGATGCCAGACCGGGGACGAGCTCTGCCGTCAGCTATCGTGCAAATCTGTTGAAGCTCTTGGGTTTAGATCTGCGACGACGAATCTCAAACCCTCGTCACCCGCTGCAATTTCTTCCCTTTCCAGTCGAGATACATGGCTTGGAAGGTCGTCGCCGGAGAGTTGCCCGCCATCGCGACGTAGAATTGAAGATCTAAACAAAACTCAAACATCTAAGTTTTTGTGTAGGGGACTGTGCTTTGCGTTTGTTCATGTTCTTCAACTTTTTCTGAATATGTTCTTGGAATGGATTGGGGAATTGAATTTTTCAAATTTGTTCTTCAAATGTATTGGGGGAACTGGATTTCAAAAGGTCCGTTCATGTTCTGCAAATATTTTGTTCTTCCAATAGATTGAAATGGATTCATTGTTTCTTATTCTGTATTTGTTTTTGTTTTTAAATGGTTAATTTTTTTTCAGATTATTTATTTATTATTTGTTTGATTAAAAATTTAAATTATTAATGAAGAAGAATAAATAAATAAATTTTACTGTTTTTATTAAAAGAATTAATAAAAAAGTTGGAAAAAAATGAATATTAGAAAGTAATTAAATATTTAGAAATAATTAAATCTTCCAAACAGAATTTTTGGAATTAATACAAAAAATGAATAATTAAAAATTTAAAGGAAATGAGAATCAATTAAAAAAATTAAATAATCAATAATAATTAACAAATAGGGGTAAAATAGTCTCTGAATTCATATAGGTAAGGTAATTCAAATTCAAAAGGACAAAATGGTCATTACACATTATTCTGTTAGTTTTTGCTAACACAATCGCGTGACCAATAGTTCAGGTATCGCAAATATGATTTTGCAAACATGGGTAGTATAGTGTTCGTGACCAATACTTAAGAGTAAGTTTCAATATTTAACCCTTAAAAATAATTTTTTACATATTTTTAAAAAATAGTTAGTTAGGTTACATAAGAGGTTAGGTTAATTATGTTTAGTAAGGTTAGATGAGGACAACTTTGTCATTTCAATACAACTAACGGTTAACTCTAACAGAAACTGCTTTAAAAAGGTAAAGTTGTTATTTGCTGTAAATGTTGTGTAGTGATCTGAAGTTTTTAAACATTAGAGTAGTCATGTGAAAAACATGTATAGGTTAGTGTAAGTGTCTCTAAATATCCTTTACAATTAAAACACACAAGTCAGTGAAAAATAGGAATCAAACTTCATGCAGAAGCTGCATACAAAATGATAGATCACTTGATTCATCACAAATCCTAGACATTTCACTAGACTGACATCCATCATATCTTCCCCATTTCACCAAAAAGAACTGAAGAAAAGAATTAGGGTTGGTATTGAGCTGCACTGTTTTTGTAGGAAAAATCTACAATGGGGCTTTCGACCTTTCCCTAGGGAATGAGCTTTCTAGACATTTTTGGTTCTCCCAAACATAAAAATGGCAACAAAATACTACAATATGCATGAGAGTTGAAAACATTCATAAAGAAAGAAGAAAGCTCAAACTGAAACTAATACTCATATCTTCCCCATTTCACCTAAAAGAATTGAAGAAAAGAATTAGGGTTGGTATTGAGCTGCACTGTTTTTGTAGGAAAAGTCTACAATGGGGCTTTCGACCTTTCCCTGGGAAATGAGCTTTCTAGACATTTTTGGTTCTCCCAAACATAAAAATGGCAACAAAAATGCTACAATATGCATGAGAGTTGAAAACATTCATAAAGAAAGAAGAAAGCTCAAACTGGAACTAATACTTATATTTTTTTTTTTGATCAGGGAGAAATAATTGCATAAAAAGAGTCGGGAATCCCGAAAAAGGAGTTACCAACCAACAAGTCCAACAAGCTAAAAGAAAAAAAAATACAAACCCCAAAACCTACACAAAGGGCCTAACCAGGCGTCCTAAAGAGGCCAAACCGCCTAAACATACCAACGATAAACACCCCAGCATCCGCCCCGGGTGAGTGGCAACCAATGCCACAAGGAATCGTCAATGCCAACAAGCTTCAAACCAAGGAAACCACAGTACTCGACAGCGCCACTGTGTCAACAGGGCCCCACCTTGAACTACATCCAACACATCAATGGCCAACACCACTCAGATGGTATGAATGTACTATGGTGTCCAGCTCCATCGGATAACCCTCGATAATGAAAGGAACGAGTATCGCCGGTGGCCAACACCATAACCCGGCACGAACCTTAGCAACTGTAGATCTGCCCTGACCCACGCCAGCATCAACAAACCTATAGAGAAAACAATGACAGGACTCCAACAAAACAGGAAATGAACCAACCTCGAACAACTATACCCCGATGGAAAAAGACTCCACATATCCGTTGGTGGCCAACACCAAATTACCAACAAAACCCAAACCCACCCATGGCGAGAATGGGCGGTGGGTGCCGTGGCAAAACAGTACACGGTGAGGTCAGCCCACGCCGACGATAATGATCACCCTCTGGGACGGAGTACCGCGACAGCAAGAACCTTGGAGCTCGAGGAGGGCGCCTCCGGCTGGGGTACGAGACACCCCTCTACATGCCGACGAAGCACACAACAGCGGACCGAAGACGACGACCAGCTTGGGTTGAGAACCCCACCTCTTACCGACACTATACACGGCAGAGGACCGGCACCCGGACCTCGTGAAGGAGAAACCGTCAAGTTGATAACACCACTTCAGAAGGGAGCACGAGAGGGTTGCCGCCGGCTGGGGTGCGAGACACTGCTCCACATGCCGGTGAACGACAGAGGATCGGCACCCGGACCACACAACAACGAAACCGTCTGGCTTGTTTCGCTCCTCCATAGAAACAGACGCAGCAGCAGAAAGGGGGAGGTTTAGACGGCTACAAGCAGAGAGGAGGAGATGGGATGGAAGGGAAGAAAAGGGAACAGGAACGGGCCGGCAACTTCCAAGGTGGAAGCCCTTGGAAGCCGGCGGCGGCGGTGGCAGGGTGAGGTTTTCTGCAAGTGTATGGAGCGGTGTTGTATAGAGAGAGAAAGGGTTAGGGCGCCACTTGCTTTTAATTTAATTCCATTGGACGGCTTTTGACTAATACTTATATAATGAAACTCACATGTGATTGTTAAGGCTTTAACCCCAAATCTTGATGGTAGGTTCAATGTTTTCTAACTTGACTGTAGCACACGGTTTTTAGAGTAACATTCCTTCAATAAAATCTAGATGCTTTCTTTGTGTCTGAACTCTAAGTCTAGACCTAAGACAACATAGGACTTGAGCACAAGAGATCTAACACCAATAATCAATGCCATAATTGTAATCCACAACCATCTATTGATTTGAGAATGGTAGGATATATAATATCATTGCTTCTAATTTTGTGAAAAGATATTCAAATTTGGCAGATACAGTACACGGAGGAAAGCGACTTCAAACTGATGAACCTAACATTGCCAGCAGAAAGATCAAAGGACTGGATCTAAATGTGCATTATCTAAGTTGGCCTAATTCGAAAAGATTTATCACCGAATGCCACAGCTGGGAATATGATACTTTGACTGTTGGTGGAGATACCATCAGGATGATGGATAAAGTGGATGAATAAAAAATAACTTAAGCCTACAAGCTTGTGGTCCCACACGCATGCACACAACCGTAGGTTAGATAACACAAGGTTTGTAACATTTTTTGATAGGTAATAACTGCAAGAATGGGGATAACACAAGGTCTGTAATATGGACTAAGAATAAATAGTCTGGCATGGAGTTGCACACTAACTAACACACACAGCACAATCAGATGGATGCACTAAACTAGAGCTACAATAGCAAAGGAACGACATCAATCAGCTATAAAATTCTAAGATGAGAAAGAACAAAGTGCAAGCAAAATATGAATTCACATTAATAATAGCTGATATGATTGTAAAAGCAAGAAAATAAATACCTCGTTGCCAAATTTCCATCGAGCTCTATAAGCTGCACCACACACAAAAATGCTATATACGTACTTTGAAACTTCAGTTACAGATGGCGAGCTTCCCATTGCACTCATCAGCAACAGCGGGGACCCCATAATCAAGGCTGAGTTCCCTAAGAGGTGGAATGTTCTCCAAAGCAAATAACATAAGACGAGGGAACGATAGATTGTTGTGGTCATATAGCACAAACTGCACAAAGACATTAGGAGTCGAGCTGTGGCTAATATAGCAAGCAACATTTCTCATTCCGGATACATCCATTGCAAAGTCAAGAGGAACTGAGGGACACGTAGGCCGCACATAATCCGAATTTATTTGAGATAAATCCCCCCATTCTGCCCATTTTTCAGTAAACCTATTTGGATAAACCAAACTATCACCATTCATCGTCAAAATTTGAGCTTGCTCCCTAGTGAGAACAACTCCTGCATATTCACATATAAAAGCACCAGCTTGGATCAACTCCAAACACCTCACTCCCCAACCTGTCTCCACAGACCTAAACACTTCGAATACATTCTTCAACCCATGTTGGCTAACACGGTTCCTGCAATGAGGAGGACACTGACAGTATTTTCCACATTCAAATACTATGGGCTTCCCCCTCAAGAGAACCCCACTGTTATCATAAGCAAAATCACCCCCGTTTTTTCTAGCACATAAGCAATTTTCTTTACAACCTGAAACACAATCACATCCTGTACCCTTAGCCCCAGGAGGAACAACAAATGAAGGAAAAACTGTACTCTCGAGATACTCATAATACAACGGGTCACGATCATCATCAATGTCATTGAAAAGAAAGATGGGGCACTTCTCCTTCTTCGCTGATAGATCTAAAGTAAGATAGCCCGTTTGCCTCACAGTCAAGGGTTTAGTCCTCAGAGTCTCAGCAAACTTGAGAATGGAACTTCCCATTTCTGGCTGCCCATCGATTCTCACCAGCTTGAACTTGTAAACCCCAAAACCCGACTTACCCACATCCAACCAACAGTCAACTATTTTATACACCCCGTCATAAACATAAACCTTAGCTGAAATGCTGCCAGGATACTTCAACCCTCTGATCACTCGCACCTCGATCCCATAATGCATACTTCTCTCCATTGCAAGATTCCCACCTTCCAACTTCTGGTGGGCACATTGCCTAGACAACTTGTCTTGGCCTCCGTGACCTGTATAGATGATTACATCACCAGCATCATCGTCATCCTCATACCCACCTGACACAATGACACTGGTAGCAATTGGCTCCCCGTTGGAGCTCTGGCTCATAGGAACATAGTCAATTCCAGCCTGATTCTGTCCGTGCAATCCCATAACGCATAGTTCCATCCTGAAGAAGAACACATCCCCAATATAGACACCAGGAATATCTCCTACAATCCGCTTATCGCGATTCTGCCACAGACCGTGCTCTCTCATGATTGACGCCGCTCTCAAATCGGCTCGGGCTCGCTTGGAGTTCCCCGGATCGGCTCTCTTCCCCTTCTCCTCCTCCATTATTAACTGTACACGCAGTGAATCGTAGATCAGTCTCGTCCGCCTCACGACCTCGCGAAAGTCCCTCTGGTCCTCAAGCCCGAGATCGGTGACCCGGACGAGCTCGCTGGATCGCTGATGAGTAGTGCGCCTGGCCCGCGATGGAACCATTGCCTGATTTCCCTCATCTGACGGCACCGGCACAATCGCCCCCGATTCAGAGTTCAGGGCCTCTTCGGAGAAAGGGGTACCGAAGAGGCCCGAAGCCCGACTGAACTCAGAGTAGACATTGTCCTCTTGGGTAAAAACTCCGGAGGCCTGCGATAGAGGAGTGGGGGTGGATAGAGGACTTGAGAAGAAATCTGGAAGGGATCGGTGGTGGGTCAGAAGCGTTTCGTCCAAAGGTTCGAGCTTTGGCTCGATTGTGGGAGTGAGGATGGTAGTGGAGCTCGTGGAGGCCATGGTAGTGGATGGGTGAGGGCTGAGATTGAGGTCGTGAAATGGTACAAGAACCTTGACAAGGAAATGGTTAGTAGAGAGGGAAATGGCGAGGATCCAGACGTGGAAAGGTTTCGCTGAGACGTTAGATGCACTGAAACGGTACTTGCAGGCAAAAGTGAACAGTTCACGGAAGCAATAAATTAGATTTTTATTATTATTTACTTTTAAGTACGGTTTGTAATTACACAAATGCCCTTTTAACATGTGTAGTGATTCGGCGCATGGACGACACAGTTTGTGACGCCTATAAGGGCAACCACATCGTGCGAACCACGCTCCGTATAGCAACTCACACGGATGTGGTTACATGTTGTGGTGTATATGGTTCGCAGACCACGAACCACTCCAGCACGAGTTGCGGTGCACGTCGTGACGCATAAACGCGGTGTGCGGTATGTGGCTCATTCGGTTTGCGCCCGTTTAGTGGCGTCCCGCCACGTGTCCAGCTGTTTTTTTCTTTTGTTAATTAAATTTAATACAATTATTTTGAATCCGATTTTGTGTAAACAGTGTCCTAAGTTTATTGTCATTAGGTTTTTATTGTTCTAAATAATTTATTTAATGTCTTCGACCACAAAAAAAACATTGATTTACACTTTGAATCAAGATTGTACCAACATTGATTTACACTTCGAATCGAGATTGCACCAAAATAAGTTTAATTCTTCCACGCTCCGTACCGCAACTCACGCGGATGTGGTTCGTGGTTCGCACCATACACGTTGTGGTGTATATGGTTCGCGGACCACGAACCACTCAAGCACGAGTTGCGGTGCACGTCGCGACGCATAAACGCGGTGTGCGGTACGTGGGTCACTCTGTCACGCCCCAATTTCAGTAAATCGAACTCGGGACGCGAACGTTTTAAAAACATAAAAACACTTGAAACCTGTTTTCATTAAACCACTTTAAAATACCAATTTAGTTCAACAAAATAATAATTACAACTTAAAACACGTCCCAACAAGTGGACAAAAACGAGGTACACGTCACTAGACTCAAAACACCCCGAAACCCGCTTCAAGCTCTTCAAGCTTCAGAAGCTCACCTAGTCCGTCCCACGAACAATACCTGTAGGAAAAGCAGCTAGGGGTGAGCGTTCGCTCACCACCACGGATAACAGACTGACTACGGCATAATTAGCAGACAAAGCAGGTAACACCAATAACGACTCAACACCGGGGAACACCATCCCCAACCCAAGTACTCTAACTGAACATACACCCATTGTTGCCTTCCCTGACCAACTCGACACCCTGACACGTAAAGTAGACCCGACACAACCATTGACGACCTCTTCCAAGGACTCAAAAGAAAGTTACGCAACACCAAACAGCATCACAAGGGATCACACCCCAAACAAGATCACGAATGATCGCACACCAAACAAGATCACAAAGGATCGCAAACCAGCTGCCAAGAACGCCCTCCCGGGACTCTAACCCGGTCAGGCCAACCCAAGAATGCTGCAACTTACCGAGACTCTAACTCGTAAGCCATCCGGAAAATACTTGCACTTACCGGGACTCTAACCCGTAAGCCAGCCAAAGTAAGCGTGCAACTTACCGGGACTCTAACCCGTAAGCCAGCCAAAGTATGCTCACCAACCCAAACCACACACGCGCGGCCAGGACCCCTTTATTGGCGGGCGGGCCCCCTACCCCGTCTGAACATGCAGACGCGTGTGCTCGTGGACCCTCGTTTCATGAAGCGGGCCCCCAACCTCAAGTAACCACAAACACAGTCACAATCACAATCACAATCACAAGCAAGTTCAACAACCAGTAACCACACAGGTTCAACACTCACAGGCACTCATGGCCACCAAGACACTAACAGTAAAACTCGGACTCAACAGCCCCACAGGCACTCACGGCCTCCCAAGACACACCAACCGTAAGACACGGACTCAACAGCCCCACAGACACTCACGGCCTCCCAAGACACACCAACAGTAAGACACGGACTCAACAGCCCCACAGGCACTCACGGCCTCCCAAGACACCAACCATAAACACGCTTGCAACTTACCGAGACTCTAACTCGTAAGCCAGCTAAAGAAAGCTTGCAACCCCCCGAGACTCTAACTCGGTCAGGCCAACCAAAGGCACCAACCTTAGTACACGGGCTCTCAAGGCCACCCAAAACACCAAAGGTAAAGACACGGGTTCAACAACCCCACGGGCACTCATGGCCACCTAAAACTCAACAATAAAACACGCTTGCAACTTACCGAGACTCTAACTCGTAAGCCAGCTAAAACACCAACAGTAAAGTACGGGCTCTCATGGCCACCCAAACACGAATAACAACACGGGCTCTCATGGCCACCCAAGACTCAACAATAATAATACGGGCTCTCAAGGCCACCCAAGACGCCAAAATAAACAATCAACCTCCGGCTTAACCCAAGCCTCCAACAGTCCTAATATCAACAGTTTCACAATCAACCTCCGGGCATGGTCATATGCCTCCAGTACTCCTAATATCGATAAGTTCACAATCAACCTCCGGGCATGGTCATATGCCTCCAGTAAAACAATTATCGCTAAGTTCTCTGCTCCTACGACACTACTAAGTGTCACATGCTTTTCTCATAATCGCTACGATCCTGTATCATGCTTTTCTAATAATTAAATAAACCTACTCAGCCCACGACACCCCGGTGTCACATGCAGTTCTACTGTTAACTTTCCCCAGTCAGGGCCGAGATCCGGCTACTTTTCCCTACCTCAACCGAAGAGCACCCGCTACGTTTCCTAGCTGCTGACGTTCTGGCTCGCTACCTCCGGTCTTCTCTTCGAACGAAGTCGGACTCTAAATTACACGAAGCCACAAATTAAACACGGTTCCACCGTTAAGTTAAAGATTACGATTTGTCCAGTTTAAATCTGACATTTGTCTTTTAAACTCGAGCGGGCTAAAAGCGGGGTCACAGCGAATCGGGTTTGAGTACCCGAGTCCCGAGCACAGAACCCGTTGCACGTAAATCGAGGCACGGGTCCCGATGCATGGATCCCGAGGCACGATTCCCGAGGGACCGATTCAACGTTTCGCTTTTAAACCGTTCTAAGCCCGATTACCAGTCCAACCCCAACCGTTCAACCGATCAAAACCGTTTTTAAACCCAACTTGATTTTAAACCGTTCATGGTTTAGATCTGATTTCGTTTTAACAAAAAACCCTTTAATCTCAAAATTGATTTCTTTTCCTTTTCCCTTCAAAACTGATATTCCCTTTTCCAGTTCTTTTGATCTTACAACCAAGCATTTTAGATCCAAAAATCACAAAGAACAACTTTTACAACAAAACTCGTTTTATTACTTCCTTTTTTTGGATTTACAGTAAGCTCGGACAATCAAACAACAACAGAAAAAGAGACGTCTCGGATTGAGAATCCGGCCAACCACCACGTCGAAAAGCTCACTGTGGAGGGAAAGGTGGCTGAGCGGTGCACGGCGGCGGTGACTTCGGACGGCGAGGAGGTGGCCGCGGCCGTGGATTCCGCCTCAGATCTGAACGGGAACGGACGGTTCCGTCCCGGATCTGAGTGCGCGCCGGCGAGTCTGTCACGACTCTGGCCGTGTACGACGACGGCGGGCTCGGCGACGCTTGAGCGTGGAGAGGAGGGATGGAGGTGGGCTCGGATCTGGTTCTGGATGGCGCTGGAAGAGAAGGGGGTTTTGGTGCGAGGCGTAGCGGCGGGCTGTGGTCTGGCTCGAAGGAGAAGACAGAGCGAGGGAGGTCCGGGACTCGGCGACGGCGAGACCGAATCTGGACGGAGAAGAGGCGGCGGCTTGGTGGTGGCGTGGTGGCTGGACGGAGAGGGAAGGGAGACAGGGCGGCGTGGGGACGAGGGAGCTGGAGGAGAGGGAGAGGGTGGTCGGAGACGGCCGGCGACGGCGTCGGTGAGGGGCTCCGATGAGAGGGTCGGGACCAGAGAGAGAGGCGAGGGAGACGGGAGGACGAAGGGGATTAGGGTTTCAGAACCCCTTTGCTTCGGTTTTATACTGAAGCCTTAAGTGGGCTTGGCACACTTGGGCCTCAGGCGGGCCTGAGCATCCACGGCCCAAAAGGGAAAGTAAGGTCGGGTCAGGCCTGGCCTGGCCGGATCTGCAGCTTGGGCCGGGTCCGGTCCGACCCAATAGCTTCCTTTTTTTTGAACGGTCTTCACACACTCGGTTCGCGCCCGTTTAGTGGCGTCCCGCCACGTGTCCAGCTGTTTTTTTCTTTTTTAATTAAATTTAATACAATTATTTTGAATCCGATTTTGTGTAAACGTTGTACTAAGTTTATTGTCATTAGGTTTTTATTGTTCTAAATAATTTATTTAATGTCTTCGACCACACAAAAAACATGGATTTACACTTTGAATCAAGACTATACCAACATTGATTTACACTTCGAATCGAGATTGTACCAAAATAAGTTTGATTTCCATTTTAGCTAATTTATTTATTTATTAATTCATTTTATCATTTTTTTTCAATTTAATTTAGTATTTACTGTTTTAAATAAATTCAGTAAAAGCATAATTAAATATTCAGTCAACATCCACTCAGCATTTACATGAACCTCTGACTGCTGGGTCTCGAGGTAGGGTTGGAGATGAACCAACTCGCAGCGGAAAATCAATGAAAACCAAGAGACAATTAGAACCATGAAACAACTAACAAAGAATGGATTAACAAGAGAAAATTTCAGCACTAGTTCTTACCAAAACAAGAACACCGGTTAACGAATGATTGGCTTGAGTCTCCAAGACGCCTACGTATCCACATGGGAATCAAAGCCACGTAGTTCTTCTCTTTGAGGACTCAAGAACACAAACATGGAGGTGGAAACTAGCCAAACCCGAAATGGCCATGGAAGAGGGAGAGAAAATGTGTTTCCTATTCTTGTCTTGTGTTTGTTATGTTGAAAAAAGATGACTTAAACATAACAAAACCCATACTTGTCCAACTAAAGGCATGGGACAAGTATGGTGTTAAGTAAGGTGTAAATAGGACAAAGTATGACAAGACAAGATTGGGTTAGGTGGTGAATCACCAACACCTTAATCCTTGTCTTGCTTACTTAGTACTAATTAATCAAGACTTGATTAATTAGTTCCATGGGCCTTGGTTGCATGGGCCTTTCATGGGCCTCTTGGAACATGGCCCGTGGCCATTTCCAACGAGGTCCCGTGATTCGCTCATCGCCTCCATGCCTTCCATACCGGAAATGTCCAACATTATCCGACGCGATCAATCCCAAGACTCCAAGCCTTGTCTCGATCCGTAAAGTCCTATTCACTTACGGGCGCATGACCCAAAACCCAGTTTTGGTCATGTCCCGAGACAACTCCCTTTTGCCCATTCTCCATAAATGTGTCAATGAGTTTCATCCTCCGGTGTGACCCTTAGGTTTATGCATGTCAATAGATCAACGTAAAATCCCATTTTACTTGATCCTATTTAAGTGGCAACTAACGAGACTTTAGTATTGCCTGACACTACATAACGAATCGACCCTGTCGATTCTAACCTTTCCGTCGTCCCTGTCATTATCCTTTTATCTCCGATATCCTGATTGAGATAAGGCATAGAGCCGTCATCCTTATTATTCTCAATCACCGTTCCTTGATATGTGAGATGACTGAAGATATGATACCCAGTATCATGTGCATGGCCATGCTATTCTTCCAGTCACTCTCGATCAAGTGGCCGAGAACCGATATCTTTCCCATACCTTAGTATGAGGGATAAATCCCTTAGCCGTCTTTCGTGTCACTCATGTAGCCCGTCCCCAAGCCAATCCTGGCCGTTATGGAAGCCCTGTTACGGACAACGTTAGGCTCAGGTCAAACTCAGTTGTTGACTACATAGCGATCACAAAGACTCCTTGGTCTAAGGATACATGACAAGCTACAACACTGAATATGTTCATGACTTAATCTATGGCACATATTCAGGGCGGGTCGTCCAATATCATGTCCCACATGATATCTATGATCAAACTCCGGAATCCCATTCCAATGACTAACAGAACGTAAGCCATAAAGAGCCATCTTTCATACTAGTCGCTTCTAGTGAAGCTTTGTTGACTAGGGACCCATCGAGTGTGATCTATCTCGATCTATGGTTCTATTCGCATGGTGGGCATAGATCAGAGCACACATTGATATATTACTCCAACACATAAGTAATATAAAGCCGCTTTAATTTTATTGCTAACGATGATATATACATTTGGACATTTAGGATTGAACTATGGGCACTAAGACTAACACTGACCCCATACATGATCACCACAATGTGGTGCTCTTTTAAAATCAGGGGTTCGCATCACAATTCATCCTAGTCAACACATGATTGCGAACCCCTGACCCCGAACCCCTGATCCCACGATGTACATGCTCTAAGGATGATAATGGGACGGGTATGGGTCGAGTTTTGTGATTCTCATTGCCGTCCCGGTTCCCCTACCCGCTGTCCGTACCCGTCTATTACCTGACGGTGTCTCAGTTGTTGTTCATTCCACTTCTCCCCCGACCCACCCCGTATCAGATTTGTAATTTCGCTTTTCTATGAACCATATTTTTAGTTTACCTATTCAAGTTATTTTTGGAAAACCATGTATAAAGAAGTTCTCAACACATATTCAAATAACTATACATGATGCGTAAAGAAGTCATGTATATGAATATATGATCAATCAAACATATAACATATCAATAACCATCCACGACCACAAGAGTAATATAATCATTGGTTTTATTACAGTTCACAAGATCAGAAAAATATCACTCTCTTTCAATAACACTGTAATAATCTCATCAGCTTAAATAAATAAAACAAGTTACATGAACCAAAACTAATCAGTTTCAAGTTTTTTTATTATTTTAATGACCAATAAACCAAAATCAAGTCTAACTATCTACGCATAATTTTTTTATCAGCAAATTTTTGTAATACCCCACATTTGAAACAAAAGTAAGGCAAAGGGAAAATGCCTCAATGAACTTACAAACAAAGGCATCCTCAACAGAGGATCCTAGAAAAAACCAAACTCAACCTATTCCCAACTAGATGAATGAACAAATACACGAAGATCTCAGAAGCAGATATTATAACCTTGAAAAAAACACAATAATAAGAACTAACTAGACATTGTCTAGAAACCAAATAAGACAAACAAGAAGTGTCAAAAGAACAATGGCCTCATTGTTAGTCTTAGTGCCCGTAGTTCAATCCTAAATATCCAAATGTATATATCATCGTTAGCAATAAAATTAAAGTGGCTTTATATTACTTATGTGTTGGAGTAATATATCGATGTGTGCTCTGATCTATGCACACCATGCGAATAGAACCATAGATCGAGATAGATCACACTCGATGGGTCCCTAGTCAACAAAGCTTCACTAGAAGCGACTAGTATGGAAGATGGCTCTTTATGGCTTACGACCCGACATGAATATGTGTCATAGATCAAGTCATGAAAATATTCATTGTCGTAGCTTGTCATGTATCCTTAGACCAAAGAGTCTTTGTGATCGCTATGCAGTAAACAACTTAGTTTGACCTGAGCCTAACATTGTCCATAACAGGGCTTCCATAACGGCCATGATTAGCTTGAGGATGGACTGCATGAGTGACACGAAAGATGGCTAAGGGATTTATCCCTCATACTATGGTATGGGAAAGGTATCAGTTCTCGGCTGCTTGATCGAGAGTGACTGAAAGAATAACATGGCCATGCACTTGATACTGTGTATCATATATTCAGTCATCTCACATATCAAGGAACAGTGATTGAGAATAATAAGGATGACGACTCTATGCCTTATCTCAATCAGGATATCGGAGATAAAAGGATAATGACAGGGACAACGGAAAGGTTAGAATCGACAGACTCGATTCGTTATGCAGTGTCAAGAAATACTAAAGTCTCGTTAGTTGCCACTTAAAATAGGATCAAGTAAAATGCGATTTTACGTTGATCTATTAACATGCGTAAACCTAAGGGTCACACCAGAGGATAAAACTCATTGACACATTTATGGAGATTGGCCAAAAGGGAGTTTTCTCGGGATATGACCAAAACTGGGTTTTGGGTCATGTGCCCGTAAGTGAATAGGACATTACAGATCGAGATAAGGCTTGGAGTCTTGGGATTGATCACGTCGGATAATGTTGGACATTTCCGGTATGGAAGGCTTGGAGGCGATGAGCGCATCACGGGACCTCGTTAGGAATGGCCACGGGCCGTGTTCCAAGAGGCCCATGAAAGACCCATGCAACCAAGGCCCATGGAACTAATTAATCAAGTCTTGATTAATTAGTACTAAGTAAGCAAGACAAGGATTAAGGTGTTGGTTATTCACTACCTAACCCCATCTTGTCTAGCCATACTTTGTCCTATTTAAACCTTACTTGACACCATACTTGTCCCATGCCTTTAGTTGGACAAGTATGAGGTTTGTTATGTTTAAGTCATCTTTTTTCAACATAACAAACACAAGACAAGAATAGGAAACACAACTTCGCTCCCTCTCTCCCTACCAATTCGGGTTTGGACAGCTTCCACCTCCATTTTTGTGTTCTTGAGTCCTCAAAGAGAAGAACTACGTCGCTTTGATTCCCATGTGGATACGTAGGCGTCTTGGAGACTCAAGACAATCATTCGTTAACCGGTGTTCTTGTTTTGGTAAGAAATAGTGCTGAATTTTTCTCATGTGAATCCATTCTTTGTTAGTTGTTTCATGGTTTTAATCGTCTCTTGGTTTTCATTGATTTTCCGTTGCGAGTTGGTGTTGGAGAAATAGGCTTCAAAAGCCTTTTTTCCCTTTTAATTCAGAGTCCCACATCGGAAAGGGAGAGGAGTGGCTTTGTGTTTATAAGCTCTCTCTTCCCTTTCCTATTCAACTAGCTCTAATGGGCCCTATGTAGGTTGGGCCGTTCTGGGCCTCACGCGCACCGCTGCCGCCGTCCGTTCGGGTCGGGACGGGCCGGGCCGGGCTCGGGCTCGGGTGGAGCCCCTACGGGGCGGGCTAAAACAGATCAAACATTAATTTTTTGGAGAAAGATTTATCTAATTTGTTTTTGAATCATTTTGAAAGATCAGTAACGTATTTCCGTTTTGATTCTGAATTAAACCATTGGTTAATTATTTTCAAACGGAAATCAGTTACGATTTTGGGCTCTTAATGCTAAAACGTTTTTTATTTATATTTATTCTGCTAAAACGTTTTTATTCCTTTTCTAGCCTATAAATAGTTGGCTCTGGTCTTTTTGTTGCTACACTATTTTATCAATTACCATAGCCAAAGTATACACGTTTTCATCCCCTTCCCAAACGTTTTCTTCACCCTTGTTCTGGTTAACGTTCTGCTGCTTCCACATCCGGTAGAGCGAGTGGGCGCGCTGCCGGGTAGAGCTGAGTGATCCTTGGGGAGCAACCGCTGCTGATCGCCACCACGGTCACGCCGGAAAATTTGCTTTCAAGTCAGTGGACCTCCGTGCCATGTCTCAGCTGATTGCTTACCAACCAACCTCTGATAGTTTCTGCTGCGAAGTGCTAACAGTTTCTGCTGCAAAGTGCTGATAGTTTGCTATACTTCCATTAGCTGTGTTCTTTGATCTGCTCTTCAACCGGGTTGGTCGTTCCTCTCTTTCGATTACTTGTTTTATTGTGTGTTCTGATTGTTAGGTTCTACAACTCTTTAAAACAGTTTATGCAAATTTTTCCAACAGTTGGTTCATCTCCAACCCTACCTCGAGACCCAATAGTGGTATCAGAGCCGTGCTACCTTCGGGATTCACAAGACGGTGTTGAAAGTTTCGGTTTAGGCATGTTAATTTTCCAACTTGTTTGATAACATGTTTAAATTCTTGTTTATGGATTTAATGCATGTAAAATGAATTTTTCATAATTATTTCAAATCTGGAAATTTTGAAAAAAAATTGATTTTTCGAATCTCGGGAGCGGGACTCTTTGGGAGCCGAAATCGGGACCGAACGGGGCTCCGTTGGACGGAGCTAGGCCAAGCATGACCATTGGATAGTTGATATGCCAAGGCTAAACCGTTTTGTTAGTTATGACGAGTTTGGAACCGTCATGACGAACTCGAAGATCAAATGTTCAAAAGTTTTATTTTTGAATGGAACCGTCATGACGAACCGTTTCATTTCGAGCATCAAAAAATTTCGAAACTTGGCTATTAAATATAACCGGAAAATCACATGATTGTTTGATAACACGATGTGTGATGTGATGTTGGCATGGTGCACATTATAGCCCCGAGCTCGTTTTAATTATTTATTGCTTTTCACGGCCTGCGAGCCGTTAGAGTTTTTTTTTTTGGATAAGCAATTTTTTATTAAAATACAGGAAACCGAGATGGAAACCTGTAACCACAAAACTAAAACAGAGAGACAAGCAGATAAACTAACAAAATAAAGCAAGAATTACATAATTCCAACGTTGAGTCTCCTGCGACGACGGCGCCTCCTAATGCATGAAACCGGAGCCAAATTCCATTGCTCAAAGGAAGCCTCAGGAATAAGATCACCTGCCATTCTCAAAATGTTGAAAGCGTGAGGCTTTACACTAGCCAACACCTCTGCTTCAGATAAACGTGTGCTCTGGAATACTAGAGCATTACGCTGCAACCAAATATGCCAACACAACAGGTAACAGACTTTAAGCCAAGCCGACCCCCCCAAGCCAGTCGACTGCACCCCCCAACCTTCGAAAGCCTCCCGAAAAGAGTTCGACATCACCCACGAAACGGACCACCAATCATGCAATAAGCCCCACACTGTCCAAGCAAAGCCACAGTGCAGAAACAAGTGATCCAAGTCTTCGAAACTAGACTTACAAAAGGAGCATCTCATAGCATTTAAAGAAATTCTGCAACCCCTAGCCTCCAGAAAAGTCATAGTGGGAAGGGCTGAATGCATCGCCAACCACATAAACATACAGAATTTTGGGGGAAGTCCCTTAATCCATAAGACCGAGGCCCAGCTGACCTTGTCAAAAGAAGGTGTGATCAATCTATACACCGCCCCAACTGAGAAACGAGGTCCTTTAACCCAAACTAACCTGTCAGGCGAGTCTGTCAAACAAAAAGAATTCAGAAGATCTTTTAATAATCGTTCCTCCCCGAGTTCACGAATAAAAAGCTCCCTTTTGTAAGTCAACAACCAGTGGTCCTCATGCCAATAATCTTTGACCAAAGCCTCTCGATCACTTGTTGCTACATATAATTGATGGAATTTAAAGCGAAAGGCTTCATCACCAAGCCACACATCATCCAAAAACCTTACCACCGAACCATTACCCACTTTCCAATGGATCCCTTGTCCTCCGAAAAGAGTCTGAAATCTCGAGTCACTGGCCAAATTGACAATGTGACCAAAGAGAGACGGATCATTCGGCTGGTCCACCTTTAGGAGATCCCACTCCCTAAGATCCCATCTAAATTTGTCACAGATCACCTGCTTCCAAAGAGACGTTTCATCAATAGAAAATCTCCAAAACCATTTTGAAAGTAGGCTCAAGTTGACCTCTTCCAATCTTCTTAGGCCCAAACCACCTGCAGATCTCGGCCGGCACACTTTGTCCCATTTAACTTTGTGAATAACCCGTCTTGCCACACTATGTGACCATAAGAAGCGACGTTGTAACCTTTCCAGCCTCTTTATCACCGAGCTGGGAGCTTTGAATAAACTCATATAAAACATCGGGAGAGCTGCTAAGGTAGATTTTATAAGCACAACTCGGCCAGCTATATTCAACATCTTCGCCTTCCAGCCATTCAAATAACGTCTCACCCGATTGAAAACTGGCTCCTAAAACTGAGTCTCTTCGGCGAAAGACCCAACTGAAAACCCAAATAAGGCAACGGAAGATCACGAACCTCACACCCCATAATGCTCGATATCAGGTCTTCAGTTAGAGACGATTCATTCAATAGAACCGCCTTGGACTTTGAAAAGTTAATCTTCAGTCCCGACACCGTCTGAAAAAGATCCAGCAGGTATTTCACATTCCTCAAGCCCGACTCCTCACCCTTGATAAAAAGGATGGTGTCATCGGCGAACTGAAGATGGGACACCAGCCGGCCGTTCCTCCCTACTTCAACACCACTGAAATCACCACCCCGAATACCGTCCAAAAGCATCTGATTCAGCCCTTCTGCCGCCAACAAGAATAAGAACGGCGACAGAGGACACCCCTGCCTAATGCCATTTTCAGTTACAAAGTCCGCACTGGGCGCCCCATTTATCAACACTAACAAGTTAGCTTTAAAACAGCTCGACATCCACAATCTCCACTGTTCAGGAAACCCCATTATGCTCATCACATCAAGTAAATAAGACCAACTAACCTTGTCATACGCCTTTTCGAAATCAAGCTTCAAGATTACCGTCTCCTTCTTTGATTTTTTAATCCCGTGAAGGACCTCTGATGCGATTAGTACTTCGTCTACCAGTTGTCTTCCTGCTATGAATCCGCTCTGTGTGTCACTGATCAAGTCTGGTAAGACCCTTTTGAGCCGGTTAGCTAATAACTTTGCCACGATCTTATAAGGACCCGATATCAAGCTAATCGGTCTAAAGTCCTCAAAAGTTTCCGGACTTGGGATCTTTGGAATAAGGACCATAAAAGTCGAGCTGAGTCCTTTCCCAAAAACACCCGAGAAGTGAAACTCTTCCACAAAAAGTAAAAAATCATCCTTAATCACATCCCAGCAGGATTTAAAAAATAACATTGAAAAGCCGTCCGGTCCGGGTGCCTTATTATTCCCACAATCTGTCAAAGCATCAAAAAGCTCCTCAGCAGAGAACGACGCTACCAAACCGGCCCTCTGTATTGCCGAAATAGAATTAAAATGCAAAGGGGGTATTCTGATCGGGTTTCCCTGTGGTCTCGAAAATCTTTCCCGAAAATGCACCACTGCGTGATGCTTGATCCCGTCCGGGTCTGTATACACAACGTCCCCCAACCTAATGACTGTTATACGCTTAAGGGAAGCGTTAAAGTTGGCCAAACGGTGGTAAAATTTCGAGCATTGCTCTCCTTCCGAGAACCATTTAAATCTAGCTTTCTGCGCCCAAATCTTAGCCAGTAATTTATGCTTCGATATCAACGAGACCTTTAAGAGTGACCTCTTAATGCATTCATCCTCGGTAAGGGGCCTTTCGTCAATTAACCTGTCCAAAAGATCGATCTCCAAATTCAAAGATGAAATCTCTTTGTCAATTCTACCGAAGACCTCAGAGTTCCAAACTTGCAGGGCTTTTCGAAGGCAATTAAGCTTTTTCCAAAACCTGTAACTGGGCGCCCCTTGCACCAAATAACTATCCCATTGAGTCTTAACGAACTCAAAGAAGGCCGGATGGGTCGTCCAAACATTCAGGAATCGCACAAGTTTTGGACCCCAGTTCACCTGTTGAGACTCCAGAACAACCGGTTTATGATCAGATAACTCCCTGGGTAAGGATTTCTGAACCAAACTTGGATAAACAGACAAAAAATCAGCCGAAACCAAGAATCTGTCCAAACGGGCTGCTTTGGAAGCGGGACCATACCAAGTAAACCTACCACCGGACAATGGAAGATCGCAGACTGCTAAATCAAACATAAGATATCTGAAAGCTTCACTGTCAGACTCAGATAATTCACTGTGGGCACGTTCTTCCCGAACACAAACTGTGTTGAAATCCCCACCAATCAATAAACAATCATCAAAAGATGGGCTAGCTTCAGCTAACTTTCTCCACAAGTCTGCATGCCCCCCGCTCTCAGTTGGTGCATAAATGTTAATTACAGTAATGGGGAGCGAATCTGCAATGATTAGTCCTTTCCACACCTAAGCATTATCAATATTGAATGAGTGAGAACACGAAAAAATTACCGTCTTCCACAACAAAAGAACACCACCAGCCGCACCATCCGAGGGAATAAAGGCTGATTCCCAACCGTTCAAAAAACCACAGTTCTGGAGAATAAAAGGCTGAATCTCCTCCCTTTTAGTCTCCTGAAATAACACCATGTCTGGGTACTGTTTAGAGAGAGCTACCCTGATACACCGTCTCTTTTGGACAGCATTCATCCCCCGAACGTTCCAGGAGATGAATTTCACCATTGAAACTGATTAGAGAGGTAAAGAAGTAGGGAGAGAGTCCCCCCCCCCCTTCTATGTCCTCACTAGACCCAATATCATCATATTCTTCTCGAAAATCAGGATCGATCGAGTCTCCTAGCTCGAAATCAAGAGCTTCAATTTGATCCGCCGTTTCAGGGTGATTCGCGAGAAGTTTCTGACTTGCCTTAACCACCTTCCATTTTCTCTCCCTTTCTGCAATCTCCTTGTCTACTGGAAGCCGTCGAGCAGCATAAGAACGATAGGTGATTTTAGACTTACTCGGCCGTAAAAGGTCCATAGCAGAAACCCTGGCCCGAGAGTCTTGCGGCCCACGCAAAGAAACTGGGCTCGAAGTGGACGACTCTGAAACTTTACTACCGGCGTCGAGAAGTTTAGAGGCTCCTTGCCCTTAGTATTCGGTTGAAGAAGGTGGTCTGGCTGTGCGTTTGCCAACAAAGCTTTCCTGTAATCTGCAGCTGTTGCCTCCCGAGACTTCACCTCTGCCGGTAGAACTCTTGACAGATACACTTTAAACTCCTTCCCATCTATCTCTAGAAGCCAATTCAAGAAGTCCTCTTGCACATCCGAGTGCAAGAGAAAATAATTATAGTCCAATAGCTGAGATGTCTCATCTCTAGTGGCCAAAACAAACGAGCCACATGAATTCCCGACATCTCGAAAGGTGGACATGCACCAACCAGATATCGGTATACCCGACACTTTCCACCACGCAAAACCACCAGCTTTAACCAGCCACTCTTGAGCTCGTTCGAACAACAAGAAGGCCTCAGAACACCAGCTCCATTCCAGATTCAATAAATCGGTCAAAGCATCACGATCCGAAGACAGGAACAGAAAGACTCTATTGCCTATATACCGGAATTGCAAGTCTGGTGAATTCTCTGCATTGATCAGCCCCCGCAGAGCCTCTAGAGATAGGTCGTCCTCCGCCACACCCATAACACTATCTGCTACCCATGGGGAAAGGTAATGTGACCTGGTTCCCAATATTTTCCGGGACGTCATGTCTCTCTCCGGTTGCTTGATCGTCTCAGGATGTGACTCCACATTAAACCCCTCATTTGGTTTCCAAGTTTGAGTTCCTCCCTGTCTTGACAAATGTTTATTCAACTTCTCCGGCCAGGCTAGGGACATGAAGATCTTATGCCCTTCCCACAGAAACCCATTGCACGCTTTGGTCAGCTTCAATGCCACAACTTTCGAATGGACTGTGACGAAACCAAATACTCTGCCATTAGCGTTCTTCCTCTTACAGACAAAGACTCTGTAAACAGGAAATAGCTCTTCCAGCCAAAGCTTCAATCTGCCCCTTGTGGTTCCAGGAGGGAGGTTGCAAATGAACAACTTACAATGATCAGTTTCAGTCGAGAACCCCACCTTCTTCATGCTACCCGAAGTAACCGGAATAGAGTTTTCCCCAGCAGCAGTCTCTGAAACGAGAGATGGTTCACTCCGGCGGCTGATTGGGCTGTCCCCCGGTGCGCGAGCGGATTTGCAGATCACAGAGGCAATCCTCGGCACTCTGACGATTTCCCCATCCACCACTTTTTCATAATACTCGTGATCGTGAGGTTGCGATACGACCATATTCCCCACAGACTTCTGCACCGAATTGTGGATCCACAAAACCGAGTCTCTCAACAACATACGAATCGGGAGAGGCACGCGAGACTAACAGTGGCCGGCGGGACGCACTGTAGTCACCGGAACAATTGAGCCCTAATCGAGAATTGGGGATCGCAAAAATATTTCACGCGCGGCGCGTTCCACTTAAAAATTGGTTGTCGGCATTGAATTAAATATTTAACAAAACTGCGAGCCGTTAGAGTTAGTGTGTAATTATTCTTTCAAGGTGTGGTCGTCGAACCACTTATTTGTATTATTTATTTATTCCCGACCCGCGAGTCGTGTATTAAATTGTAATATTTTGCGCAAGACGAAGAAAGGGCGAAAAGGTCATTTGGTTGCTTTTCGGGTGTTGGCATCGGCTTGGAGTCGATGGATCTCAAGAAGCTAGTGGGAGTTAGTTTAGGGGGCTATTATGTGCACATTTACCGCTTTATGTTTGGTTTAGTTTATGCATGATTAATTCTATGTGTTTTAGAATTGCATGCTTTAACTTTATTTACCGAGCATATCACCTCACATGAAAAGATAAAATTGGAATTTTAATCCTTGTTTGTGAGCCCTTAGTACCGTCATTGCATTGGATGTAGTTGACGGGTTCAAAGGAAGAATTACATTGGATGTAATTTGAGGCATCATTGTATTTGGAATGTAGTTGATGTGCTCATCGCATCTAGGATGTTCCAAAGTTTTGAACACATCCGGACAAGTAAAAATGGGTCATGTCTGATACCTCCCAATCATCAACACCTTACTACATCCCCGTCCTATAGGTGTCGTGCGCATTAGCGGAGCATCCATGGGAAAGCGCGGTAGTAGGTTTGGACGACATATGTGGGTGTCATGCGCATTAGCGGAGCACCTACATAGTGACGAGCCATAGTTGAAAATTGGTGGACCCGACTACGATTCTCAGCCTGAGGTTGAGCTAGGGTAACAGATAGGGTAAGTCGTGTACATAAGTACATACCCTAGCCAAGAGTCACATTGGATGTGATTGGATGGAATCCTACCTACATAGCTCGATTAAGTGGTGAGCATTAGTTCAGCTTAATCGAGTGAATCAAGGATCTTGGTCTCAGATTCTAAAGGTTTAGAATCGATTGTTGGTGTTTAAGCTTGATCTTCATAAAATTTATTCAATTTACTGATTGAATTTTATCTGTTGTAGATCAAATGACAAATTCAGCGAACATTAATAGTTTGTCATTAAAAAAAAACATTCTTGACAGGGTCAAACTAAATGGGACAAACTATTTGGACTGGTACAGAATTTTGATGATAGTCCTCAAGTCTGAACGCAAAGAATATGTCCCTGACAAAACTGTCTCTAAGACCATATCAGAGTTACATGAAGTGTCATTAACTACTGAGAAGAATATATCAGGGATCTGGGATCCAAGGGTATTCTGATGGTCAACAAGGGAATTGGAAGTGGCAAGGGCGGGGCCCATGCACACTTGGCGGGAAAGATGAGACACCTGAGAATGTCTGCTTCTACTGCCAACAACCTGGTCATTGGAACCGGGATTACAGGAAGTTCACGGCTGATCTGAAGAAGGGCAGTGGGACTGCGCCTTCATCAAATAGCCTGGATGATATGAAGAAGGGCAGTAGGACTGCGCCTTCATCAAGAAAGCTGAATGATCTAAGGAAGGGCGGTGGGACCGTGCCTTCATCCGGTATTAACTCTATAGAGATACATCTCTCTAATTCCAAATATTCATGGGTATTAGATACCAGGACTGAATCTCACACATGCACTAACATATAGTGGATGAAAGTAGGAGAGGTTTGGAAAGCACAAAGTGGACCTCAAAGTTGTGGCAACTACTGTAGGATCCATGAGTCTTGCTTTGCCAAGTGGCATTATCTTAGTATTGTATAATGTATATTGAATACCTACTTTTAGTAGGAATATTATATCTGTATTCGTGTTTGACAAGGAAGGATATAATGTTAATATAGGAAATGGAGTTTTCAATGTTCTATGCAATGATATGTTTTATACCAGTATTGACTTGGTTGGAGGATTGTACTTATTAGATATGGGTAACAATGCCTCAAGTTCTATATATTACGTTAATACCAAGAGGTCTAAATCCAACGATTTAAACCTAACTCTGTTATGGTACTGTCATTTGGGCCGCATAAACAAGAAGCGCCTATTAGTACTTCAGAAGTGTGGGCTTTCATGTCCATTCGAATTCCATTTGATCGATAGGTGCAAGGTTTGTTTGATGGGCTAAATGACTAAAGCGCCATTTATCGATCGCGGTGAAAGGGCAGATGAATTATTGGTGCTGATACACTCGAATGTGTGTAGACCAATAAGTTCACTTGCCAGTAGAGGTTTTAGCTACTTTATCACATTTACTGATGATTACAGTAAATATGGTTATGTATATTCGGTGAGACATAAGTCTGAAGCTTTTGATAAATTCAAAGAGTTTAAGACTAAAGTAGAAGACCAGCTCGACAAAGGTATTAAGGCACTTCGATTGGATCGAGGTGGAAAATACTTGACCACAGAGTTATTAGATCATCTAAAAGAGAATGTGATCCTTTTGTAATGGACTCCTCCTGGGACACTATAGTTGAAAGGTGTAGCCAAACGGAGAAATCGGACATTGTTAGACAATGGTCCGTTCCATGATTAGTTGGACTGATCTCCTGATTTCTTTCTGGGGTTATGCTCTGAAGACGGCCGCGTTCATGATGAATAGGGGTTCGACGAAGGGTGTGGAAGGGACACCATTTTAGAAATGGTATGGGATGATGCCCGCTTTGTCCTTCCTAAAGATTTTTGGTTGCGAGGCTTATGTGAAACATTTGGTTTCGACTAAGCTCGAACCAAGATCTGAGATATGCACATTCGTGTGGTATCCCAAAGCAACAAGGGGATCTTACCTCTACAAACCCAGTGAGAACATATTGTTCGTCGCTTGGGGTGGGGTCTTTATGGAAAAGGAGTTTTGTTTCCAAAGACGTCATTGGGAGGACTGTGAATCTCGAAGAAATTCAGAATGGTACAAATTCGTCTAAACCAATTGAAAACCCAGTAGAAAGGGAGCCAGAGATGGTCGTAGAGTAAGAACCAATTCCTGTTACAATTCTGGAAGGTCCAAGGCGATATGAAAGGATCAGTCGTCCACCTCTAAGATATGGTATCCGGAGGTGACAATAAAGTCATGGTGGATCACGATGATCCAACCACCTTTTAGGAAGTCGTGGATGGCCCCGACTCCGAGTTATGACTGGGAGCCATGAGGGAGGAAATGCAATCCATGTCAGACAACCGAGTCTGGGAACTGATTGATCCCATCAATGGTGTGAGGAACATCAGATGCAAATGGATCTTCAAGGTGAAGATGTACATGGACGAAAACCCTCTGACCTACAAAGCTCGATTGGTGGCAAAAGGTTATAGGCAAATCCAATGGATTGACTATGAGGAAACCTTCTCCCTAGTGGCTATGGTCAAAATCGATCCAAATTCTTCTTGACATAACTGTGTATCATCATTACGAGATATGGAAAGTGGATGTCAAAATCGCTTTCCTAAATGGAAATTTGACTGAGTACGTTTGTATGTCTCGACCCAAAGGTTTTGACGATCCAAAGAATAAGGGAAAGATTTATAAGTTGTTGAAATCCATTTATGGATTGAAACGAAGTTCTCGGAGTTGGATCCTTCGTTTTGATGAAGCTGTAATTGGATTTGGCTTAATCAAGAACGAGGATTTGGCTTACGTTCTGTTAGTAATTGGAATGGGATTCCGGAGTCTGATCATAGATATCATTTGGGACATGATATTGGACGACCCGACATGAATATGTGCCATAGATCAAGTCATGAACATATTCATTGTCGTAGCTTGTCATGTATCCTTAGACCAAGGAGTCTTTGTGATCGTTATGCAGTAAACAACTGAGTTTGACCTAAACCTAACGTTTTCCGTAACAGTGCTTCCATAACGGCTAAGATTGGCTTGGGGGTGGACTGCATGAGTGACACGAAAGACGGCTTATGGATTTATCCCTCATACTACGGTATGGGAAAGATATCGGTTCTCGGCCGCTTGATAGAGAGTGACTGAAAGAATAGCATGGCCATGCACATGGTACTGGGTATCATATATTCAGTCATCTCACATATCAAGGAACGGTGATTGAGAATAATAAGGATGACGGCTCTATGCCTTATCACAATCAGGATATCGGAGATAAAAGGATAATGACAGGGACGACAGAAAGGTTAGAATCGACAGGGTCGATTCATTATGCAGTGTCAGGCAATACTAAAGTCTCGTTAGTTGCCACTTAAAATAGTATCAAGTAAAATGGGACTGTACGTTGATCTATTGACATGCATAAACCTAAGGGTCATACCAGAGGATGAAACTCATTGACACATTTATGGAAATTGGCCAAAAGAGAGTTGTCTCGGGACATGACCAAAACTGGGTTTTGGGTCATGTGACCGTTAGTGAATAGGACATTACGGATCGAGACAAGGTTCACGTCGAATAATGTTGGACATTTCCGGTATGGAAGGCTTGGAGGCGATGAGCGCATCACGGGACCTCGTTAGGAATGGTCACGAGCCGTGTTCCAAGAGGCCCATGAAAGGCTCATGCAACCAATGTCCATGGAACTAATTAATCAAGTCTTGATTAATTAGTACTAAGTAAGCAAGACAAGGATTAAGGTGTTGGTGATTCACTACCTAACCCCATCTTGTCTAGCCATACTTTGTCTTATTCACACCTTACTTGACACCATACTTGTCCCATGCCTTTAGTTGGACAAGTATGGGGTTTGTTATGTTTAAGTCATCTTTTTTCAACATAACAAACACAATACAAGAATAGGAAACACAACTTCTCTCCCTCTCTCCCTACAATTTCGGGTTGGGCAAGCCCCCACCTCCATTTTTGTGTTCTTGAGTCCTCAAAGAGAATAACTACGTGGCTTTGATTCCCATGTGGATACGTAGGCGTCTTGGAGACTCAAGTCAATCATTTGTTAACCTGTGTTCTTGTTTTGGTAAGAAATAGTGCTGAATTTTTCTCTTGTGAATCCATTCTTTGTTAGTTGTTTGTTTCATGGTTTTAATCGTCTCTTGGTTTTCATTGATTTTTCGCTGCGAGTTGGTTATCTCCAACCCTACCTCGAGACCCAACACTCAGGCCAACCAGTGATACTGTAACCAGTACACCCACAACCAAAAACAACAATAAATAGTTAAAACCACAACCTCCAAAGAACTCGACAACCATCAACCTCCACAACTCCAAGCATAACGTACCCGGTAAGAAAATGACCTAAAACTCGTACAAACCTAAACTCATTGTAGTCACCAATACTCCGGCCCGTCGGTGGCCAACACCACTAATCGGCAGAGTTATCCCTCTAACCCTGACCTAGTCAAATCCAGCCGCTACAGAACGTGCTCAGATATGAACCACGAAGATCCTCCCCGGAAAGACAAAGAAGCGTGTCCCACGACCGGTTCGAGAAGGAGACGAAGATCTGAGGAGTAAGCTTACACCAGGGAAACATCATAGAGCAACCAACACAACAAGGATTGACTGAATTTGTGACAATCTTCACTGGTGAAAAGAAAGTCATCCCACCTCAAATAGTAGTCAACCCAAAGGACGCCAAGACCTTTCGTACGTCCAACACCGGCGACGGGTCCTTAAAAAGAGTAAGGGGCAAACTGCACGACGAAGTGGAGGCCGGAAAGCAAGAACAAAAAATCTGGAAAGGTTCTCGAGTCAAGAACTGAACCAACCTCCAAAACTCCGAAAGTCTTCACCAACCAAGAACTAGAAGGTCCTGAGGACAAAGCCACCGCAACACCATCCACGATGCCTCCTACGCGCTCCAACTTCACATGCGTTGTGCGTGGAAGGAGACATCAAAGATGTAGGCCGGAGAGTAGAAACGTTGATGGGTAGTTTCACGGATGGTTGAGGACCGGCTTCACGGATGGTTGAGGCGTAGGACGGAGAGTTGAGACGTCGATGTATGAAGCGATCCATGATTCGATCTAGTGTGAGACGATATTTCACGTTTATCAAATTTGCTTATGCTTGTGTGTTAATAGAATATCGTTGTTTCGATGTTCTATGTAGTTCGACTTGATTACTAAAACCATCTTGATCGGTGGTGTTCAGTTTTCGAGAAGTGAACTAGGCGTAGCTAAGTAGATTGGTTTATTGATTTAAAGTTTACTTACGCTTGTGTATAACCAAAGCTTCGTGATTCGTTGCTCTATTTAGTTCTCCTTTATGATCGATTTATCCAGTCGTCGGGTCGATTGAACTATGCGTAGCTAAGTAGATTCAAAAACTTATTTATAGTCCTCTCATGCTTGTGTAGTACCAGAGTATCGTGATTCGATACTCTATTTTAGTTCTACTTGATTTTCGATGTTCATCGTTATTGATGGCATTTAGGAATTAGGAAGTGAACCTAGCGTAACTGAGTCGATTCGCCGAGTTGTGTAGCTATCTCTACTTGTAGTAGTTGGTAGCGAGAGTGACTTTCATTCGTTGTCGTTATCTCTCGTTCAAGGATTGATCGAACTTAGCTCGCGATCATAGAACTGCACTTTATTTTATTGCTTTCCGATGATTAGTGGTTCGCATATCGGTCCAGGGAATGGTCTTGTGCCCTCTTCCCGTGACTAGTATGTGGTTGATTTCATGATACCGCATACATAGGAACTTAAGTTTTCTATTACCATAAGTAAAGCATTATTTTATTTCACTCTCGTTAACCAAATCATGAGTTAATTTGATGTCATGTTTACTTGTACTTGTGACCGACTCTTTGTGTGAATCAAATGTTACATGTCTTAGGTGGTAGTGTGTACATATTTTACTTATGTCTACACTTAAACAACCATTTACTTTTATGGTCTTTATTTTCCTTTTTCGGGAATGTGGAAGTGACAGCCCACATCCCCAGGTTTTAGCAAAATACTAGTGATACCTCTACTCCCAGTGGGATCGACCGGTACTTAACCGTCACATATATTTCTTGATGACTGTGTCCTGATGCACGTTAAAAGAGGGTTTTGATGCATAGTCATCCCCACTCATCAAGATGGCACCGTTGTCGGGGAGTAACATGCGTCATTAGTATTTGCACCTTTTTAGCTAGCTTAATTACCTTTATGATCTATCATGTTTGCTTGCCTCTCTTGTAGACGAATTGAAGAGATGATTCGTTGAAATATGGAATAGAGTTCTCACCTGCAGAATTTAATAAGAAACCTCTTTATTCACTTGGCTTGCAACAATGAGAATCCTCGTGCTTCTCAATTAAAGTCCAATTGTAGCGTGTACATTAAAAGGGGTGGTAGTCCTTATCCCTTAAAACTTAAACACATAAGATGGTTACACTAAATTAAATGATGCATGTTGAGATTTATCGTGCTGTAGAGATATAGGATATTGTTTGAGCATTTTCGTGCATCATTTATCTGTGAACTCTTGAGAATGCATGCCACCTTATCCAGCAACTAAGTGTGGGGGATGAGATTGTTTACAAGCATAAAGGGCAATTAAGTTGTTTGAGTCTTACATGTAAAATTTTAAAAACATATTTTCGTTAGGAGTCTTATTTTATGTTTAAACCTCGGATAAGAAATTTTAGCCAACATGAGTAAGCCGGGAGTAGATTCTTTTCCATCATTTGTGGGTTTGAGGAATGAATGGAGGATTTACTGTTGGTAGTGTTAATGAGATGTATATTAAGTTTATGTTTTATTTTTTTATTCGGGTACGAAATGATTATGAGATGCTAGATTATGATGAACTTTTAAATTCTCTTCATCATCACCATCCTGATTCTGTATTGGTTTTAGAGTAGAGCGGGTTTAATTAGGAGACGGTAGACTTATTTCACTTGTCACATTGAGAAAGTGTTGAGTTCACATGCGTTTTGTTGAGGGATCAAACTGTGTGTTTTGGTAAATTAAAAATCTAGTCGAGTTCAAGTGGTTAGTCCCGTTGTGCGTTTGTGGTACCAATTTTCTCATAATAACACACACTATGCACGGGAAATTAATTATAGATCATGGGGAAAGGGGATCTAATAAAAGCTTTTTTGGGGAAATGATGTAAGGTGCGCTGATTCGCATGCAGAGTGAATCTTACACCCAGAACCTCTCAAAGAGTGATAAAAGGTGAACCCCCAGGCTATCTTAGTGATCCAAAGTTTTCTACACGTAACCGAAAAGACAAAACAAAACTTTGATCTACCACTTGACTCGTAAAGGAACTAGATGAGTTTACAATTCACATAGTCCCAAGGCAATGTAATTGCATGACAACACCCAATCGTGTGAGTTGTGAATGATTATGTGCATGCTCTTAATTAGTATCGCTAATATGTTGGGGCCAAGAGAACAAAGAGCTAAATGATAATAGGGAGGCTTGTAATTTTTCTAGTCATCTCATTTCATTTTGTAGACCACACACATATACACTCTTAATCTACAACATGTAAATAATGGTTGGCGGAAAGTGGAGAGAAATGATTAGGGAAATTTCACTCTATTAGCGAGCTTTAGGCCAATATTTCTAACAAATCCAAGTTGTAAGCACACACTTTGTTTGAGTCTAGATTTTTTTTTTATTTACTTGTGCATTTGTATGAGATATTTTAGTCCGGTTAATTGAGTCAGCTTTTGCATCTTTTATTGCTTTCAATAATCCTGAGCCGCCTAGGGAGTTTTATATCACGGGTTTACCTTGGTACTTATCTAGTTTTATTTTATTTTACTCGAGGGCGAGCAAGTTTTAAGTGTGGGTAAACTTGATGAGCGTAAATTTGTCCTATCCAATTTGGCTAGTTTTTCCTATATTTTTATCTTGTTTGTACTCATTTTTATATTTTTAGCGTTTTCTAATATTTGCGCAAAACCTCGTTCTTTGTCGATATGTTTCAAGTGTTCAAAATATTTTCATGGTTGGTCTTATTTTGTAGGCTGCGAAAAAAGAAAACTATTTGCTTAAGAACGAGGTCGGTCAGAGGCCAAACGAAACAGGAATGTGCGATAAAAATTTAGAGTTAAATTGGACAAAACTACAACATAACATGCCACGAGGGTCAATCACTGAACGCCGCGTGGCACTCTTATTCCTCGTTCAACCAGCTTGAGCGCGTCCCTCCTCCCTTTACGCGTGAATTGTTAACGTGATAGATTTTATTTTATTTTTATTTTTTTTCTCTATCAATATACATAAAATAATATCATATTTTAATTAGTTTTTTGATTAATTTTTTTGGGTAGCCTATATATAGTGGCTTGTGTGGATATTTTGAGAGAAGATTTTTGTACACCACACAATCAATAGCCAAGTTTTATTTTTCTCTTTTTCTTCTCTTTCTTGTTCTTCATTTGTTCTTGAGTGTTCTTCATCTTAAGAGCATTTTCTACCATCTAAGGTCATAACTAAGACGATCCAAGGAGGTTTCAAGCATCCATGAGCCTCCCACCATCACCAACTTCTCCATTTTCATGTGTTGAATCTTTGGAGAGTTGAAGATGGTGGGTTTGCAAGTGATATAGGAACATGGTGGTAGGATGAGATAGAACCTTGCTGATAAGTTATGTAGGGTAGTGATGATAGGATGTAGAACCTTAGATGGCCGTACAACACTCTCAGGTTCTAATGGATGAAGATGGAGTCGATGATGGAGATTGCTTCAATTGGTCGTACAACACTCTTTGAAGAATCGAAGTAACTAGGAGGATAGATGGTGGATTGAATGACGCCACACAGATTATGGAAAGTTTGTGATAAGTCGAAACACTCAAACTTCAAATATTCACACACATGAAGATTGAAATGCGATAGGTTCTTCCCGGTAGAAAACTCGAATTTTTATTTCATAAAACTTGCATAAACTTGTCTATTACATTATGAAATTGGACCTTGTTAAATAAGACAACATCAAAACTCGAAATTAATTACATTGGACAACTAAATGACTATTTGATTAACGTAATGTTGGAAATCTGCAAAACAACACAAATAACTCATTAATGGTCTGAATTCATCTCCCTTGCATTGAATTAAGTGGCTGATTTGTTTGGAAATATGGAACAAGTTGCCTTCATTAATTCCTTGGAGAAGAGGAAAAAAAAGATTTGTTGGAGTCTTGAATTGATCTTTAATGTCTTCTTGATTTGCCTTGAGAGATAGTTTCGATGTCCTCATTATTCCCTCCCTCTTGACAAGGCTCTGACATCAGAACTAATTCATAACCTCTCAACTTTAATTTTTCCACCCCCGTAGAGTTGCAACCACTATTGTAAAACCACTCCCGGTCAACGCTAGTCAAATCTGCGAAAAACAGGAAAATTTAAAAAAATTCAGCAAACACTTGATTGAACCTAAACTTGACCCCGAGGGTCATACCGGGCTTAAGTTGACCCCGATATTGACCAAAGTGAGTTCCAGGGGACTCAGGGCAACTTTCTGATCAATTTGGGAAATGTTGACTTTTCGCTGGAAAAGTCAACCGAGCGACGTTTTGGTCCATTCGAGGACCGTTTTGGGTCCAAAAAGCTTAGCCGTCGTCGCAGCGGTCTTAGTTGAGCCGTTTCCTTGTAGCCCGCCAAGTTTCGTAATTTCTTGAAAAAAGTGCCCGTTCGGGGCCCGAAACGTCCGAATTTCACGAATCTGATTGGAAAATATCTAAAAGATATTTCCCAAAAAGGTGTGGGACCCACCTTGCCACTTGTCAAGCAAGTGGTTGTGTTAGGTGTGGGACAAGACAAGGAAGACTACTTTAGGTATTAGTTTGATATTTTTTAAATTAAAACAAAAGGGAAATAGATGACTTACACGTTCATTTCAAAAAGGAGAAGAGAAAAATTGGTTTTTAGAGAGAGAAAGGGAGATAGAAGGAGAGAAAAGAGAAGGAGGTGTTGGAAGTTTAGTGATTTCCCGTCAATCCAACCGTTGGATCGTCTCAAAGATAGAAGAATCGAGTTCACACCGTCATTCTCTACGGTGAGCACCTAACCGATTTTCGTTTTGTTAAGTTCGAATTTGAGGGTTTGAGTTTAAACGATTCACATATGGTTGGGTTTTGGTTAGATTTGGTTTAAGGATGAATGGTTGAGGTTTGGGGTTCGTTAGGAACGTTTTGGGGCAAAAAGGGAATTTTGCCATTGTGGCCGTGTGGGGCCCACATGCACGGGTATCGGGTTTTCGTGTTCGGGTGGTTTAGGACGTTCTCCAAGTCGTTAATTCACACCCGGATCGAAATTTGGAATTAAATTGCGAAAGTTGTAATTATCGGGTTTAGAAACTTTAAACGCGAATTAAATCGCTCGGAAGTCGGAAATTGATTTCGTCGATTGCATTGGAACCCTTGAATTATTCTAAGACCGTAGAAACGAAAACGGGAATTTTTGGAGCCCCGGAAGGGCGTTTTCAAAACCCGGGAAGATTCGCCATGTCGGGCGAATCGGGCTTTTCCGGGTCCAATATTGACAATGTCGAGTAATTGGGGAGTTTGGGAGTGATCGACATTGTCGGGGTTACTTTTGGCCGTCAAGTTTATTAAAATTCAGCTTATGCCTGCAAGCTTAAAAACGTTTAAAATTGTGTTCTTATTAGATCGTGCTACAGACCGAGGGAAAGGAAAGCTAGGCGAGTGACTGAGATCACCCCGGAGCTTGTTGGTTAGCTTTTGGAGAACACGCACGAGGTAAGGAAAAGTAGCCGGATCTCGGCCCTGACTAGGGAAAGTTAACAGTAGAAATGCATGTGACACCGGGGTGTCGTGGGTTAAGTAGGTTTATCGAATATTAGAAAGGCATGATACGGGAATGTAGCGAATATTAGAAAAGCATGTGACACTTAGTAGTGTCGTAGCAGCAGAGAACTTATCGATTTTAGAATTACTGGAGGCATATGACCATGCCGGGAGGTTGATTGTGAAACTGTTGATATTAGAACTGTTGGAGGCATTGGTTATGTCGGAGGTTGTTGTGCTTTACTTTTGGTGTTTTGGGTGGCCATGAGTGCCCATGGGGGTTGTTGAACCCGTGTCTTTACTTTTGGTGTTTTGGGTGGCCATGAGTGCCCGTGGGTGTTGTTGAACCCGTGTCTTTACTTTTGGTGTTTTGGGTGGCCACGAGTGCCCATGGGGGTTGTTGAACCCGTGTCTTTACTTTTGGTGTTTTGGGTGGCCATGAGTGTCGTGGGGTTGTTGAGCCCGTGAGTTACTGTTGGTGTGTTTTGGGTGGCCATGAGTGTCGTGGGGTTGTTGAGCCCGTGAGTTACTGTTGGTGTGTTTTGGGTGGCCATGAGTGTCGTGGGGTTGTTGAGCCCGTGAGTTACTGTTGGTGTGTTTTGGGTGGCCGTGAGTGCCGTGGGGTTGTTGAGCCCGTGAGTTACTGTTGGTGTGTTTTGGGTGGCCGTGAGTGTCGTGGGGTTATTGAGCCCGTGAGTTACTGTTGGTGTGTTTTGGGTGGCCGTGAGTGCCGTGGGGTTGTTGAGCCCGTGAGTTACTGTTGGTGTGTCGTGGGAGGCCGTGAGTGCCCGTGGGGCTGTTGAGTCCGTGTTTTACTGTTGGTGTCTTGGGTGGCCATGAGTGCCTGTGAGTGTTGAACCCGTGTTTCTGCTGGTTGTTGAACTTGCTTGTGATTGTGATTGTGGTTACCTGAGGTTGGGGGCCCGCTTCATGAAACGGGGGTCCACGAGCACACGCGTCTGCATGTTCAGACGGGGTAGGGGGCCTGCCCGACAAGAAAGGGGTCCTGGCCTCGCGTGTGTGGTTTGGGGTTGTGAGCATTCTTTGGCTGGCCTGACCGAGTTAGAGTCTCGGGAGGTTGCGAGCGTTCTTTGGCTGACCTGACCAAGTTAGACTCTCGGGAGGTTGCGAGAGTTCTTTGGCTGGCCTGACCGAGTTAGAGTCTCGGGAGGTTGCGAGCGTTCTTTGGCTGGCCTGACCGAGTTCGAGTCTCGGGAGGTTGCGAGCGTTCTTTGGCTGGCTTGACCGAGTTCGAGTCTCGGGAAGTTGCGAGCGTTCTTTGGCTAGCCTGACCGAGTTCGAGTCTCGGGAGGTTGTGAGCGTTTTTAGGCGATGAGAGGGCAACTCCCCTTCCGACTAGCTATCGGAAAAGCAGCGCTGTATATATCGCCAACAGGTCGACCGCCTGGAGCCTGACAGGGATCGGCAAAGCGCGTGGGGCAGGCTCGAGCCCAGCCGGTTAGCAACCGGCACTGAGTAGCTGACAGGAGTGCGATCCTTTGTGATCTTGTTTGGTGTGCGATCCTTTGTGATCTTGGGTGTTGCGTGGTGGTCGGTCGTGTCTTTGGAGGAGGTCGTCGATCGTTGTGTCGGGTCTACCTTACGTGTCCGAGTGTTGAGTTGGCTGAGGAAAGTATCAGTGTGTGGGTGTCGGTCGGGTTACTTGAGTTTGGGGATAGTGATCCCCGGGGTTGAGTTGGTTGTTGGTGTTACCAGCATTGTCTGCTAATTATGCCGTAGTTAGTCTATTATCTGTGGTGGTGAGCAAACGCTCACCTCTAGTTGCTTTTCCTGCAGGTACCGGTCGCAGGTTGGACTAGGTGAGCTTCTGAAGCTTGAAGAGCTTGGAGCGGGATTCTGAGTTTATTTTGAGTCTAGCGACGGATACCATACTTTTGTCCACTTGTTGGGACGTATTTTAAGTTGTAAATATTATTTGTTGAACAAATGGTGTTTTTAAAGTGATTTAATGTGAAAGGTTTCAAAATGTTTTATTGTTTTAAAAGTTCACGTCCTGAGTTCGGTTTACTGAAATTGGGGCGTGACAACTATTCCACCCAGTGCCAATGCCTTTTGGCCAACAAAGCATTCCAAAGAAGTGTATTGATAATTCATGATAATAAAAAAGAAACAGTCTTGAATATACCTCGAATTTTTCATCTACAATCAACCTGTGACCAGGACGCATAGAGGACTCCTTATTAGTAATGTTGACAAGAAAAATATCATTTCTTGACCCAAGAAGGTTCTGAAGTAGTTCAGCTCGCCCAAGCAAAACATTATTTGTCTTCATATATGCATTCTCAGGCCATTGTATGATATCAACACATTCGTCATTTGATTATCACCTTTGAACAATTCTGCAAACGCATACAAGAACCTATCATGGCCATTTTTAGACGGACCTACAACAAACAAGTTGTGCACAGAACATACGATTTGATCTTGCTCCAACAATTCTCGTTCTTCTTGGCCCGCTTGTTGTTGTTGCGTAAATGTCACCGAAGGTATTCCCTCTTTCTCTTTTTATGGACATTGTTGTGCAGACAACTTAGTCCAAACTTGCTTCTCGGCTCTTCTCTGTTGCTCTCTGGCCATTGAGTCCACCACTTTTTGGACCTTGGCTTGCACTTCCGAGAAAATTCGCCGGATGTCACCTCATTCACTTGTTGGAGTCTGGTGTCGAGGTTGCTGTGAATAATACGCCATCAATGGCTTCGATTTGGAGCGTTTAGAGGATGAGATAGAACCTTGCTGATAGGTTACGTAGGGTAGTGATGATAGGATGGAGAACCTTAGATGGTCGTACAACAGTCTCTAAGGTTCCAATGGATGAAGATGGAGTCGATGATGGAGATTGCTTCAACTAGCCGTACAACACTCTTTGAAGAATCGAAGTAACTAGGAGGATAGATGGTGGATTGAATGACGCCACACAAATTATGGAAAGTCTGTGATAAGTCGAAACACTCAAACTTCAAATATTCACACCATGAAGATTGAAATGCGATAGGTTCTTCCCAGAAGAAAACTCGAATTTTTATTTCATAAAACCTGCATAAACTTGTCTATTACATTCTGAAATTGGACCTTGTCAAATATGACAATAGCAAAACTCGAAATTAACTACATTGGACAACTAAATGACTATTTGATTAACGTAATGTTGGAAATCTGCAAAACAACTCAAATAACTCATTAATGGTCTGAATTCATCTCCCTTGCATTGAAATGAGTGGCTGATTTGTTTGGAAATATGGAACAAGTTGCCTTCATTAATTCCTTGGAGAAGGGGAAAAACAGATTTGTTGGAGTCTTGAATTGATCTTTAATGTCTTCTTGATTTGCCTTGAGTAATAGTTTCGATGTCCTCATCAGCAAGCTAAATGAGTTTTTGATTGGGTTGCCCAACCCAATCCCAATTTTAATCTCTACTCTTCTCTATTTTGTTGTAATGCTCGGGTTTTTTGGTATGCTCGAGTAGGATTTGGATTCCATGACCTTGGATTCCAATCTTTGGTCATGGGTGTTGTGTAAATGTTGATTTCTTTTAAATTGATACATAGGTTTATGGTTAATTTGAGTTTGGTGATGCTTTTGGCATGATTTAAGTTTTTGAGCTTAATTAACATCCAATGGCTTGTATGGGTATTCGTCTATATTTAAGCTACTCGATGTTTATGCATGATTTTCGTGCTTTGTGTTCGATTTGTCATGTTTTTGAACATGATTTCATGTGCTAGCTATTTCCTCTCTCGGTTGTATTTCAAGCTCTAGGCTAGAGTTCGTAAAAATGCAAACTTTAGCCATTTAGGGAACTTATATAGGATTCCCGACATGTTTATGTCTCGATTTTCTACTGACGAGAGGGGAATATGCTAGGTTGTGTTTTCTTGATGCTTTTGTGTGTTTCAAGTTGACCGAACATGTAAAACCCGCTTCGTTTCGTAAGGTATTAATTTGCAAACGAGAACCTTAGGGTAAATTTTTGAAACGAGTGCAAAAAAAAAAGAGAAAAAAAAAAAAAACAGGTCTGGACCAGGCCAGGCCCGCAGGCCCAGCCCAGCCCAGCTGAGGCCCAATCTGGTCAGGGTTGGGTATATAACCCACCCTTACCTCAGAAACCCTAGCACACCCTCACAACCCAGCCGCCCTCTACCCTCTCTCTCTCTACCCGACCCTCACTCCCTCTCTCTCCTCTCTCGTCTTCTCCGGCGAAACCGGCACCGGCCGCCATCTATCCGGCCGCTTCTCCGTCCGACCACGCCGCCACGTCCCGGTCGAACCCCGACCTTCCATCTCCGTCCGACCACGTCCCGGCCGAACCCCGACCTTCCATCTCCGTCCGACCACGCCGCCACGTCCCTGCCGAACTCCGACCTCCATCTCCTCCGTCCGACCACACCGTCCCGTCCTCTTCTCCTCCGTCCCGACGCCGTCACCGCTCCGGTCAGCCACACGACTCCGTCCCCGAGCTCGCTGCCTCACCCTCCTTCGTCTTCCTCACCAGCTCCGGCCACCGGTCTCATCCCGAGCTCCGACCGTCCACCGCCGCCTCCGATCTCCCCGTCCCGAGCCGTTCGGACCCGAGCTCCCGCCGTTGCCGGCGAGCTCGCCAGATCCGGAACGGGACGAGCCGTCCGGACCCGCGCCGACGCCGCCGTGCACCGCCGTCCACCGCCGCCACCGTTTCCTCACGGTTAGTTCTCGGCCCGTGGAAGCTCGGCCGACCGGCGCCGCTGGTCGGCCGGACCAAGCAGAACCGTTCTTCTCCTTCGCTTTCCCTTTTCTCGAGTTCGTTCAAATCTGGTCGGGATGGAACGGAGCTCCCGAAATGGAAGGGAACGGAATAGAAAAACGTAGATCTGGTTGTTTAACGGATTGTTGTAACCGTGTAAATCTGATTTTGTAAAGATCGACAAAATATAAATTATCGATATAATTATTCTTATGTTTTGAATAGATTTAAGTACGATCGGGTTGGGTTCAAACGGTTTGTAAAACGAAATCAGTGTTAGTTTAAAGATCAAATCCGTACCGTTGGGACGTAATTTAATTATCGATAAAACTATATCGGCTTAAGTTTAACGGGTTTTAAAACGAAAGTCGTTTATTAAAGTAAGACTCGAGTTAAGTCAAATCAAAAAGGGGGGGAAACGAAATCAAATCGACTTTATAAGGGTTCTGGACCAAAATATCGAGTTTGGAAACGAACGGAAGGAAACCGTTTTGTTTTAAAATCAAAGACGGAATTAATTAAAGCAAGGGAGTTCAACGACGGTTTTAAGTTAAAAAGGGGTTTAAACTGGGTTTAGATCAAACCTGGGTTCGGTGCGCGGGTGCTCGAACCCGATCCGTTGTAACCCGACTTTTATCCCGCTCGAGTGTAAACGACAACTGTCAAGTTTAAAATGGACAAATCGTAGCCGTTAACTTAACGACAGAACCGTTATTATTTTTTTTGGGCTCTGAGTTATTTATTTTCGACCGGTTCGCACTAGTTTAAAGTGAGTTAAATCTGTGTTCTTTTAGATCGTGCTGCGGGCCGAGGCAAAGGGAGGCTCGGCGAGTGACTGCGATTCATCTCGGGTTTAGTGGAGCGCTTCTGGAGTTGCTTTCGAGGTAGGGAAAAGTAGCCGGATCTCGGCCCTGACTAGGGAAAGTTAACTGTAGAATTGCATGTGACACCGGGGTGTCGTGGGTTATTTAGGTTATCGAATATTAGAAATGCATGATACGGGAATGTAGCGAATACTGGAAATGCATGTGACACTTAGTAGTGTCGTAGGAGCAGAAAACTTAGCGTTAACTGTGTTACTGGAGGCATATGACCATGCCCGGAGGTTGTTGTGCGTTAATTGTTGATCGAGTTTGGGTGGCCTTGAGAGCCCGTTTTATTCATTGTTGAGTTTGGGTGGCCTTGAGAGCCCGTGTTATTTGTTGTTGAGTTTGGGTGGCCTTGAGAGCCCGTGTTGTCGTTTCGGTATTTTGAGTGGCCGTGAGTGCCCGTGGGGTTGTGAACCCGTACTTTACCGTTGATGTCTTGGGTGGCCATGAGGGCCCGTAGGGTTGTTGAACCTGTGTTTGGTTGTTGGTGTCTTGTTGGCCTTGAGTGCCTGTGGAGTTGTCACCGGTGTCGTTGTTGTCTGTTTGAACTTGTTTGTGATTGTGATTGGTTACTTGATACTGGTGGAGGTTGTGTGGTGTAGCTAGCCTCCCGACTGGGATCGGGAGAAGCGGAGGGGTTGTGGGTTAGCTCCCCGACTGGGATCGGGGGAAGGACGCGCAGGTGTGGCTAACCACCCGACTGAGATCGGGTGAAGCAGAGAGGTTGTGGGTTAGCCTCCCGACTGGGATCGGGGGAAGTTGCGCGACAGGTCGACCGCCTGACCACGTCTATGATCGGTAAAGGGCGAGAGACAGAGATTGGTTACTGAGCAGCCGGTTTGCGATCCTTTGTGATCTTGTTTGGTATTGTGTGGTCAGTCGTGTCTTGGAGGAGGTCGTCGATCGTAGGTGGGGTCTACATAACGTATCCGAGTGTTGAGTCAGTTGAGGAAAAGACTGGTCGTGTGTGTGTCTTTGAGTCGTTGTTAGTGTCATCGGCTTTGTCTACTAATTATGCCGTAGTCAGTATGTTATCTGTGGTGGTGAGCGAACGCTCACCCCTAGCTGCTTTTCCTACAGGTACCGTTCGTAGTCTGGACTAGGTGAGCTTCTGAAGCTTGAAGAGCTTGAAGCGGGTTGCTGGGTGTTTGAGTCTAGAGACGTGTATCTCGTTTTGCCCAAGTGTGGGACTTTTATTTTGAGGTGTAAATATTATTCTTTTGTGGAACTAAACTGACTTTTTAGGTGATTTATCGAAAACAGGTTTCAGTCTTGTAACTTTTTAAACGTTCGCGTCCCTAGTTTCGGTTCGCTGAAATTGGGGCGTGACAGCTTGGTATCAGAGCGCGAGGTTTCACACCTCGGACTACACGTCAATTAGGTGGGAGAGTCAAGTCGGTAGAGTCCCGTCCTGCGTTGGGTACGCAAGTCGGAACTCGGGTGTAGACCCGTTAGGATTTGAGTCCTGTTTTGTTTTGTGCTTGTGCAGTACGGGGCTACTGGCACAATGTTTGTGTGTTGCTGCGTGGAACGTTTTTAAACTGTCGCGACTCGACTCAGGAGCGTTCCTGTGGTCGAGCGTGACGGTGTTGGTATCAAGTGGCCACAACGTAGTTCGGGGACGCCTGGACGGGGTTGTAACCACCTGATGCCAAGAAATGAGGATTTTTAATGAAGCAAAAAAAAAAAGGGTTTAAGCTTGTTGGCCCGTTTGGCATGTCTTGAACTTGATTGGCCCTGTGGGCGTATGTTTGATTTTGGTTGGCCCGGTGGGCAAGGTTCGACTCTGGTTGGTTTGTCGTCGCTCGTGTGGTATATGTCGGTGTGGTCTCGTATACTAATACTATATATAAGGTGTGTTTAGCTTGAGCGGTGTGGCGCTTTAGTGACATACGCGATAGAGTAAACTTAGACCGTGTGAGCATTGGCGTTTTTGAACTTGTCGCCTTTATTTGAGTGCGCAAACTGAACGTTTGCGGGTATCCGTGCAGAGGATACTGTTTATGGCTCGCGGAAGGCGCGGACGAGCACCAGGAACACGGGGTTAGGCACCCACGCGAGGCCGGCGGGGGCGGTCAGCAGGGGCACCAGGGAGGGTGCCAACCGTCGCGCCCGCCGACTACGCGGAGGCACAGGGCACTCCCGTCGGAGAAGACGGGAGAAGTGATGCGGGGCCATCAGCAGGTACCCCCAGTGTTCCGCCAGTCGCGGACCCTCCAGTGATGACTGCCCTGGATGAGCTTACCAGGACCGTTCAGAGTTTGGTGGCGGTCATCGCCAGCCGAGAGTCGGCTTCGCCAGCACCAGAGGCAGCCGCAGTTCCGATGAGGGCCGCTCAGACAGAGGATCTTACCTCCCGAGCGCTACTCGATTTCCTGAAGCTCGGAATACCTGTTTTTGTCGGGGAGCCAAATCCCGACCTAGCCGAGCGATGGATAGAGCAGGTCACACGAGACCTGGACACTTTGGGTGTCGAGGATGGCCGTCGGAGAGTGTCCTTCGCGGCCCATCAGCTGAGAGACAGCGCCTACCACTGGTGGGGGCGGGTGAAGGACACAGTCGGATACGACTACAGCGTATTCCAGGAGGTATTCATGGCACAGTACTTTCCCGAGTCGGCTCGGCTGGAGCGACATCGGCAGTTCTTATACCTGGAGCAGGGAGAGATGACAGTGGCGCAGTACGAGGCCAGGTTCACAGCCTTGGCCAGATTCGCGCCTGAGATGGTGTCTAGCGAGACGAACCGTTGCCTACGGTTCCAGGACGGACTGAGGCTGGGCATCCGGAACCAGGTTCTCGCCTTGAGGATACGGAAGTATACCGATCTAGTGGACACCGCGGCTACAGTGGAGCAGGGCATCCGGGATGCAGCCATGGGCCGTGAGGTCCGACCTCGGCCGATCAGTTGGACCGGGCCGTCAGACTCACGAGACTCGCGGAGGCAAAGGATCGCGGGATCCTTCCGACCACCGCCTCATCAGAGTGGATCGAGACAGCGGAGTTCAGTGGCAGCAGTTGGACCAGTCGCACAAGAGAGGGCGCCGGTGTGCTTTACTTGCGGGCAGCAAGGCCACTTCCGTCGCGAGTGCCCGATGGAAGGAGTACCTACGGCGCGGCCAGCAACCAGCCGGACCAGCCAGGGCACGGAGTCGAGAGCCAACGAGATCAGCTGTTTTAGATGCGGCCAGGTTGGGCACACCATTGCATGGTGCCGTGAGCCGTCGAGGGCAACATCAGCGCAGCGACCGCAGCAGTCGCGGACCGTACAGTCGCCCAGGGGACGTCCTCGTCAGGGTCAGCAGTCCAGATCGTCACAGCCTTCTACGAGCGCACCGGTTCCGAGACAGCAGCAGAGTCACGGGTATTCAGCGGCCAGCGCGCCGGGTCAGAGGCAGCAGACCTCGCAGGGGAGAGTCTATGCAGTCACCGACTCCAGAGCCCCAGGACCTAACACGTACCGCGAGACCATCCAGGGTACGTGTTTATTGTATCACTTATGGGCTTTATTCTTGTTTGATACCGGGGCGTCGCACTCTTTTATTTCGTCGAGTTGTGCCGAGAGGTTGGGGTTGAGCTTAGAGCCGTTGAGCCCACCCCTATGTCTGGACACCCCAGTTGGGGGTGGTGCATCGTTGACTAGAGTATGTCGTGCCTGCGAGATTAGAGTCGCAGACTGTCCTTGCCCGGGGGATCTTCTCGTGTTAGGGATGACTACCTTTGATGTGATTTTGGGTATGGATTGGCTGTCGAGGTACCGAGCCAACATCGATTGCTATAGACGACGAGTGACAGTGACAGTGGGCGGTACGAAGGTGACGTGCGTGCTGGGAAGTAAGAGTGGGGTCCTCCTGTCGGCGTTGTCCGTAGAGGAGGAAGTACCGGCTGTGCAGAGCCGAGAGTTACCGAGAGTGGTATGCGAGTTCCCCGAGGTCTTTCCTGAGGAGTTGAGCGGGCTGCCACCGATTCGTGAGGTGGAGTTCGGGATTGACCTAGTGCCGGGAACGGCGGCGATATCGATGGCGCCTTACAGGTTTGCGCCGGCCGAGTTGACTGAGCTGAAGCGTCAGCTGGAGGAGCTTCAGCAGAAGGGGTTTATCCATCCGAGTGCATCGCCGTGGGGAGCACCAGCACTCTTCGTGAAGAAGAAGAGTGGAGAGCTACGGATGTGTATAGATTACCGGAAGCTAAACCGGGTTACGGTGAAGAACCGGTACCCGATGCCGAGGATCGACGACTTGTTCGACCAGTTGAGAGGGGCGACTCACTTCTCGAAGATCGATCTGCGATCCGGTTATTATCAGTTGCGAGTCCGTGAGGGGGACGTCGCAAAGACTGCATTCCGGACACGCTATGGGCACTACGAGTTCCTAGTGATGCCATTCGGACTAACGAACGCGCCAGCAGCGTTCATGGACCTGATGAACAGCATCTTCCGGCCGTACCTAGATCAGTTTGTGGTGGTATTTGTGAACGACATCCTGATATATTCGCAGAACGAGGCGGCGCACAAGGCACATCTGAGGGCTGTTCTAGCACTGTTGCGCAAGCATCAGCTATATGCCAACCGGGAGAAGTGCGAGTTCTGGCTCTCTGAGGTGAGGTTGCTCGGCCACATTGTATCCCGTGACGGTATCCTGGTCGATCCGTCGAAGGTCGACGCGGTCTCGAAGTGGGCACGGCCCACGAGTGTTTTCGAGATCCGCAGCTTTCTGGGATTGGCAGGCTACTATAGGCGATTTGTCCAAGATTTTGCACGACTAGCCACACCGATGACTCTGTTGACGCGCAAGGGTGTCGGGTTCGTGTGGACAGACGACTGTGGGTGTGCGTTCGCGGAGCTGAAGACTCGACTGACTACAGCTCCAGTGTTAGTGGTGCCCGAGCGAGGAATTGGTTATGATGTTTACTGTGACGCGTCCGGAGAGGGACTGGGCTGCGTGCTGATGCAGTCGGGCAGAGTTGTGGCTTATGGCTCCAGGCAGTTGAAGATACACGAGCGCAACTATCCTACCCACGACTTGGAGCTAGCAGCAGTCGTGTTTGCACTGAAGAGCTGGCGATATTATCTGTACGGCGAGGGGTTTCAGGTGTTCTCGGATCACAAGAGCCTCAAGTATATATTTTCCCAGCGAGACCTGAACATGCGTCAGCGACGGTGGATGGAACTACTCGAGGAGTACGACTTCGAGCTATACTACCACCCAGGCAAGGCGAACGTTGTCGCCGACGCCTTGAGTAGGAAGTCGGCTCCGAGCCTCGCCAGCATATCTGTCCGAGAGTGGGGCATGATGGGGGAGCTGAGCACATTCGGGCTTGAGCTAGAGGAGGTTACTGGCGGTGTTGCCATGTGCTCACTAGTGGCTCAACCCTCACTGCTTGCCCAAGTGCTGGAGGCGCAGACAGAGGACGTCGAAGCATCAGAGATATGCGAGAGAGCCGTCAGGGGTGACGAGGTGGTGGGCTGGCGGGACAGCACTGATTGGGGACTACGATACCGCGGGGGACTATTCGTACCGGTTAACTGTAGAGACGCCGTGTTACGAGAGGCACACCATTCGCGTCTCACAGTGCATCCGGGGGGCACCAAGATGTACCGTGACCTCAGACGGCACTACTGGTGGCGCGGCATGAGGAGAGCAGTCGCAGAGTTTGTATCGAGATGCCTTGTCTGTCAGCAGGTGAAGGCCGAGCATCAGCGTCCAGCGGGATTGTTACAGCCACTACCGATTGCTCAGTGGAAGTGGGAACACATTACGATGGACTTCGTGTGTGGACTACCGAGATCACCCAAGGGAAACGACGCCGTGTGGGTGGTAGTCGACCGGTTGACTAAGTCGGCCCACTTTCTGGCTATGAGGATGACAGACCCGGTCGACAAGTTGAGCAGCCTGTATATCCAGGAGATAGTGCGTCTCCACGGGGTCCCGGTGTCGATAGTGTCTGATAGGGATCCCCGCTTCACGTCCAGGTTTTGGCCGAGTCTGCAGAAGGCATTGGGGACCGAGGTGCTACTCAGTACAGCACATCATCCCCAGACGGACGGTCAGTCTGAGCGTACCATTCAGATCTTGGAGGACATGCTGCGAGCATGTGTGCTGGATTTCAGGGGATCTTGGGAAACCCACCTGCCTTTGGCCGAGTTCGCCTACAACAACAGCTTCCAGGCCAGTATCGGGATGGCACCGTTCGAAGCGTTGTATGGGAGGCCGTGTCGATCACCAGTGTGTTGGGCAGAGGTGGGGGACAAGAGTCTGCTGGGGCCAGATCTTGTCAGAGAGACGACGGAAAAAGTCGCACTGATCCGCGATCGGCTGAGGATAGCATAGAGCCGACAGAAGAGTTATGCCGACAGGCGACATCGACCCCTTGAGTTTGCAGTCGGGGATCACGTGTTCCTGAAGGTGAGCCCGAGGAAAGGGCTGGTGCGGTTCAGGCGCAGCGGGGGCAAGTTGGCTCCGAGGTACATTGGCCCGTTCCAGATTTTGGGCAGAGTGGGAACAGTGGCATATCGTCTGGCGTTGCCACCGCAACTTGGGAGAGTCCATGACGTCTTCCACGTGTCTCAGTTGCGGCAGTACAATGCAGACCCCTCCCACATCATCGAGTGGACAGATATCGAGGTGGCTGATGATGCCTCCTATGAGGAGCAGCCGGTTCGGATTATGGACACGCGGGAGCAGATTCTGCGGGGAGGCAAGATTATCTACTTGGTACGAGTGCAGTGGAAGCACCACGGGGCTGAATCGACTTGGGAGCGCGAGGACGAGGTTCGCGCGAAGTATCCCGCCTTGTTCGTTTCCCGAGGTACGCTGTTTTAAATTTCGTGGGCGAAATTCCTTTAAGGAGGGTAGATTGTAAAACCCGCTTCGTTTCGTAAGGTATTAATTTGCAAACGAGAACCTTAGGGTAAATTTTTGAAACGAGTGCAAAAAAAAAGAGAGAGAAAAAAAAAAAAAGGTCTGGACCAGGCCAGGCCCGCAGGCCCAGCCCAGCCCAGCTGAGGCCCAATCTGGTCAGGGTTGGGTATATAACCCACCCTTACCTCAGAAACCCTAGCACACCCTCACAACCCAGCCGCCCTCTACCCTCTCTCTCTCTACCCGACCCTCACTCCCTCTCTCTCCTCTCTCGTCTTCTCTGGCGAAACCGGCACCGGCCGCCATCTCTCCGGCCGCTTCTCCGTCCGACCACGCCGCCACATCCCCGTCGAACCCCGACCTTCCATCTTCGTCCGACCACGTCCCGGCCGAACCCCGACCTTCCATCTCCGTCCGACCACGCCGCCACGTCCCTGCCGAACTCCGACCTCCATCTCCTCCGTCCGACCACACCGTCCCGTCCTCTTCTCCTCCGTCCCGACGCCGTCACCGCTCCGGTCAGCCACACGACTCCGTCCCCGAGCTCGCTGCCTCACCCTCCTTCGTCTTCCTCACCAGCTCCGGCCACCGGTCTCATCCCGAGCTCCGACCGTCCACCGCCGCCTCCGATCTCCCCGTCCCGAGCCGTTCGGACCCGAGCTCCCGCCGTTGCCGGCGAGCTCGCCAGATCCGGAACGGGACGAGCCGTCCGGACCCGCGCCGACGCCGCCGTGCACCGCCGTCCACCGCCGCCACCGTTTCCTCACGGTTAGTTCTCGGCCCGTGGAAGCTCGGCCGACCGGCGCCGGTGGTCGGCCGGACCAAGCAGAACCGTTCTTCTCCTTCGCTTTCCCTTTTCTCGAGTTCGTTCAAATCTGGTCGGGATGGAACGGAGCTCCCGAAATGGAAGGGAACGGAATAGAAAAACGTAGATCTGGTTGTTTAACGGATTGTTGTAACCGTGTAAATCTGATTTTGTAAAGATCGACAAAATATAAATTATCGATATAATTATTCTTATGTTTTGAATAGATTTAAGTACGATCGGGTTGGGTTCAAACGGTTTGTAAAACGAAATCAGTGTTAGTTTAAAGATCAAATCCGTACCGTTGGGACGTAATTTAATTATCGATAAAACTATATCGGCTTAAGTTTAACGGGTTTTAAAACGAAAGTCGTTTATTAAAGTAAGACTCGAGTTAAGTCAAATCAAAAAGGGGGGGAAACGAAATCAAATCGACTTTATAAGGGTTCTGGACCAAAATATCGAGTTTGGAAACGAACGGAAGGAAACCGTTTTGTTTTAAAATCAAAGACGGAATTAATTAAAGCAAGGGAGTTCAACGACGGTTTTAAGTTAAAAAGGGGTTTAAACTGGGTTTAGATCAAACCTGGGTTCGGTGCGCGGGTGCTCGAACCCGATCCGTTGTAACCCGACTTTTATCCCGCTCGAGTGTAAACGACAACTGTCAAGTTTAAAATGGACAAATCGTAGCCGTTAACTTAACGACAGAACCGTTATTATTTTTTTTGGGCTCTGAGTTATTTATTTTCGACCGGTTCGCACTAGTTTAAAGTGAGTTAAATCTGTGTTCTTTTAGATCGTGCTGCGGGCCGAGGCAAAGGGAGGCTCGGCGAGTGACTGCGATTCATCTCGGGTTTAGTGGAGCGCTTCTGGAGTTGCTTTCGAGGTAGGGAAAAGTAGCCGGATCTCGGCCCTGACTAGGGAAAGTTAACTGTAGAATTGCATGTGACACCGGGGTGTCGTGGGTTATTTAGGTTATCGAATATTAGAAATGCATGATACGGGAATGTAGCGAATACTGGAAATGCATGTGACACTTAGTAGTGTCGTAGGAGCAGAAAACTTAGCGTTAACTGTGTTACTGGAGGCATATGACCATGCCCGGAGGTTGTTGTGCGTTAATTGTTGATCGAGTTTGGGTGGCCTTGAGAGCCCGTTTTATTCATTGTTGAGTTTGGGTGGCCTTGAGAGCCCGTGTTATTTGTTGTTGAGTTTGGGTGGCCTTGAGAGCCCGTGTTGTCGTTTCGGTATTTTGAGTGGCCGTGAGTGCCCGTGGGGTTGTGAACCCGTACTTTACCGTTGATGTCTTGGGTGGCCATGAGGGCCCGTAGGGTTGTTGAACCTGTGTTTGGTTGTTGGTGTCTTGTTGGCCTTGAGTGCCTGTGGAGTTGTCACCGGTGTCGTTGTTGTCTGTTTGAACTTGTTTGTGATTGTGATTGGTTACTTGATACTGGTGGAGGTTGTGTGGTGTAGCTAGCCTCCCGACTGGGATCGGGAGAAGCGGAGGGGTTGTGGGTTAGCTCCCCGACTGGGATCGGGGGAAGGACGCGCAGGTGTGGCTAACCACCCGACTGAGATCGGGTGAAGCAGAGAGGTTGTGGGTTAGCCTCCCGACTGGGATCGGGGGAAGTTGCGCGACAGGTCGACCGCCTGACCACGTCTATGATCGGTAAAGGGCGAGAGACAGAGATTGGTTACTGAGCAGCCGGTTTGCGATCCTTTGTGATCTTGTTTGGTATTGTGTGGTCAGTCGTGTCTTGGAGGAGGTCGTCGATCGTAGGTGGGGTCTACATAACGTATCCGAGTGTTGAGTCAGTTGAGGAAAAGACTGGTCGTGTGTGTGTCTTTGAGTCGTTGTTAGTGTCATCGGCTTTGTCTACTAATTATGCCGTAGTCAGTATGTTATCTGTGGTGGTGAGCGAACGCTCACCCCTAGCTGCTTTTCCTACAGGTACCGTTCGTAGTCTGGACTAGGTGAGCTTCTGAAGCTTGAAGAGCTTGAAGCGGGTTGCTGGGTGTTTGAGTCTAGAGACGTGTATCTCGTTTTGCCCAAGTGTGGGACTTTTATTTTGAGGTGTAAATATTATTCTTTTGTGGAACTAAACTGACTTTTTAGGTGATTTATCGAAAACAGGTTTCAGTCTTGTAACTTTTTAAACGTTCGCGTCCCTAGTTTCGGTTCGCTGAAATTGGGGCGTGACAGCTTGGTATCAGAGCGCGAGGTTTCACACCTCGGACTACACGTCAATTAGGTGGGAGAGTCAAGTCGGTAGAGTCCCGTCCTGCGTTGGGTACGCAAGTCGGAACTCGGGTGTAGACCCGTTAGGATTTGAGTCCTGTTTTGTTTTGTGCTTGTGCAGTACGGGGCTACTGGCACAATGTTTGTGTGTTGCTGCGTGGAACGTTTTTAAACTGTCGCGACTCGACTCAGGAGCGTTCCTGTGGTCGAGCGTGACGGTGTTGGTATCAAGTGGCCACAACGTAGTTCGGGGACGCCTGGACGGGGTTGTAACCACCTGATGCCAAGAAATGAGGATTTTTAATGAAGCAAAAAAAAAAAGGGTTTAAGGTTGTTGGCCCGTTTGGCATGTCTTGAACTTGATTGGCCCTGTGGGCGTATGTTTGATTTTGGTTGGCCCGGTGGGCAAGGTTCGACTCTGGTTGGTTTGTCGTCGCTCGTGTGGTATATGTCGGTGTGGTCTCGTATACTAATACTATATATAAGGTGTGTTTAGCTTGAGCGGTGTGGCGCTTTAGTGACATACGCGATAGAGTAAACTTAGACCGTGTGAGCATTGGCGTTTTTGAACTTGTCGCCTTTATTTGAGTGCGCAAACTGAACGTTTGCGGGTATCCGTGCAGAGGATACTGTTTATGGCTCGCGGAAGGCGCGGACGAGCACCAGGAACACGGGGTTAGGCACCCACGCGAGGCCGGCGGGGGCGGTCAGCAGGGGCACCAGGGAGGGTGCCAACCGTCGCGCCCGCCGACTACGCGGAGGCACAGGGCACTCCCGTCGGAGAAGACGGGAGAAGTGATGCGGGGCCATCAGCAGGTACCCCCAGTGTTCCGCCAGTCGCGGACCCTCCAGTGATGACTGCCCTGGATGAGCTTACCAGGACCGTTCAGAGTTTGGTGGCGGTCATCGCCAGCCGAGAGTCGGCTTCGCCAGCACCAGAGGCAGCCGCAGTTCCGATGAGGGCCGCTCAGACAGAGGATCTTACCTCCCGAGCGCTACTCGATTTCCTGAAGCTCGGAATACCTGTTTTTGTCGGGGAGCCAAATCCCGACCTAGCCGAGCGATGGATAGAGCAGGTCACACGAGACCTGGACACTTTGGGTGTCGAGGATGGCCGTCGGAGAGTGTCCTTCGCGGCCCATCAGCTGAGAGACAGCGCCTACCACTGGTGGGGGCGGGTGAAGGACACAGTCGGATACGACTACAGCGTATTCCAGGAGGTATTCATGGCACAGTACTTTCCCGAGTCGGCTCGGCTGGAGCGACATCGGCAGTTCTTATACCTGGAGCAGGGAGAGATGACAGTGGCGCAGTACGAGGCCAGGTTCACAGCCTTGGCCAGATTCGCGCCTGAGATGGTGTCTAGCGAGACGAACCGTTGCCTACGGTTCCAGGACGGACTGAGGCTGGGCATCCGGAACCAGGTTCTCGCCTTGAGGATACGGAAGTATACCGATCTAGTGGACACCGCGGCTACAGTGGAGCAGGGCATCCGGGATGCAGCCATGGGCCGTGAGGTCCGACCTCGGCCGATCAGTTGGACCGGGCCGTCAGACTCACGAGACTCGCGGAGGCAAAGGATCGCGGGATCCTTCCGACCACCGCCTCATCAGAGTGGATCGAGACAGCGGAGTTCAGTGGCAGCAGTTGGACCAGTCGCACAAGAGAGGGCGCCGGTGTGCTTTACTTGCGGGCAGCAAGGCCACTTCCGTCGCGAGTGCCCGATGGAAGGAGTACCTACGGCGCGGCCAGCAACCAGCCGGACCAGCCAGGGCACGGAGTCGAGAGCCAACGAGATCAGCTGTTTTAGATGCGGCCAGGTTGGGCACACCATTGCATGGTGCCGTGAGCCGTCGAGGGCAACATCAGCGCAGCGACCGCAGCAGTCGCGGACCGTACAGTCGCCCAGGGGACGTCCTCGTCAGGGTCAGCAGTCCAGATCGTCACAGCCTTCTACGAGCGCACCGGTTCCGAGACAGCAGCAGAGTCACGGGTATTCAGCGGCCAGCGCGCCGGGTCAGAGGCAGCAGACCTCGCAGGGGAGAGTCTATGCAGTCACCGACTCCAGAGCCCCAGGACCTAACACGTACCGCGAGACCATCCAGGGTACGTGTTTATTGTATCACTTATGGGCTTTATTCTTGTTTGATACCGGGGCGTCGCACTCTTTTATTTCGTCGAGTTGTGCCGAGAGGTTGGGGTTGAGCTTAGAGCCGTTGAGCCCACCCCTATGTCTGGACACCCCAGTTGGGGGTGGTGCATCGTTGACTAGAGTATGTCGTGCCTGCGAGATTAGAGTCGCAGACTGTCCTTGCCCGGGGGATCTTCTCGTGTTAGGGATGACTACCTTTGATGTGATTTTGGGTATGGATTGGCTGTCGAGGTACCGAGCCAACATCGATTGCTATAGACGACGAGTGACAGTGACAGTGGGCGGTACGAAGGTGACGTGCGTGCTGGGAAGTAAGAGTGGGGTCCTCCTGTCGGCGTTGTCCGTAGAGGAGGAAGTACCGGCTGTGCAGAGCCGAGAGTTACCGAGAGTGGTATGCGAGTTCCCCGAGGTCTTTCCTGAGGAGTTGAGCGGGCTGCCACCGATTCGTGAGGTGGAGTTCGGGATTGACCTAGTGCCGGGAACGGCGGCGATATCGATGGCGCCTTACAGGTTTGCGCCGGCCGAGTTGACTGAGCTGAAGCGTCAGCTGGAGGAGCTTCAGCAGAAGGGGTTTATCCATCCGAGTGCATCGCCGTGGGGAGCACCAGCACTCTTCGTGAAGAAGAAGAGTGGAGAGCTACGGATGTGTATAGATTACCGGAAGCTAAACCGGGTTACGGTGAAGAACCGGTACCCGATGCCGAGGATCGACGACTTGTTCGACCAGTTGAGAGGGGCGACTCACTTCTCGAAGATCGATCTGCGATCCGGTTATTATCAGTTGCGAGTCCGTGAGGGGGACGTCGCAAAGACTGCATTCCGGACACGCTATGGGCACTACGAGTTCCTAGTGATGCCATTCGGACTAACGAACGCGCCAGCAGCGTTCATGGACCTGATGAACAGCATCTTCCGGCCGTACCTAGATCAGTTTGTGGTGGTATTTGTGAACGACATCCTGATATATTCGCAGAACGAGGCGGCGCACAAGGCACATCTGAGGGCTGTTCTAGCACTGTTGCGCAAGCATCAGCTATATGCCAACCGGGAGAAGTGCGAGTTCTGGCTCTCTGAGGTGAGGTTGCTCGGCCACATTGTATCCCGTGACGGTATCCTGGTCGATCCGTCGAAGGTCGACGCGGTCTCGAAGTGGGCACGGCCCACGAGTGTTTTCGAGATCCGCAGCTTTCTGGGATTGGCAGGCTACTATAGGCGATTTGTCCAAGATTTTGCACGACTAGCCACACCGATGACTCTGTTGACGCGCAAGGGTGTCGGGTTCGTGTGGACAGACGACTGTGGGTGTGCGTTCGCGGAGCTGAAGACTCGACTGACTACAGCTCCAGTGTTAGTGGTGCCCGAGCGAGGAATTGGTTATGATGTTTACTGTGACGCGTCCGGAGAGGGACTGGGCTGCGTGCTGATGCAGTCGGGCAGAGTTGTGGCTTATGGCTCCAGGCAGTTGAAGATACACGAGCGCAACTATCCTACCCACGACTTGGAGCTAGCAGCAGTCGTGTTTGCACTGAAGAGCTGGCGATATTATCTGTACGGCGAGGGGTTTCAGGTGTTCTCGGATCACAAGAGCCTCAAGTATATATTTTCCCAGCGAGACCTGAACATGCGTCAGCGACGGTGGATGGAACTACTCGAGGAGTACGACTTCGAGCTATACTACCACCCAGGCAAGGCGAACGTTGTCGCCGACGCCTTGAGTAGGAAGTCAGCTCCGAGCCTCGCCAGCATATCTGTCCGAGAGTGGGGCATGATGGGGGAGCTGAGCACATTCGGGCTTGAGCTAGAGGAGGTTACTGGCGGTGTTGCCATGTGCTCACTAGTGGCTCAACCCTCACTGCTTGCCCAAGTGCTGGAGGCGCAGACAGAGGACGTCGAAGCATCAGAGATATGCGAGAGAGCCGTCAGGGGTGACGAGGTGGTGGGCTGGCGGGACAGCACTGATTGGGGACTACGATACCGCGGGGGACTATTCGTACCGGTTAACTGTAGAGACGCCGTGTTACGAGAGGCACACCATTCGCGTCTCACAGTGCATCCGGGGGGCACCAAGATGTACCGTGACCTCAGACGGCACTACTGGTGGCGCGGCATGAGGAGAGCAGTCGCAGAGTTTGTATCGAGATGCCTTGTCTGTCAGCAGGTGAAGGCCGAGCATCAGCGTCCAGCGGGATTGTTACAGCCACTACCGATTGCTCAGTGGAAGTGGGAACACATTACGATGGACTTCGTGTGTGGACTACCGAGATCACCCAAGGGAAACGACGCCGTGTGGGTGGTAGTCGACCGGTTGACTAAGTCGGCCCACTTTCTGGCTATGAGGATGACAGACCCGGTCGACAAGTTGAGCAGCCTGTATATCCAGGAGATAGTGCGTCTCCACGGGGTCCCGGTGTCGATAGTGTCTGATAGGGATCCCCGCTTCACGTCCAGGTTTTGGCCGAGTCTGCAGAAGGCATTGGGGACCGAGGTGCTACTCAGTACAGCACATCATCCCCAGACGGACGGTCAGTCTGAGCGTACCATTCAGATCTTGGAGGACATGCTGCGAGCATGTGTGCTGGATTTCAGGGGATCTTGGGAAACCCACCTGCCTTTGGCCGAGTTCGCCTACAACAACAGCTTCCAGGCCAGTATCGGGATGGCACCGTTCGAAGCGTTGTATGGGAGGCCGTGTCGATCACCAGTGTGTTGGGCAGAGGTGGGGGACAAGAGTCTGCTGGGGCCAGATCTTGTCAGAGAGACGACGGAAAAAGTCGCACTGATCCGCGATCGGCTGAGGATAGCATAGAGCCGACAGAAGAGTTATGCCGACAGGCGACATCGACCCCTTGAGTTTGCAGTCGGGGATCACGTGTTCCTGAAGGTGAGCCCGAGGAAAGGGCTGGTGCGGTTCAGGCGCAGCGGGGGCAAGTTGGCTCCGAGGTACATTGGCCCGTTCCAGATTTTGGGCAGAGTGGGAACAGTGGCATATCGTCTGGCGTTGCCACCGCAACTTGGGAGAGTCCATGACGTCTTCCACGTGTCTCAGTTGCGGCAGTACAATGCAGACCCCTCCCACGTCATCGAGTGGACAGATATCGAGGTGGCTGATGATGCCTCCTATGAGGAGCAGCCGGTTCGGATTATGGACACGCGGGAGCAGATTCTGCGGGGAGGCAAGATTATCTACTTGGTACGAGTGCAGTGGAAGCACCACGGGGCTGAATCGACTTGGGAGCGCGAGGACGAGGTTCGCGCGAAGTATCCCGCCTTGTTCGTTTCCCGAGGTACGCTGTTTTAAATTTCGTGGGCGAAATTCCTTTAAGGAGGGTAGATTGTAAAACCCGCTTCGTTTCGTAAGGTATTAATTTGCAAACGAGAACCTTAGGGTAAATTTTTGAAACGAGTGCAAAAAAAAAGAGAGAGAAAAAAAAAAAAAAGGTCTGGACCAGGCCAGGCCCGCAGGCCCAGCCCAGCCCAGCTGAGGCCCAATCTGGTCAGGGTTGGGTATATAACCCACCCTTACCTCAGAAACCCTAGCACACCCTCACAACCCAGCCGCCCTCTACCCTCTCTCTCTCTACCCGACCCTCACTCCCTCTCTCTCCTCTCTCGTCTTCTCTGGCGAAACCGGCACCGGCCGCCATCTCTCCGGCCGCTTCTCCGTCCGACCACGCCGCCACGTCCCGGTCGAACCCCGACCTTCCATCTTCGTCCGACCACGTCCCGGCCGAACCCCGACCTTCCATCTCCGTCCGACCACGCCGCCACGTCCCTGCCGAACTCCGACCTCCATCTCCTCCGTCCGACCACACCGTCCCGTCCTCTTCTCCTCCGTCCCGACGCCGTCACCGCTCCGGTCAGCCACACGACTCCGTCCCCGAGCTCGCTGCCTCACCCTCCTTCGTCTTCCTCACCAGCTCCGGCCACCGGTCTCATCCCGAGCTCCGACCGTCCACCGCCGCCTCCGATCTCCCCGTCCCGAGCCGTTCGGACCCGAGCTCCCGCCGTTGCCGGCGAGCTCGCCAGATCCGGAACGGGACGAGCCGTCCGGACCCGCGCCGACGCCGCCGTGCACCGCCGTCCACCGCCGCCACCGTTTCCTCACGGTTAGTTCTCGGCCCGTGGAAGCTCGGCCGACCGGCGCCGGTGGTCGGCCGGACCAAGCAGAACCGTTCTTCTCCTTCGCTTTCCCTTTTCTCGAGTTCGTTCAAATCTGGTCGGGATGGAACGGAGCTCCCGAAATGGAAGGGAACGGAATAGAAAAACGTAGATCTGGTTGTTTAACGGATTGTTGTAACCGTGTAAATCTGATTTTGTAAAGATCGACAAAATATAAATTATCGATATAATTATTCTTATGTTTTGAATAGATTTAAGTACGATCGGGTTGGGTTCAAACGGTTTGTAAAACGAAATCAGTGTTAGTTTAAAGATCAAATCCGTACCGTTGGGACGTAATTTAATTATCGATAAAACTATATTGGCTTAAGTTTAACGGGTTTTAAAACGAAAGTCGTTTATTAAAGTAAGACTCGAGTTAAGTCAAATCAAAAAGGGGGGGAAACGAAATCAAATCGACTTTATAAGGGTTCTGGACCAAAATATCGAGTTTGGAAACGAACGGAAGGAAACCGTTTTGTTTTAAAATCAAAGACGGAATTAATTAAAGCAAGGGAGTTCAACGACGGTTTTAAGTTAAAAAGGGGTTTAAACTGGGTTTAGATCAAACCTGGGTTCGGTGCGCGGGTGCTCGAACCCGATCCGTTGTAACCCGACTTTTATCCCGCTCGAGTGTAAACGACAACTGTCAAGTTTAAAATGGACAAATCGTAGCCGTTAACTTAACGACAGAACCGTTATTATTTTTTTTGGGCTCTGAGTTATTTATTTTCGACCGGTTCGCACTAGTTTAAAGTGAGTTAAATCTGTGTTCTTTTAGATCGTGCTGCGGGCCGAGGCAAAGGGAGGCTCGGCGAGTGACTGCGATTCATCTCGGGTTTAGTGGAGCGCTTCTGGAGTTGCTTTCGAGGTAGGGAAAAGTAGCCGGATCTCGGCCCTGACTAGGGAAAGTTAACTGTAGAATTGCATGTGACACCGGGGTGTCGTGGGTTATTTAGGTTATCGAATATTAGAAATGCATGATACGGGAATGTAGCGAATATTGGAAATGCATGTGACACTTAGTAGTGTCGTAGGAGCAGAAAACTTAGCGTTAACTGTGTTACTGGAGGCATATGACCATGCCCGGAGGTTGTTGTGCGTTAATTGTTGATCGAGTTTGGGTGGCCTTGAGAGCCCGTTTTATTCATTGTTGAGTTTGGGTGGCCTTGAGAGCCCGTGTTATTTGTTGTTGAGTTTTGGTGGCCTTGAGAGCCCGTGTTGTCGTTTCGGTATTTTGAGTGGCCGTGAGTGCCCGTGGGGTTGTGAACCCGTACTTTACCGTTGATGTCTTGGGTGGCCATGAGGGCCCGTAGGGTTGTTGAACCTGTGTTTGGTTGTTGGTGTCTTGTTGGCCTTGAGTGCCTGTGGAGTTGTCACCGGTGTCGTTGTTGTCTATTTGAACTTGTTTGTGATTGTGATTGGTTACTTGATACTGGTGGAGGTTTTGTGGTGTAGCTAGCCTCCCGACTGGGATCGGGAGAAGCGGAGGGGTTGTGGGCTAGCTCCCCGACTGGGATCGGGGGAAGGACGCGCGGGTGTGGCTAACCACCCGACTGAGATCGGGTGAAGCAGAGAGGTTGTGGGTTAGCCTCCCGACTGGGATCGGGGGAAGTTGCGCGACAGGTCGACCGCCTGACCACGTCTATGATCGGTAAAGGGCGAGAGACAGAGATTGGTTACTGAGCAGCCGGTTTGCGATCCTTTGTGATCTTGTTTGGTATTGTGTGGTCAGTCGTGTCTTGGAGGAGGTCGTCGATCGTAGGTGGGGTCTACATAACGTATCCGAGTGTTGAGTCAGTTGAGGAAAAGACTGGTCGTGTGTGTGTCTTTGAGTCGTTGTTAGTGTCATCGGCTTTGTCTACTAATTATGCCGTAGTCAGTATGTTATCTGTGGTGGTGAGCGAACGCTCACCCCTAGCTGCTTTTCCTACAGGTACCGTTCGTAGTCTAGACTAGGTGAGCTTCTGAAGCTTGAAGAGCTTGAAGCGGGTTGCTGGGTGTTTGAGTCTAGAGACGTGTATCTCGTTTTGCCCAAGTGTGGGACTTTTATTTTGAGGTGTAAATATTATTCTTTTGTGGAACTAAACTGACTTTTTAGGTGATTTATCGAAAACAGGTTTCAGTCTTGTAACTTTTTAAACGTTCGCGTCCCTAGTTTCGGTTCGCTGAAATTGGGGCGTGACAGAACAATTTGGGTATTTTCCCTGATTGTTGTGTGCGCTATGTAGATCGGTGTTTGGAGCGATCCATGATTCGATCTAGTGTGAGAAGAGATTTCATGTTTATAGAATTTGCTTATGCTTGTGTGTTTCCAGAATATCGTTGATTCGATGTTCTATGTAGTTCGACTTGATTACCGAAACTAGCTTGATCGGCGGTGTTCAGTTTTCGAGAAGTGAACTAGGCGTAGCTAAGTAGATTCACTTATTAATTTAGAGTTTTTTTTACGCTTGTGTATTACCAGAGCTTCGTGATTCGTTGCTCTATTTAGTTCTCCTTGATGATCGATTTATCCGGTCGTCAAGTTGATTGAACTATTGTATCTAAGTAGATTCGACAACTTATTTAGAGTCCTCTTATGCTTGTGTAGTACTAGAGTATCTTGATTCGATACTCTATTTAGTTCTACTTGATTTTCGGTGTTCATCGTTATTGATGGCATTCGAGAATTAGGAAGTGAACCTGGCGTAACTGAGGCAATTCGCCGAGTGGTGTAGTTATCTCTAATTGTAGTAGTTGGTAACGAGAGTGACATTCATTCGTTGTCATTATCTCTTGTTCGAGGATTGATCGAGCTTCGCTCATGATCATAGAACTGCACTTTATTTATTGCTTTCTTATGATTGGTGGTTCGCATATCGGTCAGGGCAATGGTCTTGCGCCCTCTCCGCGTTACTAGTATGTGGTTGATTTAATGATACCGCATACATAGGAACTTAAGTGTTCTAAGACCATAAGGAAAACATTATTTTATTTCACACTCGTTAACCAAATCATGCGGTAATCGGAAGTCATGTTTACTTGTACCTGTGCCGACTCTTTTTGTGTGAATCAAATGTTACATGACTTAGGTGGTAATGTGTACATCTTTTACTTATGTCTAGACTTAAACAACCATTTACTTTTCTGCTCTTTACTTTCCTTTTCGGGGATGTGGAAGTGACATTCCACGTCCCCATGTTTTAGCAAAATACTAGTGATACCTCTACTCTTTATGGGATCGACCGATACTTAACCGTCACATATATTTCTTGATGATCGTGTCCTGATGCACGTTAAAAGAGGGTTTTGACACAGTCATCCCCACTCATCAGTCACTCTCTCCATAATAAAATGCATTACACCTATTCGTCAACTATGTTACAGAACTTTAGTTGATTCAACTTATGAGTACGTGCGCATGGGCGTGACCACGACTTTAGAGTGCGTCTAGAAGTTCTACACGACTATCATCAATGTCTTTGGACAAACATATTTACGCCGACTAATCGAAGAAGACACATGACGTATATTGGAAGTGAACGAAACATGATACTTTTCTAGGATGTTGGAGAGCCTTGACACCATGCATTGTCAATGAACTATCGGTAACATGGGTTGGATAATTCTCATGGAGAGACCATGGCAACATCCCAAAAATCATGTTCCCCCCCCCCCCCCCCCCCCCAATGCTAAACCATAAATACCTAAACCTTAAATGCTAAACCTAGAATGTTAAACTCTAAAACTAAACCATATATGATCAACCTCGAATGTCATACCCTAAATGCTAAACCCCAAATACTATCCATGAAATTAAATTTTCTTAACATTTACAAACCATTTTAGGATAATTTCTAAACTATTACTATGGATTTACAAACCATTTTTAAAGGGTTTGTAAAATTGGTTTGTAAGCCATTCTAGTACGATCTAAAACCATTTTCTTAGTCTATTACATATCATAACCCTTGATTATCTATTTTTGTCCGTCCTTTAGAGTATACTCAATATTAGTCTTGATGGGTAGCTCTTTGAAAAAGAAAAAATTTGTACAAGAAAGAAGTCAATCGGAACAGGATTGATAAAATTAACGAGTTTGTCAAGAAAATGTAAGATCTATCTGGATGCTGTGTGTGACGCATTCTTGAGTTATTATAATCCGTTGCTATTATGATATTACCTCTTATTCGAAAATCCAACTAATTATACCTTTATGTCTAAAATAAATACGAAAATCCAACTAATTACACCTCATGTCATTAATTAAACTTTTAATCTCATCCACATTAGCTCAATCCAATGCACCACATCAGTTCATATCAGATAAAAAATTTATTATGAGATTTTAAATTAATGCTTTATGTTATGTTTAATATTATGTTTCAATTTTGTGTTGAATTTATCTTTTAATTTGGTGTATGAATTTATATTTTACTATGAAACTGTGTAAAAAAATCGCGTATATCGAGTATTAAATTAGATAATTTTTTTATATAGATTTCAGACAATGTGGCAGCTAATTAATTGGAGTTTCACCATTGTAGGACCCTTTTAAATCAGCCAACTTATTTAACAAATTTGAACATAATTAACAGGACGGGCAACTAATTAGCAAACTCAAGCACTCCATCATCTCAGAAGCTGATTTACTGAAAAGCTCTCCTGCAAACTTTATTTCTGTAATAACCACTCCCGGTCAACGCCAGTCACACCTGCGAAAAACAAGAAAATTTAAAAAATTTAAGACAGACACTCAATTGAACCTAAATTGACCCCGAGGGTCATACCGGACTTAAGTTGACCCCGATATCGACCAAAGTGAGTTCCGGGGGACTCAGGGCAAGTTTCTGATCAATTTGGGAAATGTTGACTTTTCGCTGGAAAAGTCAACCGAACGACGTTTTGGTCCATTCGAGGACCGTTTTGGATCCAAAAAGCTTAGTCGTCGTCGCAGCGGTCTTAGTTGAGCCGTTTCCTTATAGCCCATCAAGTTTCGTAATTTCTTGGAAAAAGTGCCCGTTCGAGGCCCGAAACAGCCGAATTTTGCGAATCTGACAGAAAATATCTAGGAGATATTTTCTCAAAAAGGTGTGGGACCCACATGATACATGTCATGAATGTGGTGGAAGGAAAAAGGGAGGACAACTTTACCCTTGACTTTAAAGAAAAGACAAAATGAAAGGGGGGGGGGTATTTTGGTCTTTTTGATGTGTGGTTAGTGTTTTTGAACAAAACAAAAGATGAGAGACATGTGATGGTCGACCATAGTGTAGAAAATAGGACTTTTTAGAGAGATAAATAAGTTAGAAGGAAGAGAGAAGGAGGAGAGAAAAAGAGGAGGCTTGGGGGATTTGTGACGTTTCTCGTTCATCCGACCGGTAGATCGTCTCAACGATAGAAGAATCGAGTTCACACCGTCATTCTCTACGGTGAGCACCTAACCGATTTTCGTTTTGTTAAGTTCGAATTTTAGGGTTTGAGTTTAAACGATTCAAATATGGTTGAGGTTTGGGGTTCGTTAGGAACGTTTTGGGGCAAAAAGGGAATTTTTCCATTGTGGCCATGTGGGGCCCACGTGCTCGGGTGCTCGGGTTTAGTGTTCGGGTGGTTTAGAACGTTCCCCGGGTCATTAATCCACAACCGGATCGAAATTTGGAATTAAATTGTGAAAGTTGTAATTGACGGTTTTAGAAACTTTAAACGTTAATTAAATGACTCGGAAGTCGGAATTCGATTCCGTGAAGTGGCTAGGAACCCTCGAATTATTCTAAGACCGTAGAAACGAAAACGGGAATTTTCGGAGCCCCGGAAGGGCATTTCCAAAACCCGGGAAGATTCGCCATGTCGGGCGAATCGGGCTTTTCCGAGTCCAATATCGACAATGTCGAGTAATTGGGGAGTTTGGGAGTGATCGACATTGTCGGGGTTACTTTTGGGCATTAAGTTTGTTAAATTCCAATTTATGTCTGCGAACTTAAGAGTACTTAAAATTGTGTTCTTTTAGATCGTGCTGCAGACAGAGGGAAAGGAAAGCTAGGCGAGTGACTGAGATCACGCCGGAGCTTGTTGGTTCGCTTTTGGAGAACACGCACGAGGTAGGGAAAAGTAGCCGGATCTCGGCCCTGACTAGGGAAAGTTAACAGTAGAATTGCATGTGACACCGGGGTGTCGTGGGTTGAGTAGGTTATTGAATATTAGAAAGGCATGATACGAGAACGTAGCGATTATTAGAAAAGCATGTGACACTTAGTAGTGGCGTAGGAACAGAGAACTTATCGATGTTAGAATTACTAGAGGCATATGACCATGCCCGGAGGTTGATTGCAAACTTATCGAGATTAGGAGTACTGGAGGCATATGACCATGCCCGGAGGTTGATTGTGAAACTATTGATATTAGGACTGTTGGAGGCATTGGTTATGCCGGAGGTTTATTGTGTATGTTGTGTCTTGGGTGGCCATGAGAGCCCGTACTTTACTGTTGTGTCTTGGGTGGCCATGAGAGCCCGTACTTTACTGTTGTGTCTTGGGTGGTCATGAGTGCCCGTGGGGTTGTCGAACCCGTGTCTTTATTTTTGGTGTGTCTTGGGAGGCCATGAGTGGCCGTGGGGTTGTTGAACCCGTGTCGTTACTTTCGATGTATCTTGGGTGGCCATGAGTGCCCGTGGGGTTGTTGAGCCCGTGAGTTATGGTTGGTGTGTCTTGGGAGGCCGTGAGTGCCCGTGGGGTTGTTGAGCCCGTGAGTTATGGTTGGTGTGTCTTGGGAGGCCGTGAGTGCCCGTGGGGTTGTTGAGCCCGTGAGTTATGGTTGGTGTGTCTTGGGAGGCCGTGAGTGCCCGTGGGGTTGTTGAGCCCGTGAGTTATGGTTGGTGTGTCTTGGGAGGCCGTGAGTGCCCGTGGGGTTGTTGAGCCCGTGAGTTATGGTTGGTGTGTCTTGGGAGGCCATGAGTGCCCGTGGGGTTGTTGAGCCTGTGAGTTATGGTTGGTGTGTCTTGGGAGGCCGTGAGTGCCCGTGGGGTTGTTGAGCCCGTGAGTTATGGTTGGTGTGTCTTGGGAGGCCGTGAGTGCCCGTGGGGTTGTTGAGTCCGTGTTTTACCGTTGGTGTCTTGGGTGGCCATGAGTGCCTGTGGAGTGTTGAACCGGTCTTGTTGCTGTTTGTTGAACCGGTCTTGTTGCTGTTTGTTGAACCTTGCTTGTGATTGTGTTTGCCCGAGGTTAGTGACCCGACTTCGTGTCGGGAAGTGGTGTGGAATTTGGCTGGTTTACCTGACAGGGATCGGTAAGTTGCGAGCGTTCCTTGGCTGGCCTGACTGAGTTCAAGTCTCGGGAGGTTGCGAGCGTTCTTTGGCTGGCTTGACCGAGTTCGAGTCTCGGGAAGTTGCGAGCGTTCTTTGGCTAGCCTGACCGAGTTCGAGTCTCGGGAGGTTGTGAGCGTTTTTAGGCGATGAGAGGGCAGCTCCTCTTCCGACTAGCTATCGGAAAAGCAGCGCTGTATATATCGCCAACATGTCTTGTTTGGTGTGCGATCCTTTGTGATCTTGTTTGGTGTGCGATCCTTTGTGATCTTGGGTGTTGCGTGGTGGTCTGTCGTGTCTTTGGAGGAGGTCGTCGATCGTTGTGTCGGGTCTACCTTACGTGTCTGAGTGTTGAGTCGGCTGAGGAAAGTATCAGTGTGTGGGTGTCGGTCGGGTTACTTGAGTTTGGGGATAGTGATCCCCGGGGTTGAGTTGGTTGTTGGTGTTACCGGCATTTTCTGCTAATTATGCCAGAGTCAGTTTGTTATCCGTGGTGGTGAGCGAACACTCACCCCTAGCTGCTTTTCCTACAAGTACCGGTCGCAGGTTGGACTAGGTGAGCTTCTGAAGCTTGAAGATCTAGGAGCGGGATTCTGGGTTTATTTGAGTCTAGCGACGGATACCATACTTTTGTCCACTTGTTGGGACATGTTTTAAGTTGTAAATATTATTTTGTTGAATAAATGGTGTTTTTAAAGTGTTTATTCAAAACAGGTTTCAATTGTTTTATTATTTTAAACGTTCGCGTCCCGAGTTCGGTTTTACTGAAATTGGGGCGTGACAATTTCTATTATAGCTTCTAGAAGCTAATGTAGGATCTTTTCTTTTTAAATTTCGATTCTCATTCATTCTTGTCCAATCCCGGCTCTTGCCTTTCAATAAAATCGTTTTTTTACGGATAAAAAAAATATATAATTGGAGTTGCACCACTACACTTGCTCTCAAAGTATGTAGAATGCATAATCAAGAGCTCGGCTCAAGCACACTAAACATTCAAGATGTTAAGGTGCGTCATATTATGCTTGGCTTAATAGCTTGACTTAAGTATAAATTATTGAATTTTATTAACACATAAGTTGAAACGAAATTGCAATTTTTATTCCGACGAAACGACTTGACATAAACAATTACAACATTGCATTTACAATTAAACTTGAACCGCATCGTTGTAGAGACACGACTTTGTATCATCTCTAATTAGATCCCACGAATGGAATTTGTTGAACGTGATTTCCTGCGTGTAGGCATACTCTGGATAGGTAAATCCAATATCTACTACTCAGTTATACTGGGTAGGCGGCTTTGGATGTGTCGTCGACAGATCTCGTCGAATTTCTTGACCTTCATGTTGTTCTTGCCTAGTGATCCTTCAATTGGTGTTGGAGCAGTTTGGGGAATGTGGATGGGGCGGTCACAACGTATTTTATGAAAAGGTTTGCCCATTATTGTCCACCGATCACCCCATGTTCAAGCCATGTGAGGATAGAGTTGATTTTTTCCTCAACAGACCAAGGCGTTGTGTGATGCGGAGTTTCCATTTAGATCGAGAAATGGAGGCGAAGAAGGATGTAAGAACCGCCCCCGGTCGATCTCGGTCGAACCGGTGAGTTTTTGGCGAAGTTTGACTTTCGGCCGGAAAAGTCAACTGATGACTCCGGGAGTCATTCGGGACCTTTCCGGGACCCAAAAATCTTAGCCGTCGTTATAGTTAGCTTAGTTGGGTCATTTCCTTTCAATTGATGTCTTAGCGAAAAAGTCAAACTCGGGTTAAACTTAGGCCAATTAACCACTAAACCCTAATTAAATTAAGGTGCTGGAATTTCTTAAGGACAAGGTGGTCCCCACATGGACACTTATCCATGGTGGCTTGGAGGAGAAGAAATGGGTCTCTAATGACTCATTTTCCCTCATAAGTGCCAAAATAGAAGGAACAAGCAAGGAGGGGCCTTTGGGTAATTTCAACTATAGGTTAAAGGAAATTTTTGGTTACAACTCAGCCCATTCCACACCATTGCAGCCGGAATTCACAAGGGGAGAGAGAGGGGAGGAGTTTCTTGTCTTGGGGAAGAAGAAAGGGAGAAAATGAGGAAGCTTGAAGCCATTTCTTCATCAAAACCTCTGAAAAGTCTTCTATTCTTCATCATCTATTCATCCTCAAGGTAAGTAACCTCTTAACTTCTACTTTCAATCAATTTAAAGTTATGGGTTTCCTTGGTTTTTGCTTGAACTAGATAGGTTTTGATTCCTTTGTAGTTGGATGGTTGTTTTGTTGAAGTTTAATGGAAGTTTTGTTTAGAAATCACTTAATTGTTTATGTTTGGAGGAAACCCATTATGGGTATTGAAGTTTGAAGGTTTTGGTGACTGATTTTGAGGTTTGGTGGTGTTAAAAATATCTGAAACTCATACAAGATCATATCTAAATTATTAGCAAACATGCTTAAATCTGTCATGAGCACATTGGTAAGTGATGAACAAACTGGGTTTATTGTAGGAAGGCAAATCCTTGATGGGGTCCTTATTGCAACTGAACTCATTCACTCCATCAAAATTTTTGGACAAGAGGTCATCATCTTCAAGGTTGATTTTGAGAAAGCTTATGATCACATCCACTGGAAAGCTTTATTGAATGTACACAAGGTCATGGGTTTTGGTACTAAATGGAAAGGTCGGATCACTGAATGCATTAAAGCCTGGTCTTCTGTCTTGATCAATGGCTCTCCCTCTGGGGATTTTCCCCTTTTAAGAGGCTTGAGACAAGGTTCTCACTTTCCCCTCTCCTCTTTGCTTTAGTGGCAGAAACACTCCATCAACTGATGCAATGTGGGACAAATTCTGGTTTTTTCAGTGGAGTTAAATGTAATGGTGTAGGGCCTGAAATTTCTCATCTTCAGTTTGCAGATGATACCTTAATTTTCATCAAAGCTGGGAGACAACAACTGATCAACCTAAAACATACCCTAAATGTACTTCAGAAGGCCACTGGTTTAAAGATCAACTTCCACAAGTCAAAGGTGATTTTGTTAAATGCTTCTACTATCACCTTATTTAAGGCATCCCAAATTTTGGGGTGCTCAGAATCTTGCATGCCTTTTGATTATTTAGGATTCCAATTGGGAGCAAATCCTAGAAAGAAGAAGACTTGGGTTCCTATAGTGAATAAATTCAAACAAAAGTTGAGCCTTTGGCAAGCAAAGTGTAAGTCACTTGGGGGTAGAATCACTCTGATAAATTCAACACTTGGAGCTCTCCCTCTCTTTTATATGTCACTTTACAAGGCCCCTAAAGGAGTGATCTTAGAAATGGAAAAGTGGCAGAGAAGGTTTCTCTGGAGTGGTAATGTTTCAAGAAAAGGCCTACATAAGGTTTGTTGGGACTCAGTTTGCAGACCTAAGAGTTTGGGGGGTTTGGGAATCAAAAGTTTACAGGTGATGAATTTGGCTTTACTAGCTAAGTGGTGGTGGAGATTTGCACTAGAGAAGGACTCCTTATGGAAACAATTGTTGTGTGCTAAATATGGCTGGGATCCTAATTCATGGGATTTGTCCAAGTTCCATTTACATGAGGGTCAGAGCCTCCTTAGACACATCCAGTCTTTACTTAATGTCCCACAATTCGCAAATGCTTTTGGAGCTTCTGGCCTGGTTTGGAAGGTCAATTCTGGTTGATCAGTCCTTTTTGGGAAGATGCTTGGATCGCAAATACTCCCCTCAAACAAATTTTTCAGAGAATGTATCATCTGAGTAATCAGAAAAATAGCTTGATATCTGAATGTTGATCTAATGGAGTATGAGTGTTATATTTTAGAAGAGATCTTAGAGGTTGGGAGTGGGATCAATTTCATCTTCTATGTCATTTGATCAACTCACAGTTAACTCTAAATTCTCAGTGAAGAAGATGTATACTTTATTGGACAAGCCTCATGATACAAGTTTAAGCTGGCCAAAACTTTTGTGGGCTCCCATCTTACCTCCAAAGGTAGCAGCTTTCACCTGGTTAGTTTGTATGAATGCAGTACCAACAAAGTGCTTCCTTGGAGCAAGAGGCATTTTTTCTGAAAATATCTGGTGTCCAATATGCCAAGATCATCCTGAGGACATAGATTATTTATTTTTGAGTTGTGTGTATGCTGGGGAGGTTTGGAATTCAGTGTTAAAGTGGTGGAACATTGTCACTGCATTCCCAGATAATATTAAGGATTGGTTTGGTGCTTAGAATTACTTGGGACCTCAGAGGAAGAGATCTTACTGGAAAATGCTGGCTTCTATTGTGATCTGGAGACTTTGGTTGAACAGAAATAAGTTAGTCTTCAGAGGAGTCTTAGATCATCATGATCTAACAGTGCAATTGATACAAAATGATGCCTACCAACTTTTGTGGGCAAGATTTATAGAAGGCCAGGCCTTTTCTTTTCTGAATTGGCTAGAATGTCCTCAACATTGTTTCATCAGTCAGAGGGTAGCTGTGGGCACTTGAGTTTGGTTGGATAGTGATTACTTGGGTTTTGGGTTTTGGGGTTTGGTGGGTGGTTTTGGGGTGGGTTGGGGGACTGTTGTGAGTCATTTGGTGAGGCCTCTTTCTCTTCCTGGGTTGGTTAACTTCAAAGTGTGGGTACTTTTTAAAGCCTTCTGAATTTTGCTTGCCTCTATGTGAGTGGGTAGATCTGATTTAGGTGAGTGTTTTCTTTTTTCGCTTTTCATCTGGCTTGGTTTCTTGCTGAAGGTACTTCCTTCTGTTGGTGGTTCACAGTAGCAAGACTGGGACTGCTGGTTCTTTGGATTGATTCCCCCTCTTGTCTCTACTTGTTTTGATTGTGCTACACTACTTGGGGGTTGGGATTTTCTTCTCAGTTTTTAACTTCTCTAGCTTCAGTTATTTGATGGTTGGGGTTTAATTTTGATTCTGCAGATTGGTCATAGTACTAGTTCTCTGCAGAATGGGCTTGTTTTGGGGTTTTTGTTCCTTCAAAATTTGGGAACTATGACTGGGGGTTTTTTTTGGCTGAAAATTGCTAATTGTTGGGGTTTGTTTAGCATCTGAGGGGCTTCGGGTTTGGATACTTTCACGTTGAGACCGTTGCTTGATGCTCAAGTTTCTATTTACTGTGTTACTTGTTGTACAAGGTAGCCTAAAAGGCCTAGATGTTAGTGGGCCTTGACCTTTTGTTTGTAACGGGAGGGCTTGTCCCTTGCATGCTTTTTTCAACTCAAAAAAACAGGTTTTTAATACAAAATCAAAAATTTAGTGATAAAAAAAATGGAGTTTTTGGAGTAGATTTTCGTGGAATCGAAGTTTGGGGAAGAAGCAGTTGAGTCTGCCCAGATTTGGCACGGAAAGGGCCTCTGGCCGGCCCTTTGAGCGGCACGGTCTGGGCTCGGTACCGGCCCTCCGAGCGGCACGGTCTGGGCTCGGTACCGGCCCTTTGAGCGGCACGGTCCGAGTCCCAGACCGGCCCTCTGAGGGGCACGGTCCGGGCCTGGTGTCGGGCCTCTGAGGGGCGCGGTCCGGGCCTTTGTCCGGGCCTCTGAGGGGCGCGGTCCGGGCCTTTGTCCGGGCCTCTGAGGGGCGCGGTCCGGGCCTTTGAGGGGCACGGTCCGGGCCGAATTCCGGATCTGTGGGCTGCTCGAATTGGGCCTTGTTCGGGCCCAATTTACCCTTTTGGCCCAAGTTTGTCATTAGGGGCACTTTAGGTATTTCACTTTAAACCCCACTTTGAATGTTTATTAATTATAGTATTAATTTATGTTCCTAGACCTTATTCTCGAGCTCGGAGGATGAGTCTACTAAACGGATTTGGTGATTAAGCGTTTGGAGAACTTTTGAGGTAGGGAAGAGTAGTAAATTTCCGCTTTTTATTAAGAAATGCCAATAGTATGCATATAGGATGATAATAACCGGAAGAGTCTTAGTTTGCATATAGGATGTGATTCACTAGAATAACCGCTTTCAATTATGGGAATTGTCGTACTGTAGATTCATATGTGGCCATGTCGAGCCTTAGGATTTATTGTTGTTCGTGTTAATTGTGGTTAATAGTCCTTAATTGTCGGTGCATAATATGTTCTTTGGTTAGTCTAAGAATCTTATTAAACTATATGAATTATGATGAGTATGATATGAATGGTTGCCCGTGACATGATTGGTTGAGTGAATGCGTTGAATGTGATATGATTGTGCCTTGTGATATGATCGGGTGAATGATAGACCGATGGGACGTGTTTGGTAAGTCGTGTGGGTAAGCTTGATTGGTAAGATGAGTTCGGTGTAATGTGTTTGTTTGGTATTGTGTGTTATTGTTGTTTACTTGCCTCGAGGTGTGTTTCCGGGAAGATGTCCGACCGAGGGGTGTGCCGGTCCGATACGTTTACTATGTTGTTTCACCCCGATGCTACGTGTTCCGGGAAGACACCTAGGCCGATGGGTATTCCGGTATGGTGTATTGTTGTCTCACCCGATGCTACGTGTTCCTGGAAGACACCTAGGCCGATGGGTATTCCGGTATGGTGTATTGTCGTCTCACCCCGATGCTACGTGTTCAGAGAAGAATTGTTTCACCCCGATGATGTGAGTTCCGGGAAGATATCTAGGCCGATGTGTGTTCCGGTACGATATGTGAGTTTGTGTGTGGATCGGAGTCTTGTGGTTTAATTATCTATATTTCGGTACTCGTGTGTTTCTTGAGTTTGTTTCTATTGGCAATACTCATATTCTTGTTTATCTCTAATTGTGTTGTTCTTTGGTAAGTGTACTAATCGAGAACCTTGGTGACGAAGCGGGAGTTCTTTTTCCCTTTACTACTTTTTCCTACAGAGCGTAAGCTCACCCCCTCTGTTTTTACTGTTTTACATGTTTCGTCGGTGAGTAGGCCTAGAGGTCGTCTCAGGGCTCGGGAGCTCATTGAGGATCCGGGTGGTTATATGTAGTAGAGGCGTACCTCCATTTTCGTACCGAACTATGTTTTTCTTTACTTGGTTAGAATTGAGCGTTTGACTCATTTGTTTTTATCGGAGTTGTTATTTTGGAACTAAATTTGGAGTTTGATTTCGTTTAAATTTACTGTTATTATTGTTTTTATTTTGTTCCTAGTTCATGTCTCGAGTCCGGTCAAAACCGGATTTGGGGCGTGACAAAGGATATGGAAGAGAGGTGTGTATGAAATGAAATAGGGTGAGGCAATCCCACTATTCTGCACATCTTGGAAAATGGCTCAATTCCTCATTCTTGACCCTCATTCTCAAATGTGATTCTCCTTTAACATTTGATGATTTCAGACCCATAAGTTTAATGGGGGTCCTTATAAAATTTTATCCAAGCTCCTAGCCACAAGATTAAAAGTTGTGGTAGGAAAGGTTGTTGAATGGGAACAAACTGGGTTCATCATGAAAGTTCTAACAAGAATGTGGTTTGTTCATCTATGGAGAATGTGGATATCCTCATGTCTTAGAGCCTCAGTATCAGTTCTTATTAATGGCTCTCCAAGCTATGACTTCCAAATGTTCAGAGGGTTGAGACAAGGTTGTGCTTTATCTCCTTTGCTTTTTGTGATAGTGTCTGAAATTCTGAATCAAATTTTTGAAGGCTGGGTTATTGGGAAATCTTTTTTCTGGTATACACATTAGAGCAACAGGACCAACCATATCACACTTACAATATGCAGATGATACCATATTTTTCATTCAAGTCAATCCACAGGGAGCAGAAAACCTCAAGGCAGCCATGTCAATGCTGTCACGCCCCAAATTCAGTAGAACCGAATCCAGAACGCGAACGTTTAAGACAATAAAACATTTTTAAACCTTTTAAATAAATCTCTTAAAAATCACCATTTAGTTGAACAAAATAATAATTTACAACTCAAAAACACGTCCAAAACAAGTGGACAAAAGACAAGGCGTACGTTGCTAAACTCAAAAGGAAACCCGGACTCCCGCTCCCCGCTCTTCAAGCTTCGAGAGCTCACCTAGTCCGTCCCGCGACCAGTACCTGTAGGAAAAGAAGCTAGGGGTGAGCGTTCGCTCACCACCACGGATAACAGACTCACTACGACCTACTAGCAGACAATGCCGGTAACACCAACAACAAACCCAACACCGGGGACTACTATCCCCAACTCAAGTAACCCGACTGACACACGACTAATACTTTCCTCAACCAACTCAACACTCGGACACGTAAAGTAGACCCGACACAACAGTTACGACTTCCTCCAAGGACACGAAAGACAACCACGCAACACCCAAGATCACAAAGGATCGCACACCAAACAAGATCGCAAAGGATCACACTCTAGTTGCTCAGTAACCCCCTTCCCTTTTCCCAACGCGACGGTTGGATCAGGCGGCCGACCTGTCGCACTTTTCCCAACGCGACGGTTGGATCAGGCCGTCGACCTGTCGCACTTTTCCCGACCCCAATCGGATAGGCTGTCGACCTATTGCCCTTTTCCCAACGCGACAGTTGGATCAGGCCGTCGACCTGTCGCACTTTTCCCGACACAAAGTCAGATCAGGCTGTCGACCTGTCACACTCACCAACCCCAGGTAACCACAATCACAATCACAAGCAAAGTTCAACAAACAGCAACAACACCGGTTTGATACTCCACAGGCACTCATGGCCACCCAAGACACCAACGGTAAAACACGGGTTCAACAACCCCACAGGCACTCAAGGCCACCCAAAACACCAACGGTAAAACACGGGTTCAACAACCCCACGGGCACTCAAGGCCACCCAAGACACACCAACAGTAAAGTACAGGCTCTCATGGCCACCCAAGACACAAACAGTAAAGTACGGGCTCTCATGGCCACCCAAGACACAAACAGTAAAGTACGGGCTCTCATGGTCACCCAAGACACAAACAGTAAAGTACGGGCTCTCATGCCCACCCAAGACACAAATAGTAAAGTACGGGCTCTCATGGCCACCCAAGACACAAACAGTAAAGTACGGGCTCTCATGGCCACCCAAGACACAAACTAAACAATCAACCTCCGGGCATAACCAAATGCCTCCAGTAATTCTAATATCGATAAGTTCACTGCTCCTACGACACTACTAAGTGTCACATGCATTTCTATTGTTCGATACGTTCCCGTATCATACGACACCACCCGGTGTCGCCTGCCTTTCTAATATTCGATAAACTTACTAAACCCACGACACCCAAGTGTCACATGTATTTCTACTGTTAACTTTCCCTAGTCAGGGCCGAGATCCGGCTACTTTTCCCTACCTCGTAACGCTTTCCCAAAATTCCACAACCAAGCTCCGGCGTGCTCGCGATCACTCACCTAGCTTTCCCTTTCCGCGGTCCTCGGTACGATCTAACAAGATCACAATTAAATACTTTTTAAGTTTGTAGACAAAGCTAAATTTTAATGAATTTGACGCCGAAATGCAACCCCGACAATGTCGATCACTCCCAAACTTACCAATTACTCGACATTGTCGATAATGGGCTCGGAAAAGCCCGATTCGCCCGACATGACGAATCTTTCGGGTTTTGAAAACGCCCTTCCGGGGCTACGAAAATTCCCGTTTTCGTTTCTACGGTCTTAGAATAATTCAAGGGTTCCTATGCACTTGACGGAATCAATTTCCGACTTCTGAGTAATTTAATTCGCGTTTAAAGTTTCTAAACCCGTCATTTACAACTTTTACAATTTAATTCCGAAATTCGTTCCGGGTGTGAATTAACGATTTGGGGATCGTCCAAAACCACCCCAACACGAAAAACCCGAGGCCCGAAAACGTGGGCCCCACACGGCCACAACGGAAAACATTTCTTTTCGCCCCAAAACATTCCTAACGAACCCCAAACCTCAACCAACCTTAATCAAACCATTTAAACTCAAACCCTAAAATTCAAACGTTCCAAAATGAAAATCGGTTAGGTTCTCACCATAAGCTCGATTCTTTGATCGTTGAGACGATCCACCGGTTGGATCGTCGGGAAAATAGCAAAACCCTAACCTTTCCTTCTCTTTTTCTCTCCGTCTTCTCTCTTCTTTCTCTCTCATTTTCTCTCTCTACTTCTTCTCCTTTTTTTCCATTTGGCCGAGACTTACTCTTACTTTCCCTTTTATTTTGTTTTAAAAACACCAATTTCTACTTATTTACAAACTACCACTCATTCTTCTTTTTGTTTTGTTCAAGAAACCTAACACCACCACATAATCTACATGTGGCAAGTGGGTCCCACACCTTTTGGAAAATATCTTCTAGATATTTTTCAGTCAGATTCGCGAAATTCGACCGTCTCGGACCCCGAACGGGCACTTTTTCCAAGAAATTACGAAACTTCACGAGCTACAAGGAATCGGCTCAGCTAAGACCGCTGTGACGACGGCTAAGCTTTTTGGATCCAAAACGAGCCTCGAATGGACCAAAACGTCGCTCGGTTGACTTTTCCAGCAAAAAGTCAACCTTTCCCAAATAGGTCAGAAAGTTGCCCTGAGTCCCCCGGAACTCACTTTGGTCGATATCGGGGTCAATTTAAGTCTGATATGACTCTCGGGGTCAAATTTAGGTTCATTTAAGTGTCTGTCCAAAAATTTAAAATTTTCCTGTTTTTCGCCGATTTGACTAGCGTTGACCGGGAGCGGTTCTTACAAATGCTCTTTCTAACAACAGGTCTAAAAGTCAGTTATGATAAATCCACTTTGACAACCTTCAACATCTCAGAACAAGAGTCCATCTTTCTTGTTGATATCCTGGGTTGTTCTATAGGAGTACTTCCTCAAACCTATTTAGGATTTTCTCTTGGGGCCAACCCTAAGAGGATCAAGACCTGGAAACCCATTGTGGATAAATACAAAAAGGCCCTTGGTTTATGGCAAGCAAAGTTACTTTCTTTTGGGGGGAGAATAACCTTAATCAAATCATCCCTTAATGCCTTGCCTCTGTACTTTTTCTCACTTTTAAAAGCCCCAAAATCAATTATCAAGATATGTGAAAGCTGGCAAAGAAGATTTATTTGGCATGGATCATCTATTTCAAGAGTGTTCTGTAAAGTCAAGTGGCTCACAATTTGCAAAACCAAAGAGCAAGGGGGTTTGGGAGTTAAAGGCCTACAAGACATGAATTCTACTCTTCTAGCAAAGTGGTGGTGCAGATTTGTCACTGAAGATGAAGCCATTTGGAAGCAAGTTTTCTGTGCAAAATATGGGTGGGATATTCATGAATGGGATCTCTCAAATTTTTCAGAAATTGGAACCTCAAGTTTTTTCAATCAAATTCTTCGTCTTGCCAAAGATCACATATTTGCAAATATATTTGGCTCCAAGGGCTGCTTGTGGAATCAGTTTTGGACAAAACCTTTGGTTGGGGAGCTTACCTTCAAAGAATTATTCACAAGGATTTTTGGACACACCTTTGGTTGGGGAACTCCAAAACAGATTTGATTGAGGATCTTTGGGCTGATTTGGAAAGGGATCTAAATCTAAGGAGATCTCCTAGAGGATGGGAGGAGGAAGAATGGGGGGTCCTGAACTCAATTCTAGCTGAGGTCACTCTAAATGCAGAAGATGATACTCTCTCTTGGTCACATGATGAAAAAGTCTTCTCAATTAAAAAGATGTATTCTTTGCTTGCTCCCCAAGGCATTGATTCTCCTGCTTGGACAAAAAACCTCTGGACCTCAGGTGTGCCCCCCCAAATCTCTGTATTCTGTTGGCTTGCTTTTCTTGAAGCATTACCATCAAAGTGCTTTCTTGAATCAATAGGAATGAAATTCACTTTAGAAGATCTTGTCTTCCCCTCTTGCCAATGGGACTTTGAAGATGCAGCTCACATTATTCTACATTGTATACATGCTTGGGAAGTCTGGGTCTTATTTCAGTCAGGTGGGGGTATCTTGGGCAATGCCTGGTAACATCAAATTGCTTTTTTGTTCTTGGTACGATCTAACAAAAACCAGATTTAAAAAGATGTGGGGGAATATTCTTAAAATCACTTGTTGGCAGATCTGGCTTTCTAGAATTGACAAAGTCTTCAATAATGTGGGGCTCTCCTCAACAACAATTCTGGCCAAAATTCAAAACAAAGCCTACTCATGGGAATGGTTTTCTTTTACACAAAGTTATCATTTCACTTTTGAGGATTGGCTATTATCTCCTGCAAACTGTGCATCCCTCAGTCATCCCTATTTGGCATGCTGCTTATTAACTACTGAGGTACTGTTTTCTACAAGGATTATCTCTGATTAGGGTGGCTTTTCTTTGTTCATCTATACTTGGTCTGAAGTTTTGACTTGCAATCTTTGTGAGGGGTAACTTCTTCGTGTTTTCTCATTTCTTCTAGGGTTGGGGCTTGGGGTGGTGTTTATGGGCTTGGTTTGGGGAGTGATGGTGGATTTGGGGTTCTCTTTTGTCTGAGGCTTTCTCCTCTTGGCTTAGCTTGACTTTCTCTTGCCTAGCTATGAGTATGGGTAGCCCTTTGTGTTTTAGGTTTGATATGTAGAGTGTGGTTATATCCTCTTAGGTTGGTGCTGAGTGTTAGTGTTTGCTGAGCTCTCTTTATCTTCCTTTTTAGTTCGTGGGAGCTTTTCTTCGATTTTGCAGGTTAACTTTTTTCTTGTGTCCCAAGTTTCTTACTTCCTTGGGAGACAAGTCATGTCTGACCAGTTTTTAATCCTACATCCAAAGGATAGAATCAATCCAAGCCTTTTTCTCAATGGGAACAATGATTCAACAACACCAAGGTCTTGGCACTTCCTCACCTCAAGGCTTGGATCATCCCTCATCTCCAGTTGCATCAATTTCCTCTGCTCGGATCAGTGAACTCATTCTCAGTGGGAAGACTCATTCAACAACACTAAAGTCTAGGCACTTCTTGATCTCAAGGCTTGGATCATCCCTCATCTCCAACTGCATCAGTTTCTTCTGCCCGGAGCAATGCTTAACTCACTCCCAAAAGATTGATTCAACCATCAAACCTGGATCATGACACCTCTATAAATCAAAGCTTGGCTCAATTCCCATCAAACACTCTCTTTAATTCTTCTGAAGATCGTCCTCATCCTCTTTTGAGTTAATCCCTAAGCTATTGTATTTTGCAATTAGTTACCCTTTAGTTTTTGTATTCATAAGTTCTGGTTTAGTGATTTCAATTGAATGGTCTCTATAGCTAGAGACTTTTGTCCCTTTTTTCAACCTTTGAAAATAATGAGATTTATAATACTGCTTTGCTGATAAAAAAAGATTATAATAGGGTCCTAGTTCGATCGAAAGATGTTTAGGACTAGTTGAGAGAATTTCCATTGCCTTTAAACCAACCTTGTCTACACATGTAAATACGAATGTCTGCGAATTATTAGTCATATTGTAACCCCACTAAAGTCCTAGATCACTTCTTATTCTGAATTTCACAACACCTGCTATTTTTACCTCTACTTGATTTCAATTTATTTTACCTTAGATTTCAAACTGTTATTTACATTTTTAAAACCCAAATCAATCTTTTCAAAAATAGATTAACTAAGAGATTTTAAATCAAGTGACGGTTTTATTGCTCCTTTGAGTACGATAACCGGACTTGAACTGAAATACTAATTGACGACTGGTGCTCTTGCCACGCCCTTTTTGTGAGTTAATTCTCATGGCGTCACATATCAGATATTTTTTTGAGAGGGTCATGTATCTGTATATATTAAAGATTAGAATTAATTTAGATATCATATTTTTACACCACATAATTATTTAAAGCATCTATTGTTTTCTCTCTTCTTCTTCTTCTTTCTAGTTCTTAGCTTGTTCTTCAAGCTTGGAGCTTTTTCTACCACGTGAGGCCATAGTTTTGACGATCTAAGGAGGATTCAAGCTTTCATGAAGCCTCCCACCATCTCCAACATCTCCATTTTCATGTGTTGAAGCTTTGTAGAGTTGGAGATGGTGAGTTTGCAAGGTAGAAGAGTTTTTGAATGGGTTCCTCAACCCAATCCCGATTCTAATCTCCATTCTTCTCTAGTTTTATTATAAAGATAGGATTTTTGGATTGTTTGAGTAGGATTTGGATTTCATGACCTTGGATTTGAATCTTTGGTCATGGGTATTGTGTATATGTTGATTTCCTTTAAGTTTTTTTTTGATAAGCGAAGGATTTATTAAGCATTCGTTCTACAAGAGTTAGAAACGAAGCAAGGGACAACCCCCAAAGTGAGGGCTTGTCCACCAATACCAAAACGGCTACAAGAGCGAAACCATAAACAGTCCCAAACAATCCGAACCCCAAAACAATCACGTACAACAACTCGGGAAAACAGGAAAAAACACAAAAAACATGAAAAAGGCCACAACCGGCCTTAAACTCCTAACGCCGATCCCGCCTGATCCACCTTCCTCATCCTCCTACTCTTAGCCAAGCACCACCCGGAATCCCTTGACCACTCCTCAAAAGTGATTCCTTGGCAAAAGGAACCCAAATTCCACAACAAACCAAAAGAGTGATGTTTTACCATCATTACCACCTCATCAATAGAGACCATAACCGAGTTAAAAGCAGCCCCATTCCGAACCAACCAAACTTTCCATAACGTGAGGTATCCCACCCGAACCCACCCTAACCACCACCAGCCGGTTCCAAGGCCCTTCCACCACAACAAACTTGCCGCTACTGAACATGGCATGGGGCCAACAATCCTCCACCATAAAAACATCTTGCACCACACCTCCCAAGAAAATAAACAATGAAACAACAGATGATCAACATTCTCAAAAGAGGACTTACAGAACAAACACAGCATCTGATTCAGCGAGATGGCTACCCCCCTTCTTTCCAAGAAATCTGTAGTCGGTAGAGCTCGATGCACTGCTAACCACACAAAAACACTGAACTTTGGAGGAATACCTTTCACCCATAACACCTTCGCCCATTCCACCTTACTCCCGTCCCCCCCTGCACCGACCAACGCGGCATAGCACTCCGCCACTGCAAAACCTTTCGGACGCTTCACCCAAACAAGCACATCACCTTTATCCGGCCGAACCTGCAGCCCGTCCAAAACAAACAACATCTCCTCCACCAAAATCTGCTCCCTATACTCCAAATCCCGAGAGAAACCGACTCTCCAACACCCCGAAGCCCAGAAATGGCCAACCTTGGCATGCTTAGTCGGCGATAGCCTATACAGGTCGGGAAAACGGAATCGAAGGGCTATATCACCAACCCACAAGTCATCCCAAAAAGAAATCATGTCACCCTTCCGCAAAGACCAGTGAACTCCTTGATCTCCAAAAAGTGACTCGAAGTTTGGGTCGGAAGCTAAAGAAACTATATGAGAAAACAAGTAGGGAGAATTGGGTTTATCAACTTTGAAAAGATCCCAGTCCTCAGGGTCCGACCCAAATAGGGCACAAATAACCCGTTTCCACAACGAGTCCACTTCAAAAGAAAATCTCCACCACCACTTTTCCATTAAACTGATGTTCATAGCTTCCAACCGTCTAATTCCCAAGCCCCCTTCAGCCCTGCTTCTGCACACCTTATTCCATCCCACCTTGCAGAACATTTTCCCTATATAAGGATTGGTCCACAGAAAACGTCTCTGCCAAGCCTCTAGCTCCGCCACTACCTTTGTGGGTGCTCGAAGAAGGGACATATAAAACAAAGGTAAGGCGGAAAGAGTCGACTTTACCAAGACAATGCGCCCTGCCATGTTCAAATTCTTCAATTTCCACAGCCCCAGTGACTTCTTAAACTTGTCTACTATCGGATCCCACGTAGCAACCCTCTTTGGATTTGAACCAAGCCAAAACCCGAGGTACTTCATTGGGAGGCGACCCACCTGACACCCCAGAACCCGAGCTACCTCATATTCCGAACACGAGTCTTCATTTAACACAACCGCTGTGGACTTGTGGAAGTTAATTTTAAGGTCCGATCCTTTTTGGATGCGTATCAATAAATCATTCATAAAGGCCAACCTTGTCAAATCACCTTTTACAAATAGAAGGGTATCGTCTGCGAACTGCAAGTGAGACACAGATAACCCCGTCGAACCCACATCAACTCCACTGAAATAACCACAACGAGCACCCTCGTCCAACAACTGATGTAACCCCTCTGCTGCCACCAAGAACAGAAAAGGAGATAGTGGGCATCCTTGGCGAATTCCATTTGAAACCCGAAAATCGCCACTAGGAGACCCATTTATCAATACTGAGATGTGTGCTTTGAAGCACCCCTGCATCCAACGTCTCCATTTCCTCCTAAAGCCCATTGCCTCCAAAACCCGATCAATATAGCCCCAGTGAACTTTATCATACGCTTTCTTGAAATCCAACTTCAGCAACACCACTTCCTCCTTCGACCGCTTCAGCTTATGAATTAATTCTGAAGCAATCAACACCCCGTCCACCAACTGTCTACCTGCCACAAAGCCACTTTGGGTAGCGCTAATCAATTCTGGGAGAACCTGCTTCAACCGATTAGCCAATATCTTGGCCAAGATTTTATAAGGCCCAGATGTTAGACTTATCGTTCGAAAATCATCAAAAGTCTCTACTGCCCCTGACTTAGGAATTAAGGTCAAAAAAGATGAATTTGCTCCTTTGCCTAACCTTCCCGACTCCTGAAAAGCTGTCAGGAAGTTAGTGACATCATCGCCAATCACGTCCCAGCAGACCTGATAAAATCTCATAGGAAACCCGCCCGGGCCCGGGGCCTTCTCACCACTACACCCCTTTACCGCTCGTATTATCTCCTCATCCTCAAAATCAGTTTGTAACCATTGTGCTTGCACATCTGAGAGAGAACAAAAAGGAAGATCCGGTAAATTAACTGAAACAGACGGATCAACAAAGAACCTGGCTGAGAAATGCTCCACTGCCGCCCGCTTCACCTCCACTGGATTCGAGAGCAAAACCTGCCCGACTCGCACCCGAGTTAACCGGTTTCGCGATGCCCTGAAATTTGCAAGTCGGTGGAAAAACCGAGTGCAGCGTTCTCCCCCTTTAAACCATCGAACCCTAGCTTTCTGACTCCACACTTTAGCCAACCATCTCTGTTTCTGAATCAACATAGCTCTACATAAGGCCCGTTTCTCCCTTTCCTCGCCTGAAAGCGATCTATTATCCAGGACCTCATCCCACCCGTCCAGTTCAGCCACCAACCGAGCCACCTCTGTTTCCAATTTGCCGAATACCTCTTTGTTCCACACATGCAGGCCACGTCTCAAACTTCTCAACTTAAACCATAGCACATAATCCGGCTCACCTTGTACTTCATAAGAGCCCCAGAGCATTTTGACTGTTGGTACAAAAGTCTTATGCTCAAGCCACGCATTGAGGAAACGGACTGGTTTGGGTCCCCAGTCCACAACCTCAATGCCCAACACCACCGGCCTATGATCTGAAACCCCTCGAGGCAGCCCCTTTTGTTCCAATACACCGAAAGCTGACAAAGCTTCTGACGAAACCAAAAACCGGTCCAATCTGGAAGCTTTAGAACCTGAATCATACCACGTGAACTTTGCACCAAGTTTAAGTCAACCAAATTCATACTGCTTAGGAAATCACAGAAAGCTAACCCATCACTTCGATCGAAGCGGCTGCCACGCCTTTCATCAGCAGAGAACACTGAATTAAAGTCACCACCTACAAACAGAATATCATGCAGTGAAGTCCGGATGCTACTCAGGGAGGACCAAAGAGAAACCCTTTACTGCGCAGAACAGGGAGCATAAACGTTCACAAAGCTAACAGGCAAGCAGGTATTAACATGAATTCCATTCCAACAAATTAAATTATGATCGAGGGTAGATGCCGTCTTAGCAAAGGTCGAAAGATTCCAAGCTAACAACACCCCTCCAGCCGACCCTAGATCCGGCCCCCAATCACACTCCCACCCGGCCCCAAAACCGCAGCTTCTCAAGGTACAGAGATCAACTTTGTCCAACTTTGTTTCCTGAATCAAAACCACATCAAAACCATTCGATGCCACTAACTTTTTCAGGCAATTCCGTTTAACATCGGAATGCAAACCTCTCACGTTCCACGTGAGGAACCGCATCAAAACATATCACAAGGTAGATCCCACGACGGGAACGACAGGTGTACCTGGTTGCGAGGAGTCCTCTTCGCTGTATTCCTCGTCAGCCAGTGCATGCTGGGGTATCTCAAGGTCCAAATAATCGAATTGCTCCACCACCGACGGACCTAAAGCGATGGCCTTCTTCCCAATCTTACGACAGTACGACCACTCGCCTGAGCCATCTTTCACCTTCCTAGCAATGTCGATCATCATAGGACCTAAGCAGCCCTCATTGCCGCCCGAACGTGACCTTGATCTAGTCTGATAATAAACTGTTGGGGACTGCACAAGCCTTGGGGTCCCTTTCTTCGGTCTCCCTTTACGTCTCTGTTGCTGGACGGACTCCACATGAAGAGCACCGGCTGCCAGGAAGCTCTCCTTCGCAGCTTCAGCCGTCAACGTAACCGGGCCGCAATTCTGAACACGCGTCTCTGTGTTCTCCCGGGCCAACACTTCACTCTCACCAAACAGTCGAGAAAAATGGGTGATATCCGGCCCAGACGCCACAGGCCGCAATGGGCTTGGTGTGTGTTCTGCTTCTTTCCGGAGATCCTGAGCTATCGTGTGTTCTATACCCTTGGTTGGACCTTCATGTTCTCTGGCAACGTAGCTGACCGAGTCTCTCGACTCCCCCGAAACACCCATACCCTCAGAAGACGACTCAGATAAGGAACACGATAAGTATCGGAAAGGCACCTCTTTTGAGGCCACCGGTCTTAAGACCACAGGGAACTTCGCACTATCAATTTCCAAAATCGTCTCAACAACTGCAGGAATGGCCGCTGGGGAATGCACCAAAGCGAAAGCTCGGCCAAAAGAATCCCCAGCGTCCGCGGTATCAACAACTGAGACCACAATGCCTGCTGCACCAGCTACGACACTAATGTTGGCCGCGGACCAGCCATGAAAGGGGACGCCCATCACCTCAAACCAAGCAAAACAACCAGTCTCAAAAGAAGAGAAGCCGGGACCTCAACCAGATCGAACCACGTCTTCAACCAAGCCGCTCCGGTTCCAAACAATGCTTCAGCAAAAGCTTTGTCCGGGCAACTGAGTAAGAACACTCTGTTGCCAAGACCCCTGACTTCCACGTCAAAGACACCTTCCCGGCTCATCGCCTCCTTAATGTCTCGCACAGAAACTTCGTTACGAGCCACCCCCAAAAACCCATTATCCACCAACAATTTATTCTTCTCCACAACCGTACCCTTTACCGCTGTCATAGTATCCTCAGCACGACACTTTACCGAGTTTGTCCATGTCTTAACATTGGAATGTCTCACATGTGCTCTGTTGTGCATATCATAGGCCACCAACATACGATACCCCCTCACCACGAAACTATGGCACTTTTTGATGATCTGATCAGCTGCATCTTTCGATTTGGCATACACAAACCCAAAAAAATTTGCCTTTCACATTGGGTTTACGAACGACATTTGCTCGCACCACCTCCCCGGCATAATTGCAGTAGTCCCGAAGCCAAGCATCGTTCATGCCGAAAGGGATGTTGAACACAAACAATTTAACGCTAGCCTGGGCGGAGGAAGGATCCATGGCAGTGACAGTCAAGTGCCCTGGCTTGGGTTGTGCTTCTGGAGCATCGATCCCTTTTCCCAAACCTGCCCTAGTCCCCGTCTCTCCTAGGGCGCGATCCGCCCCAATCACGTGATGCGATACCAGGCCCTTCTCATCTGTAATGCGTACACTCAATCCCCGATCTCCATTCAATCCCCGATCCCCAATCGTCGGCAACCGGCAACCGGGTTGAAACCCCTTTCTCCACACCCCAATCGCTTCAACAACTACCGTCCCACTCCGAGCCTCTGGAACCCGGCCTCCATCGCAATCTCCCTGAACACGATTAGGGCTAGAAATCCCTAAATCAAACGTGCGAAAGGGACGACCCTTCATCCCCTCAACCACAACATCAACAAACGACGGAGTAAGCGCCGAAACACCAGTGATCGTGGTGGCCGGAGTCCACTCTCCCTCCTCTCTCTCGCTCTCCATGTCTATCTTCATCTTCTTCATCTCTCTCTTTCCTCCTCCATTCTCATGTCTCTCATAATTCCCTCTTTCCTTTAAGTTGATGCATGATTTTGTGGTTAATTTGATGCCAGTGATTTTATATGCATGATTTGGGGTTTTTTGAGCTTAAATAACATCCACTTGCTTATATGGGTATTTATCTATATTTAAACTACTTCATGTTCAAGCATGATTATCTTACTTTGTGTTCGAACTTTCATGATTTTAAACCCGATTTCATGTGCTAGTTATTTCATCTCTTTGGTGTATATCAAGTTGTAGGCTAAAGTTGGTAAAAATGCATAATCTAGCCATTTAGTGAACTTATAGCGGATTTCCCACATTCACATGTCTTAATTTCCCATTGGCGAGAGTCCCGTAATTCGTTACTCTATGTAGTTCGACTTGATTACCGCAATCATCATATCGGTGGTGTTTGGTTTTAAAGAAGTGAACTAGGCGTAGCTAAGTAGATTCGTCCATTATTTAGAGTCTTATTTATGCTTGTGTATTACCAGAGGTTCATGATTTGTTGCATTATTTAGTTCTCCTTGATGATCGATGCATTTCAATCGTTAGGTTGATTGAACTAGGTGTAGCTAAGTAGATTCGCCAATTTATTTATGGTCCACTCATGCTTATGTATTACCAGAGTATCGTGATTCGATGCTCTATGTAGTTCTACTTGGTTTTCGGTGTTCATCTTTATTGATGGCATTCGGGAATTAGGAAGTGAACTACCCATGGATGAGTAGATTCTCCGAGTACTGTAGTTATCTCTACTTGTGGTAGTTGGTATCGAGGATGACATGCGTGCGTTGTTCTTATTTCTCGTTTGATAATTGATCGAGCTTCGCTCACGATCATAGAACTACACCCTATTCTGATTGCTTTTCCGATGATTGGTGGTTTCATATCGTGGTCTTGTGCCCTCTCCCCGTGACTAGTATGTGGTTGATTACATGATACCGCATACATAAGAGCTTAAGTGTTCTAAGACCACAAGGAAAGCATTATTTTTTTATCATTGTTAACCATACCATGCGTTATTGGAAATTCGTGTTTACTTATACCCGTGACCGACTCTTTGCATGACTTTATAGTTGTGTGTCTTAGGTGGTAGTGTGTACATAATTTTCTACTTGTCTAGATTAAAACAAACCTTTTACTTTATTTTCCCTTTCAGGGATGTGGAAGTGACAGCCCACGTTCTTAGCTTTTAACGAATGCTATCGATGTCTTTACTGTCGGATCGACCGGTACTTAATCGTCACATCTATTGCTTGATGATCGTGTACTGATGCATGTTAAAAGAGGGATTTGACAATCAATCATCCCCACTCATCTATATGTTTGAGCATTACAAGAAGAAATACAGTGTTGATGAGTGCCAAACACAACCAGACTGTTCTATGAGTGTTATTGACAAACCATCAAAATACCGTAATTTTGAAAGAAAAAGAATTAAAAACCTTGTACTTCACATGTGGGAGCTCCTCAAAACAAATTGGAAAGTTATCTTTGTGAGTGAACAACAACTGATATTGAAGGTTTTAAAGTACTCTGATGGTGGGCTAATAATGCTAATTGATATATTATTCTCTCTATGATGTATAGAGATATGTTAGTCATTCCTATAACCTCGGTTTCTAGCAAGAGTGCCTTTAGTGGTGGTAGTAGTAGGATACTTCATCCTTTTAGGAGTTCCGTGAGTACTAGGGTTGTGCAAGCTCTTATTTGCACACAAGATAGGTTGAAAGGAGTTGTAGTTATTGACTTTCTAACAAATATGAAGAAAGATGAGGACTTGCTTCAAGACGAAGAAGATGGTAACTAACTTGATTAGTTTTTTTTTTTGTTATGCTTTATTGTTTGCTTATAAATAATTAATGTGTTATTTACCGCCATTGAAAACTTGATCACCACTCCTGGTGCCCCACTTATAATGTGATTGAACTAGAAATATTTGGTTACTTAATCACTTGTTTTGTTATATTTCACTTGTTTTTTTACATCTATTATTCGTTTTTAATCTAATATATGTCTAATACGAACTTCTCCGTGTAGTTCACGCAAGCCGTAGACGGTTTCACGCGCAAAAACAGATCTACGCGCAGGTTTGTTCGGCCTCCACGGCTTCTCACTTCCCCTCTCCATCAAATTGTAGACTCTCCTCCTGCCACAACCCTTCTTCTTCCTCCACCCACAAACATCAGTTACAACCCTTCCTCCACCCACAAGCATCAGTTACAACCCCATCCATAATTGCTTTGTCTGTTGGAATCAACAGTCGTGACAACGATGGTTATATATGTAGCCCAAGGTCATATGCAATTCGTTTTGTCGGCTCAACGAAGGTTTGTTCTCGCTTTCTCGCTCTTCTATAATTATCATGTTTTTCGTCTGGTTTCGATTTATATATTGCTGCCCTTATTTAGGGTTCCGATTCCCCTCTTTTGTCGTTTATTTACTGTCTGGTTCTTTGCCTACTGCAGGTCTGACACACACGAATCTGACAGGTGCGTATTTGGGTGTTGTATTATGATTATTGTGATATGAGATTCGTTTTGCTATGGAGGTTTAGTGAATTTGTATCGTTTATTGATTTCACTCTCAGTTCATTGTCCATTAATCAAAGTTTTTTTGTTTGTCTACTGAATATTCGTGCTTCCGGTACCTCGCATGGTTTGATTAGGAAGTCCCATCTCATGTTTTATAGGCAGTGCTTACAACAACGCTGGGGAGATTGGCTTGATCATGGTCCATTTTTTTTGTTCTTCAATGATTTGCATATGGTTTACTGATTTTTAAATCATTTTGAAATAATGTAGTTTCTGATGGAAACCGGTTTATGCCATGGCTGATATTTTACTTGTGACCTTGAACTATGAAATTAGCCATTAGATGGATGTTCAAGCATCTATTCGGCCATTGAATGCTTATTAGTTTGGTATGATATGGATCATTTGCTCATACGTATACCTCATCTTGAGTTTGAGCTTTGAATTTAATTATAGGGGAGGCATACAGAGAAATAAAAATTTCATCATTCACTGAGTGTCGGACATATATTTTGGGTGTCAGCCATATATTTCTAGATTCTGATCCTAAGTGGAAGGGAGCTCCATCATCTGTGTTCAACAAAGATGATGTGAGTTATTACCTCTCCATGAGTATATGCATGTCTTTAACCACTTCAAATTGAGGTGTTCTTGGCAATACAACATGCGCATTACTCTCTTCCAAAAAGGAAGTATTGTTGGGTACTTTATGCTTAATTTAACTCATACGCTCTTTCTTACTCTAAATTCCTGAAGTTAGAGATGGAGAGAATGTCGATCTTGGTGATTTTTCGTCCGTTTTACTTGCTTGGTGTAGTTGATCATTTGATTTATTTCTGTTTAATGCTAATACTGTTATCCCAGTTTTTCATACCATGTTCAAAAAAAGGAATAAATTGCTTTTATTACGAAAATTAATGTGACACCTCTTGGCCTATACATCATTATCTAATATTGGTTAATATAGTTGATCATTTTTTTTAATATATAAATGTTGGTCTGTTGCTAGAGTTGTGGTTGAATTGTGGAGGTCCTCAAACATACCAGTATAGATTTTCCAGCTTATCTACTACAGGACAATGGCTTACAAATCTCGCTACCTATTTTACTGTATTGTACATTTTTTGGTTATGTGCTTTGGTGTTTTTAGCTATGTTCAACACACATTTCCCAAATTTTTCCCCAGTTCTATTGAAATTGGATGCATGTTCATATGGCTTCATTTTTGTTGTTTCTCTTAATACTTCACCTTAGGAATTAAATGGCACATTTTTCTGGTCCTTCACCATAGAAATTTGGCGTCCATCTCTAAACAAAAGTGCCATTGCTTATCTCTTCTTCCAGGTTAGGGTTTCTAAACCCCGCTTTATTTGTGCTTTTGGTATACTTTTGCTTATCCGGTGGATGTTTGCGTGTTTACTTCGATTTATTTGGAATGGGTTTGGCTTTATTGGCTTCATTGCCTTTGTCTTATCAACACCATGCCATTCAGTTAGATCCTTTCTAATGAATGTTGCTTTTGAATTTGTAGCGACAACAGGTTAATATGCCCCAGCTTCAGATTACCAGTAGACATTATTTTTAGAGTTTATAATTGTGATTGTGCATCTTTTTTAGCTTGGTGTGGTATTGGATAGTTTTATCAGTTTTATATTTGTTAGAAAATTGGAAAATGAAAGTACTGAGCACTGTTGCATCAATTAACTTGCTCTAATGGGTTTGGAGGGACTCTGGTAGTTAAGGGGTTTCATTCTTCTAATGTGTGTGATACTCAGAAGAGATTATCTTTGAAACATGTTGCACTTGTACGGGTTTCACAATTTGTGTGAAGAATAATAATTAAATGGGGTGATTACTGATAAGAGATGTTCAGTTTTTTTTCTTGCTTATAATCTTAAGTTTTGTTTTGTGTTTTTGTTTTGTTCTGAGTGAATTATCTCTATTGCATTGTCTTCAAAAGACTTCGTATCAAGGTAACCCGCAAACAAAAGAACATGGTGGCGCAGCTTCCGAACGATCATGCACGGCGCAACATTCAACAACATTCCCGTTTGGACCGATCCCTATCAGTATGAGTAAACCGGCCGGTGAACAACACGTATGGACATTCTCGTTGGGGAGTGATCGCCCAACCTTCTGCACGCACCCGGTCCCGACAAATTGACTGGCTCATTTATGATGCTGTAAGTGAACTTCCATTATTTTCCCCCATTCCTTTATTATTGTTCCGTCACAATTTTATATACCTCTTTGTAGCACCATCTCCATAGGAGAATCCGCCCTTTCATTGACCGAGAATTGGTTTCCATTATGGGCGATGACTCATTCGAGCTTAGAAACGAGATCCTCACTAGGCTTGACCATCATACTTCTGAGACAAAGATGCTACGCCGTTTACTCATGCCCCTTGCAGCTGAGGCAGCGCTCTTCGTTTCCCGTCTTTACTCCAATATTCTCTGGCACATCACTAGAATAAAAATTGTTGTCGACGCACTATATGCACCAACCACGCCTCAGAATCCATCCCCGGCAACCGATGAAGGTCCTTCTCAGGCATGCTATGAAGGCGGTGATGCTAATGCCCTTGAAGATGATAGTGGGTCGTTTTCCCCGAGGCATGGGCGTGATTGAACGGACCTCATTGCTTTTCCACACTATTCTATTTTTTTTTTAATGTTGTGTTCTGAAATTTGTACAAGGGTTCAGAAGAGTTGAAACAATAAGTAACTCAACCATATGGGTTGCCCTTGGTTTTTGTTGTTTGTTTGTTGATTTTTTTTTAAATTTTACTTTGTTGTTTATGGAATTTTAAATATAGGTTAGTCAAACATAAAACAAGCATTTCAATGGACTCTTATACGGTTTTGGAATTGGATACTGACATGTAAAATTACCGCACTTGCTGAGGTAAAATAGACAACTCCTCTTCCCTTTATTTTGTTTGATTTGCCTCGCTTTCAAGGGCTACATGTACATCCCAGTGTTCATACGAGATTGAAACCATTGACAACTTATTACAACAAGCACCGCGCATCGCGCGGTGCGTTACCCCTAGTATTTGCTAATACAAGTATTATGTGAACAGGTATTGTTCTTGTAAGAAAATGAACGCTTATATTTTGGGAGCAAATGAAAGCTACCAACCAAGTGAAGCAAATAATTTTTTTACATTTTTAGAATGAATTACTTATAAAGTGAATATAATCTATTAATTTATGAGAATGTATTTGTAAGCTATAAGTTCTTTCAATGTATTTTGTGAGTTTTGTATGTTGAAAATTAAAACTTACTATTATTTTGAAATTATGTTGAAGCTTGAATCTGAAATATACATGTGGTTAGTTGAAACTTGAAAGCTATTTTTCAAAATGTTTTTTTTTTTTGGATTTGGTCTCAACTTTGGGCCCACTCAATGAAGCCCATTGTAAGGCCCATTATGCCGGTTAAATCGGTTAAAAATCGAAACCGATTCTGGTGGTGTTCTCTACTTCATCAGGACTATCGGTTCCGATAATCGGAGTATTGGCCGATACCAATTAAGCGTGTTGGGTCTCGAGGTAGGGTTGAAGATGAACCAACTCGCATCAGAAAATCAATGAAAACCAAGAGACGATTAAAACCATGAAAAAAACTAACAAAGAATGGATTCAAAAGAGAAAAATTCAGCACTATTTCTTACCAAAACAAGAACACCGGTTAACGAATGATTGACTTGAGTCTCCAAGACGCCTACGTATACACATGGGAATAAAATCCACGTAGTTCTTCTCTTTGAGGACTCAAGAACACAAAAATGGAGGTGGGAGCTTGTAATAACCACTCCCGGTCAACGCCAGTCAAACCTGCGAAAAACAGGAAAATTTAAAAATTTTAAGACAAACACTTAATTGAACCTGAAATGACTCCGAGGGTCATACCGGACTTAAGCTGACCCCGTTATCGACCAAAGTGAGTTACGGGGGACTCAGGGCAACTTTCTGATCAATTTGGGAAATGTTGACTTTTCGCTGGAAAAGTCAACCGAGCGACGTTTTGGTCCATTCGAGGACCGTTTTGGATCCAAAAAGCTTAGCCGTCGTCGCATCGGTCTTAGTTGAGCCGTTTCCTTGTAGCCCGTCAAGTTTCATAATTTCTTGGTAAAAGTGCCCGTTCGGGGCCCGAAACGTCCGATTTTCGCGAATCTGATTGGAAAATATCTAGTATATATTTTCCAAAAGGTGTGGGACCCACCTTGCCACTTTTCCAACAAGTGGTGGTGTTAGTTTTGGGGGGGGGATGAAAGAAGAGAGTAAAGGGGGGGTCGGCCACACCTTAAATCAAAAGAAGAAAAAAAAAGAGAAAAAGAAATAGAAAAGAGAAGAGAGAGTTTAGAGAGAGAAGGAGAAGGAGAAGAAGAGAGAAGGAGAAAGAGTTAGGGTTTGGAGAATATCCAACCTTTGGATCGTCTCAAGGCAAGGAGACATCGACTTCCCCTCGTCTTCCTCTTTGGTAAGAACTAAACCGATCGTCGATTTGTTAATTTTCAAATGTTACGGTTTGGTTAAAAATGATTAGTTAGGGTTGTAGTGAGGTTGGGGGTCTGTTAGAGACGTTTCGGAGGTGTTTGGAGGTGAGTTTGGGCGTTTTCCGGTGACCGGAGGCTCGGGAGGAGCTCCGGCCACCGTGGGTGGTGGCCGGCCGGCCATGGGGTGGCTGGCCGGAGCTGGGACCAGCCACCACCATGGTGGCCGGGCCCCAAGGAACCCTAGCCACCCACGGCCTATCTTGGCCGGGTGGGGCCCACGTGCTCGGGTGCTCGGGTTTAGTGTTCGGGTGGTTTAAAACGTCCCCCGGACCATTTATCCATAACCGAATCGAAATTTGGAATTAAATTGGAAAAGTTGTAATTAACGGGTTTTAGAAACTTGAAACGTTAATTAATTGACTCGGAAGTCGGAATTCGATTCCGTCAAGTGCATAGGAACCCTCGAATTATTCTAGGACCGTAGAAACGAAAATGGGAACTTTTGGAGCCCCGGAAGGGCATTTCCAAAACCCGGGCAGATTCGCCATGTCAGGCGAATCAGGCCTTTACGAGTTCTTTATCGACAATGTCGAGTAATTGGGAAGTTTGGGAGTGATTGACATTATCGGGGTTACGTTTGGGCGTTAAGTTCATTAAATTTCAGCTTATTTCCTGCGAGTTTAAAGTACCTTAAATTTGTGTTCTTTTAGATCGTACCGCGGACCGAGGCAAGGGAAAGCTGGGTGAGTGACTGAGGTCACACCGGAGCTCGTTGGTTGGCTTTTGGAGAACTTATACGAGGTAGGGAAAAGTAGCCGGATCTCGGCCCTGACTAGGGAAAGTTAACAGTAGAATTGCATGTGACACCGGGGTGTCGTGGGTTGAGTAGGTTTATTTAAATATTAGAAAAGCATGATACGGGAACGTAGCGAATATGAGAAAAGCATGTGACACTTAGTAGTGTCGTACGAACAGAGAACTTAGCGATATTAGAATTACTGGAGGCATATGACCATGCCCGGAGGTTGACTGTTTACTTTATGTCTTGGGTGGCCATGAGAGCCCGTGTATTATTGTTGGTGTCTTGGGTGCCCATGAGAGCCCGTGTATTATTGTTGGTGTTTTGGGTGGCCATGAGAGCCCGTGTATTATTTTTGGTGTCTTGGGTGGCCATGAGAGCCGTGTATTATTGTTGGTGTCTTGGGTGGCCATGAGAGCCCGTGTATTATTGTTGGTGTCTTCGGTGGCCATGAGTGCCGTGGGGTTGTTGAGCCCGTGAGTTACTGTTGGTGTGTCTTGGGAGGCCATGAGGGCCCGTGGGGTTGTTGAACCCGAGTTTTTACCATTGGAGTCTTGAGTGGCCATGAGTGCTTGTGGAGCGTTAAATTGGTCTTGTTACTGTTAGTTAAACCTTGCTTGTGATTGTGTTTGCCCGAGGTTAGTAACCCGACTTCGTGTCGGGGAGTGGTGTGGAATTCGGCAGGTTACGAGCATTCTTTGGCTGGCCTGATCCGTGTTCGAGTGTCGGCAGGTTACGAGCATTCTTTGGCTGGCCTGATCCGTGTTCGAGTCTCGGCAGGTTACGAGCATTCTTTGGCTGGCCTGATCCGTGTTCGAGTCTCGGCAGGTTGTGAGCATTCTTTGGCTAGCCTGATCCGTGTTCGTGTCTTTGGAGGAGGTCGTAAATGGTTGTGTCGGGTTTACCTTACGTTTTCGAGTGTTGAGTCTGTTGAGGAAGGTAACGGGTGGTGTGTCAGTTGAGTTACTTGAGTTTGGGGATTGTATTCCCGGTTTTGGGTCGGTTGGGGTTTTACCGACTTTGTCTGCTAATTATGCCGTAGTCAGTCTGTTATCCGTGGTGGTGAGCGAACGCTCACCCCTAGCTGCCTTTCCTACATGTACTTGTCGTAGGTCGGACTAGGTGAGCTTCCGAAGCTTGAAGAGCTAGGGGCGGGAGTCCGGGTTACTTTTAGTCTAGCGACGGATAACTCGCATTTTGTCCGCTTGTGGGACGTTTTATTTTGAGTTGTAATTATTATTTTGTTGAACTAAACTGGTATTTTAAAGTGATTTAATGGAAAAGGTTTCAAAGTGTTTATTATTTTAAATGTTTGTGTCCCGAGTTCGGTTCACTGAAATTGGGGCGTGACAGCTTGGTATCAGAGCTCGAGGTTTCACACCTTGGACTGTCCGTCAATTAGGTGGGGAGGGTCAAGTCAGTGTAGGCCCGTCATGTCTTGAGTCTTGTTTTGTTTGTTCGTATGTTGCAGCATTTTGTTGCTGGCATACTAATTGTGTGTGGTTGCGTGAACTGTTTTTAAACTGTCGCGACTCGACTCAGGAGCGCTCCTGTAGTCGAGCGTGACGGTGTTGATGTCAAGTGGGTACAATGTAGTTCGGGGACGCCAGGACCGGGTTGTAACTACCTGATGTCAAGAAATGAGGCTTTCAATGGAGTGTAAAAAGTTTTAAAATTGGTTGGCCCTGTGGGTGGGCGTATGTGACTTTGGTTGGCCCGGTGGGCGTGTGTGGTTATTGCTTGGCCGTGTTGACTTATGATTGAGGTCGGTCTTGAGTCGTCGTGCTTGTGTTATATGTTTAGTGGTCGAGTGTCTGCGACGTACTAAGGTACGGGTCGCTATCGGCAGAGAAAGGTACGAATGCCCTAAGGTAGACATAGCGGGTGTACGTAGTGCGAATCATCACCGCTACGAGATCGGGGTCACTGGTTTGACCCGGAAGGTGAAATGGGAAGGATTGGGTGCCGGCCCGGTAAGGGGCACGGCACGGCCTGAGTGCCGGCCCGGTAAGGGGCACGACACGGCCTGTGTGCCGGCCCGGTAAGGGGCACGGCACGGCCTGGGTGCCGGCCCGGTAAGGGGCACGGCACGTCCTGGGTGCCGGCCCGGTAGGCGGCACGGCACGGCCTGGGTACCGGCCTGGTGGGGGGCACGGCCCGGCTTAGTTGCCGGCCCGGAAGATAGCACGGCCCGGGTCGTGTGCCGGCCTGGTCCAGTGAGCCGCTTTCAAATTTTTGTCGTTGTTGTTGTCTCGTTGTGTGGTTAGGTTGGTCGTCGCGTGTTTTGGTGCACGTTGGTGCGGTCTAGTTGAGGTTTCTTTTACTAATACTAATATTTAAAATATTAATAGCGGGAGCGGTGTGACGTGTTAGTGATAAGCACGCTAGAGCAAACGTAGACCGTGTGAAAGTTAGTGTATTTGAGCTTGTTGTCTTTATTGAGTTCGCAAACTGAACGTTTGCGTGTATCCGTGCAGAGGATACTGACTTATGGCTCGCGGTAGACGAGGACGAGCAGCGGTAACACGGGGTCGGGCGCCCACGCGAGGCAGGCGGGGACGGTCAGCGGGGACATTGGGACGGGTGCCAACCGTTGAGCTCGCCGAGTACGCGGAGGCGCAGGGCACTCCTATCGGAGAAGACAGGAGAAGCGACGCGGGACCGTCTACAGGCACACGCAGTGTTCCGCCGGTCGCGGACCCTCCCGTTATGACTGCGCTGGATGAGCTGACCAGGACAGTCCAGAGTTTGGTGGCGGTCATCGTCAGTCAAGAGTTTGGTGGATACATCAGGTATCGAAGATGGTCGCCGCAGAGTGTCCTTCGCAGCTCACCAGCTGAGGGACAGCGCCTACCACTGGTGGGGGCGTGTGAAGGACATTGTCGGGCACGACTACGACGTCTTCCAGGAGGTGTGTCTGGCACAGTACTTCCCCGAGTCGGCTCGGTTGGAGCGACATCGGCAGTTTCTGGACCTGGAGCAAGAGGGGATGACGGTGGCAGAATACGAGGCCAGATTCACGGCCTTGACCAGATTCGCGCCGGAGATGGTGGTGACCAAGCAGAACCGTTGCCTGCGGTTCGAGGGGGGACTGAGACCGGTGATTCGGGATAAGGTCCTCGCCTTGATGTTGCGGAAGTATACAGATCTCGTGGACACCGCAACGACGGTGGAGCAGGGTATCCGGGATACGGCCAGGACCCGGGAGGTTCGACAGCGGCCGATCAGCTTTGTAGGGCCGTCAGTGTCACGAGACCCGAGGAGGTAGAGGATCGCGGGGTTCTCCCGACCACCAACTCATTAGGGTGGAGCGAGACAGCAAGGGTCGGTGGCGTCCGTGGGACCAGTTGCGATAGAGGGGACGCCGACATGCTATCTCTGCGGGCAGACATGCCACTTGCAGCGAGGGTGCCGAGCGAGAGGAGGGCACGCAGCACTACCAGCGACCAGCCGGACAGGCCAGGGCTCGGGGTCGAGAGCCGACGAGGCCAGCTGTTTCCGGTGCGGCCGGGTGGGACACACGATGGCATGGTGCCGTGAGCCGTTGGAAGCGACATCAGCGCAGCGACCGCAGTAGTCGCGGACAGTACAGTCACCCAGGGGTCGCCCTCGGCAGAGCCAGCAGTCGAGATTCTCACAGCCGTCTACGAGCGCGCCGTTTCCGAGGCAGCAGCAGAGTCATGGGTATTCAGCAGCCAGTGTGCCGGTTCAGAGGCAGCAGTCCTCGCAGGGGAGAGTGTATGCAGTCACCGACTCCAGGGCCCCAGGATCTAGCACGTACCGCGAGACCATCCAGGGTACGTGTTTATTGTATCATTTATGGGCGTTATTCTTATTTGATACCGGGGCGTCGCACTCTTTTATTTCGTTGGGTTGTGCTGAGAGGTTGGGGTTGAGCTTAGAGCCGTTGAGTCCACCCCTGTGCTTGGACACCCCAGTTGGGGGTGGAGTGTCGTTGACTAGGGTCTGTCACGCCTGGGAGATTAGAGTCGCAGACTGTCCTTGCCCCGGTGATCTTCTCGTACTGGGAATGACGACCTTTGATGTGATCTTGGGAATGGATTGGCTGTCGAGGTAGCGAGCCAATATTGATTGCTACATGCGACGAGTGACAGTGTCAGTGGGCAGTACGAAGGTGACGTGTGTTTTGGGTAGTAAGAGTGGGGTCCTCCTGTCGGCGTTGTCCGCTGAGGAGGAAGTATCGGCTGTGCAGAGCCGAGAGTTACCGAGAGTGGTATGTGAGTTCCCCAGGGTCTTTCCTGAGGAGTTGAGCGGGTTGCCACCGGTTCGTGAGGTGTAGTTCGGGATTGACCTAGTACCGGGAATGGCGGCGTTATCGATGGCGCCTTACAGGTTTGCGCCGGCAGAGTTGACCGAGCTGAAGCGTCAGCTAGAGGAGCTTCAGCAGAAGGGGTTTATCCGTCCGAGTGTATCGCCGTGGGGAGCACCATCACTCTTCGTGAAGAAGAAGAGCTACGGATGTGTATAGATTACCGGAAGCTGAACCGGGTTACGGTGAAGAAACGATACCCGATGCTGAGGATCGATGACTTGTTCGACCAGTTGAGAGGGTCGACCTGCTTCTCGAAGATCGATCTGCGATCCGGTTATTATCAGTTGCGATTCCGTGAGGGGGACGTCGCAAAGACTGCATTCCGGACACGCTTTGGGCACTACGAGTTTCTGGTGATGCCATTCGGACTGACGAACGCACCTGCAGCGTTCATGGACCTGATGAACAGCATCTTCCGGTCGTACTTAGATCAGTTTGTGGTGGTGTTCGTGGACGACATCCTGATCTACTCGCAGAACGAGGCGGCACATAAGTCACATCTGAGGGCTGTTCTGACACTACTGCGCGAGCAGCAGCTATATGCCAACCTGGAGAAGTGCGAGTTCTGGCTCACTGAGGTGAAATTCATCTGTCACATCGTGTCCCGTGACGGCATCCTGGTCGATCCGTCGAAGATCGACGCGGTCTCGAAGTGGGCACGGCCCACGAGTGTCTTCGAGATCCGCAACTTTCTGGGGTTGGCAGGCTACTATCGACGATTTGTCCAGGACTTTGCGCGACTAGCCGCACCGATGACTCTGTTGACGCGCAAGGGAGTCGGGTTTGTGTGGACAGAGGATTGTGAGCGTGCATTCGCGGAGTTGAAGACTCGGCTGACTACCTCTCCAGTAATAGTAGTGCCCGAGTGAGGGATCGGGTATGATGTCTACTGTGATGCGTCCGGAGAGGGACTGGGCTGCGTACTGATGCAGTTGGGCAGAGTTGTGGCTTATGGCTCCAGACAGTTGAAGACGCATGAGCGCAACTACCCTACCCACGACTTAGAGCTGGCAACAGTCGTGTTCGCGCTTAAGGGCTGGCGATATTATCTTTATGGCGAGGGGTTTCAGGTGTTCTCGGATCACAAGAGCCTCAAGTACATATTTTCCCAGCGAGACCTGAACATGCGCCAGCGGCGGTGGATGGAGCTACTCGAGGAGTACGACTTCGAGCTACACTACCATCCAGGTAAGGCGAACGTGGTCGCCGACGCCTTGAGTAGGAAATCGGTTCCGAGCCTCGCCAGCATATCAGTCCGAGAGTGGGACATGATGGGGGAGCTGAGCACGTTCGGGCTTGAGCTATAAGAGGTTACTGGTGGCATGGCCATGTGCTCATTAGTGGCTCAGCCCTCACTGCTTGCCCAAGTGTTGGAGGCGCAGTCGGAGGACGTCGAGACGGCAGAGATCCGAGAGAGGGTCATCAACGGCGACGAGGTAGTAGGTTGGGAGATCAGTACAGATTGGGGGCTACGGTACCGAGGAGGGTTGTTCGTGCCGGGAAACTGTAGAGGCGACGTGTTGCGAGAGGCACATCATTCGCGTCTTACAGTGCACCCGGGGGGCACCAAGATGTACCGAGACCTCAGGTGGCACTTCTGGTGGCGCGGGATGCGGAGAGCAGTTGGAGAGTTTGTGTCGAGATGTCTCGTCTGTCAGCAGGTGAAAGCCGAGCATCAGCGTCCCGCAGGATTGTTGCAGCCACTGCCGATTGCTCAGTGGAAGTGGGAGCATATCACGATGGACTTCGTGTGTGGGCTACCGAGATCGCCGAAGGGAAACGACGCCGTATGGGTGGTAGTCGACCGGTTGACCAAGTCGGCCCATTTCCTAGCTATGAGGATGACGGATCTGGTCCACAAGTTGAGCAGCATGTACATTCAGGAGATAGTGCGTCTCCATGGGGTCCTAGTGTCGATAGTGTCTGACAGGGATCCCCGTTTCACGTCCAGGTTTTGGCCGAGTCTGCAGAAGGCGTTGGGGACCGAAGTTCTACTCAGTACAACACATCATCCCCAGACAGACGGTCAGTCCGAGCGCACTATTCAGATCTTGGAAGACATGCTGCGGGCATGTGTGCTGGATTTTAGGGTATCTTTGGAGACCCATCTGCCGCTGGCCGAGTTCGCCTACAACAACAGCTTCCAGGCCAGTATCGGGATGACACCGTTCGAAGTGTTGTATGGGAGGCCATGTCGATCGCCAGTGTGTTGGGCAGAGGTGGGGGACAAGAGTCTGTTGGGGCCAGATCTTGTCAGAGAGACGACGGAGAAGGTCGCGCTGATACGCGATCGGTTGAGGACCGCGCAGAGTCGGTAGAAGAGTTATGCCGACAGGCGACGTCGACCTCTTGATTTTGCAGTCGGGGATCACGTGTTCTTGAAGGTGAGCCCGAGGAAGGGGCTGGTACGGTTCAGACGCAGCGGGGGCAAGTTGGCTCCGCGGTACATTGGCCCGTTCGAGATCTTGGGCAGAGTGGGAGCAGTGGCTTATCGTCTGGCGTTACCACCGCAACTTGGGAGAGTCCATAACGTCTTCCACGTGTCCCAGTTGCGGCAGTACAACGCAGACCCCTCCCATGTCATCGAGTGGACGGATATCGAGGTGGCTGACGATGTCTCCTATGAGGAACGGCGGGTTCGGATCATGGATACACGGGAGCAGGTACTGCAGGGAGGCAAGATTATACGCCTAGTACGGGTGTAGTGGAGGCATCACGGGGCAGAGTCGACTTGGGAACGCGAGGACGAGGTTCGCACGAAGTACCCCGACCTGTTCGACTCCCGAGGTACGTCTGTTTTAAATTTCGCGGACGAAATTCCTTTAAGGGGGGTAGATTGTAATAACCACTCCCGGTCAACGCCAGTCAAACCTGCGAAAAACAGGAAAATTTAAATTTTTTAAGACAGACACTTAATTGAACCTGAAATGACACTGAGGGTCATACCGGACTTAAGTTGACCCCGTTATCGACCAAAGTGAGTTCCGGGGGACTCAGGGCAACTTTCTGATCAATTTGGGAAATGTTGACTTTTTACTGGAAAAGTCAACCGAGCGACGTTTTGGTCCATTCGAGGACCGTTTTGGATCCAAAAAGCTTAGCCGTCGTCGCAGCGGTCTTAGTTGAGCCGTTTTCTTAAAAAGAAATAGAAAAGAGAAGAGAGAGTTTAGAGAGAGAATGAGAAGGAGAAGAAGAGAGAAGGAAAAAGAGTTAGGGTTTGGAGAATATCCAACCTTTGAATCGTCTCAAGGCAAGGAGACATCGACTTCCCCTCGTCTTCCTCTTTGGTAAGAACTAAACCGATCGTCGATTTGTTAATTTTCAAATATTAGGGTTTGGTTAAAAATGATTAGTTAGGGTTGTAGTGAGGTTGGGGGTTTGTTAGAGACGTTTTGGAGGTGTTTGGAGGTGAGTTTGGGCGTTTTCCGGTGACCGGAGGCTCGGGAGGAGCTCCGGCCACCGTGGGTGGTGGCCGGCCGGCCATGGGGTGGCTGGCCGGAGCTGGGACCAGCCACCACCATGGTGGCCGGGCCCCAAGGAACCCTAGCCACCCACGACCTAGCTTGGCCGAGTGGGGCCCACGTGCTCGGGTGCTCGGGTTTAGTGTTCGGGTGGTTTAAAACGTCCCCCGGACCAATTATCCATAACCGAATCGAAATTTGGAATTAAATTGGAAAAGTTGTAATTAACGGGTTTTAGAAACTTGAAACGTTAATTAATTGACTCAGAAGTCGGAATTCGATTCCGTCAAGTGCATAGGAACCCTCGAATTATTCTAGGACCGTAGAAACAAAAACGGGAACTTTTGGATCCCCGGAAGGGCATTTCCAAAACCCGGGCAGATTCGCCATGTCGGGCGAATCGGGCCTTTACGAGTCCTTTATCGACAATGTCGAGTAATTGGGAAGTTTGGGAGTGATCGACATTGTCGGGGTTACGTTTGGGCGTTAAGTTCATTAAATTTCAGCTTATTTCCTGCGAGTTTAAAGTACCTTAAATTTGTGTTCTTTTAGATCGTACCGCGGACCGAGGCAAGGGAAAGCTGGGTGAGTGACTGAGGTCACACCGGAGCTCGTTGGTTGGCTTTTGGAGAACTTATACGAGGTAGGGAAAAGTAGCCGGATCTCGGCCCTGACTAGGGAAAGTTAACAGTAGAATTGCATGTGACACCGGGGTGTCGTGGGTTGAGTAGGTTTATTTAAATATTAGAAAAGCATGATACGGGAACGTAGCGAATATGAGAAAAGCATGTGACACTTAGTAGTGTCGTACGAACAGAGAACTTAGCGATATTAGAATTACTGGAGGCATATGACCATGCCCGGAGGTTGACTGTTTACTTTATGTCTTGGGTGGCCATGAGAGCCCGTGTATTATTGTTGGTGTCTTGGGTGGCCATGAGAGCCCGTGTATTATTGTTGGTGTCTTGGGTGGCCATGAGTGTCGTGGGGTTGTTGAGCCCGTGAGTTACTGTTGGTGTGTCGGAGGCCATGAGGGCCCGTGGGGTTGTTGAACCCAAGTTTTTACCGTTGGAGTCTTGAGTGGCCATGAGTGCCTGTGGAGCGTTAAATTGGTCTTGTTACTGTTAGTTAAACCTTGCTTGTGATTGTGTTTGCCCGAGGTTAGTAACTAAAGGTATGTTTCTAAAGGTTGGGACCCACAAGACACTTGTCAGAAATATGGTGGTGGTTGGTTTTTAAATTAAAGAAAAAGAAGGATGAGTGGTAGTTTAGTAATTAAGAGGTAGTGGTTGGTAATTTGAACAAAACAAAAGGAAAGGAAGACATGAGTGTTCGGCCACACTTAGAAAAAAATGAGAATTAGAGTGAGAAAGTGGAGAGAGGAAAGAGAAGGAGAAAATGGAGAAAAAGAGAAGAAAGGGTGTAGGGTTTGTCGATCTCCCGACGATCCAACCGACGGATCGTCTCAACGATTGAAGAATCAAGCTCCTGTCATCATTCCCTACGGTGAGAACCTATTCGATTTTCGTTTTGATACGTTTGAAAGTTAGGGTTTGGGCTTAAACGGGTTAAATATGGATGAGTAGAGGTGTAGGGTTCGTTGGGAACGTTTTGGAGCGAAAAGGATCGGTTTCCGGTGATCGGAGGCTCGGGGGAGCTCCAGCCACCGTGGGTGGTGGCTGGCCGGAGCAAGAACCGGCCACCATGGTGGTGAACCGGTCCAGCCACCCACGGGTCTTGATGGTCGGGTGGGGCCCACTTGTTCGGGGCTCGGGTTTTCGTGTTCGGATGGTTTAGGACGATCCCCAAGTCGTTAACTCACACCCGGAACGAATTTTGGAATTAAATTGTCAAAGTTGGGAATTTCGGGTTTAGAAACTTTAAACGCGAATTAAATTGCTCGGAAGTCGGAAATTGATTCCGTCGATTGCATTGGAACCCTTGAATTATTCTAAGAGCGTAGAAACGAAAACGGGAATTTTCGGAGCCCGGAAGGGCGTTTTCCAATCCCGGGCAGATTCGCCGAGCCGGGCGAATTGGGCCTTTCAGGGCCCGTTGTTGACAATGTCGAGTAATTGGGAAGTTTGGGAGTGATCGACATTACCGGGGTTGCGTTTGGACGTCAAATTCTTTAATTCAGTTTTGCCTGCGAACTTAAAAAAGTGCTTTAATTGTGATCTTGTTAGATCGTGCCGAGGACCGCGAAAAGGGAAAGCTAGGCGAGTGATCGCGAGCACGCCGAAGCTTGGGCGTGGACTTTTGTGGAAGCGTTACGAGGTAGGGAAAAGTAGCTGGATCTCGGCCTTGACTAGGGAAAGTTAACAGTAGAAATGCATGTGACACCTAGTGGTGTCGTAGGATGAGTAAGTTTATCGAACACTAGAAATACAGGCGACACTTAGTGGTGTCGTATGATACGTGAACGTATCGAACAATAGAAAGGCATGTGACACTTAGTAGTGTCGTAGGATAAGTGAGCTTATCGAACAATAGAAATACTGGTGGCATTTGGTTGTTCCCGGAGGTTGATTGAATTGTTTGTGGTTGTGGGTGGCCATGAGTGCCCGTGGGGAGTTGAACCCGTATTTTACCGTTGTGTGTCTTGGGTGGCCATGAGTGCCCGTGGGGAGTTGAATTCGTATTTTACCGTTGCGTGTCTTGGGTGGCCATGAGTGCCGGTGGGGAGTCGAACCCGTATTTTACCGTTGCGTGTCTTGGATGGTCAGGTGTGCCTTTGGGGTGTTGGACCCGTGTTTTTACTATTTGTGTGTCGTGGGTGGCCATGTGTGCCTTTGGGGTGTTGACCCGTGTATTATTGTTGGTGTGTCGTGGGTGGCCATGTGTGCCTTTGGGGTGTTGGACCCGTGTTTTTACTGTTTGTGTGTCGTGGGTGGCCATGTGTGCCTTTGGGGTGTTGACCCGTGTATTACTGTTGGTGTGTCGTGGGTGGCCATGTGTGCCTTTGGGGTGTTGACACGTGTATTACTGTTGGTGTGTCGTGGGTGGCCATGAGTGCATTTGGGGTGTTGACCCGTGTATTACTGTTGGTGTGTCGTGGGTGGCCATGTGTGCCTTTGGGGTGTTGACCTGTGTATTACTGTTGGTGTGTCGTGGGTGGCCATGAGTGCCTTTGGGGTGTTGAACCTTGGGTGTTGATTGTGATTGCCTGAGGTTGGGGGGCCGCCTGACAATAAAGGGGTCTTGTGGTCGCGCGCGTGGGGGTTGGCTAGCCTTCCGACTAACCATCGGTAAAGTTGTGCATTCTTCTGCGACGAGGTTGGCGGCCCGCCTAACAATAAAGGGGTTCTGTGGTCGCGCGCGTGGGGGTTGGCTAGCCTTCCGGCTAACCACCGGTAAAGTTGTGGATTCTTCGGCAATGGAGGGCGGCTCCCCTTCCGACTAGCTATCGGAGAAGTATTGCGGAATATATTGCCAACAGGTCGATCGCCTGGCCCGACTGCGTTCGGGGAAAGTTGCGTGGGGCAGGCTCGAGCCCAGCCGGTTAGCAACCGGCACTGAGCAGCTGGAGTGCGATCCTTTGTGATCTTCTTTGCCGTGTGCGATCCTTTGTGATCTTGTTTGCCGTGTGCGATCCTTTGTGATCTTGGGTGTTGCGTGATTATTATTCGTGTTTTGGGTTGAGGTCGTAACCGCTGTGTCGGGTCTACATTATGTGTCCGGGTGTTGAGTTGGTTGGGGAAAGTAACAATTTTCGTGTGACTGTCGGGTCACTTGAGCTTGGGGATAGTAGTCCCCGGTGCTTGGTTTGTTGTTGGTGTTTCCGGCATTTTCTGCTAGTATGCCGTAGTCAGTCTGGTATCCGTGGCGGTGAGCGAACGCTCACCCCTAGCTGCTTTTCCTACAGGTACTGGTCGCGAGACGGACTAGGGGAACTCTCGAAGCTTGAAGAGCTGGGAGCGGGAGTCCGGGTTTTTGGGAGTTTAGCGACGTACGCTTTGTTTTTGTCCGCTTGTTTTGGACGTATTTTCAGTTGTAAAATACTATTTTGATTAACTTAAGTGGTGAATTTAAGTGGTTTATTAAAATGTTTCAAAATCGTTTTACTGTTTTAGCGTTCGCGTTCCGGGTCCGATTATACCGAATTCGGGGCGTGACACAAACACTCCTTGGTCTAAGGATACATGACAAGCTACGACACTGAATATGTTCATGACTTAATCTATGGCACATATTCAGGGCGGGTCGTCCAATATCATGTCCCACATGATATCTATGATTAGACTCCGAAATCTTATTCCAATGACTAACAGAACGTAAGCCATAAAGATCCATCTTTCATACTATTTGCTTTTAATGAAGCTTTGTTGACTAGGGACCCATCGAGTGTGATCTATCTCGACCTATGGTTCTATTCACATTGTGGGCATAGATCAGATCACACATCGATATATTACTCCAACACATAAGTAATATAAAGCCGCTTTAATTTTATTGTTAACGATGATATATACATTTGGACATTTTGGATTGAACTACGGGCACTAAGACTAACAATCTCCCACTTGCCCTAGTTCCAATCTAAACTCTAATATGTCCCCATCGACTTTACAATTCTAACATGTTTAGGCAGCGACAAAGCCTTAGTCAAAGAGATGGTTATGTTATCATCTGTTGCAACATAGGTTATCTTCACTTCACCTCGGTTCAGTATTTTTCTGATGAGGTGGATACGTCGCAGTACATGTTTGGATTTGTTATGCGATATGGGCTTTTAGCTTGCCCAATGGCCCTTGTGTTGTCGCTAAATGGATTCACCGGGCTAAATGGGTTTTTAATTACACCCAACTCTGCTGTGAATTTCCAAATGCACATAGCCTCCTTAGCAGCTTCAGCAGCATCCATGTACTTGCCCTCTGTCATAGATTCGGCGACGGTGTCTTGTTTACGCTCTCCCAACTAAAGCTCTGCCATTCAGCGCAAACACATATCCTGACTAACTTCTAAAGTCATCTGGATTTGTCTTGGTAAACTAGCGTCTACTTATCCTTCGACGACTAGTTCAACATCATCTTTCCTCCGGGTTAGACTGATGTCTACTGGTACAATATAAGGCTTACGAGACGTCCGGTCTCGTACATGTCATGGCATATATGATCGATCCTACCCCCAGGCGCATGGGATTCGCATCATCCTTTTCAGCTCATCAGGTGTCTTAGGACACTGAGTCTTGCTGAGAGGAATGCCATGACTAGTGGGTAAGAGTCCTTTCTTTGAATCGAGCATTGAACTTACTCAATGCCTTGTTCACATAGGTTCCCTGAATTAAATCCAAGACCCTCTTGGTGTTGGGTCTCGTGGTAGGGTTGGAGATGAACCAACTCGCAGCGGAAAATCAATGAAAACCAAGAGACGATTAAACCATGAAACAACTAACAAAGAATGGATTCACAAGAGAAAAATTCAGCACTATTTCTTACCAAAACAAGAACACCGGTTAACGAATGATTGGCTTGAGTCTCCAAGACGCCTACGTATCCACATGGGAATCAAAGCCACGTAGTTCTTCTCTTTGAGGACTCAAGAACACAAACATGGAGGTGGGAGCTTGCCAAACCCGAAATGGCCATGGAAGAGGGAGAGAAAATGTGTTTCCTATTCTTGTCTTGTCTTTGTTATGTTGAAAAAAGATGACTTAAACATAACAAAACTCATACTTGTCCAACTAAAGGCATGGGACAAGTATGGTGTCAAGTAAGGTGTAAATAGGACAAAGTATGGCAAGACAAGATTGGGTTAGGTGGTGAATCACCAACACCTTAATCCTTGTCTTACTTACTTAGTACTAATTAATCAAGACTTGATTAATTAGTTCCACGGGCCTTGGTTGCATGGGCCTTTCATGGGCCTCTTGGAACATGGCCCGTGGCCATTTCCAACGAGGTCCCGTGATTCGCTCATCGCCTCCAAGCCTTCCATACCTGAAATGTCCAACATTATTCGACGCGATCAATCCCAAGACTCCAAGCCTTGTCTCGATCCGTAAAGTCCTATTCACTTACGGGCACATGACCCAAAACCCAGTTTTGGTCATGTCCCGAGACAACTCCCTTTTGGCCATTCTCCATATATGTGTCAATGAGTTTCATCCTCTGGTGTGACCCTTAGGTTTATGCATGTCAATAGATAAACGTAAAATCCCATTTTACTTGATCCTATTTAAGTGGCAACTAACGAGACTTTAGTATTGCTTGACACTGCATAGCGAATCGACCCTGTCGATTCTAACCTTTCTGTCGTCCCTGTCATTATCCTTTTATCTCCGATATCCTGATTGAGATAAGGCATAGAGCCATCATCCTTATTATTCTCAATCACCGTTCCTTGATATGTGAGTTGACTGAAGATATGATACCCAGTATCATGTGCATGGCCATGCTATTCTTTCAGTCACTCTCGATCAAGCGGCCGAGAACCGATATCTTTCCCATACCTCAGTATGAGGGATAAATCCCTTAGCCGCCTTTCGTGTCACTCATGTAGCCCGTCCCCAAGCCAATCCTGGCCGTTATGGAAGCCTTGTTACGGACAACGTTAGGCTCAGGTCAAACTCAGTTGTTGACTACATAGCAATCACAAAGACTCCTTGGTCTAAGGATACATGACAAGCTACGACACTGAATATGTTCATGACTTAATCTATGGCACATATTCAGGGCGGGTCGTCCAATATCATGTCCCACATGATATCTATGATCAGACTCCGGAATCCCATTCCAATGACTAACAGAACGTAAGCCATAAAGAGCCATCTTTCATACTAGTCGCTTCTAGTGAAGCTTTGTTGACTAGGGACCCATCGAGTGTGTTCTATCTCGATCTATGGTTCTATTCGCATGGTGGGCATAGATCAGAGCACACATCGATATATTACTCCAACACATAAGTAATATAAAGCCGCTTTAATTTTATTGCTAACGATGATATGTACATTTGGACATTTAGGATTGAACTACGAGCACTAAGACTAACACTTGGTGCAATCTCTACATATCTTAATCCCTAAGATATAAGATGCATCACCTAAGTCATTTATTTAAAAACACTTCCTCAACCAAGCTTTAGTCTAGTGAAAGGTTGGGATGTCGTTTTCAATGAGCACCAGAAAGGTAATCGTGCTCCCACTAGCCTTCCATAAACGCAAGATTCATCCTCGTTCTTGATTAAGCCAAATCCAATTACAACTTCATCAAAACGAAGGTTCCAACTCGGGGAAGCTTGTTTCCCTCCATAAATGGATTTCAACAACTTACAAATCTTTCCCATATTCTTCGGATCGACAAAACCTTGTGGCTAACGTCCTCAGTCAAACTTCCAATTAGGAAAGCGGTTTTGACATCCACTTTCCATATCTCGTAATTATGATACGCAATTATGTCAAGAAGAATTTGGATCGATTTTGACCATAACCCCTAGGGAGAAGGTTTCCTCATAGTCAGTCCATTGGATCTGCCTATAACCTTTCGCCACCAGTCGAGCTTTGTAGGTTAGAGGGTTGCCGTCCATGTCCATCTTCACCTTGAAGACCCATTTGCATCCGATGGTCCTCACACAATTGATGGGATCAACCATTTCCCAGACTTGGTTGTCCGACATGGATTGCATTTCCTCCTTCATGGCTCTCAGCCATAACTCGGAGTCGGGCCCATCCATGACTTCCTGAAAGGTGGTTGGATCATCGTGATCCACCATGACTTCATTGTCTCCTCCGGATACCATATCTTGGAGGTGGACGACTGATCCTTGCAGATCGCCTTGGAACTTTCGGAATTGTAATAGGAATTGGTTCTTACTCTACGACCATCTCTGGCTCCCTTTCTACTGTATTTAGACGGATCTGTACCATTATGAATTTCTTCGGGATGCACAGTCCTCTCAATGACGTCTTTGGAAACAAAACTTCTTTTCCATAAAGACCCCACCCCAAGTGACGAACACCATGTTCTCACTAGGTTTGTAGAAAGTAGAATCCCCTTGTTGCTTTGGGATACCCCACGAAGGTGCATATCTCAGATCTTGGTTCGAGCTTAGTCGAAACCAAATGTTTCACTTAAGCCTCGCAATCACAAATCTTTAGGAAGGACAAAGTGGGCATCTTCACATGCAATTTCTAAAATGGTGTCCTTTCCATAACCTTCATCGGAGCCCGATTCACAATGAATGCGGTCGTATCTAGAGCATAACCCCATAAAGAGATTGGGAGATCAGTCCAACTGATCATGGATCAGACTGTATCCAATAACGTCTGATTTCTCCGCTCGGACACAACATTCAAATGTGGTGTTCCGGGAGGAGTCCATTCTGAAAAGATCTCGCTCTCCACCAGATGATCTAAAAACTCTATGGTTAAGTATTTTCCACCTCGATCCAATTGAAGTGTCTTAATACTTTTCCCGAGCCGGTTTTCTACTTCAGTCTCTTGAATTATTTGAATTTATCAAAAATCTTTCAGACTTATGTCTTATTGAACAGACATAACCATATCTACTATAATCGTTAGTAAATGTGATGAAGTAGCTACAACCCCTCTTGGCTAGCGAACCTATTGGTGTACACACATCCGAGTGTATCAGCCCCAATAAATCACCCGCCCTTTCACCGCAACCGATAAAGGGCGCTTTAGTCATTTTGCCCATCAAACAAGCATTGCACCTATCGATCGAATGGAATTCGAATGGACCTGAAAGCCCGCACTTTTGAAGTGTTGATAGGCGCTTCTTGTTTTTGCAGCCCAAATGACAGTGCCATAACAGAGTTAGGTTTAAATCGTTGTAATTAGACCTCTTGGTATTAACCTAATATATAGAACTTGAGGCATTGTTACCCATATCAAATATGTGCAATCCTCCAACCAAGTTAGTATAGCATAAAATATATCATTGCATATAACATTCAAAACTCCATTTCCAATATTAACATTATATTCTTCCTTGTCAAACACGAATACAGATATAATATTCCTACTGAAAGTATGTATGCAATATACATTATACAATACTAAGACAAGGCCACTTGGTAAAGCATGACTCGTGGATCCTACAGCAGTTGCCACAACTCTGAGGTCCACTTCGTGCTTTCCAAACCTCTCCTACTTTCAGCCACTATACGTTAGTGCATGTGTGAGATTCAGTCCTAGTATCTAATACCCATAAATCTTTGGAAGTAGAGAGATATAGATCTATATAATTAATATTGGATGAAGGCACGGTCTCACCGCCCTTCCTTAGATCATCCAGGTTTCCTGATAAAGGCGCAGTCCTACTGCCCTTCTTCAGATCATCCAGGCTATCTAATGAAGGCACAATCCCATTGTCCTTCTTCAGATCAGCCGTGAACTTCCTATAATTCTGGTTCCAATGACCGGGTTGTGTTAGTCTTAGTGCCCGTAGTTCAATCATAAATGTCCAAATGTATATATCATCATTAGCAATAAGATTAAAGCGGCTTTCTATTACTTATGTGTTGGAGTAATATATCGATGTGATTTCTGATCTATGCCCACCATGCGAATAGAACCATAGATCGAGATGGATCACACTCGATGGGTCCCTAGTCAATAAAGCTTCACTAGAAGCGACTAGTATGAAAGATGGCTCTTCATGGCTTACGTTCTGTTAGTCATTGGAATGGGATTCCGGAGTCTGATCATAGATATCATGTGGGACATGATATTGGACGACCCGCCCTGAATATGTGCCATAGATTGAGTCATTAACATATTCAGTGTCGTAGCCTGTCATGTATCCTTAGACCAAGGAGTCTTTGTGATCACTATGCAGTCAACAACTAAGTTTGACCTGAGCCTAACGTTGTCCGTAACAGGGCTTCCATAACGGCCAGGATTGGCTTGGGGACGGGTTGCATGAGTGACACGAAAGACGGCTAAGGGATTTATCCCTCATACTGAGGTATGGGAAAGATATCGGTTCTCGGCCGCTTGATCGAGAGTGACTGAAAGAATAGCATGGCCATGCACATGATACTAGGTATCATATATTCAGTCATCTCACATATCAAGGAACAGTGATTGAGAATAATAAGGATGACGACTCTATGCCTTATCTCAATCAGGATATCGGAGATAAAAGGATAATGACAGGGAGGACGGAAAGGTTAGAATCGATTGGTTCGATTCGCTATGTAGTGTCAGGCAATACTAAAGTCTCGTTAGTTGCCACTTATATAGGATCAAGTAAAATGGGATTTTACGTTGATCTATCGACATGCATAGACCTAAGGGTCACACCGAAGGATGAAACTCATTGACACATTTATGGAGAATGGCCAAAAGAGAGTTGTCTCGGGACATGACCAAAACTGGGTTTTGGGTCATGTGCCCGTAAGTGAATAGGACATTACGGATCAAGACAAGGCTTGGAGTCTTGGGATTGATCGCGTCGGATAATGTTGGACATTTCCGGTATGGAAGGCTTGGAGGCGATGAGCACGTCACGGGACCTCGTTGGGAATGGCCATGGGCCATGTTCCAAGAGGCCCATGAAAGGCCCATGCAACCAAGGCCCATGGAACTAATTAATCAAGTCTTGATTAATTAGTACTAAGTAAGCAAGACAAGGATTAAGGTGTTGGTGATTCACCACCTAACCCATCTTGTCTTGCCATACTTAGCACCATGCTTGTCTTACTTCACACCATGCTTCACACCTTACTTGTCCTTGATGGTTGTTGATGGTTTAAGTCATCTTTTTCCTACAACAAATCACAAGACAAGAATAGAAACACAACTTCTCTCCCTCTCACACTACAATTTCGAGTTTGGCACTTTTCCCCCCTCTTGTTGTGTTCTTGAGTCATCTAAAGAAGAACTACGTGGCTTTGATTCCATTTGGATACGTAGGCGTCTTGGAGACTCAAGCCGATCATCGTTTCTTTGGTGTTCTCTTCCTTTTCTTGAACTAGTTGGTAAGGAAACATCCATATTGTTTATTCTCTTGTGTATCTAATATTTGGTAGTGTTCTATGACATGGTCTCGAGTTATTTCCGCTGCAAGTATGTGTTCATACCCTCCATCGAGACCCAACAGTGGTATCAGAGCCGTGCTACCTTCGGGATTCACAAGAGAACTTTCGGTTTTGCTTGCTAGTTTCGGTTTTGCATGTTAATTTGCTAAATTGTTTGATAACATGTTTTAAATTCTTGTTTATGGGTTTAATGCATGAAAAATGAATTTTTGAAAAGTTTATCAAATCTGGAATTTTTGAAAAAAATTTGATTTTTCGGGTCTCGGGAGCGGGACTCTCGGGGAGCCGAAACCGGGACCGAACGGGGCTCCGTTGGACGGAGCTAGGCCAAGCATGACCATTGGATGGTCAATATGCCGAGCTAAACCGTTTTGTTAGTCATGACGAGTTTGGAACCGTCTTGATGAACTCAAAAATCAAATGTTCAAAAGTTTCAATTTTGAACGGTTTCGATAAACCGAGTATCAAAAATTTTCGAAACTTGGCAATTAATTAAAACCGGAAAATCACATGATGTTTGATAACATGCTTGTTTGATAACACGATGTGTGATGTGATGTTGGCATGGTGTACATAATAGCCCCGAGTTTGATTTAATTATTTATCGCTTTTCACGGCCTGCGAGCCGTTAGAGTTAGCGTGTAATTATTTTTTCGAGGTGTGGTCGTCGTACCACTTATTTGTAATATTTATTAATTCCCGACCTGCGAGTCGTGTATTAAATTGTAATATTTTACTCAAGACGAAGAAAGGGCGAAAAGGTCATTTGGTGGCTTCTCGGGTTTTGACATCGGCTTGGAGTCGGTGGAGCTCAAGAAGCTAGTGGGAGTTAGTTCAGTGGGCTATTATGTACATATTTAACGCTTTATGCTTGGTTTAGTTTTTGCATGATATTTTCTATGTGTTTTAGAATTGCATGCTTAACTTAATTTACCGAGCATATCACCTCACATGCAAAGATAAAATTGGTTTTAATCATTGTCTGTGAGCCCTTAGAATCGTCATTACATTGGATGTAGTTGACGGGTTCGAAGGAAGAATTACATTGGATGTAATTGGAGGCATCATTACATTTGGAATGTAGTTGATGTGCTCATCGCATCTAGGATGTGCCAAAAGTTTAAAACACAACCGGACAAGTAAAAACGGGTCATGTCCGATACCTCCCAATTATCAACACCTTACTACCTCCCCGTCCTATGGGTGTCGTGCGCATTAGCGGAGCATCCATGGGAAAGCGGGGTAGTAGGTTTGGACGACATGTGTAGGTGTCGTGCGCATTAGCGGAGCACCCACATAGTGACGGGCCATAGTTGAAAATTGGTGGACCCGACTACGATTCTCAGCCTGAGGTTGAGCTAGGGTATCAGATAGGGTAAGCCGTGTACATGAGTACATACCCTAGCCAAGAGTCACATTGGATGTGATTGGATGGAGTCCTACCTACATAGCTCGATTAAGTAGTGAGCATTAGTTCAGCTTAATCGGGTGAATCAAGGATCTTGGTTTTAGGTTCTAAAGGTTTAGAATCAATTGGTTGGTGTTTGAACTTGATCTTCATAAAATTTATTCAGTTTACTGATTATATTTTGTTTGTCGTGTAGATCAAATGGCAAGTACTTCAGCGAACAATAGTAGTTTGTCACTAAAAACCATTCTTGATAGGATCAAGCTAAGTGGGACAAACTACTTGGACTGGGACAGAAACTTGAGGATAGTCCTCAAATTCGAGCGCAAAGAATATGTCCTAGACCAGGCTATCCCTGAGGAGCCAGCTAATAATGCCATTAGGGCCGTTAAGGATGCATACCAAAAGCACCTTAGCGATTCTATAGATGTGGCATGTATTATGCTGGGCTGCATGGAGTCTGATCTCCAAGACCAGTTCATGGAGTACTCTGATGACCCCTATACTATGATGGGGATCATAAAGGGTATGTTCAAGGAAAGGGCACGTATCGTGAGATACAATGTCCTTAATGAACTTCTCTCCTGCAAAATGTCAGCAGGAGTCTCCGTGGGTCCTCATGTCCTAAAGATGAAGGGGCATCTCGAACATCTTAATCGACTGGGTCTTAAGATAGAGAACGAGATGGCAGCGGATGTGGTTCTGCGTTCCCTTCCTCGTTCATATGCTACGTTCGTCATGAACTATCATATGCACGATATGGACAAGACCATTTCAGAGTTGCATGGAATGTTGGTAACTGCTGAAAAGAACGTCAAGGATCAGGGATCCAAGGATGTTCTGATGGTCAGACAGGGAAACAGTTTCAAGAATAAGGGAACTGTTAGTGGTAAGGGCAAGGCCCCTATGCACTTGGCAGGAAAGATGAGGCATCCGAAGCGTCCTAACCCTCCTAGGACCGGGGAGTCCTCAAGGAAGGGGAAGGATGTCGAGAATGTCTGCTTCTACTGTCAACAGCCTGGTCACTGGAAGAAAGATTGCAGGAAGTTTCTGGATGATCTGAAGAAGGGCGGTGGGACTGTGCATTCATCAGGTATTTTCTTTATAGAGCTAAATCTCACTACTTCCAAAGATTCATGGGTATTGGATACCGGGGCTGAATCTCACATTTGTACTAATGTGCAGTGGCTGGAAGGTAGGAGAAGCTTGAAGAAGGACGAGGTGGACCTCAGAGTGGGCAACAAGACTAGAGTTGTGGCGACTGCTGTAGGATCCATAAGTCTTCTTTTGCCAAGTGGGCTAGTTTTTGTTTTGAACAATGTATATTGTGTACCTACTTTCAGTAGGAATATTGTATCTATTTCTTTGTTGGACAAGGAAGGATACAATTTTGATGTTGGAAATGGGATTTTCAATATTTTATGCAATGATATATTTTATGCTAGCGCCAAAATGGTTGGAGGATTGTACATATTGGATATGGATAACAATGCCTCAAGCTCTATATATAATGTAAATACCAAGAGGTCTAAGTCCAATGATTTAGACCAAACTCTTTTATGGCATTGTCGTTTAGGCCACATAAACGAGAAACGCATATCAACACTTCACAAGTGTGGACTTCTTAGTCCATTCGAATTTCATTCGATTGATAGATGCGAATCTTGTTTGATGGGAAAACTGACTAAAGCGCCCTTCATCGGTCGCGGTGAAAGGGCGGGTGACTTATTGGGGCTAATACACTCGGATGTGTGTGGACCAATGAGCACACTTGCCAGGAGGGGTTTTAGCTACTTTATCACATTTACTGACGACTTCAGTAGATATGGTTATGTCTATTTGATGAGACATAAGTCTGAAGCTTTTGATAAATTCAAAGAGTTTAAGACGGAAGTAGAAAACCAGCTCGGGAAAAGTATTAAAGCACTTCGATCAGATCGAGGTGGAGAATACTTGACCACAGAGTTTTTAGATCATCTAGCAGAAAGTGGGATCCTTTCGGAATGGACTCCTCCCGGAACACCACAATTGAATGGTGTGTCCGAACGGAGAAATCGGACTTTATTGGATATGGTCCGGTCCATGATTAGTGGGACTGATCTCCCAATCTCTTTCTGGGGTTATGCTCTGGAGACGGCCGCATTCATTTTGAATCGGGCTCCGACGAAGGCTGTGGAAGGGACACCATTTGAGAAATGGCGCGGGAGAAAGCCCGTTTTGTCCTTCCTAAAGATTTGGGGTTGCGAGGCTTATGTGAAACGTTTAGTTCCGACTAAGCTCGAACCAAGATCTGATAAATGCACCTTCGTTGGGTATCCCAAAGAAACAATGGGGTACTACTTCTACAAACCCAGCGAGAACACGGTGTTCGTCGCTCGGGGTGGGGTCTTTATGGAAAGGGAGTTTATTTCCAAAGACGTCAGTGGGAGGGTTGTACATCTAGAAGAAATTCAGGGTGGTACAGATCCAACTGATCCACTGGACAACCCTGTAGAAGAGCCTGAGATGGTCGTAGAGCAAGGACCAGTTCCTGCAACAATTCCAGAAGGTCCAAGGCGATCTGAAAGGGTTAGTCGTCCACCTCCGAGATATGGTTACTTTGTGTCTGGAGGTGACGGTGAGCTTGTGGTGGATCACGATGATCCAGCTACATTTCAGGAAGCTGTGGACGGACCCGACTCTGAGTTATGGCTGGGAGCCATGAGGGAGGAAATGCAATCCATGTCGGACAACCAAGTCTGGGAACTGGTTGATCCCATCGGTGGTGTAAGAACCATCGGATGCAAATGGATCTTCAAGGTGAAGATGGACATGGAAGGCAACCCTCAGACCTACAAAGCCCGACTGGTGGCGAAAGGTTATAGGCAGATCCAAGGGATTGACTATGAGGAAACCTTTTCCCCAGTGGCTATGGTCAAATCTATCCGAATTCTTCTTGCCATAGCTGCATATCACGATTACGAGATATGGCAAATGGATGTCAAAACCGCTTTCCTAAACGGAAATTTGTCGGAGGACGTTTATATGTCTCAACCCGAAGGTTTTGTCGATCCGAAGAATAAGGGAAAGATTTGTAAGTTGTTGAAATCCATTTATGGATTGAAACAAGCTTCTCGGAGTTGGAACCTTCGTTTTGATGAAGCTGTAATTGGATTTGGCTTTATCAAGAATGAAGATGAACCTTGCGTTTACAAGAAGGCAAATGGGGGTATGATTACCTTTCTGGTGTTGTATGTCGATGACATACTACTCATTGGAAACGACATCCCAACCTTGCACGAGACTAAAGCTTGGTTAGGGAAGTGTTTCTCAATGAAGGACTTAGGCGATGCTGCTTATATCTTAGGGATTAAGATATATAGAGATCGCACCAAGAGGGTCTTGGGTTTAAGTCAAAGCACCTATGTGAACAAGGTATTGAGTAGGTTCTCAATGCTTGATTCCAAGAAAGGACTCTTACCCGCACGTCATGGCGTTCATCTCAGCAAGACTCAGTGTCCTAAGACACCTGATGAGCTGAAAAGAATGATGCGAATCCCATACGCTTCGGCGGTAGGATCGATCATGTATTCCATGATATGCACGAGACCGGATGTCTCATATGCCTTGAGTTGTACCAGCAGACATCAGTCTAACCCTGGTGAGGAACACTGGATAGCGGTCAAAGCGATTCTCAAATATTTGAGAAGAACTAAGGACGCGTTTCTAGTGTACGGGGGAAAAGATGATTCTGAACTAGTTGTTAATGGATATGTAGACGCTAGTTTCCAGACAGATCCAGATGACTTTAGAAGTCAGTCAGGATATGTGTTCACGCTGAATGGCGGAGCTTTCAGCTGGAAGAGCGTGAAGCAAGACACCGTCGCTGACTCCACGACAGAGGCCGAGTACATAGCGGCTGCAGAGGCGGCCAAGGAGGCTGTGTGGATTAGGAAGTTCACGGCAGGGTTGGGTGTAATCAAAAACCCATCCAGCCCGGTGAACCTATTTTGCGACAACACAGGGGCTATTGCGCAAGCTAAAGAGCCCAGATCGCATAACAAATCCAAACATGTACTGCGGCGATATCACCTCATCAGAGAGATACTGAACCGAGGCGATGTGAAGATCACCTATATTGCAACTGATGATAACATAGCCGACCCGTTGACTAAGGCACTATCGTTGCCTAAACATGAGAGGCATGTAAGGTCAATGGGAATAGATTGGAGTTTAGATTGGAACTAGGGCAAGTGGGAGATTGTTAGTCTTAGTGCCCGTAGTTCAATCATAAATGTCCAAATGTATATATCATCATTAGCAATAAGATTAAAGCGGCTTTCTATTACTTATGTGTTGGAGTAATATATCGATGTGATTTCTGATCTATGCCCACCATGCGAATAGAACCATAGATCGAGATGGATCACACTCGATGGGTCCCTAGTCAATAAAGCTTCACTAGAAGCGACTAGTATGAAAGATGGCTCTTCATGGCTTACGTTCTGTTAGTCATTGGAATGGGATTCCGGAGTCTGATCATAGATATCATGTGGGACATGATATTGGACGACCCGCCCTGAATATGTGCCATAGATTGAGTCATTAACATATTCAGTGTCGTAGCCTGTCATGTATCCTTAGACCAAGGAGTCTTTGTGATCACTATGCAGTCAACAACTAAGTTTGACCTGAGCCTAACGTTGTCCGTAACAGGGCTTCCATAACGGCCAGGATTGGCTTGGGGACGGGTTGCATGAGTGACACGAAAGACGGCTAAGGGATTTATCCCTCATACTGAGGTATGGGAAAGATATCGGTTCTCGGCCGCTTGATCGAGAGTGACTGAAAGAATAGCATGGCCATGCACATGATACTAGGTATCATATATTCAGTCATCTCACATATCAAGGAACAGTGATTGAGAATAATAAGGATGACGACTCTATGCCTTATCTCAATCAGGATATCGGAGATAAAAGGATAATGACAGGGAGGACGGAAAGGTTAGAATCGATTGGTTCGATTCGCTATGTAGTGTCAGGCAATACTAAAGTCTCGTTAGTTGCCACTTATATAGGATCAAGTAAAATGGGATTTTACGTTGATCTATCGACATGCATAGACCTAAGGGTCACACCGAAGGATGAAACTCATTGACACATTTATGGAGAATGGCCAAAAGAGAGTTGTCTCGGGACATGACCAAAACTGGGTTTTGGGTCATGTGCCCGTAAGTGAATAGGACATTACGGATCAAGACAAGGCTTGGAGTCTTGGGATTGATCGCGTCGGATAATGTTGGACATTTCCGGTATGGAAGGCTTGGAGGCGATGAGCACGTCACGGGACCTCGTTGGGAATGGCCATGGGCCATGTTCCAAGAGGCCCATGAAAGGCCCATGCAACCAAGGCCCATGGAACTAATTAATCAAGTCTTGATTAATTAGTACTAAGTAAGCAAGACAAGGATTAAGGTGTTGGTGATTCACCACCTAACCCATCTTGTCTTGCCATACTTAGCACCATGCTTGTCTTACTTCACACCATGCTTCACACCTTACTTGTCCTTGATGGTTGTTGATGGTTTAAGTCATCTTTTTCCTACAACAAATCACAAGACAAGAATAGAAACACAACTTCTCTCCCTCTCACACTACAATTTCGAGTTTGGCACTTTTCCCCCCTCTTGTTGTGTTCTTGAGTCATCTAAAGAAGAACTACGTGGCTTTGATTCCATTTGGATACGTAGGCGTCTTGGAGACTCAAGCCGATCATCGTTTCTTTGGTGTTCTCTTCCTTTTCTTGAACTAGTTGGTAAGGAAACATCCATATTGTTTATTCTCTTGTGTATCTAATATTTGGTAGTGTTCTATGACATGGTCTCGAGTTATTTCCGCTGCAAGTATGTGTTCATACCCTCCATCGAGACCCAACAGGTTGTTGGCAGTAGAAGCAGACATTCTCAGGTGTCTCATCTTTCCCGCCAAGGGCGCATGGGCCCCGCCCTTGCCACTTCCAATTCCCTTGTTGACCATCAGAATATCCTTGGATCCCAGATCCATGATATTCTTCTCAGCAGTTAATGACACTTCATGTAACTCTGATATGGTCTTAGAGATAGTCTTGTCAAGGACATATTCTTTGCGTTCAGACTTGAAGATTATCCTCAAAATTTTGTACCAATCCAAATAGTTTGTCCCATTTAGTTTGACCCTGTCAAGAATGGTTTTTAATGACAAACTATTGTGTTCGCTGAATTTTCCATTTGATCTACAACAGATAAAGTTCAATCAGTAAACTGAATAAATTTTATGAAGATCAAGCTTAAACACCAACAATCGATTCTATACCTTTAGAATCTAAAACCAAGATCCTTGATTCACTCGATCAAGCTGAACGAAGGCTCACCATTCAATCGAGCTATGTAGGTAGGACCCCGTCCAATCACATCCAATGTGACTCTTGGCTAGGGTATGTACTTAAGTACACGGCTTACCCTATCTGATACCCTAGCTCAACCCTAGCTGAGAATCGTAGTCGGGTCCACCAATTTTCAACTATGACCCGCCACTATGTAGGTGTTCCGCTAAGGCACACGACACCCACATATGTCGTCCAAACCTACTACCCCGCTTTCCAATGGATGCTCCGCTAAGGCGCACGACACCCATAGGACGGGGAGGTAGTAAGGTGTTGATAATTGGGAGGTATCGGACATGACCCGTTTTTACTTGTCCGGTTGTGTTTAAAACTTTTGGCATATCCTAGATGCGATGAGCACATCAACAAAATTCCACATATAATGATGCCTTCAATTACATCCAATGTAATTCTTCCTTCGAACCCCTCAACTACATATAATGTAATGACGGTTTTAAGGGCTCACAAACAAGGATTAAAATTTCTATTTTATCTTTGCATGTGAGGTGATATTCTCGGTAAATAAAGTTAAGCATGCAATTATAATCCAACACATAGAATTAATCATGCATAAACTAACCCAAGCATAAAGCGATAAATGTGCACATAATATCCCCCTAAACTAACTCCCACTAGCTTCTTGAGCTCTATCGACTCCAAGATGATGCCAACACCCGAAAAGCCACCAAATGACCTTTTCGCCCTTTCTTCGTCTTGAGCAAAATATTACAATTTAATACACGACCCGCAGGTTGGGAATAAAAAAATATTACAAACAAGTGGTTCGACGACCACACTTTGAAAGAATAATTACACGCTAACTTTAACAGATCGTAGGCCGTGAAAAGCGATAAATAATTAAATCGAGCTCGGGGCTATTATGTACACCATGCCAACATCCCATCACTATGTACACCATGCCAACATCACATCACACATCGTGTTATCAAACAAGAATGTTATCAAACATCATGTGATTTTTCGGTTTTAATTAATAGCCAAGTTTCGAAATTTTTTGATGTCTGGTTTATCGAAACCGTTCAAAAATGAAACTTTTGAACATTTGATCTTGGAGTTCGTCATGACAGTTCGAAACTCGTCATAACTAACAAAACGGTTTAGCCTTGTCATATCAATCATCCAATGGTCATGCTTGGCCTAGCTCCATCCAACGGAGCCCCGTTCGGTCCCGATTTCGGCTCACCGAGAGTCCCGCTCCCGAGACCCGAAAAACCAAAAACTTTTCAAAATTTCCAGATTTGAAAAACTTTTCAAAAATTCATTTTTCATGCTTTAAACCCATAAACAAGAATTTAAAACATGTTATCAAACAATTTGGCAAATTAACATGTCAAAACGGAAACTTTCAGCACCGCCTTGTGAATCCCGAAGGTAGCATGGCTCTTATACCACTGTTGGGTCTCGAGGTAGGGTTGGAGATGAACCAACTCGCAGCGGAAAATGAATGAAAACCAAGAGACGATTAAAACCATGAAACAACTACAAAGAATGGATTCACAAGAAAAAAAATCAGTACTATTTCTTACCAAAACAAGAACATCGGTTAACGAATGATTAGCTTGAGTCTCCAAGATGCCTATGTATCCACATGGGAATCAAAGCCACGTAGTTCTTCTCTTTGAGGACTCAAGAACACAAAAATGGAGGTGGGAGCTTGCCAAACCCGAAGTTATAAGGAGAAAGGTAGAGAAGTTGCGTTTTCTATTCTTGTCTTGTGTTTGTTATGTTGAAAAAAGATGACTTAAACATAACAAACCCCATAATTGTCCAACTAAAGGCATGGGACAAGTATGGTGACAAGTAAGGTGTAAATAGGACAAAGTATGGCTAGATAAGATGGGGTTAGGTGGTGAATCACCAACACCTTAATCCTTGTCATGCTTACTTAGTACTAATTAATCAAGACTTGATTAATTAGTTCCATGGGCCTTGGTTGCATAGGCCTTTCATGGGCCTCTTGGAACATGGCTCGTGACCATTTTCAACGAGGTCCCGTGATTCACTCATCGCCTCCAATCCTTCCATACCGGAAATGTCCAAAATTATCCGACGCGATCAATCCCAAGACTCCAAGCCTTGTCTCGATCCGTAAAGTCCTATTCACTTACGGGCACATGACCCAAAACCCAGCTTTGGCCATGTCCCGCGACAACTCCCTTTTGGCCATTCTCCATAAATGTGTCAATGAGTTTCACCCTCCGGTGTGACCTTTAGGTTTATGCATGTCAATAGATCAACGTAAAATACCATTTTACTTGATCCTATTTAAGTGGCAACTAACGAGAGTTTAGTATTTCCTGACACTGCATAACGAATCGACCTTGTCGATTCTAACCTTTCTGTCGTCTATGTCACTATCATTTTATCTCCGATATCCTAATTGAGATAAGGCATAGAGCCGTCATCCTTATTGTTCTCAATCAATGTTCCTTGATATGTGAGATGACTGAATATATGATACCTAGTATCATGTGCATGGCTATGCTATTCTTTCAGTCACTCTCGATCAAGCGGCCCAGAACCGATATTTTTCCCATACCTCAGTATGAGGGATAAATCCATTAGTCGTCTTTCGTGTCACTCATGTGGCCCGTCCCCAAGCCAATCCTGGCCGTTATGGAATCCCTGTTACGCACAACGTTAGGCTCAGGTCAAACTCAGTTGTTGACTACATAGCGATCACAAAGACTCCTTGGTCTAAGGATACATGACAAGCTACGACACTGAATATGTTCATGATTTAATCTATGTCACATATTCAAGGAGAGTCGTCGAATATCATGTCCCACATGATATCTATGATCAGACTCTGGAATCCCATTCCAATGACTAACAGAACGTAAGCCATAAAGAGTCATCTTTCATACTAGTCGCTTTTAATGAAGCTTTGTTGAGTAGGGACCCATCGAGTGTGATTTATCTCGATCTATGGTTTTATTCGCATTGTCGGCATAGATCAGATCTATCGATATATTACTCCAACACATAAGTAATATAAAGCCGCTTTAATTTTATTGCTAACGATGATATATACATTTGGACATTTTGGATTGAACTACGGGCACTAAGACTAACAAAGCGTTCGTGCCAAGCCCTAGTTCTGTGTATAATAATAATGCATTATCTGGAATCGTATGCATAATATAAGTATAATCTAACATGAAAGAGTCATGCCGTAAAAAGTTTCCGCTCTTCTTCTATTGAGTAAAGGGACTTTTGTTGTAAGTTTTAAGAACAAAAAACATATGTATTCGAGAGGGAAAGTAATGAAATGTAGGAGATAGAGAGATTTCTTATAGAGGAAGGTGACATATAAAACAGATGGAGATATAACTTTTAATTTATAGGAGAAAATTTAATTGTTGTCTGTTTTTTTCTTTTTATAAATTTTACGACCTCGTCGATTGTCGCATACATACTACTCGTCGATCAATGATCTGGTTCCTTGTTATGAAGATCAGAAAACCCAATATATTTATATACATTTGAAGAGTAATCACTAAGCACGATGGATAATTGTAATTTTGTACCCAACCAGAAACTTTCAGATATAAAGTTTACCCTCTTTTGCGTCTTTCATGTCGGATATTCGTTCTTCGACTCTCGACCCTGTATCCCTCTTTTTTAGAATCTTGTTAAGACTACCAAACATGTCAGTCCTTCTCGCTCTCTTAGCAACAAATCTGAGACAAGAAGAGCTTGAGCTCTATGCAAGTCTTTGTGCTTCTCTTCACCCCTTGACGATGAGAAAACTATTAATTGGTTCCATTCCTAAAGCTTCGTTCTTTATTATCCATTTATAAACGTATCCTTTTGTGTGTAAGTTTTTTCAGTTTACTATCTCATTTTACTATCTCATTTTTTGTTCTTTGAACCTTTGTTGTAATGTTTCTTTGAGTTATATTTGAGTTATATGTAGGGTGTAAAAGGGGAATAAAACTGTTTTTCTAAGTGATAAAAAAATGAACACCTCTCTATAGTATCAGTGCACGACTGATCAGAAAACAATGATCCCGTCCAAAGTCTTTAACTCATTTTTTTAGCATAAGGAACGATGTTTTATTAATCATGACGCACGATACAAGAGAGGGCATCGGGTATGAGGGACACCTAACAAGTGGGAGGCTTTGTTCGCTGTCCTTTTCGCGAAGACGATGGAAGAACCCTCTACATGGGTGAGTAAAGCTCAAATATCCTGTATAATAGCTCCATGCGATGAGATCATTGACTCCCCTGAGTCGGTCATATTAACCATTATTTGAGCATCCGACCGAATAATCACCAACTCCAACTGTGCATCCTGGCGAAGTCCAGTGTTATGGCAATCGCACGGGCCTCTATCAAGGATGCCTCTTCGAGCCTCGGTAGTAACCTATTCCTTATTGCCAAAATCAAGCCTAATGAGAATCTGGAAATGAATCACCATGTTGATTGCTCTTAGTCAGCAAAAGTTACCCCATCCACATTAACGACTGTCCATCCCATCGGTGGTGGAGTGACTTGTCAGGGTGAGGTGTGATGCGAGGCAGCGTTGACGGAGTCTTAGTCGCATGAGTCTATGTCCAAGTCGTGATGTGAGTATGTGTCGCCGTCTGGACTCCTAAGCCGCTAGGGTCTTATTGCTCCACACTTTTTCATTGCGAGTCTTCCAAATCTCTCAAATCCAGCATAATAGACGCGTCTTCTTGTTTAGAGACGCCCTTATCGTAAGAGTGCCCCACCCTTCCCCAAAAGTCCCCAAAGATGGTATAACCATGCCCTAATCAAATAAAGCCCATCAGCATTTTGCAGACTCGATGCGAAAGAATAAGTTATCGGTTGTTTCGGCGTGACAAGAACACATAGGACAAGTGGACGACATAGGGACATACCGACGACGAAGATTTTCTATGACCTAAAGAGAACCCGTTAGGGCTCGCCATAGGAATATACAGAGCATGGGTGGAACTAGAATCTACAAGACGTTCAAACCTACCGGGAAAGGCCCATACCAGCCTAACGGTATCCGACTATCATGTACGCATCGATATCCTTCTTTGGTGAGTACTTTCCCGTCGAGTTCAAGATCATGTACCATTCATCCGCAGATCGATATGATGATAAGGGGATGGTAAGGATATCATCCCCGTCGTCCGGAGAAAAGAGTTGGCCAATTAAAGGGCGTCCCATTGTCTAGTGCTTGCAATAAACATCCCCGCTACCGAGTGGTCTACGAGGTTTGGGGTGGCGATAAAAACACTAGGGCTCGTCCCCATCAGCCAACCTTGGCCCAAAATCAGAGTAGCTCGCCCCAAGCCAATATCTTTTTGTAAACCGTAAAGTAGTATGTTTTATCCACATAAATTCTTGACCAAGTGAAGCTCGTCTATTGCCCCCCCCCCCCCCTTCTTGAGTGAAATACGAGGATGGGTAGGACCTCGCCTTCAACACCCTGGACACTAAATATGTTGGACGGTGGAGGAGGTTATATGATTGTTTAGCGTGCAAGATTTGCATAATGCATATGACGAAAGTTTATGCCTCCATCTTGCTTCGTACGTCACAACTTCTCCCAGTCTTACCAAATAATCGGTCTCTCATTTGGGGTCATCTCCTCCCATCAAAACCTAGCTAGAGCTATATGGATGTGATTCATGATACTTTATGGCGCCTTAAATACAGACATAACATACATGGGTATAGAACGTTGGGTCTCGAGGTCGTGGACAAAAGAAAAATGAAACACAGCGGAAATTAACCACGAATCATTCGAGAAGAGGCTACCAAAAATTGAAATACAAGACAGAAAATTCAGCAAGAGTATGTGTGCATTACCTTCTTGTTTCGATGAGAATTGAGAAGAAGAACACCAAAATTTGGATGGCTTGAGCCCTTTAGACGCCTACGTACACTTAACGGAATCAAAGCCAACGTAGTTCTTGAGTTCCTAGACTCAAGAAAATGCAACAAACAAGCTTGCTTCTCTTAGGGGTGTTCATCCAAGGTGGGGAAGAAGATGAAGTTGTGCTGAAAATCTTTCTCTAACTTTTTGCATGTTATGAATTACCAACTCTCTTGCATGGTGAGTTAAGTGGATTATGTCATCTCACTTAATCCCCATCAAGAGACAATTGTCCATTCAAAAAAAGCAAGGTGGCCATAATAAACCAAGTTAGTTTATTATTTAGTGGAAATTGGGTCCAACCAACTTCGATTTACAAGACTTCTTAGTCAAACTTTTGATCTTGGTTCTTGTTGGGTATATGCTATATGGGACGGCCATGGGCCTCTCCAAGAGATCCCATGACGAGCCCATCATGTCCTAGCCGTCAACTGTGGCAATTCCCGACCGACCCCTTCCAAGCCAAGCTACGTTGCATTCTTACCGAGTTACAAACCTTTGGTGTGACCCTTAGGTCTACACATGTCGGTAAGATCAGCATAAAGTCCCACTTTACTTGATTTTACCCTAGTGGCAACTAATGAGACTTAGTTTAGCCTAACACTACATAACGAATCGACCCTATCGATTCTGACCTTTCCGTCGTCCTTGTCATTATCCTTTTATCTCCGATATCCTGATTGAGATATAGCACAGAGCCGTCATCCTTATTATTCTCAATCCTTATTCCTTGATATGTGAAATTACTGAACGTATGATGCCTAGTATCATGTGCATGGCTATGCTTTCTTTTCAGTCACTCTCGATCAAGCGATCGTGAACTAGATATCTTACCTATACCGTAGTATGAGGGATAAATCCCTTAGCCGTCTCTCGTGTCACTCATGCAGTCATTCCCCAAGCCAATCCTGGCCGTTATGGAAGCCCAATCACGGTGCAGCGGTAGGCATTCAGGTCAAACTTATTTGTTTACTGCATAGTTACCACAGAGACTTCTCGGTCTAAGGATACCTGACAAGCTACGACTCTGAATATCTTCATGACTTAATATTTGGAACATATTTAGGTCGGGTCGTCCATCTCATGTCCCACATGATATCTATGATCAAACTCCGGAACCCTTTCCAATGACCAATAGAACGTAAGTCATCAAGAGTCATCTTTCATACTAGTCGCTTCTAGTGAAGACTACTGACTAGGGACTTCATTGAGTGTTATCCATCCTGAATTATGGTTCTATTCGCATGGTGGGCATAGATCGGATACACACACGATATATTACTCCAACACTTAAGTAATATGAAAGCCGCTTTATTATATTGCCAGCAATGATATTTATATCTTGACATTTATGATTGGAGTACAAGCACTAGGACTAACAATCTCCCACTTTCCCTAGTTCCAATCTAAACTCCAATCTATTCTCATTGACCTTACATGCATTTCGTGATTAGGTAACGAAAGCGCCTTGGTCAAAGGGTCGGCTATGTTATCATCTGTTGCAATATATGTGATCTGCACATTTCCTCGGTTCGGTATTTCTATGATGAGGTGATACCGTCGCAGTACATGTTTGGATATGTTATGTAATTTGGGCTCTTTAGCTTGAGCAATGGCCCCAGTGTTGTCGTAAAATAGGTTCACCGGGCTGGATGGGTTTTTGATTACACCCAACTCTTCAGTGAACTTCATAATCCACACAGCCTCTTTGGCTGCCTCTGCAACCGCTATGTACTCGGCTTCTATCGTGGAGTCAGCGACGGTGTCTTGCGTCACGCTCTTCCAGTTGAAAGCTCTGTCATTCAACGTGAACACATATCCTGACTGGCTTTTAAAGTCAACTGGATATGTCTGGAAACTAGCGTCTATGTATCCGTTGACGACTAGCTCAGCATCATCCTTCCCTCTATACACTAGAACCGCGTCTTTGGTTCTTCTCAAATATTTGAGAATCGCCTTGACCGCTATCCAGTGTTCCTCACCGGGGTTAGACTGATGTCTACTTGTACAACTCAAGGCATATGAGACATCAGGTCTCGTACAGATCATGGCATACATGATCGACCCATCCTTTTCAGCTCAGCAGGTGTCTTAGGACACTGAGTCTTGCTGAGATGAATGCCATGACTGTTAGTCTTAGTGCTCGTAGTTCAATCCTAAATGTCCAAATGCATATATCATCGTTAGCAATAAAATTAAAGCGGCTTTATATTACTTATGTGTTGGAGTAATATATCGATGTGTGCTCTGATCTATGCCCACCATGCGAATAGAACCATAGATCGAGATAGATCACACTCGATGGGTCCCTAGTCAACAAAGCTTCACTAGAAGCGACTAGTATGAAAGATGGCTCTTTATGGCTTACGTTCTGTTAGTCATTGGAATGAGATTCCGGAGTCTGATCATAGATATCATGTGGGACATGATATTGGACGACCCGCCCTGAATATGTGCCATAGATTAAGTCATGAACATATTCAGTGTTGTAGCTTGTCATGTATCCTTAGACCAAGGAGTCTTTGTGATCGCTATGTAGTCAACAACTGAGTTTGACCTGAGCCTAACGTTGTCCGTAACAGGGCTTCCATAACGGCCAGGATTGGCTTAGGGACGGGCTACATAAGTGACACGAAAGGCGGCTAAGGGATTTATCCCTCATACTGAGGTATGGGAAAGATATCGGTTCTCGGCCGCTTGATCGAGAGCGACTGAAAGAATAGCATGGCCATGCACATGATACTGGGTATCATATCTTCAGTCATCTCACATATCAAGGAACGGTGATTGAGAATAATAAGGATGACGGCTCTATGCCTTATCTCAATCAGGATATCGGAGATAAAAGGATAATGACAGGGACGACGGAAAGGTTAGAATCGACAGGGTCGATTCGTTATGTAGTGTTAGGCAATACTAAAGTCTCGTTAGTTTCCACTTAAATAGGATCAAGTAAAATGGGATTTTACGTTGATCTATTGACATGCATAAACCTAAGGGTCACACCAGAGGATGAAACTCATTGACACATTTATGGAGAATGGCCAAAAGGGAGTTGTCTCGGGACATGACCAAAACTGGGTTTTGGGTCATGTGCCCGTAAGTGAATAGGACTTTAAGGATCGAGACAAGGCTTGGAGTCTTGGGATTGATCGCGTCGGATAATGTTGGACATTTCCGGTATGGAAGGCATGGAGGCGATGAGCGAATCACGGGACCTCGTTGGAAATGGCCATGGGCCATGTTCCAAGAGGCCCATGAAAGGCCCATGCAACCAAGGCCCATGGAACTAATTAATCAAGTCTTGATTAATTAGTACTAAGTAAGCAAGACAAGGATTAAGGTGTTGGTGATTCACCACCTAACCCAATCTTGTCTTGCCATACTTTGTCCTATTTACACCTTACTTGACACCATACTTGTCCCATGCCTTTAGTTGGACAAGTATGAGTTTTGTTATGTTTAAATCATCTTTTTCAACATAACAAACACTAGACAAGAATAGGAAACACAACTTCTCTCTCCCTTCCCTTGCAATTTCGGGTTTGGCAAGTTCCCACCTCCATTTTTGTGTTCTTGAGTCCTCAAAGAGAAGAACTATGTGGCTTTGATTCCCATGTGGATACGTAGGCGTCTTGGAGACTCAAGCCAATCATTCGTTAACCGGTGTTCTTGTTTTGGTAAGAACTAGTGCTGAATTTTTCTCTTGTGAATCCATTCTTTGTTAGTTGTTTCATGGTTTTAATCGTCTCTTGGTTTTCACTGATTTTCCGCTGCGAGTTGGTTCATCTCCAACCCTACCTCGAGACCCAACAGTGGTATCAGAGCCGTGCTACCTTCGGGATTCACAAGACGGTGTTCAAAGTTTCGGTTTTGCTTGAAAGTTTCGTTTTTGGCATGTTGTTTTGCTAAATTGTTTGATAACATGTTTTAAATTATTGTTTATGGATTTAATGCATGTAAAATGAATTTTTGAAAATTATTTCAAATCTGGAAATTTTGAAAAAAATTTGATTTTTCGGGTCTCGGGAGCGGGACTCTCGAGGAGCCGAAACCGGGACCGAACGGGGCTCCGTTGGACGGAGCTAGGCCAAGCATGACCATTGGATGGTTGATATGCCAAGGCTAAACCGTTTTGTTAGTTATGACGAGTTTGGAACCGTCATGATGAACTCGAAGATCAAATGTTCAAAAGTTTCATTTTTGAACGGTTTCGATAAACCGAGAATCAAAAAATTTTGAAACTTGGCTATTAATTAAACCGGAAAATCACATGATGTTTGATAACATGCTTGTTTGCTAACACGATGTGTGATGTGATGTTGGCATGGTGTACATAATAGCCCCGAGCTCAATTTAATTATTTATCGCTTTTCACGGCCTGCGAGCCGTTAGAGTTAACGTGTAATTATTCTTTCAATGTGTGGTCGTCGAACCACTTGTTTGTAATATTTATTTATTCCCGACCTGCGAGTCGTGTATTAAATTGTAATATTTTACTCAAGACGAAGAAAGGGCGAAAAGGTCATTTGGTGGCTTTTCGGGTGTTGGCATCGGCTTGGAGTCGGTGGAGCTCAAGAAGCTAGTGGGAGTTAGTTTAGGGGGCTATTATGTGCACATTTATCGCTTTATGCTTGGTTTAGTTTATGCATGATTAATTCTATGTGTTTTAGAATTGCATGCTTAACTTTATTTACCGAGCATATCACCTCACATGCAAAGATAAAATTGGACTTTTAATCCTTGTGTGTGAACCCTTAGAACCGTCATTGCATTGGATGTAGTTGACGGGTTCAAAGGAAGAATTACATTGGATGTAATTTGAGGCATCATTGCATTTGGAATGTAGTTGATGTGCTCATCGCATCTAGGATGTGCCAAAGTTTTGAACACAACTGGACAAGTAAAAGCGGGTCATGTCCGATACCTCCCAATAATCAACACCTTACTACCTCCCCGTCCTATGGGTGTCGTGCGCATTAGCGGAGCATCCATGGGGAAGCGGGGTAGTAGGTTTGGACGACATATGTGGGTGTCGTGCGCATTAGCGGAGCACCTACATAGTGACGAGCCATAGTTGAAAATTGGTGGACCCGACTACGATTCTCGGCCTGAGGTTGAGCTAGGGTAACAGATAGGGTAAGTCGTGTACATAAGTACATACCCTAGCCAAGAGTCACATTGGATGTGATTGGATGGAGTCCTACCTACATAGCTCGATTAAGTGGTGAGCATTAGTTCAGCTTAATCGAGTGAATCAAGGATCTTGGTTTCAGATTCTAAAGGTTTAGAATTGATTGTTGGTGTTTAAGCTTGATCTTCATAAAATTTATTCAGTTTACTGATTAAATTTTATCTGTTGTAGATCAAATGGCAAATTCAACGAACATTAATAGTTTGTCATTAAAAACCATTCTTGACAGGGTCAAGCTAAATGGGACAAACTATTTGGACTGGTACAGAATTTTGAGGATAGTCCTCAAGTCTGAACGCAAAGAATATGTCCTTGACAAGGCTGTCTCTAAGACCATATCAGAGTTACATGAAGTGTCATCAGCTGCTGAGAAGAATATCTCAGGGATCTGGGATCCAAGGATATTCTGATGGTCAACAAGGGAATTGGAAGTGGCAAGGGCTGGGCCCATGCGCACTTGGCAGGAAAGATGAGACACCTGAGAATGTCTGCTTCTACTGCCAACAGCCTGGTCATTGGAACCGGGATTACAGGAAGTTCACGGCTGATCTGAAAAAGGGCAGTGGGACTGCGCCTTCATCAAATAGCCTGGATGATCTGAAGAAGGGCAGTAGGACTGCGCCTTCATCAGGAAACCTGGATGATCTAAGGAAGGGCGGTGGGATCGTGCCTTCATTCGGTATTAACTCTATAGAGCTACATCTCTCTACTTCCAAAGATTCATGGGTATTAGATATCATGACTGAATCTCACACATGCACTAATATATGGTGGCTGAAAGTAGGAGAGATTTGGAAAGCACGAAATGGACCTCAGAGTTGTGGCAACTGTTGTAGGATCCATGAGTCTTGCTTTGCCAAGAGGCCTTGTCTTAGTATTGTATAATGTATATTGCATACCTACTTTTAGTAGGAATATTATATATGTATCCGTGTTTGACAAGGAAGGATATAATGTTAATATTGGAAATGGAGTTTTCAATGTTCTATGCAATGATATGTTTTATACCAGTACTGACATGGTTGGAGGATTGTACATATTAGATATGGGTAACAATGCCTCAAGTTCTATATATTCCGTTAATACCAAGAGGTCTAAATCCAACGATTTAAACCTAACTCTGTTATGGTACTGTCATTTGGGTCGCATAAACAAGAAGCGCCTATCAGCACTTCAGAAGTGCGGGCTTTCAGGTTCATTCTAATTCCATTCGATCGATAGGTGCAAGGTTTGTTTGATGGGAAAAATGACTAAAGTGCCCTTTATCGATCGCGATGAAAGGGCGGGTGAATTATTGGGGCTGATACACTCGAATGTGTGTAGACCAATAAGTTCACTTGCCAGGAGGGGTTTTAGCTACTTTATCACATTTACTGATGATTAGAGTAAATATGGTTATGTCTATTCGGTGAGACATAAGTCTGAAACTTTTGATAAATTCAAAGAGTTTAAGACTATAGTAGAAAACCAGCTCGACAAAGGTATTAAGGAACTTCGATTGGATCGAGGTGGAAAATACTTGACCACAGAGTTATTAGATCATCTAAAAGAGAATGGGATCCTTTTGGAATGGACTCCTCCTAGGTCACTGTAGTTGAAAGGTGTAGCCAAACGGAGAAATCGGACATTGTTAGACAATGGTCTGTTCCATGATTAGTTGGACTGATCTCCCAATCTCTTTTAGGGGTTTTGCTCTAGAGACGACCGCATTCATAGTGAATCGGGCTTCGACGAATGGTGTGGAAGGGACACCATTTTAAAAATGGTACGGGATGATGCCCGCTTTGTCCTTCCTAAAGATTTGTGGTTGCGAGGCTTATGTGAAACATTTGGTTTCGACTAAGCTCGAACCAAGATCTGAGATATGCACCTTCGTGTGGTATCCCAAAGCAAATGGATCTTCAAGGTGAAGATGGACATGGATGGCAACCCTCTGACCTACAAAGCTCAACTGGTGGCGAAAGGTTATAGGCATGGATTGACTATGAGGAAACCTTCTCCTTAGTGGCTATGGTCAAAATCGATCCAAATTCTTCTTGACATAACTGCGTATCATAATTACGAGATATGGCAAGTGGATGTCAAAACCGCTTTCCTAAATGGAAATTTGACTGAGTACGTTTATATGTCTCGGCCCAAAGGTTTTGACGATCCGAAGAATAAAGGAAAGATTTATAAGTTGTTGAAATCCATTTATGGATTGAAACGAACTTCTCGGAGTTGGATCCTTCGTTTTGATGAAGCTGTAATTGGATTTGGCTTAATCAAGAACGAGGATGAATCTTGCGTTTATAAGAAGGCTAGTGGGAGCAAGATTACCTTTCTGGTTCTCATTGAAAACGACATCCCAACCTTGCACGAGACTAAAGCTTGGTTGAGGAAGTGTTTTTCAATAAATGACTTAGGCGATGCTTCTTATATCTTAGGGATTAAGATATGTAGAGATCGCACCAAGAGGGTCTTGGATTTAAGTCAGGGAACCTATGTGAACAAGGCATTGAGTAGGTTCTTAATGCTCGATTCAAAGAAAGAACTCTTACCCACTAGTCATGGCATTCATCTCAGCAAGACATAGTGTCCTAAGACACCTGATGAGCTGAAAAGGATGATGAAAATCCTATGCGCCTGGGGGCAGGATCGATCATATATGCCATGACATGTATGAGACCAGACGTCTCGTAAGCCTTATGTTGTACCAGTAGACATCATTCTAACCCGGGGGAAAGATGATGCTGAACTAGTCGCCGAAGGATAAGTAGACGCTAGTTTTCCAAGACAAATCCAGATGACTTTAGAAGTCAATCAGGATATGTGTTTACGCTGAAGGGCAGAGCTTTAGCTGGGAGAGCGTAAAGCAAGATACCACTGCCGAATCTACGACAGAGGCCAAGTACATGGATGCTGCAGAGGCAGCTAAGGAGGCTATGTGGATTTGGAAATTCACGGCAGGGTTGGGTGTAATCAAAAACCCATCCAGCCCGGTGAATCCATTTTGCGACAACACAAGGGCCATTGCACAAGCTAAAAGCCAAGATCGCATAACAAATCCAAACATGTATTGCGGCGTATCCACCTCATCAGAGAAATACTGAACTGAGGTGAAGTGAAGATAACCTATATTGCAACATATGATAACATAGCCAACCCTTTGACTAAGGCAGTGTCGCTGCCTGAACATGTTAGACATGTAAAGTCAATAGGGACATATTGGAGTTTAGATTGGAACTAGGGCAAGTGGGAGATTGTTAGTCTTAGTGCCCGTAGTTCAATCCTAAATGTCCAAATGCATATATCATCGTTAGCAATAAAATTAAAGCGGCTTTATATTACTTATGTGTTGGAGTAATATATCGATGTGTGCTCTGATCTATGCCCACCATGCGAATAGAACCATAGATCGAGATAGAACACACTCGATGGGTCCCTAGTCAACAAAGCTTCACTAGAAGCGACTAGTATGAAAGATGGCTCTTTATGGCTTACGTTCTGTTAGTCATTGGAATGAGATTCCGGAGTCTGATCATAGATATCATGTGGGACATGATATTGGACGACCCGCCCTGAATATGTGCCATAGATTAAGTCATGAACATATTCAGTGTTGTAGCTTGTCATGTATCCTTAGACCAAGGAGTCTTTGTGATCGCTATGTAGTCAACAACTGAGTTTGACCTGAGCCTAACGTTGTCCGTAACAGGGCTTCCATAACGGCCAGGATTGGCTTAGGGACGGGCTACATAAGTGACACGAAAGGCGGCTAAGGGATTTATCCCTCATACTGAGGTATGGGAAAGATATCGGTTCTCGGCCGCTTGATCGAGAGCGACTGAAAGAATAGCATGGCCATGCACATGATACTGGGTATCATATCTTCAGTCATCTCACATATCAAGGAACGGTGATTGAGAATAATAAGGATGACGGCTCTATGCCTTATCTCAATCAGGATATCGGAGATAAAAGGATAATGACAGGGACGACGGAAAGGTTAGAATCGACAGGGTCGATTCGTTATGTAGTGTCAGGAAATACTAAAGTCTCGTTAGTTGCCACTTAAATAGGATCAAGTAAAATGGGATTTTACGTTGATCTATTGACATGCATAAACCTAAGGGTCACACCAGAGGATGAAACTCATTGACACATTTATGGAGAATGGCCAAAAGGGAGTTGTCTCGGGACATGACCAAAACTGGGTTTTGGGTCATGTGCCCGTAAGTGAATAAGACTTTAAGGATCGAGCCAAGGCTTGGAGTCTTGGGATTGATCGCGTCGGATAATGTTGGACATTTCCGGTATGGAAGGCATGGAGGCGATGAGCGAATCACGGGACCTCGTTGGAAATGGCCATGGGTCATGTTCCAAGAGGCCCATGAAAGGCCCATGCAACCAAGGCCCATGGAACTAATTACTCAAGTCTTGATTAATTAGTACTAAGTAAGCAAGACAAGGATTAAGGTGTTGGTGATTCACCACCTAACCCAATCTTGTCTTGCCATACTTTGTCCTATTTACACCTTACTTGACACCATACTTGTCCCATGCCTTTAGTTGGACAAGTATGAGTTTTGTTATGTTTAAGTCATCTTTTTTCAACATAACAAACACTAGACAAGAATAGGAAACACAACTTCTCTCCCCCTTCCCTTGCAATTTCGGGTTTGGCAAGTTCCCACCTCCATTTATGTGTTCTTGAGTCCTCAAAGAGAAGAACTACGTGGCTTTGATTCCCATGTGGATACGTAGGCGTCTTGGAGACTCAAGCCAATCATTCGTTAACCGGTGTTCTTGTTTTGGTAAGAACTAGTGCTGAATTTTTCTCTTGTGAATCCATTCTTTGTTAGTTGTTTCATGGTTTTAATCGTCTCTTGGTTTTCATTGATTTTCCGCTGCGAGTTGGTTCATCTCCAACCCTACCTCGAGACCCAACAATGACGTGTGTGTAAGAGCCATTTCTTGGAATCGAGCATTGATAACCTACTCAATACCTTGTTCACGTCGGTGCTTTGACTTAAACCAAAGACCCTCTTGGTGTGATCTCTATATATCTTAATCCTTAAGATATAAGCAGCATCGCCTAAGTCCTTCATTGAGAAACACTTCCCTAACCAATATTTAGTCTCGTGCAGGGTTGGGATGTCGTTTCCAATGTGTAGTATGTCATCGACATACAACACCAAAAAGGTGATCTTACTCCCATTTACCTTCTTGTAAACGTAAGGTTCATCCTCGTTTTTGATAAAGCCAAATCCAATTACAGCTTCATCAAAATGAAGGTTCGAACTCTGAGAAGCTTGTTTCATTCCATAAATGGATTTTAATAACTTAAAAATCTTTCTTTTATTCTTCGGATCGACAAAACCTTCGGGTTGAGACATATAAACGTCCTCCGATAAACTTCCGTTTATGAAAGCGGTTTTGACATCCATTTTCCATATCTCGTAATCATAGTATGCAGCTATGGCAAGAAGAATTCGAATAGATTTGACCATAGCCACTGGGGAGAAGGTTTCGTCATAGTCAATCCCTTGGATTTTCCTATAACCTTTCACCACCAGTATGGCTTTGTAGGTCTGGGGATTTCCTTTCATGTCTATCTTCACCTTGAAGATCCATTTGCATCTAATGGTCCTCACACCATCAATAGGATCAGCCAGTTCCTAGACTCGGTTGTCCGACACGGACTGCATTTCTTCCCTCATGGCTTCTAGCCATATTTCGGAGTTGGGCCCATCCACGGCTTCCGTAAAGGTGGCTGGATCCTCGTGATCTACTATCAGCTCATTGTCACCTCCAGATACAAAGAAACCATATATTGGAAGTGGACAACTAACCCTTTCAGATCGCCTTGGACCCTCTAGAATCGTTGCGGGAACTGGTTCTTGCTCTACGACCACTTCAGGCTCTTCTACTGGGTTGTCGAGTGGTTCATAGGCATCTATACCATCTTGAATTTCTTCCAGATGTACAACCCTCCCACCTCGAGCGACGAACACCATGTTCTCGCTGGTTTTGTAGAAGTAGTATCCCATTGCTTCTTTGGGATACCCAACGAAGGTGAATTTATCAGATCTTGGTTCGAGCTTAGTAGGACCTAATCGCTTTACATATGCCTCACAACCTCAAATCTTTAGGAAGGACAAAACGGGCTTCCTCCCATTTCTCAAATGGTGTCTCTTCCACAGTCTTTGTTGGAGTCCGATTCAAAATGAATGCGGTCATCTCTAGAGCATAACCCCAAAAAGAGATTGGGAGATCAGTCCCAATGATCATGGAGCGGAGCATATCCAATAAAGTCTTATTTCTCCATTTGGACACACCATTCAATTGCGGTGTTCCGGGAGGAGTCCATTCCGAAAGGATCCCACTTTTTGTTATATGATCCAAAAACTTTGTGGTCAAGTATTCTCCACCTCGATCCGATCGAAGTGCCTTAATACTTTTCCCGAGCTGGTTTTCTACTTTAGTCTTAAATTCTTTGAATTTATCAAAAGCTTCAGATTTATGCCTCATCAAATAGACATAACCAAATCTACTGAAGTCGTCAATCAATGTGATAAAGTATCTAAAACCTCTCCTGGAAAGTGTACCTATTGGTCCACACACATCCGAGTGTATTAGCCCCAATAAGTCACCCGCCCTTTCACTACGACCGACGAAGGGCGCTTTGCTCAATTTGCCCATCAAACAAGATTCGCATCTATCAATCGAATGGAATTCGAATGGACTAAGAAGTCCGCACTTGTGAAGTGTTGATATGCGTTTCTTGTTTATGTGGCCTAAACTACAGTGCCATAATATAGTTTGGTCTAAGTCGTCAGACTTAGACCTCGTGGTATTTACATTATATATAAAGCTTGAGGCATTGTTATCCATATTTAATATGTACAATCCTCCAACCAATTTGGCACTAGCATAAAATATATCATTACATAAAGTATTGAAAATTTCATTTCCAACATCAAACTTGTATCCTTCCTTGTCTAACAAATAAATAGATACAATGTTCCAACTAAAAGTAGGTACGCAATATACATTGTTCAAAACAAAAACTAGCCCACTTGGCAAAAGAAGACTAATGGATCCTACAGCAGTCGCCACAACTCTGGTCTTGTTGCCACTCTGAGGTCCACCTCGTCCTTCTACAAGCTTCTCCTACCTTCCAACCACTGCACATTAGTGCAAATGTGAGATTCAGCCCCGGTATCCAATACCCATGAATATTTGGAAGTAGTGAGATTTATCTCTATAAAGTAAATACCTGACGAAGGCGCAGTCTCACTGCCCTTCTTCTAGATCATCCATAAACTTCCTGTAATCTTTCTTCCAGTGACTAGGCTGAACTATGGTTCTATTTGCATGGTGGGCATAGATCGGATACACACACGATATACTACTCCAACACTTAAGTAATATGAAAGCCGCTTTATTATATTGCCCACAATGATTGGACTACGGGCACTAGGACTAACATAGAAGTGAGAACCCATCTAATCATTACTTCCTGTACAATTGGGGACAATGGCTTCCCATCCCATGAGTGCACATGTCGGGCCATCCTATCCACCAAATACCGCATGATTTAGGTCTTATTCCTTTCGATAATGTTTAGGACCTCGAGATACAAGGATACCTCCCCAATATGGAGTGTTGAACAGCATTCCCTGCGATCCACCAGAGTTGTATTTGTGCTGAAAAGACTGAAGACTTTTGGTAGTTCACAAACCTGACCTGATAATGTTCCAAATGTTGTAAAGAGGGTATGAACCCTTCCGACCTCTTCCGAGGTGTCTCGATAGGAGATATAACAGTCATATGAAAAGAACATATGAGATTAGGTCGAGGGCGTGCCACCACTATACCATAGACATGGCCCGCGCCCTGCGCCTTATTAAGTAGGTTAAACAGACCTTCCATGCGGAACAAGAACATATATGGCGACAAGGGATCCTCTTGATGGATTCCTCTTGACGGGGAAAACACGGGGGTCTCATTACCACCTGGACTAACTGAATACTCCACTAAGCCCATACATGTAGCCTGTAATAACCACTCCCGATCAACGCCAGTCAAATCTGCGAAAAACAGGAAAACTTAAAAAATTTAGGCAGACACCGAATTGAACGTAAAATTGACCCTGAGGGTCATACCGGACTTAAGTTGACCCCGATATCGACCAAAGTGAGTTCCGGGGGACTCAGGGCAACTTTCTGACCAATTTGGGAAATGTTGACTTTTCGCTGGAAAAGTCAACCGAGCGACGTTTTGGTCCATTCGAGGTCTGTTTTGGATCCAAAAAGTTTAGCCGTCGTCGCAGCGGTCTTAGTTGAGCCGTTTCCTTGTAGCCCGTGAAGTTTCGTAATTTCTTGGAAAAAGTGCCCGTTCGGGGCCCGAAACGTCCGAATTTCGCGAATCTGATTGGAAAATATCTAGAAGATATTTTCCAAAAGGGGATGGGACCCACTTGCCACATGTCACCAATGTGGTGGTGTTAGGTTTATTGGACAAAACAAGACTTGACTACTTGAGGGTTAGTTTGCTTTTTAAGTATTATTTTATTACTTTTTAAATTAAAAAAAGGAAGACAAAATGAGGTCTCGGCCATTTAGAAGAAAATGAGAGAAGCAGAGAGAGAAAGTGGAGAGAGAGAAGAGAAGAGAGAAAAAGGAGAGAAAGTGTTGGAGTTTTGTGATTTCGCGACAATCCGACCGACGGATCGTCTCAACGGTTGAAGAATCGAGCTCCCATCGTCATTCTCTACGGTGAGCATCTAACCGATTTTCGTTTTGGAACGTTTGAATTTTAGGGTTTGAGTTTAAATGGGTTGATTAAGGTTGGGTTTTGTTTGAGATTGGTTTAAAGATGAATGGTTGAGGTTTGGAGTTCCTTAGGAACATTTTGGGGAGAAAAGGGAATTTTCCCATTATGGCCGTGTGGGGCCCACATGCCCGGGTATCGGGTTTTTGTATTTGGGTGGTTTAGAACGTTCCCCGGACCATTTATCCACAACCGAATCGAAATTTGGAATTAAATTGTGAAAGTTGTAATTGACGGGTTTAGAAACTTTAAACGTTAATTAAATGACTCGGAAATCGGAATTCGATTATGTCGAGTGCCTAGGAACCCTTGAATTATTCTAAGACCGTAGAAACGAAAACGGGAATTTTAGGAGCCCCGGAAGGGCGTTTCCAAAACCCGGGCAGATTCGACATGTCGGGCGAATCGGGCCTTTCCGGGTCCAATATCGACAATGTCGAGTAATTGGGGAGTTTGGGAGTGATCGACATTGTCGGGGTTACTTTTGGGCGTCGGGTTTATTAAAATTCAGTTTATGCCTGCAAGCTTAAAAGGCGTTTAAAATTGTGTTCTTGTTAGATCGTGCTGCAGACCGAGAAAAGGGAAAGCTAGGCGAGTGACCGAGATCACGCCGGAGCTTAATTGTGCGCTTTTGGAGAAAGCATACGAGGTAGGGAAAAGTAGCCGGATCTCGGTCCTGACTAGGGAAAGTTAACAGTAGAAATGCATGTGACACTGGGGTGTCGTGGGTTAAGTGGGTTATCAAATATTAGAAAGGCATGATACGGGAACGTAGCGAATATTGGAAATGCATGTGACACTTAGTAGTGTCGTAGGAGCAGAGAACTTAGCGTTATTAGAATTACTGGAGGCATATGACCATGCCCGGAGGTTGATTGCGAACTTATCGAGATTAGGAGTACTGGAGGCATATGACCATGCCCGGAGGTTGTTTGTGAAACTGTTGATATTAGGACTGTTGGAGGAATTGGTTATGCCGGAGGTTGATTGTGTATGTTGTGTCTTGGGTGGCCATGAGAGCCCGTACTTCACTGTTGTGTCTTGGGTGGCCATGAGAGCCCGTACTTTACTGTTGTGTTTTGGGTGGCCATGAGAGCCCGTACTTTACTGTTGTGTCTTGGGTGGCCATCAGTGTCTGTGGGGTTGTCGAACCCGTGTCTTTATTGTTGGTGTGTCTTGGGAGGCCATGAGTGCCCGTGGGGTTGTTGAACCCGTGTCGTTACTGTCGATGTATCTTGGGTGGCCATGAGTGCCCGTGGGGTTGTTGAGCCCGTGAGTTATGGTTGGTGTGTCTTGGGAGGCCGTGAGTGCCCGTGGGGTTGTTGAGCCCGTGAGTTATGGTTGGTGTATCTTGGGTGGCCATGAGTGCCCGTGGGGTTGTTGAGCCCGTGAGTTATGGTTGGTGTGTCTTGGGAGGCCATGACTGCCCGTGGGGTTGTTGAGCCCGTGAGTTATGGTTGGTGTGTCTTGGGAGGCCGTGAGTGCCCGTGGGGTTGTTGAGTCCGTGTTTTACCGTTGGTGTCTTGGGTGGCCATGAGTGCCTGTGGAGTGTTGAACCGGTCTTGTTGTTGTTTGTTGAATTTTGCTTGTGATTGTGATTGTGTTTTCCCGAGGTTAGTGACCCGACTTCGTGTCGGGAAGTGGTGTGGAATTTGGCTGGCTTACCTGACAGGGATCGGTAAGTTGCGAGCGTTCTTGGCTGGCCTGACCGAGTTCGAGTCTCGGGAGGTTGCGAGCGCTCTTTGGCTGGCTTGACCGAGTTCGAGTCTCGAGAAGTTGCGAGCGTTCTTTGGCTAGCCTGACCGATTTCGAGTCTCGGGAGGTTGTGAGCGTTTTAGGCGATGAGAGGGCATCTCCCCTTCCGACTAGCTATCGGAAAAGCAGCGTTGTATATATCGCCAACAGGTCGACCGCCTGGAGCCTGAAAGGGATCGGCAAAGCGCGTGGGGCAGGCTCGAGCCCAGCCGGTTAGCAACTGACACTGAGCAGCTGACAGGAGTGCGATCCTTTGTGATCTTGTTTGGTGTGCGATCCTTTGTGATCTTGGGTGTTTCGTGGTGGTCTGTCGTGTCTTTAGAGGAGGTCGTCGATCGTTGTGTCGGGTCTACCTTACGTGTCCGAGTGTTGAGTCGGCTGAGGAAAGTATCAGTGTGTGGGTGTCGGTCGGGTTACATGAGTTTGGGGATAGTGATCCCCGGGGTTGAGTTGGTTGTTGGTGTTACCGGCATTGTCTGCTAATTATGTCATAGTCAGTCTGTTATCCGTGGTGGTGAGCGAACGCTCACCCCTTGCTGCTTTTCCTACAGGTACCGGTCGCAGGTTGGACTAGGTGAGCTTCCGAAGCTTGACTCTAGGAGCGGGATTCTGGGTTTACTTTTGAGTCTAGCGACGTATACCTTGCATTTTTTCCATTTGTTGGGACATACCTTTAAGTTGTAAATGATTATTTTTTGAGGAACAACTGATGTTTTTAAAGTGATTTATGTAAAAGGTTTCAAATGTGAAATATTTTTAAACGGCCGCGTCCTTAGTTCGGTTTACTGAAATTGGGGCGTGACAGCTTGGTATCAGAGCTCGAGGTTTCACACCTCGGACTGTACGTCAATTAGGTGGGGAGAGTCGAGTCAGTTAAGTCCCGTCGTGCGTTGGGTACGCAAGTCGGAACCGTGTGTAGACCCGTAGTGGTTTGAGTCCTGTTTGTGATTGTGCGTATGTGCAGTGTTTGATTGCTGGTGTGCTGAATGTTTGTTGCTGCGTGAAACGTTTTTTTAAGCTGTCGCGACTCGACGCAGGAGCTCCTGTAGTCGAATGTGACGGTGCTGATATCAAGTCGGTACAACGTAGTTCGGGGAGGCATGGACCAGGTTGTAACTACGTGATGTCAAGAAATGAGGTTTTAAAATGAAAAGGAGAAAGTTTTGAAAATTCGTTGGCCCCATGGGCGTGTTTTTTATTTTCTTTGGCCCTGTGGGCGTATGTTCAAGTTGGTTGGCCCGGTGGGCGTGTTTCGACTTAGGTTGGCCCTGTGGGCGTGTGTGTGTGGGTTGATTGGTCCGGTGGGTGCGTTTTGATTTTGGTTGGTCCGGTGGGTGCGTTTTGATTTTGGTTGGTCCGGTGGGTGCGTTTTGATTTTGGTTGGCCCGGTGGGCAGGTTTAGGTCTTGGTTGGCCGTGTCGCCTAGTGATTGAGGTTTGGGAGACTTGTGTTTGGTCTTGAATTGTCGTACGTGTGTTGGTAAATTGTGGGTCGAGCGTGTGTGTCGTTCAAGGTTTCTTTTGAGGTTAAAAAGGAGTAAGGGACGAGTTTGAAACGTTTTTGGAAAACTGGCATGCGCGAGTGTCACGGACCCTGTCACGGATCCGTGACGGAGCAGCGCGTTTTTGCAATTCTAGAGCCTTCGTCACGGCACCGTGACCCCAATCGTGACGGGGTCTATCAAGGATCCGTGATTCATGTTTTGTTCCACTGTCCTGATTGTGCAGTTTGAGTGTTGGCTTTGCGCGGTGGTGTTCACGGTTGTGTTGGTTGTAGAGGTCGTAAGTTCGGTGTTAAGGGATGAGGTCTTGGGTTCGAGACTCATCAATAACCTACGGTAGCGATACAGCGCCTCGGTGTGAGAGTCTCACCACAGAGAGGGGTTAGGGTTGGTGCGTTGCGGCGCCATACGAACTAGGTTTCCCTATGTGAACGGGTGTTCGAGGTTTCCCTCGCGTGAACGGGTGGGTTGAGTTTTCCTTCACGTGAGTGGGTTATTTGAGGTTTCCTTATGTGATCGGGTTATTGGGGTATTGATAGTGTGAGCAATAGTGATTTACTGAATTGAGGACGTATTTCCCGTGTCGAGGTTTATCTTACATGAGCGAGTACTTGAGGTGTTGATAGCGTGAGCAGTGTGACGTTTGACATCAGGTTTGAAGTAATGGTTTGCCCTGGTTAGATCGATAAGTCTTTAGTGCTTTACTAGTATGCCATTATCGAACGGGTGTCCGTGGAGGTGTGCATAACGCTCATCCCCTTTACTACTTTTCCCGCAAGGGACGAGTAACAAACACTGGTTTGGTTGCGGAAAGTTATAAGTAAATGCATAGAGGACCGTGTGAGGGTTGCACTAGACCTTACCGGGGTGACTAATGGAGTGGGTGTTCGGTCTCCGATTTGGGCGTCAGTTTTATTGGTTACCGGGATGTCCCACTCGTTTGTTCGTCAAGTTGTGCTGAGAGGTTGGGGCTGAGTTTAGAGCCGTTGAGTCCACCCCTGCGTCTGGACACGCCGGTTGGTGGTGGGGTGGTGTTGACTAGGGTCTGTCGTGCCTTCGGAGTTGGAGAAGCGAACCGATACAGGAGGTTCGAGAGAGGGCTCAAGAGCCGGATGCTGGATCGGGTCCTCACCCCGAGGATCGGGTATGTTTGGAGTTGGTAGGCACGACGACGGTAGTGGAGCGAGGTCTTAGAGAGACTGCGAGGATCCGTGAGCAATGTTCTAAAAATCCCGACTGGGCGCCGCCTAGGCACCCGCCTACGCCTAGTCGATCCGTCTAGCCTCCTAGGCGATTACAACAATTTTGCGTAGTATACTGACTCAACTAAAATAATTAGATGGTTATGGTGTTGGTGATATTAGGGTTTTTGCTTCTGAGTTGTTTGGTGTTATTTTTTAGGTATTTTAGATATTAATTATCATTTTTAATATAATGAAATTCATATTTTATTTCTATATATAATAATATATCTATTAAAAATAAAAAAAAATGCAAATCCGATTAATCCCCGATTAATCCTCGTCTAGTCACCAATTAATCTCCGAAGGACCTAGCCGCCCGACTAGCGCCTAGCAACTTTTAGAACCTTGTCCGTGAGGATCAGCAGCGACTGAGCTTGTGCATGTACCCGTGGGAATGATACTTATGAAATGACAACCTTTAAACGTAATCTTGGGAATGGATTGGTTGGCGAAGTGTCGAGCCAATACCGAGTGTTACTGACGACGAGCTGCGAGAGTCGCAGCATTCACATCTGACAGTGCACGTGGGTAGCACTAAGAGGAGCGCGACATCAGGTGGCATGCCTAGTGGAGCGGGATGCAGAGAGTGGTCGCGGAGTTAATATCGCGATGCCTCACTCGTCGGTAGGTGAGAGCGGAACAACAACGTCCCGCTGGATTATTTCAGCCACTGCGGGCTGCACAGTGGAAATGGGGGCACGTCACGATGGGTTTCGTGAGCGGTTAGCCGAGTTCGCCTACAACAACAGCTTTCAGGCCAGTATCATGATGGCACCGTTCCGAACGTTGTATGGTAGGCCGTGTCGGTCGCCAGTGTGCGGGGCGGAAGTGAGGAATGAGGGTTCACTGGGTCTAGAACTGAACCGAGAGACAACTGAGTCGGTCGTGCCGAAGCGTGAGCGGTTGAAGACCGTGTAGAGTCAGTAGGAGCTATGCTGATAGACGGCGCCGACCTCTCGAGTCAGCAATCAGTGGTCATGTATCCCTGGAGGTGAGTCCGAAAGGTGGACTAATGTGTTTCAACCGCGGCGGAGGCGGGTTAGCCCCGCAGTGTATCGGGCCTTTTGAGGTCTTGAGTACGTCATTGAGTGGGCAGATGTCGAGGTAATAGGTGATGTCTCGTATGAGGAGAACCCGGTTGGGAAATGGATCCACGAGAGCAGGTCCTGCGCGGAAAGGTTATCCGCTTAGAACGGGTGCAGTGGCGGCACCACGAGGCCGAGTCGATTTGGGAACGCGAGGACGAGGTTCGCGCGAAGTATACCGATCTGTTTGAATCTTGAGGTGCGTTGTTTTAAATTTCGCGGACGAAATTCCTTTAAGGGGGGTAGATTGTAATAACCACTCCCGGTCAACGCCAGTCAAATCTGCGAAAAACATGAAGATTTAAAAAAATTAGGCTGACACTGAATTGAACCTAAAATTGACCCCGAGGGTTATACCGGACTTAAGTTGACCCCGATATCGACCAAAGTGAGTTCCGGGGGACTCAGGGCAACTTTCTGACCAATTTGGGAAATGTTGACTTTTCGCTGGAAAAGTCAACCGAGCGACGTTTTGGTCCATTCGAGGTCTGTTTTGGATCCAAAAAGTTTAGCCGTCGTCGCAGCGGTCTTAGTTGAGCCGTTTCCTTGTAGCCCGTGAAGTTTCGTAATTTCTTGGAAAAAGTGCCCGTTCGGGGCCCGAAACGTCCGAATTTCGCGAATCTGATTGGAAAATATCTAGAAGATATTTTCCAAAAGGGGATGGGACCCACTTGCCACATGTCACCAATGTGGTGGTGTTAGGTTTATTGGACAAAACAAGACTTGACTACTTGAGGGTTAGTTTGCTTTTTAAGTATTATTTTATTACTTTTTAAATTAAAACAAAAGGAAGACAACATGAGGTCTCGGCCATTTAGAAGAAAATGAGAGAAGTAGAGAGAGAAAGTGGAGAGAGAGAAGAGAAGAGAGAAAAAGGTGAGAAAGTGTTGGAGTTTTGTGATTTCGCGACAATCCGACCGACGTATCGTCTCAACGGTTGAAGAATCGAGCTCACATCGGCATTCTCTACGGTGAGCATCAAACCGATTTTCGTTTTGGAACGTTTGAATTTTAGGGTTTGAGTTTAAATGGGTTGATTAAGGTTGGGTTTTGTTTAAGATTGGTTTAAAGATGAATGGTTGAGGTTTGGAGTTCGTTAGGAACGTTTTGGGGAGAAAAGGGAATTTTCCCATTATGGCCGTGTGGGGCCCACATGCCCGGGTATCAGGTTTTTGTATTCGGGTGGTTTAGAACGTTCCCCAGACCATTTATCCACAACCGAATCGAAATTTGGAATTAAATTGTGAAAGTTGTAATTGACGGGTTTAGAAACTTTAAACGTTAATTAAATGACTCGGAAGTCGGAATTCGATTATGTCGAGTGCCTAGGAACCCTTGAATTATTCTAAGACCGTAGAAACGAAAACGGGAATTTTAGGAGCCCCGGAAGGGCGTTTCCAAAACCCGGGCAGATTCGACATGTCGGGCGAATCGGGCCTTTCCGGGTCCAATATCGACAATGTCGAGTAATTGGGGAGTTTGGGAGTGATCGACATTGTCGGGGTTACTTTTGGGCGTCGGGTTTATTAAAATTCAGTTTATGCCTGCAAGCTTAAAAGCGTTTAAAATTGTGTTCTTGTTAGATCGTGCTATAGACCGAGAAAAGGGAAAGCTAGGCGAGTGACCGAGATCACGCCGGAGCTTAATTGTGCGCTTTTGGAGAAAGCATACGAGGTAGGGAAAAGTAGCCGGATCTCGGCCCTGACTAGGGAAAGTTAACAGAAGAAATGCATGTGACACTGGGGTGTCGTGGGTTAAGTGGGTTATCAAATATTAGAAAGGCATGATACGGGAACGTAGCGAATATTGGAAATGCATGTGACACTTAGTAGTGTCGTAGGAGCAGAGAACTTAGCGTTATTAGAATTACTGGAGGCATATGACCATGCCCAGAGGTTGATTGCGAACTTATCGAGATTAGGAGTACTGGAGGCATATGACCATGCCCGGAGGTTGTTTGTGAAACTGTTGATATTAGGACTGTTGGAGGCATTGGTTATGCCGGAGGTTGATTGTGTATGTTGTGTCTTGGGTGGCCATGAGAGCCCGTACTTCACTGTTGTGTCTTGGGTGGCCATGAGAGCCCGTACTTTACTGTTGTGTTTTGGGTGGCCATGAGAGCCCGTACTTTACTGTTGTGTCTTGGGTGGCCATGAGTGCCCGTGGGGTTGTCGAACCCGTGTCTTTATTGTTGGTGTGTCTTGGGAGGCCATGAGTGCCCGTGGGGTTGTTGAACTCGTGTCGTTACTGTCGATGTATCATGGGTAGCCATGAGTGCCCGTGGGGTTGTTGAGCCCGTGAGTTATGGTTGGTGTGTCTTGGGAGGCCGTGAGTGCTCGTGGGGTTGTTGAGCCCGTGAGTTATGGTTGGTGTATCTTGGGTGGCCATGAGTGCCCGTGGGGTTGTTGAGCCCGTGAGTTATGGTTGGTGTGTCTTGGGAGGCCGTGAGTGCCCGTGGGGTTGTTGAGCCCGTGAGTTATGGTTGGTGTGTCTTGGGAGGTCGTGAGTGCCAGTGGGGTTGTTGAGCCCGTGAGTTATGGTTGGTGTGTCTTGGGAGGCCGTGAGTGCCCGTGGGGTTGTTGAGTCCGTGTTTTACCGTTGGTGTCTTGGGTGGCTATGAGTGCCTGTGGAGTGTTGAACCGGTCTTGTTGTTGTTTGTTGAATTTTTCTTGTGATTGTGATTGTGTTTTCCCGAGGTTAGTGACCCGACTTCGTGTCGGGAAGTGGTGTGGAATTTGGCTGGCTTACATGACAGGGATCGGTAAGTTGCGAGCGTTCTTGGCTGGCCTGACCGAGTTCGAGTCTCGGGAGGTTGCGAGCGTTCTTTGGCTGGCTTGACCGAGTTCGAGTCTCGGGAAGTTGCGAGCGTTCTTTGGCTAGCCTGACCGAGTTCGAGTCTCGGGAGGTTGTGAGCGTTTTTAGGCGATGAGAGGGCAGCTCCCCTTCCGGCTAGCTATCGGAAAAGCAGCGTTGTATATATCGCCAACATGTCGACCGCCTGGAGCCTGACAGGGATCGGCAAAGCGCGTGGGGCAGGCTCGAGCCCAGCCGGTTAGCAACCGGCACTGAGCAGCTGACAGGAGTGCGATCCTTTGTGATCTCTTTTGGGGTGCGATCCTTTGTGATCTTGGGTGTTGCGTGGTGGTCTGTCGTGTCTTTGGAGGAGGTCGTCGATCGTTGTGTCGGGTCTACCTTACGTGTCCGAGTGTTGAGTCGGCTGAGGAAAGTATCAGTGTGTGGGTGTCGGTCAGGTTACTTGAGTTTGGGGATAGTGATCCCCGGGGTTGAGTTGGTTGTTGGTGTAACCGGCATTGTCTGCTAATTATGCCATAGTCAGTCTGTTATCCGTGGTGGTGAGCGAACGCTCACCCCTAGCTGCTTTTCCTACAGGTATCGGTCGCAGGTTGGACTAGGTGAGCTTCCGAAGCTTGAAGAGCTAGGAGCGGGATTCTGGGTTTACTTTTGAGTCTAGCGACGTATACCTTGCATTTTGTCCATTTGTTGGGACGTACCTTTAAGTTGTAAATGATTATTTTTTGAGGAACAACTGATGTTTTTAAAGTGATTTATGTAAAAGGTTCCAAATGTGAAATATTTTTAAACGGTCGTGACCTGAGTTCGGTTTACTGAAATTGGGGCGTGACATAGCCAATAACGTCATCTAGCCCATCGAAAAGCCTTTTCACTGCAAAATAGCTAGCAAAAATGGTCACTCCACTCTATCATATGTCTTGTTCATGTTCAATTTTACTACCATGTAGCCCACATTTCCCGATCGACATTGTAGAAGTAAATGAATGATCTCGAAGGAAAAAGGAGTATTATCTTGGATGCTCCTACCCAAAATGAACACTCCTTGAGTTGGCTCTTTAAGATTTTGTAAAAAATGGCTTCAATATGTTAATCAGGACCTTAGATAGAATACGAAAGATCACATTAAAAACAACGATCGGTCGTAGATCAGTGATAAGTAACGCGTGGGCCTTTTTTGGAATTAACACCATATTTTCAATATTTAATGATCGGTCAAAGGACCGCTCCCGGATCGTCTTCTGGATAAATTTGATGACCTCCTTCTACACCACCGGACAATAATGGTGGTCGAATCGGGGGTTCAGACCATCCGGGCCCAGAGCTTTATCTGGACCCACTTGTAAAACCGCTTGTCGAACCTCCTCAGTCGAAACCTCTTATAAAAATTTTGTATTCTGACTGTTTGTGACACCCTTATGGTGAAATGGATAAAGAAGTCAACGAGGTCCGGGTTGGAATTGGTGAACAACGTTGTACAGTAATTGATCGCTTGTTCCTAAAACCCAATGTCCCATGTAACCTATTGACCAAGACTGTTCTGAATCGAGCAGATAGAATTGACCTTCCTTCGGTACGAGCACGCAACACGAAAGAACTTCGTGTTGTGATCCCCGTCTATCAGTCAGGGGTGATTAGTTCTCTATTTCTAAAATGATGTTGGATTATGAGGTGTGTTACGTTAACACGGTGGAAAACAAAATTTTCCTAAACTTTTTTTGGTATAATTCTAAATAGCCTAAATCACAGATTCATGAAATTCCTAATCTATGCAATAATTAACGGAGATTACCTCAATGAAGAGCACTTTCAATCAACTGGTTCAAGATGGGAAACTTTAGAAGAGTCGGTGTAGGCACCCAAATGTTCTCCCTCTAACGGTATCCACACGAGAAACCTAGATCCACAACTGAGCACGCTAGTAGCCCTTGAACGAAGAACTCACAACTCACTATGTGGTGGCCGAAAATCAAAGCAATAGTGTTTGTGATTTTTGTCTTCATTTGTTTGATTTGATTACCTTCAATATATATATATATATTGAAGGTAATCAAATCAAACAAATGAAGACAAAAATCACAAACACTATATATATATATATATATATATATATATATATATATATATATATATATATATATATATTTGAAACGACTTTTTTATATATCTAATTTCCATATTAAGTTTATTCCTCACCAACAGTGTAATTTGATTATAGAGTTGGTGACGTCATCACCATACAAATAATGTATGGATTAAATTAGAATAATTAAGACTATGAAAAGATCGAATTGCTGACGTAAAGAAAATTTGGAATGAACAAGAGATATTTAGATGCCAGAAAAATAAATACATATAAAATATTTCAAAAACAAAGGGAATATTTATTTTTAGATATTCCTGATTGCGGGCCCTAAAATTTCGTACCCGTAGCTCCGGTTCGGGCCTGTAATTAACCAACAGGTTCAAGAACTAGGCCCAATCTTGACGAAACCATGTGAATAAAAAATATATGCAGGTCTCGAACCTACGACCTTTAAGGCATCCTTTTATTTATAGGTGTTGGTCTTACTTTAAGTCCAAGCCAAATAGGATTAGGAAACATTGACTTAATCCAACTAGCCTTCCTTATTCTAGACCTTTTAGAATTTAGGGTTTTCTTTTAATACTTTTAATTAAATAAAGTGTTGAAAATATATCCAATTTTAATGGGTTGGCCGAATACCCCTATTGGCTATAAGGGTGTTCGGCCAAGTTCTAATTGTTTGATGTACTTGGCCTTTTTATTTGTCTATTTAATTACTATGCTTTATAATAATTAAATACAAATATTATTTTCCTTTGTGAGTATTTGAATTAAATAAAAGTGATATGTTTCTTATATCAAATATAATTTGACACCATTTTATTGAATCTAAACCATTTCGTCCACTTCGTTATGGTCTTTCTCTATTTTGTGTGACCCTTTAGGTGTCTATGAGTATTGGTAATGAAATGAATCAAGATGTTTCACCCACGGATCATGGGTAACTTCTAGCAAGTCTCGTGATTTCTCAAGTCTTAGAACTAATGATCGTTACTTCGTCAAATCATGTTATCATAAGTAGTTTTATCCTCTTGTCATTTGGCGAGTGTCACGACTGAACAAATGCATAGAAGCATCATCCTTTCTAATTCAGTCTCAACATGTTATCTTGATTATGAGTGAGGAATGTAGGTGACTAATCACACACATGACCATGATTCTTTTATAAACCTCCTACTTATCAAGAGTGTCATTATGATGACATCTAACTTGTGTAATACAAGTGGCAAGTCCCTATGACCATCTCTCATATGTCTCACATGTGTGTATTCATGTCCGATCATAACCTTTATACCTATCTGTTGGGACAAGCGTTTGGTTATGTCAAGTCATGAATCCATCTCATGTAGATTACATGGTGATGTCATGGTCGTGGGACTAAAGACTACTATCATAGTTGAGATATACTCAAATATCTTTGTTCTATGGAGTATTCTCAAGGTGGGTCGTCCAATGTCAAACTTTTTGCCGTCTGTGAGGTCCAGACATGTACCCTCTAAGTCGACGGAAAGGGAAAGTTACGACCCTATCGTGATACGAAAGCCCTCAACCCATAAAGTTCCTAACCCCGTTGATTCGTCGTCACCCCGATCAAGGTACCCTCGTGAAATCACAAGTTCCGCTGAAGAACCATCATCCCTAGTTCTGGAGTTAACGTTTTACAGAGAAATAGGAAGTTAGGTCTATGTGGGGCAATGGGGTGTTTGAGATGTTGAGCTTGAGTGTACGATCCCATACTCTGACAATTACAAAAAAGGAAACGCAGATTTGAAAGGGACAGAGGAGGCGGCGTCAACGCCCATGTATCTGGTGAAGAAGACAGCAAAGGACCTGGTTGGGACGATGGTGGCAAAAAACCAAACAGTAACAAAAGGGAGGAAGGATGAGAGCGGATCGGCAGAGAGCCGTCAGAAGAAAATCGCCGTCGACGAAACGGAGAGATGGGCAATCCCAAAAATCTCCGAGGCGAGAGTGAAACCCCAAAAGACATTATTCTCTTATTTTGATTAAAATGTCACATTTATAGAGTTTAGCAAGATAATCATAAATGGATCAAACCGATCCATATGTTGAAAATCGAAGTGACGGAGTTTGAGTCCTAACATGGCCCTAGAATTGGGCCTCTATGCCCTGACCAGCACAATGTATGTTTTGAGATGCTTCTTGAACGTTCCGGTGGTCGTGATGATACCAGCTCTGTATCATTACAAGCTGAATTTAAGACAGTGGAGGACAACATTCTTAAATAATCCTATCTCTACTGGATAATGCAAACGCACCGTTTCTCTTCAATATAAAAAAAAGTGATGGAATGAGATAGAGAAAGTGACAAGTGTCCTACCAGCTGTTCACATGCAGTTCCTGATTGGTTGACACGTATTAAAGAGATACACTCGTCACCACTCACCACCTCTCTCTTTATATAGCTTCACTCCTACCCTTTGGCCACTTACCATTACACGCTACTATACCTCTCTTGTACTAAGCAGAAACCAGATCGAGTGACAAGTTAAGTGTTTAGTTTAGAGATGGCGACGGTGGGGAGAAACATAGCAGCTCCATTGATGTTTCTGAACTTGATCATGTACCTTATAGTGCTAGGGTTTGCTAGTTGGTGTCTCAACAGGTTCATCAACGGCCAGACCAATCATCCCAGTAAGTCTTATATATAGTTGTATTTTCATTTATAGAAAATGACAAGTAATTAATTGTAGGTTTCGGGGGAAACGGTGCAACCATGTTCTTTCTGACGTTCTCCATATTGGCTGCTGTGGTGGGGGTGGCCTCGAAACTGGCCGGAGGGAACCACATAAGGGCGTGGCGGAACGATAGTCTGGCAGCTGCCGCTTCCTCTTCGTTGATTGCTTGGGCGCTCACTGCACTGGCCTTCGGGTATTGTGTTTATCGCCTGTCCGCGTGATCTCATATGATATGGATGCTTATCCAGGCATGTCGAAAATGCAGGTTGGCATGTAAGCAGATAAACATAGGAGGGTATAGGGGATGGAGGCTTCGAGTGTTGGAGGCGTTCGTGATCATACTCTTCTTCACGCAGCTCTTGTATCTGGTGCTGATCCATGCGGGAGTGTTCAGCAGCAAGTACGGTCCGGGCTATCGGGACAACGAGTACGGCGTGGATCCCATGCACAAAGGCACTACTACTGGACATGGACTCCCTACAAGCAGGGTTTAGGAATTCTACTACCTACCTACCTACTTATTAGTTACTTGTCTTCATCTTCTGTTTCTTATTTTATATATATGTGTGTGTGTCGGAGTTGGTTTGTTTATTAGTGGCAGTCGATAGGGTGTTTAGTGTTGTGTAATTTGTATGTGATCATCATGTGTATCCTGGACTTTACGTTTGTTCAGTTTCGCTTCTAATGTCTCGGATTTGTCATGAATCATTTATATTAATGCTTTTTTGAACAAAAGATAAAATTGTACTTTTGAAGGCGGAAAAGGTGAAGTAGAGGTACGATTGTATGTGTAGTAAGTTCATATCAACGTGATCTGATTTAACCAGACCCATTTCAGATAGTTAACCGACCATTTACTCTTGCTTTGGGCCTCAATTCGAAAATGGCCGGTTAAGACAATTTGGAACCGCCACCAACGCCGGCGCTGGTGGAACTCGCCCTGAAGTTCGGTTGGTCAGTTGGCGGTTTGAAACCGATCCGACCAATATGTTTGGGCCTTCAAATTGGGCCGGAGATTTCAGCCCAATAGCCAAATTTTAAATGCAAATTAACATAAATAAGAAGACAACAATATTTTCAATCTTTTTTTTTGGGATGAAAACTATTAAGGATGGATCAAGGAGGGCTTAAAGTCCTCAACTTGGTTCATCCTTAATGATGAAAAACACCCTCTACCCTAATGAATTTTATTATGATAGTAATGTTTTCAAGCTAACAACAATGAAACAACAACACGAAATAGTACTAATTAAAGAGACTGCAAAAAATGAAACTATCCTAATACTTCATCTTCAAGGACATGCTTCTGCTTACAACTTCATCTTCATTTCTTTTCACATCAGAACAAAGTTGGAGCACCTCCAATAGTACTAGCAGCTTGCACCATATCTGACAAAATACAATGTATGTGTTAATAATTGTAATATTGTACAACAAATTCAGAATAGTAATTCTAAATGTACTTTTTTACCTTCTTCAATTTTGAGATTCTGCTCCATTAACTTGACCAACTGGTCTGCCCTTTGTGCTGGGGTCAACTCTGCTTCCTTTGTAGAAATGGGAACCTTAAGCCAATCTTGGCTACATACTAAAGCTTGGACCGTCAATGGGAGTAGAGCAGATCTGAAATCGGTTAGTATCCTAGAACCAGCACTAAAGGCTGATTCAGAGGAAACAGTTGAGACAGGAATCGCTAAAATATCTCTTGCAATTCTCGAAATAATGGGAAACCTAGCTGCATTTTGTTTCCACCAAATCAGCACATCGAACACTCCCTTTCCCTTATCCTCCTCATCATCCTCCCTCAAATACCTCTCAAGCTCATATCTACCTATACCTTCTTGTGAAGTTTTAAGTCGCTTGTAAGAAGCAAACATAACATCAGTGTCTAGGTCTTCAACATCACTAACCATACTAGCTTGTGAACTAGATTCAGAACTAGTGTCATATACTTTAGCATATTGGGTATAAAGGGAATCTAATGCATCTCTAACCCTAGGGATAAGTTGTGCAGCCAGATCAGGTGAATAAAGATGTTCTATAGTGTAGTTGACAAAATTGAGCTTCTTTCGAGGGTCAAGAATAGGTGCAAGGAATAAAAACAGGTTCATATTACCAAAATATTTATTGTACTTGACTGCCATTAGATTGGCCATGGATACCATGTCACTATTTTGAGAGGCTAGGCCTCTTTTAATGAAGAGACACATATCAGTAACACAATCTAACAACAGATTAGAAGTGGCATAATATGAACCAGAAATTTTATTTGTCATGTCATAAAACTTTTTCAAAAAAGAAAGAACAGACTTACAATTCACCCAATCCTGCTCACATATCCTTCCTAAGGGGTTACCCTCCTTGTCAACTCTCTTGTCCCACTCTGCACTAAGGTTAGGATCAAGAACTTCATACTCCTCAAAGGCCCTTTCTAGCCTACAAGCTGATTCTAGCATAAGGTATGTAGAGTTCCAACGTGTTGAAACATCGAGGGACAACAACCGCTTGCTGTCTATACCAACCTGTTTGACAGCAAGCTTAAAACGGTTCAATCTCATAGGGGATAACCTAATGAACCTAACAGCAGTCCTAATCTTTTCTACCGATCTTCCCACCTGCCCTATCCCATCACTAACAATCAGATTCAAAATATGAGCAATACAACGCATATGCATAAATTTACCATCTAACACAGTTGTGGACATCGAGTTCATCCTAGTGCTAAGTTGTTCCATGGCCTTGTCATTTGCTGAAGCGTTATCCACAGTAATAGTCATGATCTTGTCAAGACACCATGCAAACAGACAACCACTTATTGCCTTACAAATATCCACACCCGTATGTGAACCAATGGGTGTGAAATTTATAATTTTTTTTGTGTAACTTCCAATCATCATCGATGAAATGGGCAGTTAGACACATGTAGTTGATTTGTTGACAATTAGTCCATGTGTCAGTGGTCAAGGATACCCTAAGGGAACTAGATCTAAAGTAATTATGCAACTTCAACTTCTCAGTTTCATACAAAGCAAACATATTTGTCATATAAGTTACCCTAGTATGCAACTTAAAGTGGGGGCATGCAACTTCGATGAATTTTTTGAACCCATTGCCTTCCACAAAGCTGAAGGGCAATTCATCCATCACTAACATCTTGGTAAGTGCATTTCGACAAGCATCTTGATCGAAATGCCAAGATGTCAGTGATGCCTCTTTGTTTTCATCTATGGAGGGTAAAGGCCAATTGTTGTTGTGACCTATTATTAGCAGGATTTTTAGGACACAATTTAATATGACCTAACATGGTACTAGTTCCATATCGATTAGAATCAACACGATACTTCTTAGGACATTAATTGCACTGAGAAAACTTCTCGTTATTTATTACCACCTTAGTAAAGTGTTTCCAAGCAAGGGATTTATGGCGAGAGGAGTTAGTTAACTTACCTGCAGCTCCAGATGTTGATGTAGCTAGAACTGGAGCTGATCCAGATGCTACTCCAACTCCAGATGGTGTTGATGCTCCAGTATTGCTATTGCTCCAGATGGTGTTGTTGCTCCAGCTCCGGCGGCCTTTGTTCCTTCTCCGGCAAGGTCCCAAAAGCCCTCAATCACGGGGCTAAAACGTCGTTGTTATATCCCCAATCGGCGTCGTCTGAAACTATCTGACGGCCTTTGTTCCTTCTCCAGAAAAGGCCCAAAAGCCCTCCTACATGGGGCTAAAACGCAGTCATTTTAGCCCCAATCACCGCTGCCTGGACCCATCCGACGGACTTTGCTCCTTCGCCGGCAAGGGCCCAAAAGCCCTTCCTTTGCCTCCCCAAACCCTGGGTTTTGGCCCCCTCCTCACTGGCGAACCCTTAACCCTAGGTTCTGCAAAAACTTAATCTACCCTAAATACAGTTCAAGTCGTACTTAGTTCGACGTCCTTGCTGTGGAACCTCGTGGCGACGGAAATAGAGACGGCGTCCTTGGTCGGAGTTGATTTGCAGAGATGAAGAAGAAGAGAGAGAGAGAGAGACCGTTTTTGAGTTTTGAATGAGAATAAGGAGAAGGAGACGAAAAGTTGGGAAATGCAGGGAATCGAAGAGTAAAATGCGAGAGGTATAACAGACCTTTCATAATTTTTTATTTAAAAAGAAAAGAAAAAAAAAAGAAAAATCAAATAAAAGAGGCTACCCCTCAAATAAATTACTGATTGGAGGTCTTTTGAGAAGTTTCCCCCTTATCTAGATAGAGCCTGAGAACCCCTCAAATTATATATCCCCATCGAATTCATATACTTTTTCCAAGATATAGGATGTTGTAGCTGAAGTGAGAGAAACAGTGAAGCAAAAAGGTCTAAGGAAGGCTTCTGGTTGTAGTCGGGTAAGTTTTAATAGCAAGGTTCATTGTTTTATGTTGCTAATAAAGAGCATTCTTGTTCTGCATCGATCTACGAAATGCTGGTGAACCTTGTATTAGTAATGGAAGGACTTGGTTCTTCTCCTGAATTTTTAAGAAATGAAATGCAGTTGAGTTATTATAGGTTTCTCTATTAGTTCTAATACTTTTGAGAAGTATTGTGCATAGGCTATATGAAATGCTATCTTTGTTTCAAAACAAAATGAAAAGTTAGCTTATTTTAGAACCGGATTCTTCTAGTTTTATACCCAGTGAGATTTCCCTGCTATCAAAATGACAGAATATAATTGATGTTGACATTCTGTAGTAACAGTCCCAGTGTAATCTTTAACCCATAGAATGTCATTGGCTCTATGATAAGGGATAAACCATGAATTGTATCATGAATAATTTTGTATCATTGAGTGAGCAATTCAGTTCAAGAACTTGCTTCTTTTTACTCTTTACCTCTGTTGGACTGATAGAATTTCTAGATGTTTATTTTATTGAGTGACTAGTTACTCTAACTACATATTTCATTTGCATGAAACTTAATCTTTAGGCTTTTCCTGAATGAGACTCACATTCACAAAACTAGAATGAGTAGGAAAATGAAACAATTCTGTCATTACAACCTAATTGATGGTACACAATTTTTCATGGATAGTTTCTTCGCACACATCCATCTATACATAGTTGAAAATTGCGTGTTCTCTGAAAAACAAAACATCTACAGATAGAAAAAAAATGAAGCCAAACACAACATTTGGTATACTTGATGTAACAATAATCGGTTTCCTAGAAAATTCCTTCATGTCTGTGTCTCGGATTCTCTTTCCCGTCTGTAAGCAAAAACTGATCCCATAACTACTCTGCCAATCCTTCTGTATTTCCGTGTTCTTTTACTCATGCCTTTCTTCCTTTCTTTGTCAGAAAAAGGTTCAGAGATGGGTAGATCATGAAGCCATACCAGAGGCACCAGAGCTGCAACAAACTGTACAACAATCCCAATAGGGAGGCTTGAGTAATCAGATGATGTTATTCCAAGAAGAGAACCCAATCCGATCCCAAGAAAAGCGCCGACTATTGACGACAAGCACAAGGCCGATGCTAAGAAGGAAGTCAGAGATCCTTCACAACCCTTGGGACATGAACTTGCAAACAACACCGTGAAAGGTAAGAGCTTGAATTGTGCTATGATCTCTGCTAAACCTGAGAAGCAAAGGGCAAACACCTCACTGGGGACCCCGAGTCTGAGATGCATCCGTTTCACTAGAATGAGGTCAAGGAGAAGAGATGAAGCATACAAAATCTGCACAGCTCCAATCAGCTTCCTCAAGGGGAATTTCTTCCAGTAGCGGTCATAAAGTAGAGTTGCGGAAAGAAGTAGCAACTGTCCAATAACTCTAGACATTCCAATGATTGAAGGGTCCAGATTCAAACACTGAGTCTGGTAGCAGAAGATGGGACCAGACAGAAGCGGAACCATGGCAATGGAAGCCACTATCCAAGCGAGAGGGCGAGATATGGTTTCTTCACTTATAGCTGTGACAAGATCAAATAGTTGTTTTCTGATGCCAATGTTATCTGATGGTTGAGGTAAACCAAGAGAACTTTCCTGGATTGTACAAGAGATTACAAGTTGAAAGGAAAGAAGAAGTGAGAATATGAGAAACATGACTCTGGGTTGTACTTTGAGCAAGAAATACCCAGCTACTAAGTTTCCCAACACTCCACCTACAGCCAAAGCCATGAATGCATAAGACTGGAGGCTACCTATGTTGTGTTTTTGGCCATACTCTGCAATCAGAGCATCATTAGCGACTTCTGCAACAGATGCTCCAAGATTACCTAGAAGAACACACGACATAAGGGCAGGAAGAGCTTCACCTGCCATTGGGATCAATGCCAATGGCAACCAAGACAGAACCTGCAAGAGGACTGAAATTTTCGATTTTTACTCAACTGCTCAATCAAACATCTAATAATATTTCATATCAAATTATATCTAAAGTTGTAACCAAGATAGGATTGTTAAAAAGTTTATGGTAGGCATTACTCAAGAATGAGCAGTAAAATATCTGGTATTTTGAAGAAATGACAAGCCTAGGATGCTTCCATTTGCATTCCAAGTCTTGAAGAACTTTCTTAAGAATCAGAAGCTAAGGAACAGTTGAGCTATATGAAAGAAAAGTAAAGGAAGAAAGCAAAACGTAACTGGGAGGACAAGGAAAGAACAAGTTATGCTATCCATATCCATTTGAGCTATATGGATGATAAGAAACATGTTGATCTTCAAGACAACAAACCCATAAAGTATAAAGAAAAAGTAAGGAAGGAGAAGTGGAAGTAACCTCCAATAGAGACATAAGGAAGTCTATGAGCACCAGCAATATAGACAGCATCAGAGAGCATTCCATAGAGTGGCTTGGCCACCATGGGAAGGTTAGCAGAGTGCTGCAGCAGCTGCAACATGGAAGGGCCAAACTTGAGGTTATGGGCCATGTGGAAGTTGAGAGCCAGCCATGGAAAGCACCTGAAACCTTGCACCCAATACCCAAACCCACACAGACCCATCATCTGCTTGCTGCTTCTGGAGACTGAGTCCTGATCAGATATGGCCTTGATGACATGCCTCTTGGGTCTTAGGAAGACTCCCAGAGTCAGGTGCTTTGGTGTGGGTTTTAGGATGACTAGTAAAGTGGTCTGAGAACAGATCATGACTACTTCCTATGAAACCTGAAACTAAGAAAAAAAGTGCTAATGAAGAATCCCAAAAGATAGTAATTAATGAAAGCTGAGATTGGTGAAGAAGCACATAATCAATAACAATTTGCTAGAAGAAAAAGGTTAAATTTGGGGTATGATATGAAGAAACGAAGCAAGGAGAATTGATGATACCTTGTTGTTTTCGTCCTCGGAGGATATTCTGATTTCGGACGGTGGGATCTGGGTCTCGCCTCGCCGTCAGATCCCACGGGATTGGATTGGATGTGTCATGGCTTTATAGCCGTTGATTGGCGAGAGAATCACAGACCTTACCTCTTACTAATAACGTTGGTTTAGAGGACACAGACCATGATAATCAACGATGGCATACAAAAGTAAAACAATACAAGGTTCCAGAACTATATTTGAAGATGCCTAGAGTGGAGATTATCGAAACGTGAGCACACGTGGTCGTGTAAACAAGTCACGAGTAGTTCCCCCGATATAGCCACGCGCCCACATACCTACTACCGTCCATCTTTATTTGGACCAACACGACATCGTTTTACTATCATGCGATATGCATGTAATCTATCGTAGCTCTTCTGTTTTTTTTTAGCGAAATGTGCAATTTCATTAACTTTAAGTTTTGTTGCATCATAGATAAATGTTTGACCACTAAGAACAGACAGAAGACACAGTAGTGTTGCAGTTCTTTTTAGAATATAACCACCACTAACGGTATTGAACGGTGTGCCATAAAGGCTACATAAAAGAAAAACTAATCGAAGTAGACTACAGTTGCTCGAGATCTTGCCTAAACACTGCATGCACAATATATGACCGAACTTGCTATCATCCACTTCATCGCGAGGTAACGTTCTAACCAGGGACCCCTCCTAGGGACAATCCCAAAAACACTACATTCCTTCATGCGGGAATGTTTTCCCGCCGCTTCACTCCCCCACCTTTTGACCCAGACACAGTACCAAGTCCGCTTCTATCTCTGTGCACAAGCAAGGGCGGGGTGTCAGGCTTTCGGCCACCAGAATTCTGACCGATCACCAAAATTTTCCAGTCCGGATCCACCAAGGTGTCCGGGTGTCGTCCTGAGGACTCGCATTGTTAGGTGTAGTAGTCGAGGATACCATCGGCCCGCTGCCTCGGTACAATGGTCCCTTAAGTGCAGTAGTCGCGGATATTGGGTTCCAATTCGTCGCATATACCTTCTTGTCCCTATCCCTCTGATACTCCAACATAGAAGAGTCGAACCGTGGGGTTCCCATCACTTCCCGAGGACACTCCTTAATGCCATGACCAATCATCCCACAATTTCCACGGAAATCAGGTAACTTAGAGTATGTGAGAGTTACATGAATTGGTTCCGGGAATTCTCGAAATCGGAGCAGGAGATGACGTCGTAAGAGACGCTCCATCAGATGCCAGAATCGGATTTGAAAAGTTCCTCCCCAACATGTGCCCCACTTATCACATGGCACCTCAACGCTCAACCCCAACACCGAGTCGATCGTCTCCCTCGTTGTCTTGGTTCGCACCAAGGGAGGGAGACCGTGAACATGGGCCGAGAGTTGGAGTCGATCTAAGGCCGGAGGCTCTCTAGCCATCGGATCCAAGTCCCCAAGGAAGAGGGGACGGCCGTCAAAGCACCACGGTTCTTTTTTTCGGACCCACGTACGTGCATCCTCCGTCTCAAAGTAGAAACTGAATACCCCTAACTTGATGTCCTTGATGACCAGACCTTCAGTGGCTTTCCCCCATGCTCTTGTGATGACTCGGAGTAGCACATCCTTCCTAGGTGGTTTGACCGCCCATAGTTTGCCCATCATAGCAATTTGTTGGCAGGCCAAGAGTGAGGGGCTGAGTGATGCACTTGGAATCACGACATCCACCTCCTCCTCCTCTTCCAGCGAGTAGGCCGAGAAACCGTCTTGTAGATTGTTGATGTTAACCTTCAGGGTTGGTCCCATCGGTGGAGGCTCCGAGGTGGACCCGGCATCTCTAGACTTGAAGACCCGTCTACGCCAAACCACTCCCGACGGTAGACTCAAAGCAGCAGGGATGATGGGGACCCGGTCAAAGTTCGGTGTAACCCCTCCCCCACAGAGATCCCGTAACACCGTCTGTTCCGGTTCCTCCATTGGAGCCTTCCCTCGGGCAGGATCTAGATAGCGTGGAGAGGAAGGAACCAGGGTCGGTTCAATGGTCGTCAATGTCGCCGCAACATTAGGAGAGATCGTTAGGGGAGCAAAGCCATGAGGAACCTCCGGGGCCCGAGGCCTATCCGAGGCTACCCCCTTCTCTACCGCGACCACCGACACAACAGTCGTCTGAGGAGGCACCTCCCTAAGATTACTTGTGAAAGACACAAGGGTGACCTCCGTTAGGGGCACAGGGGTCGGAACCCTAGCCAATCATGCTCCTGGTGAAGGGGGAGTACTCGTAGTCGCTGCGGCCACCAAATCAGATAAAGGTTGAAAATTCGGAGCCCTAGGCTTGCTTGCAGGAGACGCAAACCCAAGGGTTTTATACGGGCGACCTCGACGGGGTTTAATCACCGGGGTTGCTTGGCCGAGGGAAAAGGATCCCTCCACCATAACCGGAGAAGAGAGGAGAGGGTTGAGGGGGAGATTAGAGGACGTCTTGGACAATTGGATTGTCTTACGAAGTCTTCTTATCGGGTGGGGGCACCACGTCCGAGGAAGGACGAGGCGACGGTACAAGTATCGAGGGTTGTACCTGGGCAAGCGGCGGCGGGAGTGGTTTACCAGTGGCAGACAAGTCGGCGGTGGCTGGAGCAGAGGAAGCCATAGGGCTAGGGTTTCTCAGGAAGAGATTCTCAACACGTGAGAGAGAAATTTGAGACTATCGGCACGTAATTAATCCGTAGCTCTTCTGCTTATTCGGTACTACTAATAGCATATGTATTTTTTTCTTTTGCAATTGAATAATGAAGTCATAAATTTAGATTTACAATAGAAAGGTAGATGGACAAAATACAAACGGATACTTGTCCAACATTTAAAATCAGGAAGAAAAGGGAAATATTAGTATAATGTCAAGATTCAATTCATGCTTTACTGGAAAGAGATCTCTTTATTGATTATCTGAAAATTTTCAATATAACACTCTTCCAAATATTTACTTTTAAAATAACACCCTGCTAAAAAAGTTGTAGTTTCATACTCAAACTAAACATTACCAACGTTTTCATATCCAGTTGTTAACTTTCGATTATTTTGGATAGGAAGTGGTCACTTGCGAAGCACATGACATTTATTTTTTCTAAAATGCCAAAAGTGACCTTACCCCTATTTCTTATCCATTTATGTTATATTATTTCATTTTGCATCCTTTCATCTTCCATGGTCTCGAGCTATGTTCTTCAAGGTCTGCTCATTTTGAAGGAAGAAGGGTATGAGGTAATCACCTGCCCCATCCCACGATGTCGGAGTCGCCTTCTTCATGTCGGTTCTATCCGCCATCATCGGTTCAGTGCGGGATTTGGTCGAAGCAGAGATGGCAGTCGGTGACATCCCATAGGTTTTGTAAATACACGGCTACCACAACGATGGGCCTCGCTCCGGCGAGGGATTTTGATTGGGGTCGATAGTTGTTTCTGTCTGAATCAATTCTGGGTTTTTGAGGGTTGGAGTGAACTTGTGCATTGAGCTTGATTCTCTGAAATTTCGAGACCCAAATAGGTCTTTCGGTTTGGTTTGGTTTGGTTTTTAATCATGGTTTTGGGGCTTAGAAGGTCGATTATTGTGGAAAATGTGTGGAAAGTTGTATGCTTATTGCTCTACTTTTTGTTTTGGTTTGGTTTTGAAGTGCTTAATGGCTTAATTGGTTATGGGTTTTCAAGAAGTGATGTACACTTGTGCATTGAGCTCGATTCACTGAAATTTGAAAACACAGATGGGTGTTTAGATCTTATTTTGATTTTGGTTATGTAGCATGAAAGGTCGATTCTTGTAGGTATGTTTCTGAAACCCCTTTTTCATAGTTGTGATTAGGGGTGAGCATTGGGTGGTTAACCACCCAATTGACCCCTTCACAAACCCAACCCGATATTATTGGTTTGACATATCTTGGAACCAGCTCCAACTCAAAAATCTAATCTTCACAGCGAAACCAACCAGTTCACTGGCCGGTTGGTTAGTGGTTTTAACCAACCAACCACTACACAGTTGGGCCTTAGATTTAGGCCCACATATATGGCCCAAAATAGGCCCAAAACTGAATAATCAAACTTTTAAGCAGTGTTCTAAAATTCTCGATCGGGACCCGCCTAGGCCCCAATTCTTTGTTGGCCGACCTGATTAATTGCCGATTAATTCGATTAAACCCCGATTAATCCTCGTTTAGTCTCTGATTGATCCCCAAAAGGCCTTAGCTTCCCGACTAGTGCCTAATGATTTTTAGAACCTTGCTTTTAAATAAAGAATCACATCACATAACAAACGCATATAAAATAGCACTTTTTTTACATTGAAAACCCATCAAAAAGGTGATCAAATATGTTTTAAAAGCCCTCATTTTATCCTCCTTTAATGATGAAAAAAACTTATTCTAGAACTAATACATCAATACTACTTAGTTGTTTATCTTTTGTGATCTGTTCATAAGCATTACAAGAAATGGTTAGAGGTAGGGTAATAATATATATATATCAAATTTGAAAATACCTAAACTTTTAGAATTAATCTAAATTTTAACAAAACTATGTTTGAACTAATCTAATATACAAAACCAAACGACAATACAATTTTTTATTCTAAATACAATAACCTAAACCAAATGAATAAGGATTATCCTGAGTCGTCCATATCAACATGATCTATGGCTCACATGATACCACACAGTACCGGTCGGGTTATTTTTTTCTGTTTTGGATTTTTAAAAACCGGAAACCAACCATTATGCAACCGGTTTGAAACTTCCACCACCGACGGTTTCGTCAAAAGTTCTGGTTCCAAATTTTGCGGTGGTGGTTTCGGTCGGTAGTGGTCGGTTTTAATGGTTTCGGTTTTTTTTTCCACCTCTAGTTGTCATGGAATTGGGTATTTTTCTGAAATAAAATTAATTTTTAAGATAAAATCTAAAATTGGGTATTTTTATGAAATTTTAGAATTAATGAAATAAAAAAACATGAATGAATTGAAAAGTCAAATAAAATAATATTAAAATTGAAAATAATGAATTATTAAAAATATTAAGAATAAAACTGAATTTATCAAAATAAAAACTGAATTTTAAAAATAAAATTGATTTTCATAAATAAAAATTGATTTCTTAAAATAAAAGTTTAAATTTTAAATAAATGGCATATTTTGAATATTTGAAAGGTAATGAAGGGTATTGTATTCATTTAACTCGTTTTTAAGTTCTGAAAATTTAATGGCATACCTTTGAAAATATGACTGATAGTTAAGGGTATTATAGACTTTTTACCTATTTTGGATGGAAAGTTAACATAATATGACGGCTGGGTATGAAAGTGTTGGTAAATGTTTGGTTTGTGTATGAAACTTTAAAAATAATTTGTCAAGGTATCATTTTAAAAGTAAATGTTTGGTAAAGTGTTATATTGAAATTTTCCCTTGATTATATGAAGAAGTACGGATGCAGAGCTCTCTGTCCTCTCAACTCTCTCCTTAAACTACACACTTTCACTCTTTATTGATCATTTGAAGAGGTACATATGTAGATGTAGAGCTCTCTATCCTCTCAACTCTCTCACTAAACTACACACTTTCACCAAACTGATCAAAGACCCTTCTCTCTACACCAGCCCTCATTATACTCCTCATATTGCTTTTGTCACTTCCAACAACTCATTAACCTCTAACAAACTAGATTGACAGCTAACGATCCAATTAACCCACAGTTTCCATGTTGCCTTCCAGAAGAATCCAGGTGCTTCTCAGCATCAATACCCGTCCGCAAGGGAACATGTTATGGTCCCCGAGTTTGGATCGAGTCACGGGCCCGAAATAGATTGAATCACAAATGCTTCCCTTCTGTGAGGGGGAATAAGCCGGCTTTCGGCGACCTATGTTGGTAACGAGTTCGTTTAGAGACGACACTCAATCTCACAATACAATTGATTTGTGTTTTTAGATAGCTGCTCTTTATTTCTTCAGTCGTGTGTATATAGGCACGATACCTCAACTACATGAGATCATGGTAATCTCCATGATCTTAATAACTAGCAATAAAAGCCTAATAATAGAATGCATAACTAAAATAGAAGATGCAAAACAACTAAAGTGTTGTAACTATAAGATGATAAACCCTGAATTTATGGATCTTTGACTGTCGACTTCCTTGACTTCTTGTAAACGAGTCCAAACCAACGATTAATTGGGCCGATAACATTACTCCCTTCCTCCAAACAACGCTTGACCTCAAGCGAGAATTATATGTAAAGTTCAAGCATTTCCACAACTGACTCACATGATGCTTTAGCAGGTGAAGAGTTTACCCAATTAATCAAGACTTGGTGACCAGCACGGATAACTCGCACATCCAACACATCCTGTGGGTTTTTCCTAGTGGTGACCCCAGCGGACTCCGATAAGATTGGATCAGGCACAACAATTGACCCACAAAAATTATTTACACAAGAGACATGAAAGACAATATGGATGTGAGAAGAAGGTCGCAAGATCAACTTATATGCCAGTAATGCCATTTCTCCAATACATTGCTCTATTGGAAAGGGCCAAAGAATTTCGGTGACAACTTTTTGCTCCGGTTTGTAGTGACACTATTTTACCGATACGATTGAAGTTTCAACAAAACCAGTTCACCAATAGAGAAGTGAACGTCGCGGTGGACACGATAATAATGATCCTTGACAACTTGTTAGGAACGAAGAAGAAGCTCTAGTAACTATGCAATTTTAGCATCCTGCAATTTGTTAGTCTTAGTGCCCGTAGTTCAATCCTAAATGTCCAAATGTATATATCATTATTAGAAATAAAATTAAAGCGACTTTATATTACTCATGTGTTGGAGTAATATATCGATGTGTGCTCTGATCTATGCCCACAATGCGAATAGAATCATAGATCGAGATAGATCACACTCGATAGGTCCCTAGTCAACAAAGCTTCACTAGAGGCGACTAGTATGAAAGATGGCTCTTTATGGCTTACGTTCTGTTAGTCATTGGAATGAGATTCCGGTGTCCGATCATAAATATCATGTGGGACATGATATTGGACGACCCGACATGAATATCTGCCATAGATCAAGTCATGAACATATTCATTGTTGTAGCTTGTCATGTATCCTTAGACCAAGGAGTCTTTGTGATGTAGTAAACAACTGAGTTTGACCTGAGCCTAACGTTGTCCGTAACAGAGCCTCCATAATGGCTAGGATTGGATTGGGGACGGACTGCATGAGTGACACGAAAGACGGCTAAGGGATTTATCCCTCATACTGTGGTATGGGAAAGATATCGGTTCTCGGCCGCTTGATCGAGAGTGACTGAAAGAATAGCATGGCCATGCACATGATACTGAGTATCATATATTCAGTCATCTCACATATCAAGGAACAGTGATTGAGAATAATAAGGATGACGGCTCTATGCTTTATCTCAATCAGGATATCGGAGATAAAAGGATGATGACAGGAACGACAGATAGGTTAGAATCGACAGGGTCGATTCGTTATGTAGTGTCAGACAATACTAAAGTCTCGTTAGTTGCCACTTATATAGGATCAAGTAAAATGAGATTTTACGTTGACCTATTGACATGCATAAACCTAAGGGTCACACCGGAGGGTGAAACTCATTGACACATTTATGGATAATGGCCGAAAGGGAGTTGTCTGGGGACATGACCAAAACTAGGTTTTGGGTCACGGTACCTCGTTGGAAATGGCCACAGGCCATGTTCCAAGAGGCCCATGAAAGGCCCATGCAACCAAGGCCCATGGAACTAATTAATCAGGTCTTGATTAATTAGTACTAAGTAAGCAAGACAAGGATTAAGGTGTTGGTGATTCACCACCTAACCCCATCTTGTCTAGCCATACTTTGTCCTATTTACACCTTACTTGTCACCATACTTGTCTCACCCCTTTAGTTGGACAAGTATGAAGTTTGTTATGTTTAAGTCATCTTTTTTCAACATAACAAACATAAGACAAGAATAGGAAACACAACTTCTCCCTCCTCTCCCTTGAAGTTTCGGCCAAGGCAAGCTCGCACCTCCATTTTTGTGTTCTTGAGTCCTCAAAGAGAAGAACTACGTGGCTTTGATTCCCATATGGATACGTAGGCGTCTTGGAGACTCAAGACAATCATTCGTTACCCGGTGTTCTTATTTTGGTAAGAAATAGTGCTGAATTTTTCTCTTGTGAATCCAATCTTTGCTAGTTGTTTCATGGTTTTAATCGTCTCTTGGTTTTCATTGATTTTCCGCTGTGAGTTGGTTCATCTCCAACCCTACCTCGAGACCCAACACAATTCCTTATCCACTGCCTCCACCTTTGTTGTCCTTGCACAGTAGCTAAACAACCGAGGTGGAGGTCTGTCGTACACAACCTCAAAAAGGGAGGTCTGAATCATAGATTGAAAACTGGTATTGTAGCCATATTCAGCCCAAGCCAACCATCGAACCTAAAGCTTTGAATGATCTGCAGCAAAACACCGAAGATATGTTGTATAATGCGATTGACAACTTTAGTCTGACCATCGATTTGTGGGTGATAAGACGAGCTCATGTGTAGGCGAGACCCATTGAGTTTAAACAACTCTTCCCAAAAGGATCTTGTGAAAGCAACATCACGGTCACTCACAATAGTCTCAGGTAGACCAAGAAGACGAACAATCGTGTAAAAAAAACTTCCCACCGAAGTCGCAGTATAAGGATGAGACAAAGCAATGAAGTGAGCATATTTTCCTCGGAGATGAAAAATACGTACACCGGTTTTTATGAATTTGCAAATTCTTCCTCAGCGAGTTAAGCTGATATTATGACGATACTAGGTGTGGTAATTCTAAGAATTCCCCTTCATAGAGTCTCCTACGTTACCCGTAATATGTGGAAGTATCGACGTAATTACATAGAGTCATTTGGTTTGAGTGCTACATGAAGAACATAAGCTAGATGACGGAACATGAAGACCCATGATGTAAAAGATCCATCTGTATCAATATCATCATATACACCTAGATAGAAAAGAGGCCGAACGAAGTAACTAAAGCTCAATGTTGGTTGAACTCTCTTGAATCTAAGCCTCACTATCCTTTTAGAGCCTTACAAGGAATTTTTGGCCTAATGACGAGTTTCAAGTATGGGTGAAACTATGGGTGAAAGAGAGCCTACACAAGGTAGGCCTAACACAAGGCCTCATATAGATCAAGCTTAGGGGTTTATGAGAGATTGATTGATGGACCTAAGCTAAACTTATAAGATTGAACCTAAACAAGGCCTCATATAGTCATCTATTTTTTATGACTATAACAGGGCCACATGGGTGTATTTGATTAAGCAGAAGTCAGAGGTGAAGACACGTATTTTCCATTTTTTTAAAATGGATCACATGTCAGTTTGATGTTTAGTCAAATGTCTTCGCACCGATGGAGGTAAAGAATTCCAACACCATGAACTATCAGCATGTTAGCACACCACCGGCATAGAAACTCAAACCAGTTGCGTTGGTACTCCTCAACAAATGGTGTCGTGGAGAGGAGACACCGACATATTCTTGAGTTTGCACAAGCATTGCGTTTTCTAGCTCGACTTCAACTAAAATTTTAGGGAGAATGTGCACTTACGACATCCTACTTGATAAATCGGATGCCACTCACGGTAATTGGAAATAAAACACCTTTTGAGATGCTTTATGGGAAGAAGCCCGACTATGACCATCTCTGAAGTTTTGGTTGTCTTTGTTATGTTCATCAATAGACGCATGATAAATTTTTCCTGAGATCACGTCCCGGCTTGTTCGTAGGAAACCCAAAAGGGAAAAAGGGTTACCGCATATACGACCTTGAAACCCGAGCAGTTGTCGTATCACGAGATGTGTAGTTTTGGGAGAACATCTTCCTTGGTAATCATTGTGTAGACACAGACTCAACACCTGACAGTCCTCCTTTGGCACTTATTGACACTACTATTTTCCTAAGTTTTATACACAGCTGGGTGTACCATCTTCTTCACCACCACCTCTGGTTGAAATCGTTGATTGTGAGATTGAGGTATAACCACTTCTTACTGTAAAACGTACACGCAAGCCCTCAACACGTTTAAGTGGATACAAATACACTCTACCACCTTCCATCCTGCCACCTAGTTCCACATCGCACTAACCCGCTCCTTCAGTAAACTCAACGGTATATCCTCTTTCTCAAAGTATTTATTATGATAATCTGTCACCAGTTCACTCTATTTTTCTAGCGGCCATCTCCTCAATGGATGAGCCATGTACGTTTTAGTAGGCAATCAAACATGAGCATTGTGGAGACGCTATGTCACAAGAAATTGCAGCCCTCGAAGGGAATCATACTTGGACATTGATAGAGCTTCCCCTAGGGAAACATGCTATTGACTTTAAGTGGGTGTACAAAGTAAAATATCGTCTGAATGAAAGCATCGAGCGTTACAAGGCTCCCCTCGTTGCAAAAGGTTACACTCAGGTGGAAGGAGTTGACTATACCGATACTTTTTCCCTCGTAGTGAAGATGGTCATTATTCGGTGCCTCCTCGTTATCGCATCCACTCATAATTGGCCGTTGCACCAACTCGATATTAACAACGCCTTTCTCCATGGGGATTTACAGGAGGATGTCTATATGAAAGTTCCACACGGCTTTTCTAGATAGGGGGAGCAACGGGTTTGTTGTTTACTCAAATCTCTCTATTGGCTAAAACAGGAATCCCGTAATTGGTACCAAAAGTTCACAGAGTCTATTATTTCACTTGGGTACAAACCTTCAACTATAGATCATTTTCTCTTCACCTTCGTCGCTCATGGTTTATTCGTTGATGTTCTCATTTATGTAGATGATGTGGTTATTATTGGGACGGATGCCATCCGTATTCAACAACTCAAGGAACACCTGGACCAATAGTTCAAAATCAAGGATTTGGGAAAATTAAAGTACTTCCTTGGCCTCGAGGTGGCACGCTCTCCTTCAGGGATTATCCTCTCTTAGAGGAAATATACCCTCGACATCTTGGACGATAGTGGATTCACTGGTTGTAAGCCCTCATCTTTTCCACTCACACAGAAACACCGTCTCTCAACGGATGATGGACCTCTTTGTGAGGATAGTGGCCAATATCGTCGTTTGGTAGGAAGACTGTTATACTTGACCATCACTCGACCAGATATTAGTTATGCAATGCACATTTTGAGTCAATTTCTACACGCCCCTCGCCAACCTCATCTGGATGCAGCCTTCCATGTGCTCCGCTACCTCATAAGTAGCCCTAGGAAAGGGTTGTTCTTCTCAACCGATAATCCACTCACCCTGCGAGCATATTGTGATGTTGATTGGGCAGGATGTCCTGACTCTCGGAAGTCTACCACTGGATATATTATGTTACTTGGGTCGTCTCCAGATGTTTGGCGGTCTAAGAAGCAAACTGTGGTATCTTGTTCATCACCCAGAGTGCGACTGTCCCACTCTTTTGTGATAACCATGCGGCGATACACATTGCTTCCAATCCAGTTTTACATGAACGAACGAAGCACATAGAAATTGACTGTCACTTTGAGAGTTCTCCGACTCAGCTCATACCTAGTCGCCAGTCAGGCCCGACCCGCCCACTTGGCGAGTTAGGCCTTTGCCTAAGGCCTCACTTCAAAAAAGGCCTCAGATTTCTAAACAATGGGCCTATACATTGAGCCCAAAATAAAATCTGCTATTATGATTAAAGCCCTCATTATATAGTTACTTTTGCAACTGAATGTTTCCATAACAAAGTGACTTTTATTCTTCCAAAATGTGGTTCCATCTCCCAAGTTAAACGAAGCGTTTCTTCTTCCAAGTAGATCTTTAAAATCGTATAAATAATTTTTTTTCCTCTTTGAAATTAGCATGTAAGTGTATAGATAAATAGGGTGTAATTTTGGGTATAGATTTACCCAAAATCCAAATTTTCTCCTCAAAAAAATTCTTTTTTGTTATTGGTAACTATTCTCTTTTTTGATGAAGTTCAGGTGTTGCATAAATTGTAAGTTCTCTTAGACTAATTCTTTGTTGTTTGCATGTAACGACCTTGTTCGAATGTCTGACATTTTATGAGTTCAATTTTTTTTTGCCGTGTGTGCAGAAATTTGTCAAACAAATAAGGAAATTGATTTGGATTAATAAGACTTGTTCTTCAATAAATCTTCTAAGCGTTGTAAGTTAGCTGAGTACACGAAAGCCATTTTTTTAAAATTTTGTCAAATACTTAATAACTTAATGATATTAAAACCATTTTTTTACCAGAATTAATCTCAAATATTTTATTAAGATTTCGAATCTATAAAAACAAAAGAATAAATTTGAAGTTAAATTTTAACTATTTTCAAATTGTTTTATTCATAATAGGATAACAAAGGTTTCCACAAATGAGCAAAATGCACCCAAAAATTTGAGAAAACTGAAAAGAGTTATTTGACACCGTTGCAAAGATATTATAAATTGTACGATGTATATTGAGATGTTATTTCTTATGTCTAAAATGTAATATTTAATGATTGATATATTTAGATGAATTACTAAGCAATTCGATTATGTACTTGAAGTGATTATTGAAGCAAGACTTACTACATTTTCTTTATTTTAACGTATTTTTATTTATCATATAAAGTTACCGAACTATCGTTTTTTTATTATTAAAAAGGCCTCTATTTTTCATTTTCGCCTAAGGCCCCCATATGGCAAGGGCCGGCCCTGTCGCCAGTAGCTTTCATATATCTTTACTAAAGCTTTGGGACGTGACCACTTTCATAAGCTTCTTTGCAAGTTGGACATTATTAACCTTCATGCTCCAACTTGAGGAGGAGTGTTGACGATAATCTTGTGATGAGATCAATCATGATCTCAATAACACGATTTCGGTTCCATAATTGAGTCATTTCTTTATTTGTAGATACAGTCATCAACACACTGATCTCGTATTTCCCTTTTTGGGTTTATAAACCTTGTATAAATTTGTAATGCTTGATTAAAGAGTATGCTAGACATGATACAATATCTAGTTGTTACCTTGTGGTGGTGGGTTCGAGCCTCACAATGGGAGTTGCGAGATTTTTAGTTGGATCAAAGTGTAGACCTGATTTCGAAGCCCACTTTCTCGGGACACAGGCCCAATTGAACAATACAGCCGAACCCGAGGTCTAGAGGAGAGTAAACTTGATTGTTTGGTTTGTTTTTTCCCTGCACTCCCCAAAATCATCCCCGTAGCAATGTCCGCCGCCGCCGAAGCATCCTCGCCGCCGACGATGTCGAAGAGAAAGGCCAGGAGAAAACGCATCCAATCCAACCCGGAAGCAGAGCGGCTCGACTCGCTCCCTTGGAGCTCTTCTGTATCTGGCGACGACCCCTTTGCTATGCTCGTTGGTTCTAACCAACTAGACGGAGGTTTCTCTCTCTCTCTCTCTCTCTCTCTCTCTCTCTCTCTTGTATCTCCAATTCACAACTCTTGTTGTTTCCTCAGAAAGGCCAGCTGACTGAACTCTTTTCACTGTTTGGTTATCTAATTGGAAACCTAAGAAAACTATTCAGTTGAGTGCTTTTGGTAATGCTATCTGGTTTGTAAGAGTTGAACTAACTATGATATATCTCAGCTAAGTGAATTGGTTTCAATATGAAATTGTATGTAAATAACAACACTTTCTTGTGCGAGTGTGGTTTTGGGTTAAAGGTCTGTGCATGTATTTCGATTTTGAGCTGTTTGGACGGGATGTAGGTTTTCTTTCTCTAGAAGAAATTGACGAGGCTGAGTATTGCTTGGATATTCCCATGCCCGAAGAAGGAATTAAGAACGGGAAAGCAAAGGAAGCCGTGAAATCAAAGAAAATTGAGCCTGGCAATGTGACAGAAGCAGCTGGAATTGAAGAGAAAACGGACGGCGGGGAGGGAAATGCCCCTAAGAGCGAGAAAACAAAGAAAAAGAAGAAGAAGAAGAAGAAGAAGAAGAAGAAGAAAGGCCCGGTCGATGATCAGCAACTGACTGGTTAGTATTTTAGTGCTTTGTATTTTTGAAAATTCAAGAATGCATTTTCTGTCTAGTGTTTACTACTTAGCCCATCTTACAACACTGACTGCTGTATCTTTACGTGATAGTAGTAGTACTTAGAATTATGTTTGTATTTATTTTTCATTTTCACCATATTATTAATTTCCTGAGTATTATTTTGGTTGCAATTATCTGTGATAACCACGCATTTGAAGGTAATTGGTGGTTGGAACCAGGTTTTAACCTCCCAGCTTAGTTAGATATATATGAATGATCATGAAATGTGATAATAGTTGTCTGTTATCCATTTTTCTTTGTCTTGGTATGAATCTTTCTTTGTTACTGTTTATGTTGATGATCTAGTCATCTGCCAGTGGCTTCACACTAAAATAACTGACATGCTTATGTATTTATTGATGCCTTACCGTTTAACTTGTTTGACATGTATCCGTCGTATGTCTTCTTGAACTGCATAAGAAATGCGGGGTAGATTATGTTGTAACTATTGTCTGAGTTTAAGATACAGTAATTTGATTTTGCATTATTGTGGGGTAGCTGATGATGGCAAGGATCATGTTGAAGAAGAGTCTGTTGATGAAACTGAATACTATGCATGGAATGAGTTGAGACTTCATCCTCTGCTCATGAAGTCAATATTTAGGCTTGGATTTAAGGAACCAACACCAATACAAAAAGCTTGCATTCCTGCTGGTGCGCACCAAGGAAAGGTAAGTTAAGTTTCTCAGTTGCATGCGTTATGACCGCATTGAATTTGACAATAATTGATAATGTTTTATATGATAGGATGTTATCGGTGCTGCTGAGACAGGGTCTGGGAAAACACTTGCTTTTGGTTTGCCCATTTTGCAACGTTTCCTTGAGGAGCAAGATAAGGCTGAAAGGATGGTCGAAGTAAAAGAAGAGGAAGCTGAAAAGTATGCTCCTAAAGGTGTCTTACGGGCTCTTATTATTACTCCTACAAGGGAACTAGCACTTCAGGTACTCATGAATGCTTTATCAGTTGCTTAACTTTACTGATAGTGATCTGTCTGTTTGATTACTTGGATGACATTGAAGACAGTTCGCTTTTATGCTGTTGGGACTTGGGGAGCATTTTGATACGGTTCACTAATAATCTGCCATTATCAGCTGTAAAATTGTAGTGCCAAACTGTTGGATAAGTGGTATATCTGATCATTTAAAAGATATGTAAAGGAAAAACTCCGTAGTATATTTAATTGCTCTTGTCATCTAGCTGAAATGCATGTAGGTTGACAGAAATACTTGATAGATTGCCATACATCGATCAGATTTATAATTGTTTAGCATTACATGACCTTTCTCCCTTGTTATTGTAACGGTGTACCATTTTGTCTTCAATATGCCTCCAGGTAACTGATCATCTCAAGGAAGTAGCCAAAGGTACCAATTTCAGAGTGGTTCCAATTGTTGGTGGGATGTCATCGGAAAAGCAAGAAAGACTTTTAAGAGGAAGGCCCGAAATTGTTGTTGGAACTCCAGGGAGGTTGTGGGAACTTATGTCAGGAGGAGAAAAGCATCTTAGTGAGGTTAGTACTTACACAAATCTATTCAATATATCCAGAAAGTTCATGTAAATATGTGATCTTTCCGTTAGATTCTTGCTTCAATGTCTCTACTTTATGATCTTTCCCATGCATCTTATGGTTTGTTCTTTCTCACACACCTTGGATAAAAAATTGTCTGAGTTATATTTTTTTTACCTTTGCAGTTGCATTCACTGTCCTTTTTTGTACTGGATGAGGCTGATCGAATGGTAGAAAATGGACATTTTCATGAGTTGCAGTCAATTATTGACATGCTTCCCATAGCCACTGGTTCCTCTGATGGAGATTCTCAGAATGCACAAAACTGTGTGACAGTTTCAAATGTACAAAGAAAGAAGAGACAAACATTTGTTTTCTCTGCAACTATAGCTCTATCTCCTGATTTTCGTAAGAAGCTGAAGCGTGGTGCATCAAAAACAAAGCAATCAACCAGTGATGGATTGAATTCTATTGAAAAGCTCTCTGAGAAAGCAGGAATGAGGGCTAATGCTGCCATTTTTGATTTGACAAATGAATCAATCTTAGCAGAGAAGCTTGAGGAATCATTTATCGAGTATGAAATTTAACATTGATTCACTATCTTGCTCGCATTCCAAGTTCAGTACTAGTTCACTATATCCCGAACCTTGATCCCCTAAAATGGCAAATTTGCTAATATCACGACAATGGCAGTGAATTTATTAGTACCCTTTATGAATATTCTTGGTGAAGTGTTTAATAGTTCAAATGTTTCTGACGTTTTTCTCATTTTAAGGCCTCGTTTTAAATTCATTGAAATAAAACTTAATCATTGTCTAATTGCAGTTGCAGGGAGGAAGACAAAGATGCTTACTTGTACTACATTCTTAGTGTTCATGGACAAGGTCGCACCATTGTTTTCTGTACATCAATTGCAGCTTTACGCCACATATCTTCTCTATTGCGCATTCTTGGTGTAAATGTTGGTACACTTCATGCTCAGATGCAGCAAAGAGCTCGCCTGAAGGTTTGCTTTGCCATATTTATTGTCTATCTCAGTATTTACTATATGTGTGTGTATGCCCTGCGCTTGAATTACAAGGTTGATGTGTTTATGTATTTTGATGTTGCACTACATAATATTTTGATTGCCCACAAACTTCACTTTCTGCCCTGCAGTCTTTAGATTGATAGCAGAAAAATGTTTTGTAGTTAGAATTGTTTGAGACAACTTGTTACATCAACAAAAAATAAGTCTGTTTTGAAAATAAGTTGTACATGGATCGGATCAGTCCTGGCACATGGATATTGATTTTCCCTTGTGATCATTTCGGCCAACCAACTCATAAGCTATTTAAGTTATATACATGTGAGATAATGCTAAATAAAAGGTAACTAAAGAATTGCAAAAAAAAAAAAAAAAGATACCCCCCAAAAAATGATTTGGACTGAAGAGAGGAGAAGAGGATGCTCACTTGTAACTGTAAGAAATATCAAGTTCTTACTGTAACAAGTTTTTCTTTGTGATGTCATCAATATGATTGAAGGTGTGTATTAATTGTCTCTTCTTAATTATCCCAGTTCATTTTCCCTCTTGGTCACTGCAGGCCATGGATCGTTTTCGTGGAAATGAACATGGTATACTCGTTGCCACTGATGTAGCTGCAAGAGGCCTGGATATTCCTAATGTTCGAACTGTTGTTCACTATCAGCTTCCACATGCAGCAGAGGTATCTATATTTGAATACTATTTTTAAATATTTTTTTTGCTTTTCTTTCCTTACATTTTTGTACTGATTCGATTTATTTATGTGCATTAGGTTTATGTACATAGAAGTGGTAGAACTGCTAGAGCATCTACAGATGGCTGCAGCATAGCACTAATCTCTTCGAATGATACGTCAAAGTTTGCCTCTTTGTGCAAGTCATTTTCTAAGGTATTCATATTGATTTCAGGAACTTGAATCCATGTCTGAATGTATATTTTTTCCTACATAACTCTGAGCACCATGCAATCGACTGTTTTCATGGTAATTTCTTAAACAACAGTTCTTAAAATGGATGTACCAATGGTAGAACTTACTACATCAAGTTGCATTTATAGGCCGAGAATCTTTGGATTGTTCAATGAATTGCATAAATTTTATTCCAACTATTTCGCAGTCATGACATATTGGTTATAAGTTCTACTCAAAGTAGTTCTGGCCAATGATTGAAACAGGTCTAATTTATTTCCCCTTCATTATTGCCATAAAGAATGGACGGGCATCCTTGAAGTTGTTGTGAAGAAACACTTGGCTTCCGTTTCATTAAAGATTTTTTATTTACTTATTTTATGTGCTCTATATGCAACTTATAATGATGCAACGTTTAAAAATGTATTTAGGGCAATTTTTGCTGCCCCCATTAACTTAAATTGTCTCATTGACTTAATTTTATATAGTTTTCCCCACAAGTTACCCCCTTTAATGGGCAGCTAAGAAAGTTGGGACTTGGATCCATCGCATTCTTATTGTGAAATCAGAAATATGGAGTCGAGATAATTTACTAAATTTTAAGAAAAAAAGGTTCATGATGGTAGTGGGAATTTTGGTAATTGATGGGGAGATTATTCTGTCGTAATCTTTATGCCTGTAGCTTTCGATTTTTTTCTTGATACTCTTGCATCTTGGTTGTGCTTATTTTGTGCACATGTTATTTGAATTATTTGGAGAAAGAAAGGTCGTAATATGTGTAAAGATGATAGGATGATTTTAATACCAGTTTCTGTCGTGTTTTGAAGAGCTAGCATCAAGTATTTCATCTTAAATTCTTAATACATGTCTGCAATTGTTTTTTCTCCATATATGCAGGAAAGTTTTCAACGTTTTCCTGTAGAGAACTCATACATGTCCGAAGTGATGAAACGGTTATCTCTTGCACGTCAAATAGACAAAATTTCAAGGAAGGAGTCTCAGGTTTACATCTTTCTTTGATGCCCATGTTGAAGTTATGTGCCGATATAAAGTTCTTAAATGCAGCGTCTTGATTTTTCCCTTTTAATTTTTTATAACGGCTACACTTAGGGACAACTTTCATGCTCAGTCTGTTTATGTTTCTTTTGTACATTTTGGTTCTTCACATGATTATTCGTCGTATATAGATAAATATTGTTATACAAGACCAAGTATTTTCAGGACATATATCAACACGTCAAGACATGCATTTAGGAATGCCATAGGTGCTTGGCCTTGGCCAGTTCGATAACAGTTTACAGTGTTAAATAGTATGGGATTTTGGAATTGGTGTGGACTATAGTTTGATTACCCATACTATTGACATGGTAGCACTCATAAACATACAAATATTATCACTAAAAATATGAGCTATTAGAAGAAAAATGTTATGTCTTCTCTGTATTTCTCTTTGTGAGAACATCTTGCCTTCATCTATGTACTTTCTCGCAAAGCCTATTGTTCTTCTATCTATGTTTTTCGTAAGACTTTATCTCTCACTTATTATTCATATATGTAAATTTTATTTAAAACATATAGCTTATATCGGGTCTAGCTTCCACAACTGAAAGGCCAACCTTATTAATTAGGTGTGGCCTTAGCCTTATAAGTAGCATTTTACTCTTGTTTCTTGTCAATGTGAGTTTAATTAACTTCAACAATATAACTATCTGCAAATTTTAATTTATATTCTACATCCGTTTTAGTTAGTTTGTCGTGGTTTCTAAGAGTGCTGTTTATCCTCTCAACATTTGACACTAGCTCTGTTTTTTTTCAGGATAAGGCAAAGCAAAGCTGGTTTGAGCGAAATGCAGAATCAATGGAGTTGGATGTGGAGAAAGACGACAGTGAAGATGAAAGAGCAAACAAACACAAGAGAAAGAAAGCCAGTTCTATGCAATTAAACAAGTTGCAGCAGGTTCCTTTTTACTGTGGATAGTTTCTTAATTGTCAATCATATAACTGCACAATGCACTTGAAAAATATAATTTTTTCCAGTTTGCTTTCAGGAATGAGTTTCTGTTGACATTAATAAATTTTGTATCTTATCTTATACTGTAGGAGCTCAAAAATTGTCTTGCACATCCATTGCAGCCAAAAACGTTTTCACATCGCTATTTGGCAGGGGTATGTATTTATATACGTATTTCTCTCTCCATCTACTTCCTCATCGCATGTTGAAATTCTCATTCTGCTCCAAAACTATGATTGATTGTTACGGCCCTGGATATGGATCTCGTTATGTGATAGGTTTGAGGATTCAATTAACAAGAGAACTCTCAGATATCGTTTGGATTCGTTAGAGAGAACCAAAGATCTCTTGATAAACCTTTCGGCTTTGTTTGGTACTTTTCTTCTTATTAATTGTGACCGTAAACTTCTTATAGAGATGAATAGGAAACCCTAAATCTAGATAAAACCCCAATGGCTTCTTAAGCTGAACTTAGTGACCAAGTGAAGCCCATTGGACACATTCTAAACCTCTAACCCTAATGCAATAACAGGAAATTGCTTAACTAACTAATAGTTGGGAATTACTTACTATCGGCCGATAACATTGACAGTTGATCTTATCCATGCCTTTTCTACACTATACATTTAAGTAATCTGGTTGCTATGTAGGATACATATTATGAGTTGGAATGGGGAATGATCCTGGATTTAGAAGCACTATTTAGTCCAAGTTAATATAACTTATATGAACATAAATGAGTAGTTATTTACTATACATTATAATTTAAGTCCAACAAGCATTTAAGAGAATACTTACCGCAATTACCTGTGGAGTGCGCTGTGAACCATCCAATTACGTTATGTAGACCTATGATTCATGGGTATTGTAGTACTTCATGGAAGGGTACCTATCCAGTAATGGTACTCCTGGTACTTGCTGGGTACGGGCTTGAGATAAGTGAACAGTATTGTGTACTTGTATACTTTCTAGGTACAGTAAAACTAAAATGGGTACAGCTTGAGTACTTGAATAACTTAATAAAAGAATATGAATAGGAAAATTAGATGTATTTGTAACCCTATAAATAGAAGACAAAAAAGGAAATCTATTTAATTTAGAAGTGCAATATTATGCCTTTCTTATTCTACTTTCCTTCCTTTTTCTATCTATAAAATCACAAATTTGTATGAAAGTTCAAAATTCTCAAAACATTAATTTGCATGTGTCATTCTGTATAATCTATTGCTAATTTGATAATTATTAATCTAATCAGTTATACTCCTTAATTATAAGTACCATGTATTCATGATTCATAGATGTAGTAGACATGACCATCAAAATTATGCTGCTTATTGTTTATTGGGATAACTTGAGGACATGACGTTGAAGTAATGTTAGTTTTTAGTTCATATCCCTAGAAAAGGTGTGTTCTTACATCATAACGGTTGACTATCAAAAACTACTACAAAATGACAGGTTCCGTTCAAATCGTGGAAGGGCGTTAACTGACCATCCGTAATGATTTAAAAAGAAGTTTGTCTAGGGTTATGACGTAAGAACTAATCATAGTGACGATATAGGGTTTTCTCTAGTTTATTTAGGATTTTCCAGATTGGCGTATACACAGTGGTTACAATGATGCAAACATAAGACAATATCATGCACTGTAACTTCCCATATTTTTGTATGCAAATCTTTTGTCTAACTGTCCAGGTATGCTAATCTTTGAATATCAACCATTTTTTGCCAGGCTGGCATTTCACCCCTCCTGCAACACCAATTTGAAGAACTGGCTAAGCAAAATCAAAACATTAACAAGCCAGGAGACAACAAGAGAAGGAAAATGGTCGTTATTGGTCAGGATTGTGTGGAACCATTGCAGGCACTACGTAATGCTGGACATGAGGTAAATCAGTGATTCTGTACCTATATGCTTTGTATATTTCAAAGTTATTGATTGAGAATTGTTTTCCACTTAAAAATTGGCCACAATGCTATGATTATTTTCTCGCATCTCTCTTTCATGTATTCATATTTAAAGACGGGACCATATGTAAAGAATTGGGAATTATAAAGTAACGTGGAAAGGTATTGTACTGTGTACCAAATCATGAATCATGTGAGGATATTTTATTAACATAAAGTAATGAAGAAAGGTGTATATTGTGTACTTAATCATGAAATGACAATAATTTCATATTGATTTGAGGGCTGCCTGAATAATGGAGAACTACATGCAGTTTCCCATATTTTCTGTCTTTAGATTCTCATCTGTATTGTGTGGGTAAATAATTCACCGTGTTGCTTCTCCGTGCCTGTTTTTCTCAGGTGCGCATGGATATGAAAGAGACTGTAGAAAAAAGAAGAAATATGGAGACTTTAAGGAGAAAAAGGAAGGAGGAGAAGACACGTACCTTTTCTTCTCTGCCATATTATTCTTTTGTTGTGGTCTTGGTACCAAATTTTATATTTCGTTATTGTCTTGTTGAATTTGTTTATTTCATGCCATCAGGTTTGCGAGATCAGAGGAGGAGGCTGAAGAAAGGACCAAAGGAAAATGAGTAGAATCATAGCTCCAAAAGGAGAACATTTCAGGATGTGAGTCTATTTATTGCCAAAGACATTGCAAGTTTTGTTTATATTGCTTGTATCACAGGTTACCACATAAATGCTTTAGTCATGGAGTTTATTAGGTTGTGCCGTAGGGCATTTCAGTTCTATATGATTATGGGAGAGGATTGTGTCGAATTGCTGTGAGATGAACTATCTACTTGAAATTAGCCAGTATTAATGTATACATATCTTTCTAATTTATGGGGTGAGCCGGTCTTTTGATTAGCATGAATTCTATCTTTATATGGCTATAGGACGATTCAAAAATGTTAGTACTTAACCTAAATGTGATATGATAATGTAGAGCACACTATTATGATGTTTTTGGATCATTTTGAAATGTCCTTGTCACTTGTTTTTAAAAAATCATCAGTTCCGAATATTTATTATTATTATTTTTCATCATAAATGCTTGTTGTTTGAATAAAGATTCTTTGCATGTATGACTGGAGATGGATTGTATTTATCCGAGTTGACTGCTTCGGTTCCTTGTATGACTCCCAAGTCCCGGTGTAGGTCCAATTGTTATATATGTGTTTTGAGATCTGTATTGGGAGGTTTTGAGTCAGTGGCTGCAGATAAGGTATAGTAACTGGATAATAAAGTCAGTGCCACATGAATTTCGAGAGGCCCAGATGAAGTCTGGATTCGCTTTCAATCCCGTTACATGTGATCTACTTATGTCGTGGCCATTCTCTATACATGTGAATCGTTTGTGTTGAATCTCATGGAATGAGTATCCATTCACATGCTTCCTGAGTTTGAGACTTTGTCTGAATGACCAACTACACTACACTGTACTGCCTTTTTTGTAAACTTGATGTCCGTTTTGGACCTTTGAGTGTTGAGCTGAGGTTTGCTTTCATGTGAAGTATATTCAATCATAGTGATCGATACAGTGAACGCGTAACCGAGGTGGAACATTTATAAAAATAAAACATTGACTTGTATTCAGGGCAATAAATAAGCTAGCTGTCTTTGACCCCTAACAGATTCAGATTCTCTACCCTTTTCAGTCATTTTTTTAAAATAAAGATTCTTATTAAACTTGATGAACCTTACATTCGAAACCAAACAAGCGTTGCATTCACATGTTGTTCTCGGAAATCCGAGGGACGACCAGTGAGATTGCTCTCAAATAGGGGGACATAGCGCCTAGAAACCAACTACCGAATCGGTCTTTCTTATCAACGTTTCGAAGAGAATCGCCGATAGAAAGACCCAACTGGTCACGCTGCCAAAAGCGACCACCACCTCTATCGGAGATCAGAGATTCCGATAAAGGGGACGAACAAACAAATAAGCAACCTAAACAACAACTACGATGAGCATGAATAACTCGCGACCGAACTCCGATGATAGGGGCTGACTTTTGAACGAAGGGGGGAGGCGGACGACGCTGACGGTAACAGATCTGATCCTCTTGGGGCTAGGGTACGGGACATGCCGTATGAACACTAAAAGCAGGAGTACTATGCTCAGACTACGAAGCTTTGACGGCGGGCGGTAGGAGCGGATCTGGTCGTCTAGCCAAAGGAAAAGAATGGCGAAGGGGCTCGGCCGGAGTAACTCGGGTCGTCGTCGTCAAGATAACAAGCTGGAAGGAGGGGGCTTCACCGGGATGCTCGAGGCCAACCGAAGTGCGGAACGGGAGTATGAAGAGCCAGCAGATATGCCTACCTCTTTTGAGTCATAGATACCTTTTCTTATCCAGATTCTCCACCCTTTTGAGTCATAGATACCTTTTCTTATTTAGACTTTAATACTTCCATTTTCAAATTATGTATTTAATTTTTTTACTCAACATACACAGTAACCCCCCAAAATATAGTAATTAATTTCAGGTTTGAAAAAATGTTTGAGATAGTCTTGAAACGGGGAAATAATCCCTAATTAATTCATATCCACAAATTAGAATATATCGTTGACCCAATTTATTGACTGTTTGTGTTATAAAATACTTGATTTCCCATTTGGGGTATATAAATAGGGTCACACATATCACAACAGTCGCAAGTAGCACAACAATGGCCGCAATAAGGTGCTCGGCGGAGCAATTGGCACCGCTGTTGGGGCCCAACACCAGCAGCGCATCCGCCGCAGCGAGGTACATCTGCGGGCAATTTGGCGTGGTGTCGGACAAGTTGTCCGATACGAATCACGCCGTGGACGCGACGTACCTGCTGTTCTCGGCGTACCTGGTGTTCTCGATGCAGCTGGGGTTCGCTATGCTCTGCGCCGGGTCGGTGCGGGCGAAGAACTCGATGAACATCATGCTGACGAACGTCCTGGACGCCGCCGCCGGAGGGCTGTTCTACTACCTGTTCGGGTACGCCTTCGCCTTCGGGTCGCCCTCCAACGGCTTCATCGGCAAGCACTTGTTCGGCCTCAACGAGGTCCCCTCCCCCGCCGTTGACTACAGCAACTTCCTCTACCAGTGGGCCTTCGCCATCGCCGCCGCCGGCATCACCAGCGGCTCCATCGCCGAGCGCACCCAATTCTGCGCTTACTTGATCTACTCTGCTTTTCTCACCGGCTTCGTCTACCCAGTCGTTTCTCACTGGTAATTTATTCCTTTTTCATAAATTAAATAAAAAAACTGAAGGTATTAATTGTCCAACATTGATTGATTGCGTTCAGGTTCTGGGCTAGTGATGGGTGGGCAAGCGCTTTTAACACAGACAATCTCTTGTTTGGTAGCGGAGTGATCGATTTCGCCGGCTCTGGCGTGGTCCACATGGTGGGCGGGATCGCCGGTCTATGGGGGGCTCTCATCGAGGGACCGCGGATCGGCCGGTTCGACCACACGGGCCGGTCCGTGACGCTCCGCGGCCACAGCGCCACTCTGGTGGTTCTCGGCACCTTCCTGCTTTGGTTTGGTTGGTACGGGTTCAACCCCGGTTCCTTCAACAAAATCCTGGTGTCGTACGACGAGGCCGGGACGTACTACGGCCAGTGGAGCGCGGTCGGCCGCACCGCCGTGACCACCACGCTGGCCGGCTGCACCGCCGCCCTGACGACTCTGTTCGGGAAGCGGCTCCTCTCCGGGCACTGGAACGTGACCGACGTCTGCAACGGCCTCCTGGGCGGGTTCGCGGCCATCACGGCGGGGTGCTCGGTGGTGGAGCCGTGGGCGGCGGTGATATGCGGGTTCGTGGCGGCGCTGGTGCTGGTCGGGTGCAACAGGGCGGCGGAGAAGGTGAGGCTGGACGACCCGCTGGAGGCGGCGCAGTTGCACGGAGGGTGCGGCGCGTGGGGGGTCATATTCACGGCGCTGTTCGCGACGGAGAGGTACGTGGGGGAGGTGTACGGAGAGGGGAGGCCGTACGGGCTGTTGATGGGCGGCGGGGGGAGGCTGCTGGCGGCGCACGTGCTGCAGATAGTGGTGATTGTGGGGTGGGTGAGCGCGACAATGGGGACGCTCTTCTACGTGCTGCATAAGATGAAGCTGCTGAGGATATCGCCGGACGATGAAATGGCGGGAATGGATTTGACCAGGCACGGCGGCTTCGCTTACATATATCACGACCAAGACGAAGATACGCTCAAGAATGGTGTCAAGATTGAGCCTACTCGTTCCAATCCGATTTAAATTATTATCAGTTTTTATTTGGTCAATGTTGGATTTGTGTTATTTATTTTACTAGGTTTTGAATGTTGTAGATAAATAGACTACTGTATTTGGTGGGTTGTTGATGATGATGAATGATAATGGAGTGCTTTAACTTTACTCAAAATGGTTTCCACACCTAAATCATGTCTTCACTTTTGTTATATTTGTTTTGCTCACAAAAGAAATTTCACTGAAAGACAATCAAACTCAAATCATCGTATATATAATGTGAAAATGAAAGTAAAAGTGAGATTATCTACAATTCATGAGCTCGGAGTTGACGATAAACACAAAAGAAAGAGATAGAAATTATTTAAATATTGTTACGAATAGTCAATAAAAACAAGCTAATATTGTAGGGTGCTGACGTAAGGCTGGAAATATTAATTTAATATTTTAATGTTCTAAGCATACATCCTGTATAATACAGGTGATAAAAAGTACCAAAAATAACTTCAATATCTTCTTCACCATTGATATGTCTTTGGCTGTGAAGGTGTGTCTAACATATCCATGTCGACCACTGAGAATAACTTGGATACCGAGTTATTAAAATTAGGAGCAAAGTTTGATTTTTGATCAAATTTGGTATTTATGATTGTTTCTTTTACGTGTCTCATTATCTATCTTTCAATTAAACATTGCTAGTTCTCTCTCTCGACCTTGAGAGCATAACCTTAGCCCTAGCTTACGCTGTTATGGAGCTCCAATCTGTCGTCGCTGTCGCGCCGCATGGACCTGTCGGGTCTGCCATCCCGGTATTCGCGTTCCCCACTCAGTTGACCGATACAGCATAAGCCAACCAAAGGGGCACTGATCGAGCAGATCTAGTGTGAATCTTTGTAGAGGTGGACCAATAACTCCCCCGGGATGTCAGCGTGCGTCATCCTCCCTTGACTGATACTGGTAGGGCTCCTAAACGCGGGATTGCTAACCCCGAACTGGATGGGGAGAATCTTGCCGGCTATTGGTGGAACCATTGCCACCGTACGTCCAGGGAGACGGTGCATCCGACTGACCCCTCCCTGGACCCCCGAGGACTCGTTCCTGGAGGCGAGGGTGCTTGTAGCCCCCCCCTCCGGTGCGTGTGATGCTCCGTCCGAGCCGGTAGAATCCTCTTATTCCTCCGCCTCTGCATCCATTTCCAGGACCGGATCCGGAATTGCATGAGAATGAGACGACCTTGTCGGGAAATTTGGTTGACCCGTACCCAACGGGTATGACTCGACCCGATTGGGAAAACCGGGTGGAAATGTCGTTGGGTTGGGCCCGGAATCAGACCGAACTGGGTGGCCCACACCCGGCCCACCACCGCCGCCTTTTCACCCCTCTCCAGGCGCGGACGAGGCCCTACCGCCTGCCTCCGTCGAACCAGGCCCCTTCAGTAAGCTTGAGACCGTCTCCCTCCCAATCCCCGGCTAACTTCCAACCGGTCAGGCTCCTTCCTTCTCGAGGAAAACATATGTCGCTCCTCCTCCCTCCCCTCTTCTGCCGATCTCGGCGTGAGAGGTTCTGGTTGAGCCGAGACCTTGAATGGGAGAGACAGCACCATGTTGCCCACACCCGGTGATCCTCCTCCGTTGCTCTCCTCCTCCGACTTATGGCACTGGTTCCATGAAACCTCTATCGCCGTCGCTATCCAGGGAGTCGCAAGTCGCAAAGCCTCTAGGGTTTTCTTACAGAGCTGCGTCTTCCTGAGTTATAATTTTTTTTATTAGTTCTTAATATTAATATTAAAATAGTTGATATTTTTTTAGAAATTTACAAATTTGGTCCTTTAAACATACACGGTCGATACAGCCCAAGTTCAAGCTATGGCTATGAAAGAACAGATCAAGCCCAATTATTATCCACGAACACATTCTTTGTATTCTGATTCCAACAAATCCAATTAAGAAACAATTAATACACCACACAAACACATTCTCTGGATTCTAATTCCAACACTTATATAGTATTTCATATGATTGATTGGGGGTAGGAGTTGGGTTGTTGTTAGGTACCTCTTTCTCCTCAAAAGGGGTTTCCAATCTATTTTATGTCTTGCCGATCAAAAAAAAAACACTTATATAGTATTTGCATTTTGTATTCATCTCCAAAAAAATCAGAAAACACTGCACGCAAAGGGTGAGACTCTTTGAACCTCTCTCTCCTCATGTAAATAGACACAATACAGTACTAGCTATGGCTCTGAAAGAACAGATTTGAGGATGAAGGAGGAGATATGATCGGTGGCGGAATCACAAAAAAATTGAAGGAGGAAATGATGGTCAGCGGCGGAATCACCGGCCATCCCTATAATGTCGTCATCTCCATTTTAACATCAAGTTTGGATGATATACAAGATAACGATTAAATGGTAGAGTATATTCGTAGAAATCAGGAGTTTCCATTAGATACGGTGGACACTAAATAGAGTATGATCTGTTTCAGAGATCAGTTATATTTGGTAATTGGTAAAGAGTTTCGGAACAACGAAGCAGCGATAAAGTATCTGAAATAGGTTGCAGTCAAGGGTAAGTTTACGATAAAGCGAGATAGATCAAATAAGAGTTTATACAGTGCAATACCATTAATGCTGGAACGCTCTTGGCTAACGGATTGTATCAGTTGCCCAGGATTACCTATCGGTTGGCCAACTTCTTGGACAACGGATGTATGTGTCGGCCAAGATCCGTTACCCAAGTGTCGCAGCCCAAGTAGTTGGCCAACGGATAAACGTATCCGTCTGGCAACTAAAATTCTGGGCCACTGATAGAATATGTCGGCTTAATTTTCCACCTGGGCCACGTATGGGATACGTTATCCAACATTTACCTCTGGGCCACAGATCTGATACGTCACTCAACATTTACTCATAGGCCACGTATCTGATTTGTTGCCCAATTTTTGCACATGGGCCATGCATGTGATCCGTTGCTCTGGTTTGTAACATGGGCCACGTATCGGAACCGTTGGCCAACCTATATAGTTGGGCCACGTTTTGGATCTGTTGCCTTGCTTTTTCTGCTGGGCCACAGATGATATACGTTTCCTTGGTTTTTCTGCTGGGCCACGGATGCTATACGTTTCCTTGGTTTTTATGCTGGGTCGCGGATGCGATACGTTGCCTTGGATTTTATGCTAGGCCACGGATGCGATCCGTTGGCCAAATTTTCACTTGGGTCACAGATTCAATCCATTGCCCAAGTTAAGTGGCAGATTAAAAAAAATGCTAGAAATCCATGCACCCAAACGTGCACCTCCATATTCACATTGCCATGTAAATTTAGATTTACATACAATCCAGAAAATATATACACCAATAGTTCATCACATAAACAATAAATAGAAATAGTTGTTTATCGGTCACAGTTAAATAGTTAAAAGATATAGTTTGATAAAAATATCAAAGTTCGAATGCATTGCGGCAGCGGGGTGCAAGACAACGGAGAAGCATTTGATTGAGACTGATGCATCATTCGTTCGAAGAAAGCCTTCATCATTTCAGCAGCATTGGCCTGGATGGTACCTTGAACTTAGGCAGCTATTTGTGCCTCCATGTCCCTCTTCAAGGCTGCCTCTCGCTCCTCCATATGGGCGATGCGAGCACGTAACTCGTCTAGTTCTTCAAATGAACTGTTCGATCTCATGCTGCACGAACCACCCCTATACACATTGTCCCTCAATGTTGGGAGCTTAATCATTTTCCCGAGCCTTGACTGCAGACGACCCTTCTGGGCTTTCCTGGTGACCATTTGGAGGAGAGGAACACCGAGGGAGAAGAATCCTCACATTCAACCATCGCCGATTGAGTGGCCTGCTCCAGGGCGTCCTCCATCACCTTTATGGCCTTTACTGAAATAAAACGAATATCAACTGAAGACATAACACAAATCCAACAAAGGAAAATATAATATCTGAATGAATATTAATATGTTAAAAACTAAGTGATCCACAATTCGATCACACCAACCTTTTACCACCTTTAGGAAAAAAAATAAGTTAGGTACGTAGATAATGCACAAACTTGAGTACGTTAAACATACCACTTTTTCAACATTGTGAGGGTTGTCATCCTTCTCTTTGTGGTAAACCTGAATGAAGGCTTCGCAATGGGGGGCAAAGGATTGCAAAATTTGGGACTTCGAATAGGTTCTTCGTTAGAACCTATGAGCCTTTGCATACTTGTTTGCTGAGTGAGCGCAATTCCAAAGAGGATCAAATTAGTGTGAAAGCGATTGCTACTATGTTTGTTGCAGAATATAGTCGATGAAAAAAGACGCCTGATAGGGTAGCCAATCGATTGGCGATTGGCAGCCCAATCTATGGGGCTTGGGTACCGTCTTAAACAAGACCAAACAGTCGTTGATTGGTACCAGTCGACGGGTTCCAGTCCCGTGTTCAATGGGACCAAATGGTCGTCGATTATCCAACGCCAATAGAGGTTTCTTCAACCCAGGTTTAACAGAAAAAGAAGAAGCCCAAAATCAAAACCAATGAGCTCATACCTGGTTCAACGGAGAAGAGATGGCATGTGGTCAGATTTTTAGAGAGAGACGAAGACTTCCAGTTGGTGCTGATCGGTTTTACAGGGAGAGAGATGTAAAGACCAGGAAAATTTAATATTTAAATTATTAAATTGTAACGTCGAGGTTGAGATCGAGTTTGTTTTTTTTTAAATCGAAAAAAAAGAAGAAGAAAGAAATTCAAAAAAAAAGGAGGAGCTGAATTTTGGGTATGCTCCAAATCTGGACCTGGGCCGACCAGGGCAAGGCCCGTTACGCACGCGCACCAGGACCGGCCCAAGGCCCATACCCCCTAAACCCTATCCTCAAAATCATCTCTCGCCGCTTCAGCTACCATTTGCTCGCACGACAAACGAGGTCGTCTTCTACCTTCGCCAGAATCCTCTCGACTTCGTCGAGTTCTCCCACCGCCCAAAGCTCGCCGGAGCTCGCCCCTCTTCTCCTCCCTTCTCTTCTTCATCTCCGCCTCAACCCCAAACCTCCCCTCAGCTTCTCATCTCTCCAGACACCAGAAACCCCTCGACCTTCTCTCCTTCTTCGATTCGGGTCGAGCCGTCGTACCACAGCGCTTCGCCGCGTCTGTAACCGGCGTGCACTTCAAAGGTGAGCATCTCCTGACCCAAATCCGACCTCCCCGTCTCTTTCTCTCTGTGTTTCGAGCTTGTCCGAGCTCTCTGGGACGAGGTCTGGAGCGGAAGAGTTCGCCGGAACTCGAAGGGTCAGATCTGAGATCTGGACGCCGGCGAGCTTCCCACGGCACCAGATCTGGCCGGAGACGCGCACCTTCAACCTCCGTCCGTCCTCTCCGTGCCCAGAAACCTTCCCCCGCCGTCAAACCCTCGCTCTGACGCCCCTTACCGCCGTGAAGTCAACCTTCGAGCGCCGCCGCCGCCGTACCGGACGATCACCGGAACCCTAGGCGTCTCACTAGACTTGGGCGAGCTGGTCTAGGCCTGGGACGACACCTGAGCTGGGCTTGGGCCTTAGCTCTGGTCCGGGCCTTGGGCCGGACTAGGTTTGGGCCTCAGGCCTGAACCTGGTTCGGGCCTCGGGTCTGGGCTGGATCTACGGTCCGGGTCTTGAGCCGGGTTGGATTTGGGTCGGGCTCGGGTCACGGTCTGGATCGGGTTCTGGATGGGTCGGACTCGGGTCGGGCCGGGTCAAGGCAGTTTAAGTAAATTAATTAAAAAAGGGTTTGACTTAAAATTAGATTAATTACTTGGACTTTTGGAAAAAAACGAACTATTGGATTTAATTATATAATCTGAGAACCGTTATGGGTTGGACCGGGACTGATACGTCCCCTTTATGTTAAACCAGGACATTACCCCGAGCACGGAGAAGACCGGTGGGGCCAGGACGTCAACAGCTAGGAGACGCAACGGTCGGCTTTTCAAGAGGTAGGGATTACCTCGAAACTCGCTTATTACGGTTTTACTAGAATGCATATAGGGAAACCTAATAATTGGTAAACAACTAGTATGCATGTAGGATGAGAATAACTAGCGTAGTCGATTGAACTGTGAACTTTTACGTTTCTGTCTTCGTAATTACTGTGCTGGTAGAATCGGGCCATGTCGCGCTCGTAGGACTTGTGTACTGAATGTATCTGTGTATGCCTTGATGCTTGAACGGTTAGTAAATAACGAACACGAAAACGAGAAGAATTGACTAGAGAACGCATGATCAGTAATTTGAGTGCTTTTCCCTATTTTACTTGATATGTTGGATTGGGAGTATTTGGGGATACCGGTTAAGCCGGTGGGGTAACCACGTGGAGAGTGGTATCGGTAAGTGATGGTATGTGCCTGTTGGCGGTGTTATTATTGAAACATGATTGTGATTATGATTGTGATTGTGATTGTGACTGTTCAGTGATAGTTGTATTGAGTGTGTCCGATAGGGTATTCGGTAAGTGTTGGTCCGTACGGAACAGTTGTGAGTGTAATTTAAGGGTCAAGACATATTGTAATCGGTGTGACTTGTCGTTTCTATGTGTGGGGGCAAGCGTGCCGTGATTGTTCTGATGAGAATCATTGTTTGTGAGATGGACGGGTGAGTGATAGACCGACGTGATTGTGAGTGTGGTGATGGTATCGTGGTTAAGTGTGGTTGGGATTCCGTTTGAGAGTGTGATTGCGATTGTTTAGAGGCTGGGTTTTGGACCGCGATGAGGTTGTACCGCGAAGAGGCTGGGCCTGTGGACCGCGATGAGGTTGTACCGCGAAGAGGCTGGGCCTGTGGACCGCGATGAGGTTGTACCGCGAAGAGGCTGGGCCTGTGGACCGCGATGAGGTTGTTCCGCGAAGGGGCTGGGCCCGTACACTGCGATGAGGTCGACCGCCTCTCCCGACTCTGTGTTGGGAAAAGTTGCGTACGACTTTGCCGGGCCGAGCGGGTTGCTCCCGAGACCGTGTGTTTGTGAGAATCGACTGTGGTGATATTATCTGGGCTTCGTTGAGCTTTGCTGGGTTGAGTATTACGAGGTTTGTGGTTGTGGTAGTTCCTTGGGTTGTTCCTTCGAGGTTGCATTGGTTTATTGACTATTGTCGGGTTAAGGTTGGAGATTGTTGGTTCGGGGATTGACCAGGCAAATTGAGTATTGATTTAAAATGGTTAAAGGTCGTATTGTGTATCAAACCTTTAATTGTATTTCTTTTAATTGTGGAAGCGCGTTTTGGTAAATCTGATATAAGGACGTTTTCATGGTTTTTCCCTACTGAGCGTCAAGCTCACCCCTTACCGTGTTTTCTACAGGTAGTGGCTTTGTTTTGGAGTAGAGGACGTCGCGGAGCATGGGGCTAGCGAGGGTCCGGGTTTATATCGTTTGCATGTCTCGTAGTGACGTAACGGTTATTTGAACTTATGTATTTTACTGAGCGTAGGACTCAGAAACTCTTATTATTTTACATTTATCAGTTATTAATGACTTTCAAACTGTTTTACTATATTTCACTAAGTCGCGTCTCGGGTCCGGTCAATACCGGATTTGGGGCGTGACAAGAGAGAAGAAGAAGAAGTTTGGTCGAGTTAGGGTTTTGATTTGAAGCGTACAGAAGAATGAGAGGAGAAAATGAAGAGTTTGAGGGAAGTAAAGCATACAGTGGAACAATACTTTTGTATTTTCATTGGTTTTGATTTAAAATAAAACAAATAAAAGAAATGGAAAATGACGAAGGCTACTCCTCAAATTTAATTAACATCGAATGTCTTCTACACAATTTTCCCTACAACTTCGTGTGACCTCAATATGAAATTTATTATACTTATAACATAGCTGAGCTGAATGAGAGGAGGGGCCGAGCAACATGGTTTCCAACGGGCATCCACACTCAAATTCTGATTTTCTTATTTTTCATATTATGTTTACATTTTATTTTAGTTAGTATGATAAAAAAATCATTGTTATTTTAAAAGTTGATAACTTTATAAATAAATCAGTTCATTTATTTGAGTTCCTTACAATCGATTCAAACTTCAAATTGAAGTCTTTAATTCAAACCAAACTATTTAAGTCTCACATAATTTTTTTTAGTAAAGGATGTATTCATCGAATAAATCCAAAGGATACAACATTAATAGTCATGGATAAAACCTGATACAAGTTAAGATAATGGTCGGATTCTCCCATTTGAAACAAAACAGGTGATCCGGCATACGTGACTGAAACAAAAACGATTTCTACATGATATCATAGAATAGATTCGACAGTTGGAGATAAGTGCAATAACGCGAACCCCAAATCTAAATATCCAATCGGGTGGTTGTCTTGACTCGGAGTTGGATAAACAGTCCCGCCCCATAGAACATGACATTTCCAGATACAGGCAAAGGATAGTTAGTACACAAAGAGGACTTGCATGTTTTTGGCTCCAATGGGTATCCACTCCCAATTGGGCCCTAACACCATAGGGTTAGGGTCCTCGTCGATTTTGAGAGGCAGATAACGACGAGCAGGGATGGAGACGATGGAAGGCCAAGGAAGCAAACAGACGTCGGTATAGTAGATCGAGAACACCACAAAAGCAGACGGACGAGGGAGAACAAAAACATCCGATTTGGAGAAGCCTGACTGTAGAGGGTGAGAGCCAGGGAGAATCATACACATATGCGTAGACTCAAAAGATCCCAGAGGGGTGGTGGACATTTCCCGGCCCGCGTCGAGGCGGCCACAGTTTTGGCCCACTAGGAGGCGGCCACGATAGAGGCCCACGAAAGGGCGGCCACAGACAACGAATGAGAGATGTATCCAAGCCCTGAGAGGAGGAACCACCGTACCGGTCGATCTCGGGGAGAGAGGAGGAGAAGACCCACAAGCACACTCGTCCCCCACCGGCGAGGTCGAGTCCGACGAAAGCTGTAACAACCACAACCCGCCCCTTTCCGACGAAACCCGAGTCGAGGACCCCTCAGGCTGACCAAGCAACCCAGATCTAGGCTCAGTAGAAGCCGACACGCGTGTTCTGGTGGGGTGGGAGGTCGGGACACGGGCTCTGGTGAGTTGCGAGGCATGCGAGCTCTGCAACGACCGGAGCTCTTCCCGTTCCAACGAGAACCAGTTAGGGGATCTGTGACAAGGCCAACAAGAACATGCCTCGCACACAGATGTAGGCGAGGCTGCTCTAGGGAGGGGGGAACAGTCACAACGATGAACACCGGTCGGAGAAGAGGGATGGCTAGCGCCGGCGAGGGGAGCCCGTGGTTGAGTGACGACGAGCATGACAACGGGGCTCGGAGGGATTCTCGACAACAACAAACGGTGACGGGAGGAGATATTACTCCGACAAATGAGGAGAACAAACCCTTACCGACATCCCCAATGACGACGAGTGCGAGGAAGACAGATCTGTTGGGGTTTTCAGGGAGAAATGCAGACCTTATTTTATGACTTTAGTCAAAGGAATAGTCACATAACTGTTGATAATCTCAATATGTGCATTTTCTTGATAATGGAGTGGCATTGCAGTGAGTGTCATTAATACTTTTTTGACACACTAGTAAGCAAAGTAGTAAAGCAAAGTGGATGAGGAAATGCGTTTTGTAATTGGTGCTCACCCATATGACTTTACACTGCAGAAGACTTTGGAATCCATTTAATTGGAATGAACTAGCTGTATTAGTTTGACTATTCCATTTTCAAGAGGCCCAGAATTAGTTGAGTTGATAAACTCTTCATTATCCAAAAGACAAATGCTATATAGCAATTACTAGACATGATTACTCTTATGTGTGGGACACCTTATACTCCCATCTTCCCATTCTTTCAACTACTCACTAATATGCATGGTTGTAAAAGTCCCCGCCTAGTCCGTCTAGGCCCCAAAATCTATAAGAACGTTCGACTCGCCGTCTCGCCTAGCCTCCAAAATCCGAAAACCACCCGACTCGTCGTCCCACCAGATTTGACAAAATTTTGGGACTCTGGTTTTTGAAATCGGACATTCGAAAAAGAGATGAAAATGTGAGAGAGACGATATTTTGTAATGGTCTTAAATTTCTTGATAAAAAGAATATGACACGTGTCTCTCTTTGGTGGTTCATCGTTATAATTTATATTTTTATTAAAATAAAGAGTAAAATCAAATTGAGAGCGTTATTTGATTTAGTATTTTGTAATTTGATATTTTTTGTTTTTTATATCATACAAATATAGTTTAGATTTTGCATTTTTTATTATATTTGTGTAATATATATTTATTAATAATTAAAAATATTAAAAAGTTAAATCCGCCTAGGCCCCGCCCAGGCCCCGACTAGTCCCCGCCTAACGCCTAGGGATCCTCACCGCCCGATTAGCGCCTAGCGCCATTTACAACCTTGCTAATATGTGGGTGATGAAATGTTTGAAACCCAAGGTTCTAAAAATCGTTTGTGATGAAATGTTTCAAACCCAAGGTTCTAAAAATCGTTTGACAATAGTCGGGCGGTTAGGGTTTTTTGGGGATTAATCGGATATTAAACGGAGATTGATCGGGGATTAATCGGGAATTAACTTAATTAATCGGGCCAACAAGAAAATGGGGCCTAGGCGGGCGCCTAGACGGAACCTAGTCGGGATTTTTAGAACACTGCTCAAACCCTATAGAGAACTGATGAGAATATTTCCTTCTATTGAAATTGGGTGACTATACCTTCCCATATCTTATAAAATATATTTCAGATGGTTTTCAAAATTCATAAAGAAACTTCAACACAAAAGTGCCCCCAAACTGATGTATATTTCTTCCATGGCATTACTGTTCGGAAGTCACTCTAATTCAAGAGAATCAGATCGATAGGGTTATCATACAAATTAACATTACAACTAACATGATCAAAGAGTCCCTTTAGACCCCCTTCTCTAAGGTCTATGTCACCTATCAGAGGCAAGTATCAAACAATTCAGTTATCTAGAGAATAGCTGGCTTCTGTTGACATGGCAAGCAGAACTAGGGTCGCCGATGCAGTTACAAAATCCCTCCTCGTCCTTTGGAAACGACTTTGGCAAGGGATGATCGGGGATCACACCAACCTACATTAAAGCAAAGGAGTGAAATGAGTTAAGTTAATGAGCAAAATGGAAAATGTATTTCACATTTAGCAAAAGACCTTGTCAATGTCAGTGTGAGCCGGTGTCTGGTAACGAGCAACAGTGACTGCTATGCCAGAACCATCAGATAGCTCAAACACTGACTGAATCTTGCTGCACATTAACCGATATGTCTGTTACTAATAATTTGAGGCATGCTTCATGATAATGCTTAGCAAATACTGGTTACCCTTTTCCATATGTTGGTTCTCCAAACAGAACAGCTCGTTTATTGTCTTTCAAAGCACCTGCTAATATTTCACTTGCACTTGCAGTTCCTTTGTTCACCTGATGGAAACCACAGATTGTTGGCAGTTTTGCATATCATTATCATAATCATCATGATAGAGATAAGACGTCAATTGCCAATTATATTTACCTAGCAATCAATGACCATCCCCAACATAAATTCATGGTTATGCAAAACCAAAAAGAAAGAAAGAAGAGAAAGTTCCTGACTCCAAAATAGACAGCCATCAGATACATGTACCCAACAATCTATTTATTATTTAACATTGCTGTCAAATATAGTAGCACCTTTCTTAGCTTATCTTGTGTCTATAAACTACTATCATGGTATGACTCAACAGCAGAAAAAAGAAGTATACCAGCACTGCAAGGGGTTCTAGAGCTGCTATTGCACTGCTTCCATCCGTGTCATATATATCTCGAACACCACGACTATCACATATATACACAATAACGCCTTTATCCAACCTGAACAACAATACCAATTATGTCATCTCTGCTGCACAAGTTTGGATCACATTCAGTACAAATAAAACATTTAAGATAAACCAAGCTGCAACGATAGGTGACTTTTGGATATGTTGACTCGTGTAATAATTTATTTTAGTTTAATCTAAATATTAAGTAATAGTGCTATCTAATTCAACTTTTCAAGGAACAAATACATTCTTATTCGCACAATGATCTCTTCAATACTTGGATTTGAGAACTGGCATGAAGGGGTCAAAAAAAGAAAAGAAAAGAAAAGAAAAAACGCACTGGACTAGTCCACAGTTTGCTTTTAGCCCCGGGTCTAATATTTCCTCTAAAACATTCATATCAAAGTATCATTCCGATGATTTCAAATTTAAAACCATGAAATCTGCATATCTGTTTGCATGTACCATCAGGAACATCATATTGAGTAGTACACTATGAGGCAGCAACAAAAGTGATGTCAAATGCATGTAGAGAAAGAAACAAAAATACCAGTTTTCCAGCATAGCTTACCATATCTTTGCAATCTCAACTCCTTCTGGAAATGACCCACCACTGAAACCAAATGCAAGCTTTCAGAAGCTTTGTCATTGGACCAAGTTAAAATGAAGCATGTTTTAAGTTAATCACCTATTGTCTCGAAGGTCTAGCACAAAGGCATTTACATTACTACCCTTCAATGTTTCAATTGCTTCCTTGACAGCTCCTGCAATCAGTACACACTCTGAATAAAGATATGCAACCAAAAAACCAATAGAAAAATGTAGCATACTGGATTACAATGATGATCACTTTATAGACCTTATTTGCAAGAAATTATAAAGTAACTTGCATTTAGCTTGCATTATGTTGTAACAAATTAATCTCCTGAACATAAAAAGAATTATTGACAAATTATAAGAAAGAAAAGAGCTGGCAGTGACAAACCGAATGTTGTAAACAAGTTAGAAATTATAATTGAAGTGACTATGTCCTCTCTTAGTGTATCAATCCCAGAGTAAGTGAAACTCATGAAATAAAAATCAAGATAATACTTCATGCAGGACGATGCATTTAAGATAGTCAAATATATCTCAGTTCAACAATATTCTGTCCTTGAAAGAAACTAACTAATTAGAACTATACTCACGAGAAGCATTTTGGTTGAATGATGTTAGTTTGATATAACCAATCCTACGTGAATCCTTCCCTGAACCAGGTACTTCACATAGTCTTGACTTCACTGGATTATATGAAACCTTCTCTCGCCTGGGAAGAAACAACTGATCAATACTTACTTTGTAAATATAAATAAATAAATATTGACAAGCAAATGACTTCCTAAGTACTCAGATGGAAAATTATCCCCAAACATAATTCTACTTCATGTTGATATTCATAACCCAAGTGTAGCAAGGGGAAGTTTATGAACTATGACCACACAAACCACATGCAATGTCTTACATTAAAGTAAAATCCTTAGTGTCTGGTCCACTGCGGATGGTTAATTCCACTGAACTTCCTTCAGGTCCCCTGAAAATTACTTGACATGTTTAGACCTATGAATAAATCATCAAAGATAAGACAGAAAATTGTCAATATGTGTATGTCGTCCAATATTATAAAACAACCGCATCAATTTCCAAACATAAGTGGAGCTGACTACATAAATCATGTGGCAAAACTCCCGGGAGCTCACACTAGTGTTTCCTCTACTACTACATCCTCTATCCAATGTTATTTCCTTATGGAAGTGATGCATTTATCGCATACTTTCTTATCAATTCTTCCCATGTTAACTTAGGTCTACCTCTTGTCTTGCTAGTTTCACCTAGGTATATTCGATAACCTTGCCTCACGGGAAATCTCCAAGCCACCTTACGCAGTCATCCTTCATCTGTTCTTCAATTGAAGATATCCTAACTCTTTCTTGCTAAATATATCGGTCCAGGCTCCACACTTAATAGTTCAACCTTATTAGTTGGTTGCAACTCTTGTTTCTTTTATCAGTGATAAAGCAAGAACTCTAACATAACCCGAACTTAGGCTAGCAAAAGGTTAACCTCTAACCTAATTCTCACCCAAATACCTACTCCCAAGCAGGTGACCACACTATAAGCACGGGCCCTTGCTTTATATTTAGATATTTTCTTTTATATTATTCGATATAGATTTCAAACTCAACACTATCCCTCAAATGTTGAACTATAAATTTAGACACGGGTAAATAGTATGACTCGCCTTCTGCTTATGGGTTGGAGGCCACATGGTGGAGGCAACAAATGGGCCAAACCAGCTCGGACACCGTGTAAAAATTTAAGGTCGAGCTCCACATTTAAAGGGTTCAACCTCTTAGTTGGGTGTGAACCTTGCCTTTCAATTTAGCTCTTTGTTTTATTTTCATTCTATCTATGCGATGTGGGTTTCATACTTCAATAGCCCTCAATCTCATATTTTCTAGCAAGGATAATTGTCCAAAACTACCCTAAAGTTTCGTCCACAAACGAGTTGAAGCACAAAGTTTTGTCCACGCTTTGTGGGTGCACTGAAGTTTTGTCCTTGCTTTGTAGGTGCATTGAAGGTTTGCCCACGCTTTTGTGGGTGCATTTAAGTTTTGTCCACGCTTTGTGGGTGCATTGAAGTTTTGTCCACGCTTCCATTCAATCCGGGAAGCACTGCCCAGACCATCATTCTGAACATCCCTATTACGTCAAAACTAAAAAAATCGTTGACAAAACTTCAGAGTATCCACACAGCGTGGACGAAACTTTAGGGTAGTTTTGGACAATTATCCCTTCCTAGTATTACCACAAAAGCATGTAAGTGTTCTCATTTCCACCACCTAATCTTATGACTGAGAACTTAAAGGTCCTGAGTTCAAATTTCATAGATGGCGGCATGGTTCTAAATAACGGTCGCGGTGAGATAATGGCGAGGTCACCTTGAAGGCTATTTCAATTTAACGGGGAGATCTCGGCAAATCACGTTTTGTATTAAATATATATATATAATATACATATATAATAAAAATATAACTAATACTCTATAAAAATATAACAATAATAACAGTTAAATATAAATTATATTATTTTCGAATTACTAATACACATATATGTATCTATTAATATATTTTCAGAATTTTTTATTTTAAATTATTAATAATTAAAACATATAACAAAAATAATATAATAATAAAATTACATCAACTCTAGTCTTTGCCCACTTAAATTAACCTAAATGACCAACAACTAATTTATATCAAGTCTAATTTGACTCAGCCCAACAATTGATAAAACTCAACCCATTAACTAACTAAAGTAAAGTAACTGTAAACCTAAAAACCCTAACATACCCCACTCTAGTCGCATTTTTATCGCGTTGACCGAGTTGACCGTGATTTCAACCGATACTACATCACGGTAACGGCCGGCCTATTTTACTATGATCTCGCCGCGATCTCGGCGTGATCTCGGGTTATTTAGAACCTTGGATGGCGGTATCACTTATCCAAAAACAGAGCACACACGCAAGGGACTTCATCTTAAAGACCTTTTTATAGCCCATCAGTTGTTTAAGCAAAAAAAGAAACACTTGAAGCAAATCCATGGTGTAATACTATCATGTATGGGAAGTTTATCATGACTGCCCCTCTAACTCCAATGCTAGTTAGTTAAAACCTTCGTATGTGATAACTGGAAATGGTACATATAGTAGAAATCAAAAGGTGACACTATACTTCCTTCATAAAAACATGTAAAATCTTTTGTTAAAACTAGAAGATTGAGCAGCAAATTAATTTACTGTCATAGTAAAAACTTACTGCAACCGCTCTGCTGCGTCATATAATCCCATAGCCTCTGTACTTGTCTTATCAATTGCCAGGATAACATCACCAGATGATATTCCAGCTTTATCTGCAGGACCTCCTGGTGCAGAAGAGATGACAACAACTCCAGCAGGTGATTCACTGACTTTGGTAAGATAGCCAATTGACAGGCCTACACCTGTAACAGCACCTTTAGTTCCGGACTGTCTTCACAAAAGATATCAAACATATTTAGGGAGAGCTTTCCAATTTAGGTAACTTCTGTCAGAATTGAAAGCCACACCATCACCATGTAATTGATTGCAAGACTATTCTTATTTAAAACCATAATTTAGTGAAGTTAGATTTGCAAGAAGAAACAATCTCATACCCGCAGATTCTTGAACTTCTCTGGCTCCAAAAACCGTGTAAAAGGATCATCAAGTGTAGCTAGCATCTTCTTTATTGCCGCATCTGGATCCAAGTAGGCAAGTACACAACTTAAATTTAGAGATGGGTTATGGCAGGCTTAAAAATAATGTAAGCTGACATCAACCATCAAAAATGATTCAGAACTGGAAGTATCATGTCTGAAAGAACTGTTGATTAATATCATATGCAATCAACTGATAATGAAATATCAATTGGATGAAACAGTTAAACCTATTCATATTGTGTTTCAGAATACAACATTCTGCAAAATGCTTGGCAGATATGCAATTTCTCATGCTATGTAGTGTGTGGACGTGCATGCAAAAATGAGCTGAGTATGAACAACAATATTATTAAATCACAAAATCGATTAAGCTTCACAAATCACAATATAAAAGAAAACTGTGTATTCCAAATAAATGACCAGATCATGAATGATTTATCACACATTTACCCTCTACATTTAATGATGAGAATAAAAAAGCTCTAGAATACAGATAAATAAAAATTCTGTAACTTCTATGCAATAGATCTTTCAAGAGCTTTATTATGCCCCTTTTGCAATGTATATGCCCTGAAATTACTAAGTTTCCTGGCCGAACATGTGAACCACCTTACCGAGTGAACTCATGAGAAAATAAAAGAATAGAAATGGGAAATGTAAGAATATTTAACATTTTCTTCACTCATTTAGCGTATTGTTGTGCTAACAGCAACAAAATTGATGGGTACCATAATTAATGAACTTCTGAGGGCAGAGAATCATCATGTTTGAAGCCAAAGCCCTGCCAAAGGCTTCAAGGTCCTTAACAAGCAGTGTTTTGTATCCAAAGAGATTGAATTCAGAGATGACACGATGCTTCAATGATCAGGGTCAATAAGCTTATTTAGTTAAGTGCTCCGGACTATTAAGGAACAGCCATGATTGGAAGGGCATCTGATATCTTATCATTTCCATACTCAACTGTAATAATCAACCAAGCGACATACATGATACCAAATTAGGTAAAGTTCATATCTGATGTTACCAACTTATTCCACCTAAGTGGTGACAGTTGATCATGCTATGTAGTTCCTGATCATTTGATACTAGCAGAATGTATTCTTGATTGGATGCCAGAGTTTCATTTCATCCACACGTGAAGAAACACTAAACATAGACATGCAACTATCCATGCATGCAGACTATTGATAGTTACAACTTTTTTTTTCTTCCAAAATATACATAATTTGAAGCAAACCACCAAATATTATGATTAGAAGAAATTCATACAAGTTTGCTCCCTTGTGTCCATTGGTTCATTGCGCAGTGCATTTTCTCGATACCGAAACCAACTTTGCCCATTAAAAGTCTTATCAACATATGCGCGGTCTATTGTTCTCCATGCCTCCAAGAAGAGGAGATTCTCTTCAGAGAGTGCCCCTTCACAACAAAAGCATTTAAGTATGAGGGGAGAACCAAGAAAAACAAAAGTAACCAATCTTCATACTTCACAAATAAATAACCTAACTTACAAGACGGTGTATTGTTAACTGCAACAGAAACAGACATCACCACCATGGAACCAATAACCAACCGGAGAAACAGGACAGAGACACGCCGTTTAAATCTTTCTGATGCACCCATAAAATTTGTAATGCGGCCACTATGGTTCTTCAATTTCGATAGGCATCCATTACTTAATGGAAGCAAACCAATCCAAGATGAAATACTTACACTGAAATTCCAAATTGGCTTTAGCCAGAAATTGAGTTTAGGAACTCCATCTATCTTACGAAGCGGGCTGCACCTTACTTTCCCAGGCTTGAAAATTTTGCCAGCACAGAAAAACGGACTATATGACCGAGATTCGACAGTCCTTGACACTAGAGATACATATGGCTGCACCTGCAAAAAAAGTCCGTTGGATTTAAAATTAAATAGCATATTGCCATGGACCTTTTTTCTTTTCTTCTGAAAGTGTTCATTCAAACTCAGAAAGCAGAAGTAAATGACAATGCTTCCAAAGGTTAACAAAGAGGGAAGAAAACAAGACATGCATATACAAATTATCAGGAGGCAGATGTTGTAGGTACGATATATAATCAGGAAAATTTCTGCATTCATTTGGTACCAAATCACGAGTAAATTCAACAGTAATGGAATCAGGTTTCTCAAATTCCAAGATATAAGCCATCTAGAGGGTTTCCAATAATCAAAATTGACAGAATTCAGTTCCAATTGAAAGCAAACAGGAAGAGGGGGATGAGAAGGGTACCTGAGGCTGAGGAGTAAGATAAGGGTTTGAAGTGAAGCGGTAGAGAGAGCAGCGAGTAGAAGCGCATACTGGAAGGGCCTCCATAGATGGATGGAGCAGTGACGCAGAGAGCCCCAAACAACTCTACCTCCTTATCGTTGCCATTTGGTTTTGTTTCAAGGACGCGTTTGTAAAATGACAGAAAGAGTAAAGAAAGCGATAATTGCAAGTGATTCACTTTTTTTTTTCCCTTCCTTGCAAGAGAAAATTACACTTCCCCGGGCCAACTGCGGTGAATTTGTTGAAAGGGGAAACCCCAAAAACTTACTCGCTAGTGACCTTTTTTTCCAAAAACTTATCCGCTGCTACCTATTTTACCACATACATACTTGGTAATAGGTCAATACCCCACTTATCGTATGTTTCAGTTACAAGCCCAACTGAAATCCAATTGATCATGTAGAAATACTAAATTGTCCATCCTAATGATTTTCGGACGAAAGAAACTATGAACTTGTTATAGCCAACGAAGAAGGCCAATTCTCAGAAACACATAGTTGAAACCTACCCACCCCAAAATCATATTTACCATACGATCGGGCAACGAAGAAGAAGAAGAAGACGATGGTTCGTGTTTGAAGTACAGAGATTCAATCGGAGGTAAGTAACCTCTAGTATTACGGATTGATTCATTTGATCTCTCCTGATTTCACATAGGGTGCTCAATTAAACTGAAACATTCAAACTTACTATGATGAAGTGATTATAGTATTATACCGTATTCTGATGATCTCTCTTATTGATAACATTAATTTTTTTTATTTCCTGGAAAACTTTGTTTCTGATGTTTACTTCAATATTGGTCTTTGAAGAAATATTTTTATAATTAACATTAGGCATAAAGTTCATATCATTATGGGGTACTGTTTGTTCTCATCGTCAATTGTATCCTTGATGTCTCAATCACGGGAAATATTTACCTGTAATTGCTATGTGTTTTGGAATTGTATCATGAAGTTGGAAAATGTGTGCTCTCCAACTGTTGTTTCTAGAACCTAAAAGTTATAATTTACAGCCAAACCTCAAATAAATTTTATAACCTTTGATATTAAAAGAATGAAAGTTGAAAATCAACAATATACACAGTTCAGGTGTTGAAGTACAAATATCTATAGCTAAGGAGCTCATTGATATGCATTTTGCTTGCAGTAAAGGTAATGTGAAACTTTTTCCTCCATGCAAGAACTGATGAAATTTACCATGAATATAATATTATCGGTAAAAAATGGTATTTCAGTAAATATTTCAAGAAGCAACTTGGTATTTCAGTACATTTTTCAAAGTTATCTGATAAAAAATGTATACACAATTTAGGTGTTGAAGTACAAGTATTTACAAAAGATTTTTGATAAAGTCCGATCATGAAAACTTTTCCTCAACGTGGTCATTGGAATACTCTTCGTTTGGCTCTGTATTGGCCGTGGAAGCAACAGGGTTAGGTGGCATGACCAAGGTCTCAAAGTCTCCTTATAACATATTTGTCTGTCTACTTATTAGAAAAAATGAAAATTTAAAAGTTTGAATTACAGAGATTTTGATTTTGATGTTCCTTCAGCTTTTCTATATCAAGCGTTTGATTTCATTCATGTGGTTATATGTTTTAGTTGAACATTCAAATTGTACATGTAGTTTTCACAATGTTGAGTTGTAGTTCGATTTGGAGAGTAACTTTCATTTGATTTGTATGTGAAATGAACAGATGGTACGTTGAGGAAAAGGTGGACCCTCTCGACTTGCTTTAGTCAACGAATGTAGTGAGCATGGGATGGAAACTAACATGAATGCAACACTTGGAGAAGAAGTTCCCAACAGTAAATGCAGGGTGTTATGGTTTTGTTTAGAAAACTGTGTTGGTTGATGGACTCCATTATGGAGCTTTTGTTACCACATCATTTGACTCATTTTTGTTGACATTAGTCAAGACATCTCATTTGTTGGGAATTTCATTTGCTTTTCGGGTGTTACAAATTCAGCTGTTGATTTGGCCTTAGCCTACTTTATTATTTTTGTTGTGGAATTGCAGAACATTTATTCCAATTTACAAATGCAGTATCAAACCAACTACAAGAAAAAAATATACACTAACAGTACAACATAACCCTTTGGTTTTTATTTTCTTCTTTTCATCACTGTTCTTTGTTAATCTCTCCAACTGAAGCATATTTGGGTTCTTCTTTTCAATTTTCAGCTCCTCTTCTAAATCCTTAATTCTTGCAAAATAAGCCCTGCAAAATTCTGAATCGACTGTTAGTATGCTACCATTCACCCAGTAATCAAACAGAAATAGAAATGAAACTAGAGCAAGCAAACAAATAAATTTTGAACCATACTTCATTTTTATACCACTGAGATTTTGTTTTAATAAATATAAGGTGCAACTTAAGCAAACAAGTCTAACCCGCATGAACTCACCTGTAAATCCAATGACCTTGAATAGAATAATCTAATCATACTAAACAGCAGTACAGTAGCACTCTGATAATATTCAACTAGTTATAACATATGATTCATTGCAATGAATTGTGGTCTGGTATCTACTTTAGTTTGATCACTCACCTATTGTGTAGAAAAAAGATTTATCACCCTATTTTACCACAAAAAATTCCAGCATACCCATTTCAACAATAGAGCAATTCCTTAAAAAAACAATAGAGCAACTAGAACTCAAAGCCGATTACTGGGCAATCATAATGACATGAGAGACACGAAATCATTCAGTTTACAAATTGAAATGCAGTACACGAAAATGACAAAAGCGAAACAATTCTGAATCGCCACCCAGTATCAGAATGCCAAAACCAAACGTAATGCATAATTCACCTTTGCGGATGAATTCGAGAGATATGAGCCACGAACTTTCCGACTTATTGTACTTCCTCAACAGGCTCCTCTTGTTGTGCATGCCCAATTGAGAATTGAGAGCAAAAAAAGAATTACGCAGTCAAGAAAATTGAGGGAAATCGAATGACCTAGATCTTAATTGTGATAGGCGAAGAGAGTACCTGCAACTGGCGTTGGTGTGCACATCCATCCGAACAATGGCATGGTGGAGAGGAGACCTAGTTGATTTGCTCCACACGATAGTGGTCTCTCTGACTGGCAACCCGATTGTCTTCAACCCACTGCCTATGTTGTGCCCATCTCCCAAATTACTTTGTCTTCGACGCTCTTCTTCGTCTTGTTGGTTGAGGAGGCATCCTTGGACAACTTCATCTCCGTTCTAGGTTTCTTCTCGGCGGCCGGGGCCTTCTCTGCCGACTTCTTCTCGAAACTTGAATGACTACTTTATTTTTCGTATGAAAGTGTAAGGGTAGTTTTGAGATTTAGACAAATATTATGGTCACGTGATAGACATGTGGATAGTTAAATGGACTTCAGTTGAGCTTCTAACGGAAACATTCAACAAATGGGGTATTGACCTATTACCGAGTATGTATATGGTAACATAGGTGGCAGCGAGTAGGTTTTTGGAAAGAAAGGTCATTAGCGAGTAAGTATTTGGGGTTTCCCCTTGTTGAAAATTAGTATGATTTAGACTGTGATTCGGCAATCCAATCTATTTGCAGTTGCAGTAGTCTATTCTCGGTCCAATTGAAAAAAATAATAATTAATGCAATGAAAAACACAATAAAAAACGAAGCAACGAGTTATTATTTTCGTAAAAGACGAAAAGAAAGTACAACACAAGCCTGATAACCAACAAAACCCGAGAACCAATAAAAAAGACAACCGCCGAAACTAGAAGTTACCGAACTCGTTGATACGGCGCCATTTGGGGCATTCCCGAACAGACGCCCACCACTCATGCTTGTTGAAGGGGATGGTGACATTATGGTCATACGAACGGGTCACATTGAGGAGCACCTCGATTTCGGTGGCGGTTGGACCGATCTCATGTCTGGCTTGCAAGAACGCCAACTCGAAGCACCTCACCCAGACGCTGGTCTTCGACCACCGATCTTTGACCTACTTCTCGATCCGAGGAAATGGAGACGAGTCCATGAATCTCCAATCTTTGTACAGACGATGCCAAAATTCTCTGGTTGTGTCAGCGTGAACCATCCACGCTACAAGTCTCCTCTCCTCTACATCGGTCCATGATGACGTCATGTGGGAATCAGTTTTGGAGGAAATAAGAAGTTGAAGAAGAAAAGGTTGAGTGGAATCTATCTTGGAGAAAGTTTGAAGTTGAAGAAGAAAATGTGATACCGATTCTATTTTGCTTGACTTTATATATAGGAGAGGGGGAACCGACTCAATTAATGAGAGGCAAAACCAGGAGGGTTTTTTATTTGGATGAAATCATAAATCCTTATTACTTTGGTAGAACTAGTCAAAGATAATGTGACAGATTCAGTGCATAAACCTAGCATTTATTGTGAACATTTAGGAGTAGGTTTCCGAGTACAAAATGAAATGAACGTGTTCGAAACCGAGTACAAAGATAGGAAAGAAAAAAAATTGAACATTTCTCAGTTGTGGTTCATAGCTCGAAGCACGTCGAACATAAACGCCTCGTGGTTGGCCTTTTATAGGCCACCGAATCGGCCAAAAAGAAGCATTAGGAAAGAAAACGATTCATATTACAATAAAATAAACTTGCCGAAATACAGGTAAACGGAACGACTGAAAGCAGCAAAACATATCGTCCCGATATGAAACACAGAAACGGAAATACATTCATATCAAATACGGATACAAAATAAACATATCATTTATTAGTTGTCGTCATCCATAACGGCCTTCGCCCGGAACAAAGTTCAAATGTGTTCGATCAGGTTTACCTAGAGTTGTTGGTTGACTGCTCGATCCTCAATTCGGGTTGTCTGGTTTCAGATGTAATTGTAACCTGGTATTGGCCCTCGCTGGACGAGTATGACTGATTCTTCGGATGAAAGTCGTTCAATATCTCCCTGATAGGTGTCATGTTAATCGTCCACAAATATGTTGTGTATAATAATACATGCCCGTATTATCATAGATGATTTCCTATCGTCCCAACCCCGAGCAGGCCGACTAATGATATGAAAATGAGCTTGCAACAATCGAATGCCCTCGCCATATCCTTCCTTCCGGCCTCATGTTTCTTTACGTATAACATGTGCTTCGATAGTGTGGTGTAGGGATGGACTTGACAAATAACACGTGCTTTGAATGCACTGTGAATCGTTCTATCCTCAAATCGGTTGTCCCATATAACTTATCCTCTTTGAGCTTCAGGTCTCAGAGAAGAAGAAGAAGAAGAAGAAGAAGAAGAAGAAGAAGAAGAAGAAGAAGAAGAAGAAGAAGAAGAAGAAGAAGAAGAAGAAGAAGAAGTTCCATAACGTGGGGTTAAAGAAGTCCAACGAAGTTTTTGTCTAGCTCTCACTTTCCCAAACACGAACGACCTACTATTAACAGAGAAGACGCTTCCATTCCTTTTGAGTTGGACAGATTATCGGACATGATGATGTCATCACAGTGATTTTTTTGGTTTTTCAATTATTTTTCTTTTACTTCTAATAAGTGTGAAATTAAGAAAAAATAACTAAAATATTATGTCTAAATACAAATTTTATATTACAATTATTTTTCTTTCACTTTTAAAATGATAAATTACAAAATGTATATCTAAACTAGGTCAGTGTACCGCGCTAACGCGCGGTGCTAGTTGTGTTACAATGTTTTGAAATATATTTACGCAAAATTGATGTCCATAATTTAAACCATATATTATATATGTAATAAATTGGGAAATATTTTGGTTGATTGTTCAGTACTAAACATAATATATTGGGATATTAAATAAACAGGCATATTAAGCACAGGAGCCACAATCGGCGACGCCATAGCCTCCGGCCATAGACGTCTCCGGTTGTGACTCTTCCCTTTTTCTGATCATACCAAATAAAAACATTAGATTATGACTTCCAACATGATTTCCAATGATCATTTTTTGCCATATCAAGCTTGATTTGTCCTCTTACGAAAATTGAAACCCATATTGAATCCAGACTTAGAAGGGTACAATTAAGAACAAAAAAATGAGACCTCTTACCATATTTGTAACTCAAAGGTTTAGTTTGAACCTTAAATCTGAATGATCCTAATGAAAACATGAAGACAACAAAAACTCTCTCAACTCTCAAAAACCCTAGTCTCCTCAGAGAACACCCCCTTCTTGTTCGCCTTCCTACCAATGACGTCTATTCCTCAATTGGGGAATTATATAACCCAAAACACAACACATAAACAAACATACTAAACACAGGAGTCACCACCGGCGACGCCCTGGCCTCAGGCCATGGACGACTCCTCCCTCTTTCTGATCATACCAAATAAAAGTATTAGATTATGACTTCCAACATGATTTCCAATGATCATTTTTTGTCATATCAAGCTTGATTTGTCCTCTTAAAAAAATTGAAACCCATATTAAATCAAGACTTAGAAGGGTACAAATAAGAACAAAAAATTAAGACCACCTTACCCATATTTGTAACTAAAAGGTTTAGTTTGAACCTTAAATTTGAATGATCCTCATGAAAACATGAACAAAGCAACAACTCTCTCAACACTCAAAAACCCTAGTCACCTCACAGAACACTCCCCCTTCTTCTTTGCCTTCCTACCGCGACGTCTATTCCACAATTGGAGCATTATGTAACCCAAAACACAACACATAAACAAACATACTAAACACAGGAGTCACCACCTGCGACGCCATGGCCTCACCCTAGTTGCGTCATTGAACATTCCCCCTTCTTCTTCGCCTTCCCATTGGCGATGTTTATTCTACGACTGGAGCATTATGTAACCCAAACATAACACATAAACAAACATAGTAAACATAGGAGTCACCACTGGCGACGCCATGGCCTCCGGCCATGGACGTCTCCGGTGGTGACTCCTCGCTCTTTCTAATCATACTAAATAAAATGATTAGATTATGACTTCCAACATGGTTTCCAATTATCATTTTTTGGCATATCAACCTTCATCTGTCCTCTTAAAAAATTGAAACCCATATTTAATCCAGACTTAGAAGGGTACAAAGAAGAACAAAAAATTGGGACCATCTTACTCATATTTGTAACTTAAAGGTTTAGTTTGAACCTTAAATCTGAATGATCCTAATGAAAACATGAACGCAGCAAAAACTTCCTCAAGTCTCAATAACCCTAGTCGCCTCACCGAACACCCCCCCCCCCCTTCTTCTTCGCATTCCTACCGACGACGTCTATTCCACAATTAGGGAATTATGTAACCAAAAACACAACACATAAACAAACATACTAAACATAGGAGTCACCACCGGTGATGTCATGGCCTCCGGCCATGGTAGTCTCCGGTGGTGACTCCTCCCTCTTTTTGATCATACCAAATAAAAGCATTAGATTATGACTTCCAATATGATTTCCAATGGTCATTTTTTGGCATATCAAGCTTGATCTGTCCTCTCAAAAAAATTGAAAACCATATTGAATCCAGACTCAGAAGGGTACAACTAAGAACAAAAAATTGAGACCTCTTACCATATTTGTAGCTAAAATATTTAGTTTGAACCTTAAATTTGAATGATCCTAATGAAAACATGAAGACAACAAAAACTCTCTCAACTCTCAAAAACCCTAGTCTCCTCGGAGAACACCCCCTTCTTGTTCGCCTTCCTACCAATGACGTCTATTCCTCAATTGGGGAATTATATAACCCAAAACACAACACATAAACAAACATACTAAACACATGAGTCACCACAGGCGACGCCCTGGCCTCAGGCCATGGACGACTCCTCCCTCTTTCTGATCATACCAAATAAAAGCATTAGATTATGACTTCCAATATGATTTCCAATGGTCATTTTTTGGCATATCAAGCTTGATCTGTCCTCTCAAAAAAATTGAAAACCATATTGAATCCAGACTCAGAAGGGTACAACTAAGAACAAAAAATTGAGACCTCTTACCATATTTGTAGCTAAAATATTTAGTTTGAACCTTAAATTTGAATGATCCTAATCAAAACATGAAGACAGCAAAAACTCTCTCAACTCTCAAAAACCCTAGTCGTCTTTACGCAGTTGTCACACAACCTTCTTTACCACAACCGATGGAGCAAGGAGAACACGTTTCCCACAAGATCGTGATACAATTTAACAATATGTATCATAACACGCGATTAGATCAACACAGAAGGACGCTGACTCAATCTTCCTTTTCCCGTGGCTTTTCACTTTGTTATATAAAGCACATTGTTGATAATAATGGAGACACCTTGTGTACTCTTGATTGTAATAGTTCTTGGATGGATCTTTACATAAACAAACATACTAAACACATGAGTCACCACTGACGATGTTATGGCCTTCGGCCATGAACGTCTCCGGTGGTGACTCCTCCATCTATTCCTCCTTTTTGTGGTGCAAAATAAAAGACTCCAATGACATGAAGCAATCCTCTATACACAATGTATAGTCATACAAGTCAGAGTGGAGAAGTAGAAACAACAACTCAAGATCATAATTCAGGCAATCGAAACACAAAACACACATAGTGGCTATCATCACATTCATTAATCCAGCACCGTCACTTGTCCCAAAACAAAGTGAAAGAGATCGACAACCCAATATATTCTGGAGATGGTGAAAGAAGATTGCCTAATATAGTAAATTTTAAAATAAAATTCATTAAGCAACTACAATGACTTCTCTTACAAAATAAGATCATTAGATTATGACTTCCAACATGATTTCCAATTATCATGTATTAAATCAAAATTAAGCAATGGTGATCGGACCTGGCTTTCATCTATCCTCCAGATTGGACTTCACATCTGTTGGCTTGCTTAATTCACGCCATTTACGCAGTTGTCGCCCATTCTTCTTTACCACAGCCGATGGAGCAAGGAGAACACGTTCCCCAAAAGATCGTGATACAATTTGACAATATGTATAGAAGGACTCCGGGTAGATCTTCCTTTGTCCCATGGGTTTTCACTTTGTTATATCAAGCCCATTGTTGATGAAGATGGAGACACCTTGTGTACTGTCACGCCCCAATTTCAGTAAACCGAACTCGGGACGCGAACGTTTAAAATAAGAAAACACTTTGAAACCATTTCCATTAAAACACTTTACAATACCAGTTTAGTTCAACAAAAAATAATGATTACAATTTTAAACACGTTCCAATAAGTGGACAAAAGTAGGCATCCGTCACTAGACTCAAAAACAACCCGGACTCCGCTCCTAACTCCACAAGCTTCGAGAGCTCGCCTAGTCCGTCCTGTGATCAGTACCTGTAGGAAAAGCAGCTAGGGGTGAGCGATCGCTCACCACCACGGATAACAGACTGACTACGGCATAATTAGCAGACAATGCCGGTAACACCAATAATAAAGTCTACACCGGGGGACACTGTCCCCAACCCAAGGACTCTGACTGAACATACACCCACTGTTACCTTCCTTGACCAACTCAACCCTTTGACACGTAAAGTAGACCCGACACAACGATCACGACCTCTCCCAAGGACTCGAAAGAAACGACGCAACACCAAACAAGATCACAAAGGATCGCACACTAAACAAGATCACAAAGGATCGCAAACCAGCTGCTCAGTAACCTCCCTCGCGCCCTTTACCGATCTCATCAGGTCAGGCGGTCGACCCGTTGCATTTCCTCGACACAAAGTCGGATCAGACACTCACAACCACCGAACCACACACGCGCGGCCAGGCCCCCTTTACTGACGGGCGGGCCCCCTACCCCGTCTGAACGTGCAGGCGCGTGTGATCGAGGACCCCCGTTTAATGAAGCGGGCCCACAACCTCAGGTAACCACAATCACTGTCAACCTATCACACTCCCAACCACCGAACCACACACGCGCGGCCAGTACCCCTTTACTGACGGGCGGGCCCCTACCCCGTCTGAACATGCAGACGCGTGTGATCGAGGACCCCCGTTTAATGAAGCGGGCCCACAACCTCAGGTAACCACAATCACAATCACAAACACAGTTCAACAACAGCAACAACACAAGTTCAGCACTCCACAGGCACTCATGGCCACCCAAGACACCAACCCTAAAACACGGACTCAACAGCCCCACAGGCACTCACGGCCTCCCAAAATACACCAACAGTAACTGACACGGGTTCAACAACCCCACGGGCACTCACGGCCACCCAAAACACCAAAATGACAACACGGGCTCTCATGGCCACTCAAGACTCAACAATAGTAACACGGGCTCTTAAGGCCACCCAAAACTCAACAATAAACAGCACGGCTCTCAAGGCCACCCAAACTCGACAATAAAAAACACGGGCTCTCAAGGCCACCCAAACTCAACAACAATTAACACGGGCTCTCAAGGCCACCCAAACTCAACAACAAATAACGCTCAACAACCTCCGACATAATCGATTCCTCCAACAGTCCTAAGATCACCAGTTTCACAAACAACCTTCGGGCATGGTCATATGCCTCCAGTAAATCTACTAACGCTAAGTTCTCTACTCCTATGACACTACTAAGTGTCACATGCATTTCCGATATTCGCTACGTTCCCGCATCATGAATTTCTAATATTCGATAACCTAAATAACCCACGACACCCCGGTGTCACATGCAATTCTACTGTTAACTTTCCCTAGTCAGGGCCGAGATCCGGCTACTTTTCCCTACCACAACTGAAGAGCAACCGATATGTTTCCTAGCTGCTGACGTTCTGGCTCGCTACCTCCGGGCTTCACCTCGATCGAAGTCGGACGCTAAAGATAACACGAAAGCCATAATTAGAGTCGGTTCCCAGGTTAATTTAAAGGTCACGATTAATCCAGTTTAAAACCGACAGTTGTCCTTTAAACTCGAGCGGGATAAAAGCGGGGTCACGGAGAATCGGGTTTGAGTACCCGAGCACCGATACCGGTGCATGCGAGGCACGGTCCAAATGCACGAATCCCGAGGTCCGATTTAGCGGTCCGCTTTTGTTCCTTTTTAAACCCAATTAGCATTCCATTTTAACCAGAGTTCCAGATTCGTTCCCAAATCCGATTAATAACCCCTTTTTCAAAATAGAACGGTTTTTGTTTCAAATCAAATTCCCTTTTTACTTCAAATCTGCTTCTGTTCCGATCTTTTGAACCCAAAATGAATTAAGTTCGGTTTTTTTGAACAACCGTCCCTAAACCCCGTTTACAAATTAGATTCTCAAACTCCTCGATTTAAAACCGAAAAAACCAAATTGATTTTAATTCCTTTTTATTTTAAATCCCTTTTTCCTTAAATCTGATTTATTCTAAAACTCAATTTAAACCATTTTTCTCATTTAGTCAAATCTAGTTTTGTTTTACACAATTTCCCATTTTTACAGATCAACGTCTTTAATTTTCTGATTTCATTTCCAAAAATACACGGCCAGATTCAAACCGTTTCTGGACGAGAAAATAAACAAAAGGAGAAGCTCGGTTTTCGAAGCCGGCCGATCAGAACCTTACGGTGGTATGGCTTACCGTAGGAAGGGGGAAAGGGCGACGACGGCGGCGGCGGTGGTGGTGGTGGGCGCGACGGGGCGCGGCTGAGGGTTTCCCCTCAGATCTGACTGAATCCGGTCGTAACTCGCCGGATCTGGTGAGCGTCGGCGACGTTGAGGATGAGGACGATACCAGCGGGGTCGGGGACGAGGTGGTTCGGAAGGTCAGAGAGGCGGAGGCTACGACTTCGAGAGGGAGGCGACGGAGGAAGGGTTCTCGGTGGTCGGAGAAGAGAAGGAGGTCGGAGACGAAAGGAAGTGGTGGCGTGGACCAGACGGGTATGGCGAGGTCGGACGCGGCCGGAACTGGTGAGAGGACGGCGAGGCTCGGGACCGAGAGAAGGAGAAGACGGCAGCTCGGTGGTGGCGCGGTGGCTGGACGGAGAGGGAAGGGGAAGCGAGGGTCGGAGCTGGAGAGGTGTGGCCGGTGGTGGCCGGATCCGGTAAGGGAGACGAAGAAGGCGTGGAGGAGGGAGGTCGGCGATGGTGAGGTCGGGTTCGGGAGAGGAGAGGGGCGGCAGAAGGAGAAGGAGAAGTGAGGAATTAGGGTTTCAGAACCCTAATGCCCACCTTAAATAGGTCGGACTTGGGCCGGGTCTGCGGTTTGGGCCGGGTCTGCTGGTCGGGTCCGGTCCGACCCAAAAGTTTTTTTTTTTGAAGCGGGGTTTACATGTACGATGCTCTTGATTGTAATAGTTCTTAGATGGATCGCTACATAAACAAACATACTAAACACATGAGTCACCACCAGCGACGCAATGACCTCCGTCCATGGATGTCTCCGGTGGTGACTCCTCCATGTTGATGAAGCCCAGAAAGCAAAACAAAGACAATTTTTCAACTTAAATATCAAATAAGTTTCATCATGAATCATCTCATTCTTCATCCCTAGTGAAGAAGCTGAAACAACAATTGTTATAGCCTATAGCCATGACCAAAATACTTTGAAATGACAACAATTGCTATAGCTATGACCAAAATACTATGAAATGGCAGCAAAGGGAAGGGAAAAAACCGATTTTTCATATTAATACAAGAGAAAACACTGATAAGGAAAAAAAAAGCACAAAAACAAATCTGAGGCAAGACTTACTACCTCCATAATCTCTGTTCCTGGCATCCAAATATGAGTCAGGGACTGCAAAATAAACGTTTAGTTACTCTGAGAAGAAGTTATCATATGAGTACATAACGTGCACTTTCCATTATAAAGTAAAGGAAAATAGTAAACAATCAAGAGCATATATACCATTGATCTTCTACAAAAGGGATTTCTCCCCAACAAAGCTAAATCCATAGTCCCATCTAGTTGAGACTGAATATATCTTCTACGGCTCTAGTTCACTGTGAAAAAAATAGATGCATATAATACATCAAACAAAAAATCAAAATTCACAAGCGATTATACATATATCCTTTTGCAACTGGCTTGCTTCAAGGCTAGACGCACACATGTGCCATTTCAAAATTCCAGAGTTTGAAAACAGTTAGACACGTAATCTGAATAGCCAAAATTTCTTAGAGACATCAATAAACTGATATTTCAAATGACAAAGATTCATTGTTTGAACATGATTACTTATTAAATGATTGTAAATCAAAAATTAAAGCACCTGAATTACCTCAACACTATCCTTCCCGATAAACTGTAAAATTTACCCATATCCTCTTTAGGCAGGCTTTTCTGTAAATCGCAAGGCAAAATTCAAGAAGACGTTGCAGAAAAAATTATAGAGAATTACACAAATTTAAATTTCCAAGAGTTGCAACAAAAGAAAATTACCCAAAAGTAGTTCTGGACCTCTGGTATACAATATGCTACAATATTTTCTTTTGGTAGTGGTTCCGAAACAACCACATCATCTTCTGTTGGAGGACTCGAAGCAACAATGACTCTATGATCTCGATTAAATCCCACTTCTTCATTTTATCAACATATTAGTATGGAAAACGACAAAATCATCACAATCAACCTTACAAACCAGCTTCAAGACAATCCGGGAACATATAGATCACAGTACCCAATAAAGTTCCATTTCATAAATTTTCTACGGATAAGAAATAAATAAATGATAAACAAAAACTATAAATTTAAGAAACGTCATAGAACTGCAATCTCACCTTTAGCACATTCTCATTTAAAATGATTTACTATGATAACAATGATTGTAGGGATAACTCTGGTTCCTAACCTTCCTGAACGTTTCGTTTTCACGTCCTAACTCAGACCAATGTTTCGTTACAGTTCCATACACGAAAGGTTGGAACTTTTACAAAACCTGATATGAACCGTTTAAATTAACGATTTCGTTAACATGGGAAGTGAAAAGTCGAAACTACAACTCCATTCACGTTAACCTTTCAGCTCCCCATGCCCATTCAACATGCAATTAGAACACTTAGTATACATATCCAACAATTTTTCAACACTGAATTTCAAAATAATGCATTATTTTGGGAAAGAGGAGCTGAAAATTTAACGTGAATGGAGTTGTAGTTTCGACTTTTCACTTCCCATGTTAACGAAATCGTTAATTTAAACAGTTCATATCAGGTTTTGTAAAAGTTCCAACCTTTTGTGTATGGAACTGTAACGAAACGTTGGTTTGGGTTAGGACGTGAAAACGAAACGTTCAAGAAGGTTAGGAACCAGAGTTATCCCATGATTATATAGGATGGGAAAAACATATTATGGTAGAAGTTCTAATTGAAGGACGTTGTTAGAAACTTATTTTAATAAGCACGCAAGAAGAATATAATTAATTGAACCAATGTGATAGGGGTGTGAATCAACCTCAGCACAGGTCTGATGCAAAATTTAAAGTGGTGCGCCACTAAGCTTAAATATAAAGTTGTCTTTGGGAAAGTAAGTCTAGTAAGTGTCATTTACCAGGTAGAATCATTAAGCATAATAATTCAGTTTACCTGTTTAACACCTATGATATTGTCCCCTTCTATAATTTTCTCCCAATCAAGTCTCTCTGTACTTCCATTGAGCAAGTCTACTATTTGTTCATATGTCATGGGTTGTAAGGTTTTTATCTCAAAACAAACTTCTCATGTTCTGTACCTACTCTGTAGATAAGCACATTTGAGTTTGTAATACCAGACTACAGTTACGAGAAGATGGTTCTGAAAGAAGGGAGGAACTAAATAAATTGAAGAGAAAAGGTTCTTATATCGACATCAAACCGTTAATAGAAAACTGTTCTTTCTTAACTGGAAGTCTACTATTGGTCAACTACAAAGAGAGTGGGATAAAAAATGGCACCTAGTGATTGGTTGAAAGAATATGAATTTATAAATATGAAACTAAAAGAATATAAACCAAAAATTGAATAGGAAAAAAGAATTGGTAATGAATACATTGACAAATACATAGTCGAATCAGAAATCATCAGTGCTGATAACGAAAAAATAGAAACAGTATCAACACAAAATCAAATCCAAACATGGAACTGCAAATTAAACCCACAACAAACCCACCCCAAAACTAGAACTAAACCAATCACACCACAAAAACCCACCCCAAAACCAGAACTAAACCAATCACATAATATAAATTAAGGACAACCAAAATTGGAAATGGCTACTACTGAAAGACTGATAATTCTCATTAATATTTGCATTACAATAATAGGTATATATAGTGGTAGAGTGCGTAACTGGGTAGAAGACTAGTATGCTATAAATGTCCCTATACATTGAATCTAGGGAGAAACCTATCTATATATGAATTCTAATATAACTAGTAATATAATCTAACATTCCCCCGCAGTCGGAGCAAGAGGAAGCTGAATGCTTTGACTGGAGCCAAAATCACTGGAGAGAGCCAAAATGACTAAGAGAAGTGGTTGCTACTGTTTGTTGGGCCGCTTTTAGACAAATGGGTCGCTGATGAGACGGACCCGGGTTCAAACCCCACTCTCTACAAAAAATATTAATTTCTTTCTCAATTTGCCCCAAATGGGCCAGCCCTTATCATTCTTCTCAATGAGCTCATCTCCTCTTCTAAATAGATCACCTCCAAAATGACTAAGAGAAGTGGCTGCTACTGTTTGTTGGGCCGCTTTTAGACAAATGGGTCGCTGATGAGGTTGGGAAGCTGACGCATAATTAGCGTGATATTTTAGAAGCGGTCGTCGTTGAATTTCCAAGAGACGAAGTTGAAGATCTTGGGGAAACTGACACATAATTGGCATGAGCTAGGCCACGAGAGCTGCAAGGTGGGAGTTTGAAGCTACTGAGGCTGTTGGCTGAAGCAGCGTAGAAATTTGTGGTTGCATTATAAGAAAACACAAAACCAATATGGTTGACGAATATGATAAAGATTAATAAGATTTTTTTTTTTTGAAAGAGATTAAATAAGAATTTGTAAATTGAGAGAAGAGAATAGAAATAAGATGAATACAGAATTGAAGATCAAGTACCTTACTTTTATGTTGTACAAGTTATGGTGTGTACGGTGAAAGGGATGAATGGTAATGGTGTAATAATTTGAAAAGTTATTAAGCAAAGGCTATGTGAGGATTTGTTTGTTGAGTGGGAGATAGAGGTGAGAAGGACATGAGTTTCTGGTGGTTGTTATGTACGATGAACAGGTGAAGGGAATGTGAAAGAAACAGAAAAGAGGGTTGAGGGAGAAAAGGACATTGGCGTGGAGGCAATAGAAGCAAACCGAAACACATAAATCAAAAAACAACCCAATATGATGAATCAATAACAGGCAAGATAAACAGAAACCAAAGAGAATTGGTGATGCATAAATGATGTTGAAGACGAGGTATAAACTCAGTATAAAAATCGAATCAAAATCAGATTAAAATCGGAAAAATAAAGAAAAAACCATATATCCTTAGTTGCCTTGCCCACCCACTAGAACCATAAGCTAGCGAGTGGGCAAAGCTATGGATTCACGAAAACTTGACCAAGGATCGCAATCAGTAGCTCTGATACCATGAAAGACTGATAACTCTCATTGATATTTGCATTACAATAATAGGTATATATAGTGGTAGAGTACGTAACTGGGTAGAAGACTAGTATGCTATAAATGTCCCTATACATTGAATCTAGGGAGAAACCTATCTATATATGAATTCTAATATAACTAGTAATATAATCTAACAATTACAAATGGATGATTCAACCATAATTTACAGAAGCAATTCAAGCAAACATAAACATGAATTAAAAATACAAAACAAATGTGAAACGTGAAATCAAAACAAAATAGAAGAAAAAATGTGAGAAAGAAAAAGTACTTTTCATAGGTTCCACGAGCCATAGCCACAATCTGATTCTTATCAACTTCTAATATAGATGATAGACTTCATAAAATACCAAATGCCAGCACAACCATTACCCTCCTCATATGCCCAAACGTTAGCAACCAGTTGCAGAGTTGCTACCTCATATAAGCACGTCAAATTGCATCAAAAAAAAAAAGCAAGTTTCACACATGGTTATCACCAGAAAATTCAAATCAAACAGAAAAACACAAACCTTTGGAAATTCAATTTAAACCAGTTCAGTTCAGTTAAGTAACTTACTTAAAAGACACGCTTCTATGACAACCCGAGGGCGCGAACCAAGCCGATGCTTTAGCTCTCGGAACCAGAGTATTCGTTTATGATGATGACGACGGGCGGATGACGATGTAGAATTTGAATATGCAGCGAGATATTGACAAAGGAGGGAGAAAAAAAACAAAGAGAAAGAAAACCAGGGAGACTTCCGCAAAAAAAATCAGCGGAGCAATACATAGTTTCAGTATTCAAAATGACAGGATAAATTCGATCTCACCGAGGTGAATTTGTGGGGAAGATGAAGCTCGAGATTGATTGCAGACTTATCGGCCATAAATGACGATCCGACAGAGTGGCTTGCATTTGCTTCTCAAAGAAAGATTTGCGGAAGCGGCATCGACAGATTCTGGACGGAGCATAGCGGAAGTGTCTTTATATATACATTAGATTGAGGAAAGAATGTCATTCAAACATTCTACAAGGCACCGGATCAGTACTTCACCCAACAAGTAAATATTTCCCTAATTGAGATGAGTTTATAAGGAAACTATGATTCATGTACTCACTATAAACAGTAAAGTTTCTATGGGATAAAATGAACACAAACCAATTGAGATAGAAAAGAGTATAAATCAAGGTGCATAGAGTTTTCATAGGTACCTTTTCTAGCAAAAGATCATTTTCCAACCAAGCTATGCATATAGGCCAACATGATTTTTTTAATAACTTCATCAAAAATTTCTAATCAGTCTTCCTTATGAACTGAAGCAGAATTTCCCAAGCTACATTTTACCTGCAAGTCAGATTGTGAAACCTATACTCAGTTGATGCATAAACAGTACATAGGAGTTCTTTACCCCTGGTGTACTAATGACCACATAACTCTACTTCACACTGGAAAAAAAAACTATCGAATAAAAAGAAGCCAAAGCTAAATTTAATCTATAGAAGTTCAAAATGCATTATTGGAGATAAGGGTAAATAGTGTAAACACGAGGTTCTCAAAATAAAGTACATTGCAATGCTACAATCACAGGCATACAATATTTATTCTCCACTTGTAATGTATTTATACAGATTGTCCATTCGCCAAATCAGTCAAGAAAATCATAAAAATGAAGTACAACAGCTACGAGAAAGAAACCTTAACAAAACATGAACTATGTAGCACAAGTCTTTGCCTTTTAATGCAACTGGTCGGCCACCAAGAAGATACAAATTCTCCCATTCCCAACTTTTCAGATCCCACACATCTATCAACACATTTCCCTCCCAACAACAATCTAGAATGGACTTTGAACACTCCTCCTCAAATCAAAAGAGTTCCACACCAAGTCCTTGCCAAAAGAGCGATTTGTTAAACTACAACTCAAAAATATCAGTGCCAGACGAATGAACAATCAATTAAATAAGTAAATATACAATGAGTCTACGTAGCAATTGCTAACATGACATGATTATCATCCAAATTCAACTAACTAACTTAAACTTACAGTAAACAGTAATTTATGAACAACAATCGCCGAATCCATTACATTCTACATTACCCTACAGATTCATAAAACTGGTGGTGAAATAAAGATTCAAGAACACAATTACAAATGCAATAAAATGATTATGTGCAGTAGAACAGTGTAAGAGCTAGGAGGATGTTCAAAATGGAAAATGGTGATGATTAGATTTGTGCGAACCTGGTTCTTCAGGTCGAGCGTTGCATATCTCTCGTCTTCTTCGTTGCCAATTCAGTGAAAGTGTACTGTGAGTCGATATAGAGGCCAAACAAAACGACATGGAGGCAACGTTGGCGCAAGTTGAGGACCATTCGTTCTGATACGAACTAAAAAAATCAGAAGCCAAGTACAAAAAAAGTGCAACAACACAAGAATTAGGAAGAAAAACAGAGACTCACCGGCGATAGGTGTTTGGAGGAGTAGATTCCTTCCCGGCGAGAAGCAGGTGACGGTCTAAGATCTGTAGAAAACCAGCCATACAACTGATTTGCTTCTCCATCTGCTTCTCAATATATAGATAGTGAAAGGGTTCGAAGATCGACTGGGAGAGAGACACCGGTCAGAACCAATTTGGAGTCGAGATGGCACCCGATGATCTGAACCCCTTATCCTTCAATCAGCTTTCATGAATCAAATTGCTTCTGGGTCGGTACAAACATGAGGACGTGATGAATGTGGCTAGACGGCGATAAACAGCCGTACGACCACCAAATTCCTAAAGAGAGAGTTACGACTTCGTACCTGAATAAAAACCCTCAAATTGTCATAAAAATATTTTGGCCTCCTCATCCATGAAGAAATCACGACCAGTAAATCCCTTGCCCCACGCCCAAAATGCATCTATTGCTTTCTCTCCGCCATTGGTTTAAAAAACAATACAACGCCAAAATTCAAGCGGTGATATGGGAAGAAAAAAATGAAAACAATAAACAGGGAGAGGATCAGTTTTCACAAGTATTTATAAGTACAAAAGGCACTGATTGAATTAAGATAAGAACAAATGATAATTTTCACAAAAAATAAGAAACTGAGAAACACAAAACACTGCACTTACCTCCTTGTTCCAGTTGGTTTTGTAGAGCACGATCAGCGGCAGCAACCAGTCCAAAGTCCCTACAACACCAACAAAAACCTCACTTTTTGGAGATCCATCAGGGATCCTAGAAAATAAGAAATTATATACCAATATGACACAAAGAATTTGATATAAAAAAAAGGTTGCTTTCAACTAAAATCCTAGACAATAACTATTGTCCCACAAGAAACCTAATATATTCAGGCACCTTTTTTTCCTAAGGCGACATCACGGGTGCAGATGGTCCAACATTCACCACTCTTTCCTTTGCCAAAGATTGGATCAGATTTCTTCCCTCTATTCTCAGGAAAAACCTGCATACCCACATACACAATTTAGGAAATATGAACACAAATATTTCCGCCAAGAGTCGAGCCCATAACCCAACGTTGCAACAAAACAACAAACCAATCCTTAAAACTCAGTCATCAACAATTACCAAGCACAAATAAACAGAACCGAGCCACAATTCCAAAGCACGAAACAGTAGGTGATCGATACTTACATCAACACTCCCTTTCTCAATAACACCAGCCCAGTCCTTGGCAGTCACTCCACTCCTCCAATCAAAATCAATCGAGAATGAATGGGTTCGAAGAACAACCTGAAAAAGAGACACCGGACAAAGCACCTGTCAGAACGAAACAGAGAAATGTGGTGCTCATCATATAAATGTGGTGCCGGACCGTCGGAACCTTCCACCATTGCATATCTCTGAATTTTTTTTGCTTCGCCAATGACCTTTATTTATACACAACGAAACAACAATGCAATGATTGGTACAGATAAGATTTGATTGCACCGCGTGAAAGCACTGATTCATAGAAGATAAGAAAGAATCAATTTGCAACCAAAAACAGCAAATAATTTCCAAAATACAATTACGTAACTGAAGGAGAGAGAGAGAGAGAAAATAGGGGGAGAAGAGAGAGAAACATGAAAAACAATCCCGCAAAACATGGGCACATATAGGCTTTACTTCTGTCTTTATATATTAATAGATTGAAAACTTTATTCTCCAAAATTGTTGAAAGAATGAGCCTTCTTATTTTCAAAATACTTTTTTCTTATTCATGAATGATTTTTAAGGTCTTCAATTTATTTCATTTTAATTGTAAAATTAGATTGTTATTTTTGAATATTTTTCACTTTTTTCTAATTTTAAAATAAAAAACTGATTTCAAAAGGAATTTGTTGTATTATATTTAGGGGAAACCACAAAAATATACCCCCTATTGACCTTTCTTACCAAAAACTTACCCGGGTTCATCTATTTTACCAAATACATACCTGGTGAAAGATGAATAACCCACATACTACATGTTTCGGTTAAAAACCTAAACGGAATCCATTTATCAACTTGGAAAAGACATAATTACCCCAACAACCACTACTGCGTCTTCCTCAACTCCTCCGTCTAATACAAATTCGGCGCCAGCTTTGTTACCCTGCACTCACCCAACTCGGCGCCTCTTACTCCTTCCAGATCTTCTGATGGCCGAGTCTGAGATCAACCCCAGTAGTCCCTAACAAGACCACAACCCCTTACTCAGGACCAAGCACTTGCCCGGATCCTCCGATGAAGTCCGATTCGTCTCCGGCCGTAGGTCCAAACAGATCCACTTGGCTCTCATGGAAAGAGGGAACGAGACGTGGGTGATGTTCGTGGCGGAATACGATGAAAAGAGGTTCGTCAAGTACCGCATGAAGAAAGAAAAGCTAGGTTGAATCACAGATAAGCTTATGAGGAAGATGAGGTTGAATCACGGCTAAGCTTATGAGGTTGAAAAGAGGTTGAAAAGAGGTTCGTCAAGTACTAAGTTCAATCAGTATAAATGGTGACAAGATGAGGAAGAATTTTTTTTCTTCAGATTATGCACAGAGCTAAGCTTTGTTCTACTTTCTTCATGTTCCAAGACATGATTAAAGAACAACATAATTTTAGCACAATATGATTTTGCAGTGGTTGTTGTGCAGTTGTGATGCTCCTTGGTTGCTTCTTTGAAATCCACATAAGAACCAAGTGAATAGAAGGATTATATTTATGTTTCTAGTCATCCAAGTATATACAGATTGAACTTGGTTACTGTTTTCAACCAATAAACACGTACACAAGATAAAATTGATGGATATATATATATAGGGTAGCTATCCAGTAAAAACCACCCTTATTGTGCAAACTACGAACTCACCAGGTGCTGACACGTGGCACGTTTAGTGCTGATAGTTTGCGCAGCACGGTGCTAATAGTTTGGGACTATTAGCACTGTGCGCCCAAACTATTAGCACTCTGCGCGCCACGTGTCAGCGCCTGGTGAGTTCGTAGTTTGCACAATAAGGTGCGGTGTTTTATATATATATTGTCCACGTGTCAACATCTGGTGCGCTCTGCTGACATCACTTTGGGGGGATCCTGTGGCTCTCATGGGTTCGTAGTTTGCACAATAAGGGGGGGTTTGTACCTGATACCAATCCTATATATATATATATATATATATATATATATATGTTAGCTGATAGATATATTTCTAAGAGATCCAACAAAAAGGAAAGATAGAGCAAGGGTAATTAAGTCTTTTTAAAGTTGTTAAATGGATTCTGTTTAGGTTTTAACTTAAACATGTAGTATGTGGGTTATTGATTTTCACCAGGCATGTATTTGGTAAAATAGATGAACGCAGGTATGTTTTTGGGAAGAAAGGTCAATAGGGGGTATATTTTTGTAGTTTCCCCTTATATTTATATTGTAAATCACACATCTTTTTTTTGTCAAGTAAGATTATCAGAGTCGAGTGTTATGGAGCCACTGAAATCATTGGAGCAAAGGTTTGAGAAACTTTTGGCAACATATGCTGCTGATCAGGCAGCATATCATGCTGCACAGGCCAAAATGATAGCCCAATTACGTGATTTGGCTGCCCAGATAGATTCCATGTCTGGTAAGCCTTCTGGCACGCCTCCGGGCCCTATTAGGAGGATAGTTATGTAGTTGACTTGGCTGTCCAGATCGATTCCCTGTCTGGTACGTCTTCCAACACGCATCCGACTCCCTGTTAGGAGGACAGTTTTGTAGCTGATCATAAATCAACTAACCCAATTGATATTCTTTACGATTTTGTATTGGAACAGAATGGTGTATTCATGGACATGAGCTCCTTACAAGTTGGTCCCCAGAGCATGTTTTTGGATATCTATCGACGGATGAAATTGGGAATCAAATTCCTAAAGCTAAGGAAACTGCTGGGCAGGCCAAGACTGTGACTGCATCAAAAATCAATGATGACGAAGCCCGTAGTGATGATGAAGCATACGATCCGGATCATAAGTGTATAAAAAAAAATTGGTTGGAATTGAACAAGGACGAGGACGGAGCTGCCAATATGATGGATCCACCTTATGCGCTTGAGGACAAGTGTCATGTGCAAAGGGGGTGATGTTATGGGTCGTACGGACCGGTACAAGGTGGGATAAAGCGCACCAAAACTGTTGGCCGAGTACTCTTAGTCGGCTAGGATTTTAGTTTAATTGTTTCCTTTTAATTAATGTTCCTTAGTTTAATTGGTTTCCTTTTAACTAATGTCTTAATTTGCAAGTTATAGTAGGATTTGGAAACGTTGGTAGGTTTACAATTAATGTCATATTAGAATTGGGAAACCTCCATAATTATTTAAACCACGAGAGAAGAATGAAATAAACAGATTGAGAATTAAAATAAATTGTTTGGTCTCTATGAGGTTTTCGATTTCTCCCTTAACGAGCTCGTATTCGAGCCCTATAACGTGATCCAGAAGTCAGGATCATAAAAATTTCACATCAAATTTAACCTTATTAATTTCGTGAAGTTTAATCGAGGCTTAGTTTCGCAAAGTTTAACCAAGGCTTTGATAACTGAAGTGCATGCATAGGCCGCAACAACTTATGATATCTATGGAGAGCTCTGTTAGGGTTTCAGCGTCGTCGCATTGCGCTCCTCCACGGCCCAGCCGCAGATCGTCCTTTCGGCATACTTCTGGTCCGTCCCCCCATCGTAATGGCCTTCTCCCCACCCCTTTGTCTCTTATGATTCCTCCCACTCTAGAGTGGATGGTATTCTCTCTCAAAGAGGCGAAGTACCTCAACCCTCTTCCCCAGCAAGTCCTCTGGTAAGTGGATCTCTCCCGATTGTTGCTTCTTCGTCCTCGATCTCCTCGGGTCTTCAATCACCATCTCCGGTGTATTCACCGTCTTGACCATCACTACTCCCTGATCAACCTTGACTGTCTCTGAAGCCGCAACCGATGCGCCCATCTCCTTGGCCTCCACCGATGCACCATGTGAGCTTTGTTAGGGTTTTTTCTGTTAGGGTTCCTCTCGAACCGCCTCTAGCCACTGCGACATTGGCTCCCTCTGCTACCAACGTCGTGCCTCGATCTCCATGTATCGGATCATCTCTCTTGATCAACCCCTACCGTCTCTGAAGCCACCACTGGCGCGTCCATCTCCCTTGCCTCCATTAACGCACCCTCCTCGACCCCTCTCTCGATTCTAGATCAGACTAATCGAGTGGGTCTTTTTTCTTTTCATTGATTTCGTTTTTGTAGGGTCAAAGATTAGCGAGTAGAGAATTAAGGGCTTTTCTTGGGAGAGAACCCTGATTCGCGTATATACTCCCAAAACAGCTGATCCAGTTCCAGTTCGGTCGCTTCGCCCCCCAGATGTAGCATTTAGGCACTACCAGTAGGACTTCCATTTTCGTTTTCCAACTCCCCACCTTTCCTTCCTGCTTATGTGTTGTTTCAATACCGTCTATGACGGTTATAATGTCTAAAGAACTGCGAACAAATTTGTTTAGTGTCTGTTCTTCCTTAGTGGTCAGAGAATATGTTTCATGTCGCACATCTACGTAATTAAACTATGATTTCTAGTAAAAAAAAATAAAGGCTTCGATAACCGAATGCGATAGACTTATGTAGACTGTAGTTTGTGAAAGTAATCAACTGTAGACCTTAGGTTTTTTAGAATTAGCCTAAAAATGAATTGTGTATTTTTTATTCAGGAGAGCATGTCATCATTATAAAGAAAATTCGAAGGTGTAAAATAAAAAACGTACATACAAGGTAGTAAACCATAACTTTCCCTTGAACCATTACAAAAATACGCATAAATATACATAGGGAAAACGACACATAACCCTCGCTAACTATCACGTTTTTTTCACATCACCGCCCGAACTATTTTTTGTAACATTTGAATCCCTTAACTTCATTTTGTTTTGACTTTACTCTAACACTGTCAACTTTTCATCTAAGAGATGTTGAAAGTCTAAAATACCCTTCTCTAACTATCAAATTTTCACAGCCATGTCATTATTATTATATACTCAAAATGATTGAAATGTCAATAATACCCTTCTTTAGATTTCAAATTTTCAAAATTTACCACAAAAATACTTTTTTAAATTTCATTTATTTTCCTAACTTTTATTAAAAAATATTTATTTCAGAAATTATTTAAAAATTATTTTTTTTACTATTTTCATACATTTTCATATTCTTTATTTCTTTATAATTTATTTTCTTCAATTCTTTTACTATTATTTCTCTTTTATTTCTTAACTATTTTTCTATATTACTTTTTTGCACTAAAGGTTTGTCATCGTCAATATAACAAAACCATGATCTGCAATTCTGCATAATCCATGTCCACACATCATTTCATTTTCTTTTGTCTTCTCCTTTGTCGATTTTAACATCTCAGCAACCAAATTCCTCATCTTCATCTCAGAAACCCTACAAATCTACATATTTCTAATAAAAAACAAGTACCAAAACAATAATTTAGTTTCGAACTAGATGCAAAACAAAACACCATACCCACTTCTTTGCTCCTATAACCACTTCACTCCAGATTCCAACAGATAATCAGTGAAATGAAGAAGGAAAACCCTGAAAATTGCCCAAAAAAAAACCCAAATTCATTTTCGTTTGTTGTTCTACCATTCAAGTCTGTGCCAACAAAAATCAAAATCAAATCCCAAACAATAAATTTCGAACCAACCAAAAACAGTAAACTCAGCAATACAAGATTGTGTATAGCAAATATGAAATACTCAAATTCAAGCATCATATAACATACATACCCAACAAATTTGAAAAAAATACCAGTTTCAGATTTAGTTTGAACTTGGACGGAGAAGGGAGAGGTCCGACCGTACATATCTAGAGAAGGGAGAGGTCCGACGGTGGGGATGAAGACCAACGGCGGCGCTGAGAGAAGAACATATTTGCACCGCCGATCATGAAGTTGGTGGAGGGAAGGAGAGGCACAGTGAAGGTAAAGGTTGTGTGTAGAAATTATTGAAAAGGGCCTCCGCGTGATAATTTCTTTGAGGGGTATCCTCCGTAATTTTGCAGCTCTTCCAAACATACAAAAATACGATTATACCCTTCAATTATGATCTTTAAACCCTTTTAACTCTCCAACACCAACACAATCACCTCATAATCACTTCTCTTCATCTTCTTTTCTCTCAACTTTTCTCTCTTTTCTCTTCATCTTCTTTCTCTTTAAACTTCAAACTTTTTCTTCTCCTCCTTACTTCTCCTACCTCCACTCGTCGTTGCCATATTGAGGTTGCCACGAAATCACGGTAGCCTTATTTTTCTTTTCATCTTCTTTTCTCTCAACCATTCTTCCCCTTATTTTTCTTCTTTCTTCTTCTCTACCGTCAATCAGAGCTGATTGGGGCCAATACGCCGCTGATTGGCGCCATCCCGCGGCAGATTGAGCCAATCCCAATCGGCTCCGATTGGCCCCCAATCAGTTCCGATTGGGGTCATCCTGCCGCTGATTGGGCCAATCTGCCGCGGGATGGCCAAATCTGGGGGCCAAAAAATGGGCGGGAATTTCAAAACTTGAAATTTTCAAAATTTGAAAATCGGGGGAAAATCAAAATTCGAAAAAAGGGCAAAAGAGGAATAATTAAAAATTAATCAAAGAATGAGGTCTTTTTGCAAAACATAACATGGTTGGAGGATTTTTAGTAATAAATTGTGAACATCAGGCTCTTTTCATAATTTGTTCGCCGCAGCTGAGAGAAATGAGATAGAGGAATAGAGGATAGGCTTAGATAAAATTAAGGGTTTAAGGTAGCTTAGGGTTATTTAGATAAGGGTTGTTTGGGTATTTTCCGTTTATTTTTGGATAGAAAAGAGCAAAATGAACAAAATAAAGTTAAGGGATTTAAATGTTACAAAAAAATAGTTAGTAAGGTGATGTGAAAAAACGTGATAGTTAGCAAGAGTTATGTGTCATTTTTCCATATACATATGAGAAATTCATAATAGATTTAAAGTGTGAGGAATAAATGAACAGTTTTAAATATTTTCCCTTGTGTAAAAGAAAATAGAAGGGCGAAACTATTTTTGTATAAAAAAATTGCATCCCATATAAACATTTTTCCATCCTATAAAAACTTGACATGTCCAAACGTTCCATTAGCAAGAAGACATGTGGAATAGAAGTGTGTGTGGAATGGATACATGAATGTAGTTGAAACTTGATATTTCCAGGTTGCTGAAAGCATTAAAGCATCCTAGTCCATGAACTCAGAAAAGGAAAAACAGAAATCAACAATCTCAACAACAATGGTGTGTCACTTCTCTTCTTCCTGCTCATTTTAGCTTTCTTCATTGGCCTTTCTCGAGAACGACTTGGCCTGCTTTGCACGTATCCTGATTCATCCAGATCATCCCATCCCCCAAAATTACTCCTTTTAATAGAACCCTCATTGGCAGCTACCCATGTCTGATTTTGGGTTTTGTTGTTACTGCCACTTGTCCTCGTATTTGTCTTTGCCTTAGCCTTGCGTCTCGGTCTTTTTTCTGTCCTTGACAACAGTTTCTCTGATGCAAATACTAGTGACTGCACAAGGGTAACTGCTGACACCATAAGAATGAAAGCTTTGGGGTCTGTGAATAGATTAAAGGATGGGATGATTAATGGGAGAAACCAACCAAAGGATTTGAATACCTGTGTCATGTCAACCACATTAGGACGCTTTTAGGTCACAACTTTGAAAAAATATAGAACATAACAGGATCTTAGAGGAAAGTTTGTGTTTGGCTTAGGATTCACTTGTTCACATTCCCCCCACCGCCCCCCTTAGTTGAAAACTTGATGTCATAATCAAGTTCATCTTGAAACCAACTAAATATAGCCCTGGTTTGGATAAAATTACAATTCCTTCTTTTTTGCGTATCTAATTTAAACTATAAAATACCATGAGCCCATTCCTATTCCAAGAACTTATCCAAACTGAGCGGAAGGCTTACATAAGCTATGTTTATAGACCTCCCCCAGTATATAAAACTCAAGAGCTCCTATCAACACTAAATCTATTGCAGCATTGAGGTATACTGCCTATTTAATAGCTATCAATGCAAAAGGCCACGCTAGATTGAGAAACACAAAATTCTCACCTAGGCTTAGTCATGCATTGGTTTCAAGGAAATATATTAAGATGAAGTTGTGAACAAACAAATTTTATTCATGGTACAGTCATTGAAAGCTAAAAGATTTCTAGGGAGGTTGTAATTTTTTTTTAAGGGAATGGGAATTAACAATGGAAATGAGGATGCTAATCTTCTTCTTTGGGTCTATTCACTTGCAATATAATCTTACGTATATGGATGCCAAATTATTATGGAATGACAATCTTTGTCCTTTTTAATTTCAAGGGAACAAAAATGGGCAGATGTGGTTGAAACTACATGAAAATAAGGTTGCAAAGGTTTCTAAATCTACACAAAATAAAAAGATGATGCTGTCATTCCACAAAACATAATCCAAATTCCAAACAAAACCTAAATTGCATATATTTTTGTTGGACGAAAAGAAAGAAGATAATCTCCGTTTAAGGTAGTCTATAGCAATTGTTAACTAGACACCCCGAGATGCTTCACTCAACTAACTAGTAGGCTACTGGAATTCAATTACATGTCACCAAACATCAAATACTGTCAAATATTTACCATTGCTAAGAGTAAACAAATCTTAATTATAGAATACTCGCATGCAAGCCACCTTAAGGTGGAGATTTGCAGACAAATATAATTTAAGCCATCAGAATTATAGAGTCTACTGTAAATTGTCGATCATCATATTTCTCCGTAATGAAAAGCTAAAATACACATATAAAACACATGTTCTCTGCATAAAAATCTTCGTAAGTTTGTGCTCTACCAAATCAAATCTAAAAGACAAATACAACTTTCCTTACATCTTAATGGACTTAAAACTCAATCAGAGATAAATTTTGTTCCTTTTTCCAACCCTATAACCCATCAGAAATGTAGCTATACAACACAAAACAATGTTCTTTTTCCTAAGCTAGAAGACAATGTACATGCATCTGGAAAACTGAAGAACTTACCCAGAAAAAAGAATGAAAAATCTCACCTTGATAACCCACAAGCCATCGATGACTTCATCCCAAGCTAAGCCGCCAGCCTCAACGGCGGCGTCGGAGTCGGAGTCGGGCGGGTCCTCATCGGACCACCAGCGCCTCCTCTTCTCGCCTGGATTTCCGTAACTGGTCTCGGCATCGGAGTCCCAGCGAGTGGCTGGTCTGAAGCCGCGAGGGTTAGAATGAGGGGAGGATAGATCGGGGCATTTGATGAGGTGGGTCCAACGGCATGTCGAGAGTGGCTGAGGTTGTGGCCAGATGGGGCTGAGGTGAGACTTCTGGAGGAGAAGACCACTGCTGGTCGTCCTCTCCATCCGCCACTGCCTCTCAACCTTGTATTTTCAACGTTCCTATTCTCGATTCCATCCATTTTCTTTTTCTTTTCTAGCCGATTTATTTTTTATTTCTTCTAATTATATGAGCATCACATTTAGATAAACGGACTAATCCCGATCTTTCTTTTTCTGAAATGAGTGACCGGGGAAGTGCATTAATGGAAAAAAAGAAACCATGCATGGTACAGCGTAACCGTCCTAGGTTCCAGATATATGTCCGGGCCGATCGTAGCAAGCCCAACATTCACGGACCCATAAAAATAGCCTACTTGATATCGTAAACAATACCTCAGGACATCCCCTTACCGACGTCTCAAAACAGCGAGACATAAAGAAAAATATCCTAAGCAAAACAGAAATAAAATTGTTCCAATGACAAACATGATAATATAGAAACAACCAGAAGTAGATAGCTGTAGTTGCAGGCTTCCCGAGACCTCCAAACACTGGTTGTCCCGGGTCTGTGAGTATAGGCCAGTAGAGGCCAGACCCACCCCTGCCGGGTCTTCTCATTCCTGCATAGGAGGCTATCCCGCCTCCGCTTGATGCATCTGGTCCTCCTCGGTCTTATTCGGCTCATATTTTCCTGCCGTGGGGCCCGGCATTTCCAAGTGTTTCTTCATCCCAAAGGGTCTAGCATACAGGTGCCCGCTCCTTTTCCACAAGCTTGCCTTCAATCCTTTTTCCCTAATGGGGCCCGCTTTCCCTGACATCTTCTAAGGATCTTTCTCTTTCCCTGCTTGCATACTGAGGGTATCTGCAGATCTGTCTGGGCATAGAAGACCCCCAACGTTGTGGACGTTAGTCAGGTTGTCAGGCTTTGTAAAAACCGACAGCCCCTCACATGTTCTCGGGGATCCTTCCTGCGAAATGTTGATCGTCCTTTCTAGGACAGTCTTAGCCAAGTTGTCAGACTTCGGGTGATAGTCTGCAAATGATGCACTTCCCCCCGGGGAGGGCTCTCTGACTCTACCAATCAGACTCAGAGAGAGCCCTGTGAGGAGATCATCAACTTCCACCTCCTCTATATGCTTTTGAGGATGCCAGACCGTCTTCAGAAGGCGATCCACATCCAACTGCCTTGGTACCAGTATAGAGTTATCATATCAGACCTCATATCGGCCTATCTCCGGCAAGTAAGCCGTACAAACCAATATACGGTGAGTCAATCTCCCACACCGATGGCAGAAATTCGACATCTTCTCATATTTCAGTTCAACCAGCGATGATTGGGTGTTATCAGGGAAACGGAGACGAAGACGTCTCCTCAGTGTCTGGTTCACCTCCAATCGGACTCGCATCCCTAGAAAATGATCCTCTCGCAGGACAAAAGGTATAGGAGCCGAAATTACCTGGGTGCCCATGGAAGAGGATATCAGGTCGCGGACCCTCGAGGTCCGGGAAGCCTTTGAAGATCCACGGCCCACTGTGACGGATGTCCTCCATAGTCGTCCGAGACAGGAAATGGAATCTAATGACCTCCGGCGACATATATTCAACCTGGATGCCGTCCACTTTCCATTTTTGCAGCATCAGAGCGCATACCGCATTCTGGTTGTGGGTTTCCCCCAGCGACCCGAGCCGCCAGCGAGTATAGGTATTGGTCGTTCTTGGCCGTCGGGACAGCCTCACCTAGAACAATCAATTCCTCATCTTCATCCTCCCAATCCGGCACCGGAGAGATGCGTTCCGGAGGGGTCCCACCATGCCGAGGAGCAGATCTGGTGGTAGACGTCAATCGGCCCACTGGGTTTGAATCCTGCATGCCCGGGGGACGATACCGTGAGGAGGACGCCGGCGGCGGGGTGCCACGAGGCTGTCGCGGCTCGGTGAGGGGACCACCGTTCTCTGCAAGTGGTCGGCGTGACGTCATACCCCGAACAGGTGGCTATCTCTGGTGGATGTGGTACGTAGGGGACGATTGTTCCCATCTCGGACGAGCCTGGCTTATCCTTCAAAGGCGGACCGTCGTTGCACCTGAGGCCTTGGTGTCCGGCCGGCAGGGAAATGGAGCGGGCGGCGTAAAGAACTCGACGTCGGGGAGGAAGCCTAGAGGGTGTCGGAGTGGTTTGGTGGGGCGATTGCCATGGAAATGGATCGGAGAAAGGTTATAGAGCAGAACAGGGGTCGAGCAGGGAAAGGCGTACCCGGTGGAGAGGGTCGTGGGTGGTCGGATGCTGGCGAGCTGAACTGGGAAGAGATGAGAGCGGCGGAAATGAAACGAACCCTAGAGGGTAAAGATGCACCCAATCAAGGGTTTTCAGAGAGCGTTTTAATATACTGAAGAAAATTCGGGAAGAAACAAGCTAATGAATTTTGTTAGGATTTTAACGAAAACGTTAGGCCGTTCCTTAGAATATGTATAATAAAAAACCTTATAAAATAAGTGTATTAAGGAACTGTATGTTGATTATATAAAATATAAAAAAAACGCAGATTCCTAACCTTCTTAAACTTTTGGTTATCACATCTTAACCCAGACCAACCTTTGGTTACAATTCCATACATGAAAGGTTGGGAATTTTACAAAAAGTATAAAAAAAATTGTTCAAGTTAACAATACTGTTAACTCGTCGTGTAAGTCACGTGAAGGGTTAGAAAATTTTAAAAACGACGGTTCCTAACCTTCTTAAACATTTGGTTATCACATCCTAACCTAGGCCAACCTTTGGTTACAATTCCATACATGAAAGGTTAACGCGATTTAGGGGTTAGTTTCGACTTTTCTCTTCCCTAGTTAACGAAATCGTTAATTTGGACGGCTGGTATCATGTTTTGTAAAATTCTTAACCTTTCATGAGATAACCAAAGGTTCAAGAAAGTTAGGAACCAGTGTTTTCCGTATAAAATAATGGTTCACAACCCCTGAATTGTGGGTGGATGCTGACTGGTTGTTGAATTGATATTTTGCTGATTTTATCAAAAAAAATATTAAAACAATAAATGTTATATAAAATTGAAATTAGTTTAACAAAAAATAATAAATAATAAAATAAATTGAAACTTATAACTTTATTCATCTCCGAATAATACCATCAAATACACAAGTGTTGCATACAAAAAGATTTCTTTACTCGTCGTCGAAATGATAATGCGCTCCAAATCGACCTCATATATGCTCAGTACGGTACTCTTGTAGTTGTCAATGGGTCCGATCGCTTGTGACACTAAGTCGAGCAGTCGAGCAGTCTCGGTAGGCCAAGGGTCCTCCCCGGTGTCATTGTTCCGGTGGTGTCCAACTTGGCATTTTTAATGTGTCACCGGGCTTTGAGGACTCCGAAAGCACGTTCAATATCTTTCCAACAAACCTCTTGGACTTTAGCATACAACTTCTTTTTGCGAGTATAGGGATGACAAATAAATTTCACGAACCGACTTCATGATGGGTAAATGCCGTCCACCAAATAATAAGGTTGGTCATAACAATTTTCGTTGATCTCGTACTCCGCGGAAAGCTCACGGCCATGAAAAATGTCGTGGAATAAGTGACTGTTGTTGAGTACGTTGATGTTGTTGTTCGAGCCAGTCATCCCGAAAAAGGAATGCCAAATCCATAAATCATGAGACACTACAGCTTCCAGCATAATGGTGGAATCCCCGTGGTGATCTCCCCGTCCATGGGCTCCTTGCGATGCAGTTGAGCAATTCTTCCACTCCCAATGCATGCAATCAAAACTCTCAACCATGCTGGAGAACCCTCGATTATACCCCGATTCGAGTAATTGGTTCAAGTCATCTAGGTGGGTGTACGCACGTACTCAGCCCCGAATACCTCAACAACGGCCTTACAAAAGTGGCGCACACATTCGAGTATAGTACTTACCCCAATTGGTAGGGATTCGTCCAACGAATCGACCGAGCACCCATACGCAAGCATTCATATCGCGGTGGTGTATTTTTGGTGCGTTGATAACCCTAAGTGTCCCGCTTCTCAACAAAGTAATCGCCATGTTCCGCTACCTTGTCCATCACCCATTGAAAAAGTGGTCGACACATACGAAATCAACGCCTAAACATATCGGCCCTATACGTGGGCTGTTCGGCAAAATAATCTTGCATTATTCGGTCGTGGGCTTCGAGACGACCTCTGTGAATATATGGTTGGGAAGGTTCTACACGTTCGATCCTCTGCCTCAGTGCATTCATCCTTGGCATTGCTCTCTCTATGGCTCTCTCTGTTAGTCTTAGTGCCCGTAGTTCAATCCTAAATGTCCAAATGTATATATCATCATTAGCAATATAATTAAAGCGGCTTTATATTACTTATGTGTTGGAGTAATATATCGATGTGTTCTCTGATGTATGCCCACCATGCGAATAGAACCATAGATCTAGATAGATCATACTCGATAAGTCCCTAGTCAACAAAGCTTCACTAGAAGCGACTAGTATGAAAGATGGCTCTTTATGGCTGACGTTCTGTTAGTCATTTGAATGAGATTCCAGAGTCTGATCATAGATATCATGTGGGACATGATATTGGGCGACCCGACATGAATATGTGCCATAGATCAAGTCATGAACATACTCATTGTCGTAGCTTGTCATGTATCCTTAGACCAAGGAGTATTTGTGATCGCTATGCAATGAACAACTGAGTTTGACCTGAGCCTAACTTTGTCCGTAATAGGGCTTCCATAACGGCCAGGATTGGCTTGGGGACAATCTGCATGAGTGACACGAAAGACGGCTAAGAGATTTATCCCTCATACTACGATACGGGAAAGATATCGGTTCTCGACCGCTTGATCGAGAGTGACTGAAAGAATAGCATGACCATGCACATGATACTAGGTATCATATATTCAGTCATCTCACATGTCAAGGAAAAGTGATTGAAAATAATAAGGATGACGACTCTATGCCTTATCTCAATCAGGATATCGGAGATAAAAGGATAATGACAGGGACGGCGGAAAGGTTAGAATCGTCAGGGTTGATTCGTTATGTAGTGTCAGGCAATACTAAAGTCTCGCTAGTTTCCACTTATATAAGATCAAGTAAAATGAGATTTTACGTTGACCTATTGACATGCATAAACCTAAGGGTCACACCGGAGGGTGAAACTCATTGACACATTTATGGAGAATGGCTAAAAGGGAGTTGTCTCGGGACATGACCAAAACTGGGTTTTGGGTCATGTGCCCGTAAGTGAATAGGACTTTACGGATCGAGACAAGACTTGGATTCTTGGGATTGATCGCGTCGGATAATGTTGGACATTTCTGGTATGGAAGGCTTGGAGGCGATGAGCGAATCACGGGACCTCGTTGGAAATGGTCATGGGCCATGTTCCAAGAGGCCCATGCAACCAAGGCCCATGCAATTAATTAATCAAGTCTTGATTAATTAGTACTAAGTAAGCATGACAAAGATTAAGGTGTTGGTGATTCACCACCTAACCCCGTCTTATCTAGCCATACTTTGTCATATTCACACCTTACTTGTCACCATGTTTGTCTCGTGCCTCTAGTTCGACAAGTATGGGGTTTGTTATGCTTAAGTCATCTTTTTTCAACATAACAAACACAAGACAAGAATAGGAAACACAACTTCTCCCTCCTCTCCATGGCAATTTCGGTCAAGGCAAGCTCCCACCTCCATTTTTGTGTTCTTGAGTCCTCAAAGAGAATAACTACGTGGCTTTGATTCTCATGTGGATACTTAGGCGTATTGGAGACTCAAGTCAATCATTTGTTACCCGGTGTTCTTGTTTGGGTAAGAAATAGTGCTGAATTTTTCTCTTGTGAATCCATTCTTTGTTAGTTGTTTCATGGTTTTAATCGTCTTTTGGTTTTCATTGATTTTCCGCTGCGAGTTGGTTAATCTCCAACCTTACCTCGAGACACAACACTCTCAACCCTTCGCCGGAGTCGTTCTTCCACTAAACGCATTTGGGTTGCCAACTCCTCATACGATGGACCCTACTCGTCAGACAATTTGTATCCAAATGTATGAGATAAATTTTTTATTTTGAGGGAGAAAGATGAGAGAATATTGTTTTTGGTATTGAATGAGGGGTGTATTTATAGATGGAATTTGTGGGTTTAATGATTTTTTTTAAAAAAAAGTTACTGATATCCGACCGTTGTCAATGGTCGGTTTTTTTTTTGTCCCGGTAAAGACACATGTCGAGCCAGCATTGTTTGGCGCACGAACGGCGAGGCATGAACCGGCGAACCACCCAGCCAAGGAGGTGGATTCACCGATGGCGTCTTCAATGATGGTTGCGGAGGCGTCGAATACTACTCAGAAGACGGGGTCTGAGGCGACGAATGCTACTCAGAAGAGGGGGTCCAAGACGGGAAGGAGCGGTAACCGGCGAGGCTTGCGACAGAGGGGTTAAAAGAGTGGTTGTGGGTGAGATTGGGCGATTTGGGGAAGATGGCGATTGGGGGTTGGCGGTCATCGCGAGCGACGAACTGACATATGAGGGAGGGGATTGATGCCATATAGGCAGAGTTGGGTTGCCGAATTGAGGGCGAAAAGAGCGAGGTCTTCTCCGAAAAAAGATCGTCGTTTGGGCTAGAGGCGTTAAGCTTCTGGTTAATGATCCCTTGATCTTAATAGGCTTTTATTAATTATTGTTGAGCTAAACTTTTTTTTAAAACGAGTAACTGGGGAAGTGCAGTACTGCAAACAAAAAAACCATACGAGGTAGAGCGTAACCGCCCTGGGTTCCAGATATTTGTTCAGGCCGGCCGTAGCAAGCCCAACGCTCATGGACCCGTAGAAATAGTCTAATTTTGATCGTAGACACTAACTCATGACATCCCCTTACCAACGTCTCAAAACAACGAAATATAAACAACATTGTCCAACAAACGAAACAAATTAAACAATTCAAACTAATACCAGAAAAACCATAAAGTGACCAAGGATAATGAGCTGTGATTGCGGTTTTTCCGAGACCTCCCAGCACTGGCAGCCCCGGGTCTGTGGGTATAGGCCAGAGATGGACACTCCCACATCTGTCAGGTCTTCTCATTCCTTCAGAAGAGGCTTCAGTGCCTCCGCCTGTGTAGTCCGCTCCTCCTCTTTCTCACCTGATTTGTGCTCCTATAGGATGATGTCTGACATCTCCAAAGCTTTCTTCATGCTGGTAGATTTAGTGTATAGTTGTCCGCTCCTACTCTTCATATTAGGATTCATCACCTTGGATCTGATTGGGCCTGCACCTCCAGAATGGCCTGAGTTTCCTTCTGTTTCCCCGTTGGTGAGCATAGGTCACCTGCATACCCATATGGGCAAATATCACTCCCAACATAAGGGATGTTAGCCAGGTTGCAGACTTTGTAAGACCCAGCTGTCCCCCTAATGCTCCCGGAAATTCCTCTTGCATTTTTAATAATGCCCCTTCCAAGACATCTTTAGTCATGTTGTCAGAGTTCGCTCGGAGGTCCTCCCTCCTATGTAGAGCCTGTGGTCTAGTGACCGGTAGTACTAAAATACTACTACTACCTCTCTGGGTTCTTCCCTATGCCTCCGAATTGGATTCAAAGAGAGGCATGTCAGGAGGTCATCCACTGCCAAATCCCCAATATGTCTACGGGGCTGCCAAATCGTCTTGAGCAGGCGATCCACATCTAGTTTTTTTGACACCCTGATGGAGGTATCATAACGAATCTCCTCCCGGCCAATCCCAGGGAGGTGGGCCGTACATTCTGGTATTCGATGTGTCAGCCTACCATATCGGAGATAGAAATCTGGTAGCCTTTCATACTACAACTCAATCAGTGATGGGTGTGTATTACCAGGGAAACGAAGTCGAATACGCGTCTGTAACGGCTGGTTCACATCTAGGCTGACCCTCATCCATAGAAACTGATTTTCACGTCTTACAAAAGGTATAAGAGAAGAGATTACCTGAGTGCCCATATAGTACGAGAGAATGTCTCGGACACTAGGGTTCCGGGCATCCCCTGGGACATTCATAGCTCGAACCCCTATTTCCATATGGCTGAAAATGATGTCGCTGGGTTGCATGCAAGGTTGGAGCGGGGTCAACAGCATCGGGTACCCTCTGAAGCCCCATGGCCCACGGTGACAGACGTTCTCCATAGTTGATAGGGAAGGGAAATGAAAGCCGATAATGTCTGCCGACAGATATTCGACATGGAGGTCGTCCACCTTCCATTGTTGCAGCATCAAACCACAAATAGCATTTTGGTTGTGGTTCCCCCCCCCCAACGACCCGACCTGCTAACGAAAAGAAGTATCTTCCATTTGTAGCCTCCGGGACAATTTCCACTGAGATATCCAGAACACCATCCTCGTCCTCCCAGTCCGTTATCGGTGCAATACGTCTCGTCGGTTTCATGACTTGCTAGGTAACAGATCAGGAATACGATGTTGTCCGGCCCACCGAATCTGTATCGTGCGTGGCCGGAAGAGGAGACAACATACTCTGGTCAGCAGGAGTGGCGACGAGGTTGCTCATGGGCTCGTGTGGATCTCGATGGCAGGACAGGTTCCAGCCAAACTCGGCATGGGGACGTCGGGGCGCCATCCACGCCGACGCTTTCTCCTTCTCCATAGATCGGGGCTCGTGGAGACGACTGCACTAAGTTGCATGTGGGCGAGAAGGGCTCTGGGATGGCAGGCGTCGGAAAGTGCTCGAGTTGTTGTGAGTGTTGGCCGAGACTCTTTGGCTCGGATGATGTCAAGATTCCATTTGAGATGGGAAACGAGACGCCATGGAAGAAGCCCGAGGCGATCGGGGTCTCCTAGAGTAGCTGGGGAGGATGATGATGCTCGGAGGCCATGAAAATGATGGATCAGAGATGGTGGGGGCTGCTAAGAAATGAAAAAGGAACCTTTATAGTTCAGTTTGTAACCCTGAAGGTTCGTGAGTGGCTAATGTAGACTGTTAAGTTGAGATAAACTTTATTGAGTTATTTTAACAAAGATGTGGTATAAGACTGGAGGTTAGATTTTAATCGTATTTTCTTTGTATTGATATCTTTTTGTTAAGCAAGTTCTATGTTTCCTTTTAGCCTAAAAAAAGTTATATATATTTTTTTTCACAAATAAGAAACGAGGGTGAACGAAATTATTTGGTTCAATTACGTTTACCTATTCCGTATTATACACGTTTAACATATAAATATTGTTAAGTTATTTCGTAACGAATACATACCCCGAACTAACAAGTTTCATCCATTTTTTTCATCTATTTTTAGGGTTAGATTTAGGTTTGGAGAGAGATTTAGGGTTGAAGTTGGTTTTAGGATTATAACACTACGGGTAGGGTTAGGATTTCTGAAAAAATAAACAGTAAATAAACGAAAAAATGAATAGAATGAAAAATATTGTTATAACTGTTAATTCGAGATATATTCATTTCTTTGAGATATATATCATTTTTTTGAAACAAGAGGAAAATAAAAGGTTACAGTAGAGCCTTACGGTCCTGGATACCAAATTTTTGTCCGTGTCTCTCGTAGGCGACCCAGCACTCATGGTTCCGTAGAAGCTACTACGCCTAATCATCGTAGATACAAACTAAGGACATCCTCTTTCACAGCGTTTCAACTTATTGATCCTACAAACGAAAGCAAAACAACAACAAAATAGCCATCTAAAACAATACTCGTAAATCAGAATTGAAACTAAAACTGACTCCAATCTAAAACATAAAAGGCGACCTGCTTCCTTTCTCCTCCCAGGATGGCCGAGCAACGTCAGTCCCGAATCATGATAGGTAAGCCCCGGATCCCAATTCCACTGATGCTTTAGAACCTTCTCCAAGTGGATAGACTGTGGAGGTCGGTTCGTGAATACCTCGGAGGGTTCAGTTTTACCTGAAAGTTTAATCGTCTCCAAGCGGATACACTGTGAAGATCGGTACAGAAAAACCCCGAAGGGTGGAATATGAACCGAAGATGCATCATAGTCTTTTCGACTTTGTGTTACCTCGGTGGGTGATGGGATAAACCACCAACCACACACCCGATTGAAGCGTAGATCCAGCAACGGTGGAGAAGCACGACGATGACAGCATCGACAAAACGAGGGCGGTGAGAAAGTATGCAGGTGAGGTCGATCGTTAAGAGAGGGACTCAAGGAAAAACGGAAGAGGAACAGGGATCTCCATCGACAACCTCCATGACCGAATCCATGGAGGCCGTCGACGACTAGAGTTTTTTTTTTTGGGGGGGGGGGGGGGGGACTTGCAGACCTTTTTTTGGAGAGGAAAGTAATTCTGATTTGAGATACCTTCGGAATAGATGAAAGTAATTGACCTAAATTATTTTCTTGGGTCCCACGAGTAATCGATTTTCTTATGGGGTTTGTACTCAGAGCACCCACATCGGTGCGGGGCTTGATGGCGAGGCAGGGGCAGGAGCTGAAGGGGGAGATTCGGGGTTCAGGGTCCGGTCCGGTGTGGAGGGGGTTTGGTGCGAGGCGTGAGGGGCGGGGGTGTGGGGGAGAAGAGGAGGGGTTCGGGGCAGAGGGGCGCGAGGACTATTTCATCCTTGCTGCCTCGCCGCCCCTATGCCTCTCTATCAACCAGTGGCACGTTGCCACGTGTCCAAAACGAAAAAAAATGACCGTTGCTGGTAGCAACGGTCTGAAACGGCTACTTTTTTTTAATACAAAATATCAAAACAAATTATTTTCCCCCAACTATAAATACCTCTCACCCATTTCATCAAATCCACAACACCATTTCTAAAATTTCTACTCCACATTTCATCTCCAATTCTCTACCTTTCATTTTCAATACTCGAAAAAAAATGACCGACGAAGAACGTCAAACAAGGGAGGAGCTCGCAGCCGAACGCCGCGAGGTCGAAGCCGAACTTCGTGCTTGGGAGCGAGGACTCCGACGTAGAACCTAGAGACAGATACAGAGAGCAATGCCAGAATTCGATAGAATGAGGCGACGGCTCGAAGCAGGATAAGGTTCCTGGACATAGATTGACAGAAGGCGTGAGCAAGGCCACGACAACCTGATGAGGGATTATTTTGTCGAGAGCCCGATCTATGGCCCCAATTGTTTAGGCGGCGTTTTCGTATGTCCAGACCATTATTTTTACAGGTTATGGAAGCGGTTGCGTCTCACGACAGGTACTTTGTTCAGATCTATGACACTGCACGGCGGTTGGGGTAATCAAAGCACCAAAAATGCACCGCCGCGATGCGAATGCTAGCATATGGGTGCTCTGCCGATTCATTGGACGATATGGGGGAAAGTACTATACTCAAATGTGTTCGACGTTTCTGTAAAGCCGCTATTGGGGTTATCTACGAGGAATACATGTGGAAGCCGAATGTGGCGGACATGGCGCGATTACTTGAGTCGGGAAATAGCCGAGGCTTCCCCGGTATGATTGGCAGTCTTGACTACATGCATTGGGAGTGGAAGAATTGCCCAGTCGCATTGCAAGGATCGCATGAACGTGGCGATCACGGGAATCCAACAATTATGCTGGAAGTGGTTGCGTCCCGGGATACGTGGATTTGGCATGCGTTTTTCGGTATGGGTGGCTCGAAAAGCGATATTAACGTCCTCAACGCCGGCCACCTATTCGACGAAGCTTTCCGTGGTCAGGACATGACCGTGGATTTCGAGATCAACGGGCATCGCTACAACAAGCCGTATTATTTAGTTGACGGCATTTACCCTCAATGGGGTCGGTTCGTCAAATCGATTCGCCTTCCCTATTCCCGCAAACAGAAGTTGTTTGCCAAATGCCAAGAAAGTGCCCGGAAAGATATTGAACGGGCATTTGGAGTCCTCCAAGCACGATGACACATAATGTCAAGGCCCGCTCGGATCTGGGATAAAGAGACTTTGTCTGATATGATGCATTGTTGTATCATTCTACATAACATGATCGTGGAGGATGAACGTGATCGCTATGAAGCAGGGGATAACGATTTATTTTTTGGGCCCCCGCCGGAATTACCTCATGGTTTCGCACCACCTCAACCATGGAACCGATCCATGCCCTTGTCGTACAATCAGGAACTCCAAGCGCGAGTTAGTGTCATCAACGATGCAACTCATCGACAAATTCAAGAAGACCTAATGGAGCACTTATGGAATCGGTCGGGCGGGACTTACAACTCCGACGATTCAGACGACTGATAATTCCTTGGTTTTTAGTTATGTATTTTAGTTATGTCTTTTTTTTAAGTTATGTATTTTTTTGCATTTTATTTTAATGAATTTTTATTTCTATTAATGAATTTTTATTTTTATTTTATTCAGTAATTGTCGATTTAAAAATAACGTTAACAATTCAGTTAAAAGCTTAATTAATTACAAAGTCAACATTTCTGAAAATCAAGCTCCCCATACAAACCCCTCTGATGTGCAATACACTTTTTTTAAGGGGACAGAACACTGAACCCTTCCCAGTCAGCAAAGGGTTCCCCCTCAGGGTCTCGGGTTCTGCCCCCTTGATGTGGGTGCTCTTAAGTAGCGCAATTTTATCATATCATCTGAACATTGAAACGGTGCGTTCTACCCTACAATCCTGCGAGCGTAAGAACGGCGTCGTTCCTCGAAGGCATAAGCATAACACCAAACCCTTACTTACGGCATGTGAAATTAGCGCATGCTGGGAACGGAAATCAATCGAGAGAGCAGAGAGAAAGAAGAAGATGAGGCCGATGCAGATGGAGTACTACCAGGACATGGAGGATCAGGGCTCCACGGTCGCCATGGACGTCGACGATGTGGACCCGCTCGATTTCTTCGGCGAAGGCTCTCTCAACGTTGACAACAAGCTCGCCGACTCCGATTTCTTCAACTCCTTCCAGGACGACTTTGACGATTCCGACATCAATTGATCCAAGCCACTCTTCTCCGTCTCCTTTAGGGTTTATTCTCCCCCCTTTTGTTTCCTCTTTCATGAACTAGATGACTATGTGTCTCAATTTGGATCCCACAGTATATAAGTTTCTAGTAATTGTCTCTTACCTTTGAATTTGAGTTCGATCATAACTACCTGTTCTTCGTTTGGAATTTATCTGGATTTTAGGAGTTTTTTTTGGTATTTTATGCTTGGTGTGCTTTAGTTTTTGAGCCTAGGGCATATAGTAGCTCTCTGCTCCTTTTTTATTTTACTTCTGGTTTCTTATACAATGCTAATTTTTAACAGTGATGAATGTTTTATATTTGTTGTTACTTGATTCATTTGGGGTTAATTTGAGGGTTTAGCTGATGCTCTCTGATGCCATTACAATGGGGGAAGATGAACTGAACTTCAGACATTATGTCTACATAATCACTTTTCTTGATCCTAGCCACTGAGTGGCATATGTTTTAGGAATTTATTTGATAACTAGTCTTTCTTTTATAGCTAAGCAAGTGCATTATCATAATAGAAAGGAACATTTATCTAGTTATCGTGGTAACATAGATACGGATGGTGTCAATTTCATGGGTTGCTCATTTTCTTATTGCTAGTTTTATTTGTATGAATATCAGGTATTTGAGCAAGCTTTTGGAGTCTATACCCATTAAGTTAATTTAGTTCATTGAAGGTACTTATCATCTATTGCTAGTTTCATTATGCATGTCAGTCTCCTTGAGAAGGCTCTGGTCTTTTCTTCTCATACTTCATGTCTTTTTATTATCTCAATTCTGTTATCTGCAGTCCCTCCAAATAGCCTAGCCTATTACCGAGATAGTATTTCAGAATCCAAAATCAGTGTCTAGCAAAGAAATTTTGTGTAGTGTTTCAATGACCTCCCATCCAATCTAATCTACACAAAGAAATCCAAATCATGCCTTTTGCAGCCTGCAGTGCACCAATATGTATTGATGCCTGCGGGCTGCATTCTTGTATGAATGATCTGTATGTGATGCATCTATAATTCTGTATGTTATGTGTAAAGTTAGGCTTCCTATATAATCTATGTTATCTTCCTTGCAAGGAGGAATGAAGAAGAATCATGTTTTTTTTTGTGTCATTGCGGGGCATTCTAGTATTTGTGTTTTTTGAATATGTTTCTAGGGCCTCCTCTTTTTTTTCCCATGCTCTGTTTGTGGTTTATAGAAAAACTCTCAGTTGTCATGTTGCCTCTACTAGCCTGTAAGAATTTCAAGAGGCAGATTGGATGTATCTCATAATGTTCTCTTAATAACATGAGTTGGAGCATAGCCATTTTATTAGATGCTCTTTCCAGACCGTGTGTGTGCTTGTGTGATTCTGAAATTCTGATATGAATGAAGCTACAGATTAAGAGCATCTCCAATGCTGGTGGTAACGCTGACGGTAAGTTGATGGCGGGGAGAAAACACCAGCGTTGAGTTGGTGTTTTGCCGACGGTAAACCGACGTTGAGTTGCCGACAATGAGTGTCGATCCTGACCTTACCATCAACATATCCAAATGGCTAATTGTTGAACCTTGAAAAATAAAATTGGAGTTTGAAATTAACATAAATTAATGTTTCTTATCCCCAAATTATGTATAAGTATAAAGTATTGCATCCAACAAAAACTCACTTTCCTCATCATCTCCTCCTACATTTGAATTCTTTGTGTCCATTTTTTTTTTACCGAAATGGCAAATAATATAGATGCTTGTGCCTATGAGTTTGTTTTCGAGCAAATATTGGAGGGAGCACTCCAAAAATGCATGTGCAGCGATGTTCAGGGTTTGTTAGATGTCGCAATGACCGTAGTATAACCACGGAAGAGAAGTTACATCGCACGAGACCGGAAAGCTGCGAACGAACGTTTAATGTGCGATTACTTCAGTATGAGCCCTGTGTACAAGGAGGTGCATTTCTGTCGTCGTTTTATAATGCCAAAGGCTGTGTTCCTCCGCATTCTCCGTGCATTGGAGGATAACGATGTGTACCTTAGTCAACAACTTGACGCTATGTGTAGGGTTTCGATATCTCCGTATAAATAATGTACTGTGACCATTACGCAATTGTGTTATGGAATTGCAGTCGATGGACTGGACGAGTGCTTGAAGGTGAAACCACGACTTTGGAGTGTGTGAACAAAATTTGTAGGGGAGTTGTTACTATCTTCGGCCCGACGTACTAGAGTAGGCCAACATAGGCTGATATGAACTACGTTTTAGCGGTGAATGAAGCGCATGGATTTTGAGAATGCTTGGCAGACTTGACTGCATGCACTTGGAGTGGAAGAATTGTCCGACGGCTTTGAAAAGCTCACATTCAAGGAGGGACCACGGGAACAGACCAACCATGGTCCTCGAGGCGGTTGCCACGCGTGACTTATGGATTTGACACTCATTCTTCGGTATGACGGGATCCAACAATGACTTAACAATACTCAACCATTCCAGACTGCTCGTGCACGTTATAAATGGTTGACAACCACCGGTCCCATATATGGTAAAGCTAACCACTACACTATTATGTATCATCTTGTTGATGGTATTTGCCCTTCATGGACAGCTTTTGATAAAACAATCTCATTGGCTCAGCGACCGAAACATAAGAAGTTTGTAGAAGTCCAAGAAGCTTACAGGAAGGATGTGGAACGAGCATTTGGGGTCCTTCAATCTCGATTTCACGTTATCACTCGACCGAGTCGAATGTGGATGTCTCAGTCCCTCGGCTTAGTGATGAATGCATACGTTATCATGCACAATATGATAGTCGAGGCAGAACGTCATGGATATGATCACTTCATTGAACCAACAGATGAGGGTGGGCCAAGTGAACCAACATTTGTGCGAGAAAGCTTCGTCTCGTCCCATGTCATAGTTGGAAACACCAAGATGATGTAGGATGAACGTACTCATTATCGATTGAAGGACGACCTCGTCGAACACATTTGGAATAAATATTGCGACGCTTAATTGTATTTGCATGCTAATTAATTTGAACTCAATGTTAGCATTTAAATTATTTTTATTGAAAATGTTATTGTCATTCGATTTTTATGCAATATAAACTATTTTTTCAAACACATTTTGACAAATGTATTTTTTTTATTCGAATAGTTAGTACGAACAGACAGTCACTAGAAGTTGTTGATTGTCCGTGCTAACTGTTCGTTGAAAGAGTGTTAAAATGTTATTTTTTTAATCCAACAGTTAGCACGAGCAATTAGCATCAACATGCTAGTATTAGAGATGCTCTACGATACCGAATATACATAGATAATCAGGTTGGCAGGTAGAGTATTGTTTTGTGGCATCTATGTGCATGCAAAAAAATAGGGAAATGCTGATATAGGACAGGGGTACTATATACTAAAAATCAGTATCCTTCTAATACAAACTACAAACTCATCTTGTGTGCTATATCAAGTAGATGCAATAAGTCATGTTTTTGAAATTTCTTTTTATTTGCATACATAAAGTAGAGGAATGTTGGTAAAGAATGGGTTCAATGGCCTATTTTGTATATTAATCATTATCTTATTAATAGATTTCATTAAGGGGGTTGTAGTTTATATCAAATGGTATAGTTTGTATTAAATTGCTTACCAATAAAAAAAACTACTCACTTGTTGTGATAATTTCTCAAACGATCAGAATCGAAACTTATTACGAACGAAATGATTTTACCTTTGATAAACTAAAACATCACACTCATTTTGTAACTTCCCTTTTCATTTCTCTGTCTTTCATTTCATGGTTCTACTGGTATATATACAATGAAAATTTTGATGAGTCATATACATGTGTTAGACATGTAATTGGTGGTGCCCATATGGTCTCCACGTGTGTTCTACAACACTCCCCCTTGGACACCACCATCTACAAATACACCAATTGCGTCTTAAGTTGTCTCGTTAAAAACCTGCTCAGGAAAATCCGGTGGGACAAAACCTGTAAGGAAAAGAGTGCAACGCGCAAAACGTGCTTCATGCCGCCTCGTTAAAAACCTTTCCAAGAAAACCCTGTGGGACAAAACTTGGATAAGGGAAAAAGAGTGTGGCGCACAAAATTTCTCCCCCTAACTTCAGGCAGGTTACTTTAATTGTTCGGTTGAGTCGACGTACTCTGATCTTGAACATTAATTTCTCAACAAGTGGATGTCAGGAAAGCCATACCGAGTATTATGTTTCTTCCATTTACTCACTTCTGGTGAGTTGGACGTGCATAACAGCTGCCTCGTTAAAAACCTTTCCAGGAAAACCTCGTGGGACAAAACCTGAATAAGGGAAAAAGAGTGCAGCACACGGAAACATACTCCCCCTGACTGACGCTCCCCCTGAAGACCGACTGAATAATCTCGGTTGCTTGCAAAGTCGACTCATATTATCTTGTACACTGACTTTCCCAAAACTGATGTCGCTAGACTTCCAGTGAACAAACCTATAGGATTTTCACTTCATGATTATGATTGACGTCAATCTCTCATGACACTTCTGGAGTTCATGATTATATCATAATTTCGTACAAAAATTGATCAGTTGCAACTGAAAAACTGTCTTTCCAAATTATAACAGTCCCGAGACATGCTTTGCAGATCTGCTTCTTTCTCAAAACCGGTTGCTTCTGAGCTCAAAATTGGCTAGCACATTTACTGCGAATTTTCTGTCAGGCTTTGTACATCATAACATCTCAAATTTAGATATGGTACTTCAGGACCAAATATCTTTTCATTTCTTTGAAACAAATGAGATCCTCTTTAGGATCTAAATATCGATCAAGTAGAACACGCTTCAGGCGTTTCTTAACATATGCATATTTATGGATCCATTTGAAAATACGCTCGATCTTCAGGCCGAGACAATATTTAATCATCAAAGCTTTCATTTGAAAGTCTTTCTTTAGACATACTGCAGTTTCAAGGACCTCTTCAGGAGTCCATATATTATCGACCCACACTGCTTACTAAGTACATGGTTTCTCATACCATGTCTCATTACCTCATGAAAATCAAACCCTTCAGAGAGTCATTTCTCTAGATAATCATAAATCCTTTGGGAAATGACATTGCTTCTGGAAATTTAAATTTTAAAGGGATTTGCTTCACGCAAGTTGAAATGCTTCAGGCAATGCATGAGGTTTGCTTCAGGCAAACTACAATGCTTCAGGCAATGCAGGTCCTTCGGGGACTTTTATAAATGTCGGCACTTAAAAGTACCATTAGCAGTGGGTACATATATCTAATATACCATGGTGATCACACAACATAACTTTATCAAAAGTTGACTTCAAGTCATTTGAGAAAAATACCTTTATAAGGTGTGCTTTATATTCAGCATCTTTGTTTTCTCATTCATCTATACCCAGCTGGGAAAACATTCTTCGATGTTTTGATCATGATTTTGAACATTGGACATTATGCCAATAAGTCAATTCTTCTGGATTGACATTTTCTCGTATTGGTCAAACATGTCTTTAAATGACATTAGTCAACACCACGTGGTTCAATGTCAAAATCATATACCATTTAAATCATGGTAATAGTAATGCCCTTATCATGGAAACCTATTTTCGATTCCATGATTTTTTTTATGTGTGAGTAATTCATATAAATTTCCTCATTTCTTTTCTATTTCAACTCTTCAGGAGTATTAGAGTCTTCTGGTACTTCTGGACCGATTGGTACTCCTGGACCGACTGGTATTTCTGGACCGATTGGTTCTTCTAGAACCGACTCTGGTAGTTCTTCTGGAACTACTTCTGGTAATGAGGCTTTTTCATCGGCTGGTTCTTCTAGAACCACCGCTTTCTTATCCCCTACATTCGTCTGACATTTCCGCTTCCGGGGAACAATGTCTTTTGATCCAGCTGGTCTCCCACGCTTCAGGCGTGCACTAAAGGAATCGATAGCTGCTTTTGCAGTATCGCCAGTGACCTTAATTCTAGCTGGTACATTGATTGCATCTATATAAGACCTTGTCATCTTTGACGTGTCTACAAATGCATCAGGCATTTGATTTGCAACATTTTGCAAATGAATTATTCTCTGTACTTCTATTTCATATTGTGACGTGCGTGGGTCTAAATGAGACAACGAACTCACTTTCCATGAAAGTTCATGCCCAACTTCAGGAGGCTTATAAGAGAGTTCAAGTCTTACTTCAGGAGGCTTATCTTTCTCACCTAAAGGTGGAAATGTTGTCTCATCAAAATGACAATCTGCAAATCTTGCAGTAAATAAATCACCCGTCCGAGGTTCAAGATACCTTATAATGGACGGTGAGTCAAAACTAACATATATCCCCAACCGAAGTTGGGGTCCTATTTTTGTGCGTTGAGTAGGTGCGATCGGCACATGCACTGCGCAACCAAAGGTTCGCAAATAGGATATATTAGGTTGGTTCCCACACACAAGTTGTACATGAGAATATTGATGATAAGCACTTGGTCTTATACGAATTAAAGATGCAGCATGTAATACAACATGTCCCCAAGCAGAAATAGGTAATTATGATTGCATTAATAATGTACGTGCAATTACCTGTATATGTTTGATAAACGATTCTGCTAACTCATTTTGGGTATGGACATGTGCAATGGGATGTTCAATATCAATCCCTAAAGACATGCAATAATCATCAAAAGCTCTTGATGTGAACTCACCAGCATTATCAAGACGAATCGACTTAATGGGATGATCAGGGAAATGTGCCCTAAGCTTAATGATTTGTGCCAGTAATTTAGCAAACGCAACATTTCGCGTTGACAATAAGCAAATATGAGACCATCTGCTGGATGCGTCTATCAGGACCATGAAATAACTAAATGGTCCACTGGCTGGATGTATGGGGCCACATATATCTCCCTGAATTCTTTGCAGGAAAGATGGCATTTCAATATTAATCTTGGTTTGCGATGGTCGGACCACTAATTTTCCTTGTGAACAAGTTGTACATGATATCTCATTGGACATTAGGATCTTCTGGTCCTTTAATGAATGCCCACATGAGTTTTCAACAATCCTATGCATCATGGTCGATCCCGGATGACCAAGACGATTGTGCCAAAGCATAAAAGCATTTGGGTTAATGAACTTCTGGTTCATTGTTGCGTATGTTTCAACGGTTCTTATGGTTGTATAATACAAACCTGATGTTAGAACCTGTAATTTTTCAAGTACACGCTTTTCACCACATTTATTAAAAGTGATATAGAGAAACTCAGTCTCATTTTCACTTCCGGTCTCGACATGATATCCGTTGCTACGAATATCCTTGAAGCAAAGTAGATTTCTTCTGGATCTACTTGCACATAAAGCATTACGGGTATTTAACGTTGTTCAATTTTCTAATATCAAGGTAGCTCTTTCGGAGCCTTCTATTAAATTTTCAGTACCCGTAGTTGTGCTAACATTTGCTTCAACCAAGGTTAGATAAGAGAAATATCTTTTTATCTCTTAAGATTGTGTGCGTCGACGCGCAATCAACAATACATAAGTCGCCATCATTTCTGCAGATATGTGACCCATAATTGGGATCCATATCCTTTAGTTTAGAAAACTTAGGGAAGGATTACAAAAACATTATATATATATTTCACATTGACTAAAAGTAGGGGAATACATAACGATACAAGTTCAATCTACATTTTCATCACGGTCCACATTTCTGTCATCATCTTTAAAGAAGTCGGATACTGAAAGCTTGATCGGAGCATCTTCAGGGCTCACATGATCAATGAAATTTGTCTCAGCGACCTTCTCTTTTCCCTTTATCGACTCTTGGTATAACTTTACCAAGTGGTTTGGCACACGACATACACGTGACCAATGATCAGTCCCCCCCACAACGGTAACATATATTTTTGGCATTTCTTTGAGTCGGGTTTTGTGGGCCTTTTCCTTTCTCATATCGGGTCCACTTCTGGTGGTACACCCTATCATCTCTTCTATAAGGTTAGGAATTATTATGCCCATAGCCCTGACTGCGACTACGTCCACGACCTCGACCTCGACCTCTAAAGGGTTCTCGGCCTCGTCTGGGTCCAGAGTTACCATCATATCCTGTCACATTCGCTTCAGGGAATGGAGCACTGCCTACAGGGCGAGTTTGATGGTTCTTCATTAATAATTCATTGTTTTGCTCTGTAACGAGCAAACAAGCAATCAGATATGTAAATTTCTTAAACCCTTTTTCTCGATATTGCTGCTGCAGGAGCATACTCGGGGGATGGAACGTGGAGAATGTTCTCTCAAGCATAAATTCGTCAGTTTTTTTCTCACCACAACTACGAAGCTTGGAAACAAATTTAAACATGACCGAATTGTACTCATTTACAGACTTAAAGTAATGTAACCTGAGGTTAGACCAATCATATAGGGCACGAAGGAGAGCTATTGCTTTCATGTGCTCAAATCTCTTCTTGAGTTGGACCCATAAACTAAGGGGGTCTTTTGTCAACTATATATTCAAGTCGTAGGTCCCTATGTATGTGATGACGGATTAATATTGTGGCCGTGACTTTGTTTTTAACTGACTCGTTATTCCCCTCTTTTATGACGTCTCCAAGATTCTGAGATCTCAAGTGGAGAGTCGTGTCTAGCGCCCATTCATAATAGTTTTTCCCGTCTAGTTTAAGGGTGCATAATTAAGTTTTGTCAAGTTATCCATCATGGACATTGATCAAAATAATTGTATGTCAGGATCAAACTCGACTTTAGGTCGTTGATATTTTATTTTGGAACTTCTGGTCGAATACATATCGGGTCGCTACTATTGTATATTTGGAACTTCCGGTCCAAACGTTTCGGTTTTAACGAATTTTTAAAATCAGGTATTAGCGATAAAATACGAGTATGCAGTAAACATCAAATTTCTGATGTGAAAGATCCAATTTACATTGGCAATCACAGAGCATACTTATTAAAACCGTAAATAAATTTATATAAACGAGCATGAATCAGATATAAATAAATTAACGATAATTTGAATATCTGATACCTGAGCAGTAGAACAGAGCGTTCGTACTGAATAACGATTTGAGAAAATTTAACGATTACAACGGAGCGGAGTCGTGCTGATAACGTGTTGTGATAATTTCTCAAACGATCAGAATCGAAACTTATTACGAACGAAATGATTTTACCTTTGATAAACTAAAACATCACACTGATTTTGTAACTTCCCTTTTCATTTCTCTGTCTTTCATTTCATGGTTCTACTGGTATATATACAATGAAAATTTTGATGAGTCATATACATGTGTTAGACATGTAATTGGTGGTGCCCATATGGTCTCCACATGTGTTCTACAACATCACTGCTATATTGATTGGTTCTGTAGTTCATGGCCCTTCCATCTGACCCTTAAAAAGAACCATTTTATCGCTTATTGATAGTTGGTTGAACAAACATATCAGAGTAATCTTTTAAGAATCTCAAAGGCTTCTATTTTGGCTATTTGTGAGAGGTATTTTAATTGTATGGCAGATTAAATTATCCAAGGAAATATCAGTAATATTAATATAGTGAGAATGCTTTCAGCCTGCCCTATGTTGTCTCCTCCATCTCCATGTTGTTGTTGGCTTGTCTTTTCTCGAGTTCTGTCCCGTCAAATCACCACCTCTTCCTTCACCTTCTCTAGTGATCATTTTTCGGATCCCCTCTTGAAACAATTGGATAAGGGATCAAAGGAGGCTTTTTACCTCACTATTGTTTACGGTGGCTCTATCATGGTTCCACACCTCTTTCACTTTGCGGACCACCAATTCTATCGAGAGGATGGAAAGGGTTTCGGTGACAAGAGAGGGGTATACCCGACCACCATGGATCCTTGTATTGGGTCCTTTCAGCCCCTCGATCTGGTCCATGAGGGGTGATCAATCAACTATTCGATCGGCTATTTTCGGGTTTTATAACCTTTTAAAAACGATCGATTATCAACTTACATTAACCTGATTTTTTTTTACTAATTGAATCGAATCAACAAAAATTATTTCGATTCGATTCGGTTATTAATCGAACTAATAGCTTTTAATTTCATGACTACACGTCATACAAAATACATATTCGATCACTTACAGAATATCATACATGTTTTACACAAGCACCGCTTATCATAAACTGTCTTCCTAGATGCTTACATATAAAAAGTAGGGGTAATTCCATTTTAGTACCCTAAAACTTTCGGATTTCGTTTTTAGTACCCTAAATGTTTTTTGTGCCACTTCAGTACCCTAAATCTTTGTTTATTCCAGTTTAGTACCCAATGTCCGATTTTCCATCCATTTTTGGATGGAAAAAAGTCATGTGCCTTGCAGATAACCCTATCTTTTACAATAATACCAAAACTACACTTCGGTAGTTTAAATAAATTGAATTTTTGAAAAATAAAAATGATTTTTTATAAATAAAAAATTAGACGTTGGGTACTAAACTGGAATAAACAAAGATTTAGGGTACTGAAGTGGCACAAAAAACATTTAGGGTACTAAAAACGAAATCCGAAAGTTTTAGGGTACTAAAATGGAATTATCCCTAAAAAGAATCATATACAAAATTGGCAACATATAACTAAATTCTTCATATGACAAAGATTGTTAAATCTATTCCACTCAACATACGATTTTGAAAAAATATATAAATAATATCATTTAAAGATATTATATAATAAATAAAAGGGTAAACTTCATCCCACTACCCTAAAAAAACACTTAAATTCCAACCCACTACCCTAACGAAACTTAGTTTCATCTCACTACCCTAACGAAACTTTTAGTGTCAATTTAGTACTTACCGTTAACTTTCCATCCATTTTGGATGGAAAATGGTCATGTGCCTAGCACATGACCCTATCTTTCAATAAAATACCTAAAATACCCTTAGATAGTTTTAAACCCTAATTTATCTCATTTCCTTATCTTATTTAAGATCTCTCTCACGCCTCCATCATCAGAACAAATCAGAATTTACAAAAGCAAAATCATTTGAGGTCTGCAAATTGATTTCTCCATATTGAGGTCTGCAAATCCGGCGAACTTGTCTGGTCCATCGTCGTGCTTCTCTCCCAGTCATGGATTGGGTGTTTTGGGCTTCGATTTCCAGATCTGAAGCTGTGCATGAACTCCGAGCAACAGCGCCGCCAGTACCACCCCAAGTCTTCAACTCCGGCCAAGACTTCACCAGAGCCTGCAAATGCATCGTCGATGGCCGTCGCGCTTCCGTCACCGACCCGGGCCTAATTGATTTGTGTTTCAGATATGCATTTTTTCTGGGTTTTTTCATTTGCGGGAAATAGATTTGATGGAGGTTGGTTTGTTTGCTTTCAAATTTTGTTTTGGTAAAGCTGGGGTAAGGTTGGGAGAGGAGTTATGGAGGACGAAGAGAAGAAGAATAGCTGCGATGGAGTTCTCTGCAAATCTTCATTTCAGATAAAATAATTTTTATTGAAGTTAAAATAAAAGTTCTCTGCAAATTTGGATTGGTGGCGATGGAGTTCTAAAACTGAAATTAGGATAATAAAAATATAAGTTACATAAAAATCATAAAAATAAAAGTGTTTTTTACAAAATAAAAACTAATTTTTCGAATTATGAAATTTTATATAAAAAACTGAATTGATAAATAAAAATTGAATTTAAAAAATAAAAACAGATTTTTATAAAAATAATAAATAAAAATGATTTTTCAAAAAATAAAATTTGATTTTTAAAATAAAAACTAATTTTAAAAAATAAAATCTGATTTTTTAAGAATAAACTGATTTTTAAAAAATAAAAAACTGATTTATATAAAATAAATAAATAAATATAATTTTTGAAAACCAATGGCATGATGTTGAAAATTTGAGTGTTATTGAGGGGTATTTTGGACTTTTTACCATTTTCCATCCAAAAATGGATGGAAAGTTAACGGCGGGTATGAAAGTGCAACTAAAAATTTCGTTAGGGTAGTGAGATGAAACTAAGTTTCGTTAGGGTAGTGGGTTGGAATTTAAGTTTTTTTAGGGTAGCGGGATGAAGTTTACCCTAAATAAAATCCATGTAATATGGTAAAGGAAATAGTGAAAAAGAAATAAAAGAGAAAGTAGAACTATAGAAAATATTTCAAATTATGTTGTTGAAAATATTTAGATTCATTTTAATTTTAAACATGTGGAGTACATTTCTACCCATAACTTGTCGAATGAATTAGTTAGTGATAATTCCAACTCGGTACCTTAAATCTTTTATTTTTCATTTAGAGTACCCTAAATCTTTTTTGTGGCACTCCAATACCCTAAACTATCATGAATTCATTTAGAGAACCCTAAATCTTTTTTGTGTCACCTCAGTACCCTAAACTTTTAATAATTTCATTTTAATACCCACCGTTAACTCTACTGTAAATTTGATTGTTAGTGAGGGGTATTATGGTCATTTAACATGTTTTGAATGGAAAGTCAGAAGGAAATTTAACGGTGGGTACTAAAATAGAATTAATGAAAGTTTAGGGTACTAAGGTGACATAAAAAATATTTAGGGTACTCTAAATGAATTAATGAAAGTTTAGGGTACTCAGATGACACGGAAAGGATTTAGGGTACTCTAAATGAAATATGAAAGATTTAAGATATTGAGATGTAATTACCCCAATTAGTTATAACAACGTTCACTTGGGCTAGAACATATTGCCTATTTTCTATTTCTTTTGATAATATTGTTGTCTTAAAATTATGGTAATTTTCACCTCAATGCCCTAACTATTAATTTTTTTCACCTCAATGTCCTAACTATTAATTTTTTTCACCTCAATACCCTAACTATTTTTAGTGCCACCTCAATACCCTAGAATGCATTTTTTTTCACTTTGATACCCGCCGTCAATTTGTCATCCATTTTTGGATGAAAACATTTAAAGAGTCCATAATACCACTCACTAGCAATCAAAATTTTAAAAGCATGTCACTGGTTTTCAAAATTTCTTTTAAAAAAAATCAGTTTTTAATGTCACAAAAATGCATTCAAGGGTAGTGAGGTGCCACAAAAAATGCATTCTAGGGTAGTGAGTTGCCACAAAAGTGCATTATAGGGTAGTGAGGTGCCACAAAAAAATAGTTAGGGTAGTGAGGTGAAAAAAAAGGCATTCTAGGGTATTGAGGTGCCATTAAAAATAGTAAGGGTATTGAGGTGAAAAAAATTAATAGCTAGGGTATTGAGATGAAAATTACCTTAAAATTATATTTATATATATAGATGACATCCAATATAAAATGTCCTTATTGTGTAAACTAAGAAGCAATTTGAGTCATTGCATTCGCGAGATCAGAAGGCGCAGATCTTGCCATGTGTATGGTGGCAATTTCGTTAATAACACGAACTTTTTCTCACCTTTGACCTTACTATAGCGTATGTTGACCATGCCTGCAACGCACAAGGTACCAACACCCTATGTATGCAAGGTACAAGCACTCGTATATGTAAGGTACCAACTCTTTGCATGTAGTATCAACACTCTATATATAGGCAGAGTTTTAAAAAATGTTAGGCGTTAGTAGGACGGTTAAAGCTTTCGGGGATTAATCGGAGAGTAACCAAAGATTAATCGGATTTGATTATTCTGTTTTTTTTTTAATTTCTTAAAATATATTTTATTATATGTATGAACAAAATATAAATTTTATATGACAAAATAGTAACAAACATTTAAAAAATACAAAAAATATATATATTTGTTACATACTTATCTTGAAATGACAAAATAATTTAAATAAACAACATTAATATCCTTATATATAATCTAAAACTAGTAATAAAAATTGAAAATTAATATGATATTTTCCTAAAAAAATGTCAATAAACAGGTAAACAGCATTAACATCCACAATTACCTAAGTTGTAATGTAAGTATATGTTATCTATGATTATTAATTGTAGGGAAAACTATAGATACTTACCCAAAACCATGACCATTTAACCGATGTTTATTCTGAAGTTTAAACGTAACAAATACATACCCTGAAGTTTCGAAATGTAACTCAGACCCCCTTCCGTCAGTCAGGGTTAGTATTTTTTTTGTTAAATGACGGAAATACCCTCAACTATCTTTCAATATTACAACCTTTTTTTCAAATATTTATGAAAATGACATTAGTTATTTACGGAAATGCCATTATGACTAAATTATTTAATCTATTCTATTTAATTATATATTTTTATTTTATTAATTAGTTAATTAATTTTTTAAACCTTTCATCTTCTTAAACCTATCTACATCTTAAACCTATCCACAAAAAAATCAGATCTGAATTTGAGGAGAGAGGGAGACGAGGTGAGGAGCTCCAGTCCCACGCCGGCCGGTTTCATGGGAGACGAGGTGAGGAGCTCCAGTCCCACGCCGGCCGGTTTCATGGGAGACGAGGCGAGGAGCTCGGCCGATTTCTTCCACAATTGCAGAGCTTCTTCATCTATTCGCGAATTAGATCGGGGGGTAGTGGGAGGAACCGGAGGTGAGGAGCTCCCATCGAAGAGGAAGAAGACTCACCGGAGCCATGGTAAGCTCCGCGACACCGGAGCCACAGTAAGCTCGGAAGCTGCCCATCGGAGAGGAAGAAGACGCAGCGCATGAGCTTCCTGCTTTTGATTTCCATATCTGAATTTGATTTTTAGATCTGATTTTGATTTTGATTTTTAGATCTGATTTTGGGTTTCTGATTTTTTGTATACTGGTTCTGATTCATGGAAAGATGAATGGTCTTGTATTTTTTTGAATTCATCTCAATGTTTGCAACCATCTCAATTGTTAAATTCATCCGATTCATCTCAAATAGATGATAATATAAACATTTAATAAAAGTAAAACTGTTTTATTAGTAATAAAACTGATTTTTAAGAAATAATTAATTAAAACTGATTTATTAATTAAGAAATGATTTAATAATTAATTAAAACTGGTTTATTAATAATAAAACTGTTTTATCAGTAATAAAACTGATTTTTAAAATTGAAATTTGATTTTTTAAAATAATAAAAACTAATTTATTAACAATAAAAATATTTTTAAATAATAAAAACTAATTTATTAACAATAAAACTGATTTATTAAAATTGAAATTTGATTTTTCAAATAATAAAATTATTTTTTAAACGATAAAAACTAATTTATTAATAAAAAATTATTTGTAATAAAATAGGTTTAGGTATATATTTAGTTGTTTATTATTTTTTTTATATATTTATGTTTGATTAAAAGAATATAAAAAATGAACAGGGTTAAGGGCATTTTGGGCATTTTTGAAAAAGTGAACAGTAAACTGACTGAGCTGACTGACGGAAGGGGGTCTGAGTTACATTTCGAAACTTCAGGGTATGTATTTGTTACGTTTAAACTTCAGAGTAAACATCGGTTAAATGACCATGGTTTGGGATAGGTATCCGTAGTTTTCCCTTAATTTTAAGGGATAATTCCATTTTAGTACCCTTAAATTTTCGGATTTCGTTTTTAGTACTCTAAATGTTTTTTGTGCCACTTCAGTATCCTAAATCTTTGTTTATTCCAGTTTAGTACCCGCCGTTAACTTTCCATCCATTTTTGGATGGAAAAACATCATGTGCCTTGCACATGACCCTATCTTTTATAATGATACCAAAACTACCCTTAGGTAGTTTAAAAAAATTGAATTTTTGAAAAATAAAAATGATTTTTTATAAATAAAAACTGACTTTTGATTTTTATTTTCATATATAAATTAATTTTTAAATAAAAACTTATTTTTTAAAACAGTAAATTGATTTTTTTAAAATTAAAATATAATTTTTATTAAAAAACATTATTTTTATATATATAAAAAATTAAATTCAAAGGCAAATTTTTGAAAATTTGATGTAACATGAGGGGTATTTTGGACATTTTATGTTCATTGGATGGAAAGTTAACAGCATTGGATGAAAAATCAGACGTTGGGTACGAAACTGGAATAAACAAAGATTTAGGGTACTGAAGTGGCACAAAAAACATTTAGGGTACTAAAAACGAAATCCGAAAGTTTTAGGGTACTAAAATGGAATTATCCCTTAATTTTATAAATAAAAATTACATATATTTAATAATAATAATAATAATATGAAGTATATAAAACAATTAATAACAATTATTTAAGATAAAATCAGAAAAATCGGATAATTGTTGTAAATATCCCCGCCTAGGCACCGATTAATCCCCGCCTAAGTGTGAATTGAGCCGATTTTTTCAAATTCGTCTAGAGCCGCCCGACTTATTAAATCGGATTAGTGTTCTAAAAATTACCGCCTAGACACCAATTAATCCCCGCCTAGGCCCGACTTTTAGAACACTATATATAAGTACCAATAGTAAGGTACCAACACCCTTTGTATGCAAGGTACCAACACTTGTATGTGTAAGGTACCAGGCTTATTACGTGTAAGGTACTAACACTTTTCATGCAGTATCAACACTCTATATATAGTATCAATACTCTCTATGTGGTATCAGCACTCTATATATAGGTATCAATACTAAGGTACTAGCACTTTGCATGGAGTATCAACACTTTGTTATGTAAGGTACCAGCACTTTGTTATGTAGGGTACCAACACTTTCTATGTAAGGTACCAACACATTTTGTGTATGAGCGTGTGGTCAACCGCGTTACATTAACGGCCAATATGCGTGAAAAAGGACACATGTCGGCATCTTGTGCGCTCCGATGACGTCAACACGCACACATCCTATGCCTCATGTTCGTTCTTAGTTTGTAATAAAGTGCAATTTTCATTTGATATCAAACCTATATATTATTGTAGAGCTAGTGTTGGAGATCCACATAAAATATGAAAATCGATTCACATAGAGACTTGTAGTCCGCATTATTTGTTTTTCAGTGATGTCGTGTCGTTGACATGAAATATTATTGTAGTAATTGATCTCCTGGAATACTGCTAAAAGATAATCATATTGCTTATTGCAAGTAATTAGTTTGATCAATTAGTGATATGAGATTGAAAGTGATAGGGGAGATGCTCACAATGCTCCTCTTATTGGTAGGAAAGGGATGGAGTTGGCTTAACTAAGCCGTAATATAAACTTATCATAATAAGAAATTAAAATAATAAATGAAAGGAATCACAATTTCTATCACAACACTTCATATATAAATAATTATAGATAGTTAGATATGAAGATGTATGGTATTTACTAGAAGTTATGAATCATATGATACATAAGATTCAAATGCCATAATAATTTGAATTTTCTCAAAAGTTTCAAAATGTCCTAATCATTTCACATTTCACAAAACAACAAAAAGCTATTGGATACTAGGCAATTTGTTGCTTGTCAAGTTTGTATAGGCAATGTCAACTTGCGTTGCTTATCTACTTACCCTTAAAGTGTCACCTCGTTCAATCACTTCATGTCTAATCCAAAATCCTATCTCACTTTACAAAATAGTGAAAAAGGTAAATTATAATATCTACCATAAACTTGTAGCGTTTAATCAATATCTACCATAATTTTTTTTAACTGATACATACTAGATGTTTAGTTATATAACAAATATCCCAAATTGTTAGCTAAAATGACGAAAATGCCCTTAGTGGTTTTTTAAATATATATTTTAAATAAAACTGAAGTGATTTAATAAGTAAATATATATAACAAAAATGATTTTTTAAAATAATTAGTGAAGTGTAGTTGAGGGTATTTTCGTCATTTTAGCTGACGGCTTGGGCTATTTGTTATATAACTAAACATATGAGTATGTATCAATTAAAAAAACTTTAGGGTAAGTATCAGTTAAACGCTACAAGTTTGGGATAGGTATTTGTAATTTACCCTAGTGAAAATGATAATTTTCGCATTCTATAGTTTCACACAGATGTATACCCAGAATTCCTTTTCACAAAAAATATTTAGATCTTTGCACCTTATCTTTTTTGTCTCCCTCTAATACCCAGGATTTTTGTTGGCTTTAGGTTTTATTAGTTAAGTTATGAATATATGGCGATCCAGCTTTTTTGGGTTGGGGTTCAATCATTTGGACCAATAACTATGATTCCACTCAAAATCTAAACGAATGTTACTCTCACGAACACATATGATATAACTAATTATTCTTATAAAAAAAAAGTCTAATTTAACCTCATTTTTGCGAGAAAATATAAAATGGATATCGAAATCAAGAAGCTCCATTGATTCATGTTCGTCGAAAATAGATATATGTAACAAAGCCGCACGCTTATCAGAAAACTAAAACAAGTCTGATAGAAAGGGTAAATACTTGGAGAGGAGAGAATAGACAAGCATTTAAAATTTTGGTATTCAATAGTCATTTTGAATATTAAAATTTTAATCAGCATCGTCCCAAACCTCGATTCTTTTTTTAAAAACCCTAGGGGCTGCTATGCGTAGCCTCCTCCCCCTTCCCCCTTCTTCTCCACCATTGAAGCCTCTACCTTCAAGCTTTCCACACACCTCTTCTGAGGTACCGACTCACCCTTTCTAGGGTTACAGCCGTCGCCGTCGTCGCCGCCGCAGCTTCACCGCCATCCACCGTCCCTCCTTAATCGTTTGAAGCTCCTTCTCCCTCGTGCTAGTTCTCTCTGCGCGCAGCCTCTCCCCACCCTCCTCCATGGCAGTTCCATGCCTCCACCATCGAAGCCCCGACTTCAAGGTTCTCCACTACGTACATGTGAGATCCTGTCTACCTGGCTTAGGGTCCGTCGCTGCCGTCATCGCCGTCCATTGCCGCCCACCAGCCGCTCTTTCACCCCGCGTCCTGATTCCCGGACGTCTCGCAACCACCGTGGCCCTCCTGCCACTCTCCGGGCTACGGGCTCCATGCGTCGTGCCACCTATCGTCGGTATGGGTTCGTTCCCTCGACGGACCTGGGATCCGGGAGAAAGGATGATAAGACGGGGTCTGCCTCCACGACACCCGAAGCCGGGACCTTCGATCTCGAACAAACCGCTGCAGATCGAATCGATGTTCTCGCCTTCTGTACTACTTCGAACGAGCATGGCGAATCAAGATGAAGAATTGACGATACCGGATCGCTCCAATGGCACGGGGCCTAGAAGACCTGGCATCACAGTTTTGGTAGTCTGCTCTCTCGATCGTGTGCTAATTTCTTTTCCTGTTTTAGGATGAATAAGTTATTGGTTATTCACTGTGCTAGGTCGATTAACCGTTTGGGACTGTGCTAGGTGGAATAAGTTTAGGACTTTGGTTTATTATTTCCTTGTAACGTATGTTGGAACGATGGTAGGGAGTTGTCTTGAGTTGTTGCCCACGAGTTCAAGTGGGCTAATATTATGGGTCCATGAGCGCCGGACTTGCTACGGTCGGCCCGGACAAATATCTGGAACCCGAGGCGGTCACGCCTTATCCTGTTTGATTGCCTTTTGGCATTAATGAAATCTCCGGTTACCCGTTTAAAAAAAAACCTTGATTCTTTTTAAAATTTAAGACTTTAAGGAATGCATGTGTAAAATATATGAAATATAATATAATTACATATAAATATCTATATTTTAAATTTAAATAAAAATTTAAATATTTAAATATTTGATATATCTAAAACAAATATATGATATAAAAACAAATATTAAGATGGTTACATCACCGGGTGTAGTAGAAAAATACTATATTGATAATGATTTTTTTTTCATGGGAGGATCCAAAAAATTGATTAGTGTCTCAAAGCTATAATGTAATTTAGTGCTCTTTTGTATCCTCTTTTAATTTAGAATATTAATTTTTTATTCAACTAATATGTCTAAAAAAAGTTGTGCTTCCAGGGTTTCGTTTCTCATCCTTTTTATCTCCCATTTCTCGTCGTATTGTCGTCTGTAATTGTTTTCGTGTCAGATTTATTGGGAATCCACCTCTTCTCTTCCCATCCCTCGTTGCTCTAACTGGCCTGACCAACGTTGCCTTCGTGCTCCCCGCCTGTCATGACAAGTCACGATGCCCTCTCAGCTATCACCAGAATAGTTGCGCCATTTCCCACCCACGTGGTGCCATCCTCTCCTGTGTCATGTCGCAAGCCCCACCTCGAGGGTTTATAAAATCGGTTCGGTCGCAGAAGAAGAGAGATTGTCCACTTCTTCCTCCGCCCTCCTCACGATCAACACCATCGTTGCCTGCTCCTTCCTCCACTTTGTCGGTGCATATTAGGACCTTCCCCACCGTACCTATATTGGGTGCCATTGAGAGGCTCTCCGTGATCCCCACCATCATCGTCGTTGAGGAGCACCAGGTCAAGGATGTATTATACTCTATTCCTACTAGGATCTATTTACCCGATCGTGTGACTGACCACCTCGCTCCACCAGTGATCCGACCAATCGGGGCAAACGCTAGGCAACTGTACACGACTTGACCTACCAATTTCAATGGGTAAGAAGTATCAGAGTGTCGTCCTTGTCCCTTGGCTTGTTGGCGATGCTTCGATCACTAGGGAACTCAGTCTGGACACCTTAAACGGTCCACTATTATGCTAGTTGAAGAAGCCCTCGACAAGCCTCCATGACGGTCTCACCGGAATTATGCCCGGGATCGAAGACGCCTCCATTCGGAACAAAGCCATAAACATATGTCGTAGGCCACTCCCACTGATATCGACCGCTCCGGATAAAAGAAGAATGCTGAGGGCCTCCCGAATAGTCTTTTGGTTGGCCCCGCCTCATTAGGACATAAGACCAGGATCGTAACCCAATATTTCCTACCTACCACGATAGCACGTCTGCGGTGCTGAAACCACATGTGCATAAGCTCGTTACCACCGCCTCACATCCCGGAGGCCATATGACCAAGTGAACTTGGTGCAACATAAGATCTCCTACCTAACTAGGAGAACCTTCTCATGTGCTCCTGGCACGTGCACGTGCCAAGGGATAGGGTATCAACTTACCTAGGAATCTCATAAGTGAGGACTACACAACTTCCTATTGCCCAGGGAAATAAGAGGGTCACCGAGCATCAAGGCATGTATAAGGATGCACGCCTCGCCCTGCCAACGTTGGTGCAAGTCCAATGCCCCTTTCCCCCATTATCATGAGTTCTCCCTAGTTGCCCATTATCCCCTCATACATCCATGATCTTTCGTTACAGACAATTTTAGGTCGAGTCAGATAATGAATAGTATGCGCTATAGTTGAGTATCCATTCGTGTGGAGATGATCCACTGTTAGCTCGTTCTTGTATTAGCCGAGTATCTTGTTATAGGGTTAACGAATGACACCTACAGGTCACGACTTAAGTCTCACCCTTTTATTTTGTTCATTATGTTGCTCTTCACCTTTGTGTTGTTATCTTTTTGGTCTTATGTTTGTAAACCTTTTTTGTTTAATAAAATTTCCCATATGGTAAAAAAAAAGGAATATTAAATTTTTTTATCACCATCATCACAAGCCCCGAATAAAATTTTAAAGGTTCAGACTTTAAGGTATCTATGTGTAAAATACATGGAATATAATATAATTATATATAAATTTCTATTTTAATCCAAGTAAAACATCAAAAATTCAAATATTTGATATATATATAAAACAAATAATAATATTGTTATATCAACGGTTGTAGTAGAAAAATACTACATTGATAATGATTTTTTTTCATGGGAGGACCCCCAAAAAGTTGAGTAGTGTCTCAAAACTAGAATACAATTCAGTATACCCGTTACAATAAATCATGATAACGTGGGGATATACATACAATGTGTTGTCTAGATTGCTCAGTAGGCAGCGGTGTTCGTAAACCTCTTAATAAATTCGAGTTTGACGGCCCCAATATATCATACTGATAGTACAATCTTGCAAATGCCTCATATAGGTTGGTGACCCGGGAGCACCATGTTCAGGCCCTCCACCGCCACACCCTGATCGTGGAGACACAAAAAATCCCACGCTGATTGATCCACATATGGTAATAATGAACAATTAACATTGACGATCATCCATCCCAATGATGGTGGCTCCCAAGCGAGTGGAGTTTGGCAAAGGATTGTCAGTGTCAGACCCCTATACTTGAAGTTTGCTTCCGCCCATGCAAAAAATGGCTCTCTTCTCCGTTTTTAAAAATATATTTCGGGCCTTCTAAACCTCCCATAACATCATAGTTATTTCAATCCGTTGTGAAACGAACTTGAGCGTTAGAATCGAGTCCCACCACTTCAAGAAGACTGTTTTAAGAAGATACAATGACCTGAAAGTTGTTATGTTCCAACAATCTTGAGCAAGCGGGAATTGAAAGAAAAGGTGTGACGTCGTTTTCAGGACTGTGACATATTGAGTAGGTAGGTGAGACCGACACAAATGTAGACCGGATGATCGTTGCCACTTGGAGGTATCGGATAAAGCCAGTCATAGTATAAATATATTATTTTAGAAATAGATCAACCAAAAACCGTTGAACAAACAAATCCATTAGAGTTATTGACATTTTTATTGTTCACACATTTAATTGGTATGGTGACTAGGATGATTTGTGATGCAAACCTTTGAAACTGAGAGATAATCACATCAAGGGGATCATGTATATGGATCATAGTTTGCAAAAGTGTTGAGTGGATGTTGACTGGATAATTAATTATGTTTTTTTTCTTATGATTTTATTAAATTCAGATTTAAAATAGTAAATACTAAATAAAATTGATAAAATTAATTAATAAATAAATTAATTAACTAAAATGAAAAAATAATTCATAAATAAAATTAATTAACTAAAATGGATAATTAAACTTGAAATTTCATTACTTCTCAAAATAGTATATCAAACTATAATGCTTTTGGTACATTAAATTTATTAAATAATCTCTCTTCGTACATTTTTGATCGAAATAAATGTGGAAAATTGGAGAGAATTTTGAGAGAAATGTTGGTGGTTCGATGAATGGGGTGAGGGCTATTTATAGGTAGGGAAAATGTTTTTTGTATTTTTAAATTGTATTTATTTTGATTTAAAAAAATATATGTATAGCCATTTTTTTGCTTCAGCTGGGCCATGTGTCGCATGATCATTGGCCACCAACGAACCACGCACCCCGACTCAGCAACCCATAATTATGGTTCGCGAGTCGGACCATGACTCGTGAGTTTGTGGTTCGCAAATCATGCACACCACCTACGAATCGCGAACTACAAACTCACGATTCACGAGTCGTGATCCACATGTATGGTGCACACGATGCACATGCTCTTAGACTATCCACATTGGAATTAGACCGCTTCGGTCTAATTCCGGTCTAATTAGGTCATATTTGTGAAAAAGTGAAGGGAGATTAGAATAAAAATAAAAAATATTTTCAAATCGACGTGTTTATCAAAACGCAAGACGACCCGACCCGACCAAAATATATTTATTAATATTTCTCGTAAGCTTGAATAGGAGTACAACACAATACGATCTCCATGTAGGACTCTTGGACGTTGAGTAATGGGTCTGGGTGGTGTAATATGAGGGACGACTTCAAACTGTTTTCTCAGTTGTTCATAATTAAAGATGGAAGGAAAGTGACGAGAATTCGCTAATTTCATTACTATAAGACCACAACAAGTCCTATCACGAGACCATGTAGAGACGGTCACGGGACAAAACTAATTGTGTTTTGTAGCAATGTCATCAAGGAACGAACACCACTCATCATTTTTTTGTTGTTGTGGACAACTCAGGTACAATTTTAACTCGTCTTGCACATTACACCTCCAAAAACAATTACAGGTCCTCCGTCGTCCCTTGCTCCGTCGTCCTTTATTGCCAAAGGTTGGCCGTCTTGTATTGTGCGATGATGACCTTCGGCTATTTCTTGGGATGGCAATTGTTTCCACATCTCCAACCTCTATTTCAGCTCCTCCACCTTCCCCGGGTTCGCGATCCTCTACTGCCAAAGTTTGGCCATCTTGTATTGTGCGATAACGACCTTATTTTTTCCAACTCCTTGGCAACTCACTTGCTCTCTTTGATTACGGTTGTGTCTATGACTGAATCCAACTTGGATGGTCTCGCACAAGAATCCACTAATGCTACCAGACGAATTCGTATTCGTATCTGTCGGCATACACCTCCTCAGCAATGTCCATCACCTGCGCATCGAACCAACCGGGTTGGTAAATGCGCTTCATCTGCCACCAGTACTCATTGAAGATCTTCACCTTTCGATTGACGACGGTCCAATGATAGTTGCAGTTCTCGACGGACCGCTAAGTCGTGAGGGGTTGGCGGGTCACGTGGGCAAGCTCCCCCCATATGGCATCCATAAACGCATCGTCAGATTGGTCACGACCTTGCTCCGCCTGTCTGAGCCAGGCACACACCAATGCGGACTCCTCAGGTCGACTCCATTTTCGGAACATGCATAACATTCTCGGCGAGTTGACGTTCATCCGTGCGTATAAGACCATCGACAAGATTTGAGTTCCCAGTTCTGGCTGGCCGTCGTATGGGGGGTCGAGCTCGACCCCGTCACCATAGAAGATCCTTTGAGAGGATTGTTGTCGGCCATTAGAGGATACTCAGATGAAGAATACACGAGAAGTGGACAAGAGGCAGTGACGAGGTAAGGCCGGTAGGGAAACAGTGGTGGCACAACTTTGGTGGAGAAAAAATGTCGACGTTCCGGGTGAAAATGTGGTGGCGGAAATGTCGGAGGCTTGGAAACGTGAGGTAGAGAAACAGGTGTAAAAGAAGTAGTGAGGAAGACGAAGAAACGGGTACAGAAGAAGTAGTAAGGAAGAAGAAGCGTTTAGTCCATTTAAGCCCTATTGTGCCACACGACACACTCTGGTTCATTGGTCACGATACGTCTGGGCCCCGAATCTGTCGATTGGACGGGTCCCTGAGTCTACAAGACCCTCGATGTCGAATTTGCGCTTTCACAGATTCGACACAAACCTGACTCGGATTCGACACAGATTTCGAATAGGAAAAAAGATGGCGCTAGGAGATAGGGAAGAGAAGCCGATGACTTCGATTGCGACGACTGTTTAAGGGCCGGAGAACGGCAATGGAGGACAGACATGGACTCCGGGCTTTAAGGAGGTACTGCTTGCCAGAAGGGAGCAAGCTGTTCAGAGAAGAGAAGTGGGGATTTTCGGTTCTACGAAAATCTTCGTGTGCAACCTACCATAGAACACTTCAGAATCGTGGCTAAGAAGTGTGTTTGGTCGGTGGGGGAGGTTGCTTAGTGCGGAACCGGTGAGAAGGCCAAACAAGAGAGGGCAATATTTTGGCTTCCTGACTGTTAGATCGAAGGAGGAGGCGGAGAAGATGGTGGAGAATACGAATGAGTTCAGAGTGAGAGGGTATGTTTTCTTCGTGACTTTGGCTTGGGTCGATGGTGAAATTCAGAAACAATCTCGACCAAAGACTTGGGTGGTGAAGGAGAATGTTACTCAAGAGCAAAGGGGTGGACCAGATATTTTACTCAAGGAGAAGGCAGAAGTAGCAGTATAGGGTAAGCAGGCAGTTCAAGGGGAATCGGTGAATGTTGATAAAATTTTGGCAAGTTCAGGTAGGATCGGAGTGACATTGACGGCCTGTAGTCTTGATCTGCTGGAGAATGCGATGTTGAGAGAAAGAGTGTGGTCCTTAGAAGTTAGGAGATTTGGGAATCGAGTTTGTCTCATCAATCAGTCTGAAGAAGAGGCTTTGGCATATTTAAATTGGATTAAGCCTTGGGTGAAATTGGTAGATACACCCGGTTCAAATTGTTTGCAGGGAGGATCCTTTCAATGGGTGTGTCTTTGACTAAAGCAAACGTGGCCAATCTCTTAGACGGCGTTGTGAAGATACTTTATATTCATGATAATTTTAATCGAAGCTTTGACAAAGTTTGGGTGTTGATGAAGGAATTCACTGCCAAGCATTTGGATTTGATTATAGACAGTGTGAAGTATCAGGTGATGATCAATATGGTTAATGCAAACCAGGTGCCCGCTATCCATGTCGCGAAGGAGGAGACGTTATCGGAGACGTCCGATTTTGTAGAGAAGGAGATGTCGTCGGAGGGGAGCTCCGATAACTCTCAACTACTAGAAAAGGAAAGTGCCAATCAATTACCCAGCAAATCAGGCGAGATGGAGAGATAGATTGAAAAAGATTTAGTGACATGCTGTGTAGAAAAATACGATCCGAGTATGAATCAAAGCACGAAAGGAAATTTTTTTCTGTAACGCCCAGTCTTAGCAGAAACAGAGAGGAGGAAGACGTGGATAATCAAGATTTATTTTTGGCAACATCAGATGTTGCCTCAATGGGGCTAGGAGATCAAGGCGAGGATCACGCGATGATAGAAGAGGAAGGTCGTGTCATTAGTGGGAGAAACAAAAGCAGTATATGTCGACACGATCAAAAAGTCGGGAATCGAAACGTAGTGACCAAGGAAAAGGAGCGGGAGTAGAGGGATATGGCTCTCTGACTGTTGGAAACAGGGTTGGGCCTCAGGCAGCGGGTCGGTTTATTTGAAAAGCTATAGCCAAAGACTAATTAATGATCGATCAATTACAAAACTTACATACAGAAGTGAACAAAAGACTAGAATTTGAAGAAGAGTCGGAGGAGGAAGAGTGAGGGTCCTAACCCTTCTTTGTCAGCCTAATTATTAACAATGAAATTCCTCTCATGTTGAGAGGAATGAACTCTTCCCAGAAGAGGAGGAGTTTGAAGGAGCTGGTAATAAAAGAGAAGGCTCAGTTTGTTTTCAGGACACAAAATTGCCTTTTGTTCAGTAAAAAACTATGAGGGAATGTGGTTTTGGGGCTGGCTAGAGATGGGAGGAAGTGCATGCTAATGGTGCATCAGGTGATGTTGTTCTATTGTGGCTTACTAGTCTCTTTCATGTGTCGAGGGTCAATTTTTTACCAAACGTTATTTTATGGTCGGGTGAGTTTGGTTCAGAAAAATTGAATTTATCTGTGGTAAACGTTTATGCACTTTGTGACGATTGAGCAAGGGCTGGTTTGTGGGATCAGATAGTTGGGATGCATGGTACTCTGGAGGAGCCCTTGATTGTAGGAGGAGACTTTAATGCGACCCTTTGTCAAGGGGAAAGAAGAAGGGGCAATACCCATGGAAGAAGTACCAGAGATTTCATTGAGTTTGCTCGGAATTTAGAAGTGGAGGATTTACCAATGCTGGGAGGAAATTATACCTGGTATGGGACGGGCTCGTCAGCCTCTCGGCTCGATCGATTCCTAGTCTCACCAGGGGCGACGGCTATGTTGGGAAACCTGAAACAAAGTGGGAAACTGAGAACGATTTTAGATCATAAACCAATTTGCTTGGAAGTCGAGGACGTCAAACCTGAAAGAAGTGGTTTGAAGTGTTGTTGAAGAAAAAGGTGATTTTCTCGGATTGGGCCTCAAAGCCTACGGCTTGTTTAAAGGGGAGGGAGGTTCGCAACTTAGTGTGATGTTTCTTTTGTTCCATAAGTATTGGCTTGTTTTTAGGCTTTGGGTTTGTTTTATTGAGATCCATAGATTAATTTTCTTCTTGTAACCTTGGGTTGAGTGACTTAATAATATCTTTTCGCCTTTAAAAAAAAATCAGATTCGACGTGCAAACGATTCGTCGTTTTGACGCTATTATGAATAGCCTTGGAGAAAAGTTTTCAACACCGATCCATGTCGATACCCGAATAGTAATCCACATACCTTAACCCCAACTTTGTGTACTGATTCAACATTACTATCCTACAATTCAACCCAAGCTTAGGTGTAACACGATGCACCATAAAATCCACAACTAGGTCCCACATAGCTGTGATCGACATGTATCCCTGAATGATAAAACGGATACATGAAACGGTGGGTCCTACAAGGTTGGTCGATCTTGACCGCCCATCACAAGCAGACAGTTTCACCATCTTCTCGATTCCAAGAATATCGACACATACGGAACTGGAAGCTTTGTCCCACACACGTGTCAGGTCCCTTCAACCAGCAACGCCCATGTGTTAGCCTTGCGTGGACGCCGAAGCAGCCTCGGCTTCACGAAACTAAAACGACAGCGTAACCGTCACGTGTTCCGGGCGTGCCTCCCGGACCAACTGTTGATGCGCGTTCGTGGGGTCTTCACGCGCACTCCGTCCGATCTTCACGTGCAGCGCTTAATCGCAGCCGCACATCTCTCAGGCGCATAAATCATCGACACGTGTGAGTCGGACACGTGTCGGTAAAGTAGCGGCTAATATTATTATAATCTTATCTGATTCCTAGCTTTATATAACGAAGAGCTCCTCCTCTGAAATCAGCGAAAAAGGCTCTATTCAAACTCAAAACTCGAACTTAGTTTCATTTCAAAGACCAAAAAAAGCTGAAACACAGGAAGCCCCTATTTTCTCATCCAAAATTCGGTCACCGTCTAGAATGGCTCTGAACATGACTCACCAGATCAGTACCTTGGCTGGACCGCCGATATCAATCGACGCCGGGGAGTCGTCAGCGGCGGTGAGCGCAGTATCGGTCTGGAAGTCTCCGGCCACGGGGATCCGGTGCGCGGTCCAGAAATCGGAGGCGGTGACTCCGCCGCTGAGCCCGCGCCGCTCGCCGATCCTCAACGGGATTCGGCCGGATCTGTCGGTGGCGTGCAGGGCGTTCGCGACGGAGATGGAGTTAGGGGAGCCGGCGGTGGAGCTGGACGCCTCGATGAGAGAGCACCGACTGGTAACGCCGGTTGGGCACGAGAAGGGGAAGGGGGTTCCGGTGTACGTGATGATGCCGCTGGACAGCGTCACGATGGGGAACACGGTGAATCGGAGGAAGGCGATGAGCGTGAGTCTGCAGGCGCTGAAGAGCGCCGGCGTGGAGGGCATCATGATGGACGTTTGGTGGGGGCTTGTGGAGAGGGACGCGCCCGGCGCGTACAACTGGGGAGGCTACGCCGAGCTGCTGGAGATGGCCAAGAAGCACGGCCTCAAGGTGCAGGCTGTCATGTCGTTTCACCAGTGCGGCGGTAACGTCGGCGATTCTGCCAAGTGCGTATACTCCTTTTACCCTTTTCAATCCTAATTTTTGATTATGCAATTGCGTAAGGACTTTATTTTGTTATTCTTTCGTGCACGCGCTTCCGTGGAGCGTGGGGCCAGGTCACGTGTAGTTCTAGAACTGCCAGAAAAGTCACTTGGCCTTTTCCCAAAATGAAAAGGGTGATAAGGAGTTTAGATCTTGTGGCAATTGGCAAGTGAGGTTTCACACAAGTCATGTGTGTGGCTATAATGAAACCATACCAATGCTACCTTTGGTTTAGGAATATTCTAGATGGGTTTAGATTTAGCCTCCTCCCTAATTAAGTTAATAATAATCATATAATTATGATGCTTATATTTGTTATGGATGGAATTGTGCAGTAGTGACTTTCTAATTGGGTTAGATCATATTGTGCAGTTTGTCAAGTTTAAGCACTATATGCTATGTTTTAACAACAGATGATTTGTTACTCTGCAGCATTCCTTTGCCCAAATGGGTGGTGGAGGAGATGAACAAGGATCCAGACCTTGCATACACTGACCAGTGGGGTAGGAGGAATTTTGAATATCTATCCCTTGGTTGTGACACCCTTCCTGTTCTCCAGGGACGGTCACCCGTTCAGTGTTATGGCGACTTCATGCGTGCCTTCAGAGACAACTTTCAACACCTTCTTGGTGACACCATTGTCGTAAGTTTCCATACATTGCTAAAGCTTTGCTCGCATGCAATTTATTTTTGACTAATTTGGTCTATATGCTATGGATGTCCGTGTACAATCTTGTTGGTCAAGACTTGCTGTTAAGTGATCTGAATATTTATGTACAAGTCCTTTACAGGGATATGGGTATGGAAACTTCCAATTTGAGTTGCACTAGCTAGTAAAGCTAGGATTAAGTCTTTTTTTTGCAGCTATTCAACAAGATAGGATTTATATTGTATTATTTTGGAATATACTGAATATTAGATTCTTTGTTTTCTTAAATGAGCTGTGTGACCCTTCAGTGTTGCTGAATATGTCATATTCCCTGCATAGATTATGCCTGTCAGTGTGACTGGTCAAGAAAGTTTCTTTGTTGCTAAATATTTTATGTATGCATTCAGGAAATACAAGTTGGTATGGGCCCAGCTGGTGAACTTCGCTATCCGTCGTACCCCGAGCAAAACGGGACTTGGAAGTTCCCTGGAATTGGAGCTTTCCAGTGTTATGATAAGGTAAGGATACTCTTCCTTTTTCTTACCATTTCTGTCTTCTCTAAATTCTTTTTCTAGAGCTTACTACTTGTACCCCATGCACTTACTTGTTATGTTAAAAACATTGCAGTACATGCTCAGCAGCTTAGGGGCTGCAGCAGAAGCTGCTGGTAAGCCTGAATGGGGAACCACTGGGCCTAGAGATGCCGGTGAGTACAACAACTGGCCAGAGGATACTCAGTTTTTCCGCAAAGAGGGAGGTGGTTGGACTTGCCCCTATGGCGAATTCTTTTTAACCTGGTATTCTCAGATGCTCTTAGACCATGGTGAGAGGATACTATCATCAGCTGCATCAACCTTTAAAGATACAGGTGTCAAGATCTCTGTAAAGGTTGCCGGTATCCACTGGCATTATGGGACTCGCTCTCATGCCCCTGAGCTTACAGCAGGGTATTATAACACAAGGTTCCGAGATGGGTATCTTCCTATTGCCCAGATGTTAGCACGCCACGGTGCCATATTCAACTTCACTTGCATAGAGATGCGTGATCACGAGCAGCCACAGGATGCTCTTTGTTCCCCTGAGAAGCTAGTCAAGCAAGTAACTAAGGCCACTCAGGCAGCAGGAGTTCCCCTTGCTGGTGAAAATGCATTGCCAAGATATGATGAGTGTGCACACGAGCAGATACTCCTGGCATCATCTCTAGCAGATGACAAAGAGATGTGTGCATTCACATACTTGAGGATGAATCCGGACTTGTTCCATCCGGATAACTGGAGGCGCTTTGTATCCTTTGTGAAGGCAATGAAAGAAGGGAAAGATGGTCACCGATGTAGGGAGCAGCTGGAGAGGGAAGCTGAACATTTTGTGCATGTTTCACGCCCTTTCGTGCAGGAAGCTGCGGTTGCTCTCACGCATTAGGGCCAAAGCCTCCAGTTTAGGAAGCTTGTATGGTCTGTAATATATAGGGTAAGTGTGGTTAGTTAAGGGTTTGCGTCATGACAATAATGGGTTGAGATACAGGGTTGTTGTATTATGACACTAGTGGTGTCTGCATTCCTGTCTTTCTGTGGCTGGTTTTATTATGCAGTGGCTATGGAAATTACCCAACCTTGAGGGGGTTTATAGTTGAATACTCTGAAAGTTTTTTTTTCAGTCTTGAGTGATATGATAAAGGTATATAAATTTAGTACTTGCCACTTGTGAAAAATCTCAATGACAGTGTCTGTTTGATTTCTTCAAATCGCATCACCTGAGCTTTTGCTTGAATAACAGGTGCTTGTTGGGTATTGTTACAGTTATTCCCCAACTCTCCAACCACAACCACGTGATACAGGCCACTCAAACTCTGTCAAACAAACTTTAATTAATTAATAATATTAGGTTATTAGGTGCGGGCATCGTGCGATACACGGTGAAAGTTATAATAAATGTGTGTGAGAAGTTTCATGTTGTTGAAGTGAAAGTTATAATAAATGTGTGTGAGAAGCTTCATGTTGTTGAAGGTGGTGAGAACGGTGTACGTGTGTGAGAAGCTTCATGTTGTTGAAGGTGGTGAGAACGGTGTACGATTATATGTAATACGGTAAACATGGGATGAACGATAAAAAAACACAGTTGTGTTGGTAATGAAAGGTCGAGTGATATTCGCATTCTGGAACGACACATTTTTGAAAATTACCGATGGTCATACATTGATCTTATATACAAAAATAAACATGTTGAATATCATTAGATGAAAAGAATTATGTAATAGGATATTAGATATCTAATTCTATTTTTATATGAAACTGTAAATTTGATTTACATAGGTGAGAGTATCGTGCGATACGTGATGTTTGGTGTAAGGACCGGTATATGAAATCTAACCGTTAACGTTGTATGTGTAAAGATTGGTTTGGAGTGATCAATATCATCTTTCGTGTAATTCAAGTTTAAACAAAAATTATTCTTTCCATGTCATTATCAAAGTTTATAACAAAAGTCAATATTACCAAGAAGGTGATTTTGATCCAATTGAGTTTAAGCTAAAAATCAATATTACCAAGAAGTTTAAACAAAAAATGATTGTTTCTATGTCACTAACTTTTTGTAACATCCAATTGAGTTCAATTATCTTAGTTGGTGATCTTATAAAATTGATTTTAATCTTTATTTTGAATATGCAATACAAGTTGTAATATTGCGTAACATCCACTATCAAGTTTTGTAATATGAGTAGTAAATTCTGTGACGTTATTTGTGAAATTATGCAATATCACTTACGAGATTCTTTCTGTAATGTTATTTATGAAATTCTGTAATATCACGTATGAGATTCTGTAACATCACTTACAACCATCTGTAACAAAAAATGGATCGAATTTTCAATCGTTGGCGTTATGGAGCTGGCGAGTAGATAACGACGACGAGGAGCTGGCGGGGAGGTGGCTGGGAGCTGGCGGGGATGGCTGGTGAGGAGCTTCTCGCTGGCGCCAACGGCTATATTATCCAAAAAAATCTAAATGCCCTATAGAACAGCCTTGACCCACTATTTGTTTTTGAAAATAACGCACAACATAAATATCCTTATCTCTAAACCTTATAAAAACCTACCCTAAATCATCTAAAATCACAAACTATCTACTCTCACTATTCATCCTTCTCACAAATCATCGTCCCGACCTACATTCTTGTTCGTCCGTCAACATGGCCAACCTACCCGACGACGTTGATTTGAATTCCATTTTGGACGAGATACTCGAAGACTGCCTGTCCACCGATGGGTGGTTGTTAGAAGACGCTTTGGTCGATTCTCCACCACGGAAGCGAAAATACATTGCACGTGACCGGGTAACCGCAAACGAACGATTAATGAAGGACTACTTAAACACCAACGTTGTGTACACGGAGGTGCATTTTCGGCGTCATTTCAGAATGCCAAAGGTTGTGTTCCTCCGTATCGTACATGCATTGGAGCAGCACGATGATTACTTCAAGTCAATGTTAGATGCATGTAACCAAGTTTCATTTTTTCCTTATCAGAAATGTACTGCCGCCATTAGGCAGTTATGTTACGGAATTGCAGCTGATGGGTTGGACGAGTACTTGAAGATAGGGGAAACAACGTCTTTGGAATGTTTGCGAAAATTTTGCAGTGGAATCAATAAAGTATTTGGTCCTACATACCGTCGTAAGCCTACACGGGCTGATATGGACCACATTTTGGCAGTTAATGAAGCGCGAGGGTTCCTGGGCATGCTTGGAAGTCTTGACTGCATGCACTAGGAGTGGAAGAATTGCCCAAAGGCACTTCGAGGATCACATTCCCAGAGGGACCACGATAATCGACCAACCGTTGTCCTCGAGGCGGTTGCTACTCGTGACTTATGGATTTGGCACTCGTTCTTCGGCATGGCGGGCTCGAACAACGATTTGACGGTGCTCAACCATTCCAAACTTTTCGCGGACATTATCAACGGTTGGCAACCACCGGTTGACTACTCGATAAATGGTAACCACTACACACTCCCGTATTATCTTGCTGATGACATATACCCTTCGTGGCCAGTTTTTGTGAAAACAATTACATTACCTCAAACTCCGAAACAGAAGAAGTATGCTGAAGTCCAAGAAGCGTGCAGGAAGGATGTGTAACGAGCTTTCGGTGTACTCCAAGCTCGGCTTCACATTATCAAGCGACTGAGCCGCTTGTGGATTCCCCAATCCATCGGTTTAGTAATGAACGCATGCATTATATTGCACAAATATGATAGTTGAGGCTGAACGTCATACCTACGACGGGTACCTTGAACAAACAGATGAAGGTGGGCCAAGTCAACCACATATTGCACGAGGAGGCTTCGTCCCGATCAATGTCATACTTGGAAACACTGTGAGGATGCAAAATGAACTCATACATTACCGGTTGAAGGACGATCTCGTCGAACACATCTGGAATAAATTTGGAGATGCCTAGCTTCTATTATCGTTCATTAGGTTTTAAGTTCAGTTCTAGTTCATTCAGTTATTGTTCTTCCGCTCTCAATAGCTTCTTCTTCAACTCAATTGTGGTACTCTTATCTGTGATGTTTATGCTTATTTGTATCATTTTATTTAAGGACTTGTTTTGTTGTTTATTTACGCTTTTTTTTATTTATATTTATGCATTTGTTGTTTATTTACACTTTTTATTTTATATTTATGCATTTTTTTTTGTTTATTTACGCTTTTTTTTATATTTATGCATTTTTTGTTTTTACATATAACATATAATTTGACGATTTACATAAAAAAATATTCAAATATTATTATTTTTTCCTTACCGTCAGCGTCTACCCGCCGGCAAAAACAACTCCACTGTAGCTCTCGCAGGCGGTGAGCTGGTTGGGAAGGAAAAAATATATTTTGTTAATCCTCCCCGCCAACGCCATCTCGCCAGTTGCCGGTGAGATGGTTGTGGATGCTCTAACTATCCAACCACATGATACATGCCACTCAAACTATGTCAAACGAACTTTAATTAATTAATAATATTAGGTGCGGGCATCGCGCGATACGCGGTGAAAGTTATAAAAATGTGTGTGAGAAGCTTCATGTTGTCGAAGGTGGTGAGAACGGTGTACGATTATATGTAATACGATAAACATGAGATGAACGATAAAAAAACACAGTTGTGTTGGTAAAGAAAGGTCGAGTGATATTCGCATTCTGGAACGACACATTTTTGAAAATTACTGACAATCATACATTGATCTTATATACAAAAATAAACGTGTTAAATATCATTAGATGAAAATACTTATGTGATAGGATATTAGATATCTAATTCTATTTTTATATGAAACTGTAAATTTGATTTACATAGGTGAGGGTATCGTGCGATACGTGATGTTTGGCGTAAGGACCGGTATATGAAATCTAACCGTTAACGTTGTATGTGTAAAGATTGGTTTGGAGTGATCAATATCATCTTTCGTCTAACTCAAGTTTAAACAAAAAGTTATTCTTTCCGTGTCATTATAAAAGTTTATAAGAGAAGTCAATATTCCCAAGAAGGTGATTTTGATCCAATTGAGTTTAAACAAAAAGTCAATATTACCAAGAAGTTTAAACAAAAAATGATTGTTTCGATGTCACTAACTTTTTGTAACATCCAATTGAGTTCAATTATCTTAGTTGGTGATCTTATAAAATTGATTTTAATCTTTATTTTGAATATGCAATACAAGTTGTAATATTGCGTAACATCCACTATCAAGTTTTGTAATATGAGTAGTAAATTCTGTAACGTTATTTATGAAATTCTGTAATATCACTTACGAGATTCTTTCTGTAATGTTATTTATGAAATTCTGTAATATCACGTATGAGATTCTGTAACATCACTTACAACCATCCGCAACAAAAAAATGGATCGAATTTTCAATTATGTAACATCGATTTTTAAATTATATAACATCGATGTTTACATTCTGTAACATCGATTTTTCAATTATGTAACATTGATTTTTAAATTTTGTAGCATCAATGTTTAAATTCTGTAACATCGATGTTTAAACTCTGTGACATCAACTATAAAGTTATGCAAAATCGTTTAGAACGAATATAGAATATTAGAACAATTCAATTCATAAGCTTTCAACTTAATTTTTTTTCAGCCCCATAGAGTTGCAACCTCCTTCCCACTTAGTGCCAATACCCGTTGGCCAACAAAGCAATCCAAAGAAGTGTATTGATAATTCATGATAATCAAAACAAAATGTTCTTGAATATACCTCGAATTTTTCTTCAATAATCAACATGGGACCAGAACGCATAGAGGGCTCCTTATCAGCAATGTTGACAAGAAAAACATCATTTGTTGGCCCAGTAAAGTTCTGATATAGTTCAGCTCGCCTAAGCAAAACATCATTTGTCTCCACAAATGCATTCGCATGCCATGGTTGTGATATCAGCACATTCGTCATTTGAATATCACTTTTGAACAATTATGCAATTCCATCCAAGAACATATCATAGCCATTGTTGGATGGACCCAAAATGAACAAGTTGTGCACCGAACATATGATTTGGTCTTGCTCCAACAATTTTCGTTCTTCTTGGCCAGATTGTTGTTGTTGCGTAGATGTCGCCTTAGGAGATCGTTGTGCAACAAACTTAGCCCAAGCTTGCTTCTCTTCTTTTAATAGTTGCTCCTTGGCCGTTAAGTCCGCCAACTTTTGGAGCATGTCTGAAATTTCCGAGAGGAGTTGCTGCTCGTCATTCCCTTCATTTGTTGGAGCTTGGTGTCGAGGTTGGTATGGCCAATATGAACAATATGAATGATATGCCATAGATAAAAAAAACCTGATTTGGAGCGTTTAGCTCTAATGCCAGATGATACAGGAACGTGGTGGTGGATGGAGAACCTTAGCTGGTCGTACAACACTTTCTAAGGTTCCGATGGATGAAGATGGAGTCGATGATGGAGATTGCTTCAAATGGTCGTACAACACTTTTTGAAGAATCGAAGTAACTAGGAGGGTAGATGGTGGATTGAATGACGCCACACTGATTATGGAAAGTCTGTGATAAGTCGAACAAACAAGCTTCAAGGCTTCGCACACAAGAAGGTTGAATGTGATAGATTCTTCCCAGAAGAAAACTCGAATTTTTATTTCATAAAACTTGGATAAACTTCTCTATTACAATCTGAATATGGACCTTTATATAGGAAAGTAACAAGATTCGAATTTAATAGCTTTGGACAACTAAATGACTCTTGGTTTATCAAAATGTTGGAAATCTGCAAATCAGCACAAATAGCTTATTAATGGTCTTGAATTCATCTCCCTTGCATTGAATAAGTGGCTGATTTGTCTTTGGAAATATGGAACAAGTTGCCTTCATTAATTCCTTGGAAAGTGCCAAAATGCCTTCATTTAATTCCTTGGAATGAGCCAAATCAGATTTGTTGGAATCTTGAACTGATTTTGAATGCCTTCTTGATTTCCATTGAGAGCTAGTTTCGATGTCCACATCAGATGGCCCGGGGAACCCACAAGTAGTAGCTTCTCCTTCTTCTACAGGAACAAAAGCCCCATATTTTTCCTATCGAAGACTCTACTGGCTACAAAAAGCTGTCTCCTCCTTTCCCGATCTCTAGGCTTTTCCAACCATATTTGTATCCTAAAAATAAATCACCAACGAGGTATAGCCATGTTTTGGGTAGTGGGTGTTGACATTGCTCAGAGGTCTGTTGACGAGCGTTTTATCGATGTGGAATTTACGGCACCTGGATATGTGGGAGTTCGGCTTATAGGGATCTATAAGGAACCACGCCGAGATCGACGACACCTGACATGGGAGTTACTTCATCGGCTTCATTAGTCTACTAGAGCGAATTGCATTGTTATGGGGGATCTTTAGTAATAATACCCCTGATCCGATCCGTCACATTTGCTGCTCCATTCTTTCCATTTCGGAAATATCCTCGTCCACCTTGTACTTAAGGGTGCCAAACATGATGGGTAGGGATCGCAAGAGTGCTATGGCTTTTCTAGGGAATCAGGCCGTGCCCGTATTATAACATGGGATGGGAAGCTTCTATTACCGGCGGGTCAAAAGGTAATGATCCGCTCTGTACTCACCTCACTCCCTGTTTAAGTGATGTCCGTTTTTAAGATCCCAACTAGTATTATAAACCGAATTCATGCTGCGCTGACTCGTTTCTGGAGGGGGAGACAAAAAGATCGCTCTCTAGTATGTTTTGATTGGGATAAGTTGTGTACTCCTAAAGAGTTAGGAGGTATGGGTTTCCGGCACCTCCAAGATGTCAACATGACACTTCTAGGTAAGAAAGCATGAGACTTTCTTCACAGACCATGTCCAATGGTGGCGAGGGTACTTAAAGCTTGGTACTATCTAAAGACAGACTTCATGAAGGCGGTAATCAAACCAAATTCCAGTTTTATCTGGAGCAGTATTTTTTCTTCGCAGGTACTTTTGCGGGGAGGTCTTCGGGTAATGATTGGTGATGGCCGCGACACCCCTATTTTGGACACACCATGGCTTCCAAGGCTAAACCCGTATATCACCTCTCTTCCGACACCTCTGATTGGTTTCTTGGTGGAGGGGCTAATGGTGCCTGATACTCAAATTTGGGACGTCCCGCTTATTCGACAACTATTTACTGAGCCGGATCAAATAAAGATTCTTCAACTTCCTCTATCAGAATATAGATCTCAGGATGAATGGTATTGGGAACATGATCCGAAGGGTTTCTACTCCACCAAATCAGGATACCGTGCTCTTGCAGATACCTGGCAAGCCGCCCGCAATTATGGAGTACAAGTCGCTTGGGCGTCCATCTAGAATATCCCTATTAAACCTCGAATCCGAAATTTTCTCTGGCGATGCTTGTTTGACACCTTACAGGTGGCTACTAATCTGCACAACCGGTTCGTCCCGGTTTCCCAAAGGTGCCCTATGTGTGATAGGGGCCGTGAGTCGGTGCTGCATTTGCTCGTCACATGCGGGTTTACAAAGGTCTATTGGGAACAATTTTGGGGTACTCTTCTAATAGGGATATTTGCGTCCTTTACAAACTAGTGGACTCAGGCTGCACAAGGTTAGACAACTACAAGGAAGGCGGAGATCCTGATTGTTTTATGGAGTATCTAGAAGGTCAGGAATGCGAAGGTCTGGGAGGATACTACCCCTGTCGCAATTTGGGTCCTATCAGATGCCGTCTCCATGTTGTCGGCCTGGAGAGAGGCCATGGCTACCAAAGGACATTCTCAGGTGTATGGGGCTCGTCTACCAAACTGGTGGAAACCCCTTGTGACTGGAACGATCGCGGTAAATGTTGATGGGGAAATTTTCCATGAGTCTGGCCAGGTAGGGTGGGGGGTAATAACTCGATTTGACACGCGGGCACCTCTATTAGTGGAAAACAGTGTCCTTTAGGGTGAGTGGTCACCTATTATAATTGAGGCCTATGCTATAGTTTCGGCCCTTCGAAATGTTACATCCTTGGGTACTGGTCCTATAGAAGTTCGGTCTAATGCTTAGCTTTTGGTGAATGATCCTCTCTGGCCCTATCCCGCTGTCTCTAGTGGGTACTATCATTTAGGATATTCGTCACCTCCTTCAAATTGAGAGACTAGATCTCACATTATTGAAAAAGAACCGCAAACAAAACTTGTAATAACCACTTCTGGTCAACGCCAGTCAAACCTGCGAAAAACGGGAAAATTTAAAATTTTTAAGATTGACACTTAATTTAACCAAAATTGACCCCGAGGGTCATACCGGACTTAAGTTGACCCCGTTATCGACCAAAATGGGTTTCGGGGGACTCAGGGCAACTTTCTGATCAATTTGGGAAATGTTGACTTTTCGTTGGAAAAGTCAACCGAGCGACGTTTTGGTCCATTCGAGGACCGTTTTGGATCCAAAAAGCTTAGTCGTCGTCGCAGTGATCTTAGTTGAGCCGTTTACTTGTAGCCCGCAAAGTTTCGTAATTTTTGGGAAAAAGTGCCCGTTCGGGGCCCAAAACGTCCGATTTTCGCGAATCTGATTGGAAAATATCAAGTAGATATTTTCCAAAAGGTGTGGGACCCACCTTGCCACTTGTCCAACAAGTGGTGGTGTTAGTTTTGGGGGGAAAATAAAGAAGACACCCTTAAGGGGTGTTCGGCCAAGCTTGTTTCAAAAGGAAAAAAAAAATAGAAAATAGAAGAGAGAAGTTAGAGAGAGAAGGAGAAGAGAGAAAAGGAGAAGAAGAAGGTTGCTAGGGTTTTGGGGCTACTATTCACGTCATCTCCACCACTTGATCATCTCAAAAGTTAGAGATTCAATCTCACCTCATCCTCCTCTTGAGTAAGCACCGAACCGATTCCCGTTTTGTTGATTTTCAAATGTTAGGGTTTGGTTAAAAATGATGTGTTAGGGTTGTATTGAGGTTGGGGAATTGTTGGAGACGTTTTGGAGGTGTTTGGAGGGGAAGGATGACGTTTTCCGGTGACCGGAGGCTCGGGAGGAGCTCCGGCCACCGTGGGTGGTGGCCGGAGCTAGGACCAGCCACCACCATGGTGGCCGAGCCCCCCTTTGAACCCTAAGGCCCACGGCCAAGTGGGTCGGGTGGGGCCCACGTGCTCGGTTGCTCGGGTTTAGTGTTCGGGTGGTTTAAAACGTTCCCCGGACCATTTATCCTTAACCAAATCGAAATTTGGAATTAAATTGGAAAAGTTGTATTTAACGGATTTTAGAAACTTTAAACGTTAATTAATTGACTCGGAAGTCGGAATTCGATCTCGTCAAGTGCATTGGGATCGTTGAACTATTCTAAGACCGTATAAACGAAAACGGGAATTTTTGGAGCCCCGGAAGGGCATTTACAAAACCCGGGCAGATTCGCCATGTCGGGCGAATCGGGCCTTTACGGGTCCTTTATAGACAATGTCGAGTAATTGGGAAGTTTGGGAGTGATCGACATTGTCAGGGTTACGTTTGGGCGTTAAGTTTATTGAATTTTCGGTTTATTTGTACTAGTTTAAAAGTGCCTTAAATTTGTGTTCTCTTAGATCGTGCTGCGGACCGAGGCAAAGGGAAACTGGGCGAGTGACTGCGATCGCGCCGAGGCTTAGTTGGGCACTTTTGGAGGACTTTTACGAGGTAGGGAAAAGTAGCCGGATCTCGGCCCTGATGAGGGAAAGTTAACAGTAGAATTGCATGTGACACCGGGGCGTCGTGGGTTGAGTAGGTTTATTTAAATATTAGAAAAACATGATACGGGAAGGTAGCGTTTATGAGAAAAGCATGTGACACTCAGAAGGGTCGTAGGAACAGAGAACTTAGCGTTATTAGAATTACTGGAGGCATATGACCATGCCCGGAGGTTGACTGTTTAATTTATGTCTTGGGAGGCCATGAGAGCTCGTGAATTATTGGTGGTGTCTTGGGTGGCCATGAGAGCCCGTATTTGATTGTTGGTGTCTTGGGTGGCCATGAGAGCCCGTGTTATTTAAATTGGTGTCTTGGGTGGCCATGAGAGCCCGTATTTGATTGTTGGTGTCTTGGGTGGCCATGAGAGCCCGTGTTATTTAAATTGGTGTCTTGGGTGGCCGTGAGAGCCCGTGTTTTACTGTTGGTGTTTTGGGGTGGCCGTGAGTGCCCGTGGGGTTGTTGAACCCGAGTCTTGACCGTTGGTGTGTCTTGAGTGGCCGTGAGTGCGCGTGGGGTTGTTGAACCAGAGTCTTGACCGTTGGTGTGTCTTGAGTGGCCCTGAGTGCCCGTGGGGTTGTTGAACCCGAGTCTTGACCGTTGGTGTGTCTTGAGTGGCCGTGAGTGCCCGTGGGGTTGTTGAACCCGAGTTCTGACTGTTGAGGTGTCTTGGGTGGCCTTGAGTGCCTGTTTGTTGAACTTGCCTGTGATTGTGATTGTGGTTACCTGAAGTTGTGAGTGTGATAGGTCGACAGCCTGATCCGACTTGGTGTCGATGAATTGCGATAGGTCGACAGCCTGATCCGACTTGGTATCGATGAATTGCGATAGGTCGACAGCCTGATCCGACTTCGTGTCGAGGAATTGCGATAAGTCGATTCTTGACCTGATTGAGATTGATAACTGGGCGTGAGGGAGGTTTTTGAGCAGCTGGTGTGCGATCCTTTGTGATCTTGTTTGGCGTTGCATAGTTTTTCTGTCGTGTCCTTGGAGGAGGTCGTCGATAGTCGTGTCGGGTCTACATTACGTTATCGAGTGTTGAGTCTGTTGAGGAAAGTAACGGGTGATGTGTCAGTTGAGTACTTGAGTTGGGGTTTGTGGTCTCGGTGTTTGGGTTGTTGGTGGTGTTACTGGCTTTGTCTGCTAATTATGCCGTAGTCAGTCTGTTATCTGTGGTGGTGAGCGAACGCTCACCCCTAGCTGCTTTTCCTATAGGTACTGATCACTAGACGGACTAGGTGAGCTCTTGAAGCTTGGGGAGCTAGGAGCGGAGTCCCGTCTTTATATTTCGAGTCTAGTGACGGATATTTGTACCTTGTCCATTTGTTGGGACGTTTTTGTCTTGTAAATATTATTTTGATAACTAAATGGTAATTTCAAAGTATTTATTCAAAACAGGTTTAAAGTGTTTTTATGATTTTAAATGTTCGCGTCCCAAGTTCGGTTTACTGAAATTGGGGCGTGACAAAACTTCTCATTGGCTTGTCAAAAAAACTCGGTCTGTGTCTGTTCTTCAGTGGTTAGGGGACACGCTCCATGATGCATTTACTTGTATTTTACAAACTGAAGTTTAATAAAAGATCTATCTCTTATTTTTTTTTTGAAAATATGACTAATATATATATATATATATATAATAATAATAATAATATAGAGGGATAATCTATTGAGAACCACTCTTAACATAGGAACCGTGAAAACCAATTCTAGCCACACACACCTAACATGCAGCATTCACCATGATGCCACATCATCACCCCAATTCTACCCAAATTCACGTCACTTTCATCCATTCTCACACAAGCAAGGGCATAATTGTAATAGCATGATGCCATGTGGACAAATGTCCATTTTTTTTTTAACTAATTCACTAATTTAATATTTCCCGATTCGTTTGAACTCCGATTAACTTCAAACTTGCGCCAATATTTTTCTTTTTTCAAGGGTTTAAATCAAGATCAGTCATGAATATAATTTGAAGCACGAAAATAAAAATTTATATCAAGGTGATAAAAATAATGTTGAGCGTTGATAAATCTTCACTAATAAATGTTTTATATCGGAGTACCAAACTAGTGCTAAATGTTGATAAAAACATGTAATGAGGTGATAAGAAACAAATAATGAGGTGATAAAAACCATGTTCAACTTTGATAATAAGTGTGATACACTAGAGTTAAACGTTGATATTTTTTTTTGTGATGTGGCGATAAAATACACGTAATTCAACGATAAATCTAGTGTTTAGCGTTGATAAAACTGGTGTTCATAAAAAGCACATGATGAGATGATAAAAATCATGATCAGTTTTGGAGAATGGGATGATAAAACCAGTGTAAAGTGTTGATAAAACCAGTGTAAAGTGTTGATAAACCCAGAGCAAAGTGTTGATAAAATTACCCAGATATAATTTCTTTAAAAACCAGCCCCGAAATAATTTTTTTTCGTGCTTCAAAAAAAACATGGGACGGGGGGTGATAAAACACACGTAAATTGAATGATAAACCTAGTGTTTAGTGTTGATAAAACTAGTGTTCATAAAAAGCACGCGATGAGGTGATAAAATCATGATCAGTTTTGGAAAATGAGGTGATAAAACCAGTGTAAAATGTTGATAAAACCAGTGTAAAGTGTTGATAAAAATTACCCAGATATAATTTCTTTAAAAACTAGCCCCGAATTTTTTTTTTCGTGCTTCAAAAAAAACATGTGATGGGGGGGTGATAAAACACACGTAAATTGAATGATAAACCTAGTGTTTAGTGTTGATAAAACTAGTGTTCATAAAAAGCACGCGATGAGGTGATAAAATCATGATCAGTTTTGGAAAATGAGGTGATAAAACCAGTGTAAAATGTTGATAAAACCGGTGTAAAGTGTTGATAAACCCAGAGCAAAGTGTTGATAAAAATTACCCAGATATAATTTCTTTAAAAACCAGCCCCGAAATAATTTTTTTTCGTGCTTCAAAAAAAACATGTGATGGGGGGTGATAAAACACACGTAAATTGAATGATAAACCTAGTGTTCATAAATAGCACGCGATGAGGTGATAAAATCATGATCAGTTTTGGAAAATGAGGTGATAAAACCAGTGTAAAGTGTTGATAAAACCAGTGTAAAAATATTGATAAATCCAAAGCAAAGTGTTGATAAAAATTACCCAGATTAAAAAAAAAAAATCAACCCCGAAATATTTTTTTTCGTGCTTCAAAATATAATCATGATTGATGTTGATAGAAAACCCTTAAAAAAAATAATGGCGCAAGTTTGAAGCCAATCGGAGTTCAAACGAAGCATGCAAAATTAAATCAGTGAATTGGTTAAAAAAAGTAATATGATAATTTTACTAAAAAGTCTTTACTATTGTGAAAGTAAGAACAATACTTGTGAATGGAAGAACAATATCAAAGAGAACAAGAAATTGAATATTTCATTGATATGATTTCATCATTTACGATAGCCTCTATTTATAGGCTCATAACATGAAGACATAACCTTAATAACCTACATTAATCTATACATAAATGAGGGAGTTACAAAACTCAAAAGTCTTGTAACTCCAATCTAGAGTCTTCCATGTAATAAATTGGTCATCCAATACAAATATTCATAACACTTACCACTTACTAAAAAGTGCTGTTTTTTTTTGCAGTTAACAAGTCAACTACTCAATTACATCTCATCCATCCATTCTTATTAAAATGTATAATTTTGTTTGGTTCTCGCGGTTTCTACGTTAAAACATAATTCTCACCAGATTTTTCCTCTTATAATATAATATAAGACTCATTTACAGACTATAGTAGAGTGAGCTTATATATTCCTCAAAAAAAGAGAGTGTGCTTATATATATATATATATATATATATATCATTTTATTTAAGTGAAAAACTCGTAATTTTTTCCTTTTACATATTTATTTCAGCATTTTCTTCTCGGCAACTGGGGATTGATAGTAATCTGAGTTCCATGGCTTCCAGCGATCCAGCTGGTGCTCCCTCCTCTCCGTAAGCTTCGCTATTCGAAACTAGAGAATAAGAGCTCGTTGGTTGATTTAGCAATTTATTTACTTTAATTATTGTGAAACTGTCAGGCCCAAGAGCATATACAAGAATCCGGACGATGGGCGACATAGGGTTTTGCTGGAATTGGAGTTCGTCCAGTGTCTTGCTAACCCTACCTACATCCATTGTAACTCATCTTATTCAGCTCTTATATCCTTCAATGTTGAGAGCTCATTTGTTTATTTTCCTGGAGAATTAGAGGGCCTCATTTGAGTTCATTAAAGCCCTCAACAGCCAACGCAACTCAACCTATAGTGTGCCTGTATTGCTTGTTTTTCTTATGATGGTGCATGTCTGTGTCTTTGGCTCACTTGCAATTTTGTGCTTCTTTAATTTTCTTTCTTAAGCTAGGTCTTTAACTTCCAATGCAGATTTGGCTCAAAATCGTTATTTTGAAGATGAAGCTTTCGTTGGCTACTTGAAATACCTCCAATATTGGCAACGACCCGAGTACACTAAATTTATAATGTGAGTTCAAAACATGCACTTTTTATAGCTTTAATACTGGGTTCTATCAATTGAAGCCAATTCTTTAACAACTAGACTGAGCAAGCTATTTCCGAATCATAAGGGGAGGGCGCCATTGTGGGGTCTAGTCTAGGGACAGAGAGGGTATCTCAAGTTGTGGTTATCTTATCTTTCCTTGTTATTTCATTTTGAAGTTGAATCGGGTTTCTTTTATTCTACCCTAACTGAATTATCTCTCCCTTACTTATGGTGGCACCAGCCTTTCTATGTTGCACATGTTCAAACCATCTTAAACAGTATTCCTTGAACTTTTAGAGGATAGGCAAAAATAATTTTTAAGCCGTCTTTTTTAGTTTGTTAAGCTGTCTGATAATTTCATATTATGCTTGTAGTTTCCTGCCTCTATGCTTATCTCTTAGAACAATTTCAGGTATCCTCATTGTCTCTTTTTCCTTGAATTGCTTCAAAATGCAAATTTCCGCAATGCAATGGCACATCCTGCAAACAAGGTTAAATTTTATGTACTTTTGTTAGTTCCCCTTTGTAAACATTGAAGATTGGAAGTTTGAAATGAAGGATGGGTCTGAAATTTGATTTAGCTCTGTGTCCATATTAATGCAGCTTGGAAACTCACATAATGGTTTTTCTATGGAGTGATTTTTGTCCATACTGTAAAATGTCTTTTGAAAATCATTCCCTTGGTATATTCATGGCCCATCAAACAAAATTTGAAATTCGTGAAGGGATTTGATTTATTTATTTTTCTTCTACGGTTATATGATTACACTTGTCATAGTTTGGCCGAAGAGTTAGTTATTTCCTTATTACCTGTCTAAGTTATGTTGTTCGTTTGGATTCGTATTGGCAAAATTTTAGTTCTTTGCTTATCACTGGTCATTCTTAGTTCACTGAGTGTATCTTGGATCTTGTAGGAATTGGCGCATAGAGAACAATTCTTCTTCTGGAAAAACTACAGAAACAATCGGTTGAAACATATTTTACCAAGGCCGCTTCCTGAACCTATCTCTGCACCCCCTGCATCTGCTCCAACACAGCCTCCCGTGCCAGCTACATCTGTTCCTGCAGCAGCTCCTTCCGCTCTTCCTCCTTCGGCCCTTTCTCCCATGCAACAGTATTCGATTCCCCCTGTTAATAATGATATGAGGAGTTGACTTGATCGTAGAAAGAGAAAGTATGTGTTATGTATTTTGTTTAGTTTGATAGTTAACAAAGTTGGTCAATTTTTTTAGAAGTATAGATTATTTATACCTCTGTTCTAATTCAAATATATTTTGTTCCCAGGAAAGACGCTTAGCTTCGCTCAATGCAAAAGTGAAATCTATCAGCCAAGGTAATCTATATTTCCTCCTCCTTTTAACTTCTATTGTTGAAAAATATGTTTGCAAATAAAAGAGTTGCAGTAACCATTTCTTTCAAGGATGAAGTTAAAGCTTTCTCTCATTTGAAGCAATCCTGAATTTGGTCTTTGTACCTCTGTTCTAATTCAAATATATTTTGTTCCCAGGAAAGACACTTAGCTTCGCTCAATGCAAAAGTGAAATCTATCAGCCAAGGTAATCTATATTTCCTCCTCCTTTTAACTTCTATTGTTGAAAAATATGTTTGCAAATAAAAGAGTTGCAGTAACCATTTCTTTCAAGGATGAAGTTAAAGCTTTCTCTCATTTGAAGCAATCCTGAATTTGGTCTTTGTTGGTTTAATGAAATGTCTATTCTGTTGATAGTGTTCAGTTCAGTAAAATAAAATTTACTACATACTAAATGCGGTGTTTATGGAAGTTGCACCATTGTTGTGTATTTCATAACTACTGTCTTCATCAGATTCGTAACTCATCAGCACAATGCTGATGTATGTCTGAAAAAGGATTGAAGGGTTGGCAGGTCCCACATATTTTGAAAATGTAATAGCCCTTCATGGGGCTTATAGGAACTCTATCCCCTTAAACCCGTTTTTTCTTATTTGCAGAAGGTTGGGATTTGACTGACTTGCCCAAACTTCATGTAGGAATGACCTCAATCTGACACTTCTATATAGAATGTATTTTTTCAATGCTTGCATTTACCGCAAAGCTAATAAAACATAATGCTAGAATTGCTAAAAACTAGGAAAGGGGAAACTAAACCTGTCCTGGCTGGCAATAGCCAAGTTTCCATGGCTAACTTCTGGTTAGTGCTAAGTGGTCAACCTGTGTGTAAAGAGGATTTTAGACACTCTTTTGGTTGAGTAATTACCAGTATTGAATGAACACCTCAACTTTGTGGTTGGCCCTGATTTGTGGATCTCAACTTGGCATGTTGGTCTATACTGTGTCTGTAAGTAATCAATTTACTCTCTTAGACCCAAAATGAACATCCTGCTTTCTTAAAACGAATGTCCACTTCCCCTTTTGATAAGTTAATCAAGAATTCAATATCAAAATAATTATAAGTTTGTTATAATTCATAATCACTTTAAGTGGTATATAACACATTAACACTCGAGGGAGCATCGAGCATTAAAAGGGTGTTTATTTTATTTTGGGATTGAGGGTATATTATATAGTTTGAACAGCTAAATATGCACTTTAAGTTGATTTCTTATAAATGAACTACCGGCACTTGATGCCGAGACATGAGAGTAAAGAGGAATTATGTATATGACAATGAGCTGTCAGCCTTTCTTGTTTGTGTGAGGTTAATGATGTTAACAATCTTTGGTGATATTTAAGCAGATGGACAAGGCAGTTTCCCTAAACAGGCTTTTAAGTTGTGATAATCGCATGCTGTATTTTTTTAGCCTATGTATCAGAAGAGATTGAAACTGTTGTTATTTGTTGAGCAACGCCAAACGTTGAGAATGATTATTTCACTGCATTTAAGTGTCTAACTCTTTACTTAAGTAAGATTTAAGGATCTGCACATTTTTCAGAGTTACTCATGTACCAATAACATGCTTTGTTGCATAGCCTATTATCTATATGAGAGAGCTTGAAATTGTTGACCCGTTATAAGATATCGTTTGGTAATACAAAAGGAGACCCAAAGGGTGGTTACATTGAAAGGGTTATTGAAAATAATTGTTATATGAATCACATGCATTGTTTGTAGGAGATTGTGCGAACTTTCATGTTCGAAGGTATAAGATCTCCCAGCCTCTCTTTTGAGGGTTTAGGAGAAGTATGGTTGGCTTGCAGATCTATGTAGGCCTTTAGTACGATGATGTTAGTTTTAATTCATGTCTTACATAAGGCTTCCAAATATTAAAAGGGTACCCACCAAATATCTAACCTTATAATATGTATCTAACGTTTATAACTGAGAAATGGCATCGTGCTTCATTACTGTACAAGAAATATCTCACAACTGGTTGTTTTTTTGCAGGTCAGTATGGATCTACTGGTTCGTCACTCTCGTTGCCATCCCTCACCGTTCTTAACTAGCAAGCAGTGAAAAGATCAAGTGTTTCTCAGCCCTCTTTTTTTATTAGGGTAGTTGAATACTGCAGTTGTGTTGTAGCTTTAGCTTGCAGTATCTAGCTCGGAATACTTTTGTAATGAATATTGATCAAAAAATATATTTTCTACGCTATGGTTTGTTTCTTCATTGTCTCGTTGTCATGTAAAAAGTCATATCAGTTCCATGTGGAGATTATTAGAGCATCCAGTGGAGGTCTGCCATGCAGACCGGATGTTGGATGCCTATGCTGTATTACCCATTGACAGGGTACGGGTAGGGTTCGGGTTTGGCTTTACCCGTACCGAACCCTACCCGATCTTATATGTATATATAAATAAATAAATAAGTTCACAATTATAAACCTAATGATAAGTCAATTACAATTAAAAAGTTGTACGGTCATAACTCATAAGTCCATAATACCATACAATTCATTTGAGTTTATTGATCATCGAAAAAAAAACTTGAAAATGATTACTTTTGCTTGGTTGCTATTTGATTTTAGGATTGTTGTATGTTGAGACTTGAGATGTGGAAAATTTTCTTAAGTTTCATAATTTTGGCTACTTAATTTTAAATGGAGTGGTTTACTTAGTTCCCAATTTTTTTTGTCTTATAATCCACATATGAACTAGTCGGGTAGGGTAATACCCGATCCAAACGGGTAGAGATCGGGTAGGGTATTGACTGGGTATTAATCGGGTATGGACAGTGTATGGGTATTGGGTATGAAAATCGGGTAGGGTGCGGGTATCACAAAACCCGACACATACCCTACCCATTGCCATCCCCCCATGTTGTCACCTTGAACGTTGAATTCCATAAAGGCCATAACAGACAGAGATGAGCGTTGGAAGAATGGAACCTGGGATCTAAACATGTTTGTTAAGGAAGGGATGATGGATTGGGAAGGTGTCATTGTTGCAGGTCACTCCAGCTTTTATTTGCTACTTTTATTTGTTGTTGTTTCTCTGTTACTGTGATGTGAAGTAAACGTAGGATTTTGTAATGCAGAAGCAAAGAAAAGAAGGTTTATGGAGGTGTTCCCAGAAGCATGCAGAGAGGAAGAGTCAGTGGTGTCTAGGAGTTCCCATCATATCTTGGTAGGCTTGGCTTCAGAGATCATACCTCTTACAGGCAGAGCTGCTCAATAGTCATCACTCTCACGATTAGGGATCTTCACCGTTCGACTAACGTCTAATGTTCTTTTTACAATTTTACCCTCGGACAATAATGATCTTCAGATAAGCTTAATACTACGCTTCTTCTATGTTCAACAATAAACATGTGGCAGAGTGTTCGTTAGGGGTTTACGATTTCTATCGAGCAGAGCACCATGTGGATTGACAATCGTATAAGCCATACATTGAAAAATCGGGCATGTTAACTCTGTGTTAACATATTACATCTCCTTGAGTTACGATAGACAAGTAGGGAATGGTAGGTTTAATAGTGCACTTCCCATTTGATGTTCTTTTGGATCATAGAACCACATTGCATTCATTTCTCTTCGATGATTGGTCTCCACCCTCATGATATCCGGGGTGACACCTCGGGTAGTCGGATCGGACCCTACAAAATTTACTAGTGACTTGGTCGCTTGGCTGGACCGTCATGAGAGCCGTTTCCGAGATCATAAGGAAATAAATGATGGACCTCACTCATTAATTACTTAGTCCCTACATTAATTGGGGTTTACGTTTACTTGTACATATGACCGACTCTTTGTATGTTTCTTGCATCCTTGTATCCTAAGTAGTGGCTTGTTTATAGAGACAATAAAGTTGAACAAAAAAAACTAACACACACATACACCTACGCCAACATCGATAATTTATTACTCCTAACAAGTCCATAGCAAGACCAGGTAGTGACATCCTTAACTTAAATTTTCCTTAAACCTAGCTTACAACCTACTCTCTGTGGAATCAACCGATTCTTATCGTTAAATATTTACTGCTTGAATATTTGTGCTCTGACCATGTAAAAAGGGATGTACGCATTTGGTTATCATTCCCCAAAAATCATTTTATGAACTTAAAAGCCAAATTTGCGTGTTTGCAGTTCCCGGTCGTCAACCCCCACATGCAACATACATGAACAAATTGCATGGCCATCCCCTATCATGATCCATGTCACCCTTGTATTACTTGACATGTCGTCCCCGTCAATCTCCCATACCGCACCGACGTAGGGCTCGTGAATCGATCATATCCAAACTGTTGATCAAAACGACTGAAACCCTAGCTCCTGAATGCCAATACATACTAGAATAATAGGTCTCGAAGTTTGTGCTGAAACTAGAGATGACACACTTACGCTACCATTATTATGACTCGTTCAATATTACATTTTCAATCTGTAGAAGACGAAAAACTATATATTTGTACTAGATTTTATCTCTATTATTCTATTTTATGAATTATACCATTATTATGTATTTTGAACATCATAGTCATGAGCTATATGTTATAGGTTATGGGTGCTTATTGATTACTTGATTGTATGATTATGATGTTGCTTAAATGAATTTTAGAGTTCACGAGTCATTTTGAATTGTTATTCTATATATTTAGACTACCTAATAGTAGATCTAAATATTATATTAGTGCTTCCTTTTGTCAATATTGTTGTATAATCTCAGATAGATAATTAGGAATCTCAATACTCGGGAGAATAATTGTTTAAACCAGATATATCTTAAAATTTTCTTCCTTTAAAATGCTAATTATTCCATTCATGAAATCATAAATCTAACTTAATTCAATTTATTAGAGGAATCACTCAACTAAAAAATTAAACCCTATATACAACAAAAAACATAAAGAGTGATTTTTTTTCTCTCTCGCTCCTTGAGATTCTTTTCCCTGCCATCGCTGCTGCTGCGCCGCCTGCAGATTCACCTGCTGTTGTTGGAATTGTAGTCCTCGTGCTCCTCTGTCCAATCCGATCGCAACCCTCGCAGACCACATCTGGTGTGGGAGATATATATTGATGGGAAAGACTACCCATACCATAATCTTCGTCTTTCCTGTCCCTCCTGCGATCTCGCCGACTTCCAGTCCGGTCGCTATGGGATCCCGAGCCCCCTCCCCGTTGTTGTTGGCTGGGCTCTCTGGCCCGTGAAGACTGCTGCCTTCTCTTCCGCTAGGAAACCTGTATCGGAATGGACCGGTGTGGGGCCCTGTGGTGCCTTCCGTCCCACGCCAAGGAGTTGCTCCTCTTTAGCTGAACCCTAGACCATATCCTCTAGGATCCTCTGCTCCAGAGTCCATGGCGATGCGGGGGCTCTCTACTGAGCAAGGGTTGTCTCCCTCTCCTCGTTTTGGAGTTTTTCGACGGGAAGTCCGAGTGCGTAGGCCCTAGGTGCAGCGGCTCTGGGTACCGTGTGCTCCAAGCTACATGTTCCCTCCTCGGCTGAACACTAGTCCGCTGCTTAGGGCCCACCACGACCTTGATCTGGTGCCTGAGATGGATGTTGCTCGGTCTAGGGCTCCATAGTCGCAGATGCCCTTGCGGTCTCTTCCTCCGTGTATTGTGGGGCGAGGGTGGGGGTGGCTAGGGACGTGATGGAGTACTCTGTCTCGGTCATATCGGTGAAGGCTCGGACTGGGGGTTGGTTTTATGACCACGATAGGAAGTGGAGGAATACGGTGGAGTCCTCTTCCCTACGGGTTACCCGCAGTTGGTTTCGGCGGCAAACGAGGGAATTGTGGTTCTCTGGTGAGCTTGGTTTCGGAACTACTCAAGGGATAGGTGATCGGTCTAGGGTCGTGAGGGAGGCTGATTTGGTACCCGTGGCGGCTACAGTTCGGAGATCTGGTCGGTTGGTTCCTTCGGCACACTACCCTCAGAGCTCACTCCCGGCATACCAGAGGGGTCTACTGCGGTACTCCCCGGCGAAGGGGCTTCGTCCTCGCGTGCGACGCCAACGACCGAAGATTCAAGGTGGAGCAGGCATTGATTGGGATGGGAAGCTGTTGGATGCTGGACCGAGGCCGTTGACATTGGACCCAACACCTAAGGCTAGGATACCTCCACACGAGGAAGACGGCGTAACAATGGACCCAATACCTAACTTGGGTCCCCGTCTTTCTAGTTGGAAACCTAGCCCGTCGCACACAATAACTCACCCTGGGTGGTCCAACCCAAAGCCCCTTGTACACGCGAAGATCAGGGGGACGAAAATTGATCAGCTATCTACTAATTCGATTGCTGCCCCTCTGCCATAACATGGAGGGTTTGGAGGTAGAGGACGCGCCGAGCCCGAAGCGCGAATTGTTGTAGGTCCAGCGCCTGCTGGAGCTCTAGAGAGGGTTGCGTCTACCGTGATGCGGGACAACTTGTCACAAGCGGGGAAGAAGCCCCGCCGGGAGGGATGATGCACCATATGAACATAGGGGACTGGCCTTGGGAGGGTCCCCACACGATGCTTTGCCTCCCACCATCACCTTTACCGTTGATGTCCCTCAGGAACTCCGGTACCTTGTTCCTCCTCACCGTTTTCTCTCTTTGCCCATGTGGCACCACAATACCGTCTGTGGCGGTTATGATAGTAAAAGTATCAGTGAACTAAGGTTCGTTAATACTGACCTTCTGATGATCAGAGAGAATGTTCCCCGATGCAGGATAATGTAATTGATTTCGAGTTATAAAATTACGCCTTTCGTTCAAAAAAAAACTTAAACCCTGAGTTTAAATTTTATAAATGATACGTGATGTTTATATTAGTTGGGCTAGAGCATGTGAAATGGCCCTTTCAGGCCCAGACGAACTATGTAAGGTGGGGTATTTCATGCCCTCTTTTGAACTGCCGATAATACATGTTATTACAGCGTCTTACTGATTTCAGTTCTCCGATTCCAATTGTTTTGTTGATCGGAAGATGTTTTGCATTTGTTATGCGGCCTGAAAGCTTGCCAAAATCATAATTCAGAAGACGGGAGCAGTTTGTTTACAAGGCTGTGATTGTGAGGGATTGATGTAGAGTGGATGTCACCTCACTATATCTGATAATATGTAAAGGTAGAAGAGTTTCGCTCGATTATTCATTCCTTGGTCCATTATTATTCAGCCCGACACGAGTTCATGTTAATGTAGATATATCAGCAACATTATTTCGTCTTTACTTCTCTTTGACGTTTGTTCTTCTTCACCTACACAAGTTTCTTCTATGGAAAGAAGTTCTAACTCTGAAACTCAATCAAGATGGCTTTAGGCCCCTTACACCTGCCATCTGCAAACGGCCATGTAGAGGTAAGATTGATGTCTTGTGGGAGCTGCTCTCTGCTTGTCCTCAAAGATGTTAATCAAACACTATCAGCTACTTCTGAAATTTGAGGTGGAAAATCCAGGCTAGTCAATAGAAAGAAATGCTGTAACAGAGTTTCCGGCGGTGCTGTCTCTCAAAACCACAAATAAGCTCATCAATGGAGTCCTCCCACGAATCAGTTGCTTCAATCTGTGGTACACAAACAAGCGTCCAAGAGATTCGTCAACACAGTAGATGACCAACTACCTACAATTAACATATTAGATTGACCAACATACAAACCTCTTGGCAAAGGTCTAGAGTAAGTCGAGCTCCAATGGCTGCCTCCTCATGGTTGTCCTTTACTTCCAAGTTGATAACTAGAACAGTTTTCATGATCGGTTGATCCCTGTTGTGGAGATCTGCACATCATTTTGCAAATTAGTTTGACAACCATACAAATAAATTCTCATAAGCTATGGCCTTCAAGATCAAAGCATCTAACAATGCTGGAGGATTCTGATTCTATGATCAAATGCAAACAGGAAAGTTTTTATTACTTGAAAAAATACATTAAAGGAGATGTTGATTCTACTAAAAGAATGAGACCTCAAAAGATAGCTTTAAAATATATGCTAAAATCATTTGAATAGAATAAGTGGCATGATAGACTGCAATAAGAATGTCCAGAGTATTGCAAGTATATGACAGAGTAAATATGTTATCACATTACTTCAACATTCCATAAGAGTAGAGAGATTGACAGACCTACAATGAAATAATCCTGACAACTCATGTCAACCATACAGTGTCAATTGTTACAGACCGAATGTACTTAAGAGAATATAATTAAGAAAACCATTCAGGCTTTAGCTGTAATAAGCAACAAATGGAAGAAGTACACCTACCTTCAACAACCATATCAAAAACCTTTTCCTCAAATGTAAATACCACATCAAAGATCCCATCAGCAGCGTTATTTTGCCATCGTTGTGGAGCCAATTTCACATTTGCATTCCTTTTAAGCATTGGCAATATGCCATTTCGCTTGTAGCTGTTCTCTGGTTAAGGTTCTATTTTCGAGAAGAAAACAAAGAAAGATGAAGTTTTTTTATAGCACATTTACCGTAGTTACAAAGTACATATCAGAATTAAAATTATAAAAAGATAGCAGCAATTATTTATAGAGCCACAGAGAGGATACAGCTCAGGGTCCTTGCGCCTGAGATCATCAATCATCTGCTTGTAGGGAGTGCCAAACTCGTAGACATTGGGTTCTCTGATCGATGGTCCAGGGAGTTTAACGTGGGCCCCTGTCCCATACGATGACACTTCAAACCCTTGTCGCTTGAGGAGGAAGTGGGCCTCCATGCTTCGGTTCTGATTTGATGAACATACCATGGCATACCGAAACTTCATGGTGTTCCGGAATGCAGAATACCAGAGTGGAAAGCAGTTCTAAGTACAGCAAACTCCACTTCTGCAGTGGCCCGAAAAGGAGTTTAAAGTTAGTGAATTGCTCCTGCTTTCATATCATACTGACTTGAAATTGAGTTTATGTATATCGATATCAAGCTCAATTTTAAGGTGAAACGAGAACTGCTTGGCTAAAAATGATACCCATCCTCAGGGGCGGAACCAGGATTTTTTTTAGGGGCAGCCATCAATAATTAATAAAAAAACAACTATTCTAAAATATAGGTTTCTTGAATTGTTGAAATTGAGTCAAGAATAGAAGCATTTGGTTCCATGAATCTTGGTATAGACGGAAAAAACTTTTGCATCCTACAATTAATATAAACTTAATTAAATTTAAGAAGTTCCTATTAAATATATTACTTTAAACTTGATAAAGTAAAAATAGAACTTTACACATTAACTCGTATAAGCATTCCATGACATATTAAAAACAATGAATATCAAAAGACACCTCTCACATGATCATATTCTTAATAAACTGGCATTGCAAAAATCCACATAAAAGATATATTAAAAAATTATAATAGAACACATTGATATAAATGAAATTATAATGTTTATGGCCTCACACTAATTCATATTCTCAGAACCTTAATTACCCCTCTTTACCTCCATGGTCTTAATTTGACTACCTTTTTTAATCAACAAAGCAAAAAATTTATAAATACCACAATGTAATATTTTGCAAACCCTTACAAATCATGAGCCCTAAAATTCAGCATCCATCCACACGCAATGACAACACAAATTCAATCAGCAACAAAATAACAACTCAACACCACTAAAAGGCCATCAACAACTTCAACTCTGAATCACCAAAAAACCAGCCCCGAACTACAGCACTCCTCCTCCTAAACCAGCTACTCCAAACAAACCCTTAATCTTCTCGTGTTACCATCCAACTAATTTAGGTTTGTAAATTTTAGGTCTGCATTTCAATTCAAGAAAAATCAAGAAAAATAGTGATGAGAATTAAGATCTTACCTTGCGTAATTGAGTTGCCGTGAAACGTGATGAGGAAGACTTGCTTGCTGCCGGCGAAGGGAGTGGTTGCTGCCTGCTGTTCGAAGCCTGTCGCGCAGAAACAAAGAGGCGAAAGGGAGTGATTATAAACGGATTGGGCTGGGCCAAGCCTTGTTGTTGAACTTGTCACACACAAGGATAAACAGATTGGGCCAAGCCCAAACTTGTGACAAACCGGATATAAAAAATAAATTAGAATTGAAGGTGTTCCAAGTGGAATATGAACACAGGTTCTCATGTAAACATTCATGAGCCTTATACCATCAAGTTAGGTTTTCATATATTAAAGGTGAGGAGAAATCAAATACAAACCATGTCTTATCCTAAAAACTAGAAAATCAATCTAAACCATCTATTTTAAGAATGTAGGGATGAGATACAATTAAGTTGTTGACTGATTGACTGCAAAAAAAAAAACAACACTTTTTAGTAAGTAGGAAGAACTTTTTAGTAAAACTATCATTTTTCTTTTTTTTACCAATTCACTAATTTAATTTTTTCCGCTTCGTTTGAACTTCGATTGGCTTCAAACTTGCGTCATTAGTTTTGTTTTTTCAAGGGCTTTCTATCAAGATCACTCATGAATATATTTTGAAGCACAAATTCTTTTTTGATTTCGGGACTGATTTCAAAAAAAAATATACATGGGTGATTTTTATCAACACTTTGCTCTGCTTTTATCAACACTTTACACTGGTTTTATCAACACTTTACACTGGGTTTATCACTTCATTTTCCAAAACTGATCATGATTTTATCACATCATCACGTGCTTTTTATGAACACTAGTTTTATCAACACCAAACACTAGGTTTAACACTAAATTACAGCGTTTTATCATCCCATCACATGTTTTTTTTGAAGCACGAAAAAAGAAATTATTTCGGGGCTGATTTAAAAAAATTATATTTGGGTAATTTTTATCAACACTTTACATTGCTTTTATCAACACTTTACACTGGTTTTATCAACACTGGACACTATTTTTATCACCTCACTTTCAAAAACCGAACATGATTTCTATCACCTTATCACGTGTTTTTATGAACACTAGTTTTATCAACACTAAACACTATGTTTATCACCTCAGTACATGTTTTTATCAACATTTAGCACTAGTTTGATACATTCGATATAAAACATTTATTAGTGAAGATTTATCAACACTCAACATTATTTTTATCATCCCGATATACCTTTTTATTTTCGTGCTTCAAAATATATTCATGATTGATCTTGATTTAAAGCCCTTGAAAAAATAAAAATATTGGCGCAAGTTTGAAGCTAATCGGAGTTCAAACGAATCGGGAAATATTAAATTAGTGTATTGGTGAAGAAAAAAAATGGACACTTGTCCACATGGCACCATGCTTTTACAATTATGCCCTTGCTTGTGTGAGAAAGGATGAAAGTGGCGTGAGTTGGGGTGAAATTGGGGTGATGATGTGGCATCATAATGAATGTTGGATCTGAGGTGTGTGTGGCTAGGATTGGTTCTCTAGTTTTTAGGTTAAGAGTGGTTTGTAGCCGATTTCACCTCTATTCAAGGTATTCTTTTTACCCCCTTAGTTCCTCCCCTGAACACATCAACACATATCTATTGAACCCATACAAACACATCAAATTAAATTAATTAGCCAACCAGATGATTCTTGTTGACTAAAAAAATTAAAATTTCAAGGTTTCAGAGAAACTCAAATACACAAATGAATGAAAGAATGTTAGACCCAAAAAAACCTTAATAAAAAAAGTTCAACTTGAATTTTGATGAAAAAACCTCTCTTTTCATAGGCTATGTATGAAAAACATCAGCAACAAAGAAAACTCATAACGCACAAATCAGTATCTTGTCTTCACAGAGCTGATATTTACATTTGCAGCTTAAAACGAGACGATACAGTAACAAATTAACATTTCGACGCCCAAATTAAACCCTAATTCAATTAGGCAAACGCTGAACAGATAGAAATTGAAATCCGGTTGAACCAAAATGATGCATAAAACGGATATACTGAGTTGTGTGTGTTGAGACGAACAATACTTGGAAAAATTCGATCTTTTGCAAGAATCGTCGAAGAGGGTCCTCCCATAGTTTGAAGGCTCTTCAAATCTCTAGGCTTTAAATCGATGTGTCGTCCTAATCGAGACAGGCTATGGACCCGTAGTTCCGTCCGAGTGTTTTCGATGGTGATGACTCGCTCCTTCCGTAACTAAGAAATCAGCTGAAGAAGGAAGCACCAAAGGGTAGAGATGAAATGAGGCCAGTCACTTTGTGGGCTTTCAGATGATAGTTTAGCCTCATTTTGAAAAGCCGGTTAATGGTCTTGGGCTTGACTTTTCAACCTCCTAAGCTAAACGCGTTTGGCCTAATTATCCAATATCCCTAACGTGGAAAAAAGACTATTGGTCTTTCGAACTCGGTAACAAGTGGGTCTTGCATTGTCTTTTGTGGTGTTTGTTTCTGTGGATGAAAAGGCTATTGAGAGCATATACAACAACTTGAGTGATAACCCCAAACATGGCTCTCTCGTCGCTTCTCATGGAGCTTAGTGATTGTCGGAGCCTCTTTAGCCTTTATGCAGCCAATGTCAACTTCTGGGGCTACTTACCAAATTTTTAGGTTATTTCCCCAACCTAAGGTGATCGATTTCTCCTACAATCACCTTAGTGGTGCCATACCTCACACCCTTGCTGCCCTCCCTGATCTAGTGTCTCTCAATTTGCCCCACAACAATTTTTCTGGGTTGATTCCTCATTTCCATTCCCATCCGACCGAGTCAATTGTCCTGGATTATAATCCCTTTTTTGTCCCATAATCCCTGTCCACTTTTGTGAAATCATTCAAAGAAGGTTCACTTATCGGTTTTGCGGTGGCTACAAGCATAATATTGATTTCTGTTGCCGGTTATTTGTGTTTGAATGTTGGTGGAGGCAGAGGTGGATCTAGGAATATAATTTAGGTTATGTCATCGATCATTACTAAATGCGGTACAAAATAAATTGAAATGACATTCATATGTAAAATACGTGAAAACCACGTGCACGAAAAATCTTAAAGTGGCTATAACTTTTTCATACGAACTCCGATTTAGACCCATTTGATATCAAATTGAAGGAAACTGAAAAGTATACGATTGCATATAATTTTTTTTTTGGATAAAGGTATTCCATGTAATACCCTATACCCCTCTAAATCCGCCCCTGCCCATCCTGAGTAATGAGTATTAAGCAAATCCTTGTAATCTATTGTCTCAATAGTCCATCAAAACTATCATAAAACATGATACCAAACGCCTCTCTCACTATTTACAACACACTAACAATGCATACATATCCACACATGGGGAGCACAAAAACCACTCGAGAGTTGATTTCAAATTGAATGTTTGGTGATAAAAACACAGTAGCGATTACTATATATATAAGAAAAACTCCGGTGAATGTACCATCCTCTTAAAAAATCAAAGTATCTACACAATTTAAGTACAAAATGCTATCTGCTATAATGATAGCTCTGGCAAAGCAAAAAAAACCCTAATTTCCCATCTGTTTTGGACTCGGAAACTTAAGTTCATGCCCGAATGTTGGAAAAAAAAATTACGACGATGAAAAGACAGACCAGAACCAGAATGCTACAGTCTTACCAATCCTTTTGCGAATTGTGGCAGAGTTTTTTTTCATTTCCGGCGCCTGAAATGTTGAAGAAAGACGGTATCTAGGTTGCAATGTTGTAAAAATCCCCGCCTAGGCGCTGAAATGGGCTATGCCGACCCGATTTGTCCTCCTAAGGCGCTCCAGGCCGTTTGGGCGGAATATGACCGATTAATCTCCGATTCGATCGATTAATCACCGCCTGGCCGATTAATTGAGCGGGTCGGTCAGGCGTCGGGTCGGATTTGTAGTAAAAAAAACAGTTTCTAAACTTCTACAAACCAAGTGAAACCGTAAAATTATGCTAGTTGATAGTCATACTTATTGATATTCTTTTAAGAATTGTATGATACTTTTAGTTTAATAGAATATTTATGTTTTTATTATATTTAATGTTGGATATTATTAATATTTTTTATATAGTATAATATAAATTTTGATAATATATAATAAAAAATAATAAAATAATAATCCGATTAATCCCCGCCTAGCGCCTAGGATCCCTTCCCGCCCGATTAGCGCCTAACGTTTTTTACAACCTTGCTAGGTTGGCGTTGGAGAAGAGAGAGAGATATACATTCAAGGATCAATCTGTCTATTCATGGACTATTGATGATTTGGACTCAAGCTAAACCCAACCCAATTAGGCCCATTTAGAAAAATAAATGGACATTCTTAAAGGCCAAAATTGAAAGGGCCTAACGTTGTCTGTAATAGGGTTTTCATAACGATCAGGATTGGCTTGAGAACGGACTGCATGAGTGACGCGAAAAATGGCTAAGGGATTTATCCCCTATGCTACAGTATAAGAATGATATCCGTTCTGGCCACTTGATCGAGAGTGACTGAAAGAATAACATGATCATGCACATGATACTAGATATCGTATATTCAGTCATTTTACACATCGAGGAACTATGATTGAGAACAATAAGGATGACGATTATGTGCTTTATCTCAATCAGGATATCCGCAGATAAAAGGATAGTACATAGACCACATAAAGGTTAAAATTGACAAGAGTCTATTTATTATGCACTGTCAGGAAATTCTAAAGTCTCGTAGTTTCCACTTATGTAGGATCAAGTGAAATGGGATTTTACGTTGATCTACTAACGTGCATAAGCCTAGTAGGGTCACTCCAGATGATGTAACTCAATTAATGTGAAGGAGAATGGCCAAACAAGAACGTTAACACGAGACATGACCAAAACAGGTTTTTGGGTCATGTGTGTAATAACCACTCCCGGTCAACGCCAGTCAAACCTGCGAAAAACAGGAAAATTTAAATTTATGGTCAGACACTTAATTAAACCTAAAATTGACTCCGAGGGTCATACCGGACGTAAGTTGACCCCGTTATCGACCAAAGTGAGTTTCGGGGGACTCAGGGCAACTTTCTGATCAATTTGGGAAAAGTTGACTTTTCGCCGGAAAAGTCAACCGAGCGACGTTTTGGTCCATTCGAGGACCGTTTTGGATCCAAAAAGCTTAGCCGTCGTTGCAACGGTCTTAGTTGAGCCGTTTCCTTGTAGCCCGTCAAGTTTCGTAATTTCTTGGAAAAAGTGCCCGTTCGGGGCCCGAGACGGCCGAATTTCGCGAACCTGACTGAAAATATCTAGGAGATATTTTCTAAAATGGTGTGGGACCCACTTGCCACATGTCACCAATGTGGTGGTGTTAGGTTTATTGGACAAGACAAGAGAAGACTACTTTTAGTATTAGTTTTATATTTAAGTATTAGAATTGTTTTTTTTAAAACAAAACAAAAGGGGAAAGAAGTGTTAGTCTCGGCCATTTAGTTCAAAAAGAGAAGAAGTAGAGAGAGAAAGTGGAGAGAAGAAAGAGAAGGAGAAAAGGGAAAAAGAGAAGAGAAAGTGTGACACCTAACCGATTTTCGTTTTGGTACATTTGAAATTTAGGGTTTGAGTTTAAACGGTTTGATTATGGTTGGGTTTTGGTTAGAATTGGTTTAAAGATTGAATGGTTGAGGTTTGGGGTTCGTTAGGAACGTTTTGGGGCAAAAAGGGATTTTTTTTCCATTGTGGCCGTGTGGGGCCCATGTGTTTGGGTGCTCGGGTTTTGTGTTCGGGTGGTTTAGAACGTTCCCCGGACCATTTATCCATAACCGAATCGAAATTTGGATTTAAAATGCGAAAGTTGTAATTAACGGGTTTAGAAACTTTAAACGTTAATTATTTTACTCGGAAGTCGGAATTTGATTCCGTCGAATGCCTAGGAACCCTTGAATTATTCTAAGACCGTAGAAACGAAAACGGGAATTTTCGGAGCCCCGGAAGGGCGTTTCCAAAACCCGGGCAGATTCGCCATGTCGGGCGAATCGGGCCTTTCCGGGTCCAATATCGAAAATGTCGAGTAATTGGGGAGTTTGGGAGTGATCGACATTGTCGGGGTTACTTTTGGGCATCAAGTTTAATGATTTTCAGTTTATTCTTGCGAGTTGTTAAGTGCCTTTAAATTGTGTTCTTTTAGATCGTGCCACGGACCGAGGCAAGGGAAAGTTGGGTGAGTGACTGAGATCATCACCGGAGCTCGTTGGTTGGCTTTTGGGAGAACACGCACGAGGTAGGGAAAAGTAGCCGGATCTCGGCCCTGATTGGGGAAAGTTAACAGTAGAATTGCATGTGACACCGGGGTGTCGTGGGTTGAGTAGGTTTATTTAAATGTTAGAAATGCATGATACAGGAATGTAGCGAATATTGGAAATGCATGTGACACTTAGTAGTGTCGTAGGAGCAGAGAACTTAGCGTTATTAGGAGTACTGGAGGCATATGACCATGCCCGAAGGTTGATTGTGAAACTGTTGATATTAGGACTGTTGGAGGCATTGGTTATGCCAGAGGTTGTTTGTGTAATTGTGTCTTGGGTGGCCATGAGAGCCCGTGTATTACTGTGGTGTCTTGGGTGGCCATGAGAGCCCGTGTACTAAGGTTGGTGTCTTTGGCTGGCCTGACCGAGTTAGAGTCTCGGGGGGTTGCGAGCATTCTTTGGCTGGCTTACGAGTTAGAGTCTTGGTAAGTTGCGAGCGTGTATTATTGTTGAGTTTTGGGTGACCATGAGTGCCCGTGGGGTCGTTGAACCCGTGTCTTTACCTTTGGTGTTTTGGGTGGCCATGAGTGCCCGTGGGGTTGTGAACCCGTGTCTTTACTGTTGTTGGTTTGAGTGGCCGTGAGTGCCCGTGGGGTTGTTGAGCCCGTGAGTTACTGTTGGTGTATCTTGGGAGGCCGTGAGTGCCTGTGGGGCTGTTGAGTCCGTGTTTTACTGTTGGTGTGCCTTGGGAGGCTGTGAGTGCCTGTGGGGCTGTTGAGTCCGTGTTGTACTGTTGGTGTGTCTTGGGAGGCCGTGAGTGCCTGTGGGGCTGTTGAGTCCGTGTTTTACTGTTGGTGTGTCTTGGGAGGCCGTGAGTGCCTGTGGGCCTGTTGAGTCCGTGTTTTACTGTTGGTGTTTCTTGGGAGGCCGTGAGCGCCTGTGTGGCTGTTGAGTCCGAGTTTTACTATTGGTGTCTTGGTGGCCATGAGTGCCTGTGAGTGTTGAACCTGTGTTGTTACTGGTTGTTGAACTTGCTTGTGATTGTGATTGTGATTGTGCTTGTGATTGTGGTTGCGGATCCCGGTAGGTTGCAAGCATTCTTTGGCTGGCCTGACCAAGTTTGAGTATCAACAGGTTGCAAGCATTCTTTGGCTGGCCTGACCAAGTTTGAGTATCAACAGGTTGCAAGCATTCTTTGGCTGGCCTGACACAGTTTGAGTATCAACAGGTTGCAAGCATTCTTTGGCTGGCCTGACACAGTTTGAGTATCAACAGGTTGCAAGCATTCTTTGGCTGGCCTGACACAGTTTGAGTATCAACAGGTTGCAAGCATTCTTTGGCTGGCCTGACACAGTTTGAGTATCAACAGGTTGCAAGCATTCTTGGGCTAGCCTGATCCGAGTTGGAGTATCAACAGATCGTAAGCATTCTTTGGCTAGCCTGATCCGTGTTCGTATGGGTGGGGGAGATTACTGAGCAGCTGGTATGCGATCCTTTGTGATCTTGTTTGGTATGCGATCCTTTGTGATCTTGTTTGGTGTGCGATCCTTTGTGATCTTGGGTGTTGCGTGGTGGTCTTTTGAGTCTTGGGAAGAGGTTGTTAATCGTTGTGTCGGGTCTACTTACGTGTTTGAGTGTTGAGTCGTTCGAGGAAGGTCACCGTGGGTGTTTGTCAGTTGGAGTACTTGAGTTGGGGACAGTGATCCCCGGAGTTGAGTGTGCTGTGGGTGTTACCGACATTGTCTGCTAATTATGCCGTAGTCAGTCTGTTATCCGTGGTGGTGAGCGAACGCTCACCCCTAGCTGCTTTTCCTATAGGTACCGGTCGCAGGTTGGACTAGGGGAGCTTCTGAAGCTTGAAGAGCTAGGAGCGGGTTTCTGGGTTTTATTTTGAGTCTAGCGACGAATACCATACTTTTGTCCACTTGTTGAGACGTATTTTAAGTTGTAAATATTATTTTTGTTGAACAAACGGTGATTTATGAAAAAGACAACTAAATGTTTTATTATTTTAAAATGTTCGCGTCCCTAGTTCGGTTTTACTGAAATTGGGGCGTGACAATGTGCCCATGAGTAATTAGGTTCTTATGGATTGAGACAAGACTGAAAGTCTTGGGAACGGTCTCCTCGAAAAATGTCGAACATATCCGGGATGGAAGGCGTGGGAGGTGATGAGCGCGGAATGTGACCTCGAAGGGAGTGGATGTATAGGCCCATCGACGGTCCATACCACCACCGGCCCAAGAAACCAATCAGCCAAGACTTGATTAAATGGTTCTAACTAAATTAGTTATACTAGTTAGTTAGTGATAAGATGGGTTCCACCACCCACCATCTATCTAATTAACTAATATTATTTTACACCATCCTTATCCTAATATACTAACTTAATATGTTGATGATGAGAATATATGAAGTGAAAGGCATCATCTATCAACATAACACACATCACACAAAAGAGAAAAAGGAAGAAGCTCCATTTCTCTCTCTCCTCCTTGTATGGCCGACGACCCATCTCCTCCTCCTTCTTTTGTTCTTGAGTTCTCAAAATAAGAACTATGTGGATTTGATTCCTAGGAGGATAAGTTGGTGTCATAGAGACTCAAGTCCATCCATTCTATTCCCGGTGTTCTTGAATCGGTAAGATATCGTGATTTAGTTTTTTCTTGTGAATCTAATCGTGGTGGCGATCCTTGTGTAGTCTTGAGTTTTCGTGTTCGCTTTCGTTACTTTGTTTGTTCTACCCTCCCTCAAGACCCAAAATTGTGGCAGTCGCGATACTTATCAATGGATGGGAGAATAGTTTTGATAAAGTCCTCTTTAAGCTCGCTACCACTATTTCTTATGAGATAATTGAAAACGCCGAAGGGGTGATAAGGGGGATGGAGAAGTGGCAACAAAAGTTTCTGTGGAGAAATACAAGAGAAGGTCGAGTTTTTTTGTAAACTCAGATGGGACATAGTCACCACCCCAAAAGAAGATGGAGGGCTCGGAATAAGGAGATTGGAGGAGATGAATAATAGATTACTCGCTAAATGGTGGTGGCGGTTCTCGGTGGAAAAGGACCTCTTGTAGAAGGAGGTCATTTGTGTCAAGATGGGTTGGGAGGTTGCGATTGGGATCTCACAAAGATGGATCGAAGTGGAAATTATTTTTTGTTCAGTCATATTTTGTCTTTGTCCAATGAACCTCTCTTTAGAAACCTGTGTGGGGATCAGGGGATGGAGTGGAGGCTAGGAGTTGGTGATCGGATCTCTTTCTGGCACAACTTGTGGTTGGGAGACGGGGCCTTGAGATTTTGTTTCCTTAGACTTTTTGCTTTTTCTTTTTTTTCCTTTTTTGCAAGTTCTCCTCGGCTTTGCTTCCACTGAAGCACATCCCTTTGATCCTGTTCAATTCAATTCTACAGCAACATGGTTACTATTCATTTTGTGAAAGCAAATCAAAGATCTAAGCATACACAAGAGCTACTTGGAAGACAATCCTTCATCACTCTAGAAACACACTACTGATTCAATGCACAACTACTCCATCATCAAGCCTACTCCAGTACAAAACACTTGAAAAAGACAGTGACTCACAATCTACACAGGTTTTTGTTGAGGAAATCACCCCAAAACACATGCACACAAGGTTTCTTGGAGCACAAGTCATCTACCATTGCACCATTACTCCTTCAGTTCTAAACAATTCTGAAGATCTCAGCTACAAACCTTAGGCTTCATCCATCACTACACCATTACTCCATCTACCAATTACCACACTACAATTTCTGCCCTTGATCAAACCCTAAGATCACAACTCCTCAACCTCAGACTTCATCCATTATTACATCACAACACCTTTGAACTCATCCACTTTTCCGAGCAAAATTGAACTTGGTTTCTCTTGCTTCCTAGTTTAATCTTGTACCTAACTGTGTTTTCATTAGCTTTAAGCCTCAGTTTGTAGCCAGGTTGTGTTTTAACAATTTTGTATCTTTTCTATCTCAGAAGAGGTTAATTCAATTTGCTTTTGCTGATGAAACAAAAAAAATTAGACTCTATCTATGGGTTTATGAGCGCTGATTTACCTACGAGGGGGCCGGACATATTCTGAAACGCCGGACCTATTGTCCTCTTGTAATAGAAGTTTAACAATAATACGATCTAACTTCGTTGTCGTTTCAAAAAAAAATTAAGGGTGATATTTTTCTTGAGGAACTTATTATACTAATTGGAGTTGCCACTTGAACTATCGCGAATAAGGCTCACATGTTTGGCGAAACTTGCATGTTCCTGTGACATGTTGTAGGATTAATAATTAATTATTGAGGATCTCTTGCACTTTGAAATAATATAAAAACTGAGACATACTCAAAACAGGTTTTGATAAAACAAACATATATAAGTTCAAGAAAATATATAAACCACCACATCACATGACTTCCATAAGGCACCTCCTCAGGGTTGAGGCAACACTCAATCAAAAATTGAAAGAGAAAGATTTCGTGGTTATAACAAAGGCTTGCAAATCTCTGAAAAAGAAATGTGTTGTGTGAGAATGTTTATCATCATTGGGAAACAATTAATCGAAAACTGAAAGAGAAAGATTATGTGGTTAGGGCAAGTGCTTGCAAATCTCTGTAATGCCTTGGAATATGGATGACCCAAGAAATGTCTTGTGTGAGAATGTTTATCATCATTGAAGTTGTATACTATATTACTATATTTTAATGGGTTATTTATTTATTTATTTATTACTATTGTTATTGTTGTTCTCTGATGGCAATCTTTAATTTGTTTTTCTTGGTTGAGATTCTTTCTATAATGAAAAATGGAATGAAAGAATTATTTTGTCTAGTCAATAAGACCAGATAATGATTTGAGATGTTCTTAAATATGTGCCCCTCAAGAAGTTGCAAATGATTACCCACTGACTGGTACCATTTTTATTAAAAAGAAATGTACTCTTGAATCTTGATCATCATATTAGCCAGCGGACCCTACTTCTTTCAAAATAATTCTATACTCCTTATAAGATTCTTGTCTACTGGAAGACACTATTTTAATATAAAAGGATAACATCGTTTTTTTACTAAAAGATACATAATTTTATTAATAATCAAAAAGTCAGTATAAATAAAGAGTCTTTGGAAGGCTCCGCACACGTAACATTAAGATAAAATAACAGTCACAAACGGTATTAAACTCGCCACACAAACATGAAGGAATGGTGGGGGGTTGGAAGACGGAACTGGGAGTCCTGCTCAAGGTATTGCCTAAACGTTGCATATGGGGATCAAAGAGACTGAACTTGAACTCGTCAGTTGTAGGAGGCATGACTTTCACCAGGGACCCGTTCTGAAGCCAAAGGGGCTTGGCATTCCTCCTGACGAGGTTGTTTACCAGCCCCCGCTTGATCATCTCGGGGTTCTCCAACTGACCTCCTCTTCCTGCCTCCAACTCCAGCTGGGAAGGAAACTGAAACTTCGGTTTCCTTGCCACTAGAGAGCTTGCCGACCACTAAGTTTTTCCAGCCGGGATCAACTCTCCCGGCTTGGATGCCCACCCGATGTCCTGCACATTGGGGAAAAGTATTTCCCTCTCGTATCCTTGTATTTGTCTTATTAATGTATTGCAAACCTCCCGACCCCATTTGTCCAACGCAACACCCGTTTTCGATGTCTTAGTAAGGATAGAACGATCCCCTGACTCTCCCTAAACGGATTGGATGAGGTCTTACTACAAGAGAAAGAATCTTCTGTGACCCCATTATGGCATTGCCTGGCTATTTATGATGTCGCAGAGGTTACAATATAACTTCTACGACGCCAAAACACTGTGTCGCACTATTTGTCGTCGCCATTTACCTCTACAGCGGTATAGAACATTGTCATAGTAGATAGTCACCTCTATGACGCCATTAATGGCGTCGTAGAACGAAATAACTCCTACGACGAGATAAATGGTGTCACAAAAGTATGTATGATACACCCTTTACGATGACATACATGCCGTCGTAGAGGCTTGTTGTACAACACCTCTACGACGCAATGTATGTTGTTGTAGATTCTTTTTTGTATAACACCTCTATGATGTCATGTATGCCATCATAGAGGCTTGTTGTATAACAACTATACGATGCCATGTATGATGTCATAGAGGCTTGTTGTATAACACCTCTACGACGCCATGTATGGCAGGGTGTGTCATACATACTTTTGTGACACCATTTATCTCGTCGAGGAGTTATTTCATTTTACGAAGCCATTAATGACGTCGTAGAGGTGACTATCTACTATGACAATGTTCTATACCGCTGGTAGTATAATACCTCTACGATGCCATGTATGCTGTCGTAGAGGCTTGTAGTATAATACCTATATGACACCATTTATACAATCGTAGAGGTGTTGTAAAAACAATATTCTACGACGACATACATGGCGTTGTAGAGATTATTTATTCAGTCGCAGTAGATTAGTTATAGACTTCAAAAAAACATTGTAAAATGTGCACCCAAATGTGCAAAACCTGTAGAAAGTGACAGTTCTAATAATAATCAAACAGTAGTAATAATATACCAGACAGTAGTAGTAACTAAATAGTATTAATATCCAAAAAAAAAAAATAATTCGAATCCATATGATAATTAATTGTCACCACAAAAGATTGGCATGTGTTACTCAGCCTTGTTCCATCATTATTAGGTTGAGGAGGCATATTGTTAGGGTTATACAAAGATAACATCTCCGTCACCTTTTTAAATGACTCATCCAACTCCGCATGTTTGACCGCCATCCGTTTCTCTTGTTCCTTGAAACGACGCTCTATTTTCGCCCTCACTCGATCTTCGATCTGCGCAACCGTCTCATGCGTCTCCTAAAACACCTCCACAGAAGCGGTGGTCGAGAAAGACGTCTTTTCCTTAGGCATTGGGAGTTGGACTCTCCGTCCACATCCCGACTACGTGCTCCCCTTCCTTTGTATTTCCAACTTAGTAGCTAGGGCTTTAGCCTGAACCAAGTCCGACACAACGCAGGGGGATGAGGTGTTGCACGACCCATAGACTTCTTTGGTTGCATCAACGATCTTCCTCTAAGCATAAACAAATTCTAAAGGTTAGAGAAATGATTGAAATGAGAAAAAGAAACGTAGACATGATTGGAATAAAATGTACTTACCCTTTTTCTGTGGTTGTGCTTGTTCTAGTCCTTTAAAGGGAACACTTTCTTACAACCACTCAAGAGCACACTAAATAACAAGTTGTAAAGCAAATTAAGGTATAATAAGAACAAAGTTCAAGTGTTTGTGAAATTAAGGGAAAAAGGCGATCTAGGACTTTTAACGGGGTCACAATATGACTATTAACTCGCAGTGGTTTGTGTTTACATGTGCAAATAAGGTAAGTCTAAAGGTAACGGAAGTTCTCTCAACTGGTCCTAAACATCTTTCGATCGATTAGGACCCTAGTATAATCTGTCCGCCTAGTTATTTCTAATCTAGGTCTAAAGAGACATACAACATTACGATTCATGAACTCCTCTAACTTTCAGGTTTATACACCTATAGCTGTTACACTCTAGTTAACCTAACTGTATTAGAGACTAGATTTAAACCCGAGTTACATAACCCTTAGTCCTTTTAGTCACTCTCAGCTTTCGATTGTTGAATGCTAAAACCTAATCAACTATCAAATGGCCAGTTTGATGAAACATTAATTCCAAATTATGTAAACAGTATCCTAAACTCAAATTGCACAACATAACCACAAACCCATTGAATCAATTACTCATATTGCTTCCCCTAACCCTAGATCAATGGAAATTTAGTTCATGGAGAAGAAGGAAGAACACAAAGATGAAAAAGAACAAAAGATAAACATAATTGAAAGATAAAGTTGATACAAAATACCAATTCAATGATGAAACTTCAATAGTTTTGCTTCAATCCTTGCTCCTAAGCACTTCTCTCTCACTAAAACACCAACTCTAACTCTCAATCTCTCTAAAATAATGCCCAATACAAATTCTCCTTTTCTTAATGGATGCTCTTCTACATATAGGACTTCAAGACCTCTTTCCCTATTCCAAATCGGAATAGGTAAATTTTTGCTTTTGAATGAGGAAGTTTCCTATTTTTATGCAGAAAGCGGAGCTGGGAGAAGGTCTGACGCACGTGGCACGGAGCGTGGCCCAGAATGGGCCCAAAAACGGGCCGTAATGAGGGCCGGAACGTGCTGGAAACCGGCCCGGAACCAAGCCCGGAATGGGCCCTAAACCGGGCCGGAATGAGGCCTGGAACGGGCCCCTTCCCGTATCCGAACAGTGACGGTCTCTTGACAAAAGTTGTAGATCTTTGAATTCTCTTCGATTTGATATATTATATAAAGCAATTCTGAGTTCTTATGACGGAGTTATGCCCTTCGCAAGATCAGCCAGCTTCCAAAACTCCTAAAACTGGGTTTTCCTCTATTTTTGCTCTTTTTCGATCAAAGCACCTACAAAACACAACGAGAGACAAAGTACGAGTAACGAGAGAAAAGTGGACCAAATTGTACAACCCCGGGACTAAAAAGCTCAATAATGCGGGCTAAAAACATCCAAATGTATGCATTTTATGCCTACATCAACATCTTATTGGAGGCGTCCTTCACCAAGATCGCTTCCATGTGGTCGCGTATCGAGCAAGACCCGGCTATATGCTTAGTCTGCACCTCTTTCCGCACCTCTCTGGCTTGCTCAGACTTGGTCTACCATTTGCAAAATTGGACATACATTAATTAATTAGAAAAGTAAAATAAAACATTTATGTACGAAGATTATTTAATTCATTACCTTGAACTAATGGGAATCAAAGTGGCCACAAAACCACCGCCACTCGTACAGACGACACTTGAACCCCTCAGGAACCGAGATCATCAAGTTTTGATTTGTTGGGTCGTCTTATTCAAGATAATGTTTTTATTGCGTTCGTGGTAATATTATATCTTCACAAGAAAAGCTAAGCTAGATGGGATTTATGGCGCTTAAACTAGATATGAGAGAAGCGTATGAACTTGTGAAAAGGTCGATCATCCTGATTATGACGAAGAAGTTTGGCTTTGCGGACAAGTGGTTGTCAACTACCTCAGTCTGTATGGGGTCGATGTCCTACAAAGTGAGATTGTTGGGGCCAAAAACGCCACCCAACACACCGACCATAGGCCTCTGTCAGGGGTACCCGCTTTCCCCATATCTATTCTTCTTTTTCATGGAATTATTATCAAAATTCATCTTTATGATCGAATCAGAGGGTCGACTTCACGGATGCTGCATAGCTGAAGGTGCTCTGATCATCTCGCATATGTTTTTTTTTTCCAGAAATTGTTACATTTTCTGTCAAGCAAATGTGGAAGAGGAAACACATTTTGGGCCCTATCCAGCAAGATGATAAATCACCAAAACTCATCCATATTATACAGTACCAATAAGCCAAGCTTGTTGAGATTACTTAGTCCCTTATCCACTCCTAGTTATAAGGTTATTAATATTAACTAAATCACGTTCTAAGACACCCAACAGGCTGCATGGGCCTCATTTGTAAGCACGGAATGGAACCGTCGAGGCGTTTTGGGATCCATGCATAGTGGCGAATCTAACTTTTTCAATGAGGGGGCACCGATTTTCTTTTTGTAGTAGTAATAATTAACGTAAAAATAACACTAAAAATATTAATACCATGTAAAAAATAATAACTAATACATATTACAAAATATGACTTCAAAGTTTTATATTTTGAAAATGATGTAAAACACTTTTATCGTCAACACTAAAAATATTTTTCTCGACGTACATGCTATTTATTGACCTAACTCGATTTCTTCTTGTTCTTATCAAATATTGTGGAGTGAGATCATTTTTTTTGAAATATCTTTTAATAATTGTAATAATTATATAGATAATTAAATGTAAATTGATAATAGTCTTAAATTTTAAAATAATAAATAAAATTACACTTTTGTACTAATTAAAAAAACTTTAAAAATAAAAAAAAATATATAATAAAAACAGGAATATATATAGGGAGACAATCACGTGCGAACCTCCCTTACGGTGCGAACATGCGAACTTCAAATCTGGTTTGCGGAAATAGTGAACATGGTTTGCGGAAATAAGCATCACAGTTTGCGAAAAAAAAAGGTTTGAAAAAACAACATTTTATCTTGAGAAAATATGGTTTGCGAAAATAGTGTTTCTGGTTTGCGAATTTTTTGTCTGAGAATATTCACCTCAAACTGAGAACACTATTTCCGCAAACCAGATACACTAAACAAGCAGGTTCGCACGTTCGCACCGTAAACCATGGTTCGCACCTGATTGCACCCGTATATATATAGAAATCAATTACAAGATATGCATTAATTAAAAAGATATGCATTAAATCTGGGCCTTTAATTCTATGATCCAAGGGCCCAGATTGAAAGTTCTACGTTCTGACGAATATGTAAAGTTTGTACCTGATAGTGATCTATATATATATATATAGGGGGGGGGGCTATCGAGTACAAACCTTGTTTCGGGTCAGAATGTAGAACTAATCTGGACCATTGATTATCCAAATCGGATGACCACCGAAATTCAGGGGGGGGGGGGTGATTGATTACGAAATCAATTTCAAGATATGCATTAATTAAAAAGATATGCATTAAATCTGGGCCTTTAATTTTACGAGCCAATGACCCAGATTGAAAGTTATACGTTCTGACGAAAGATACAAGCTTGTACCTGATAGCTATCCTATTATATATATATATATATATATATATATATATATATATATATATATATATATATATATGAGAGCAATCAGGTGCGAACCATGAGTTATGGTGTGAACCTGCGAACTTAACCAGATTTGCGACATGTGTTGCGCTCAGAAAATGCCCTATTTTTGTTATAATCAAGTTTATTAATTCGATTTTTCCCGTTTCGTTTCAACTTCGATTTCATTTTTTCTTGCGCCAATATTCTTATTTTTTCAAGAGCTTTCTAACAAGTAGTGGATTGCATATATTTTGATGTGTTTTTGAATACGTGTGTGGATGTGTGAATATGAGTGCGAAAAATGTGATGTGTTTTGCAAATTTAGTGTATATGGTTTGCGAATTTAGTGTATATTGTTTGCGAATTTAGTGTATATGATTTGCGAATATAGTATATGTGGTTTGAGAATATAGTATATGTGGTTTGAGAATATAGTATATGTGGTTTGCGAATATAGTATATGTGGTTTGCGAATATGACATATATGATTTGCGAAAAGTGTGATGTGGTTTGAGAATATGATATATGTGGTTTGCGAATATAGTATATGTGGTTTGAGAATTTAGTGTATATGGTTTGAGAATATAGTATATGTGGTTTGCGAAAAGTGTGATGTGGTTTGAGAATATGATATATGTGGTTTGCGAATATAGTATATGTGGTTTGAGAATATAGTATATATAGTTTGCGAATATGACATATATGGTTTGCGAAAAGTGTGATGTGGTTTGAGAATATGAGATAAGTTGGTTTGAGAATATAATATATGTGGTTTGAGAATATAATATATGTGGTTTGAGAATATAGTATATGTGGTTTGAGAATATAGTATATGTGGTTTGCGAATATACTATATTCTCAAACCACATATACTATATTCGCAAATCATATACACTAAATTCGCAAACCATATACACTAAATTTGCAAAACACATCACACTTTTCGCACTCATATTCACACATCCACACACGTATTCAAAAAACATCAAAATATATGCAATCCACTACTTGTTAGAAAGCTCTTGAAAAAATAAGAATATTGGCGCAAAAAAAATAAAAATAAATCGGAGTTGAAACAAAGCGGGAAAAATTAAATTAATAAACTTGGTGGGAAAAAAAAGATGAGCATTTCTAAGCGCGACACGTGTCATGATGTTGTTGAGTTTCCAAATTCACATTTTAAGAGGGGTTCGCACGTGAAAGCTTCCATATATATATATATAAGCAAATAATATAAAGAAGTTAGCTTACTCAAAAAAATATAAGGAATTCAAGCATTTCAAAAAATGTATATTAGGAAGTTAGAATATTATAATATAAAACAGAATTTTGTTAACAGAAATAGAAAGGAATTAGAGAATAATATATATTTTTTATTTGAGAGGGGCACTTTTATTAAATAAAACAGTATGTTGTGGAAAAAATACAGAACAAATAACTAACAATCAGTTTTTCTGAAATTTGAGGGGGGCACGTGCCCCCCCTGAGTCCCGAGTAAATCCGCCTATGTCCATGCATGATTAAATATCATGGAATTTTCGTCGCTCTTGCTATATTCCGCGTTAGAGAATGATGGAAAGTCATCATTAGAAGTGATGCACAAACCATTGTGCGCCTGTTTGGGATGGGGTCTCACCTTTGTTCCTTATAGAGGTTATCTTTCAGGTTCTTCTTTTTTCACTCGAGGATCTCAAACGAGTAGTGATGTGTAGTCCTCCTACATTTTTATAATTAGTATTATGTTTTTACAAATTCAATTAGGTACGTGGCAAGAGGGGAGTAGCGTACATTTTGAGTGTGGATAAGTTGTAGTATTATAGTAATAGTAGATCACGACTGTTAATCGATAGATATTCTTTTTGAACTTGACCTGCTGTCATTATTCAATTTAAAACATTACAAACAAAGACAAGGGAAAAACCCATTCATACCGAGATATAGGTCGGTAACCCCCAAATAGAAAGGTGTTCATGCACACTACGCTAACTAACAGACTTCTAAAACAACTAGAAATAGAACGGCAACATGTGATTCGCTCGATTACACAAGTCCAAGGGTCTAAATACCGCGTCAGATGGTTGTCTTGACTTGCGAGGTGGTGAACAGAGTCCTCCCAAGAAACCTGCCCCCCTCGAAAAAGATTTGCACTCAGAAGGGAAAGCCAGGAAGACTTGTTTGTTTTTAGACCCAATGGGTTTTCTTTCCCCTATTGGGCCCCGGCCTACGAGGGTCAGGATCAGGATCAGGATCAGGATCGCTGATGATGGGGCAAGGAGTAAGGACCCTCTGTGCCTGACGATGCAGATAGTTAAAAGTGAGCGTAATTGAATGCCAAGACACTATGGCGAGAACAAAAGGGCAGTCTGAGAGAACATCGGAGACAGTAGGGGCAGGAGGCAGAAGATCGTTCAGGACTGACTAGTTTGGCTGTAGGGGACATGAGCCAAGACGAGATCTGCAAAATTGAACATGTTGAGGAGATCCTGAATCAAAAGCGGAGATGTCTCTGTCCATAAAAAAAGCGACCATAGTTTTGGCCCATGTGAAGGCGGCCACGACAGAGCCCCACGTGAATGGGACCACTAAGCACGGATGAAAGAAGCTCTCGAGCCCTGGTAACAAGGAGCGTTACCACGGTGGACCGCGGGGGAGAGAGGGGAAGGGGAAAATGATCCAGATCGGCACTAGCCGGCGTTTTCGATTCAGGTAGGGATAGAACTAACTAGACATAGACCTAGTCCGGTGGGATCCAACCTGAGGATTCATGGGGAGACCCATGCCGACCAGATCTGTTCCTCAAACCCGAAACCATCAATGGCCCAGAGAACGGGGAGAGATCTCGGCGAATGTTGGAGTCCCTCGGAGGAAAGGCGGCCAACGGTGGACAAGCAAAATGGGCGTAGGAGCGGCTGCAGGGGCGGGGTCTCGAGAGCTTTGGCACGACGTTCGGGAAGGACAAAGTAAGAGTTGTTGGGAGGAGGAGGTCAAAAGCACAATGGCCGGAGAGGACATGCCTCCACCGGTAGCCCTTGAGACCAAAGCCCAGGCAGCCACCAGTTGTGATGGTTGCCATTGGACGGAGCCAGCAGCGACGGGCCGAAGGGTTCATCAAACAAACACTCCGTCTGCATAGTCGTAGGGGAAAGGAACACCCGAAAGGTGGAGCGCCGAAGCAAGGAGGGACGACACAAGATTGGAGAAAACCACCGACAAAGAAAGATAGGGCTAGTGTTAGTCTTAGTGCCCGTAGTTCAATCATAAATGTCCAAAGGTATGTATCATCATTAGCAATAAAATTTAAAAATGCTTTATATTACTTATATGTTGGAGTAATAAATCGATGTGTTCTGATCTATGCCCATAATGCGAATAGAACAATAGATCAAGATAGATCACACTCGATGGGTCCCTAGTCAACAAAGCTTCGCTAGAAGCGACTAGTATGAAATATGGCTCTTGATGGCTTATGTTCTGTTAGTCATTGGAATGAGATTCCGGAGTCTGATCATAGATATCATGTGGGACATGATATTGGACGACCCGACATGAATATGTGCCATAGATCAAGTCATGAGCATATTCATTGTCGTAGCTTATTATGTATCCTTAGACCAAGGAGTCTTTGTGATCGCTATGCAGTAAACAACTAAGTTTGACCTGAGTCTAACGTTGCCCGTAACAAGGCTTCCATAACGGCCATGATTGGCTTGGGGGACAATTGCATGAGTGACACGAAAGACGGCTAAGGGATTTATCCTTCATACTACGGTATGGGAAAGATATCAGTTCTCGGTCGCTTGATCGAGAGTGACTGAAAGAATAGCATGACCATGCACATGATATTGGGTATCATATATTCAGTCATCACACATATCAAGGAACAATGATTGAGAATAATAAGGATGACAGCTCTATGCCTTATCTCAATCAGGATATCAATGATAAAAGGATAATGAAAGGGACGACGGAAAGGTTAGAATGGATTGGGTCGATTCGCTATGTAGCGTCAGGCAATACTAAAGTCTTGTTAGTTTCCACTTATATAAGATCAAGTAAAATGAGATTTTACGTTGATCTATCGACATGCATAAACCTAAGGGTCACACCGAAGGATGAAACACATTGACATATTTATGGAGAATAACCAAAAGAGAGTTGTCTCGGGACATGACCAAAACTGGGTTTTGGGTTATGTGCCCGTAAGTGAATAGGAATTTGCGGATCGAGACAAGGTTTGGAATCTTGGATTGATCACGTCAGATAATGTTGCACATTTCCGGTATGGAAGGCTTGGAGGCGATGAGCACATCACGGGACCTTGTTGGGAATGGCCATGGGCCATGTTCCAAGAGTCCCATAAAAGGCCCATGCAACCAAGGCCCATGGAACTAATTAATAAAGTCTTGATTAATTAGTACTAAGTAAGCAAGACAAGGGTTAAGGTGTTGGTGATTCACCACCTAACCCATCTTGTCTTTGATGTTCTAGCTGATCATCGTTTCTTTGATGTTCTTGAACGAATTAGTGAGGAGACATCCATATTGTTTATTCTCTTGTGTATCTAATATTTGGTAGTGTTCTATGACATGGTCTCAAGTTATTTCCGCTGCAAGTATGTGTTTATACCCTCCATCGAGACCCTACAATGGTATCAGAGTCGTGCTACCTTCGGGATTAACAAGACGGTGTTGAAAGTTTTGATTTATGCATGTTGTTTTGCTAATTTTTTTTGATAACATGTTTTAAATTCTTGTTTATGGGTTTAAAGCATGAAAAATGAATTTTTGAAATTTTATCAAATCTGGAATTTTTGAAAAATATATGATTTTTTAGGTCTCGGGTGCGTGACTCTCGGGGAGCCGAAACCGGAACGAACGGGGCTCCGTTGGACGGAGCTAGGCCAAGAATGACCATTGGATGGTCAATATGCCGAGGTAAACCATTTTTTAGTCATGACGAGTTTGAAACCGTCTTGACGAACTCAAAAATCAAATGTTCAAAAGTTTCAATTTTGAATGGTTTCGATAAACGTATCAAATTTTTTTCGAAACTTGGCAATTAATTACAACCAAAAATTCACATGATGTTTGATAAAATGATTGTTTGATAACACGATGTGTGATGTGATGTTGGCATGGTGTACATAATAGCACTGAGTTCAATTTAATTATTTATCGCTTTTCACGGCCTACGAGCTGTTAGAGTTAGCGTGTAATTATTTTTTTGAGGTGTGGTCGTCGTACCACTCATATGTAATATTTATTAATTCCCGACCTGCGAGTCGTGTATTAAACTGTAATATTTTGCTCAAGACGAAGAAAGGGCGAAAATGTCATTTGGTGGCTTCTCGGGTATTGACATCGGCTTGGAGTCGGTGGAGCTCAAGAAGCTAGTGGGAGTTAGTTTAGGGGGCTATTATGTGCACATTTATCGCTTTATGCTTGGTTTAGTTTTGCATGATTAATTCTTTATGTTTTAGAATTACATGCTTAACTTTATTTACCGAGCATATCACCTCACATGCAAAGATAAAATTGGTTTTAATCATTGTTTGTAAGCCCTTAGAATCTTCATTACATTGGATGTAGTTGACGGATTCGAAGGAAGAATTACATTGGATGTAATTGGAGGCATCATTACATTTGGAATGTAGTTGAAGTGCTCATCACATCTAGGATGTGCCAAAAGTTTTAAACACAACCAGACAAGTAAAAACGGGTTATGTCCGATACCTCCCAATTATCAACACCTTACTGCCTCCCCGTCCTATGGGTGTCGTGCGCCTTAGCGGAGCATCCATGAGAAGTGTGGTAGTAAGTTAGGACGACATATGTGGGTGCGTGCGCCTTAGCGGAGCACCTACATAGTGTCATGTCATAGTTGAAAATTGGTGGACCCGACTACGATTCTCAACTAGGGTTGAGCTAGGGTATCAGATAGGGTAAGCCGTGTACACAAGTACATACCCTAGCCAAGAGTCACATTGGATGTGATTGGACGGGGTCCTACCTACATAGCTCGATTAAGTGGTGAGCCTTAGTTCAACTTGATCGAGTGAACCAAGGATCTTGGTTTTAGATTCTAAAGGTTTAGAATCAATTGGTTGGTATTTAAACTTGATCTTCATAAAATTTATTCAGTTTACTGATTGAATTTTTTTTTCGTGTAGATCAAATGGCAAGTACTTCAGCGAACAATAGTAGTTTGTCACTAAAAAGCATTCTTGATAGGATCAAGCTAAGTGGGACAAACTACTTGGACTAGGACAGAAACTTAAGGATAGTCCTCAAATTAGAGCGCAAAGAATATGTCCTAGACCAAGCTATCCCTGAGGAGCTAGCTAATAATGCCACTAGGTCCGTTAAGGGTGCATACCAAAAGCACCTTAGTGATTCTATAGACGTGGTATGTATTATGTTGGGCTGCATGGAATCTGATCTCCAAGACCAGCTCATGGAGTACTCTGATGACCCCTATACTATGATAGGGATCATAAAGGGTATGTTCAAGGAAAGGGTACGTATCGTGAGATACAATGTCCTTAATGAACTTCTCTCCTGCAAAATGTCAGCATGAGTCTTCCTGGGTCCTTATGTCCTAAAGATGAAGGGGCATCTCGAACATCTTAATCGACTAGACTTAAGATAGATAACGAGATGGCAGCGGATGTGGTTCTGCATTCCCTTCCTCGTTCATATGCTACGTTTATCATGAACTATCATATGCACGATATGGACAAGACCATTTCAGATTTTCATGGAATGTTGGTAACTGTTGAAAAGAACATCAAGGATCAGGGATCCAAGGATGTTCTGATGGTCAGACAAGGAAACAGTTTCAAGAACAAGGGAACTGTTAGTGGTAAGGGCATGTCCCCTATGCACTTGGCAGGAAAGATGAGGCATCCGCAGCGTCCTAACCCTCCTAGGACCAAGGAGTCCTCAGGGAAGGGGAAGGAGGTCGAGAATGTCTGCTTCTACTGTCAACAACCTGGTCACTGGAAGAAAGATTGCAGGAAGTTTCTGGATGATCTAAAGAAGGGCGGTGGGACTGCGCCTTCATCATGTCTTTTCTTTATAGAGCTAAATATTACTACTTCCAAAGATTCATGGGTATTGGATACCGAGGCTGAATCTCACATTTGTACTAATGTGCAGTGGCTGGATGGTAGGAGAAGCTTGAAGAAGGACGAGGTGGACCTCAGAGTGGGCAACAAGACTAGAGTTGTGGCGACTTCTGTAGGATCCATAAGTCTTCTTTTGCCAAGTGGGCTAGTTTTTGTTTTGAACAATGTATATTGCGTATCTACTTTCAGTAGGAATATTGTATCTATTTCTTTGTTGGACAAGGAAGGATACAATTTTGATGTTGGAAATGAGATTTTCAATATTTTATGCAATGATATATTTGATGCTAGCACCAAAATGGTTGGAGGATTGTACATATTGGATATGGATAACACTGCTTCGAGCTCTATATATAACGTAAATACCAAGAGGTCTAAGTCCGACGATTTAGACCAAACTCTATTATGGCACTGTCATTTAGGCCACATAAACGAGAAACGCATATCAGCACTTCACAAGTGCGGGCTTCTTAGTCCATTCAAATTTCATTTGAATGATAGATGCGAATCCTGTTTGATGGGAAAAATGACTAAATCGCCCTTTATCGGTCGCGGTGAGAGGGCGGGTGACTTATTGGGGCTAATACACTCGGATGTATGTGGACCAATAAGTACACTTTCCAGGAGGGGTTTTAGCTACTTTATCACATTTACTAACGACTTCAGCAGATATGGTTATGTCTATTTGATGAGACATATGTCTGAAGCTTTTGATAAATTCAAAGAGTTTGAGATTGAAGTAGAGAACCAGCTTGGGAAAAGTATTAAAGCACTTTGTTCGGATCCAGGTGGAGAATACTTAACCATAGAGTTTATAGATCATCTAGTAGAGACTGGAATCCTTTCGGAATGGACTCCTCCTAGAACACCACAATTGAATTGTGTGTCCAAACGGAGAAATCGAACTTTATTGGATATGGTCCGGTCCATGATCAGTGGGACTGATCTCCCAATCTCTTTCTGGAGTCATGCTCTAGAGATGGCCGCATTCATAGTGAATCAGGCTCAGACGAAGGCTGTGGAAGGGATACCATTTGAGAAATGGCATGGGAAGAAGCCCGTTTTGTCCTTCCTAAAGATTTGGGGTTGCTAGGCATATGTGAAATGTTTAGTTCCGACTAAGCTCGAACCAAGATCTGATAAATTCACCTTCGTTAGGTATCCTAAAGAAACAAGGGGATACTACTTCTACAAACCTACCGAGAACACGGTGTTCGTCGCTCGAGGTAGGGTCTTTTTGGAAAGGGAGTTTATTTCCAAAGACGTTAGTGGGAGGACTGTACATCTAGAAGAAATTCAGGGCGGTACATATCCAACTGATCCACTGGACAACCCTGTTGAAGAGCCTGAGATGGTCGTAAAGCAAGGACCAGTTCCTGCAACAATTCCAGAAGGTACAAGGCGATCTGAAAGGGTTAGTCGTCCACCTCCTAGATATGTTTACTTTGTGTCTGGAGGTGACGGTGAGCTTGTGGTGGATCACGATGATCCAGCTACATTTCAGGAAGCCGTGGACGGACCTGACTCTGAGTTATGACTGGGAGCCATGAAGGAGGAAATGAACTCCATGTCGGACAACACAATTTGGGAACTGGTTGATCCCATCGGTGGTGTAAGAAACATCAGATGCAAATGGATCTTCAAGGTGAAGATGGACATGAAAGGCAACCCTTAGACCTACAAAGCCCGACTGGTGGCGAAAGGTTATAGACAGATCGAAGGGATTAACTATGAGGAAACTTTCTCCCCAATGGCTATGGTCAAATCTATCCGAATTCTTCTTGCCATAGCTGCGTTTCATGATTATGAGATATGGAAAATGGATGTCAAAACCGCTTTCCTAAATGGAAATTTTTCGGAGGACGTTTATATGTCTCAACCCGAAGGTTTTGTCGATCCGAAGAATAAGGGAAAGATTTGTAAGTTGTTGAAATACATTTATGGATTGAAACAAGCTTCTCGGAGTTGGAACCTTCATTTTGATGAAGCTGTAATTGGATTTGGCTTTATCAAGAATGAGGATGAACCTTGCGTTTACAAGAAGTCAAACGAGAGTAGTATTACCTTTCTGGTGTTGTATGTCGATGACATACTACTCATTGGAAACGACATCCCAATCTTGCACGAAACTAAAGCTTAGTTAGGGAAGTGTTTCTTAATGAAGGACTTAGGCGATGCTGCTTATATCTTAGGGATTAATATATATAGAGATCGCACCAAGAGGGTCTTGGGTTTAAGTCAAAGCACCTATGTGAACAAGGTATTGAGTAGGTTCTTAATGCTTGATTCTAAGAAAGGACTCTTACCCGCATGTCATGGCGTTCATCTCAGCAAGACTCAGTGTCCTAAGACACCTGATGTGCTGAAAAGGATGATGCGAATCCCATACGCTTCAGCGGTAGGATCGATCATGTGTGTCATGATATGCACGAGACCGGATGTCTCATATACCTTGAGCTTGTACCAGCAGACATCAGTCTAACCCTGGTGAGGAACACTGGATAGCGGTCAAGGCGATTCTTAAATATTTGAGAAGAACCAAGGACGCGTTTCTGGTGTATGGGGGAAAATATGATTCTGAACTAGTCATTAATGATTCTGAACAGGGGCCATTTCACAAGCTAAAGAGCCCAGATCGCATAACAGATCCAAAAATGTACTGCACATATACCACCTCATCAGAGAAATACTGAACCGAGGGGATGTGAATATCACCTATATTGCAACTGATGATAACATAGCAGATCCATTGACTAAGGCAATGTCGTTGCCTAAATATGAGAGGCATGTAAGGTCAATGAGATTAGATTGGAGTTTGTATTGGAACTAGGGCAAGTGGGAGATTGTTAGTCTTAGTGCTCGTAGTTCAATCATATATGTCCAAATGTATGTATCATCATTAGCAATAAAATTTAGAGATGCTTTATATTACTTATGTGTTGGAGTAATATATCGATGTGTTCTGATCTATGCCCATAATGCGAATAGAACCAAAAATCAAGATAGATCACACTCGATGGGTCTCGAGTTATTTCCGCTACAAGTATGTGTTCATACCCTCCATCGAGACCCAACAGCTAGACCAATACTGAAAGGGAAAGTGAAGCCAATCCAACGACCACTATAGTAAGAGGCCGCCAATAGTTGCACGTTCCAAAAGGGAGAGGCGGCGTCTATAAAGGTAAAGAGAGTTTTAAGATTTTTTAATCATTCATAGTAGCTTCATCGATAGGGATTTTTTTTGAACGAAGGGTCAAATTTTATTACTTGAATTTGATTACATTATCAGGCCTCAGGGAATAGACACCCCGACCACCAGAAGGTCAGTACTAGTGAACAAATGTTCACTGATCCTTGTAATAGCATAACCGTCACAGACGGTATTTTGACGTCCCTTTGGAATGAGATCCTTTGAATAGCGAAACCGTCACAGACGGTATGTGGACGCCCCTTGGGCATGGAAAGAAGACGGTGAGGGGGAACATGGTACCGGAGATCGGCGGGACCTCGACGGGAACAGGGTCCCGGAGATCCTACGGGACCACGACGGTAATGTGACGCCTCTTGGGAAAAGAGAGAAGACAGTGAGAAGGAGCGGGGTACCAGAGATCCTGAGGGACCTCAACAATAATGATGATGATGAGAGGCAAAGTATCACCTAGGGACCCCTCCCAGGGCCAGTCCCTAGAGCACTGGATTCCTGTTGTCATTGACCCTGCAAAGACGAAGTCAGAAAAAATAACAAAGCCCCACTCGATTAGCCGAATCCATAATCGAGAGAGGGGTCGAGGAAGAAGTGTTGGTGGAGGCCAAGGAGGAGGCGGTTTCAGGGACGACAGTGACGCCTTCAGAGGCGGCGATGGCGGCAGAGGCTAGGGAGAAGGACGCGCCAGTGGCTTCAGCGGCGACGGAGGCTGATCGGGAGAGATAACCCGATACCACGGAGGCCCAGGTGAAGACGCAACCCTAGGAAACACGCCGCCCAAAACAAGAACCAGAGCAAGGTCGTGGTAATCTCGGGAATTCGACGATCTAGGTTTCGGAGGGAGAGGGACAGGGCCGTTGCTTGGGGTGGAAGTAACCCAGGACCGAGAACGCCATGGTGGCGGAGAAGGGAGACCGAAACGACGCTGGAAGAGGTGGAGATATCTCCGGGATGGGACGCGGCGGAGAAGAGCTGAAAACCTAGGTTTGTTCTCTATTGAAGGCGCAAACCATAACACAACACTTTTCTTTCTATGCCCGCTATCAGTTAATCCATCAGGGATTATAGTATATGGTTTTTTATTTGATAAATATTTTAAGTTTAGGGATAGAAGTATATGGTAATTGATTTGATAAGTTTATAAAATTTCTTAAGTATTGCGTTTTGCGCAAAGCCTGCTGCTGGTTTGGTAAAGACCACAAGCCTGTGGATTGTGGGATTTTTTTAATTTTCTCAAAAACAATATTTCTTCATTAGCCTCTCAATCATCCATGTGCCACCTTATTTCAGTATGAAGAAAGTATTCCCACACAAAACATTTGGAAGTTGCCTAAGCAATTAAGTGTGAACAGAATTCGTATGAAACATTAGAAATAAAATAGTGATACAAAACAAGATATAGCACTCAAAGATCGAAGAACTAGATACACAATAAAGCCAAATCTTTTGAGACTTTCTTTTAACCGTAAATTTAACTTCTCGTCTTTTAAAACAAAATTATATATTAAAAAGTACAAAAAATCCATCCGACGACGTTTTTCAGGATTTCTCCTTTCCGACTCCCCTTCTGGGTCGATCAATGGTGTTGGCCTTTGTCGGGCTCTCTTAATGAGAGTTGAGCAGTGCTCGGTGGTGCTTCCTAGGCTTTGTGGTGGTGGAGATTGCTCTCGGCGTTTGTCGTGGAGGTTTGAGTTGTCGGTGAACTTTGTTGAGGTGGTCGACCTTTGGGTGTTTTGGGCTTTGCCTTGGAGTGCGCTGAGTGTTTCTTTGTCTTTTGGTGCTTCGTTGGGTGTTTGGAACTTTGTTTTTTAAGGCTTCAAGTTTGTTTATTCAGGGTTTTAAGACCTTGTTACTGGTTTTAGGTTGCTTCATTTGGGAGCGGTTGTGCTTCTTGGTTGTAAAATTTGGGTAATAGGACCTGTTAGACCAATTTGTTTAGTTTGGTTTTGGTTTGGGTTTAGCCCTTGTTTTCCCTTATTGGTTTAAGTGTTAGATGTTTTGTTCGGGTGTAGCCTTGGTTTGCCCTTGTTGGCACTAATGTACTTAATGTTGGTCATATCAACTTTGGTAAGAGTCTTGTAAAATTCCCCTGTGCGGGATAGTTTGGTTGGGTTGGTTCTGGTGTGTAACAGTGGTAAGCTTGTATGGCTGCCATGCTCTTATTTCCAGTTCGGAAATTTGAGTCCTCAATAAAACATTTGCTGATAAAAAAAATAGATCCAACATAGTTCAAACATAAAAGTAGGGAAAACGCTGGTTCCAAACCTTTCCGAATGTTTCATCATCACGTACTAACCCAGACCAACGTTTCGTTGCAATTCCATACTTGAAAGGTTTGGTTTTTTACAAAAAGTATAAAAAACTGTTAAAATGGTGGATGATGTTAGTTTTAGCTGCGAATTGTCTTTTATGCCCTCAAGCCCTCTTCTTCAACCTCCCTCACTGTCTTTTATGCTATATTTTCAGACCTTGAAGCTTATATGGATGTTAGGTCAAAATGCTGCACATTTTCTCATTCAAAACGACACACATGGTACTTGTAAACTCTATAGAGAGTTCTATGTCATAAATTTGACCTATGCTGAAGAGGTTGGTTATAAGTCCTTCAACTAGTAGTGCCTCAATGAGAATGTTTATACCAAAAAATCTTAGTTGACCCAACCTAGTGAATTTATCCATGAACCCATCTCCAAATTTAACATATCCATCAGGATATGGACAAATATATGACAGATGATCATGATTTCCATTCATGTGTCGTGACACTCCGCTGTCAAAGTATCAGAGATGTTCATTTAATGTGGAAAGGGTGGTATAAGCAACATTTGATCAGTAATTCTCACCCTTAACTTTCCATTACTGCTTCAGATTCACTTGAGAGTGTTTACTTTTGACTCTCCATAACTGTTTCTTAGAAGTTTGTGATTACATAGTGTTTCTCTGTTGAAATCAAAAGATTCCATGCAGTTGGAAGCAGTATGGGATTATATGACCTTTCTTCCCACATAAATGACATACCCAATGTGCTCTTTTGAGCTTATCAGCATATCATAATCCAGCATGAGGATTGGAGTTTCGTTGGTCCTATTGATCAAAATGTCGAGTATGATGTTGTGGAACATTGTGTACCTCAATGGTCGACGTACTCTGCTTAACTTTCTGTTTTGGAGTAGGTATGGAATGAAAAAGGTCATTTTGAGGGACAAACTTCATTTGTGAAGTTGAGTCTTCATTAGTGTACCCTACTCAATTCATATCTCTAGTTAGTTTTTCCATTAAAAGAAGAATGTCTAACTTGTCTGTGCTTGAATTAATCATTCTAAAAGGCTTAGTAATTCGATCAATTTCCCAATTAAGTCTGCTAACTCCTTCCTTGAGAGAATTACCATTTTCAACCAATCTAACCTCATCTTCACTAAGAGTATCTATTTGATTTCTTTGTTTCTCAAGGATCTTGGTGTTTTCTATCCATTTGGTGAACATGTGATCGTAGGAACTGTTCATAGCACCATCTGATAACAACTCTAGAGAGAGGCCATCGTTGACAACTTCACATGTTTCAACATAATCAACATGAGTAGTAAAATCAGTATGATTGTTTAACTGTTCAAAGTCAATATACTCTTAAGCGTCATCAGACATAGAGACATTAAATCCTTTCTTCTGTCTCTTTAGAAAGGTTGGACATTCTTGTTGAATGTGTCCATATCCTTCACATTCATGGCATTGAATCCCCTTTTCCTTTGTCAACTTGATCAGTGTTTCCTTCACCAATTATTTGTCCCTTCTGATATGGGATGTTAGTGACATCTTGACGAATATGCCATTTTGGCCTTCGATTCAAATGCTTCATCATTTTCTTAACTATCATAGCCACTGCTTCTTCCATCTCTTCTTCAGTATAGGTGCATATTTTATCGTTGAGGTTTTGTGCAGTGCATTTCAGGGTCACTCCTTTATTTTTCTTTTATCTCCCTTGGAGAGACAGCCCAAATTTCATGAGAAACCCCATGAGTTCATCAAATATGAGGTTTTTCAAGTCATGCATTTCCTCGATGGCTATTACCTTCATTTTGAACTTTGAATTCTCAGCTCGCATTGTCTTTCTGACAAGTTCTTCATTAGACATGAGTTTACCCAGGGAGTGAGATTCATTAGCAATGCCTCTGAGGCGAACATGAAACTGAGTTATAGTATCATCATCTCTCATGGTTACGGCCTCAAAGTTGGTAGTGAGATATTACAACCTCTAATCTTTGACTTTAGAGGTTCCCTCGTATGTAGTAGCTAATATATCCCATGGTCCTTCCTCGGGTTTCAATAGTGGAGGTTCCTAGCCATGAACCAGAGACTTCCAAGTTTTGTTGTCCAACGACTTAATGAAAGCACTCATCCTAGCTTTCCAGTATCCATAATTTGTTCCATCAAGCATAAGAGGACGATTCATAGATCCTCCTTCTCTATAGTTTTCCATTTCGTACACTCAAAATTATTTTCCATTTAGTATCACACCTTGTAGATGGGTGACCTGCTCTGATACCAATTGAAAATCTGGTTAGGTGCAGAGGTAAGATGTCAGTTAAGATGTTATGACTTGCTGTCTGACATCATGCTTTAGAACATAATTGATTCACAAGATGAAAATTAAGCACACGTTTGCTTTACCAAGTTTGTTCAATAATGCTAAGTAGAAGAAGAAAACAATAAGGAAATATGATTGTCTTGAGTGTCCAAGACGCCTACGTATGCTCCAAGGAATCAAAGGCACGTAGTTCTTGATTTAGAACTCAAAACACAACAACCATGACTAAGAAGAAGAGAAGAGGAAACTGATTTTTTTCTCTCTTCTTGCCTCTTATGCATGAGTTGAATGACTAAGTGTCTTGTATGTAGAGATAAGTGGTGACCATCATCTCATTAATCTCTCATCACATGCCAAATGTTCTAGTCAATTAGGATAGTGGACTTTTAATTAATTAGTTAGTTAGTTGAAACAAGGTCCCACCTAGTTACTAGCTAACTCAGTTGGATTCATCTAGTCAAGATTGAACTAGATAATACCTTGGGCCATTGGAGACTTGGGCCGCCCATGGGCCTCGTGGGTGGGGCGCATGACCCTAGCCCATCGAGGACCTATGACGCTCTAATCGTCTCCAACGCCTTCCACTTCGGATATGTCCAACATTATCCGATGAGATCGTTCCCAAGACTCCAAGTCTTGTCTCGATCTCTAATATCCTAATCACTTACGGTTTATGACCCAAAACCCAGTTTTGATCATGTCCCGTGTCAACTTCCCACTTGGCCCATTTCCATTCGTTTGTTAATGAGTTTCATCCTCTGGTGTGACTCTTAGGTTTATGCGTGTTGGTTGATCAACGTAAAATCCATTTTACTTTATCCTACATAGGTGTTAACTATTGAGACTATAGTATTTCCTAACACTACATAACAAATCGACCTTGTAGATTTTAACATGTCCATCGTCCCTATCGTTATCATTTTATCTCTAGATCTCCTTATTGAGATAAGGCATAGAGCCGTCATCCTTATTGTTCTCAATCACTATTCCTCGATATGTGAGATGACAGAATGTCTGATACATAGTATCATGTGCATGTCCATGCTATTCTTTCAGTCACTCTCGATCGAGCGACCGAGAATAGACATCATTCCCATACCATAGTATGAAGGATAATTCCCTTATCCGTCTTTCCTATCACTCATGCAGTTAGTCCTCAGGCAAGCTTGGCTGTTATGGAAGCCTAGTCATGGTGCAACGTTAGACTTTATTTCTAACTCAGTTATTTGCTACATAGCAATCACAAAGACTCCTTGTTCTAAGAATACATGACAAGCTACGACACTGAATATGTTCATACTCTGCATCAAGATCCAACAAACGGTTCCAAACTCGTCATGACTAACTAAACGGTTTGGCTGCGGCGTTCCAACCATCCAATGGTCATGGCTCGCCCTAGCTCCGTCCAACAGAGCCCTGTTTGGTCACGGGTTTGGCTCCTCTAGAGTCCTGCTCTCATGACCTGAAAATCAAACTTTTATCCAAAAATATCAAATTTGAATTAGTTTTCAAAATCCCAATTTTTATGCAATAAAACTACATGCAAGTAACTAAAACATGTTATCACACAAACATGCTTAAAACAAGCCAAAACCGAAACTTAACAAGCAAACCCAAAAAATTTCGGCACGTCTCGTGAATCCTGAAGGTAGCATGACTCTGATACAACTGTTGGGTCTCGAGGTAGGGTTGGAGAGGAACTAACTCGCAGAATAATAATAATAATAAAAAGAGACCATTAAAGCCATGAAACAACTAGCAAAGAATAGATTCACAAGATGAAAATTCAGAACAAGTTTGCTTCCCAAGTTTGTACAATAACACCAAGTAGGAGAAGAAAACAACAAGGTAATATGATTGGCTTGAGTCTCCAAGACGCCTACGTATCCTCCAAGGAATCAAAGCCACGTAAGTCGTAATGAAGAACTCAAAGCACAACAAAAATGGAGCTTGGGTAGGGGGGGGGGGGGGGGGGGGGGGGTTGGCCAAGAGGAAGGAGAAGAGAAGAAGAGACCTATTTTTTTACTATCTCTTTTTTACCTCTTATACATGAGTTGAATGACTAAGTATCTTCCATATCGAGATAGGTGGTAACCATCACCTCATTAATCTTCAATCACATGCCAAGTGTTCTAGTTAATTAGGATGATGGACTTTTAATTAATTAGTTGTTGGTTTGTTAGTTGAAACAAGGACCCACCTACTTAGTAACCAACTTAGTTGGATTCATCTAGTCAAGACTCAAATACATAATCCCTTGGGCCTTAGGAGACATGGGCCGCCCATAACCCTCGTGGGTGGGGCCACGGCCCAATCCCATCGAGGTACCATGATGCTTTAGTCTTAGTGCCCGTATTACTTATGTGTTGGAGTAATATATCGTTGTGTGTTGTGATATATGACACCATACGAAGTACAACCATAGATCGAGATAAGACCACACTCCATGGGTCCCTAGTCAACAAAGATTCACTAGAAGCGACTAGTATGAAAGATGACTCTTCATGGCTTACGTTCTATTTACTCATTGGAATGAGATTCCGGAGTCTGATCATATATATAATGTGAGATATGATATTGGATGATCCGACTTGAATATGTTCCATAGATCCAGTCATGAACATATTCATGGTGGTAACTTGTCATATCTCCTTTTATCGACGAGTGTTTGTGATTGCTATGTAGTAAGCAACTGAGTTTGACTTGAGCCTAATGTTGTACAATGACTGGGCTTCCATAACGACGAGGATTGTCTTGGGGATGGACAACATGAGTGACATGAAAGATGGCTTAGGAATTTATCCCTCTTACTACGGTATGGGGAAGATATCGGTTCTCGGCCGCTTGATCGAGAGAGACTGAAAGAATAGCATGGTCATGCAGATGATAATCGGTATCATATTTTCATTCAACTCACATATCAAGGAACATTGATTAAGAATAATAAGGATGACGATTCCATAACTTATCTGAATTTGGATATCCAGTGATAAAAGGATAGTGACATAAACGACATAAAGGTTAGATTCGACAAAGGGAAAATTCGTTATGTAGTGTCAGGCAATGCTAACTCTCGTTAGTTGCACTTATTAAGGCCAAGCGGGAAGTTGACATGGGCATGACCAAAATTGGGTTTTGGGTCATAAGCCGTAAGTGATTAGGATATTACGAATCGAGACAAGACTTGTAATCTTGGGAACGATCTCGTTGGTTAATGTTGGACATATCTTAAGCGGTAAGGGTTGAAGACGTTTAAAGCGTAATGGGACCTCGTTGGGCTTGGGTTGTGGGCCCCACCCATAAGAAACATAGGCGGCCCAAGTCTCCAAAGCCCAAGGGATTTTCTATTTGAGTCTTAACAAGATGAATCCAACTAAGTTAATTAATCTAGTTAGTTAGTAACTAGGTAGGACTTTATTTCAACTAACTAACTAATTAAGTAATTAACTAAAAATAAACTATCCTAATTGACTAGAACACTTGACATGTGATGTGATATTAATGAGGTCATGGTCACCACTTAAGTCTACGTGCAAGACACTTAGTTACTCAACTCATGCATAAGAGGTAAAAAGAGAGAAAAAAGTAGCTCACTTCTTCTCTTCTTCTTCCTTTTGGCCGAACACCCCCATGCTCCATTGTTGTTGTGTTTCGAGTTCTACATCAAGAACTACGTGGCTTTGATTCCTTGGAGGATATGCATGCATCTTGGAGAGATAAGCCAATCATATTTCCTTGGTGTTTTCTTCTTCTACTAGGTGTTATTGAACAAACTTGGTAAGCAAACTTGTGCTGAATTTTCATTTTGTGAATCAATTATTTTGTAGTTGTGTCATGGTTTTAATGGTCTTTTGGTTTTGATTGTTATTATGTTGCTATTTTATTCCTCTACAACCCTACTTCGAGACCCAACACATATAACTATTATAGAAGTATCTTCTAACTAGGAAACAAATCTGTAGAACCAGGTTCACATAGATATGCTCAAGATGTCTTTGACATATGGGCTGACATCTTTTCTAGCTTTGTCACCGGTCACATAAAAGATGTCTGTTGACATCTTGGACAACATCTTGCTTAACATAAACATGGCCAATCCAGATTTAACAACAAGGATGATCATCAACTTATAGTGAGCTTATGTTGTTTAAGCACTTTGTTCAAATTGTACAGGATGACAAAGCAATGCACGAGGGTATTATTATAATCCACCATGCTGCTTAAGCCTATTATGCTATGATTATGTGTTATGTTCCAACTATGACATCATTAATTATATGTCTACAAATACTTTAATGTTTCGAGAACTTATATATGATGAATGATGAATATATATGTATTGTTTTTATGTCTGTATATGGACTGTTGCATATAGATGTAGGATTTGTTTAAATATGTACAAGCAGATAAGAAAATGGTTCGTAATTAAGTATGCAGACTGTTAAACTTCACCAACGGATATGGAATCCGTTGGTGAAATTTCATTACTTTAACAACGGATAAAACCTACGTTAGTGAAATTGTTTACTTTATCAATGGATACAGTTACTTAGGACTCATTTATTTTATCTTTCGGTCACCTCATCAGTTTATCAACGGATACACATGTGTCGGTTAAATGTCCTCACTCTACGAATGGATGTAGTTACTTTGGACTCGTTTATTTTATCCGCTTCCTTCCAAGTATCTTAGTAAATAGAAGACATAGTACATGTCATGCCCCAAATTCAGTAGAACCGAACCTGGAACGCGAACGTTTAAGACAATAAAACATTTTCAAACCTTTTAGTTAAATAAATCCCTTTAAAACCACCATTTAGTTAATCAAAATAATAATTTACAACTCAAAAGTACATCCCAACAAGCGGACAAAATACAAGGCGTACGTCGCTAAACTCAAAAAGGAAACCCGGACTACCGCTCCTAGCTCTTCAAGCTTCGAGAGCTCACCTAGTCCGTCCCGCGACCAGTACCTGTAGGAAAAGCAGCTAGGGGTGAGCGTTCGCTCACCACCACGGATACCAGACTGACTACAGCATACTTAGCAGAACATGCCGGAAACAACAACAACAACCCACACACCGGGGACTACTATCCCCAAACTCAAGTAACCCGACTGACACACAAACTGTTACTTTCCTCAACCGACTCAACACTCGGACACGTAATGTAGACCCGACACAACGATTACGACTTCCTCCAAAGACATGAAAGATAACCACGCAACACCCATGTCACGCCCCAAATTCAGTAGAACCGAACCCGGAACACGAACTTTTAAAATAATAAAACATTTTCAAACCTTTTAAATAAATCACTTCAAAACCACCATTTACTTAACCAAAATAATCATTTACAACTCAAAAGTACGTCCCAACAAGTGGACAAAATATAAGGTATACGTCGCTAGACTCAAAAGTAAATCCGGACTCCCGCTCCTAGCTCTTCAAGCTTCGGAAGCTCACCTAGTCCATCCCGCGACCAGTACCTGTAGGAAAAGCAGCTAGGGGTGAGCGTTCGCTCACCACCACGGATAACAGACTGACTACGGCATACTTAGCAGACAATGCCGGTAACACCAACACCAAACCCAACACCGGGTACTACTATCCCCAAACTCAAGTAACCCGACTGACACACAAACTGTTACTTTCCTCAACCGACTCAACACTCGGACACGTAATGTAGTCCTGACACAACGATTGACGACCTCCTCCAAAGACACGACAGACAACCACGCAAAACCCAAGATCACAAAGGATCGCACACCAAACAAGATCCCAAAGGATCGCACGCCAGCTGCTCAGTAACCTCCTCTCTCTCTCGCCCTTTACCGATCCCTGTCAGGTCAGGAAGTCGACCTGTCGCGCAACTTCTCCCGATCTCAGTCGGAAGGCTAGCCCACAACCTCTCCCCTACCCCCGATCCTAGTCGGGTGGCTAGCCACACCTCACGCAACTTCCCCGACACAAAGTCGGGTCTCCAACCTCAGGTAACCACAATCACAATCACAAGAAAAGTTCAACAAACAGCAACAACACCGGTTTGACACTCCACAGGCACTCATGGCCACCCAAGACACAAACGGTAAAACACGGACTCAACAACCCCACGGGCACTCACGGCCGCCCAAGACGCACCGAGAATACTCACGGGCTCAACAACCCCACGGGTACTCACGGCCTCCCAAGACACACCAACAGTAACTCACGGGCTCAACAACCCCACGGGCACTCACGGCCACCCAAGACACACCGACAATAACTCACGGGCTCAACAACCCCACGGGCACTCATGGCCACCCAAGACACCAACATTAAAACACGGGCTCTCAAGGCCACCCAAGACGCAACAGTAAAGCACGGGCTCTCATGGCCACCCAAGACACAACGGTAAAGTACGGGCTCTCATGGCCACCCAAGACACAACAGTAATACGGGCTCTCATGGCTACCCAAGACACAACAGTAAAGTACGGGCTCTCATGGCCACCCACGACACAAATTACACAATCAACCTCCGGGCATAACCAATGCCTCCAGCAGTTCTAATATCAACAGTTTCACAATCAACCTCTGGGCATGGTCATATGCCTCCAGTAATTCTAATATCAACAGTTTCACAATCAACCTCCGGGCATGGTCATATGCCTCCAGTAATTCTAATATCGATAAGTTCACTGCTCCTACGACACTACTAAGTGTCACATGCATTTCTAATGTTCGATACGTTCTCGTATCATACGACACCACCCGGTGTCGCCTGCCTTTCTAATATTCGATAAACTTACTTAACCCACGACACCCCAGTGTCACATGCATTTCTACTGTTAACTTTCCCTAGTTAGGGCCGAGATCCGACTACTTTTCCCTACCTCGTATGCTTTCTCCAAAAGCGCACCAACAAACTCCGGCGTGATCCCGATCACTCGCCTAGCTTTCCCTTTCCTCTGTCTGCGGCACGATCTAATAAGAACACAATTTTAAATACCTTTAAGCTTGCAGGCATAAACTGAATTTTAATAAACTTGACGCCCAAAAGTAACCCCGACAATGTCGATCACTCCCAAACTTCCCAATTACTCGACATTGTCGATAATGGACTCGGAAAAGCCCGATTCGCTCGACATGGCGAATCTGCCCGGGCTTTGAAAACGCCCTTCAGGGGCTCCGAATGTAATAACCACTCCCGGTCAACGCCAGTCAAACCTGCGAAAAACAGGAAAATTTAAAAATTTTAAGACTGGCAGTTAAGTGAACCTAAAATGACCCCGAGTGTCATACCGGACTTAAGTTGACCCTGTTATTGACCAAAGTGAGTTCTGGGGGACTCAGGGCAACTTTCTGATCAATTTGGGAAAAGTTGACTTTTCGTTGGAAAAGTCAACCGAGCGACGTTTTGGTCCATTCGAGGACCGTTTTGGATCCAAAAAGCTTATCCGTCGTCGCAGCGGTCTTAGTTGAGCCCTTTCCTTGTAGCCCGTGAAGTTTCGTAATTTTTGGGAAAAAGTGCCCGTTCGGGGCCCGAAACAGCCGAATTTCGCGAATCTGACTTAAAATTATCTAGAAGATATTTTCCAAAAGGTGTGGGACCCACTTGACACATGTCAAGATAGTTGTGGAAGAGAGTTGAAAGTACCACATTACCCTTTGACTTAAAAATCAAAAACAAGAAGAAGAAAGGGTACTTTTGTCATTTTGATGTGTGGTTTAATTTTTAAAACAAAACAAAAGGGGAAGAGAGTGAGATGTTCGGCAATTTTAGAATTTATGAGGGAGAAGAGAGAGAAAAGAAGAGAGAGAAAGGGAAGGAGAGAAAGGAAGAAGAAGGTTGGGTTTTTGGTGATTTCCCGAGGATCCGACCGACCGATCGACTCAACGATTGAAGATTCGAACTCCCCTCGTCATTCCCTACGGTGAGAACCCAATCTTTTCTCATTTTGGCACGTTTGAATTTTAGGGTTTGAGTTTAAACGGTTTTATTAAGGTTGGGTTTTGTTTAAGATTGGTTTAAAAATGTATGGTTGAGGTTTGGGGTTTGTTAGGAACGTTTTGGGGAAAAAAAGGGAATTTTCCCATTATGGCCGTGTGGGGCCCACGTGCTCGGGTGCTCGGGTTTAGTGTTCGGGAGGTTTAAAACGTTCCCCGGACCATTTATCCTTTACCGAATCGAAAATTGGATTTAAATTGGAAAAGTTACAATTAACGGGTTTTAGAAACTTGAAACGGAAATTAATTGACTCGGGAGTCGGAATTCAATTCGGGCAAGTACATTGGGACCCTTGAATTATTCTAAGACCGTAGAAACGAAAACGGGAATTTTTGGAGCCCCGGAAGGGCATTTACAAAACCCGGGCAGATTCGCCATGTCGGGCGAATCGGGCCTTTACGGGTCCCTTATCGACAATGTCGAGTAATTGGGAAGTTTTGGAGTGATCGACATTGTCGGGGTTACGTTTGGGCGTTAAGTTTATTAAATTTCAGCTTATTTCCTGCGAGTTAAAGTGCATTAAAAATGGTGTTCTTTTAGATCGTGCCCCGGACCGATGCAAGGGAAAGCTGGGTGAGTGACTGAGATCATCACCGGAGCTCGTTGGTTGGCTTTTGGGAGAACACGTACGAGGTAGGGAAAAGTAGCCGGATCTCGGCCCTGACTGGGGAAAGTTAACAGTAGAATTGCATGTGACACCGGGGTGTCGTGGGTTGAGTAGGTTTATTAAAATATTAGAAAAGCATGATACGGGATCGTAGAAATTATTGGAAAAACATGTGACACTTAGTAGTGTCGTAGGAGCAGAGAACTTAGCGATATTAGAATTACTGGAGGCATATGACCATGCCCGGAGGTTGTTTGTGAAACTGTTGATACTAGGACTGTTGGAGGCATTGGTTAGGCCAGAGGTTGTTTGTGTAATTGTGTCTTGGGTGGCCATGAGAGCCCGTGTATTACTGTTGTGTCTCGGGTGGCCATGAGAGCCCGTGTACTAAGGGTGGTGTCTTTGGCTGGCCTGACCGAGTTAGAGTCTCGGGGGGGTTGCGAGCATCCTTTGGCTGGCTTACGAGTTAGAGTCTCGGTAAGTTGCGAGCGTTTATTATTGTTGAGTTTTGTGTGGCCATGAGTGCCCGTGGGGTTGTTGAACCCGTGTCTTTACCTTTGGTGTTTTGGGTGGCCATGAGTGCCCGTGGGGTTGTGAACCCGTGTCTTTACTGTTGGTGGTTTGGTGGCCATGAGTGCCCGTGGGGTTGTGAACCCGTGTCTTTACTGTTGGTGGTTTGAGTGGCCGTGAGTGCCCGTGGGGTTGTTGAGCCCGTGAGTTACTGTTGGTGTACCTTGGGAGGCCGTGAGTGCCTGTGGGGCTGTTGAGTCCGTGTTTTACTATTGATGTGTCTTGGGAGGCCGTGAGTTCCTGTGGGGCTGTTGAGTCCGTGTTTTACTGTTGGTGTGTCTTGGGAGGCCGTGAGTGCCTGTGGGGCTGTTGAGTCCGTGTTTTACTGTTGGTGTGTCTTGGGAGGCCGTGAGTGCCTGTGGGGCTGTTGAGTCCGAGTTTTACTGTTGGTGTCTTGGTGGCCATGAGTGCCTGTGAGTGTTGAACCTGTGTGGTTACTGGTTGTTGAACTTGCTTGTGATTGTGATTGTGATTGTGCTTGTGATTGTGGTTGCGGATCCCGGTAGGTTGCAAGCATTCTTTGGCTGGCCTGACCAAGTTTGAGTATCAACAGGTTTCAAGCATTCTTTGGCTGGCCGGACACAGTTTGAGTATCAACATGTTGCAAGCATTCTTTGGCTGGCCTGACACAGTTTGAGCGTCAACAGGTTGCAAGCATTCTTTGGCTGGCCTGGTCCGAGTTTGAGTATCACAGGTTGTAAGCATTCTTTGGCTAGCCTGATCCGTGTTCGTGTGAGTGAGAGAGGTTACTGAGCAGCTGGTATGCGATCCTTCGTGATCTTGTTTGGTGTGCGGTCCTTTGTGATCTTGTTTGGTGTGCGATCCTTTGTGATCTTGTTTGGTGTTGCGTAGCTTTCGTTTGAGTCCTTGGAAGAGGTCGTGATCGTTGTGTCGGGTCTACTTTACGTGTCAGGGTGTCGAGTTGGTCAAGGAAGGTAACTCTGGGTGTGTGTTCAGTCGGAGTACTTGGGTTGGGGACAGTGATCCCCGGTGTTGAGTTTGTTGTTGGTGTTACCGGCATTGTCTTCTAATTATGCCGTAGTCAGTTTGTTATCTGTGGTGGTGAGCGAACGCTCACCCCTAGCTGCTTTTCCTACAGGTACTGATCACAGGACGGACTAGGTGAGCTCTCGAAGCTTGTGGAGCTAGGAGCGGAGTCCGGGTTTTTATCTTTTGAGTCTAGTGACGGATACCTTGTACTTTTGTCCACGTGTGACCTCTGTGACGACGGCTAAGCCTTTTGGATCCAAAAAGGGTCTCGAATGGACAAAAACGTCGCTCGGTTTACTTTTCCAGCAAAAATTCAACATTTCCTAAATTGGTCAGAAAGTTGCCCTGAGTCCCCCGGAACTCACTTTGGTCGATATCGGGGTCAACTTAAGTCCGGTATGACCCTCGGGGTCAGATTTAAGTGTCTGTCTAAATTTTTTAAATTTTCCTGTTTTTCGCCGATTTGACTGGCGTTGACCGGGAGTGGTTCTTACAGTACATGTGCGACTCGATGAGAGAGTGAAGGAGGAGCTGGCGAAACAATTGATGGACGATAAGGAACAACTAGCCTTGGCCAAAGTAGAGTTGAAGAAACAAATGAGCAAGAGAAGGAATGGCTGACATTGAATGAAGCAGAGGTGGACACATCACTACAAAAGGTAAACTAATTCCTAAGACTCTTCCAAGAAGGTATCTAGTTAGAATATCAGCACATAGTTGAAGAAGGGAAGACTAAGGACAAGCCGAGTACGGCGGGTCGAGTACCCAATAACTTTGGATATTTTTGAATTATAATACGAATATTTGTTGGATATTTGTGATGTTTATAAATTGTGGAATAATGCGTATATATATATATATATATAGGGAGACAATCACGTGCGAACCTCCCTTACGGTGCGAACCTGCGAACCTCAAATGTGGTTTGCGGAAATAGTGAACATGGTTTGCGGAAATAAGCATCCCAGTTTGCGGAAAAAAAGTTTGAAAAAACAGCATTTTATCTTGAGAAAATATGGTTTGCGAAAATAGTGTTTCTGGTTTGCGAAATTTTTGTCTGAGAATATTCACCGCAAACTGAGAACACTATTTCCGCAAACCAGATACACTAAATCAGCAGGTTCGCACGTTCGCACCGTAAGCCATGGTTCGCACCTGATTGCAGCCGTGTGTATATATATATATATATATATATAGAGTTGGTATCAGGTACAAACCACCCCTTATTGTGCAAACTACGAACCAATCTGAGCCATAGGATCCCCCCAAAGTGATGTCAGAAGAGCCCACCAGATGCTGACACGTGGGCAATAAATATATAAAACACTGCACCTTATTGTGCAAACTACGAACTCACCTAGTGCTGACACGTGTGTGCACGCGCTGCTGGTGCGCGCGCGCACAATGCTGATCGTTTGCGTGCACAGTACTGATAGTTTGCATTTGTACAAAACTATCAGCACCGTGCGCGCAAAACGATCAGCACCCGCGCGCGCGAAGCGGCCACGTGTCAGCATCGCGCGCACTCTGCTGACGTCACTTTGACCGCATCCTGTGGCTTAGATTGGTTCGTAGTTTGCACAATAATGGTGGTTTTTACTGGATAGCTACCCTATATATATGTATATATATAGGGGCACTTTCTAGTGTTATCTACGCTTAAGTTGTTACATGTTACACAAATATAAACCATTGGATGTTTTAATCTAATGACTATTAATTTTCACCTTCAATTATACACAAATTAAATAGAAAAATCAATAAAAGGTTAGTTTTGTAATTTTGACTCCTTAAAAATAACTACTCTAGAATTATTTTTTACTCTCTCGATCCAATTTTTTAATATTTTATTTTTAAAAAATTAAAATTTAATATTCTATTTTCATCTTAGTTTTCGATAGTTATTCAAATTTCGTACGTGTTACATAATATTGTGTACAACATTACAAACGTTTGTATAAAGTATTATAATAATTACAGATTTCTAGAGCCGAAATTATAGGTTTTTGGAACCAAAATTACAATTTTTTTGAGTCGATGTTATAGTTTCACATATTTTCGAAACACACATTATAGAATTTTGGAGTACAAGTTACAGATTTTTGAACCGAATATTAGTGATTCATAAACCATCGTTTCAAATACGTATGTCCATTATTCAAGAACACCGTACTCTGAATTACATTACTCAAATAACAATGTTACATAATTATAAACTGAAAGTTACAAATAACCATAATTACCAGTAATAAAAAAATTACAAATAACTACACCCATAGTTACATAATTTTCTGTAAAATGTTACAAAATCATATACAGATCTCAAAAAACTTAAACTGACAGACTAAAAAAGTTATAAATAACTACATCTAAAGATACAGAACCTCGATCACACCAGATCACACCGAAATCTGAAAAATCAACGTCCAAAATGTTTGAAACTCGATCTAAACATCTGAAATCAAAGTTTTGAAACTAAGTTTGAATAAGTTTGGATTCATACATAAGTTTTGGAATCTGGTTTTTGGCTTGACCTCTAGGTCGTCTCCTACAGCGAGCGCACGAGATCTGGTGACCGGAGGAAGAGCGCGAACACCTATCTTTTAAAATAAAAAACTGTTTAAAGTATTAAAAAATAAATTACAAAAACCTATCTTATACATTACATGATACTATCTTGCTTATTATAAAATAAGTAACAAAATTTACAGAATAATCCAATACAAAACAAAATCTGATTGGGGTAATTCAATTTGACAATGAGCACCAATAAAAAATAAAAAAACAACAAGATGAGATTAATATTGACAGTAAGAAAAACCATTAAAAAAAACCCAAATCAACCTTGTTGGGAGATGATGAAGCTGGAGCAGCTCGGTAGACCTGTCGGAAGTGGCGGCTTGAACTGGTGGAAAAAGGGCCACATGGCTGCCAAAGTGTCCGGCATGCCACGGTTGTTCCACGCCCCAAAGTGTTTTAGATCTATCGTTTCAAGGCATAGGACAGGCTTCAGATCTGTTGTGGACAACGCTCTGAGCATGGATCGGAGTTTAGGACGGTGGTACAACGCGGCTGAGGGGAAGAGAAAGCACGGGGGAGGATTGGCCGGTGATGACTCGAGCTTCATCCCGTCGGCGGCGTCCTCGCAGAGCTAGGGACGGCGGAGATCTGTTTTGGGTCTCGGCTTTCCAGCTTTCCGGCGTGGTGCTCCTTGGCTGCAGACGGCGGCGCACGACAGAGGTTGCAGCAGTGAGGACTTCGGGCTCGGCCGAGATCGAGCTGAACTCTCACGGCCGGTCTCCGACGTCCGTCGAGGCTCAGTAGGGAGACACGGTCGCGGTCGAGACGATGGAAGAGGGTGTGAACTCTCATGGCAGCAGGTGCTTCTCCGACGTCTTGCCAGGATGGGTTCGGCGTGCAGATAAACGCTGCACATTTTGTGTTTTTTTGTTGTTGTGGGTAAATGTAAATAAAAGAGGTTAAACGATGCTATTTAGGGCTAGGTTTAAGGAAACAATAAAAAGACATATATACCCTTGTCAGATATGAAATTACAAAACAAAAAATTAAGTTAATTTTATTTAGGGTAAATTCCACCTCAATATCCTAACTATCGTCTCATTTCACCTCAATACCCTAACAATTTTTCGTGGCACCTCAATATCCTAGAATGACATTTTCCGTCACTTTAATACCCGCCATCAACTTTCCATCCATTTTGGATGAAAAATGGTCAATTTTTTTAAAAATACCCAAAACACCCCTTACCTCTTCAAACCCTAAACTGATTTAATTTTCTCTCTCATGCCTCTTTTCTTCTCTCCCTTTCATACCCAACACACCCTATTCTCTCTCCCACCACCGCTCCATTCTTGTTCTCCATTTCTGAATCTGTCAAGGTCACTGAACTCAACCATTTCTGCTATTTCCATGGTGGTGTCGCTTTCAGATGAAGCAGAGGACTCCATACATAGCTCTCGCCGCCGCATCGTAAGCCCGAGCCGCCTCCACGGCGGTGGAGAAAGTGCCGAGAGTCGATTCGGCTTGTTGTATTCGTCTCTCAGTATAATGGGTTCTCTAATCTCGGCGACCCACTTGCTCCGAGTCGGTGGATCTTGTTCCGCAGTGGTTGTGCTCGGAAGAGAGGTGGGTAGAAATCGATGGCTGGCTTGTCCATTGTTTTGGGTATTCAAATCATCCCAGATATGTTCTTCATTTTTGTTAAATATTTCAAAATGTTAAAATATTATTTGAAATAAAGAACTATTACATCACTGTCTCTCTTCCAAACTTCCCAGATCTATTATGTTATGTTATATGTCTCTTCCAAATCAATTTGGTAGATTTGTTATCTTTCTCAAAATTTACATCAAGTGTTGAAATATAAGTAAAAATTGATTAGGAAGACACTGAGAATGATTTATTGATTCTGGATTCGAATTGGATGGGTTTTGGAATGAGTTTCTGAACTGGAATTGAAATGGATGCTCTTGGATTCTGCAAATTGAAATGAGTTTGAACTAGATGCCCTTTGATTCTGCAAATTGAAATGGGTAGTGATGGAGTTTTCGTTATTTGATTCTGAAAAGGAAAGAAAGGTAGATGATGAATTTTAAAAAATCATATTGTTTTTTTTAAATTAAAAACTGTTTTTATAAAAACTAAAAACTGATTTTTTAAAATAAAACTGATTTTTTAAAATAAAATATGATTTTTATAAATAAAATATATTTTTTATATATAAAATATGAGTTTTAAAAATAAAATATGATTTTTGTAAATAAAATATGATTTTTTATATATAAAATATGATTTTTATAAATAAAATATGATTTTTTTTATATAATATATGATTTTTTGAAATAAAATATGTTTTTTTTAAATAAAAAATATTTTAAAAAAAATATAAACTGATTTTATAAAATTAAAAATAAATATTTTTAAAGAAATTCTAATTTTTATAAAATAAAAAATGTTTTTTATAAAATAAATAAATAAATAAATAAATAAATAAAAAGAAGTTTTGAAAACCAATGGCATATTTTGAAATTTTGACTGTTGGTGAGGGGTATTTTGGACTTTTCAAGCATTTTTCATCCAAAATGGATGGAAAGTTGACGGCGGGTACTAAAGTGACGGAAAATGTCATTTTAGGGTATTGAGGTGCCACGAAAAATAGTTAGGGTATTGAGGTGAAATAAGACGATAGTTAGGGTATTGATGTGGAATTTACCCTTTTATTTACGATTATATGCCATCGATTCTATAGCCATTGGATTAATTAGATCTACTGGTTGAAAATCATGTAACAATTAACGACTTAAACATATGGTAACACTTGAAAGTGTACCTATATATATGATCGATTTCAGCTTCAACCGGGTGTTATAGTGAGACTGTACGACCCCTCTCTGACCGTGCGATCTATTGTTGTGTATGGCTTAGATTAAATGTCGACACTCGATGGCATGGACTGTAAATACCGCACGAGTGTTTATTAGGTTTGAAACCCGCGCTTTGCGAGGGTAAATTTGGTATTTCGTTAAACACATTTGCACGCTAGACTCGACATCATGCTTCTTAGTCCTCTTCTCTTCTAAGCTTTTTCAAATCTTCTTGTTCATTACTGGGTTTAGGTGAGAGTGAATGTTTTCAAAAATCTCAAGGGATGTTGTTATCGCTTTATCCATTAATCAGTAGGTTCGTTTCGAGGTATTGTTGAATGAACACGAATATTTGGGATTTAGATTTGTAAAATGGTTGGGTTTGAGTGTTTTGACATGCATTGATTCTGGATACAAGCATTTAAAATTCTCGATAAACTCAAAATGCCACAACATTATGCATTATTTTAGATGCTGGGAAACAGACATTTGAAATTACAGATATCATGCACGATTTTTAGATCTTGAAGAGAGACATTTGAAGTTTTAGACAAACATATTTGAGATTCTGGATAATTATTTTGAACTAATTATGGATAATATGCTCGATAATTAGATTCTAGACAAAGGTATTTAAAGTTCTGGACTCACAGATTTGATGTCCTGGACAATCAGAATTAACTAAGGATACATGCACGATTTTTAGATCCTGGACAAAGGCATTCAAAGTTTTGGGTGCAGGGATTTGAGGTTCTGGATAGTTAATTACGATTAATATGGATAACATGCACGATTTTTAGATCTTGGACATAGGGATTTGAAGTTCTGACATAGGGATTTGAGGTTTTGCACAGTTATTTGTGACTAATATGGATAACATGCACGATTTTTAGATTCTGGACAGAGGCATTATAAGCGGATATGAGATTATGGACATTAATAATATGCCCAATTAAATAGAAGAGACAACCATGAGTGGTATTTCTATGTATCTGTATCCTCGCTCGTGTTTATTGAATGGCTTCAACCAATCAACAACCATCCAGCAAAGTATTTATGGACAACATGCATGACTTTTTAGCAACTGGACAGGGGCATTTGAAATTCTGGACACACGAATATGAGGTTTTGGATTGTTCATAATATGTGGAACAAAATACTTTATTGTATCTATATCCTTTGTCTTGTACATTAAATAGCTTCAAGCAATCAACCCCCACCTACCAACTAACTTATGTTTTATTTCTATCTTATGCATTTAAATGTATCTTTTGCATTTAAGGGTATCTCTTTCATTTAATGGGTTCCAAGGATATTTAATGGGATCGTATGGTTTCATTTATTTCATTGTCTCCTTTGCCACCTATTTAGTGTGTTAGGGGATCTGATGCTTCTCCCACCTCCATCATATCCTCCTCTGGTTATCACGATTGGAGGTTTTCTTCTGATGTCCATATCCCTACCAACATTGTCCAACGTTCTCTCCAATAGTCTTGTTCGAGTATCATACTTGACAAAATTGTACCTAAGAAACCATCGTACAGTTTATGATGTGGTTTAGCGTGGCCAAACCTAACATCGGGAGATACCGAGGAGATTATGGCTTCGGATACAAGTATGGTTGTGGCAATCAATATTGTACCGAACAAGCCATTGGTAAGGACTTGTCCAACCATTTTTTGTAGAGGTTCTCCCAGATGCCACCAACATCCGTACGAGCTCCTAAATGGTGATTGTGACTTCCCGATTAGTCAAACGATAGTTCCTAAAGGAAGTCACCATTTTCATCAGCGTCCATACAGGCTCTAGAACACCAATGGAGGTGGTTTGACGATACCACTTCTACCAACTCGACTCTTTTGGTTGTATCCTTGTTCCAAAGTTCTGGTAAAAGATTCGTTCCACTATCGTTGTAGTCATTCAACTCCATTAACGCAGACAAGGGCTTGTGTATTCCTAATTAGCCTAGTGATAGTTCCTAAAGGAATTCAATGTTGCCAAGAAAGATGATTATGAGCTTCTTGCATTGTACTCGCTTATCTCGGTGTTGTGTCTTCCCGATGAGCTTGAGGATAGTTCCTAAAGTAAGTGGGGAAAATGTATGTTCCTATTGTTTTTAGATAAATTTAACTTACATTTTTAGTATGTAATTTGTGTGGTGAAGTTTGTGGATACAATGCATATAAGTTCTGAATATTATGGACAATGATTCTAAAAATAAAAGATTAATATTTTTGGATGTGTGTATTGTGTATTGAATTCTGGATATTTTTAGTATGTATTGTGTGTTGAATTCTAGAAATAGAAAGAGGTTATAGATTTTAGACATATGCATTTCTGGAGATTGTGATTTTGAATACTTGTCCCATTGATATTGTATCTTGGATATTAGCATTTTGAATTCTGGTTACAGTTATTTGAAGTCATGGATTCTTGGATTTGAATTCTGGTCACAATAATTATGAATTCTGGTCATAGTGATTTGAATTGAAAATAACACATGAGATCTGATTTTATATTTGGAGTTCACTACTGAAATCGAAAAGTACATAATCTGAATGTGAAAATGTAAATGATAAATTAAAAACAACGGCCAAGACATGTATTCTAATATCTAGCCGGAGGTGGTGGTCTCGTGGTGGAGCTAGCCTCTGTTCTAGCATCCTCAAGTTGGCAACTACGTAGAGCCTTGAATGTGCTTTCCAGTGCTACAACTCTTCTCAAGGGCGACAACTTCTTGTGGAAGAGAAACCGTGTTGGGTAATTCAATATTGGCCAATTGAGCGTATGTTCTCGCTCGTTGTCTGGCTTTCTCCGCACTAATTGTCACGTCCCGAATTCAGCATAACCGAACCCGGAATGCGAACAATGAAGCAAGTAAAACAAAGTCTCAAATATTTTAATAAACCGCTTTAAAAGCACATCTTTTATTAATCAAAACAATATTTTTACAACCGAGTTTTAATTTAAAAAAAACGAAAGAACACTAAAACATGAGTGTACGTCGCTAGACAACCCCGACAGCCCGGACTCTCGCTCCCAGCTCTTCAAGCCTCGAGAGATCCTCCTAGTCTGCCTCGCGAACGATTCTTGTAGGAAAAGCAGCAGAGGGTGAGCGTTTCGCTCACCACCACGGACACCAGACTGACTACGGCATACCAGCAGAAATGCCGGGAACATCGCCAACAAACAATAACACAGGGTACTACTACCCCAAATCACATGTTAAACCCGACTGTCACACAAATCACTGCCAATTTCCTCAACCATCTAAAACCCGTGCACGTAATGGAGACCCCAAATCAGAGAGCGAACATCCACTCCATTACCCACACCGACAAGGTAAAGCACAACCCTCACACGATCCTATGTGCATTTACTTGTAACTTTCCGCAACCAAACCAGTATTCGCTACTCGTCCATACCTCAGAGGCTTGCGGGAAAAGTAGTAAAGGGGATGAGCGTTCCGCTCACCTCCACGGATACCCGTTCGATTATGGCATACTAGTAAAGCATCAACAACTTAACAATCTAATCAGGGCAAACAACTACCTCAAAACCTGATACCAAACGTCACAACTGCTCACGATATCAATACCTCAAATACTCGCTCACGTAAGGGAAACCTCGAATGGGGATCATATTCTCAACTAAGCAAAACACTATTGCTCACCATATCAACATCCCAATTACCCGATCACGTAGGGGAAACCTCAAAACAGGGATCATGTTCTCAACTAGGTAAATCACTATTGCTCACAACATCAATACCCCAACTACCCGATCACATAGGGGAAACCTCAAACAAACCACTCACGTGAGGGAAACCTCAAACCACCCATTCACGTGAGGGAAACCTCAAACAACCCGTTCACGTGAAGGAAATCTCAAACCACCCGTTCACGTGAGGGAAACCTCAAACAACCCACTCATGTGAGGGAAACCTCAAACCACCCGTTCACGTGAGGGAAACCTCGAACAACCCGCTCACGCGAGGGAAACCTCAAACCACCCGTTCACGTGAGGGAAACCTCGAACAACCTAGTTCGTACGGCGCCACAGCGCATCAACCCTAACCCTTCTCTGTGGTGAGACCCTCAAACAGAGGCGCTGTATCACCACCGTAGGTTATTGATGAGTCTCGAACCCAAGACCTCACTCTTTAACACAGAACTTACGAACTTTGCAAACAAACACAATCGTGAACAAAGTCCCGCAATATCAACAATATCAACACACACAATGCAGGCAAGATCACAAAGGATCAACACACATACTACACAACCACAAGCCTCAACACTTTACCGATCGCGCGCCAGAAGGTACGACACACCTCACGGGGACCACACCCCTCAGCACTTTACCGATCGCGCATCGGAAGGTACGACACACCTCACGGGCATAACTCAAGCCTCAACACTTTACCAATCGTGCGCTGGAAGGTACGACACACCTCACGGGGACCACAGCCCTCGACACTTTACCGGTCGCGCATCGGAAGGTACGACACACCTCTCGGGCACAGCTCAAGCCTCAGCACTTTACCAATCACGCGCCGGAAGGTACGACACACCTCATGGGGAACACAGCCCTCAACACTTTACCGGTCGTGCATCGAAAGGTACGACACACCTCTCGGGCACAGCTCATCCAGGTATCACCAGAACAATCACAATCACAACCAAATATCACACAATACTCCGCAAATAGCAAAATTAACATCACGACTAACTACCACTCAACAAGTCAGTCAATAACAAACGGGTTCAATACCCCACAGGCACACATGGCCACACACAAACACAATCAGTTCACTCAACCTTCGGGCACAACCAGGTGCCCACATGTGATTCCTATCGCACGGTAAGTTTACTTAACCTACAGCACCACCAAGTGCCACATGCATTTCTATTGTTCGATACGTTCACTTATCCTACGACACCACCAAGTGTCACATGCATTTCTATTGTTCGATAAGTTCACTTATCGTACGACACCACCAAGTGTCACATGCATTTCTACTAATAACTTTCCCTAGTCAAGGCCGTGTTAGTCTTAGTGCCCGTAGTTCAATCCTAAATTTCCAAATGTATATATCATCGTTAGCAATAAAATTAAAGCGGCTTTATATTACTTATGTGTTGGAGTAATATATCGATGTGTGCTCTGATCTATGCCCACCATGCGAATAGAACCATAGATCGAGATAGATCACACTCGATGGGTCCCTAGTCAACAAAGCTTCACTAGAAGCGACTAGTATGAAAGATGGCTCTTTATGGCTTACGTTCTGTTAGTCATTGGAATGGGATTCCGGAGTCTGATCAATAGATATCATGTGGGACATGATATTGGACGACCCGCCCTGAATATGTGCCATAGATTAAGTCATGAACATATTCAGTGTTGTAGCTTGTCATGTATCCTTAGACCAAGGAGTCTTTGTGATCGCTATGTAGTCAACAACTGAGTTTGACCTGAGCCTAACGTTGTCCGTAACAGGGCTTCCATAACGGCCAGGATTGGCTTGGGGACGGGCTACATGAGTGACACGAAAGACGGCTAAGGGATTTATCCCTCATACTAAGGTATGGGAAAGATATCGGTTCTCGGCCACTTGATCGAGAGTGACTGGAAGAATAGCATGGCCATGCACATGATACTGGGTATCATATCTTCAGTCATCTCACATATCAAGGAACGGTGATTGAGAATAATAAGGATGACGGCTCTATGCCTTATCTCAATCAGGATATCGGAGATAAAAGGATAATGACAGGGACGACGGAAAGGTTAGAATTGACAGGGTCGATTCGTTATGTAGTGTCAGGCAATACTAAAGTCTCGTTAGTTGCCACTTAAATAGGATCAAGTAAAATGGGATTTTACGTTGATCTATTGACATGCATAAACCTAAGGGTCACACCGGAGGATGAAACTCATTGACACATTTATGGAGAATGGCCAAAAGGGAGTTGTCTCGGGACATGACCAAAACTGGGTTTTGGGTCATGTGCCCGTAAGTGAATAGGACTTTACGGATCGAGACAAGGCTTGGAGTCTTGGGATCGATCGCGTCGGATAATGTTGGATATTTCCGGTATGGAAGGCATGGAGGCGATGAGCGAATCACGGGACCTCGTTGGAAATGACCACGGGCCATGTTCCAAGAGGCCCATGAAAGGCCCATGCAACCAAGGCCCATGGAACTAATTAATCAAGTCTTGATTAATTAGTACTAAGTAAGCAAGACAAGGATTAAGGTGTTGGTGATTCACCACCTAACCCAATCTTGTCTTGCCATACTTTGTCCTATTTACACCTTACTTGACACCATACTTGTCCCATGCCTTTAGTTGGACAAGTATGGGTTTTGTTATGTTTAAGTCATCTTTTTTCAACATAAAAAAGACAAGACAAGAATAGGAAACACATTTTCTCTCCCTCTTCCATGGCCATTTCGGGTTTGGCTAGTTTCCTCCTCCATTTTTGTGTTCTTGAGTCCTCAAAGAGAAGAACTACGTGGCTTTGATTCCCATGTGGATACGTAGGCGTCTTGGAGACTCAAGCCAATCATTCGTTAACCGGTGTTCTTGTTTTGGTAAGAGATAGTGCTGAATTTTTCTCTTATGAATCCATTCTTTGTTAGTTGTTTCATGGTTTTAATCGTCTCTTGGTTTGTATTGATTTTCCGCTGCGAGTTGGTTCATCTCAAACCCTACCTCGATACCCAATAGTGGTATCAGAGCCGTGCTACCTTCGGGATTCACAAGACGGTGTTCAAAGTTTCGGTTTTGCTTGAAAGTTTCGTTTTTGGCATGTTGTTTTGCTAAATTGTTTGATAACATGTTTTAAATTCTTGTTCATGGATTTAATGCATGTAAAATGAATTTTTGAAAGTTATTTCAAATCTGGAAATTTTGAAAAAAGTTTGATTTTTCGGGTCTCGGGAGCGGGACTCTCGGGGAGCCGAAACCGGGACCGAACGGGGCTCCGTTGGACGGAGCTAGGCCAAGCATGACCATTGGATGGTTGATATGCCAAGGCTAAACCATTTTTTTAGTTATGACGAGTTTGGAACCGTCATGACGAACTCGAAGATCAAATGTTCAAAAGTTTCATTTTTGAACGGTTTCGATAAACCGAGCATCAAAAATTTTCGAAACTTGGCTATTAATTAAAACCGGAAAATCACATGATGTTTGATAACATGCTTGTTTGATAACACGATGTGTGATGTGATGTTGGCATGGTGTACATAATAGCCCCGAGCTCAATTTAATTATTTATCGCTTTTCACGGCCTGCGAGCCGTTAGTGTTAGCGTGTAATTATTCTTTCAAGGTGTGGTCGTCGAACCACTTGTTTGTAATATTTATTTATTCCCGACCTGCGAGTCGTGTATTAAATTATAATATTTTACTCAAGATGAAGAAAGGGCGAAAAGGTCATTTGGTGGCTTTTCGGGTGTTGGCATCGGCTTGGAGTCGATGGAGCTCAAGAAGCTAGTGGGAGTTAGTTTAGGGGGGCTATTATGTGCATATTTATCGCTTTATGCTTGGTTTAGTTTATGCATGATTAATTCTATGTGTTTTAGAATTGCATGCTTAACTTTATTTACCGAGCATATCACCTCACATGCAAAGATAAAATTGGAATTTTAATCCTTGTGTGTGAACCCTTAGAATCGTCATTGCATTGGATGTAGTTGACGGGTTCAAAGGAAAAATTACATTGGATGTAATTTGAGGCATCATTGCATTTGGAATGTAGTTGATGTGCTCATCGCATCTAGGATGTGCCAAAGTTTTGAACACAACTGGACAAGTAAAAGCGGGTCATGTCCGATACCTCCCAATCATCAACACCTTACTACCTCCCCGTCCTATGGGTGTCGTGCGCATTAGCGGAGCATCCATGGGGAAGCGGGGTAGTAGGTTTGGACGACATATGTGGGTGTCGTGCGCATTAGCGGAGCACCTACATAGTGACGGGCCATAGTTGAAAATTGGTGGACCCGACTACGATTCTCAGCCTGAGGTTGAGCTAGGGTAACAGATAGGGTAAGCCGTGTACATAAGTGCATACCCTAGCCAAGAGTCACATTGGATGTGATTGGATGGAGTCCTGCCTACATAGCTCGATTCAGTGGTGAGCATTAGTTCAGCTTAATCGAGTGAATCAAGGATCTTGGTTTCAGATTCTAAAGGTTTAGAATCGATTGTTGGTGTTTAAGCTTGATCTTCATAAAATTTATTCAGTTTACTGATTGAATTTTATCTGTTGTAGATCAAATGGCAAATTCAGCGAACATTAATAGTTTGTCATTAAAAACCATTCTTGACAGGGTCAAGCTAAATGGGACAAACTATTTGGACTGGTACAGAATTTTGAGGATAGTCCTCAAGTCTGAACGCAAAGAATATGTCCTTGACAAGGCTGTCTCTAAGACCATATCAGAGTTACATGAAGTGTCATTAACTGCTGAGAAGAATATCTCAGGGATCTGGGATCCAAGGATATTCTAATGGTCAACAAGGGAATTGGAAGTGGCAAGGGCTGGGCCCATGCGCACTTGGCAGGAAAGATGAGACACTTGAGAATGTCTGCTTCTACTGCCAACAGCCTGGTCATTGGAACCGGGATTACAGGAAGTTCACGGCTGATCTGAAGAAGGGCAGTGGGACTACGCCTTCATCAAATAGCCTGGATGATCTGAAGAAGGGCAGTAGGACTGCGCCTTCATCAGGAAACCTGGATGATCTAAGGAAGGGCGGTGGGACCGTGCCTTCAATCGGTATTAACTCTATAGAGCTACATCTCTCTACTTCCAAAGATTCATGGGTATTAGATACCATGACTGAATCTCACACATGCACTAATATATGGTGGCTGAAAGTAGGAGAGATTTGGAAAGCACGAAATGGACCTCAGAGTTGTGGCAACTGCTGTAGGATCCATGAGTCTTGCTTTGCCAAGAGGCCTTGTCTTAGTATTGTATAATGTATATTGCATACCTACTTTTAGTAGGAATATTATATCTGTATCCGTGTTTAACAAGGAAGGATATAATGTTAATATTGGAAATGGAGTTTTCAATGTTCTATGCAATGATATGTTTTATACCAGTACTGACATGGTTGGAGGATTGTACATATTAGATATGGGTAACAATGCCTCAAGTTATATATATTCCGTTAATACCAAGAGGTCTAAATCCAACGATTTAAACCTAACTCTGTTATGGCACTGTCATTTGGGTTGCATAAACAAGAAGCGCCTATCAGCACTTCAGAAGTGCGGGCTTTCAGGTTCATTCGAATTCCATTCGATCGATAGGTGCAAGGTTTGTTTGATGGGCAAAATGACTAAAGTGCCCTTTATCGATCGCGATGAAAGGGCGGGTGAATTATTGGGGCTGATACACTCGAATGTGTGTAGACCAATAAGTTCACTTGCCAGGAGGGGTTTTAGCTACTTTATCACATTTACTGATGATTACAGTAAATATGGTTATGTCTATTCGGTGAGACATAAGTCTGAAGCTTTTGATAAATTCAAAGGGTTTAAGACTATAGTAGAAAACCAGCTCGACAAAGGTATTAAGGCACTTCGATTGTATCGAGGTGGAAAATACTTGACCACAGAGTTATTAGATCATCTAAAAGAGAATGGGATCCTTTTGGAATGGACTCCTCCTAGGTCACTGTAGTTGAAAGGTGTAGCCAAACGGAGAAATCAGACATTGTTAGACAATGGTCTGTTCCATGATTAGTTGGACTGATCTCCCAATCTCTTTTAGGGGTTTTGCTCTAGAGACGACCGCATTCATAGTGAATCGGGCTTCGACGAATGGTGTGGAAGGGACACCATTTTAAAAAAATGGTACGGGATGATGCCCGCTTTGTCCTTCCTAAAGATTTGTGGTTGCGAGGCTTATGTGAAACATTTGGTTTCGACTAAGCTCGAACCAAGATCTGAGATATGCACCTTCGTGTGGTATCCCAAAGCAACAAGGGGATACTACTTCTACAATCCCAGTGAGAACATGGTGACAGAAAAATATCTACAAGGATATTTTTTAAAGAGGTGGGACCCACTTGCCACATGTCACATAAGTGGTGGTGTTAGGTAATTTTTTTGAACAAAACAAAGGCAAGGTGAGGGGATAAGGTTAGCCATTGTAAAAAAAAATGGAACTTTAGTTCTTTGGCTTCTTGAGGGAGATGGCCGGAGCTTCATTTTGAGGGCAGAGATAAGGATTAAACAAGCTTTGTTCTTAGCTTGTGTGGTGGCAACCATGGAGCAAGAAGAGTAGCAGATCCAATAAAGGTAAGAGTGTGGTCTCCTTCTTCCTTTTGGTTGGTGTTGTGTGCTACAGAATTTAAAGAATCCAAACAAGGCTTTTGAGCTTCTTGTGTGGGTTGCGGGGAACACCATTAGCAATTTAGATCATTGATTGGTCCAAGTTTGATTTGTGGACTTGAATTTGGCAGAGAGAAGATCAAGTGCTCAACTTTAAGTGTGATCTTTCTTGTGGTGCTGAAAATTCAAGAGCTATAGCTCCATGTGTGATTGTGAGATACGGTGGAAATAAAGGCTTTGATTTCTTGCCTCTTGGTTCAAGTTGCTGGTCGTGTAAACCAAAAAGGAGGACAAAAAAATGTGGTCCTGTTTGATTTGGAGGAAAATGATGATTTAATCCTGAAGTGGCAGCCGGTACACAAAGTAGGAGCATTGAGTTTTCTTGGGAGTTCATTATATCAAAGGTGCGTTCTTGGGGGCTTTTCTCGGTAACAAAAGATAGGTTAATTTCTTTTGTACATTGTCATACCTTTTTGAGTAATTGGGGAGTTTGGGAGTGATCGACATTGTCGGGGTTACTTTTGGGCGTCAGGTTTATTAAAATTCAGTTTATGCTTGCAAGCTTAAAAGAGTTTCAAATTCTGTTCTTGTTAGATCGTGTTGCCGACCGAGGAAAGGGAAAGCTAGGCGAGTGACCGAGATCACGCCGGAGCTTAATTGTGCACTTTTGGAGAACATATACGAGGTAGAGAAAAGTAGCCGGATCTCGGCCCTGACTGGGGAAAGTTAACAGTAGAATTGCATGTGACACCGGGGTATCGTGGGTTAAGTAGGTTTATCGAATATTAGAAAGGCATGATACGGGAACGTAGCGAATATTAGAAAAGCATGTGACACTTAGTAGTGTCGTAGGAGCAGAGAACTGATCGATGTTAGAATTACTGGAGGCATATGACCATGCCCGGAGGTTGATTGTGAACTTATCGATATTAAGAGTATTGGAGGCATATGACCATGCCCGGAGGTTGATTGTGAAACTGTTGATATTAGGACTGTTGGAGGCATTGGTTATGCCGGAGGTTGATTGTGTATTTTGTGTCTTGGGTGGCCATGACAGCCCGTGTTTTTACTGTTGTGTCTTGGGTGGCCATGAGAGCCCGTGTTTTACTGTTGTGTCTTGGGTGGCCATGAGAGCCCGTGTTTTACTGTTGGTATCTTGGGTGGCCATGAGTGCCCTTGGGGTTGTTGAACCCGTGTCTTTATTGTCGGTGTGTCTTGGGAGGCCGTGAGTGCCCGTGGGGTTGTTGAACCCGTGTCGCTACTGTTAGTGTGTCTTGGGAGGCCGTGAGTGCCTGTGGGGTTGTTGAGCCCGTGAGTTACTATTGGTGTGTCTTGTGAGGCCGTGAGTGCCCGTGGGGTTGTTGAGCCCGTGAGTTACTATTGGTGGTTTTGAGTGCCCTGTTAGTCTTAGTGCCCGTAGTTCAATCCTAAATGTCCAAATGTATATATCATCGTTAGCAATAAAATTAAAGCGGCTTTATATTACTTATGTGTTGGAGTAATATATCGATGTGTGCTCTGATCTATGCCCACCATGCGAATAGAACCATAGATCGAGATAGATCACACTCGATGGGTCCCTAGTCAACAAAGCTTCACTAGAAGCGACTAGTATGAAAGATGGCTCTTTATGGCTTACGTTCTGTTAGTCATTGGAATGGGATTCCGGAGTCTGATCATAGATATCATGTGGGACATGATATTGGACGACCCACCCTGAATATGTGCCATAGATTAAGTCATGAACATATTCAGTGTTGTAGCTTGTCATGTATCCTTAGACCAAGGAGTCTTTGTGATCGCTATGTAGTCAACAACTGAGTTTGACCTGAGCCTAACGTTGTCCGTAACAGGGCTTCCATAACGGCCAGGATTGGCTTGGGGACGGGCTACATGAGTGACACGAAAGACGGCTAAGGGATTTATCCCTCATACTAAGGTATGGGAAAGATATCGGTTCTCGGCCACTTGATCGAGAGTGACTGGAAGAATAGCATGGCCATGCACATGATACTGGGTATCATATCTTCAGTCATCTCACATATCAAGGAACGGTGATTGAGAATAATAAGGATGACGGCTCTATGCCTTATCTCAATCAGGATATCGGAGATAAAAGGATAATGACAGGGACGACGGAAAGGTTAGAATCGACAGGGTCGATTCGTTATGTAGTGTCAGGCAATACTAAAGTCTCGTTAGTTGCCACTTAAATAGGATCAAGTAAAATGGGATTTTACGTTGATCTATTGACATGCATAAACCTAAGGGTCACACCGGAGGATGAAACTCATTGACACATTTATGGAGAATGGCCAAAAGGGAGTTGTCTCGGGACATGACCAAAACTGGGTTTTGGGTCATGTGCCCGTAAGTGAATAGGACTTTACGGATCGAGACAAGGCTTGGAGTCTTGGGATTGATCGCGTCGGATAATGTTGGACATTTCCGGTATGGAAGGCATGGAGGCGATGAGCGAATCACGGGACCTCGTTGGAAATGGCCACGGGCCATGTTCCAAGAAGCCCATGAAAGGCCCATGCAACCAAGGCCCATGGAACTAATTAATCAAGTCTTGATTAATTAGTACTAAGTAAGCAAGACAAGGATTAAGGTGTTGGTGATTCACCACCTAACCCAATCTTGTCTTGCCATACTTTGTCCTATTTACACCTTACTTGTCACCATGCTTGTCCCATGCCTTTAGTTGGACAAGTATGGGTTTTGTTATGTTTAAGTCATCTTTTTTCAACATAACAAACACAAGACAAGAATAGGAAACACATTTTTTCTCCCTCTTCCATGGCCATTTCGGGTTTGGCTAGTCTCCTCCTCCATTTTTGTGTTCTTGAGTCCTCAAAGAGAAGAACTACGTGGCTTTGATTCCCATGTGGATACGTAGGCGTCTTGGAGACTCAAGCCAATCATTCGTTAACCGGTGTTCTTGTTTTGGTAAGAACTAGTGCTGAATTTTTCTCTTGTTAATCCATTCTTTGTTAGTTGTTTCATGGTTCTAATTGTCTCTTGGTTTTCATTGATTTTCCGCTGCGAGTTGGTTCATCTCCAACCTTACCTCGAGACCCAACAGTGGTATCAGAGCCGTGCTACCTTCGGGATTCACAAGACGGTGTTCAAAGTTTCGGTTTTGCTTGAAAGTTTCGTTTTTTGGCATGTTGTTTTGCTAAATTGTTTGATAACATGTTTTAAATTCTTGTTCATGGATTTAATGCATGTAAAATGAATTTTTGAAAATTATTTCAAATCTGGAAATTTTGAAAAAAGTTTGATTTTTCGGGTCTCGGGAGCGGGACTCTCGGGGAGCCGAAACCGAGACCGAACGGGGCTCCGTTGGACGGAGCTAGGCCAAGCATGACCATTGGATGGTTGATATGCTAAGGCTAAACCGTTTTGTTAGTTATGACGAGTTTGGAACCGTCATGACGAACTCGAAGATCAAATGTTCAAAAGTTTCATTTTTGAACGGTTTCGATAAACCGAGCATCAAAAATTTTCGAAACTTGGCTATTAATTAAAACCGGAAAATCACATGATGTTTGATAACATTCTTGTTTGATAACACGATGTGTGATGTGATGTTGGCATGGTGCACATAATAGCCCCGAGCTCAATTTAATTATTTATCGCTTTTCACGGCCTGCGAGCCGTTAGAGGTAACGTGTAATTATTCTTTCAAGGTGTGGTCGTCGAACCACTTGTTTGTAATATTTATTTATTCCCGACCTGCGAGTCGTGTATTAAATTGTAATTTTTTACTCAAGATGAAGAAAGGGCGAAAAGGTCATTTGGTGGCTTTTCGGGTGTTGGCATCGGCTTGGAGTCGGTGGAGCTCAAGAAGCTAGTGGGAGTTAGTTTAGGGGGCTATTATGTGCATATTTATCGCTTTATGCTTGGTTTAGTTTATGCATGATTAATTCTATGTGTTTTAGAATTGCATGCTTAACTTTATTTACCGAGCATATCACCTCACATGCAAAGATAAAATTGGAATTTTAATCCTTGTGTGTGAACCCTTAGAACCGTCATTGCATTGGATGTAGTTGACGGGTTCAAAGGAAGAATTACATTGGATGTAATTTGAGGCATCATTGCATTTGGAATGTAGTTGATGTGCTCATCGCATCTAGGATGTGCCAAAGTTTTGAACACAACTGGACAAGTAAAAGCGGGTCATGTCCGATACCTCCCAATCATCAACACCTTACTACCTCCCCGTCCTATGGTTGTCGTGCGCATTAGCGGAGCATCCATGGGGAAGCGGGGTAGTAGGTTTGGACGACATATGTGGGTGTCGTGCGCATTAACGGAGCACCTACATAGTGACGAGCCATAGTTGAAAATTGGTGGACCCGACTACGATTCTCAGCCTGAGGTTGAGCTAGGGTAACAGATAGGGTAAGTCGTGTACATAAGTACATACCCTAGCCAGGAGTCACATTGGATGTGATTGGATGGAGTCCTACCTACATAGCTCGATTAAGTGGTGAGCATTAGTTCAGCTTAATCGAGTGAATCAAGGATCTTGGTTTCAGATTCTAAAGGTTTAGAATTGATTGTTGGTGTTTAAGCTTGATCTTCATAAAATTTATTCAGTTTACTGATTGAATTTTATCTGTTGTAGATCAAATGGCAAATTCAGCGAACATTAATAGTTTGTCATTAAAAACCATTCTTGACAGGGTCAAGCTAAATAGGACAAACTATTTGGACTGGTACAGAATTTTGAGGATAGTCCTCAAGTCTGAACGCAAAGAATATGTCCTTGACAAGGCTGTCTCTAAGACCATATCAGAGTTACATGAAGTGTCATTAACTGCTGAGAAGAATATCTCAGGGATCTGGGATCCAAGGATATTCTGATGGTCAACAAGGGAATTGGAAGTGGCAAGGGCTGGGCCCATGCGCACTTGGCAGGAAAGATGAGACACCTGAGAATGTCTGCTTCTACTGCCAACAGCCTGATCATTGGAACCGGGATTACAGGAAGTTCACGGCTGATCTGAAGAAGGGCAGTGGGACTGCGCCTTCATCAAATAGCCTGGATGATCTGAAGAAGGGCAGTAGGACTGCGCCTTCATCAGGAAACCTGGATGATCTAAGGAAGGGCGGTGGGATCGTGCCTTCATTCGGTATTAACTCTATAGAGCTACATCTCTCTACTTCCAAAGATTCATGGGTATTAGATACCATGACTGAATCTCACACATGCACTAATATATGGTGGCTGAAAGTAGGAGAGATTTGGAAAGCACGAAATGGACCTCAGAGTTGTGGCAACTGCTGTAGGATCCATGAGTCTTGCTTTGCCAAGAGGTCTTGTCTTAGTATTATATAATGTATATTGCATACCTACTTTTAGTAGGAATATTATATCTGTATCCGTGTTTGACAAGGAAGGATATAATGTTAATATTGGAAATGGAGTTTTCAATGTTCTATGCAATGATATGTTTTATACCAGTACTGACATGGTTGGAGGATTGTACATATTAGATATGGGTAACAATGCCTCAAGTTCTATATATTCCGTTAATACCAAGAGGTCTAAATCCAACGATTTAAACCTAACTCTGTTAAGGCACTGTCATTTAGGTCGCATAAACAAGAAGCACCTATCAGCATTTCAGAAGTGCGGACTTTCAGGTTCATTCGAATTCCATTCGATCGATAGGTGCAAGGTTTGTTTGATGGGCAAAATGACTAAAGTGCCCTTTTATCGATCGCGATGAAAGGGCGGGTGAATTATTGGGGCTGATACACTCGAATGTGTGTATACCAATAAGTTCACTTGCCAGGAGGGGTTTTAACTACTTTATCACATTTACTGATGATTACAGTAAATATGATTATGTCTATTCGCTGAGACATAAGTCTGAACCTTTTGATAAATTCAAAGAGTTTAAGACTAAAGTAGAAAACCAGCTCGACAAAGGTATTAAGGCACTTCGATTGGATCGAGGTGGAAAATACTTGACCACAGAGTTATTAGATCATCTAAAAGAGAATGGGATCCTTTTGGAATGGACTCCTCCTAGGTCACTGTAGTTGAAAGGTGTAGCCAAACGGAGAAATCGGACATTGTTAGACAATGGTCTGTTCCATGATTAGTTGGACTGATCTCCCAATCTCTTTTAGGGGTTTTGCTCTAGAGACGACCGCATTCATAGTGAATCGGGCTTCGACGAATGGTGTGGAATGGACACCATTTTAAAATGGTACGGGATGATGCCCGCTTTGTCCTTCCTAAAGATTTGTGGTTGCGAGGCTTATGTGAAACATTTGGTTTCGACTAAGCTCGAACCAAGATCTGAGATATGCACCTTCGTGTGGTATCCCAAAGCAACAAGGGGATACTATTTCTACAATCCCAGTGAGAACATGGTGTTCGTCGCTTGGGGTGGGGTCTTTATGGAAAAGAAGTTTTGTTTCCAAAGACGTCATTGGTAGGACTGTGCATCTCGAAGAAATTCAGGATGGTACAGATCTGTCTAAACCAATTGGCAACCCAGTAGAAAGGAGCCAGAGATTGTCGTAGAGTAAGAACCAATTCCTGTTACAATTCCGGAAGGTCCAAGGCGATTTGAAAGGATCAATCTTCCACCTCCAAGATATGGTATCCGGAGGTGACAATGAAGTCATGGTGGATCACGATGATCCAGCCACCTTTCAGGAAGTCGTGGATGGGCCCAACTCCGAGTTATGGCTGGGAGCCATGAGGGAGGAAATGCAATCCATGTCGGACAACCGAGTCTGGGAACCGGTTGATCCCATCAATGGTGTGAGGACCATAGGATGCAAATGGATCTTCAAGGTGAAGATGGACATGGACGGCAACCCTCTGACCTACAAAGCTCAACTGGTGGCGAAAGGTTATAGGCAGATCCAATGGATTGACTATGAGGAAACCTTCTCCTTAGTGGCTATGGTCAAAATCGATCCAAATTCTTCTTGACATAACTGCGTATCATAATTACGGGATATGGCAAGTGGATGTCAAAACCGCTTTCCTAAATGGAAATTTGACTGAGTACGTTTGTATGTCTCGGCCCAAAGGTTTTGACGATCCGAAGAATAAAGGAAAGATTTATAAGTTGTTGAAATCCATTTATGGATTGAAACGAACTTCTCGGAGTTGGATCCTTCGTTTTGATGAAGCTGTAATTGGATTTGGCTTAATCAAGAACGAGGATGAATCTTGCGTTTATAAGAAGGCTAGTGGGAGCAAGATTACCTTTCTGGTTCTCATTGAAAACGACATCCCAACCTTGCACGAGACTAAAGCTTGGTTGAGGAAGTGTTTTTCAATAAAGGACTTAGGCGATGCTTCTTATATCTTAAGGATTAAGATATGTAGAGATCGCACCAAGAGGGTCTTGGATTTAAGTCAGGGAACCTATGTGAACAAGGCATTGAGTAGGTTCTTAATGCTCGATTCAAAGAAAGGACTCTTACCCACTAGTCATGGCATTCATCTCAGCAAGACTCAGTGTCCTAAGACACCTGATGAGCTGAAAAGGATGATGAGAATCCTATGCGCCTGGGGGCAGGATCGATCATATATGCCATGACATGTATGAGACCAGACGTCTCGTAAGCCTTATGTTGTACCAGTAGACATCATTCTAACCCGGGGGAAAGATGATGTTGAACTAGTCGTCGAAGGATGAGTAGACGCTAGTTTTCCAAGACAAATCCAGATGACTTTAGAAGTCAATCAGGATATGTGTTTACGCTGAATGGTAGAACTTTAGCTGGGAAAGCGTAAAGCAAGATACCATTGCCGAATCTACGACAGAGGCCAAGTACATGGATGCTGCAGAGGCAGCTAAGGAGGCTATGTGGATTTGGAAATTCATGGCAGGGCTGGGTGTAATTAAAAACCCATCCAGTCCGGTGAATCCATTTTGCGACAACACAAGGGCCATTGCGCAAGCTAAAAGCCTAGATCGCATAACAAATCCAAACATGTACTGCGGCGTATCCACCTCATCAGATAAATACTGAACTGAGGTGAAGTGAAGATAACCGATATTGCAACAGATGATAACATAGCCAACCCTTTGACTAAGACAGTGTCACTGCCTGAACATGTTAGACATGTAAAGTCGATGGGGACATATTGGAGTTTAGATTGGAACTAGGGCAAGTGGGAGATTGTTAGTCTTAGTGCCCGTAGTTCAATCCTAAATGTCCAAATGTATATATCATCGTTAGCAATAAAATTAAAGCGGCTTTATATTACTTATGTGTTGGAGTAATATATCGATGTGTGCTCTGATCTATGCCCACCATGCGAATAGAACCATAGATCGAGATAGATCACACTCGATGGGTCCCTAGTCAACAAAGCTTCACTAGAAGCGACTAGTATGAAAGATGGCTCTTTATGGCTTACGTTCTGTTAGTCATTGGAATGGGATTCCGGAGTCTGATCATAGATATCATGTGGGACATGATATTGGACGACCCACCCTGAATATGTGCCATAGATTAAGTCATGAACATATTCAGTGTTGTAGCTTGTCATGTATCCTTAGACCAAGGAGTCTTTGTGATCGCTATGTAGTCAACAACTGAGTTTGACCTGAGCCTAACGTTGTCCGTAACAGGGCTTCCATAACGGCCAGGATTGGCTTGGGGACGGGCTACATGAGTGACACGAAAGACGGCTAAGGGATTTATCCCTCATACTAAGGTATGGGAAAGATATCGGTTCTCGGCCACTTGATCGAGAGTGACTGGAAGAATAGCATGGCCATGCACATGATACTGGGTATCATATCTTCAGTCATCTCACATATCAAGGAACGGTGATTGAGAATAATAAGGATGACGGCTCTATGCCTTATCTCAATCAGGATATCGGAGATAAAAGGATAATGACAGGGACGACGGAAAGGTTAGAATCGACAGGGTCGATTCGTTATGTAGTGTCAGGCAATACTAAAGTCTCGTTAGTTGCCACTTAAATAGGATCAAGTAAAATGGGATTTTACGTTGATCTATTGACATGCATAAACCTAAGGGTCACACCGGAGGATGAAACTCATTGACACATTTATGGAGAATGGCCAAAAGGGAGTTGTCTCGGGACATGACCAAAACTGGGTTTTGGGTCATGTGCCCGTAAGTGAATAGGACTTTACGGATCGAGACAAGGCTTGGAGTCTTGGGATTGATCGCGTCGGATAATGTTGGACATTTCCGGTATGGAAGGCATGGAGGCGATGAGCGAATCACGGGACCTCGTTGGAAATGGCCACGGGCCATGTTCCAAGAAGCCCATGAAAGGCCCATGCAACCAAGGCCCATGGAACTAATTAATCAAGTCTTGATTAATTAGTACTAAGTAAGCAAGACAAGGATTAAGGTGTTGGTGATTCACCACCTAACCCAATCTTGTCTTGCCATACTTTGTCCTATTTACACCTTACTTGTCACCATGCTTGTCCCATGCCTTTAGTTGGACAAGTATGGGTTTTGTTATGTTTAAGTCATCTTTTTTCAACATAACAAACACAAGACAAGAATAGGAAACACATTTTTTCTCCCTCTTCCATGGCCATTTCGGGTTTGGCTAGTCTCCTCCTCCATTTTTGTGTTCTTGAGTCCTCAAAGAGAAGAACTACGTGGCTTTGATTCCCATGTGGATACGTAGGCGTCTTGGAGACTCAAGCCAATCATTCGTTAACCGGTGTTCTTGTTTTGGTAAGAACTAGTGCTGAATTTTTCTCTTGTTAATCCATTCTTTGTTAGTTGTTTCATGGTTCTAATTGTCTCTTGGTTTTCATTGATTTTCCGCTGCGAGTTGGTTCATCTCCAACCTTACCTCGAGACCCAACATGCCCGTGAGTGCTCGTGGGGTTGTTGAGCCCGTGAGTTACTGTTGGTGTATCTTGTGAGGCCGTGAGTGCCTGTGGGGTTGATGAGTCCGTGTTTTACGGTTGGTGTCTTGGGTGGCCATGAGTGCCTGTGGAGTGTTGAACTTGTGTTGCTGCTGTTTGTTGAAATTTTTTTGTGATTGTGATTGTGGTTACCTGAGGTTGAGGGCCCGCTTCATGAAACGGGGGTCCTCGAGCACACACGTCTACATGTTCAGACGGGGTAGGGGGCCCGCCCATCAGTAAAGGGGTCCTGCCCGCACGTGTGTGGTTTGGGGTTGTGAGTATTATAGGTCGACAGCCTGATCCGACTTTGTGTCGATGAATTGCGATAGGTCGACAACTTGATCCGACTTTGTGTCGATGAATTGCGATAGGTCGACAGCCTGATCCGACTTTGTGTCGAGGAATTGCGATAGGTCGACCGCCTGACCTGATTGAGATTGGTAAAGGGCTTTAGGGAGGTACTGAGCAGCTGGTATGCGATCCTTTGTGATCTTGGGTTTGCGTGGTGGTCTTTTGAGTCCTGGGAAGAGGTCGTGATGGTTGTGTTGGGTCTACATTACGAGTTCGAGTGTTGAGTCTGTTGAGGAAGTAACGGGTTGTGTGTCAGTTAAGTTACTTGAGTTTTGGGGGATAGTGGTCCCCGGTGTTGAGTTGGTTGTTGGTGTTACCGGCATTGTCTGCTAAGTATGCCGTAGTCAGTTTGTTATCCGTGGTGGTGAGCGAACGCTCACCCCTAGCTGCTTTTCCTATAGGTACCGGTCGCAGGTTGGACTAGGTGAGCTTCTGAAGTGTTGATTTTTAAAGTGTTGATTCAAAACAGGTTTCAATTGTTTTATTATTTTAAACGTTCGCATCCCGAGTTCGGTTTACTGAAATTGGGGCGTGACAGCTTGGTATCAGAACTCGAGGTTTCACACCTCGGACTGTACATCAATTAGGTGGGGAGAGTCGAGTCAGTTAAGTCCCTTCGTGCGTTGGGTACGCAAGTCGGAACCGTGTGTAGACCCGTAGTGGTTTGAGTCCTGTTTGTGTTTGTGTGTATGTGCAGTACGGGGTTACTGGCATACTGTTTGTGTGTTGCTGCGTGAAACATTTTTAAACTGTCGCGACTCGACTCAAGGGCGCCCCTGTAGTCGAGCGTGACGGTGTTGACATCAAATGGGTACAATGTAGTTCAGGGACGCTTGGACCGGGTTGTAACTACCTAATGTCAATAAACGAGGTTTTTTTTAATGAAGTGGAGAAAGTTTTAAAATTGGTTGGCCCAGTGGACGCGTTTTAAAATTTGATTGGCCCTGAGGGCGTGTTTGATTTTGATTGGCCCGGTGGGCAAGGTTCGACTTGGGTTGGCCCGGTGGGCGGGTGTCGTCGTCGTCGTCGTTGTTGTTGTTTGGCCGGGTTGGCTTATGATTGAGGTTGGAAGACTTGTGTTTGGTCTTAAATTGTTGTGCGCGTGTTGTTAAATTGTTGGTCGAGTGTGTGTGTCGTCCAAGGTTTCTCTTTGAGGCTATTTTAGGGTTAAAACGGGGTAAGGTTCGAGTTGAAGCGAATTTGGAAAGCAGGTCTGCGCGAGCGTCACGGATCCTGTCACGGATCCGTGACGGACGAGAGCGATTTGGCGAATTTTAGGCCTTCGTCACGGCTCCGTGACCCCAACCGTGACGGGGTCTGTCACGAATCCGTGATCCCTGTCTGTTCCACCGTCTTGTTTGTGCAGTTTGAGTGTTGGCTTTGCGTGGCGGTGTTCACGGTTGTGTTGGTGGTAGAGGTTGAAATTTTCGGTGTTAAAGGATGAGGTCTTGGGTTCGAGACTCATCGATAACCTACGGTAGTGGTACAGTGTCTCGGTGTGAGAGTCACGCCACGGAGAGGGGTTAGGGTTGGTGCGCTGTGGTGCCACACAGACTAGGTTTCCCCTAGGTGAACGGGTGTTCGAGGTTTCCCTCGCGTGAACGGGTGGTTTGAGGTTTCCTTCACGTGAGTGGGTTGTTTGAGGTTCCCTACATGATCGAGTAACTAGGGTATCAAGGGTGTGAGCAATAGTGGATTGCTGAGTGGAAAGTAGGATCCCCGTTGAGGTTTCTCTACGTGATCGGGTAATTGGGGTATTGAGGTTGTAAGCAATAGTAGTTGCTAAGTTGAGAACATAATCCCCGTTTTGAGGTTTCCCTTACATAAGAGAGTATTTGGGGTGTTAATGACTTGAGCAGTGTGACGGGTTAGTAGTAGGTTTTGGGGTGGTGTTTTGCCCTGGCTAGATTGATAAGTCTTTGGTGCTTTACTAGTATGCCATAATCGAACGGGTGTCCGTGAAGGTGAGCATAACGCTCATCCCCTTTACTACTTTTCCCGCAAGGGACGAGTAGCGGACACTGGTTTGGTTGCGGAAAGTTATAAGTAAATGGATAGAGGACCGGGTGAGGGTTCGTGCTAGACTTTACCAGAGTAACTAATGGAGTGGTTTTTCGGTCCCTACTTTGATGCGTCATTTCTGTTGGATACCGGGGCGTCACACTCGTTTGTGTCGTCGAGTTGTGCTGAGAGGTTGGGGCTGAGTGTAGAGCCGTTGAGTCCACCCCTGCGTCTGGACACGCCGGTTGGTGGTGGTGTGGTGTTGACTAGAGTCTGTCGTGCCTGCGAAGTCAAAGAAGCGAACTGACACAGGAGGTTCGAGAGAGGGCTCAAGAACCCTGAAGCTAGATCGAGTCCTCAACCCGAGGATTCGGGTATGTTCGGAGTTGGTGGGCACGACGACGGTAGTGGAGCAAGGTTTTAGAGAGACTGCGAGGATCCATGAGGATCGGCAGCGACTGGGCTTGTGCGTGTATCCGTGGGAAGGATATTTACGGAATGACAACCTTTGACGTAAACTTGGGAATGGATTGGCTGGTGAAGTACCGAGCCAATATCAACTGCTATAGGCGACGAGTTACAGTGCCAGCATGCAACACGAAGGTGTCGTGTGTGCTGGGTAGTAATACCGGGTTTTCCTGTCGGCATGGTCCGCAGTGGAGGAAGTATCGGCCGTGCAGAGCCGAGAGTTACCGTGAAGGGTATGGGGGTTCCCCGAGGTCCCTCCTGAGGAGTTGAGCGGGTTGCCACCAGTTAGTGAGGTGGAGTTCAGGATTGACCTGGTGCTTGTAACGGCAGCGATATCGATGACGCCTTACATGTTTGCGCCAGCAGAGTTGACCGAGCTGAAGCGTCAGCTCGAGGAACTTCGGGAGAAGGGATTTATTCGTCCGAGCACATCGCCGTGGGGGGCGCCAGCACTCTTCGTGAAGAAGGAGAGTGGAGAGCTTTGGATGTGCATGTACTACCGGAAACTGAACTGGGTTACGATGAATGACCGATACCCAATGCTGAAAATTGACAACTTGTTCGACTAGTTGAGAGGGTCGACGTATTTCTCGAAGATCGACCTGCGATCCGGATACCACCAGTTACGAGTTCGAGAGGGGGACGTCGCAAGGACTGCATTCCGGACATGCTATGAACATTACGAGTTCTGGGTGATGACTTTGGACTGCTGAACGCACTTGCAGCATTCATGGATCTGATGAATAGTATATTCCGGCCGTTCTTAAATTGGTTTGTGGTGGTGTTTTTAGACGACAAAGATCCGGGAGAGAGTTGCCGGCGGTGCTGACGCCGAGGGCTGGGATCGTTGTGCTAATTGGGAGTTACGGTATCGCGGAGGTTTGTACGTACCGCATGACGGCGGAGGCGACGAGCTGCGAGAGTCGCAGCATTCGCGTCTAACAGTGCACGTGAATGGCACTAAGAGGAGCGCGACATCAGGTGGCATGTCTAGTGGAGCGGGATGCGGAGAGCGGTCGTGGGATTAGTATCACGGTGCCTTACTCGTCGGCAGGTGAGAGCCGAACATCAGCGTCCCGCTGGTTTACTGCAACCACTGCGGGTTGCACAGTGGAAATGGGGGCACGTCACGATGGGTTTCGTGAGCGGTTAGCCGAGTTCGCCTACAACAACAGCTTTCAGGCCAGTATCATGATGGCACCGTTTGGAACGTTGTATGGTAGGCCGTGTCGGTCGCCCGTGTGCGGGGCGGGAGTGAGGAATGAGGGTTCACTGGGTCTAGAACCGAACCGAGAGATAGCTTAGTCGGTAGTCCCGAAGCGTGAGCGGTTGGAGACCGCACAGAGACAGCAGGAGCTATGCTGACAGACGACGCCGACCTCTCGAGTCAGCAATCAGTGGTCATGTATTCCTGGAGGTGAGTCCGAAAGATGGACTAATACGTTTCAACCGCGGCGGAGGCGGGTTAGCCCCGCGGTGTATCGGGCCTTTCGAGGTTTTGAGTACGTCATTGAGTGGGCAGATGTCGAGATAACGGGTGATGTCTCGTATGAGGAGAAACCGGGTTGGGAAACGGATCCACGAGAGCAGGTCCGGCGCGGAAAGGTTATCCGCTTAGAACTGGTGTTATGGCGACCCCACGAGGCTGAGTCGACTTGGGAACGCGAGGACGAGGTTCGAGCGAAGTACCCCGATCTGTTCGACTCCTGGGGTGCGTGTATTAAATTTCGCGGACGAAATTCCTTTAAGGGGGGTAGATTGTAATAACCACTCCCGGTCAACGCCAGTCAAACCTGCGAAAAACAGGAAAATTTAAAAATTTTGAACATGCACTTAAAAGAACCTAAATTTGACCACGAGGGTCATACCGGACTTAAATTGACCCCGCTATCGACCAAATTGAGTTCCGGGGGACTCAGGGCAACTTTATGATCAGTTTGGGAAATGTTGACTTTTCGCTGGAAAAGTCAACCGAGCGACGTTTTGGTCCATTCGAGGACCGATTTGGATCCAAAAAGCTTAGCCGTCGTCGCAGCGGTCTTAGTTGAGCCGTTTCCTTGTAGCCCATGAAATTTCATAATTCATTGGAAAATGGGCCCGTTCGGGACCCCAGACGGCCGAATTTAACGAATCTGACAGAAAAATATCTACAAGGATATTTTTTAAAGAGGTGGGACCCACTTGCCACATGTCACATAAGTGGTGGTGTTAGGTAATTTTTTTGAACAAAACAAAGGCAAGGTGGGGATAAGGTTCAGCCATTGTAAAAAAAAAGGGAACTTTGGTTCTTTGGCTTCTTGAGGGAGATGGCCGGAGCTTCATTTTGAGGGCAGAGATAAGGATTAAACAAGCTTTGTTCTTAGCTTGTGTGGTGGAAACCATGGAGCAAGAAGAGTAGCAGATCCAATAAAGGTAAGAGTGTGGTCTCCTTCTTCCTTTTGGTTGGTGTTGTGTGCTACGAAACTTAAAGAATCCAAACAAGGCTTTTGAGCTTCTTGTGTGGGTTGCGGGGAACACCATTAGCAATTTAGATCATTGATTGGTCCAAGTTTGATTTGTGGACTTGAATTTTGCAGAGAGAAGATCAAGTGCTCAACTTTAAGTGTGATCTTTCTTGTGGTGCTGAAAATTCAAGAGCTATAGCTCCATGTGTGATTGTGAGATACGGTGGAAATAAAGGCTTTGATTTCTTTCCTCTTGGTTCAAGTTGCTGGTCGTGTAAACCAAAAAGGAGGACAAAAAAATGTGGTCCTGTTTGATTTGGAGGAAAAGGATGATTTAATCCTGAAGTGGCAGCCGGTACACAAAGTAGGAGCATTGAGTTTTCTTGGGAGTTCATTATATCAAAGGTGCGTTCTTGGGGGCTTTTCTCGGTAACAAAAGATAGGTTAATTTCTTTTGTACATTGTCATACCTTTTTGAGTAATTGGGGAGTTTGGGAGTGATCGACATTGTCGGGGTTACTTTTGGGCGTCGGGTTTATTAAAATTCAGTTTATGCCTGCAAGCTTAAAAGAGTTTAAAATTGTGTTCTTGTTAGATCGTGCTGCCGACCGAGGAAAGGGAAAGCTAGGCGAGTGACCGAGATCACGCCGGAGCTTAATTGTGCACTTTTGGAGAACATATACGAGGTAGGGAAAAGTAGCCGGATCTCGGCCCTGACTGGGGAAAGTTAACAGTAGAATTGCATGTGACACCGGGGTGTCGTGGGTTAAGTAGGTTTATCGAATATTAGAAAGGCATGATACGGGAACGTAGCGAATATTAGAAAAGCATGTGACACTTAGTAGTGTCGTAGGAGCAGAGAACTTATCGATGTTAGAATTACTGGAGGCATATGACCATGCCCAGAGGTTGATTGTGAACTTATCGATATTAAGAGTACTGGAGGCATATGACCATGCCCGGAGGTTGATTGTGAAACTGTTGATATTAGGACTGTTGGAGGCATTGGTTATGCCGGAGGTTGATTGTGTATTTTGTGTCTTGGGTGGCCATGACAGCCCGTGTTTTTACTGTTGTGTCTTGGGTGGCCATGAGAGCCCGTGTTTTACTGTTGTGTCTTGGGTGGCCATGAGAGCCGTGTTTTACTGTTGGTGTCTTGTGTGGCCATGAGTGCCCTTGGGGTTGTTGAACCCGTGTCTTTATTGTCGGTGTGTCTTGGGAGGCCGTGAGTGCCCGTGGGGTTGTTGAACCCGTGTCTCTACTGTTGGTGTGTCTTGGGAGGCCGTGAGTGCCTGTGGGGTTGTTGAGCCCGTGAGTTACTGTTGGTGTGTCTTGGGAGGTCGTGAGTGCCCGTGGGATTGTTGAGCCCGTGAGCTGTTGGTGGTTTTGAGAGGCCGTGAGTGCCCGTGGGGTTGTTGAGCCCGTGAGTTACTATTGGTGGTTTTGAGTTGCCGTGAGTGCTCGTGGGGTTGTTGAGCCCGTGAGTTACTGTTGGTGTATCTTGGGAGGCCGTGAGTGCCTGTGGGGTTGTTGAGTCGTGTTTTACGGTTGGTGTCTTGGGTGGCCATGAGTGCCTGTGGAGTGTTGAACTTGTGTTGTTGCTGTTTGTTGAACTTTGTTTGTGATTGTGATTGTGGTTACCTGAGGTTCGGGGCCCGCTTCATGAAACGGGGGTCCTCGAGCACACACGTTTGCATGTTCAGACGGGGTAAGGGGCCCGCCCGTCAGTAAAGGGGTCCTGCCCGCGCGTGTGTGGTTTGGGGTTGTGAGTGCGATAGGTCGACAGCCTGATCCGACTTTGTGTCGATGAATTGCGATAGGTCGACAGCCTGGTCCGACTTTGTGTCGATGAATTGCGATAGGTCGACAGCCTGATCCGACTTTGTGTCGAGGAATTGCGATAGGTCGACCGCCTGACCTGATTGAGATTGGTAAAGGGCGTTAGGGAGGTACTGAGCAGCTGGTATGCGATCCTTTGTGATCTTGTTTGGTGTGCGATCCTTTGTGATCTTGGGTTTGCGTGGTGGTCTTTTGAGTCCTGGGAAGAGGCCGTGATGGTTGTATTGGGTCTACATTACGAGTTCGAGTGTTGAGTCTGTTGAGGAAGTAACGGGTTGTGTGTCAGTTAAGTTACTTGAGTTTTGGGGGATAGTGGTCCCCGGTGTTGAGTTGGTTGTTGGTGTTACCGGCATTGTCTGCTAAGTATGCCGTAGTCAGTCTATTATCCGTGGTGGTGAGCGAACGCTCACCCCTATCTGCTTTTCCTATAGGTACCGGTCGCAGGTTGGACTAGGTGAGCTTCTGAAGCTTGAAGAGCTAGGAGCGGGTTTCTGGGTTTATTTTGAGTCTAGCGACAGATACCATACTTTTGTCCACTTGTTGGGACGTATTTTTAAGTTGTAAATATTATTTTGATTAATTAAATGGCGATTTTTAAAGTGTTGATTCAAAACAGGTTTCAATTGTTTTATTATTTTAAACCTTCGCATCCCGAGTTCGGTTTACTGAAATTGGGGCGTGACAAATATGAACCGCTGCAGTGAAATGATTACATGAAAGAATCGGTTGTGTATGAGATCTTTTGCTGACCCTACCTATCCACATGTCAACATGAGCATTAAACAAAGTTTTAGCCACATGTATTCGAGGTTATGGATAGTTAATAATATGCTTAACAAAATAAAAGAGATAATTGCGTGTGGTATTCTTTGTATCTGTATTCTCCCCGTTGTGCATTAAATGGATTCAAATAATTAACCCCTACCCAACAACTAATTATTGACAACATGCACGATTTTGAGATCCTAGACAGAGGCATTTCAAACATTGGGCATATGAATTCGAAGTTCTGGACTGAAGCATTTGAAATACTAGACACGTGAAATGCGATATTGTTAATATTATGTTTAACAAAATAGAAGAGACAATCATGCAGTGTATTCATTGTATCTCTATTCTATCTCTTGTGCATTAAATTGGTTCAACCAATCCATCTCCACCCACCAACTATTCTTTTAATCTCTATCTTGTGCATTTAAGGCTATCTTTTGCTTTTGAGGGGATCTTGTGCATTGAAGGGGTTCTAGGGCTATTTAAGGCGATTGTAGGTTTAATTTTTTCATTGTCCTCACCCCTCCCATGTAGTATGCTAGGGGCTCCGATGGTTCTCCCGCCTCCATCGTATCATCCTCCGGTCATCAGGATTGGAGGTATTCTTCTGATGTCAATGTTCCTACCAGCGATGTCAGATGTATAGTCTTCTTCGTTTATCATACTTGACAATCAATGTTATGCCTAAGAAACCCTCGTACAGGGGAGCTCTAGTTTGGTGTGGCCAAACCTAGGATCGGGAGTGTCACGCCCCAATTTCAGTAAACCGAACTCAGGACGTGAACTTTTAAAACGATAAAATATTTTGAAACCTTTTACACTAAATCACTTTAAGATCACCGTTTGTTCAACAAAATAATATTTACAACTTAAAACACGTCCCAACAAGTGGACAAAAGTGTGGTATCCGTCGCTAGACTCAAAATAAACCCAGAATCCCGCTCCCAGCTCTTCAAGCTTCGGAAGCTCACCTAGTCCAACCTGCGACCGGTACCTGTAGGAAAAGCAGCTAGGGGTGAGCGTTTGCTTACCACCACGGAAAACAGACTGACTACGGCATAATTAGCAGACAATGCCGGTAACACCAACAACCAAATCAACACTGAGAACACCATCCCCAACTCAAGTAACCCGACCGACACCTGTTGGGTCTCGATGGAGGGTATGAACACATACTTGCAGCGGAAATAACTCGAGACCATGTCATAGAACACTACCAAATATTAGATACACAAGAGAATAAACAATATGGATGTTTCCTTACCAACTAGTTCAAGAAAAGGAAGAGAACACCAAAGAAACGATGATCGGCTTGAGTCTCCAAGACGCCTACGTATCCAAATGGAATCAAAGCCACGTAGTTCTTCTTTAGATGACTCAAGAACACAACAAGAGGGGGGAAAAGTGCCAAACTCGAAATTGTAGTGTGAGAGGGAGAGAAGTTGTGTTTCTATTCTTGTCTTGTGATTTGTTGTAGGAAAAAGATGACTTAAACCATCAACAACCATCAAGGACAAGTAAGGTGTGAAGCATGGTGTGAAGTAAGACAAGCATGGTGCTAAGTATGGCAAGACAAGATGGGTTAGGTGGTGAATCACCAACACCTTAATCCTTGTCTTGCTTACTTAGTACTAATTAATCAAGACTTGATTAATTAGTTCCATGGGCCTTGGTTGCATGGGCCTTTCATGGGCCTCTTGGAACATGGCCCATGGCCATTCCCAGCGAGGTCCCGTGACGTGCTCATCGCCTCCAAGCCTTCCATACCGGAAATGTCCAACATTATCCAACGCGATCAATCCCAAGACTCCAAGCCTTGTCTTGATCCGTAATGTCCTATTCACTTACGGGCACATGACCCAAAACCCAGTTTTGGTCATGTCCCGAGACAACTCTCTTTTGGCCATTCTCCATAAATGTGTCAATGAGTTTCATCCTTCGGTGTGACCCTTAGGTCTATGCATGTCGATAGATCAACATAAAATCCCATTTTACTTGATCCTATATAAGTGGCAACTAACGAGACTTTAGTATTGCCTGACACTACATAGCGAATCGAACCAATCGATTCTAACCTTTCCGTCCTCCCTGTCATTATCCTTTTATCTCCGATATCCTGATTGAGATAAGGCATAGAGCCGTCATCCTTATTATTCTCAATCACTGTTCCTTGATATGTGAGATGACTGAATATATGATACCTAGTATCATGTGCATGGCCATGCTATTCTTTCAGTCACTCTCGATCAAGCGACCGAGAACCGATATCTTTCCCATACCTCAGTATGAGGGATAAATCCCTTAGCCGTCTTTCGTGTCACTCATGCAACCCGTCCCCAAGCCAATCCTGGCCGTTATGGAAGCCCTGTTACGGACAACGTTAGGCTCAGGTCAAACTTAGTTGTTGACTGCATAGTGATCACAAAGACTCCTTGGTCTAAGGATACATGACAAGCTACGACACTGAATATGTTAATGACTCAATCTATGGCACATATTCAAGGCGGGTCGTCCAATATCATGTCCCACATGATATCTATGATCAGACTCCGGAATCCCATTCCAATGACTAACAGAACGTAAGCCATGAAGAGCCATCTTTCATACTAGTCGCTTCTAGTGAAGCTTTATTGACTAGGGACCCATCGAGTGTGATCCATCTCGATCTATGGTTCTATTCGCATGGTGGGCATAGATCAGAAATCACATCGATATATTACTCCAACACATAAGTAATAGAAAGCCGCTTTAATCTTATTGCTAATGATGATATATACATTTGGACATTTATGATTGAACTACGGGCACTAAGACTAACAATCTCCCACTTGCAATAGTTCCAATCTAAACTCCAATCTATTCCCATTGACCTTACATGCCTCTCATGTTTAGGCAACGATAGTGCCTTAGTCAACGGGTCGGCTATGTTATCATCAGTTGCAATATAGGTGATCTTCACATCGCCTCGGTTCAGTATCTCTCTGATGAGGTGATATCGCCGCAGTACATGTTTGGATTTGTTATGCGATCTGGGCTCTTTAGCTTGCGCAATAGCCCCTGTGTTGTCGCAAAATAGGTTCACCGGGCTGGATGGGTTTTTGATTACACCCAACCCTGCCGTGAACTTCCTAATCCACACAGCCTCCTTGGCCGCCTCTGCAGCCGCTATGTACTCGGCCTCTGTCGTGGAGTCAGCGACGGTGTCTTGCTTCACGCTCTTCCAGCTGAAAGCTCCGCCATTCAGCGTGAACACATATCCTGACTGACTTCTAAAGTCATCTGGATCTGTCTGGAAACTAGCGTCTACATATCCATTAACAACTAGTTCAGAATCATCTTTTCCCCCGTACACTAGAAACGCGTCCTTAGTTCTTCTCAAATATTTGAGAATCGCTTTGACCGCTATCCAGTGTTCCTCACCAGGGTTAGACTGATGTCTGCTGGTACAACTCAAGGCATATGAGACATCCGGTCTCGTGCATATCATGGAATACATGATCGATCCTACCGCCGAAGCGTATGGGATTCGCATCATTCTTTTCAGCTCATCAGGTGTCTTAGGACACTGAGTCTTGCTGAGATGAACGCCATGACGTGCGGGTAAGAGTCCTTTCTTGGAATCAAGCATTGAGAACCTACTCAATACCTTGTTCACATAGGTGCTTTGACTTAAACCCAAGACCCTCTTGGTGCGATCTCTATATATCTTAATCCCTAAGATATAAGCAGCATCGCCTAAGTCCTTCATTGAGAAACACTTCCCTAACCAAGCTTTAGTCTCGTGCAAGGTTGGGATGTCGTTTCCAATGAGTAGTATGTCATCGACATACAACACCAGAAAGGTAATCATACCCCCATTTGCCTTCTTGTAAACGCAAGGTTCATCTTCATTCTTGATAAAGCCAAATCCAATTACAGCTTCATCAAAACGAAGGTTCCAACTCCGAGAAGCTTGTTTCAATCCATAAATGGATTTCAACAACTTACAAATCTTTCCCTTATTATTCGGATCGACAAAACCTTCGGGTTGAGACATATAAACGTCCTCCGACAAATTTCCGTTTAGGAAAGCGGTTTTGACATCCATTTGCCATATCTCGTAATCGTGATATGCAGCTATGGCAAGAAGAATTCGGATAGATTTGACCATAGCCACTGGGGAAAAGGTTTCCTCATAGTCAATCCCTTGGATCTGCCTATAACCTTTCGCCACCAGTCGGGCTTTGTAGGTCTGAGGGTTGCCTTCCATGTCCATCTTCACCTTGAAGATCCATTTGCATCCGATGGTTCTTACACCACCGATGGGATCAACCAGTTCCCAGACTTGGTTGTCCGACATGGATTGCATTTCCTCCCTCATGGCTCCCAGCCATAACTCAGAGTCGGGTCCGTCCACAGCTTCCTGAAATGTAGCTGGATCATCGTGATCCACCACAAGCTCACCGTCACCTCCAGACACAAAGTAACCATATCTCGGAGGTGGACGACTAACCCTTTCAGATCGCCTTGGACCTTTTGGAATTGTTGCAGGAACTGGTCCTTGCTCTACGACCATCTCAGGCTCTTCTACAGGGTTGTCCAGTGGATCAGTTGGATCTGTACCACCCTGAATTTCTTCTAGATGTACAGCCCTCCCACTGATGTCTTTGGAAATAAACTCCCTTTCCATAAAGACCCCACCCCGAGCGACGAACACCGTGTTCTCGCTGGGTTTGTAGAAGTAGTACCCCATTGTTTCTTTGGGATACCCAACGAAGGTGCATTTATCAGATCTTGGTTCGAGCTTAGTCGGAACTAAACGTTTCACATAAGCCTCGCAACCCCAAATCTTCAGGAAGGACAAAACGGGCTTTCTCCCGCGCCATTTCTCAAATGGCGTCCCTTCCACAGCCTTCGTCGGAGCCCGATTCAAAATGAATGCGGCCGTCTCCAGAGCATAACCCCAGAAAGAGATTGGGAGATCAGTCCCACTAATCATGGACCGGACCATATCCAATAAAGTCCGATTTCTCCGTTCGGACACACCATTCAATTGTGGTGTTCCGGGAGGAGTCCATTCCGAAAGGATCCCACTTTCTGCTAGATGATCTAAAAACTCTGTGGTCAAGTATTCTCAACCTCGATCTGATCGAAGTGCTTTAATACTTTTCCCGAGCGGGTTTTCTACTTCAGTCTTAAACTCTTTGAATTTATCAAAAGCTTCAGACTTATGTCTCATCAAATAGACATAACCATATCTACTGAAGTCGTCAGTAAATGTGATAAAGTAGCTAAAACCCCTCCTGGAAAGTGTGCTCATTGGTCCACACACATCCGAGTGTATTAGCCCCAATAAGTCACCCGCCCTTTCACCGCGACCGATGAAGGGCGCTTTAGTCAGTTTTCCCATCAAACAAGATTCGCATCTATCAATCGAATGAAATTCGAATGGACTAAGAAGTCCACACTTGTGAAGTGTTGATATGCGTTTCTCGTTTATGTGGCCTAAACGACAATGCCATAAAAGAGTTTGGTCTAAATCATTGGACTTAGACCTCTTGGTATTTACATTATATATAGAGCTTGAGGCATTGTTATCCATATCCAATATGTACAATCCTCCAACCATTTTGGCGCTAGCATAAAATATATCATTGCATAAAATATTGAAAATCCCATTTCCAACATCAAAATTGTATCCTTCCTTGTCCAACAAAGAAATAGATACAATATTCCTACTGAAAGTAGGTACACAATATACATTGTTCAAAACAAAAACTAGCCCACTTGGCAAAAGAAGACTTATGGATCCTACAGCAGTCGCCACAACTCTAGTCTTGTTGCCCACTCTGAGGTCCACCTCGTCCTTCTTCAAGCTTCTCCTACCTTCCAACCACTGCACATTAGTACAAATGTGAGATTCAGCCCCGGTATCCAATACCCATGAATCTTTGGAAGTAGTGAGATTTAGCTCTATAAAGAAAAGACATGATGAAGGCACAGTTCCACCGCCCTTCTTCAGATCATCCAGAAACTTCCTGCAATCTTTCTTCCAGTGACCAGGCTGTTGACAATAGAAGCAGACATTCTCGACATCCTTCCCCTTCCTTGAGGACTCCCCGGTCCTAGGAGGGTTAGGACGTTTCGGATGCCTCATCTTTCCTGCCAAGTGCATAGGGGCCTTGCCCTTACCACTAACAGTTCCCTTATTCTTGAAACTGTTTCCCTGTCTGACCATCAGAACATCCTTGGATCCCTGATCCTTGACGTTCTTTTCAGCAGTTACCAACATTCCATGCAACTCTGAAATGGTCTTGTCCATATCGTGCATATGATAGTTCATGACGAACGTAGCATATGAACGAGGAAGGGAACGCAAAACCACATCCGCTGCCATCTCGTTCTCTATCTTAAGACCCAGTCGATTAAGATGTTCGAGATGCCCCTTCATCTTTAGGACATGAGGACCCACGGAGACTCCTGCCGACATTTTGCAGGAGAGAAGTTCATTAAGGACATTGTATCTCACGATACGTGCCCTTTCCTTGAACATACCCTTTATGATCCCCATCATAGTATAGGGGTCATCAGAGTACTCCATGAACTGGTCTTGGAGATCAGACTCCATGCAGCCCAGCATAATACATGCCACATCTATAGAATCGCTAAGGTGCTTTTGGTATGCATCCTTAACGGCCCTAATGGCATTATTAGCTGGCTCCTCAGGGATAGCCTGGTCTAGGACATATTCTTTGCGCTCGAATTTGAGGACTATCCTCAAGTTTCTGTCCCAGTCCAAGTAGTTTGTCCCACTTAGCTTGATCCTATCAAGAATGGTTTTTAGTGACAAACTACTATTGTTCGCTGAAGTACTTGCCATTTGATCTACACGACAAACAAAATATAATCAGTAAACTGAATAAATTTTATGAAGATCAAGTTCAAACACCAACCAATTGATTCTAAACCTTTAGAACCTAAAACCAAGATCCTTGATTCACCCGATTAAGCTGAACTAATGCTCACCACTTAATCGAGCTATGTAGGTAGGACTCCATCCAATCACATCCAATGTGACTCTTGGCTAGGGTATGTACTCATGTACACGGCTTACCCTATCTAATACCCTAGCTCAACCTCAGGCTGAGAATCGTAGTCGGGTCCACCAATTTTCAACTATGGCCCGTCACTATGTGGGTGCTCCGCTAATGCGCACGACACCTACACATGTCGTCCAAACCTACTACCCCGCTTTCCCATGGATGCTCCGCTAATGCGCACGACACCCATAGGACGGGGAGGTAGTAAGGTGTTGATAATTGGGAGGTATCGGACATGACCCGTTTTTACTTGTCCGGTTGTGTTTTAAACTTTTGGCACATCCTAGATGCGATGAGCACATCAACTACATTCCAAATGTAATGATGCCTCCAATTACATCCAATGTAATTCTTCCTTCGAACCCGTCAACTACATTCAATGTAATGACGATTCTAAGGGCTCACAGACAATGATTAAAACCAATTTTATCTTTGCATGTGAGGTGATATGCTCGGTAAATTAAGTTAAGCATGCAATTCTAAAACACATAGAAAAGATCATGCAAAAACTAAACCAAGCATAAAGCGTTAAATATGTACATAATAGCCCACCAAACTAACTCCCACTAGCTTCTTGAGCTCCACCGACTCCAAGCCGATGTCAAAACCCGAGAAGCCACCAAATGACCTTTTCGCCCTTTCTTCGTCTTGAGTAAAATATTACAATTTAATACACGACTCGCAGGTCGGGAATTAATAAATATTACAAATAAGTGGTACGACGACCACACCTCGAAAAAATAATTACACGCTAACTCTAACGGCTCGCAGGCCGTGAAAAGCGATAAATAATTAAATCAAACTCGGGGCTATTATGTACACCATGCCAACATCACATCACACATCGTGTTATCAAACAAGCATGTTATCAAACATCATGTGATTTTCCGGTTTTAATTAATTGCCAAGTTTCGAAAATTTTTGATACTCGGTTTATCGAAACCGTTCAAAATTGAAACTTTTGAACATTTGATTTTTGAGTTCATCAAGACGGTTCCAAACTCGTCATGACTAACAAAACGGTTTAGCTCGGCATATTGACCATCCAATGGTCATGCTTGGCCTAGCTCCGTCCAACGGAGCCCCGTTCGGTCCCGGTTTCGGCTCCCCGAGAGTCCCGCTCCCGAGACCCGAAAAATCAAATTTTTTTCAAAAATTCCAGATTTGATAAACTTTTCAAAAATTCATTTTTCATGCATTAAACCCATAAACAAGAATTTAAAACATGTTATCAAACAATTTAGCAAATTAACATGCAAAACCGAAACTAGCAAGCAAAACCGAAAGTTCTCTTGTGAATCCCGAAGGTAGCACGGCTCTGATACCACTATTGGGTCTCGATGGAGGGTATGAACACATACTTGCAGCGGAAATAACTCGAGACCATGTCATAGAACACTACCAAATATTAGATACACAAGAGAATAAACAATATGGATGTTTCCTTACCAACTAGTTCAAGAAAAGGAAGAGAACACCAAAGAAACGATGATCGGCTTGAGTCTCCAAGACGCCTACGTATCCAAATGGAATCAAAGCCACGTAGTTCTTCTTTAGATGACTCAAGAACACAACAAGAGGGGGGAAAAGTGCCAAACTCGAAATTGTAGTGTGAGAGGGAGAGAAGTTGTGTTTCTATTCTTGTCTTGTGATTTGTTGTAGGAAAAAGATGACTTAAACCATCAACAACCATCAAGGACAAGTAAGGTGTGAAGCATGGTGTGAAGTAAGACAAGCATGGTGCTAAGTATGGCAAGACAAGATGGGTTATGTGGTGAATCACCAACACCTTAATCCTTGTCTTGCTTACTTAGTACTAATTAATCAAGACTTGATTAATTAGTTCCATGGGCCTTGGTTGCATGGGCCTTTCATGGGCCTCTTGGAACATGGCCCATGGCCATTCCCAACGAGGTCCCGTGACGTGCTCATCGCCTCCAAGCCTTCCATACCGGAAATGTCCAACATTATCCAACGCGATCAATCCCAAGACTCCAAGCCTTGTCTTGATCCGTAATGTCCTATTCACTTACAGGCACATGACCCAAAACCCAGTTTTGGTCATGTCCCGAGACAACTCTCTTTTGGCCATTCTCCATAAATGTGTCAATGAGTTTCATCCTTCGGTGTGACCCTTAGGTCTATGCATGTCGATAGATCAACATAAAATCCCATTTTACTTGATCCTATATAAGTGGCAACTAACGAGACTTTAGTATTGCCTGACACTACATAGCGAATCGAACCAATCGATTCTAACCTTTCCGTCCTCCCTGTCATTATCCTTTTATCTCCGATATCCTGATTGAGATAAGGCATAGAGCCGTCATCCTTATTATTCTCAATCACTGTTCCTTGATATGTGAGATGACTGAATATATGATACCTAGTATCATGTGCATGGCCATGCTATTCTTTCAGTCACTCTCGATCAAGCGACCGAGAACCGATATCTTTCCCATACCTCAGTATGAGGGATAAATCCCTTAGCCGTCTTTCGTGTCACTCATGCAACCCGTCCCCAAGCCAATCCTGGCCGTTATGGAAGCCCTGTTACGGACAACGTTAGGCTCAGGTCAAACTTAGTTGTTGACTGCATAGTGATCACAAAGACTCCTTGGTCTAAGGATACATGACAAGCTACGACACTGAATATGTTAATGACTCAATCTATGGCACATATTCAAGGCGGGTCGTCCAATATCATGTCCCACATGATATCTATGATCAGACTCCGGAATCCCATTCCAATGACTAACAGAACGTAAGCCATGAAGAGCCATCTTTCATACTAGTCGCTTCTAGTGAAGCTTTATTGACTAGGGACCCATCGAGTGTGATCCATCTCGATCTATGGTTCTATTCGCATGGTGGGCATAGATCAGAAATCACATCGATATATTACTCCAACACATAAGTAATAGAAAGCCGCTTTAATCTTATTGCTAATGATGATATATACATTTGGACATTTATGATTGAACTACGGGCACTAAGACTAACAACACCCACACACTGATACTTTCCTCAGCCGACTCAACACTCGGACACGTAAGGTAGACCCGACACAACGATCGACGACCTCCTCCAAACACACGACAGACCACCACGCAACACCCAAGATCACAAAGGATCGCACACCAAACAAGATCACAAAGGATCGCACTCCTGTAAGCTGCTCAGTGCCGGTTGCTAACCGGCTGGGCTCGAGCCTGCCCCACGCGCTTTGCCGATCCCTGTCAGGCTCTAGGCGGTCGACCTGTTGGCGATATATACAGTGCTGCTTTTCCGATAGCTAGTCGGAAGGGGAGCTGCCCTCTCATCGCCTAAAAACGCTCACAACCTCACGAGACTCGAACTCGGTCAGGCTAGCCAAAGAACGCTCGCAACTTCTCGAGACTCGAACTCGGTCAAGCCAGCCAAAGAACGCTCGCAACCTCCCGAGACTCGAACTCGGTCACGCCAGCCAAAGAACGCTCGCCACTTACCTATCCCTGTCAGGTAAGCCAGCCAAATTCCACACCACTTCCCGACACACAGTCGGGTCACTAACCTCGGGCAAGCACAATCACAATCACAAACAAAGTTCAACAAGCAGCAACAACACAAGTTCAACACTCCACATGCACTCATGGCCACCCAAGACACCAATAGTAAAACACGGATTCAACAACCCCACGGGCACTCACGGCCTCCCAAGACACACCAATCATAACTCACGGGCTCAACAACCCCACGGGCACTCACAGCCTCCCAAGACACACCAACCATAACTCACGGGCTCAACAACCCCACGGGCACTCACGGCCACCCAAGACACACCAACCATAAGTCACGGGCTCAACAACCCCACGGGCACTCTCGACCACCCAAGACACAGCAACAGTAACTCACGGGCTCAACAACCCCACGGAACTCATGGCCACCCAAGGCACTCCAACAGTAACTCACGGGCTCAACAACCCCACGACACTCACGACCACCCAAGACACACCAACAGTAACTCACGGGCTCAACAACCCCACGGCACTCACGTCCACCCAAGGCACACCAACAATAACTCACGGGCTCAACAACCCCACGGCACTCACAGCCACCCAGACACAACAGTAAAACACGGGCTCTCATGGCCACCCAAGACACAACAGTAAAACACGGGCTCTCATGGCCACCCAAGACGCAAAATACACAATCAACCTCCGGCATAACCAATGCCTCCAACAGTCCTAATATCAACAGTTTCACAAACAACCTCCGGGCATGGTCATATGCCTCCAGTACTCCTAATCTCGATAAGTTCGCAATCAACCTCCGGGCATGGTCATATGCCTCCAGTAATTCTAATAACGCTAAGTTCTCTGCTCCTACGACACTACTAAGTGTCACATGCATTTCCAATATTCGCTACGTTCCCGTATCATGCCTTTCTAATATTCGATAAACCTACTTAACCCACGACACCCCGGTGTCACATGCAATTCTACTGTTAACTTTTCCTAGTCAGGGCCGAGATCCGGCTACTTTTCCCTACCTCGTATGCTTTCTCCAAAAGCGCACAATCAAGCTCTGGCGTGATCTCAGGCACTCGCCTAGCTTTCCCTTTCCTCTGTCAGCGACACGATCTAAAAGAACACAATTTTAAACGCTTTTAAGCTTGCAGGCATAAACTGAATTTTAATAAACCTGACGCCCAAAAGTAACCCCGACAATGTCGATCACTCCCAAACTTCCCAATTACTCGACATTGTCGACATTGGACCCGGAAAGGCCCGATTCGCCCGACATGGTGAATCTGCCCGGGTTTTGAAAACGCCCTTCCGGGGCTCCGAAAATTCCCGTTTTCGTTTCTACAGTCTTAGAATAATTCAAGGGTTCCTAGGCACTCGACGGAATCGAATCCCGACTTCCGAGTCATTTAATTAACGTTTAAAGTTTCTAAACCCGATAAATACAACTTTTCCAATTTAATTCCAAATTTCGATTCGGTTATGGATAAATGATCCGGGGAACGTTCTAAACCACCCGAACATTAAACCCGAGCACCCGAGCACGTGGGCCCCACATGGCCACAATGGGAAAAATTCCCTTTTTGCCCCAAAACATTCCTAACGAACTCTAAACCTCAACCAATCATCTTTAAACCAAACTTAAACAAAACCCAACCATATTTGAATCGTTTAAACTCAAACCCTAAAATTCGAACTTTCCAAAACGAAAATCAGTTAGGTGCTCACCGTAGAGAATGACGGTGTGAATTCGATTCTTCTATCGTTGAGACGATCCACCGGTCTGATGATCGAGAAACGTCACAAATTCCCCAAGCCTCTTCTTTTTCTCTCCTTTTCTCCTCACTCATTTTCTCTCTCTAAAACCTTCCCTTTTCTTCTTCTTTTTTTGAAATGGACGTGTATCATCTTATTTCCCTTTTGTTTTATTAAAAAAACTAACACTTTAAAAAGCAAAACTAACCGTCAAGTCTTGTCTTGTCTTGTCCCAAAACCTAACACCACCACTTGTTTGACAAGTGGCAAGGTGGGTCCCACACCTTTTTGGGAAAATACCTACTAGATATTTTCCAATCAGATTCGGACGTTTCGGGCCCCGAACGGGCACTTTTTCCAAGAAATTACGAAACTTGACGGGCTACAAGGAAACGGCTCAACTAAGATCGCTGCGACGACGGCTAAGCTTTTTGGACCCAAAACGGTCCTCGAATGGACAAAACGTCGCTCGGTTGACTTTTCCAACGAAAAGTCAACATTTCCCAAATTGGTCAGAGAGTTGCCCTGAGTCCCCCGGAACTCACTTGGGTCGATATCGGGGTCAACTTACGTCCGGTATGACCCTCAGAGTCAATTTTAGGTTTAATTAAGTGCCTGACCAATTTTTTTAAATTTTCCTGTTTTTCGCAGGTTTGACTGGCGTTGACTGGGAGTGGTTATTACAGGGAGAGACCCAAGAGATTATGGCCTCTGATGCCGGTATGGTTGTGACAATCAAAGTTTTTCCTAAACCAGCTATTTGGAAGGCCCCGTCCAACCTGTTTTTGAAAAGTATCCCCCGGAAGCCACCAATCTCCTGAGGGGGACATTTTTGAGGTTAGCCCTTTTGTTTGTCTCTATGTTCCATAGTTTTTCTACAAGTAAAAAATGACATAGTTCTTGTAACTGGTTATCATGTCTTTTCGATGAGCCTAGCGATAGGCCCGAAAGTAAGTCAATGTTATCGGGAAAGGTAATTCTGAGCTTCTTGCGTTTAGTTCATTCATCTCAGAGACACTGATGAACAGAGAGGAGGAATTGAAAGTTGAGATACAACGATTGAAGGACGAGCTTCCTCTCGTGAAAGTAGAAACAAGTGTGTCCAACTACAATACCATGTGTTCTTCAAATTGTGATTGCGATCTTCATCAAATGAAAGTAGAAACTAATGTCTCCAACTGCATTGTCACAATTCCTGAAAACGTTGATTCATATTGTTCTTAGATTAATGTGTAACTTACAGTTTTCGTAGTATGTAAATCGTGTGGTGAAATTTATGGATTTTTATATATATAAGTTCTGGATATTGTTGTTGAAGATTCTGGAAATAAAAGATTAACATTCTAGATATATGTATTTTGTATAAAAATGTAGATTTTATAACTAAAGCATGTAGATGTTCGAAACAGTGGATGTTTGAAATTCTGGACACCAACATTTGAAATTCTTGTCACATCGATCTTAGTTACTGGACATAGAGGCTTTTAATCATGGTTCATATTAATTTTGAATTATGGATGAAAGCGATTCAAATCCTGGACACATAGAATTTTAATTATGCTTCATATGAATTTGAATCTTGGACTTTGAGATTGTGAGTCATGGAGAGAAGCATTTTAAATCCTTGACACATAGACTATAATCCTGGTGCGTATGAGTTTTGAATCATGGACCTTGAGATTTTGAATTATGGACTGTCGGATTTCAAATTCTAGACACATAGACTTTTAATCATAGTGAAAAATATCCAATCTAATATCTGTGTTTTGTGTGTGTCCTGGTGTATTTATAATTGTGATCTTTGACTTGTAGTTCCCATTAGTATTAAATTGTGGACATAGAGAAATTAAATCCTGAACAGACAAGGTTTGAATCTTGAACAATGATTATGGGCTCAAGTAAAACGATGTAGTACCAATAATCTACTTCTTATTCATGTCCAACTTTATCAAGACATACAACAGAGGAAGAAAATTCTTGATGTTAATATGGCCAGAATTATAACTGTCTATAACTAGAATCTATATTGGCGATTGTTCTGTCACGCCCCAAATTCAGTAGAATCGAACCCGGAATGCGAACGGTAAAACAATAAAGCCACTTTCAGACCTTTTTAAATAAATCGCTTAAAATCACCATTTAGTTAATCAAAATAAAAATTTACAACTCAAAAGTACGTCCAAACAAGCGGACAAAATACACGGCGTACGTCGCTAAACTCAAAAGGAAACCTGGACTCCCGCTCCCAGCTCTTCAAGCTTCGAGAGCTCACCTAGTCCGTCCCGCGACCAGTACCTGTAGGAAAAGAAGCTAGGGGTGAGCGTTCGCTCACCACCATGGATACCAGACTGACTACGACATACTAGCAGACAATGCCGGAAACACCAACAACAACCCAAACACCGGGGACTACTATCCCCAACTAAAGTAACCCGACTGACACACAAACTGTTACTTTCCCCAACCAACTCAACACTCGGACACGTAATATAGACCCGACACAACGGTTACGACCTCCACCAAAGACTCAAAAGATAACCACGCAACACCCAAGATCACAAAGGATCGCACACCAAACAAGATCGCAAAGGATCGCACTCCAGCTACTCAGTGCCGGTTGCTAACCGGCTGGGCTTGAGCCTGCCCCACGCAACTTCCCCCAGTCTCTGTCGGGCCAGGCAGTCGACCTGTTAGCGATATATACAGAGCTACTTTTCCGACAGCTGGTCGGAAGGGGAGCTGCCCTCCATCGCCGAAGAATGCACAACTTTACCGGTGGTTAACCCGGAAGGCGAGCCAACCCCCACGACACGTGGCCACATGACCCCTTTCTTGTCAGCTGGGCCCCCAACCTCGTCTGAACAATGCACACGCGCGCGACCACAGGACCCCTTTCTTGTCAGGCGGGCCCCCAACCTCGGGCAGAGACAGTCCACAACCAAAGTTCAACAAACAGCAACGACACATGTTCAACAACCTCACGGCCACTCATGGCCACCCAAGACGCCAACAGTAAAACATGGGCTCAACAACCCCACGGGCACTCATGGCCACCCAGGACATACCAACAGTAAAATACGGGTTCAACAACCCCACGGGCACTCATGGCCACCCAAGACACACCAACAGTAAAATACGGGTTAAACAACCCCACGGGCACTCATGGCCACCCAAGACACACCAACAGTAAAATACGGGTTCAACAACCCCACGGGCACTCATGGCCACCCAAGACACACCAACAGTAAAATACGGGTTCAACAACCCCACGGGCACTCATGGCCACCCAAGACACACCAACAGTAAAATACGGGTTCAACAACCCCACGGGCACTCATGGCCACCCAAGACACCAACAATACAATCAACCTCCGGGCATAACCAAATGCCTCCAGTATTTCTAATATCAAACGTTCACTGCTCCTACGACACTACTAAGTGTCACATGCATTTCTATTGTTCGATATGTTCCCGTATCATACGACACCACCCGGTGTCGCCTGCCTTTCTATTGTTCGATAAACTTACTTAACCCACGACACCTAAGTGTCACATGAATTTCTACTGTTAACTTTCCCTAGTTAGGGCCGAGATCCGGCTACTTGTCCCTACCTCGTATGTTTTCCTAAAAGCTGACAACCAAGCTCCGGCGTGCTCACGATCACTCGCCTAGCTTTCCCTTTCCTCTGTTGGTGACACGATCTAATAAGAACACAATTTAAAACACTTTTAAGTTCGCAGGCATAAACTGAATTTTAATACACTTGACGCCCAAACGCAACCCCGACAATGTCGATCACTCCCAAACTTCCCAATTACTTGACATTGTGGATAATGGCCCCGGTAAGGCCCGTTTCGCACGACTCGGCGAATTTGCCCGGGTTTTGAAAACGCCCTTCCGGGGCTCCGAAAATTCCCGTTTTCGTTTCTACGGTCTTAGAATAATTCAAGGGTTCCAACGCAATCGACGGAATCAATTTCTGACTTCCGAGCGATTTAATTCGCGTATAAAGTTTCTAAACCCGAAATTCCCAACTTTCACAATTTAATTCCAAAATTCGTTCCGGGTGTGGATTAACGACTTGGGGATCGTCCTAAACCACCCGAACATGAAAACCTGAGACCCGAGCATGTGAGCCCTACACGGCCATAATGGGAAAATTTCCTTTTCGCCCCAAAACGTTCCTAACGAACCCCAAACCCCAACCATTCATCTTTAAACCAATTCTAACCAAAACCCAACCATATTTGAATCGTTTAAACTCAAACCCTAAAATTCAAACGTACCAAAACGAGAATCGAATAGGTTCTCACCGTAGGGAATGACGATGTGAGCTCGATTCTTCAACCGTTGAGACGATCCGTCGGTCGGATTGTTGGGAAATCACAAAACTCCAACACTTTCTCTCTTTTTTCTCTCTTCTCTTCTCTCTCTTCTTTCTCTCTCTACTTCTCTCCCTTTTTTCTAAAATGGCCGACAGCTACACTTAGTCTCCCTTTTGTTTTGTTCAAAAATACCTAACACCATTTAATTACAAAACTAACACTCATCCTATCCTTTTCTTTATTTTAAAAACCAACTACCACCACATTTATGACAAGTGGCAAGTGGGTCACACCCCTTTTGGTAAATATCGTCTAGATATTTTTCAGTCAGATTCGCGAAATTCGGCCGTCTCGAGCCCCGAACGGGCCCATTTTCCAAGAAATTACGAAACTTCACGGGCTACAAGGAAACGGCTCAACTAAGACCGCTGTGATGACGGCTAAGCTTTTTGGATCCAAAACGGACCTCGAACGGACCAAAACGTCGCTCGGTTGACTTTTCCAGCAAAAAGTCAACCTTTCCCAAATTGGTCAGAAAGTTGCCCTGAGTCCCCCGGAACTCACTTTGGTCGATATCGGGGTCAAATTAAGTCCGGTATGACCCTCGCGGTCAAATTTAGGTTCATTTAAGTGTCTGTCCAAATTTTTTAAATTTTCCTGTTTTTCGCCGATTTGACTGGCGTTGATCGAGAGTGGTTCTTAAAGTTTTATTGGTCCTTCAATGGGCAGGTCCTGCTATCATGGTCCTGTAATGTGAAGCATGTCTTGCAAATTCACTTTCGATTTCACCTTGTTTTATTGCTACATCACTGTCACTCTCCATCCTACTTTTGGAACATGTTTGATGTTAGTCACATCTGGTGGACAGACATGAACAATTGTTGGGGTATAACAACGTGGAACAATATTCAAGCAAGAAGAAACCAACAGAAAATAAGCAATCACACAAGAACACAAGAATTTACGTGGTTCGACAATTTGCCTACGTCCACGGTCTCACTACTCTCTTCTTATTGCTCTCACAATGAATGAATGATTTGGGTTTACAAGTACATGGTATTTATAGGAGAAGACAATGGGTTAAATAAGGTAGGAATTAGGTTTCCTAATCCTAATAGGAAATCTCCTCTAATTGCCTACTCAAGTCTCTTACCTAAATCTATTAGGAAGACTAGACCTTTCCTAAATAAAACAGGAAGTCTCAACACAACCCTAACAATCACCCACTTGGAGACATTCCATGAATGTCTTCACTTCACTCCTACTCATGTAACTCCAATAACACCCCAATGCACCATCAATAAGCTTTTAAGGTAGTGAGAGATCTTCCTTCAACTATCCATGAAGGCCAGCTGAAGTTATGCATAACTTCAGCTTCTCCGTTGTAACAACCTTGGTCAACATATCTGTAGGATTCTTTGACCCAAGGATTTTTTTCAAGGACAAAGTCCCATTATTCATTAATCCTCTAATTAAATGATATCTCAACTGGATATGCTTCCTCCTAGCATGAAACACAGGATTCTTGGCGAGATGAATGGCGCTCTGAATGTCGCTATACAAAGGACTGTCTGCTTGTTTCTTCCCTAACTCCTCCAAGAAATTCTTCAACCATATCATTTCCTTTCCAGCTTCTGAAATAGCCATGTACTCAGCTTTAGTGGTTGAAAGAGCAACACTCTTCTGTAGTCAAGACATCCAACTAACTACTGTGACACCCAAGGTAAAGACGTACACTGTAGTACTCTTCCTTGTGTCCAAACATCCACCTAAGTCTGCATCAGAATACCCTTCTAAGATTACATCCTTCTTCTAGAAATGTAGTGCCTTTCAAGTAGCGAAACAACCACTTGACTGCTTCTCAATGCTCTCTCCCAGGATTAGACATGAATCTACTAACAACTCCCACTGCATGTGCAATGTCTGGCCTTGTGCAAACCATTGCGTACATCAAACTGCCCACTGCTGATGCGTATGGGACTTTAGTCATTTCTTCCTTGTCTTTATCCATCTTAGGTGACTGTTCTCGAGTGAGTTTGAAGTGACCTCCCAACGGCGTACTTCTTGTCTTACCATGTTGGAGACTGAACTTGTTCAAGATCTTCTCAATATACTTCTCTTGAGATAGCTTTAAACTTCTATCATATCGATCCCTACTGATGCTCATTCCGAGTATTTGCTTTGTTGCGCCTAAGTCCTTCATCTCAAACTCTTCAGACATCTGTCTCTTCAACATGTTGATTTCTACCATGTTGGATCCTGCAATCAACATGTCATCAACGTATAACAATAATATGATGTAGGATTCATTGAAATGTTTGACATAGAAACAATGATCCATGACACATCTTGAGTATCCACTACTCATCATAAAATCGTCAAACTTCAAGTACCACTGTCTTGGTGCTTGATTCAGACCATACAAACTTTTCTGCAATTTGCAAACTAGGTCTTTACTCCCAGCTCTCTGGAAACCCTCTAGCTGTACCATATAAATATCTTCGTCAAGATCACCATGTAAGAACGCGGTCTTCACATCTAGTTGCTCTAGAGGAAGATCCTCTACAGCCACGATACCTAACACAAGCCTGATAGTAGTCATCTTGGAGAGAATATCTCGTTGTAGTCAATCCCCTTCTTCTGTTGAAAGCCTTTGACTACTAACCTTGCCTTGTACCTCTTGCTACCATCATGTTCTTCCTTGACCCTGAACACCCATTTATTTTGTAGAGCCTTTTTCCCAGCCGGTAACTTATTCAATGACCAAGTCTCATTCTTTTCAAGAGATTTAATCTTTTCATCCATGGCTGACTCCCACTTAATTGAATCATCCATTTGAGCTGCCTCTGTATAACACCGAGGCTCTCCATTCTCAGTCAACAACGGATAATGTAGTGATGGAGAGAACCGTTCTGGAGGTCTTGAAACTCTGCTCGATCTCCTCACTTCAGCTACTGGGGTAGCCGGTAGTATCTAATCATTATTTTCTTGTAGTTGACTCTCACTGCTGCCTGTAACATCTTCTATTGTAATATCTTCCAACATTGATTCTTCCTTTCCTTCGTGTTCTTTAGTAATATCTTGCTCCACACTCAAGCGATCCTTGTACATAGCGCTTTCACATAATGTGACATCTATGCTTCTGATGACTTTCATCTTTGACTCATCCCAAAATCTATACCCCATGTCATCAGTTCCATAGCCAATGAATGCACACTTATTTGCTTTTGGATCAAGCTTGTCTCTATCGGAATCCTTTACTCTCACATAAGAAACACAACCAAAAACTCGCAAATGTTAAAGATTTACCTCTTTTCCACGCCATTCTTCTTCAGGAATCTTGAATCCCAAAGGAACTGAGGGTCCACGATTGATGAGGTATGCTGTTGTGCTCACTGCATCTGCCCAAAAACTTTTAGGCAATCCTACTTGAATCCTCATACTCTTCGCCCTCTCGTTCAGCGTTCTGTTCATCCTCTCAGCAAACCATTATGCTGGGGCGTCTCAGGCTCAGTCTTTAGCATCCTTATACCATGCTCAACACAATAATCAATAAACTCATCATTACTATACTCACCACCATTTCCAGACTTTAAACACTTCACTTTTAAGTCAGTTTCATTCTCAACAACAACTTTCCACTTCTTAAAGGTATTAAAAACTTAATCCTTGTGCTTTAGAAAGTAAACCCATACCTTTCTTGTGGAATCATCAATGAAGGTGACATAGTAGCGAGATCCTCCAATGGATGGAACTTTTGTAGGTCCATACACGTCTGAATGCACCATTTCCAGCTTGTTTGCCTTAGGAGGTTTCCCTGACTTTGCAAATCTAACTCGTTTATGCTTTCCGAACACACATGGTTCGCAAAAACTAACCTTCACATTCTTCAGTTCTGGAATCTTCCCCTTTGAAGCTAACATCTTAATTCCTTTCTCACTCATATGCCCAAGTCGTTGGTTCCATAGAGTTGAAGGATCAGGCCCATCAGTAACTGCATTAACCTCTTCCACTAGCATCTCCGCCATGTACAAAGTTCCCCTCTTCCATCCTCGAGCAATAATCAAATTCCCTTTTGATACCTTCCATTGGCCGTCTTTAAAGGTTATACCGTATCCCAAACTGTCCAGATGACTTACAAAGATCAACATTCTCCTTATGGTAGGGATATACCTTACATCTTTTAACGTCCAAATTGTACCCATGGGAGTTTTAAGATTCACATCTCTTATGCCTGCAATTTCTTCCGTCTCATCATTGGCTAGATACCCTATACCTTTTATAGGTCTAAAATTCACTAGCATATTTTTATAATGGGTAGTATGGAAAGAAGCACCTGAATCCATGATCCATGACTCAACCGGGCTTTCTACACAACAGATCAAAGCATCATCTTCAAATTCCTATGTCGCATTCATCGAGTTGTTCTCCTTTCTTTCCTTCTTTGGGTTAGGGAATTGACTCTTGAAGTGGCCAGTTTGTTGACAATTATAGCAAGTCACGTCTGCTCTGCTCTTAGATTATCCTCTCCTTCTGGACTTCGATCTGCCTCGCCCTTTGTTCTTCCCCCTTTCAGAGTTCCTACCTCTTCCTTCCACGTTCAACACGGAGCCTGGCGATTCTCCAGAGTTCCTTCTACAAATATCTTCCCCGAGAATCAAGTCTCTTATCCCATCGAACGATAGCTTAGTAGATCCAGACGAACTACTAACTGCTGTGACGGTTCCTGACCAACTATTAGGTAACGAAGACAACAATAATAAGGCTTGTACCTCATCATCGAATTTAATATCCACTGACACTAATCTGGATAGTATCGTATTAAATTCGTTCACATGTTCAGTAACATTAACACCTTCCCTCATCTTCGTATTAACTAATAGACGAATCAAATATACCTTGTTTGATGCAGACGGCTTTTTGTACATATTTGATAGCGCCTTTATTAGTCCGTAGGTAGTTGTCTCCTTCATTACGTTGTAGGAAACGTTCCTTGTCAATGTCAACCTCACCGCACCAAGTGCTTGTCTGTGAAGACCGCTTCAAAAAAAAAAAAAAACTGTTGGGTCGGACCGGACCCGACCAGCAACCCGGCCAGACCAGCGACCCGGCCCGGGCAGGCCTTTCCACGTCTGGGCCGTGCGGCCCATTTCGGGAGGCCCGTTTGTCAGGCCCGTTGAGGGCTTCGGTATAAAAGGACAAGTTTAGGGTTGAAACCCTAAACTTGGTCTTCGATCCTCTCTTCTCCCGCAGCCGAACCCGAACCCTCTCCCTCACTCCTTCTTCTTCGTCTTTTTCGAGCCTCACCTGACGTCCCTCCCTCCTCTAAACTCCGGTCGCCGGAGCCACCCTCTCCCTCACCTCTCGCTCATCTCCGTCCAACCACGCCACCACCGAGCCCCTCTTCTCCGTCCAACCACCACCAGCCGCCACCATCTCCTCCCCGTCTCTCCCTCCCGAGCTACCGGCGCCACCACCACCGCCGTCTTCTCCAGCACCGACCCTCGCTTCCCGACCCTTCCCTCTCCGTCCAGCCATCGCGCCACCACCACCGCTGCCTACTCCGTCTCCGACCCGGTCTCCCTCCTCCCAAGCTCGCTTCGGACTCGCCGGCGAGGAAAGGACCACCGAGCCTCTCGGTCCTTTCCGACCACCACGGATCCCTGGCCGGCCCGGTTCTTTTCGGGTTCGCCGTCCTCTCCTTCGTCTTCTCCTCCCACCGCCGTCGCCGTGCTTTTCCGACCGGGACGAAATCGCGAGAAAGCTCGAGAGATTTGGGACGGGACCGTCGCTTCCGTCCAGATCTGAGGTGTTTGTTCGCCGGGCTCCACCGTGCTCCGTCGTGCCCCGCCGCCCTTATTTCCCATACGGTGAGCCCTAACCGTGAGGTTGGCCGGCCGGACTCGAAACCCGAGCCCTTTTTCCTTCCAACTGTTACTAGCGAAAGTGTTACATTCATATAAAATTTGTAATTGAAACTGTTCTTGGATCTGATTTTTTGTCTGAAAACGATATTGTAATTTCAGTGAAGGAAATGAAACGTTATTTGAAATAAAAATTCGATGTTTGCATTTCGGACGTAAAAATGATTGTAGATCTGGAACATCTTTTGGATTCTGTACTTGAACCTTTGGGAATGGAAAAGATCAGAAAAAGGATTTTGAAAGAAGATTAAAAGAGGAGAGTTTAAGTTTCGATTCGTTGAAAACGAGTTCTTTTGATCTGTTTCGGTTGCAAACAAAATCATTTGAAGTTGAAAGGATAATCAAGATAAAACTGGATCCGATTTAATTTAAAAGGTTTTAAAACGAAAACAGGGAAATCAAAAGGGGTTTGGAATCAGTTTTGTTTTTAGACGGTTTTAGACTCTGGAGCGAACCAGAATCGTTTTGGTGACCGAGTGTTTAAATTGGACTGCTAATTGGGTTTAGAAAGGAACAAAAGCGGACCGCTGAATCGGACCTCGGGATTCGTGCATTGGGACCGTGCCTCGCATGCACCGGTTTCGGTGCTCGAGTACTCAAACCCGATTCGCCGTGACCCCACTTTTATCCCGCTCGAGTTTAAAGGACAACTGTCGGTTTTAAACTGGATTAATCGTGACCTTTAAATTAACCTGGGAACCGAATCTAATTATGGCTTTCATGTTATCTTTAGCGTCTGGCTTCGATCGAGGGGAAGCCCGTAGGTAGCGAGCCAGAACGTCAACAGCTAGGAAACGTAGCGGGTGTTCTTCGGTTGAGGTAGGGAAAAGTAGCCGGATCTCGGCCCTGACTGGGGAAAGTTAACAGTAGAATTGCATGTGACACCGGGGTGTCGTGGGTTGAATAGGTTTATTTAATTATTAGAAAAGCATGATACGGGATTGTAGCGTTTATCATAAAAGCATGTTACGGGAACTTAGTAATTATTGGAAAGGCATGTGACACTTAGTAGTGTCGTAATAGTAGAGAACTTAACGATAATTGTTTTACTAGAGGCATATGACCATGCCCGGAGGTTGATTGTGAAACTATTGATATTAGGACTGTTGGAGGCTTGGGTTAAGCCGGAGGTTGATTGTTTATTTGGCGTTTTGGGTGGCCATGAGAGCCCGTGTTATTTATTGTTGAGTTTGGGTGGCCTTGAGAGCCGTGTATTTAAATTGGTGTCTTAGGGTGGCCTTGAGAGCCCGTGTATTTAAATTGGTGTCTTGGGTGGCCTTGAGAGCCCGTGTATTTAAATTGGTGTCTTGGGTGGCCATGAGTGCCCGTGTCTTACTGTCGGTGTTTTGGGTGGCCGTGAGTGCCGTGGGGTTGTTAAACCCGAGTCTTGACCGTTGGTGTGTCTTGAGTGGCAGTGAGTGTCCGTGGGGTTATTGAACCCGAGTCTTGACCGTTGGTGTGTCTTGAGTGGCAGTGAGTGCCCGTGGGGTTGTTGAACCCGAGTCTTGACTGTTGAGGTGTCTTGAGTGGCCTTGAGTGCCTGTGTGATTGAATTTGCTTGTGATTGTGATTGTGATTGTGATTGCGGATCCCAGTAGGTTGCAAACATTCTTTGGCTGGCCTGACCAAGTTTGAGTATCAACGGGTTACAAGCATTCTTTGGCTGGCCTGACACAGTTTGAGTAACACAGGTTGCAAGCATTCTTTGGCTGGCCTGGTCCGAGTTTGAGTATCACAGGTTGTAAGCATTCTTTGGCTAGCCTGATCCGTGTTCGTGTGAGTGGGAGAGGTTACTGAACAGCTGGTATGCGATCCTTTGTGATCTTGTTTGGTGTGCGATCCTTTGTGATCTGTTTGGTGTTGTGTAGTTGTCGTTTGAGTCCTTGGGAGAGGTCGTCAATTGTGGTGTCGGGTCTACTTACGTGGTTGAGTGTTGAGTCGTTCGAGGAAGGTCGCCGTGGGTGTTGTCAGTCGGAGCACTTGAGTTGGGGACAGTGATCCCCGGAGTTGAGTTTGTGTGGGTGTTATAGGCTTTGTCTGCTAATTATGCCGTAGTCAGTCTGTTATCCGCGGTGGTGAGCGAACGCTCACCCCTAGCTGCTTTTCCTACAGGTACCGTTCGTAAGCTGGACTAGGTGAGCTTCTGAAGCTTGAGGAGCTCGAAGCGGGTTTCTGGGTGTTTTGAGTCTAGCGACGGGTACCACGTTTTTGGTCCACTTGTTGGGACGTGTTTTAAGTTGTAATTATTGTTTTGTTGAACTAAACTGGTATTTTAAAGTGATTCAAGGAAAACATGTTTCAAGTGTTTTAATTGTTTTAAAGGTTCACGTCCTGAGTCCGGTTTACTGAAATTGGGGCGTGACATTGTCGATCTAGCTTCTCTGGTTTGGTCTCTGACAACGGTTCATGTAGCTTCTTCTGGTACAGATAATCCTCAATCTGCATCTTCCAGAATCCAAAATCTTTCCCATCGAACTTATGGATTCGAACTTTCCCATCTTCTGCTATTGCTCCCACTTGCCACGAACCGGGCTCTGATACCAGTTGTTGGGGTATAACAACGTGGAACAATATTCAACCAAGAAGAAACCAAGAGAAAATAAGCAATCACACAAGAACACAAGAATTTACGTGGTTCGGCAATTTTCCTACGTCCACGGTCTCACTACTCAAGTCTCTTACCTAAATCTATTAGGAAGACTAGACCTTTCCTAAATAAAATAGGAAGTCTCCACACAACCCTAACAACAACACCCGACAACATGATTCTAGTAACTTTTGGAATGTGATTGGTTGTATTAAGTCTTCCCTCATTGATAATATCATCCACTGTCTTTACCCTGTATATGTTTAGTGTCTCCAATAGTCTACGTATACTAAATAGAGCAACATTTTCAGTTTGTATCATTTCTTGGAACCTGGCTTTCACATCTTCCATCACTTCATCATCATCAATACAAGGATCGTCAGAGATATCACCATTGCCAGCCATTGTGGCTGACATGTCTTTGTCATTACACCAACGCTTGTCCACCAATGTATGTGGTATCTTTGTCAATTTTGTCATCTGTAGCACAAATAATATGTGTGAACATATGTAATCAATCGATAGAAGTCTGTTGCGACTACACTCAAAGTTTTCTGTATGGACTATCAATATCACAGTATACATGTGGCCATCTTTTCGATACTATATATCCATTACTTATACACCTTTGTGTTGTCAATAGGACCCATGGTTACCAAAACACAATGATTGATAGCTAAGACTATGTTCTTTTAGACATCAATAAAGACTATATGAGTATACAGAGTCTAAACATCTACTTCAAACACTAATGGTGTCTTGAACAATGGGTATGTTGTATAACTCATCATGTGGAGATTATAGTGTTCTTGCATTTGGTTATCTATCTCATTATTGTAACCCCAAATAAATTTCACCAGGCTTGAGTACTTGTCTATATATTTTTAAAATGCATTGGCATACGTTTTCTTGCACACCAGACTCCAAATGGGATGAGGTCTTCATGTATACTCCCACTGGCAGCTTGCCATAGTATGTTGGAATCCAACTTGGACGAAGTTCATATATGCTCTTGAGCCAAACATTTTCTTGCGCACCAAACTCCTCCATCAGTGCATTCCACTTCTCTTCAAAATCCGTTCCATCAACCTTATCGTTGTATATAATGGCACACAATTTCGTGTAGAATTTTTTATCACGATATAGGTTGCTGATGAGTGGGGACTGTTAGTCTTACTGCCCGTAGTTCAATCCTAAATGTCCAAATGTATATATCATCGTTAGCAATAAAATTAAAGCGGCTTTATATTACTTATGTGTTGGAGTAATATATCGATGTGTACTCTGATCTATGCCCACCATGCGAATAGAACCATAATCGAGATAGATCACACTCGATGGGTCCCTAGTCAACAAAGCTTCACTAGAAGCGACTAGTATGAAAGATGGCTCTTTATGGCTTACGTTCTGTTAGTCATTGGAATGGGATTTCGGAGTCTGATCATAGATATCATGTGGGACATGATATTGGACGACCCGCCCTGAATATGTGCCATAGATTAAGTCATGAACATATTCAGTGTTGTAGCTTTCATGTATCCTTAGACCAAGGAGTCTTTGTGATCGCTATGTAGTCAACAACTGAGTTTGACCTGAGCCTAACGTTGTCCGTAACAGGGCTTCCATAACGGCCAGGATTGGCTTGGGGACGGGCTACATGAGTGACACGAAAGACGGCTAAGGGATTTATCCCTCGTACTAAGGTATGGGAAAGATATCGGTTCTCGGCCGCTTGATCGAGAGTGACTGGAAGAATAGCATGGCCATGCACATGATACTGGGTATCATATCTTCAGTCATCTCACATATCAAGGAACGGTGATTGAGAATAATAAGGATGACGGCTCTATGCCTTATCTCAATCAGGATATCGGAGATAAAAGGATAATGACAGGGACGACGGAAAGGTTAGAATCGACAGGGTCGATTCGCTATGCAGTGTCAGGCAATACTAAAGTCTCGTTAGTTGCCACTTAAATAGGATCAAGTAAAATGGGATTTTACGTTGATCTATTGACATGCATAAACCTAAGGGTCACACCGGAGGATGAAACTCATCGACACATTTATGGAGAATGGCCAAAAGGGAGTTGTCTCGGGACATGACCAAAACTGGGTTTTGGGTCATGTGCCCGTAAGTGAATAGGACTTTACGGATCGAGACAAGGCTTGGAGTCTTGGGATTGATCGCGTAGGATAATGTTGGACATTTCCGGTATGGAAGGCATGGAGGCGATGAGCGAATCACGGGACCTCGTTGGAAATGGCCACGGGCCATGTTCCAAGAGGCCCATATAAGGCCCATGCAACCAAGGCCCATGGAACTAATTAATCAAGTCTTGATTAATTAGTACTAAGTAAGCAAGACAAGGATTAAGGTGTTGGTGATTCACCACCTAACCTAATCTTGTCTTGCCATACTTTGTCCTATTTACACCTTACTTGACACCATACTTGTCCCATGCCTTTAGTTGGACAAGTATGAGTTTTGTTATGTTTAAGTCATCTATTTCAACATAACAAACACAAGACAAGAATAGGAAACACATTTTCTTTCCCTCTTCCATGACCATTTCGGGTTTGGCTAGTTTCCACCTCCATTTTTGTGTTCTTGAGTCCTCAAAGAGAAGAACTACGTGGCTTTGATTCCCATGTGGATACGTAGGCGTCTTGGAGACTCAAGCCAATCATTCGTTAACCGGTGTTCTTGTTTTGGTAAGAGATAGTGCTGAATTTTTCTCTTGTGAATCCATTCTTTGTTAGTTGTTTCATGGTTTTAATCGTCTCTTGGTTTTTATTGATTTTCCGCTGCGAGTTGGTTCATCTCCAACCCTACCTCGAGACCCAACACTGGTATCAGAGCCGTGCTACCTTCGGGATTCACAAGACGGTGTTCAAAGTTTCGGTTTTGCTTGAAAGTTTCGTTTTTGGCATGCTGTTTTGCTAAATTGTTTGATAACATGTTTTAAATTCTTGTTCATGGATTTAATGCATGCAAAATAAATTTTTGAAAATTATTTCAAATCTGGAAATGTTGAAAAAAAATTGATTTTTCGGGTCTCGGGAGCGGGACTCTCGGGGTGCTGAAACCGGGATCGAACGGGGCTCCGTTGGACGGAGCTAGGCCAAGCATGACCATTGGATGGTTGATATGCCAAGGCTAAACCGTTTTGTTAGTTATGACGAGTTTGGAACCGTCATGACGAACTCGAAGATCAAATGTTCAAAAGTTTCATTTTTGAACGGTTTCGATAAACCGAGCATCAAAAAATTTCGAAACTTGGCTATTAAATAAAACCGGAAAAATCGCATGATGTTTGACAACATGCTTGTTTGACAACATGCTTGTTTGATAACACGATGTGTGATGTGTTGTTGGCATGGTGTACATAATAGCCCCGAGCTCGATTTAATTATTTATCGCTTTTCACGGCCTGCGAGCCATTAGAGTTAGCGTGTAATTATTCTTTCAAGGTGTGGTCGTCGAACCACTTGTTTGTAATATTTATTTATTCCCGACCTGCGAGTCGTGTATTAAATTTTAATATTTTACTCAAGACGAAGAAAGGGAGAAAAGGTCATTTGGTGGCTTTTCGGGTGTTGGTATCGGCTTGGAGTACGTGGAGCTCAAGAAGCTAGTGGGAGTTAGTTTAGGGGGCTATTATGTGCACATTTATCGCTTTATGCTTGGTTTAGTTTATGCATGATTAATTCTATGTGTTTTAGAATTGCATGCTTAACTTTATTTACCGAGCATATCACCTCACATGCAAAGATAAAATTGGAATTTTTATCCTTGTGTGTGAACCCTTAGAACCGTCATTGCATTGGATGTAGTTGACGGGTTCAAAGGAAGAATTACATTGGATGTAATTTGAGGCATCATTGCATTTGGAATGTAGTTGATGTGCTCATCGCATCTAGGATGTGCCAAAGTTTTGAACACAACTGGACAAGTAAAAGCGGGTCATGTCCGATACCTCCCAATCATCAACACCTTACTACCTCCCCGTCCTATGGGTGTCGTGCGCATTAGCGGAGCATCCATGGGGAAGCGGGGTAGTAGGTTTGGACGACATATGTGGGTGTCGTGCGCATTAGCGGAGCACCTACATAGTGACGAGCCATAGTTGAAAATTGGTGGACCCGACTACGATTCTTAGCCTGAGGTTGAGCTAGGGTAACAGATAGGGTAAGTAGTGTACATAAGTACATACCCTAGCCAAGAGTCACATTGGATGTGATTGGACGGGGTCCTACCTACATAGCTCGATTAAGTGGTGAGCATTAGTTCAGCTTAATCGAGTGAATCAAGGATCTTGGTTTCAGATTCTAAAGGTTTAGAATCGATTGTTGGTGTTTAAGCTTGATCTTCATAAAATTTATTCAGTTTACTGATTGAATTTTATCTGTTGTAGATCAAATGGAAAATTCAGCGAACATTAATAGTTTGTCATTAAAAACCATTCTTGACAGGGTCAAGCTAAATGGGACAAACTATTTGGACTGGTACAGAATTTAAAGGATAGTCCTCAAGTCTGAACGCAAGGAATATGTCCTTGACAAGGTTGTCTCTAAGACCATATCAGAGTTACATGAAGTGTCATTAATTGCTGAGAAGAATATATTAGGGATCTGGGATCCAAGGATATTCTGATGGTCAAAAAGGGAATTGGAAGTGGCAAGGGCGGGGCCCATGCGCACTTGGCAGGAAAGATGATACACATGAGAATGTCTGCTTCTACTGCCAATAGCCTGGTCATTGGAACCGTGATTACAAGAAGTTCACGGCTGATCTGAAGAAGGGCAGTGGGACTGCGCCTTCATCAAATAGCTGTTGGGTCTCGAGGTAGGGTTGGAGATGAACCAATTCGCAGCAGAAAATCAATGAAAACCAAGAGACGATTAAACTATGAAACAACTAACAAAGAATGGATTCACAAGAGAAAAATTCAGCACTATTTCTTACCAAAACAAGAACACCGGTTAACGAATGATTGGCTTGAGTCTCCAAGACGCCTACGTATCCACATGGGAATCAAAGCCACGTAGTTCTTCTCTTTGAGGACTCAAGAACACAAAATGGAGGTGGAAACTAGCCAAACCCGAAATGGCCATGGAAGAGGGAGAGAAAATGTGTTTCCTATTCTTGTCTTGTGTTTGTTATGTTGAAAAAAGATGACTTAAACATAACAAAACCCATACTTGTCCAACTAAAGGCACGGGACAAGTATGGTGTCAAGTAAGGTGCAAATAGGACAAAGTATGGCAAGACAAGATTAGGTTAGGTGGTGAATCACCAACACCTTAATCCTTGTCTTGCTTACTTAGTACTAATTAATCAAGACTTGATTAATTAGTTCCATGGGCCTTGGTTGCATGGGCCTTATATGGGCCACTTGGAACATGGCCCGTGGCCATTTCCAACGAGGTCCCGTGATTCGCTCATCGCCTCCATGCCTTCCATACCAGAAATGTCCAACATTATCCTACGCGATCAATCCCAAGACTCCAAGCCTTGTCTCGATCCGTAAAGTCCTATTCACTTACGGGCACATGACCCAAAACCCAGTTTTGGTCATGTCCCGAGACAACTCCCTTTTGGCCATTCTCCATAAATGTGTCGATGAGTTTCATCCTCCGGTGTGACCCTTAGGTTTATGCATGTCAATAGATCAACGTAAAATCCCATTTTACTTGATCCTATTTAAGTGGCAACTAACGAGACTTTAGTATTGCCTGACACTGCATAGCGAATCGACCCTGTCGATTCTAACCTTTCCGTCGTCCCTGTCATTATCCTTTTATCTCCGATATCCTGATTGAGATAAGGCATAGAGCCGTCATCCTTATTATTCTCAATCACCGTTCCTTGATATGTGAGATGACTGAAGATATGATACCCAGTATCATGTGCATGGCCATGCTATTCTTTCAGTCACTCTCGATCAAGCGGCCGAGAACCGATATCTTTCCCATACCTCAGTATGAGGGATAAATCCCTTAGCCGCCTTTCGTGTCACTCATGTAGCCCGTCCCCAAGCCAATCCTGGCCGTTATGGAAGCCCTGTTACAGACAACGTTAGGCTCAGGTCAAACTCAGTTGTTGACTACATAGCGATCACAAAACTCCTTGGTCTAAGGATACATGACACGGTACAACACTGAATATGTTCATGACTTAATCTATGGCACATATTCAGGGCGGGTCGTCCAATATCATGTCCCACATGATATCTATGATCAGACTCCGGAATCCCATTCCAATGACTAACAGAACGTAAGCCATAAAGAGCCATCTTTCATACTAGTCGCTTCTAGTGAAGCTTTGTTGACTAGGGACCCATCGAGTGTGATCTATCTCGATCTATGGTTCGATTCGCATGGTGGGCATAGATCATAGCACACATCGATATATTACTCCAACACATAAGTAATATAAAGCCGCTTTAATTTTATTGCTAACGATGATATATACATTTGGACATATAGGATTGAACTACAGGCACTAAGACTAAAAATTTCCCACTTGCCCCAGTTCCAATCTAAACTCCAATATGTCCCCATCGACTTTACATGTCTTACATGTTCAGGCAGTGACACTGCCTTAGTCAAAGGGTGGGCTATGTTATCATCTGTAGCAATATAGGTTATCTTCACTTCACCTTAGTTCAGTATTTCTCTGATGAGGTGGATACGCCGCAGTACATGTTTGGATTTGTTATGCGATCTGGGCTTTTACCTTGCGCAATGGCCCTTATGTTGTCGCAAAATGGATTCACCGGGCTGGATGGGTTTTTAATTACACCCAGCCCTGCCATGAATTTCCAAATCCACATAGCTTCCTTAACTGCCTCTGTAGCATCCATGTACTTGGCCTCTGTCGTAGATTCAGCAATGGTATCTTGCTTTACGCTCTCCCAGCTAAAGCTCTGTCATTCAGCGTAAACACATATCCTGACTGACTTTTAAGGTCATCTGGATTTTTCTTGGAAAACTAGCGTCTACTCATCCTTCGACAACTAGTTCAGCATCATCTTTCCCCCGGGTTAGAATGATGTCTACTGGTACAACATAAGGCTTACGAGACGTCCGGTCTCATACATGTCATGGCATAGATGATCGATCCTGCCCCTAGGCTCATAGGATTCTCATCATCCTTTTCAGCTCATCAGCTGTCTTAGGACACCGAGTCTTGCTGAGATAAATGCCATGACTAGTGGGTAAGAGTACTCTCTTTGAATCGAGCACTAAGAACCTACTCAATGCCTTGTTCACATAGGTTCCCTGACTTAAATCCAAGACCATCTTGGTGCGATCTCTACATATCTTAATCCCTAAGATATAAGAAGCATCGCCTAAGTCATTTATTGAAAAACACTTCCTCAGCCAAGCTTAAGTCTCGTGCAAGGTTGGGATGTCGTTTTCAATGAGAACCAGAAAGGTAATCTTGCTCCCACTAGCCTTCTTATAAACGCAAGATTCATCCTCGTTCTTGATTAAGCCAAATCCAATTACAGCTTCATCAAAACAAAGGATCCAACTCCGAGAAGTTCGTTTCAATCCATAAATGGATTTCAACAACTTATAAATCTTTCCCTTATTCTTCAAATCATCAAAACCTTTGGGCCGAGACATACAAACGTACTCAGTCAAATTTCCATTTAGGAAAGCGGTTTTGACATCCACTTGCCATATCTCGTAATTATGATACGCAGTTATGTCAAGAAGAATTTGGATCGATTTTGACCATAGCCACTAGGGAGAAAGTTTCCTCATAGTCAATCCATTGGATCTGCCTATAACCTTTCGCCACCAGTTGAGCTTTGTAGGTCAGAGGGTTGCCGTCCATGTCCATCTTCACCTTGAAGATCCATTTGCATCCGATGGTCCTCACACCATTGATGGGATCAACCGGTTCCCAGACTCGGTTGTCCGACATGGATTGCATTTCCTCCCTCATGGCTCCCAGCCATAACTCGGAGTTGGGCCCATCCACGACTTCCTGAAAGGTCGCTGGATCATCGTGATCCACCATGACTTCATTTTCACCTCCGGATACCATATCTTGGAGGTGGAAGATTGATCCTTTCAAATCGCCTTGGACCTTCCGGAATTGTAATAGAAATTGGTCCTTACTCTACGACAATCTCTGGCTCCTTTCTACTGGGTTGCCAATTGGTTTAGACAGATCTGTACCATCTTGAATTTCATCGAGATGCACAGTCCTCCCAATGACGTCTTTGGAAACAAAACTCCTTTTCCATAAAGACCCCACCCCATGCGATGAACACCATGTTCTCACTGGGATTGTAGAAGTAGTATCCCCTTGTTGCTTTGGGATACCACACGAAGGTGCATATCTCAGATCTTGGATCGAGCTTAGTCGAAACCAAATGTTTCACATAAGCCTCGCAACCACAAATCTTTAGGAAGGACAAAGCGGGCATCATCCCATATCATTTTAAAATGGTGTCCCTTCCACACCCTTCGTCAAAGCCCGATTCACTATGAATGCGGTCGTCTCTAGAGCATAATCCCAGAAAGAGATTGGGAGATCAGTCCAACTAATAATGGAACGGACCATTGTCTAACAATGTCCGATTTCTCCGTTTGGCTACACCTTTCATCTACAGTGTCCCAAGAGGAGTCCATTCCAAAAGGATCCCATTCTCTTTTAGATGATCTAATAACTCTGTGGTCAAGTATTTTCCACCTCGATCCAATCGAAGTGCCTTAATACCTTTGTCGAGCTGGTTTTCTACTTTAGTCTTAAACTCTTTGAATTTATCAAAAGCTTCAGACTTATGTCTCAGCGAATAGACATAACCATATTTACTGTAATCATCAGTAAATGTGATAAAGTAGCTAAAACCCCTCCTGGCAAGTGAACTTATTGGTCTACACACATTCGAGTGTATCAGCCCCAATAATTCACCCGCCCTTTCATCGCGATCGATAAAAGGGCACTTTAGTCATTTTTCCCATCAAACAAACCTTGCACCTATCGATCGAATGGAATTCGAATGAACCCGAAAGTACGCACTTCTGAAGTGCTGATATGTGCTTCTTGTTTATGCGACCTAAATGGCAGTGCCTTAACAGAGTTAGGTTTAAATCGTTGGATTTAAACCTCTTGGTATTAACGGAATATATAGAACTTGAGCCATTGTTACCCATATCTAATATGTACAATCCTCCAACCAAGTCAGTACTGGTATAAAACATATCATTGCATAGAACATTGAAAACTCCATTTCCAATATTAACATTATATCCTTCCTTGTCAAACACGGATACAGATATAATATTCCTACTAAAAGTAGGTATGCAATATACATTATACAATACTAAGACAAGGCCTCTTGGCAAAGCAAGACTCATGGATCCTACAGTAGTTGCCACAACTCTGAGGTCCACTTCGTGCTTTCCAAACCTCTCCTACTTTCAACCACCATATATAAGTGCATGTGTGAGATTCAGTCCTGGTATCTAATACCCATGAATCTTTGGAAGTAGAGAGATGTAGCTCTATAGAGTTAATACCGAATGAAGGCACGGTCCCACCGCCCTTCCTTAGATCATCCAGGTTTCCTGATGAAGGCGCAGTCCTACTGTCCTTCTTCAGATCATCCAGGCTATTTGATGAAGGCGCAGTTCCACTGCCCTTCTTCAGATCAGCCGTGAACTTCCTGTAATCCCGGTTCCAATGACCAAGCTATTGGTAGTAAAAACAGACATTCTCAAGTGTCTCATCTTTCCTGCCAAGTGCGCATGGGCCCAGCCCTTGCCACTTCCAATTCCCTTGTTGACCATTAGAATATCCTTGGATCCCAGATCCCTGAGATATTCTTCTCAGCAGTTAATGACACTTCATGTAACTCTGATATGGTCTTAGAGACAGCCTTGTCAAGGACATATTCTTTGCGTTCAGACTTGAGGACTATCCTCAAAATTCTGTACCAGTCCAAATAGTTTGTCCCATTTAGCTTGACCCTGTCAAGAATGGTTTTTAATGACAAACTATTAATGTTCGCTGAATTTGCCATTTGATCTACAACAGATAAAATTCAATCAGTAAACTGAATAAATTTTATGAAGATCAAGCTTAAACACCAACAATCGATTCTAAACCTTTAGAATCTGAAACCAAGATCCTTGATTCACTCGATTAAGCTGAACTAATGCTCACCACTTAATCGAGCTATGTAGGTAGGACTCCATCCAATCACATCCAATGTGACTCTTGGCTAGGGTATGTACTTATGTACACGACTTACCCTATCTGTTACCCTAGCTCAACCTCAGGCTGAGAATCGTAGTCGGGTCCACCAATTTTCAACTATGGCCCGTCACTATGTAGGTGCTCCGCTAATGCGCACGACACCCACATATGTCGTCCAAACCTACTACCCCGCTTTCCCATGGATACTCCGCTAAGGCGCACGACACCCATAGGACGGGGAGGTAGTAAGGTGTTGAGAATTGGGAGGTATCGGACATGACCCGTTTTTACTTGTCCGATTGTATTTAAAACTTTGGCACATCCTAGATGCGATGAGCACATCAACTACATTCCAAATGCAATGATGCCTCAAATTACATCCAATGTAATTCTTCCTTTGAACCCGTCAACTACATCCAATGCAATGACGGTTCTAAGGGTTCACACACAACGATTAAAATTCCAATTTTATCTTTGCATGTGAGGTGATATGCTCGGTAAATAAAGTTAAGCATGCAATTCTAAAACACATAGAATTAATCATGCATAAACTAAACCAAGCATAAAGCGATAAATGTGCACATAATAGCCCCCTAAACTAACTCCCACTAGCTTCTTGAGCTCCACCGACTCCAAGCCGATGCCAACACCCGAAAACCACCAAATGACCTTTTCGCCCTTTCTTCGTCTTGAGTAAAATATTACAATTTAATACACGACTCGCAGGTCGGGAATAAATAAATATTACAAACAAGTGGTTCGACGACCACACCTTGAAAGAATAATTACACGCTAACTCTAACGGCTCGCAGGCCGTGAAAAGCGATAAATAATTAAATCGAGCTCGGGGCTATTATGTACATCATCCCAACATCACATCACACATCGTGTTATCAAACAAGCATGTTATCTAACATTATGTGATTTTCCGGTTTTAATTAATAGCCAAGTTTCGAAAATTTTTGATGCTCGGTTTATCGAAACCGTTCAAAAATGAAACTTTTGAACATTTGATCTTCGAGTTCGTCATGACGGTTCCAAACTTTTCATAACTAACAAAACGGTTTAGCCTTGGCATATCAACCATCCAATGGTCATGCTTGGCCTAGCTCCGTCCAACGGAGCCCCGTTCGGTCTTGGTTTCGGCTCCCCGAGAGTCCCGCTCCCGAGACCCGAAAAATCAAATTTTTATTCAAAATTTCCAGATTTGAAATTATTTTCAAAAATTCATTTTACATGCATTAAATCCATGAACAAGAATTTAAAACATGTTATCAAACAATTTAGCAAAACAACATGCCAAAAACGAAACTTTCAAGCAAAACCGAAACTTTGAACACCGTCTTGTGAATCTCGAAGGTAGCACGGCTCTGATAACACTGTTGGGTCTCGAGGTAGGGTTGGAGATGAACCAACTCGCAGCAGAAAATCAATGAAAACCAAGAGACGATTAAACCATGAAACAACTAACAAAGAATGGATTCAAAAGATAAAAATTCAGCACTATTTCTTACCAAAACAAGAACACCGGTTAACGAATGATTGGCTTGAGTCTCCAAGACGCCTACGTATCCACATGGGAATCAAAGCCACGTAGTTCTTCTCTTTGAGGACTCAAGAACACAAAAATGGAGGTGGAAACTAGCCAAACCCGAAATGGCCATGGAAGAGGGAGAGAAGTTGTGTTTCCTATTCTTGTCTTGTGTTTGTTATGTTGAAAAAATATGACTTAAACATAACAAAACCCATACTTGTCCAACTAAAGGCATGAGACAAGTATGGTATCAAGTAAGGTGTAAATAGGACAAAGTATGGCAAGACAAGATTGGGTTAGGTGGTGAATCACCAACACCTTAATCCTTGTCTTGCTTACTTAGTACTAATTAATCATGACTTGATTAATTAGTTCCATGGGCCTTGGTTGCATGGGCCTTTCATGGGCCTCTTGGAACATGGCCCGTGGCCATTGCCAACGAGGTCCCGTGATTCGCTCATTGCCTCCAAGCCTTCCATATAGGAAATGTCCAACATTATCCGACGCGATCAATCCCAAGACTCCAAGCCTTGTCTCGATCCGTAAAGTTCTATTCACTTACGAGCACATGACCCAAAACCCAGTTTTGGTCATGTCCCGAGACAACTCCCTTTTGGCCATTCTCCATAAATGTGTCAATGAGTTTCATCCTCTGGTGTGACCCTTAGGTTTATGCATGTCAATAGATCAACGTAAAATCCCATTTTACTTGATCCTATTTAAGTGGCAACTAACGAGACTTTAGTATTGCCTGACACTGCATAGCGAATCGACCCTGTCGATTCTAACCTTTCCGTCGTCCCTGTCATTATCCTTTTATCTCCGATATCCTGATTGAGATAAGGCATAGAGCCGTCATCCTTATTATTCTCAATCACCGTTCCTTGATATGTGAGATGACTGAAGATATGATACCTAGTATCATGTGCATGGCCATGCTATTCTTTCAGTCACTCTCGATCAAGCGGCCGAGAACCGATCTCTTTCCCATACCTCAGTATGAGGGATAAATTCCTTAGCCGCCTTTCGTGTCACTCATGTAGCCCGTCCCCAAGCCAATCCTGGCCGTTATGGAAGCCCTGTTACAGACAACGTTAGGCTCAGGTCAAACTCAGTTGTTGACTACATAGCGATCACAAAGACTCCTTGGTCTAAGGATACATGACACGGTACAACACTGAATATGTTCATGACTTAATCTATGGCACATATTCAGGGCGGGTCGTCCAATATCATGTCCCACATGATATCTATGATCAGACTCCGGAATCCCATTCCAATGACTAACCAGAACGTAAGCCATAAAGAGCCATCTTTCATACTAGTCGCTTCTAGTGAAGCTTTGTTGACTAGGGACCCATCGATTGTGATTTATCTCGATCTATGGTTCGATTCGCATGGTGGGCATAGATCATAGCACACATCGATATATTACTCCAACACATAAGTAATATAAAGCCGCTTTAATGTTATTGCTAACGATGATATATACATTTGGACATTTAGAATTGAACTACGGGCACTAAGACTAACAATAGTGTGGATGATCTGAAGAAGGGCAGTAGGACTGCGCCTTCATCAGGAAACCTGGATGATCTAAGGAAGGGCGGTGGGACCGTGCCTTCATTCGGTATTAACTCTATAGAGCTACATCTCTCTACTTCCAAAGATTCATGGGTATTAGATACCAGGACTGAATCTCACACATGCACTTATATATGGTGGCTGAAAGTAGGAGAGGTTTGGAAAGCACGAAGTGGACCTAAGAGTTGTGGCAACTGCTGTAGGATCCATGAGTCTTGCTTTGCCAAGAGGCCTTGTCTTAGTACTGTATAATGTATATTGCATACCTACTTTTAGTAGGAATATTATATCTGTATCCGTGTTTGACAAGGAAGGATATAATTTTAATATTGGAAATGGAGTTTTCAATGTTCTATGCAATGATATGTTTTATACCAGTACTGACTTGGTTGGAGGATTGTACATATTAGATATGGGTAACAATGGCTCAAGTTCTATATATTCCGTTAATACCAAGAGGTTTAAATCCAACGATTTAAACCTAACTCTGTTAAGGCACTGCCATTTAGGTCGCATAAACAAGAAGCACATATCAGCACTTCAGAAGTGCGTACTTTCAGGTTCATTCGAATTCCATTCGATCGATAGGTGCAAGGTTTGTTTGATGGGCAAAATGACTAAAGTGCCCTTTTATCGATCGCGATGAAAGGGCGGGTGAATTATTGGGGCTGATACACTCGAATGTGTGTAGACCAATAAGTTCACTTGCCAGGAGGGGTTTTAGCTACTTTATCACATTTACTGATGATTACAGTAAATATGGTTATGTCTATTCGCTGAGACATAAGTCTGAAGCTTTTGATAAATTCAAAGAGTTTAAGACTAAAGTAGAAAACCAGCTCGACAAAGGTATTAAGGCACTTCGATTGGATCGAGGTGGAAAATACTTGACCACAGAGTTATTAGATCATCTAAAAGAGAATGAGATCCTTTTTGAATGGACTCCTCCTGGGACACTGTAGATGAAAGGTGTAGCCAAACGGAGAAATCGGACATTGTTAGACAATGGTCCGTTCCATTATTAGTTGGACTGATCTCCCAATCTCTTTATGGGATTATGCTCTAGAGACGACCGCATTCATAGTGAATCGGGCTTTGACGAAGGGTGTGGAAGGGACACACGATGATCCAGCCACCTTTCAGGAATTCGTGGATGGGCCCAACTCCGAGTTATGGCTGGGAGCCATGAGGGAGGAAATGCAATCATTGGTGTGAGGACCATCGGATGCAAATGGATCTTCAAGGTGAAGATGGACATGGACGGAAACCCTCTGACCTACAAAGCTCAACTGGTGGCGAAAGGTTATAGGCATGGATTGACTATGAGGAAACCTTCTCCTTAGTGGCTATGGTCAAAATCGATCCAAATTCTTCTTGACATAACTGCGTATCATAATTATGAGATATGGCAAGTGGATGTCAAAACCGCTTTCCTACATGGAAATTTGACTGAGTACGTTTGTATGTCTCGGCCCAAAGGTTTTGACGATCCGAAGAATAAAGTAAAGATTTATAAGTTGTTGAAATCCATTTATGGATTGAAACGAACTTCTCGGAGTTGGATCCTTCGTTTTGATGAAGCTGTAATTGGATTTGGCTTAATCAAGAACGAGGATGAATCTTGCGTTTATAAGAAGGCTAGTGGGAGCAAGATTACCTTTCTGGTTCTCATTGAAAACGACATCCCAACCTTGCACGAGACTAAAGCTTGGTTGAGGAAGTGTTTTTCAATAAAGGACTTAGGCGATGCTTCTTATATCTTAAGGATTAAGATATGTAGAGATCGCACCAAGAGGGTCTTGGATTTAAGTCAGGGAACCTATGTGAACAAGGCATTGAGTAGGTTCTTAATGCTCGATTCAAAGACAGGACTCTTACCCACTAGTCATGGCATTCATCTCAGCAAGACTTAGTGTCCTAAGACACCTGATGAGCTGAAAAGGATGATGAGAATCCTATGCGCCTGGGGGCAGGATCGATCATATATGCCATGACATGTATGAGACCAGACGTCTCGTAAGCCTTATGTTGTACCAGTAGACATCATTCTAACCCGGGGGAAAGATGATGCTGAACTAGTCGTCGAAGGATGAGTAGACGCTAGTTTTCCAATACAAATCCAGATTACTTTAGAAGTCAATCAGGATATGTGTTTACGCTGAATGGAAGAGCTTTAGCTGGGAGAGCGTAAAGCAAGATATCATTGCCGAATCTACGACAGAGGCCAAGTACATGGATGCTGCAGAGGCAGCTAAGGAGGCTATGTGGATTTGGAAATTCATGGCAGGGCTGGGTGTAATTAAAAACCCATCCAGCCCGGTGAATCCATCTTGCGACAACACAAGGGCCATTGCGCAAGCTAAAAGCCTAGATCGTTTAACAAATCCAAACATGTATTGCGGCGTATCCACCTCATCAGATAAATACTGAACTGAGGTGAAGTGAAGATAACCGATATTGCAACAGATGATAACATAGCCAACCTTTTGACTAAGGCAGTGTCACTGCCTGAACATGTTAGACATGTAAAGTCGATGGGGACATATTGGAGTTTAGATTGGAACTAGGGCAAGTGGGAGATTATTAGTCTTAGTGCCCGTAGTTCAATCCTAAATGTCCAAATGTATATATCATCGTTAGCAATAAAATTAAAGCGACTTTATATTACTTATGTGATGGAGTAATATATCGATGTGTGCTCTGATCTATGCCCACCATGCGAATAGAACCATAGATCGAGATAGATCACACTCGATGGGTCCCTAGTCAACAAAGCTTCACTAGAAGCGACTAGTATGAAAGATGGCTCTTTATGGCTTACGTTCTCTTAGTCATTGGAATGGGATTCCGGAGTCTGATTATACATATCATGTGGGACATGATATTGGACGACCCGCCCTGAATATGTGCCATAGATTAAGTCATGAACATATTCAGTGTTGTAGCTTGTCATGTATCCTTAGACCAAAGAGTCTTTGTGATCGCTATGTAGTCAACAACTGAGTTTGACCTGAGCCTAACGTTGTCCGTAACAGGGCTTCCATAACGGCCAGGATTGGCTTGGGGACGGGCTACATGAGTGACACGAAAGACGGCTAAGGGATTTATCCCTCATACTAAGGTATGGGAAAGATATCAGGTCTCGGCCGCTTGATCGAGAGTGACTGGAAGAATAGCATGGCCATGCACATGATACTGGGTATCATATCTTCAGTCATCTCACATATCAAGGAACGGTGATTGAGAATAATAAGGATGACGGCTCTATGCCTTATCTCAATCAGGATATCGGAGATAAAAGGATAATGACAGGGACGACGGAAAGGTTAGAATCGACAGGGTCGATTCGCTATGCAGTGTCAGGCAATACTAAAGTCTCGTTAGTTGCCACTTAAATAGGATCAAGTAAAATGGGATTTTACGTTGATCTATTGACATGCATAAACCTAAGGGTCACACCGGAGGATGAAACTCATCGACACATTTATGGAGAATGGCCAAAAGGGAGTTGTCTCGGGACATGACCAAAACTGGGTTTTGGGTCATGTGCCCGTAAGTGAATAGGACTTTACGGATCGAGACAAGGCTTGGAGTCTTGGGATTGATCGCGTAGGATAATGTTGGACATTTCTGGTATGGAAGGCATGGAGGCGATGAGCGAATCACGGGACCTCGTTGGAAATGGCCACGGGCCATGTTCCAAGTGGCCCATATAAGGCCCATGCAACCAAGGCCCATGGAACTAATTAATCAAGTCTTGATTAATTAGTACTAAGTAAGCAAGACAAGGATTAAGGTGTTGGTGATTCACCACCTAACCTAATCTTGTCTTGCCATACTTTGTCCTATTTGCACCTTACTTGACACCATACTTGTCCCGTGCCTTTAGTTGGACAAGTATGGGTTTTGTTATGTTTAAGTCATCTTTTTTCAACATAACAAACACAAGACAAGAATAGGAAACACATTTTCTCTCCCTCTTCCATGGCCATTTCGGGTTTGGCTAGTTTCCACCTCCATTTTTGTGTTCTTGAGTCCTCAAAGAGAAGAACTACGTGGCTTTGATTCCCATGTGGATACGTAGGCGTCTTGGAGACTCAAGCCAATCATTCGTTAACCGGTGTTCCTGTTTTGGTAAGAGATAGTGCTGAATTTTTCTCTTGTGAATCCATTCTTTGTTAGTTGTTTCATGGTTTTAATCGTCTCTTGGTTTTTATTGATTTTCCGTTGCGAGTTGGTTCATCTCCAACCCTACCTCGAGACCCAACAGGGACGACTATAAGTCAACACCCTCTTTTAACGTGCATCAAGACACGGTCATCAAGCAATATAATTGACGGTTAAGTACCGGTCTAACCCATAGGGAGTGGAGGTATCACTAGTATTTTGATAAATCCTAGGGACGTGGGTTGTCACTTCCACATCACCAAAAGGGAAAATAAAGAGCAAAATTGTAAAAAAAAAGTTTTTTAAGGTTTAAGCATAAAATAAAATATGTACACACTACCACCTAAGACACGTAGCTTTTGTAACACAAAGAGTCAGTCATGGGTACAAGTAAACATGACTTCCAATTAACGCATGGGTTGCTTCAATTCTACCCGAAACCCTAAACCCTAAACCCTAGGGTTTGGGCACTATTCATGTCATATCCAACCTTTGGATCGTCTCAAGGCAAGGAGCAATCTCGTTCCCCTCGTTCTCCTCTTGAGTAAGCACCGAACCGTTTCCCGTTTTGTTGATTTTCAATTGTTAGGGTTTGGTTAAAAATGAAGTGTTAGGGTTTTAGTGAGGTTGGGGGTTTGTTAGAGACGTTTTGGAGGTGGTTGGAGGAGAGATTGGACGTTTTCCGGCGACCGTGAGCTCGGGAGGAGCTCCGGCCACCATAGGTGGTGGCCGGCCACCCTAGGAGGTGGCTGGCCGGAGCTAAGGCCGGCCACCACCATGGTGGCCGAGCCCCCCTTAAACCCTAGGGCTCACGGCCAAGTAGGTCGGGTGGGGCCCACGTGCTCGGGTGATCGGGTTTAGTGTTCGGGAGGTTTAAAACGTCCCCCGGACCATTTATCCTTAACCGAATCGAAAATTGGAATTAAATTGGAGAAGTTATAATTAACGGGTTTTAGAAACTTTAAACGTTAATTAATTGACTCGGAAGTCGGAATTCGATTCCGTCAAGTGCATGGGGTTCCTTGAACTATTCTAAAACCGTAGAAACAAAAACGGGGGCTTTTGGAGCCCCGGAAGGCCATTTACAAAACCCGGGCAGATTCGCCGTGTCGGGCGAATCGTGCCTTTACGGGTCCTTTTTCGACAATGTCGAGTAATTGGGAAGTTTGGGAGTGATCGACGTTGTCGGGGTTACGTTTGGGCCTTAAGTTTATTGATTTTCGGTTTATTCGTACTAGTTTAAAAGTGCCTTAAATTTGTGTTCTTCTAGATCGTGTTGCGGACCGAGGCAAAGGAAAGCTCGGCGAGTGACTGGGATCACATCGAGACTTAGTGGAGCACTTTTGGAGCTTTATACGAGGTAGGGAAAAGTAGCCGGATCTCGGCCCTGACTAGGGAAAGTTAACAGTAGAAATGCATGTGACACTGGGGTGTCGTGGGTTATTTAGGTTATCGAATATTAGAAAAGCATGTTACGGGAACTTAGCAATTATTGGAAAGGCATGTGACACTTAGTAGTGTCGTAGGAGCAGAGAACTTAGCGATATTAGAATTACTGGAGGCATATGACCATGCCCGGAGGTTGTTTGTGAAACTAGTGATCTTAGGACTGTTGGAGGCATTGAGTATGCCGGAGGTTGTTGTGTGTTATTATTGTTGAGTTTTGGGTGGCCTTGAGAGCCCGTGTTATTATTGATTGAGTTTTGGGTGGCCTTGAGAGCCCGTGTTATTATTGATTGAGTTTTGGGTGGCCTTGAGAGCCCGTGTTATTATTGTTGAGTTTTGGGTGGCCTTGAGAGCCCGTGTTATTATTGTTGAGTTTTGGGTGGCCCTGAGAGCCCGTGTTATTATTGTTGAGTTTTGGGTGGCCTTGAGAGCCCGTGTTATTATTGTTGAGTCTTGGGTGGCCATGAGAGCCCGTGTTGTTATTATCGGAGTTTGGGTGGCAGTGAGTGCCCGTGGGGTTGTGAACCCGTACTTTACCGTTGGTGTCTTGGGTGGCCATGAGGGCCCGTAGGGTTGTTGAACCCGTGTTTGGTTGTTGGTGTCTTGGTGGCCTTGAGTGCCTATGGAGTTTGGGACTGGTGTCGTTTATTGTCTGTTGAACCTTGATTGTGATTGTGATTGCATTTGCCCGGGGTTAGCAACCCGACTTCGTGTCGGGGAGTGGTGTGGATTTTGGCAGGTTACGAGCATTCTTTGGCTGGCCTGACCAAACTCGAGTCTCGACAGGTTCTGAGCATTCTTTGGCTAGCCTGTTCCGTGTCCGGATCCCGAAAGGTTATGAGCATTCTTTGGCTAGCCTGATCCGTGACCGGGTCTCGGCAGGTTACGAGCATTCTTGGGCTGGCCTGATCCGTGTACGAGTCTCGGCAGGTTCTGAGCATTCTTTGGCTAGCCTGATCCGTGTTCGTGTCTTTGGAGGAGGTCATAAATGGTTGTGTCAGTTTTACTTTACGATTTTGAGGTTGAGTCTGTTGTGGAAGGTAACGGGTTGTGGGTCAGTTGAGTACTTGAGTTGGGGATTGTAGTCCCGGGGTTGGGTTTGGTTTTGGTGTTACTGGCTTTATCTACTAATTATGCCACAGTCAGTCTGTTTTCCGTGGTGGTGAGCGAACGCTCACCCCTAGCTGCTTTTCCTACAGGTACTGATCACCGGACGGACTAGGTTAGCTCTTGAAGCTTGTGGAGCTAGGAGCGGAGTCTGGTCTTTATTTTGTTGAGTCTAGTGACGGATATTGTACCTTGTCCACTTGTTGGGACGTTTTTGTATTGTAAATACTATTATTTTTATAACTAAATGGTAATTTCATAGTATTTATTCACAACAGGTTTCAAGTGTTTTTATGATTTTAAATGTTCGCGTCCCGAGTTCGGTTTACTGAAATTGGGGCGTGACAGCTTGGTATCAGAGCTCGAGGTTTCACACCTCGGACTGTCCGTCAATTAGGTGGGGAGGGTCGAGTCAGTGTAGACCCGTCATGTCTTGAGTCTTGTTTTGTTTGTGCGTATGTTGCATTATTTTAAATTGATCATGCATACAAAATATCTATGCAAATATGCCACAAAAACAACGATGCATATAAAGAATCAAGATATACGTTATTGACAACCACTGTATTCATGTGAGAGATTATTGAACAAATTTAAATGAAATTCAGTTCCCTGCCACAAACGTAATGTTCTATATCCAATATCTAAGTGTACTATATCCATAATCATAAATTATGATTTATGTTCATGAGAATACCTTCAGTTTCACTTTTTCCAATATGTGCCACATGCATATATTTGTGGATGTTAGTCGTAAAGACTTTAGGTTTTGCAACCTTCATTGCAGGATCCTAATCAGTGACAGAATACACAGGCTGCTTCCCCTTCATTTCTTTTAGCAACACTTTGAACTTCCAAGTAAATGACTCGGTGTCTTTATGTGCGACGATGAGGTCTTCTCCAAGAAGAGACCTTCGTTTGGGCTAGAGGCGCTGAAACCCTAGCAGATCAAAAGCACCATTTACATGATTTAATATATATGTATTGATATTCAGACCATAATCTTCTCTGAGTATTGTTCTAATTAGACCAAAATGTCTTAATTTAATATGGCTTTAACTTCACTTTTAACTATATTATGAGAATATACGCATATATTTTTGTGTGGAAGAACGAAGTCATCCAAAGCTATCAAGAGAAGTAGAATGTAAGCAACCATTATTATCTTTTCCTTCTTTGAACACTTCTCTGTAGTAATGCATCTTGTTTTTCCATAGTAATTGCAAATGGTGCATGTTTTTTAACTGTGAGACACTACTAGGCACGTTAGAGTTACAATATAGTCTTTCTCTCCCAAAACCAAAACCCATCTCTCATTAGTTTGTCGTTATCCTCTTCTGTACCTCCACCAACGACTCAGGCTTATGGCCAAAGATGTCATTGAAATGCTGCGTAATTTTCCCATGTCTTTCTATTATCAAGGAAATGTATATATAGAGGAATACATTGTAGTTATGAGAGGTTATAGAGGGAAGAGATACAATGGTAGTTATTTAATATAGTAAGAACAATATTAAGAACATATATGGACTAACACTCCCCCGCAGCCAAAGCGGGAGGACAACAGACGCAGAGGCTGGACCGAAAACGAAGAAACAAGAAGCGGGGCAAGCCCTTCATGAATATATCAGCGTATTAATATGCAGCAGGAATGTGCAGAACTCAGACCTCGCCAATGTTTACTTTCTCCCGAACAAAATGAACATCGAGCTCTACATGTTTAGTACGATGGTGTTGGACGGGGTTGGAGGATAAATAAATTGCGGATATGTTATCACAAAATACCACAGAAGCTTTAGAAACCGGAGCATGTAGCTCAAGCAATAGGTTCCGAAGCCAAGTCAGTTCAGCCACCGCATTCGCCACAGCCCGATATTCGGCTTCGACACTAGAACGAGAAACTGTGGGTTGTCACTTGGAGGACAAGATACGATATTACCGCCAAGGTAGACACAAAAGCCAGGGGTCGAGCGGCGAGAGTCCGGGCAGCTGGCCCAATCGGCATCGGAATATGTCGTGAGAGAGAGAGAAGTGGCCGGATTGAGGTGGAGCCCAAGAGAGGAAGTGCCTTTGACATACCGGAGTACACGTTTGAGAAAAGCCAGATGAGCCTCCTTCGGATCATGCATAAATAGACATACTTGTTGAACGGCATAGCAAATATCGGGACGAGTAATACATAAGTATTGCAAAGCACCAGCAAGTTGCCTGTATAAAGTGGGATCGGCAATAGGTGGACCAGACGATGCACTGAGCTTGGAACTACAATCTACGGGAGTAACACTGGGATTGCAATGAGTCATATTAGCACGAGCCAAGATATCATATGCATATTGTTGTTGTGATAGAAAGATGCCATGTGAATCACGTTGAACTGTGATGCCCAAAAAATGTCCAAGAGAACCCAAATCTGTCATAGCAAACTCCTTAGAGAGGGATGAGAATATACTTGTAAGAAGCTGTGAAGAGGATGCTGTGAGTACTATATCATCAATGTAAAGTAACAAATAAGCAGTGCCAGAGTTCTTGTGGAGAATAAACAGGGATGAATCACATATGCTGCTGCGAAAACCTTGACTGACAATAAAAGATGCGAAACGCTGGTACCAAGCTCTAGAGGCTTGTTTGAGTCCATAAAGAGACTTACGGAGGCAGCAAACATGCGATGGTTGAGCCGAGTCAATAAAGCCAGGAGGTTGGTACATAAATACCGTTTCTTGAAGATCACCATTAAGAAACGCGTTTTTCACGTCCAATTGATGTATAGGCCATGAACGGGAGACTGCCAAAGAGAGGACTGTACGGATCGTTGTTGGTTTTACCACGGGGCTGAAGGTTTCATTGCAATCAACCCCTACTTGTTGAGCTTTTCCATTAACCACAAGACGGGCTTTATAGCGGTGGAGAGTGCAGTCGGCATGAAACTTGTGCCTGAATAACCACATACAACGAATAATAGGAGCATCGGATGGTCGAGGCACCAAGTCCCAGGTGCCATTATTAATAAGAGCACTATATTCCTCATGCATGGCATTGGCCCAATGTGGATCCCGTAAGGCTAAAACATGTGATTTTGGTACAGGAGAAATATGTGTGGTGTGAAGATTTAAACGGGATGTAGGTCGTAGGAGACCATGGCGAGAACGGGTGACCATGTGGTGACGAGGAGGGAGAGGTAAAGGTAACGGTGTAGAGTTTGGTGGTGGTGGTAGAGAAGTGGTGATGGGTTCAACAGGTTGGGATGAGGACCTTGTATTGGTTGGTGTGGGTTGTGTATGTGACGTAAATGAAGTGGGGTGAGAAGGTTGGGAAAGAGATGTAGTGTCAGTAGAAGAGGATGAGGGAAATTCATCAAAGAGAGATAAGGGTAATGGTGGCGTATCAGGTTCAAGGAAAGAGTAGGTAGTTGAAGTTGGTTTGGACAGTACAGCGTAAGGAAATGAGAGTTCATCAAATGTAACATGTCTAGAGATGTAAATTTTACCTGAGGAGAGGTCCATGCATTTATACCCACGAAATGTGTCGGGGTATCCTAGGAAGACACACCGTGAGGAGCGAGGATCGAGCTTATGGCGTCGGTTGGCTGAAAAGTTAGGAAAACACAAACATCCAAATGTACGGAGATGAGTATAGGTAGGATTCTTAAGAAAGAGAATAGAAACAGGGGTGCGATATCGGTACAATTTTGACGGGAGGATGTTGTGGAGGTAGGTTGCTGTGAGTAAGGATTCAACCCAAAAGTGTGACGGGAGAGAAGCGTGGTGTAAAAGAGTGAGGGTGATTTCATTAAGGCGCCGTAACATTCTTTCAGCCTTACCATTTTGGGGTGAAGTTTTAGGACATGAAAATCGAAATGTTAACCCGTGTGTTTTACAAAGTTGATGGAAGGACGAGTTGTCGAATTCCTTACCCAAATCGCATTGGAAATTTTTAATGAGCAACCCAAACTGTGTGTGGATGTATGTATGGAATTGGAGAAATTTAGAGTAGGCTTCAGACTTGAATTTAAGTGGAAACACCCAAACATAGTTGGAGAAATCATCAACAAGGACCATATAGTATTTGAACCCATTTGTGCTAGATATAGGGGAGGTCCACAGATCACCGTGTACTATGTCAAAAGGGGAGAGGGACACAGACAAAGAAGTACTAAAAGGAAGTCGTTTATGTTTGCTAATCGGACAAGAATTACAAAGGCTAGAGTTTAACTTATCAGTACTTGAAATAGAAGAATTACATTGAAGGTGATTCATGACATGTAGACCAGGATGCCCCAAGCGATTATGCCAATTTACTGGAGAGGCGGAAACATAGAGAGCGTTGGGAGAGTGTGATGTGGGTGGTAAATGGATGGGATATAAGTCGCCCGTACTATCGCTCCTCAAGATGATCTTCCCATTGCGCTGATCCTTAATAGAAAAGCCAAAAGCATCAAATTCGATAGAAACATTGTTATCTCTAGTAAATTTACGTACTGAAGTGAGGTTTTTGATAATGTGTGGGGTATACAAAACATTTGGTAAAGATAACTGAGTGTGAGGAATAGGGATTCTGGCGGAGCCAGATCCATGAACTGGGATCGTAGTGCCGTTACCTACATAGATTGAGTTTATTGTGCTCTTATTAAAAGGCGAGACAAGGTTACCTGAACTTGATGTGAGATGGGAGGTAGCGGCTGAATCCATGTACCACTCCGGATCATGAATTGGAGAAGGAGCCGATGCGGGGTGGGTGTGGTTAAGTTTAGAGAATTGGTGTTCTGTGTTGCCTGTAATGAGAGCTTCAACAGGTTCATGTGGAGTGGGTAGAAGTGGAGGTTTGGAGTTGCGGATCTTTGGTGTAGTATGTGGTGGACTAGGTGACCATGAAGAAACCCAACCTGGTTGTGTGGGGAATGGACAAGGTGGTGGAGTCCAATGAGTAGGCCATGGTTGTGAGGACCAAGTGGGAGGTGGGCGATAGTTATAATTTGGAGAAGGCCGAGACGGACCTCTAAAAGAGGACCATGGTCGTGGGCTAGAAATGCCACGATATGACCCGCGGGAGGAGCCACGGTGCTGTGAGGGCCAGTTGTTGTGGCGTGGAGGTCCAGATGATCGAGGTATAAAGTTTCGAGAGGCAGATTCGGTACATTTTGAGCGGCAATGGTGGTGAACGCTGCTGGTGGTGATTGTTCTTGACGAGCGGAGCGTCGTTGTTCCTCTAATTGGAGCATGCTACGAGCTGTATCAAATGTAGGGAGAGTTTGGTTGATATAAGCTCCAACAGTATCAAACTCAGGCGGAAGGCCCCGTACCAATTGGAGTACAAGGCGTTGATCATTGATGGTGCTACCGACGTCCTGAAGTTGGTCGGCAAGATCCTTGAGACGTTGACAGTAATGATCGAGTGACGGTTGGGCAGCAAGGGTTAGAGTATTAAACTCATGTTCCAGAGCGGCGGCTCGAGAGCCTTTTTTGTTTTGAAAATGGTGTTGAAGACGAGTCCAAGCGGCATGAGCGGATGAATCGGATTCCAGTATGCGTCCTAAAATGTCATCGGAGACAGAACTATATATCCATTGTAAGACATGTGCGTCTATTTCGCACCAAGCTTCATAATTAGGATCGATGGAAGTAGGTGGAGGTGTACCATCAATATGAGACGTGACTTTGTAGCCTTTGCAATGAAGGAGAAAAAGTTTCACCCACTGTGAGTAGGTGACTCGTTGTCCATCTAGTATTCGCACTTTGTGTTGTATATTAGATACAGTAAAAACGGGATGAAGGACAGAGCGAGAAGGAGGGTGGTCTGGTGTGGAGATTTTTGATTCTTCAGACATGGTGGTGATGTGTTGTAAATGATGGAATCTGGAGGTTAAGAAAAGATACTATACTTAGGCTCTGATACCATGAAATGCTACGTAATTTTCCCATGTCTTTCTATTATCAAGGAAATGTATATATAGAGGAATACATGGTAGTTATGAGAGGTTACAGAGGGAAGAGATCCAATGGTAGTTCTTTAATATAGTAAGAACAATATTGAGAACATATATGGACTAACAGTCATCAATGGTGGCTTCATTATCCTCGTCCCCCTGCTATTCTTCTCTTGTCTCCTTAGTTTGATCTCTCGGCCATCGTGCCTTAGTTCTATTTCTCGGTCCTTAGTGGATTGTTTTAGCTCTTTATGGGTTCCTCCTCTGATCGCTGGTTTTAGAAACAGAAGCTCGACCTGAATATTTTGTGGCTGTCATCCAGTCTCGGTGGAGCTCGTCTTGTCCTTCACCAGGGCTTAATCTCGGGTCGCAGTCCAAGTTCGTCTCTGTTCTCACCTTGGGTCACCATTGGTCGGAGTGCTTGGTCCTCTATTCGCAGGTGCAACTCGCCAGAGCCCGTATCAATGGAGTTGTTGTTTGGGTCCTCTGGTTCCATTCCCCGGAATACATTCAGTGGATGTTGCAGTCTCTGGATTCCATCTCCTTTTTTGACCCTCTAAAGTCGTTTGTTGGAGGCCATTAACAGGATTGTGGTGAAGTCGTTTGTCGAAGACCGTGCGCTCGATTGTAGATATGCAGAGTCAATAGCCCTCGAAGTGGAGTTGTAGATCTAAGGCGCTGAGATGACTCGGTTCACTGGAATTTTTGGTGTTTCCCGTAAGTGTAGCCATCTCTATTGTCGATCTGCTCCCTACGGTGTTGTTGGTTGTGCCTCTCACAGTGTGCTTCTAGAGGAGCAGGGGTGTGTTCTAGTCGTCAAACTTGTGGTCCTGTAGACGTTTGTAAATAGGTCGTCAAAGTTTGTTCATGCTCAGATCTGGTCGTGGGACGCGTCCGGCGTCTCGTTTCAGATTTGGTCGTGGGACGCGTTTCTTCATCCTCCTGGGTGTTGATCATCGCGGATCTGGTGGTTTATTTAGGTGCTAGGTGTCATCCTCGTAGCTTCCTCGTCGTCCCGAGTGGTAAGGAAATCATTACTTCTCTATGCTTATTTTTTTTCCTTTTGGGGTCGCTGGTCTTAACCAAGTTCAGACTCTTTCGATTGCTCATATTTCCCTGTCATTTTGTTGGTGGGGTCATGTCGGTCCCTTTAGGTGTTGGCCTCTAACGGTTATTTTGTCGTTAGGCCTCTATTGGAAGTTGAAAGGTTTTTGATCCTCTGAGTTTTGAGTTTCGATGGTTTTTGGTCACCGATCTATATTTGTTATGCGTTGTTGATCGCCAGCGTGTCGATGTCTACTCATCCCGCTGATTTGGTGGTGCTAATGAGATAAAGTGTTCTCTACAAGTATGAATAAGGTTTGGCATGTACTGATTGGAGGTCGGTTGTTCTTTTGGGAAAAATCCGGGTATCAGACCTTTTTTGTGTTGCGGGTTTAATGTTTAAAAAATAAGTGTTGTAGACCTTCACTTTTTTGTGTGTTGCATGATTATAAAACCATGGTTCTAGACCTCATTTATATTTATTTTTTTATTGCTTAATGGTTGTAAAATCTGATTTTTTTTTTAATCAGCAAAGACAGGTATATAAATAACCTCTCCTGAGGTAGAAAAGGATACAAAAAAGCAATCTCACAACAGATTGCAACAAACAAAAGAGCTAATTACAAAGTTGTGACAAAAGAGAGGGTAGTAAACTGCAATAGGTGAACAACAGTGTAGATTAGTGCCAACCAGAGGAAAATGGGCCAATGTTGTGAGAGGGCCGATCCAACAGGAAGGATGAGCTGAAACTTCAGTAGGCAATGAGAATTAGATGATCCTTCATAAAGAAATGAGAAGAACTTCCAAATAACATAAAAAACCGCCCAAAAGTAGAACTTGAAATTGAGCCAAATAATAGAAAAAAACCGCCCAACAGTAGAATCTAAACTTGAGCGTTGAACTTGTTCTTGAGTTTAGAACTTGAGCATGAGTTGAGAGATGTGTTGAGAGAATTGTCTACCAAATGAGAGGAAGGCAGAGTTTGTTGCACCAAGACTGATACTGATGTGCAGATTAAGAGGCAGAGTTGTGATGGAGCACCTTGACGCCCTGCGGGTTTAAGCGCAAACTTGAGCACGGAAAGTGCACCGGCCGTCGAGTAGTAATCGGGTTTGAAGTCCGGAATATCGAGCCCAAAGGAGCAATAAACAAACACTCACTATTTAAAGCTTATAGCTAAGCTATTTCTATAAAAAGTTGGTTTTTATGCTTCAAAAATAAACTAACATGTAATGCAAATCAAGTAGGGCACTCGTAGCACGAAACCGAGAAATTATAACTTCTTAAATCAAATGATGAAATTTCTAGGATATCGGGTTCATAGAGTTCATTCCATAAAGTCAAAAATACTCGATTGTTGTGATGAAGACTTGATTTAGAGGCAACGAGTCATCTCAACTCTAGTCCTAACTTCTTTCGAACGATTCAGACCCTAATGGAATCTAACCACCGAGTTCTTTCGAATCATGATGTAGGAAGACCCAAAGCGTTTAGTTCTATGACAATTTCTAACTTTCGACCAACCAAGTGTATAGCGATTGCAATTGTATTAACCCCGCTAGTTCTAGCTAGGGTTTAAATCACATTTACGATCGACTTTAGACTAATTAGAATTTTACTTTTTCAAGCGTTAAATTCTAATTCAAATCAATTATCAAGCCTACCCGGGAGATAAAGCGTTAAGCACAAATCGATCATAAACACTAAAACAATTCAACAATCACAACAATTTAAAGCATTCAAAACATGGAAATCCCTACTCTAATCACCCAAAACCCTAGAAACTGGGGGTTTAGTTGTTCATGATAATCAATGACATAGAGATGAACCAACAAGTAAATGAATTCATAATAAGATTTAGAGAGAAGGTTTAGATACAATCACCACAATAAATTGACAAAATGGTTGCTCTTCCCCTTCTTCCAAACCCTAGCCTTGATCCTCTTGTGTTGGCAACAAATCCAAGAGTAGAAGCACACAGAAGCTCTCCTAAAGATGGATTTTCTCCAAGAATAATGACACCCTTGGCTCAAATCCCTCTCCAATCCAATGAAGCTCCACTTTGTCTTCCCAACAAATGAATCTCTCCAATAAATTCAGAAAATAAACACTCTTTGTAAAAATCTCCTTTCAAATTAACTCTATAGAATGTAAATATCTTTGTTTGTGTGTAGAGAGAAAAAGAAAAAAAAATAATAAATGCCAAGAGCTTCTCCTATTTTCTCTGGTTCGGCACTCGGCTCCGCTCCCTTCGTTTTCTCCTCTCTTTCAAAAATGCTCTCCTCTCGTTTTGTGCGGCGCTACCTCAGACAAAGAAATGAAGAATAGGGTTAACAATAGTGAGTGGACACGCGACTGAATGGGAGAGGGGGAGCTGAAGGGGACAAGTGGCGCGAGGAGAGGAGTGCCGGCTGGAGAGGGACATGTGTCGACAGGAGGACCAAAGGCGGCTGGGCGGCGCCACGTGGCGCGTCCTGGACATCTGGCGGCTGGGATGGCGGCTGGCAGCTGGACACGTGTCGGCAGGAGAAGGATGCGGAGGCGCCAGCTGTCGCGCAGAGGAGAGGCGTCTGGGCTGACGGCGCCACGTTGCGGACTCTGATGGGTTACTCCATTTTTGCTCCATTTCCGCTATTTTGCTCGCTCCGACTTCGTTTGGACTGCGATTGATCTCGTTTTTGCGCCAAAAAATTCCTCTTTTCAAGACCTGCAAAACAAGACCAGTCATGAATATATTTCGAAGCGAACAAAATCGACCCTCTTAACGATCCACCTGCCCGAAACACCTAAAATTCATCAGTTTTCCATTGAAACACCGAAAAAAACAGAGAAACACAATTATTCATGATAAAACTAACTATATGATAGGAAACAGGACTAAAAGCCTATATAACTCGATAAAATGTGGCCCTTTTATGTGTTAAAATGCACCCGCATCAACATCCCACACTTAGACTTTTGTCGTCCCGAGGAAACTAAACATGAATAAATATAAACTGTCTAAAATAAATGCCAAGATAAACCCCGCGATACTATCTCCGTAGGCGGAGCTTGGCTATTCCGGGTTATTGAAAGCAGTAAATATGCATATGCTGACTTAACTAGACCAAAATTCTCGTGCAAATACACAAGCAAATTAAGGACCAAATATTTAAGACTAAAAAAAAGTGTGTGCTTACACTTGGATTTTATCGGCAAATTTGACCTAGAGCATGCATAAGGAATAAGATCTCTCATCATTCTTTTCTACTTTACACCAACCAACTTTTACATGTTGTAGATAAAGAGTGTATGTGTAGTGGTTTACAAGATGAAGTGCAATAACTAGAAATATTTCAACCCTAATTATTGTCATTTAGCCCTTTGCTCTCTCGATTCTACATAACATAGTACTAATCAAGAGAATAACGTAATCTCATCCACAAATCTTATGAGTGGGCGTTGTCATGCAATTACGTTCCCTTGGGACTACGCGAATGGTAAACTTATCTAGTTCCTTTACGAGTCAAGTGGTAGATCAAAGTTTTGCTTGGTTTTTTCGATTATGTGTCGAAACTTTGGATCATTAAGATAGGCTGGGGGGTTCACCTTTTATTACGCTATGATTAACTCGGGACATGAGGGTCTCACTCTGCATCGCGATCCGCCGCAGCCCCTCAAGCCTTTGTTAATACACATATTTTATTGGATCCCCTTTCCCCGGGACCTATACTTAATTCCCCGTGCATAGTGTGTGTGATTTTGAAAAATTGGTACCAAAAACGCACAATGGGACTAACCACTTGAACTCGACTAGATTTCTAATCTACCGAAACGCTTAGTTCGATCCCAAGACAACAAGCATGTGGGCTCAACCTCCTCTACATGCAACAAGTGAAATATGACTAGTATCCCTTAACTAGGGCCACTATATGCAGAAATCAAGATAGAATCAGGTTGGTGACAATACAAAGAATTGAAACCTAACCACACCTAATATTTGGTGTGACCGCCTTTTTGTGTCTAAGGCATCTAGCATCACAAAATCATCATGAACCCAATAAGCAATATAGCACAAACACAAAATACAACTCGTTAATGCTACCAACAGTAAATCATCCAAACATTTCTCAAAAAATCCCCAATCATGAAAGATCTACTCCCGGCTTACTCATACAGGCCACAATTGCACATCCAAGGTTTACACACAAAATAAAGACCCAAAAAAAATTTTACACCAAAAATGCCTGAAGCACGACATAGAATGCAAACATATAAATGCAAAGCATCCCACCCCACACTTTAAACCTAAGCATTGTCCCCAGTGCGACTCTAAACACATATTTACAAATATTTACACATGCACCCGATAGATGATAACAATAAACACCCCACACTTAGTGTTAGGCAATATACAAGTCAAGAAATCCTATATGGTCTATCAGCACAGCAATTCGGGTGCTCAGCACCCACCAGATAGCATATAAGAAATACAATAGCGGTAAACAATTGAAAATAGGAAGGGAAGAGATACTGCCCCTCGGAGAACCGCTACTCGACTTGTGAGCTGACGTGGGAGTCCTAGTGTGCATGGATGGATGGAAAGATCATCGCCCGTGAGAACTTCTAAGAAGCTCGGCGCCATGGCATGTGACTAAACCGCTCCCACCTTTCATCCATTGTTGGGGTGCCTCCCAACTAGAGCATTTGTTTAACGTCGTTAGCTCGACTCAAAGGCGGCCTAAGCCGCCTACCGCCTAATACTCAGGCTCCTCCAGGTATAGACAGTCTTCTGGACCGAACACACCACCAAAGTAGTGCTTTACTCTATGACCATTCAAAAGAAAAGGGGGATTCTTCCCATCGGAGATCTCTACCGCCTCTTTGGAAAGAACTCGGGTCACCTTATAGGGACCGCTCCACTTTGATACTAGTTTACCGGGGAAGAGCTTCAATATGGAGTTATAAAGAAGAACCATGTATCCCTCCTTGAACTCCCTGTCTACAATTCTCTTACCATGGGCAATTTTGGTGCGATCCTTTTATAGCTTTGAGTTGTGGTAAGCCTGGGACCTAAATTCCTCCATCTGATTGATCTGTAATAGCTTGTTCTCACCACAACTGTTAGCATCAAAATTTAAAAACTTAATTGCCCAATATGCGTTATGCTCTAGCTCCACCGGTAAATGACAAGACTTCCCATACACTAGCTTGTAAGGAGACATTCCAATAGGAGTCTTAAAAGTTGTCCTATATGCCCACAGTGTATCATCTAATCTATGTGACCAATCTTTTCTACATGCACTGATAGTTTTCTCTAATATGCTTTTAAGCTCCCTATTTGTAACCTCTACTTGCCCGCTAGTTTGGGGATGGTAGGGAGTAGCTAAGCGATGGCGAACACCATAATGATTTAAAAGCTTCCAAAATTGTTTATTGCAAAAGTGTGAGCCGTCATCGCTTACTATTGCCCTAGGCGTGCCAAACCGAGAAAATATATATTTCTTTAAAAACGCACAAACCGGTTTGGCATCATTGGTGGCTAAGGCCACCGCTTCAACCCACTTTGACACATAATCCACGGCCACTAAAATGTACTCATAACCATTGGACCGTGGAAAGGGGCCCATAAAGTTAATGTTCCATACGTCAAATAACTCTACCTCAATTTAAATGTTCATAGGAATCTCTTGCCTCCTCGAGATATTACCAGTTCTTTGACACCTGTCACATTGCTTAACGAACACAGCTGCATCATGAAATAAGGTAGGCCAATAAAACCCCGATTGCAATACCTTTTGTGCTGTCTTGGCAGGCCCGAAATGTCCTCCTACTTCTCTTCCATGGCAATGATGTAAAATCTCTCTAGTCTCATACTCGGTAATACACCTTCTCACCATTTGATTTGCACAGATCTTAAACAAGAAAGAATCATCCCAATAATAATTTTTCACATCATATAAAAACTTTTTCTTCTGATAGGAGGTAAAATCTGCAGGAAGAACACCACTTGCTAAGTAATTTGCAAAATAGGCAAACCATGGGATGACTTGATTTTCTATACCAAACAAGATCTCATCCGGGAACTCTTCTTTAATTAGCACACTTAGGTTCTCATAGGGGTTCTCAATCCTGGATAGGTGATCTGCAATAACGTTCTCTACTCCTTTTTTATCTCGAATCTCCAAATCAAATTCTTGGAGTAATAAAATCCACCTCAATAGTCTAGGCTTTGCATCTTTCTTACTAAACAAATACTTGAGAGCTGCATGGTCAGTGTACACAATAACTTTGGACAAGACAAGATAAGAATGAAATTTATCACAAGCAAATACCACAGCAAGTAGTTCTTTTTCAGTAGTAGCATAATTCATTTGGGCTTCATTAAGAACTCTACTAGCATAATAAATAGTGTGAAAAATCTTGCCTTTTCTCTGTCCCAAAACTGCCCCTACCGCTATATCACTAGCATCACACATTAACTCAAAAGGTAGGGACCAATCAGGACTCACCATCACAGGTGCATTCACTAACTTATCTTTCAAGGACAAGAAACTTTTCAAGCATGCATCATCAAAATCAAAAGGAATATCTTTTCCTAACAAATTGAACAATGGTTTGGAAATCTCAGAAAACCCCTTAATAAATCTTCTATAGAACCCTGCATGTCCTAAAAAACTTCTAACCCCCTTCACATTTCTAGGTGGAGGCAATTTACCTATCACATCCACCTTGGCCATATCTACTTCAATCCTTTTTTGGAGATTTTATGACCTAGAACAATACCCTGTTGAACCATAAGATGACATTTTTCCCAATTTAACACCAAGTTTGTTTCTTCGCATCTAGTCAATACTTTATGCAGATTATTCAAACACTCATCAAATGAAGAACCAAACATAGAAAAATCATCCATGAACACTTCTAGGTAATCACCAATCATATCATGAAATATAGTTGTCATGCATCTTTGAAAAGTAGCAGGTGCATTACATAAACCAAAAGGCATTCTCCTATATGCAAATGTTCCATAAGGGCAAGTCGGAGTAGTTTTCTCTTGATCCTCATGAGCTACGGCTATTTGGTTGTACCCACTATATCCATCTAGAAAGCAATAATATTCATGACCAGCTAATTTCTCTAACATTTGATCAATAAAAGGTAATGGGAAATGGTCTTTTCGGGTGGCATCATTCAACTTCCTATAGTCAATGCATACTCTCCACCCTGTGACCGTCCTAGTAGGAATTAACTCATTCTTTTCATTGGTCACTATAGTTATTCCCCTTTCTTAGGTACACATTGGATTGGACTTACACAAGTACTATCAGAGATAGGGTATAGAATACATGCATCTAAAAGCTTTACAATCTCTTTCTTTACTACCTCTTGCATCAATGGATTTAGCCTCCTTTGTGGCTGCACACTTGGCCTTTGATTCTCCTCCATGAGAATTTTGTACATGCACACTGTTGGGCTAATTCCCTTGATGTCAGCTATTGTCCATCCAAATGCCCTTTTATGATCCTTAAGAACCCTTATTAACTTTCCCTTCTGAAGACAAGACAACTCAGAAGATATTATCACAGGTAGAGTATTGTCTTCATTCAAAAACATGTATTTCAAATTTTCTGGGAGGGGTTTTAATTCTAGCTCAGGGGCTTGCTCAATAGAGGGCTTTAGCTTGGGCCCTTGACTTGCCTCCAAAGTGAGGCGAGTGTGGGGCCTATCCCTCTTCCATGGAGGACATGCCTCCAATAAATTGACCACTTCGTCTACAACATCTTGTGAAAGTTCATAAGTGATACCAATGTCCTTAGCTAGGCATGTAAGAAAAGGATCACCAGGAATAAACATTTCCTGCACTACACAATCAATAGCCTCAATTCTAAAACATGTATCATCACTCCTAGCTTGTTTTATCGATCTAAAGACATCAAACACCACTTCTTCTTTGCCGTAGCGAATGGTCAATTTCTCTTGCTCTACGTCAATAAGAGCTCTTGATGTGGCCAAGAAAGGCCTACCTAGGATTAGGGGTATCTCATAATCTTCCTCCATGTCCAATACAACAAAATCGGCAGGAAAGATAAATTCATCAACCTTTACTAGAATATCCTCTACTACCCCTCTAGGGTATTTAATAGATCTATCAGCTAGCTGTAGAGATATAGAGGTCTGTTTCGGTTCTTCCCCCAATCCTAGCTTTCTAAATACATTCAAAGGCATCAGGTTTATGCTAGCTCCTAGATCACACAAGGATTTTGCAAATGAAAGGGTCCCCATCTCACAGGGTATTGTAAAGCTATCTGGGTCTTTCAATTTAGGGGGTAATTTATTTTGTAAGATAGCATAACACTCTTCACTTAAATTCACCCTATCATTCACATTCATCTTCCTTTTGTTAGATATAATATCTTTCAGAAATATGGCATAGACAGGCATGCTCCTAATTGCATCTAGAAAAGGAATATTAATCTCAATTTTTTAAACACATTCAAGAATTTAGCATATTGATCATCATGTTTAGATTTCTTGGCAACAGAAGGGAAAGGGAGAGGTGAAGTCCGGGTTTCTGAATCAACCACAGATTCCATTACCTTCTTACCTATGGCGTGCTCTCTTCCTCTTCCTCTTGAATATGCTCAATAGAAATTTTTTCTGGAGGCTCTTCATAAACTCCCTCATATGTCACTTCTACACCCTTTCCACTCCTAGTTGTCACTACATTTGCATTTTCTCTAGGATTTATTTCAGTGTCACTAGATAATGATCCTGGAGCTCTTGAGTGTAGAGCGGAGGTTAACTGTCCCAGATGGGCTTGCATTGCCTTCATAGCAGATTCTGACTCTTCTTGTCTTTTCATCATCTGTCTGTACTTCTCCTCCTGCTTTCTTGCCTCTGCATCCTGTCTTTGCATCAGTCTCAAGACAAGATCCATGGGAGAAGGTTCTTTAGCATGTTGGCTCCGTTGAGGTTGAGGGTCTCTTTGTTGCTGGCCTTGGTTCTGGGGCCTCTGATGGAATCCAGGAGGTGCTAAATTCTGATTCCTTTGACCTTGATCTCCTCCCCATCTGAAACTTGGATGATCTTTCCAACCAGGGTTGTAGGTGCTAGAGTAAGGATCATATCTTCTTCCTTAATTGTTGCTCACATAATGAGCACTTTCATGAGCTGGATGCCGCATCTCCTCAATGCAATCCAAAGGGTCAGGTTGTTGGGAGTGAACCTGCAACCCCTCTATCTTTGCACTCATCACTCTCATCATCTCCATAACTTGATTCATGTCTGCTGAGGATGAGACTGAATTGACTCCACCAGTAGGTCCTCTCTCAGAGTGCCAATCATTATTGGACATAATCATTTCTAAAATCTCTAGGCACTCTTCTGGGGTGTGGTTTTTGAAGGAACCACTTGATGATGCGTTCAACTCTGATTGACTTGTCGGTCTCAAACCCATATAAAAGATCTGCATCTACAACCACAACTCTAACCCACAGTGAGGGCACCTCCTTATCATCCCTTGAAATCGCTCCCAAGCTTTAGCTAATGACTCCATATTTGCTTGTCTGAAGTTTTGAATCTGGGATCTCAACTCTTGAGTCTTCCTTGGTGAGAAGAATCTAGTTAGAAATTTTTGAGCCAAATCCTCCCAAGTTCTTATCACATGATAAGGAAAATTGCGAAACCATTCATAAGCTTCACCTGATAGGGAGAACGGGAATAATCTTAATCTGACAGCATCATCAGACACACCATTGTACCTGAAGGTGGAACATATTTCGAGAAATTTGGTCAGGTGTAATGACGGGTCTGGACATGTAGAGGTGTTCCCGCTAAATGAAGATTGATGAAGTAGTGAGATCACTATAGTCTTAATCTCAAACCGTTGAGCTGTGATCGCTGGTGCCTGAATGCTCGAATGTAATTTGTTGGTTTGCGGTGCACCGAACTCACACAAAAGTCTTCGTGGTCTTTCTTGCTGATTAGCATGTGGACCTACATTTGCAGTCCGCCCATCTTCACCAAATCCCGGTGGGTCTTCCATATTATGCAATTCTTTAGCTTCCTTAGCAGCTTGCCTCGATGCTTTGAATCTAAACTCAGCTTCTCTTAACTCTTTGTCACTGAGCAGTTCACTTGGAGAAGATTTGGATCTTGTGAGCATAAAACCTTCAAATCCAAACACAAGATGAGATTATAACCGAGAACGCAAATTTAAAAGACAAATAAGTAAATTAAATAGTCGTAGCACAAACTATATAGTAAGGGTCGCCTAATTGCTCCCCGGCACCAGCGCCATAAACTTGACGCCCTGCGGGTTTAAGCGCAAACCTGAGCACGGAAAGTGCACCGGCCGTCAAGTAGTAATCGGATTTGAAGTCCGGAATATCGAGCCCAAAGGAGCAATAAACAAACACTCACTATTTAAAGCTTGTAGCTAAGCTATTTCTATAAAAAGTTGGTTTTTATGCTTCAAAAATAAACTAACATGTAATGCAAATCAAGTAGGGCACTCGTAGCACGAAACCGAGAAATTATAACTTCTTAAATCAAATGATGAAATTTCTAGGATATCGGGTTCATAGAGTTCATTCCATAAAGTCAAAAATACTCGATTGTTGTGATGAAGACTTGATTTACAGGCAACGAGTCATCTCAACTCTAGTCCTAACTTCTTTCGAACGATTCGGGCCCTAATGGAATCTAACCACCGAGTTCTTTCGAATCACGAAGTAGGAAGACCCAAAGTGTTTAGTTCTATGACAACTTCTAACTTTCGACCAACCAAGTCTATAGCTATTGCAATTGTATTAACCCCGCTAGTTCTAGCTAGGGTTTAAATCCAATTTACGATCGACTTTAGACTAATTAGAATTCTCCTTTTTCAAGCGTTAAATTCTAATTCAAATCAATTATCAAGCCTACCCGGGAGATAAACTAATTAGAATTCTCCTTTTTCAAGCGTTAAATTCTAATTCAAATCCATTATCAAGCCTACTTGGGAGATAAAGCGTTAAGCACAAATCGATCATAAACACTAAAAAATTCAACAATCACAACAATTTAAAGCATTCAAAACATGGAAATTCCTACTCTAATCACCCAAAACCCTAGAAATTGGGGTTTAGTTGTTCATGATAATCAATGACATAGAGATGAACCAATAAGTAAATGAATTCATAATAAGATTTAGAGAGAAGGTTTAGATACAATCACCACAATAAATTGACAAAATGGTTGCCCTTCCCCTTCTTCCAAACCCTAGCCTTGATCCTCTTGTGTTGGCAACAAATCCAAGAGTAGAAGCACACAGAAGCTCTCCTAAAGATGGATTTTCTCCAAGAATAATGACACCCTTGGCTCAAATCCCTCTCCAATCCAATGAAGCTCCACTTTGTCTTCCCAACAAATGAATCTCTCCAATAAATTCAGAAAATAAACACTCTTTGTAAAAATCTCCTTTCAAATTAACTCTATAGAATGTATATATCTTTGTTTGTGTGTAGAGAGAAAAAGAAAAAAATAAAAAATAAATGCCAAGAGCTTCTCCTATTTTCTCTGGTTCGGCACTCGGCTCGGCTCTCCAATTTCAGTAAACCGAACTCGGGACGCGAACGTTTAGAATAAGAAAACACTTTGAAAACATTTCCATTAAAACATTTTACAATACCAGTTTAGTTCAACAAAAGGATGATTACAATTCAAAATACAACGTCCCACAAGCGGACAAAAAGGGCGAGGCATCCGTCGCTAGACCCAAAGTAAAAACTCGGACTCCGCTCCTAGCTCCACCAGCTTCGAGAGCTCACCTAGTTCGTCCCACGAACAGTACCTGTAGGAAAAGCAGCTAGGGGTGAGCGTTCGCTCACCACCACGGATAACAGACTGACTACGGCATAATTAGCAGACAATGCCGGTAACACCAAAAATAAACTCAACCCCGGGGATCACTGTCCCCAACCCAAGTACTCCGACTGACAAACACCCACGGTGACCTTCCTCGAACGACTCGACACTCAAACACGTAAGTAGACACGACGCAACGATCACGACCTCTTCCAAGGACTCAAAGGAACTACGCAACACCAAACAAGATCACAAAGGATCGCAAACCAGCTGCTCAGTAACCTCCCTCGCTCATGCGCTTTGCCGAACCACTCAGGCCAGGCGGTCGACCTGTCTCAATAACCTCTCTTACTCACGCACTTTGCCGAACCACTCAGGCCAGGCGGTCGACCTGTCTCACTCACCTCTCTCACTCAGGCAACCACCATCACAGTCACAATCACCACACAATCACAAGCAAGTTCGACAACACAGGCACTCAAGGCCATCCAAGACACCAACAATTAAAAACGGGCTCTCAAGGCCACCCAAGACACCAACAATTAAATACGGGCTCTCAAGGCCACCCAACTCAACAACAATTAACGCACAACAACCTCCGGCATAATCGATGCCTCCAACAGTCCTAAGATCACTAGTTTCACAAACAACCTTCGGGCATGGTCATATGCCTCCAGTAGAACAATTATTGCTAAGTTCGCTGATCCTACGACACTACTAAGTGTCACATGCCTTTCCAATTATTACCAAGTTCCCGTAGCATGTTTTTCTAATAAACGCTACAATCCCGTATCATGCTTTTCTAATATTTAAATAAATCTACTCAACCCACGACACCCCGGTGTCACATGCAATTCTACTGTTAACTTTCCCTAGTCAGGGCCGAGATCCGGCTACTTTTCCCTACCTCAACTGAAGAGCAACCGCTACGCTTCCTAGCTGCTGACGTTCTGGCTCGCTACCCCCGAGCTTCACTTCGATCGAAGCCGGACGCTAAAGAGAACACGAAAGCCATAGGTTAATAACGGTTCCGCCGTTAAGTTAAAGGTTACGACGGATCGGGTCCGAGCACCCGCGCACCGAACCCAGGTTTGATCTAAACCCAGTTTAAACCCCTTTTAACTTAAAACCGTCGTTGAACTCCCTTGTTTTATCTAATTCCGGTTTTGATTTTAAAACAAAACGGTTTCCTTCCGTTCGTTCCCAAACTCGATATTTTTGGTCCCAAACCCTTAATAAGCCGATCGGCTTCGTTTCCCTTTTTCGATTTAACTTAACTCAAGTTTAAACTTAAAAACCGACATTCATTTTAAAACCCGTTTAATTTAATCAGATTTAGTTTTATCAACTTTCTTAAGAATTCAAAACTGATATTCCCCCTTTTTCCTTTTACAATTAATTTTCGTTTCAAATATCAACCTCTTTAATTAACTCTGATTTTGTTCAATTATTTCCCTTTTTCAATTCAAATCAGTTCTAAAAATTAATCAAATTCAGTTCTAAAAATTAATCAAATTCATTACAGGTTTAATAGATACAGATTTAACAGGTCCAAATTGGCTCGAATTTAACAACACGGGAAACCGACAAATGAGGGGCTCGGGTTTGAAACCGGCCGGCCACCGACGGAGACGCCGCCGGCGACCAAACCTCGTGGTGAGAACCTCACCGTGGAAGATGAGGTGGTGGAGCACGGCGGAGGGAGCGCCGGTGGTGGAGGTTTTGGGCGCGCCGGGGCGCGGCTGAGGGTTTCCCCTCAGATCTGGACGGAGGCGAGGAAGGTGGACGGTCGGCGGCGAGATGGGGTTCGAAGGGCTCGACTCCGTTCTGAGAGGGAGACGGTGGTCGGAGACGGCCGAGCTCGGGCTCGGGACGGCCGGGATCGAGAGGGACGGTGGTGGTTCGGGCGGCGGCTGGTGTGTGGAGAGAGGGGTCGGGTTTTGAGGGACGGTGGCGGCGTGAGGGGCGGAGAAGAGGGCGGCGTGGAGGAGGAGGACGGTGACGGCTGGTGGTGGTTGGACGGAGAAGAGGGAGTGAGGGGAGGCGAAGGAGACGGCGTGGGAGGTCGCCGGAGGTGGATGGGGAGGGGATCGGGTTCGAAGGAGAAGGAGGCGTGCTCGGCTGCGGGAGAAACGAAGACAAGCTTTAGGGTTTCAACCCTAAACCTGTCCTTTTATACCGAAGCCCTAACGGGCCTGATAAACGGGCCGAGCTGTGATGGGCCGCGCGGCCCAGACGCTGAAGGGCCTGCCCAGGCCGGGTCACTGGTCTGGCCGGGTTGCTGGTGGGTCCAGTCCGGTCCGACCCGGTCCGACCCAATAAATACTTCCCTTTTTTTTTTCTTTTTTTTTTTTTTGAAACGGGTTTTACAATCTACCCCCCTTAAAGAAAATTCGTCCGCGAAATTTAAAACAACGCCCATTAAAAGCACCATAAACACGTACCCTGATAGGTCTCGTGGTAGGTAGAGGATCCCGGTGTCCGGGAGTCGTTAAATGCGTACACTCTTCCCTCTGACTCTTCTTGTCTCTGACCCGGCGCACTGGCGGCTTGGTACCCATATCTCTGTTGCTGTCTTGGAGTCGGCGCACTCGTCGACGGCTGCAAAAACCTCGATTGCTGACTCTGACGAGGGCGACCTCTAGGCGACCGCGCGGTATACGACTGCTGTGGTCGTCGCGCTAACATTGCCATAACCGGCTCAGGGCACCTTGTAACGGTGTGCCCGAGTTGGTGGCACCGGAAACACCTCATATGGTCAGCCCTCGGCTCCATGTCCTGACCTGTCCAGCTGGTCGCTGGTAACACCGCGGGCCCTCCTCCCATCGGACATTCTCGATAAAAGTGGTCTCGCTGCCCACATGTGAAACATGCCGTCCCCCACTCTAAGGCGGCTGGCCCCACTGATGCTACCGACCCCAACTGTCTCGGTCCACCCTGCTGAGCATGTGGTCGAAAAAACTCTGTGGTCCTTTGTCTCCTCGGGTCTCGTGACTCGGACGGCTCTGCGAAGCTGGTCGGCCGCTGTCGGACCTCACGGGTCCTGGCCGCATCCCGGATCCCCTGTTCCACCGTCGCCGCGGTGTCCACGAGATATGTGTACTTCCGCAGTCTCAAGGCGAGGATCTGGTTCCGAATCCCCAGACTCAGTCCTCCCTGGAACCGCAAGCAACGGTTCTTCTCGGTCATCACCATCTCTGGCGCGAATCTGGCCAAGGCTGTGAACCTGGCCTCGTACTGTGCCACTGTCATCTCTCCTTGCTCCAGGTCTAAGAATTGCCGATGTCGCTCCAGCCGAGCCGACTCGGGAAAGTACTGTGCCATGAAAACCTCCTGGAATACGCTGTAGTCGTATCCGACTGTGTCCTTCACCCGCCCCCACCAGTGGTAGGCGCTGTCTCTCAGCTGATGGACCGCGAAGGACACTCTCCGACGGCCATCCTCGACACCCAAAGTGTCCAGGTCTCGTGTGACCTGCTCTATCCATCGCTCGGCTAGGTCGGGATTTGGCTCCCCGACAAAAACAGGTATCCCGAGCTTCAGGAAGTCGAGTAGCGCTCGGGAGGTAAGATCCTCTGTCTGAGCGGCCCTCACCGGGACTGCGGCTGCTTCTGGTGCTGGCGAAGCCGACTCTCGGCTGGCGATGACTGCCACCAAACTCTGAACGGTCCTGGTAAGCTCATCCAGGGCAGTCATCACTGGAGGGTCCGCGACTGGCGGAACACTGGGGGTACCTGCAGATGGCCCCGCATCACTTCTCCCGTCTTCTCCGACGGGAGTGCCCTGTGCCTCCGCGTAGTCGGTGGGCTCGACGGCTGGCACCCTCCCTGGTGCCCCTGCTGACCGCCCCCGCCGGGCTCGCGTGGGTGCCTGACCCCGTGTTCCTGATGCTCGTCCGCGCCTTCCGCGAGCCATAATCAGTATCTTCTGCACGGATACACGCAACCGTTCAGTTTGCGAACTCAAATAAGGACAACAGCTCGAACACACTAACGTTCACAAGGTCTACGTCTACCCCAACGTACTTGTTATTAAACGCCACACCGTTCACGCTAAACATCCTTTAATCATAACACGTAGGCGGAAAGATCTCAAATTTAACCACACACACGTACACTAAGCCCTCATCCGGTCCTTTATGCACTTACCTATAACTTTCCGCAACCAAACCAGTGTTCGCTACTCGTCCCTTGCGGGAAAAGTAGTAAAGGGGATGAGCGTGACGCTCACCTCCACGAACACCCGTTCGATTATGGCATACTAGTAACGCACCAAGGACTTACCACTCTAGTCAGGGCAAAGCATCATCACAAAACTGAAGCCAAAAGTCACACTGCTCACGCTACTTACACCTCAATTATTCTTTTACGTAAGGGAAACCTCGAAAAGGGGATTAAGTTCTCAAATCAGCGACTACTATTGCTTACAACCTCAATCCCCAACACAACCGACACGGCCAAACGACAACACAACAACACTCGCCCACCGGGCCAACCAAAATCAAATACGCCCTCAGGGCCAATCAAAATCAAACACGAACGCCCACGGCGTCAAACAACATCAAAACAATCAGATTTCTTTTAAAGTTTTCTCCACTTCATTAAAACCTCAAATCTTGACATCAGGTGGTTACAACCCGGTCCAGGCGTCCCCGAACTACGTTGTACCGACTTGACATCAGCACCGTCACGTTCGACTACAGGAGCGCTCCTGAGTCGACCCGCGACAGCTTAAAAATGTTTCATGCAGCACACACAAACAATATGCCAGTAGCCCCGTACTGAACATACACACCGACAAAACAAGACTCGAGACATTAAGGGTTTACACACGGTTCCCGATCCACGTGCCCAACGCACGACGAGACTTTACTGACTCGACTCTCCCCACCTAATTGACGGACAGTCCGAGGTGTGAAACCTCGAGCTCTGATACCAAGTTGTCACGCCCCAATTTCAGTAAACCGAACTCGGGACGCGAACGTTTAGAATAAGAAAACACTTTGAAAACATTTCCATTAAAACATTTTACAATACCAGTTTAGTTCAACAAAAGGATGATTACAATTCAAAATACAACGTCCCACAAGCGGACAAAAAGGGCGAGGCATCCGTCGCTAGACCCAAAGTAAAAACTCGGACTCCGCTCCTAGCTCCACAGGCTTCGAGAGCTCACCTAGTTCGTCCCACGAACAGTACCTGTAGGAAAAGCAGCTGGGGGTGAGCGTTCGCTCACCACCACGGATAACAGATTGACTACGGCATAATTAGCAGACAATGCCGGTAACACCAAAAATAAACTCAACCCCGGGGATCACTGTCCCCAACCCAAGTACTCCGACTGACAAACACCCACGGTGACCTTCCTCGAACGACTCGACACTCAAACACGTAAGTAGACACGACGCAACGATCACGACCTCTTTCAAGGACTCAAAGGAACTACGCAACACCAAACAAGATCACAAAGGATCGCAAACCAGCTGCTCAGTAACCTCCCTCGCTCATGCGCTTTGCCGAACCACTCAGGCCAGGCGGTCGACCTGTCTCACTCACGCACTTTGCCGAACCACTCAGGCCAGGCGGTCGACCTGTCTCACTCACCTCTCTCACTCAGGCAACCACCATCACAGTCACAATCACCACACAATCACAAGCAAGTTCGACAACACAGGCACTCAAGGCCATCCAAGACACCAACAATTAAAAACGGGCTCTCAAGGCCACCCAAGACACCAACAATTAAATACGGGCTCTCAAGGCCACCCAACTCAACAACAATTAACGCACAACAACCTCCGGCATAATCGATGCCTCCAACAGTCCTAAGATCACTAGTTTCACAAACAACCTTCGGGCATGGTCATATGCCTCCAGTAGAACAATTATTGCTAAGTTCGCTGATCCTACGACACTACTAAGTGTCACATGCCTTTCCAATTATTACCAAGTTCCCGTAGCATGTTTTTCTAATAAACGCTACAATCCCGTATCATGCTTTTCTAATATTTAAATAAATCTACTCAACCCACGACACCCCGGTGTCACATGCAATTCTACTGTTAACTTTCCCTAGTCAGGGCCGAGATCCGGCTACTTTTCCCTACCTCAACTGAAGAGCAACCGCTACGCTTCCTAGCTGCTGACGTTCTGGCTCGCTACCCCCGAGCTTCACTTCGATCGAAGCCGGACGCTAAAGAGAACACGAAAGCCATAGGTTAATAACGGTTCCGCCGTTAAGTTAAAGGTTACGACGGATCGGGTCCGAGCACCCGCGCACTGAACCCAGGTTTGATCTAAACCCAGTTTAAACCCCTTTTAACTTAAAACCGTCGTTGAACTCCCTTGTTTTATCTAATTCCGGTTTTGATTTTAAAACAAAACGGTTTCCTTCCGTTCGTTCCCAAACTCGATATTTTTGGTCCCAAACCCTTAATAAGCCGATCGGCTTCGTTTCCCTTTTTCGATTTAACTTAACTCAAGTTTAAACTTAAAAACCGACATTCATTTTAAAACCCGTTTAATTTAATCAGATTTAGTTTTATCAACTTTCTTAAGAATTCAAAACTGATATTCCCCCTTTTTCCTTTTACAATTAATTTTCGTTTCAAATATCAACCTCTTTAATTAACTCTGATTTTGTTCAATTATTTCCCTTTTTCAATTCAAATCAGTTCTAAAAATTAATCAAATTCAGTTCTAAAAATTAATCAAATTCATTACAGGTTTAATAGATACAGATTTAACAGGTCCAAATTGGCTCGAATTTAACAACACGGGAAACCGACAAATGAGGGGCTCGGGTTTGAAACCGGCCGGCCACCGACGGAGACGCCGCCGGCGACCAAACCTCGTGGTGAGAACCTCACCGTGGAAGATGAGGTGGTGGAGCACGGCGGAGGGAGCGCCGGTGGTGGAGGTTTTGGGCGCGCCGGGGCGCGGCTGAGGGTTTCCCCTCAGATCTGGACGGAGGCGAGGAAGGTGGACGGTCGGCGGCGAGATGGGGTTCGAAGGGCTCGACTCCGTTCTGAGAGGGAGACGGTGGTCGGAGACGGCCGAGCTCGGGCTCGGGACGGCCGGGATCGAGAGGGACGGTGGTGGTTCGGGCGGCGGCTGGTGTGTGGAGAGAGGGGTCGGGTTTTGAGGGACGGTGGCGGCGTGAGGGGCGGAGAAGAGGGCGGCGTGGAGGAGGAGGACGGTGACGGCTGGTGGTGGTTGGACGGAGAAGAGGGAGTGAGGGGAGGCGAGGGAGACGGCGTGGGAGGTCGCCGGAGGTGGATGGGGAGGGGATCGGGTTCGAAGGAGAAGGAGGCGTGCTCGGCTGCGGGAGAAACGAAGACAAGCTTTAGGGTTTCAACCCTAAACCTGTCCTTTTATACCGAAGCCCTAACGGGCCTGATAAACGGGCCGAGCTGTGATGGGCCGCGCGGCCCAGACGCTGAAGGGCCTGCCCAGGCCGGGTCACTGGTCTGGCCGGGTTGCTGGTGGGTCCGGTCCGGTCCGACCCGGTCCGACCCAATAAATACTTCCCTTTTTTTTTTTTTTTGAAACGGGTTTTACAACATGTGTCGATAGGAGGACCAAAGGCGGCTGGGCGGCGCCACGTGGCGCGTCCTGGACATCTGGCGGCTGGGATGGCTGCTGGCAGCTGGACACGTGTCGGCAGGAGAAGGATGCGGAGGCGCCAGAGAAGAACTATGTGGCTTTGATTCTCATGTGGATACGTAGGCGTCTTGGAGACTCAAGTCAATCATTCATTACCCGGTGCTCTTGTTTTGGTAAGAAATGGTGCTGATTTTTTCTCTTGTGAATCCAATCTTTGGTAGTTGTTTCATGGTTTTATCGTCTCTTGGTTTTCATTGATTTTCTGCTGCGAGTTGGTTTATCTCCAACCCTACCTCGAGACCCAACAGTGGTATCAGAGCCGTGCTACCTTCGGGATTCACAAGACGGTGTTGAAAGTTTTGGTTTATGCATGTTAATTTGCCAACTTGATTGGTAACATTTTTTAAATTCTTGTTTATAGATTTAATGCATGTAAAATGAATTTTTAAAATTTGTTTCAAATCTGGAAATTTTGAAAAAAAAATGATTTTTCGGGTCTCGGGAGCGGGACTCTCGGGGAGCCGAAACCAGGACCGAACGGGGCTCCGTTAGACGGAGCTAGGCCAAGCATGACCATTGGATGATCGATATGCTAAGGCTAAACCGTTTTGTTAGTTATGAAAAGTTTGGAACCATCATGACGAACTTGAAGATCAAATGTTTAAAAGTTTCATTTTTGTACGGTTTCGATAAACAGAGCATCAAAAAATTTCGAAACTTGGTTATTAATTAAAATCAGAAAATCACATGATGTTTGATAACATGATTGTTTGATAACACGATGTGTGATGTGATGTTGGCATGGTGCACATTATAGTCCCGAGCTCGTTTTAATTATTTATCGCTTTTCACGGTCTGCGAGCCGTTAAAATTAGCGTGTAATTATTCTTTCAAGGTGTGGTCGTCGAACCACTTGTAATATTTATTTATTCCCGACCTGCGAGTCGTGTATTAAATTGTAATATCTTGCTCAAGACGAAGAAAGGGCGAGAAGGTCATTTGGTGACTTTTCGGGTGTTGGCATCGGCTTGGAGTCGATGGAGCTCAAGAAGCTAGTGGGAGTTAGTTTCGGGTGCTATTATGTGCACATTTATCGCTTTATGCTTGGTTTAGTTTATGCATGATTAATTCTATGTGTTGGATTAGAATTGCATGCTTAACTTTATTTATCGAGCATATCACCTCACATGCAAAGATAAAATTGGAATTTTAATCCTTGTTTGTGAGCCCTTAGAACTGTCATTACATTAGATGTAGTTGACGGATTCGAAGGAAGAATTACATTGGATGTAACAATGTACAACGCCTATTGCGGCACACCAAAAATTCCTAGGCTAAGTAACAGTGAAGAAATATATGAGTAGAGTCTTCAAAAATCTCTTGACAAGTTTTTTTTTTTTTGATAAGCTAAAAATTTTATTGAGAAATTGTTCTATAATGCTATAAAACAAGATGTACAACGCCTTGCCTACTTCCTATCCGGGTTCAAACAAGTAAACCGGTTAGATACCGGAACAGGGGTTAGAGCTTGATTTGAAGTCGGTTCCACAAACTCCTTGTCCTTCCTACCCTCGGCGTCCTTCCCGAGCGCCAAAGCACAAAGATCAACAGCTTTATGACCAACTTTCGAGCTATAGCTCCAATTGCCCGAACTATCTTTTTTGGCAATGTTCACAATAAAATGTCCTGTTTTATCCCCTTTATCAGCAGAGGTCCTGGCTCTTGTCTGATAAACAACGATTGGTTGCGCAATCACCTTCGAGCAACCCTTCTTTGGGCGTACACGTCCCTTTGGCTCGGCCCTAGATATCGGTTTTTCCAAGGCTTTCTTCCATGGACTTCCTTGATAATTGACTTCCATAATCGGTTCACCATCCCGAGAAAGGTTATCTTTTTCACCTAAGCCCGAGCTCACAACTAACAGGCCAATAGCATTCCCAATACGATTAAAAACGGTAGCCAAACTTGCATCTTCACGGGCCAGCGATTGGACCTTTTCAGATGGACGTAACTCACTAGAAGATCCACCCATCGCAGGCTCAAAAACCCCTTGATGCAGGCCTGATCCTGCCAGATCAGTAACCAGACCTGCTATGCATGGGTCGGGCCCAACTTGACATAAAGGTGAGCCTAAATCAGCGTCCAGACCTCCAGGCCCGCTAGCAAGTCCACGCAATTCCACCTGAGACAGAGTCACGCCAGGAGATGATTTTGCTGCATTCGTGCTCAGCGGCGATAATACCAAATCTACAGATCGATTCGAAATTGGAATCCCTTTCGATGTCGACATCCCTTGAATCATGGAGTCAGCGCCAGAGACGGGTGCGACTGAAATAAGGCGTAACAGCTCACCCGCGTCCTGAGGGGACGACGACGGAATGGTCGCCGGCGGATGTCTGGGTACACTGAGAACCTCACGAGGACATTCCTGTCCCTCACCTAACGTCCGAACCGAGTCCCCGGAGCGAGTTTCCGGAGCAACACGCAAAACAGAGCATGTGCTCTATTTTCCATCTCGGATTGGTTCAGTCACCGGAGCCCTCAAACGTCGCCGCAAAAAAGCCAGGAAAAGGATGTGCCCATTCAACCTAAAACCATTAAACGTTTCTAGTGCCTGAGCAGTAGCAGAATGCGACTTAAATCGAACGAAACCAAAAATGAAACCTTTCCTATTTGGTCTCTTCAGTAGGGATAATGACTCGATGTCGCCGAAAGAGGAGAACATGGCCCGAAATGACTCTTCTGAGGTAGCAAAAGGCATATTGCGTACATAAATCTCTGTATCACTCTCCACAAACTGAGACGAGTCCGTCGCCGGCGAGCCGCTTCTTTGTCCCTCATCGCAGCCTCATCCAGAGCACAATTCTGGCCAGTGCTCTGTTCGACGCCTTCATGAACCTCCTAGGTGGTTGCCGGACGTTCCTTGACACAGACTCGGCCGGATCTTCTGTCCACGCCTCCGTGAACCCCTTGTTTAGTGTTGGCCGGACCAAACACCTTGACTGGGCTATCTACCTTCATGGTATTGAAGATTGAGCGGTACTCACGGTACAGAGTCAATAGGTCCGAACAAAAAGAAGTGAAGGACATAATATCACCTTCGATTTCACTGGGAGAAGATTCCGGCCAGCTGAGCGTTGAGAGCGTTTCATCCTTGGAGTTTGGCAGCATTTTCTTAACAAGTACTACATAACATATTTGCTAATGAAATCCGACTACCCCTCGACTCCAAGAACACCTTCGAAGGAACTGAAATCTAAAAATTAGTCGTATTAACACACTGTACTTTGGAGGCCAACCCTTTACTCACAAGAATTATAGACTAAAGAGAAATGGAGATTGTTGCATGTGAATCTAAAATATAGTAGATTTTTTTTTGTGGAGAAACAAGACTCTTTTAACCCCTATAATATAATTTGTTACACTTTCACTAGGAGTGTTCAAAAATAACCGGAACCGAATAAACCAACCGAAACCAACCAGAATCGGCATCAAAAAATCGAAACCGGAAAAAACCGACGAAGAACAGATTGGAAAATTTTCGAACCGCCCTTGTTTTGGTTGGAGACTGGTTTTGTATTCTGAAACTAGTGGTTAACCGCTTAGAACCAGACCGGATGTTGGGCTTCAAATCTGAAAAAGCTCTTTTCTCTTTTTTTCTTGAGCCCAATTATTATTTCAACATCAGCCTATTTACTTTTTCAGCTCCAACTCATTTCACTTAAGTAGAACTAAATGATATAACCCAAGTGTTTCCATATAAATACCTACACAACACTACATCATTTTTCATCATCTTGTTGTTGCCTCTCTCTCTCCTCATTGTCTCTAAGTCTATGCAACTATCATCTTAGTTCCATGTTTTGAATATTTCATCTCTATTCTCTACAACATCTCTATTATCAAGATTTTATGTTTTTATTTTATTAAAACTTTTAAATTTAAGTATTATTTTTTTTTTTAAATCAGATGCATGTTAAAAGTTCAAAGTTCTTTTTCTCATCAGAGTCATATATGACTCATATCGATATCACGTTGACAAGGGGATTTGAATTTCTCAGTTATAAAAACAGGTAAGGGATGGCGGAAAGAATACTCAGTGTCAACTAATATCCTCTTCATATATAGCCTTTGGGTTTCAATTGGTATTTAAAGAATTCCGAAGCATTTTGAGTATGTCGGGGTATTCGGTGAATCAGGAGCAGATGGAAACAAGGAACAGGTTGGCCCTGAGTTGAAAATATTTGGCCCAATTAGTAGGCCCAATCAATTGGTTGGCCCGGTTTCAAACCGGTAACCAACCAAAATTTATTACGGTAAAAACCAACCGGAGTAGCATTTTACGGTTGCGGTTCCCAAAATTCACACCGGTGAAGTTTCCGGTTGGTTCATAAATTCTGTGTAATGGTCGGTTAAACCAACCATGTATACCCCTAACTTTCACGGTCAAGGAGAATAGAGCTTAACATCCCATTAATTGTGTACCAAACTCCAAGACTCCATACCTCATAAATCAACTTCCCTTTTGTATTAGCCACAGAATATAATCTAGGGCTTTATCATCCGTGTACCCTAAAAATATTTGGTTTTCGTCCAAGTACCCTAACCAAATTTTGTGCGCATCAGTACTCAAACGAAACATTTTGTGTCAACTTAGTACCCTCTGTTAGTTTTCCATCCATTTTGGATGGAAAATGATCATGTGCCTAGCACATGACCCCATTTTTTTTAAAAATACCCAAAGTACCACTTTTATCCTCTTCACCACTTTCTCTCTCATAATTTATTTTTTAAAATCAGTTTTATATTTTATAAAAATTAGATTTTATTTAAAAATCAGTTTATTTTTCAAAATTCATTTTTATTTTACAAATACATTTATTATTTTTTAAAAAAATCAATTTTTAATTATAAAAATCATTTTTATTATTATAAATTCATTTTTTTATTATTATAAATTCAGAATTATTAAGAAAATAAAACTTCTAATTTGTTTTCTTAATAAAATTCATCAATAAATTATTATAAACTCATAAAATCTGGTTTTTTTAATTCTAATCTGTTTTTTTAATAAAAGGGTTAAATACATACTATTTAATTATTTTTATTTTTCAATTTTCAGTAATTAAAAAAATATTTAAAATAAAATTTTTGTATTTAGTTTTAAAATTACATATTTAATATATATTTATATTCATTTTCATTTTCTAATAATTTTTTTAAAAAAATACATAATTATTATATATTACATTTTTATACTTTCAGTAATTAAAGTATATATTGAAAACATAGTTTTAATTTAAAAAATTAGAAGTTGAAATATATATGCAGCAATTGAATGTTCTTCGTCTCTTCATCTATTCCTCAACCTTGAACTTCCGTTCCTTGATGCCAAAGAGGATCCGGTGGACAAGCAGGTGCAATGTGCAGTGGAGAACACGCTGGAATGAGCAAGGCGCGATGGAGAGAGGACTGGTCCGGCCACCAGAGATCTGAAGTACAGCAATTAGGCCTTCGTCTTCTCCGGCGAGCCATTTGTCTTCTCCGGCAGGACCAGCGACAATCACCCAAATCTCCCGCTTGTTGTTGAGAAAGGGTAAAGATGGAGAAGCAATTGTATATTTCTCATTATATCAATAGCATTTTATACATAGAAGTAATAGCTAAATTTAGGAACGTTGTGTGCTCCTATAATAGCTCAACCATGAGTCAAGTGCTCCTTTAATAGCTCAACCATGAGTCAATACAGAGATCATGGGAAGACTAAATCAATGACTAATTATTTTCTATTAACATTCCCCCGCAAACTGAGTGTCTTGCAAGAGAGATTCAGTTTGGCAATTAGTTCTTCAAAACGAGTTCGAGGCAAAGGCTTGGTTAAGACGTCAGCCAATTGGTCACCGGTAGAGACAAAGGATACCCGAAGAGATCCTTGTTGCACTTGCTCACGAACAAAGTGAAAAGCCAAAGCTATGTGTTTCATCCGGGAATGAAAAACAGGGTTTGAGCTTAGACTAGTGGCACCCATGTTGTCACAATACAGAACCGGAATCGAACATTGTTTGTGACCAAGTTCCCTAAAAAGGTTTTGAACCCATAAGACCTCAGCCGTAGTGTCAGCAAGAGCTTTGTATTCAGCTTCAGTAGATGACCACGCAATTGATTTCTGCTTGCGGGAGCTCCAAGAAATCGGTGTTCCACCAAGATATAGTAAGTAACCAGACGTAGACACATAATCGTCCTTATCACCCGCCCAATCAGCATCAGAGAAGGCATGGAGAACCAATGAACTAGAGGTTGTAATGTTGATACCTTTGTCAACCATCCCAGCAAGATAACGTAGGAGGCGCTTTAAGGCAAGCCAATGATCTTCCGATGGCTGATGCATGTATTGGGCCAACTTGTTTACACCAAAAGCAATGTTTGGGCGTGTTAGATTTAAATACTGGAGACTTCCCACTAAGGTCCGGTAATCCGATGGAGAAGATAATGGGTTGCCGCTATTACGCCGGAGCGAGACGGAAGTAGCAATAGGAGTGGAAACCGGTTTAGCATCCAACATGCCTGCCTTTAGAAGCAAGTCCAATAGCATAAAGATGGAGAAGCAATTGTATATTTCTCATTATATCAATAGCATATTATACAGAGAAGTAATAGCTAAATTTAGAAACCTTGTGTGCTCCTATAATAGCTCAACCATGAGTCAAGTGCTCCTATAATAGCTCAACCATGAGTCAATACAGAGATCATGGGAAGACTAAATCAATGACTAATTATTTTCTATTAACAAAGGGTTTCAGAAAATCACCCAGCGAGAACCAAAACTCGCCGGACGCCCTGAGTAACAGATATGTCACCCATATCTCGGCAGCCCCGAGCTCTGTTCCTCAGATCTGGATCAGGTGAGGTGCGACAGTCATGATAAAGAAAGCACATTCAGTAACAAGAACACAATTACTTGCAGAACAACTTGTTCTCTGCTTACTTGCATTGAAAATAAAAACATACTGAGGCCATTTATAGGCTTACAAAAGAAAGGAAATTAAATCCCAAATAAAGTGGAACAACCTAACAAACTTGATACTCTATCTTATCTGAGAGAGATTTATTCAACTAATTAAAGACTTATTCAAGCTAAATATAAGGCAGTCAACATTTCCTCCCTTAAACTGTATTGCAGGTTTGTAGACAGTTTATTGAACTCCCATTCTTCCCCCGAAGTCTTCGAATGCTTCTAACTTCAAGGGCTTCGTCATAACATCTGATAATTTCTCTTGTGAGGGACAATATAGCATCTCTATTGTTCCTTCATTTACCAAATCTCGCAGGAAATGATATCGAACATGTATATGTTTGCTCCTTCCATGCAACACCAAGTTTTTTGATAATTTGATTACCGAATTGTTATCACAGTAGATCTTCATGCCCTCTTCTTGTTTATGACCAATAAATTATAATACTCTCCGCATCCATACTCCTTGACATGCACAATATGCAGCTGCTATAAACTCAGCTTCAGTTGTTGATAGCGTCACAATGGGCTGTTTTTTAGAAGCCCATGCAACTGCACCTCCTCCCAACATAAACACGAAATCTGATGTGCTTTTTCTGTCATTGACATCACCTGCATAATCACTATCGCAGAATCCTGTTACGTCTCCATCTTCTCCCTTTCTATAACGTATTCCGAGCTACGATGTTCCTTTGATATATCTAAGCACTCTTTTTGCAGCTAGCATATGTTGCTCTGTAGGTTTTTCCATGTACCTACTTATCAAATTCACTAAAAACATTAGATCAGGTCTTGTAACTGTTATGTACCTTAGACTTCCAACTAGCTGCTTGAATGTTGTTGGATCTACTGGCACCCCATCTCCTTCCTTTGATAGCTTATGACTAGGCATAATTGGATTCTTCACGGCATTATAATTTGTCATTCCAAATTTCTTCAACACCTCTTTGATATACTTAGTTTGGTAGATAAAAAAACCAAACTGATCTTGAATCACTTCCACACCAAGGATAAATTTCATCCTCCCAAGATTAGTCATTGAAAACTCTTTCATCATTGAACACCTGAATGATTTAAGCATTTCTTCGCAATTACCGGTATAAATCAAGTCATCAACATAAAGACTTACAATGAGTATTTTCTCCGCTTCTCCTTGCTTCACAAATAAGGTATGCTCACAGGGACATTTTTTGAATCCTTCCTTCATAAAGTACTTCTCGATCCTGTTATACCAGGCTCTTGGGGCTTGTTTTAACCCGTAAAGAGCCTTGTGTAACTTGTAGACCTTTGTTTCAGCACCCTTTACCTCGAACCCTTTTGGTTGTTCCACATACACGTCTTCATCCAAATCACCATGTAGAAAAGCACTCTTCATATCAAGTTGAAATATATTCCATTCCCTTTTCGCTACAATTGCTAAGATGAGTCGAATTTTATCCCATCTAGCAACCGGAGCGAAAACTTCTTGGAAATCTATACCCGGTTGTTGCACATATCCCTTCGCGACTAGCCTTGCTTTGTGTTTTTCTACATCTCCTTTTTCATTGAGTTTTGTTTTAAACACCCACTTCACTCCTATCTTCTTTGCCTCATTTGGAAGGTCTGTCAACGTCCACGTTCCATTGCTTTCAATAGCTTGAATTTCATTCTCCATTGCTTCTTGCCATTTCCTTTCTTGCACCGCCTCTTCGAACGATGTTGGATCATTAGTGCTAGAGAACAATATCATATTTTGCTCTAACATGTCTTCTCCTGTAGCAAAATCTCTCATCCAGACAGGTTCTCTTCTGATCCTCCCTGAAGCTCGATTTTCTCTTTCTTCTTGCTCTGATTTTGAGTTATGATCTTCATCTGCTTCAGGTTCTCCTGTAAGAGGGTTCGAGGGCTCACCTTGCTCACCTTGCTCCACATCAGGTTCCTCATGTTGCACACCTGCATCTTCTTGTTGTGATTCGTCATCTTCCTCCCACTCAAGGAATTGTTGTTGATCTACAAGATTTTCAGTGGCTGCCCAATCCCATTCTTCATCTTCAGCGAATTGAACATCTCTGCTTATTACAATCTTTTTCGTGATAGGATTGTAAAGTCTGTATGCCTTAGACTCCCAGCTAACTCCAAGCATGACACACTTCTCGCTCTTCTCGTCCAGCTTTCTTCTATTGTCACAAGAGATCATAACATGTGCGATGCTTCCAAATATTCTTAGATGCTCAATGGATGGTTTGCTTCCACTCCAAGCTTCTTCAGGAGTCATTTTTTTTAACGCTGATGATGGGCACCTGTTCAAAATATAGACAGCATAATTAACAGCTTCAGGCCAAAATCTTTTTGGTACCGATTTTCCAAACAACATGCACCTCGCCATGTTTAGGATGGTGCGATTCTTCCTCTCTACCACGCCATTTTGTTGAGGTGTTCGGGCTGCTGTGAGTTGTCTGTAAATTCCGTTTGAAGTACAGAAATCTTGAAACGGTTTGGAGTTGTATTCTCCTCCCCGATCAGTTGTCAAGCCTGCAATTTTCTCTCCAAACATTTTTTCCACCAGCACTTTGAATTCTCTAAACACGTTCAGCGCACCAGACTTCTCAGATAAAAAATAAGTCCAACACTTCCTACTGTAATCATCAATGAAGTTTAACACATACCTCTTTCCACTATCTGAAGTAGGTGTTATAGGACCACATAAATCACTATGCACCAGTTGGAGCCCTCGAGTTGCTCTCCAACTACTCATGCGTGGGATGCTTTCTCGAACCTGCTTCCCTTTCATGCAAACATCACATACTGAATTTAGTTCAGTCAATTGAGAAGACACACCTGTAACCAATTTTTCTCTGCTGATAGTTTTCGTTCCTGTGGAGCTTAGATGGCCTAGACGTTGATGCCACAACTTCGTGTCCTCGATCGTTGCTTTCAAGCATGCATCCCCAATTTGATTTATTTCTCTTGAACCTTGTTTTATCATTTGCAGCTAACACAACAAACATTCTATTTGATGTCATAATAGAATGCATGATAAGGCCTTTTTCGTGATGATAAACACAACATGTATCTTCTTCTATGACGATGGTGAGATTTTTTTTTTGTAGTTGCCCAACACTTAGAAGATTATTTTTTAAATTTGGTACAAAGTAAACAGATGTGATTACCTGTACCTTTCCATTTATGTGTAATTTGATGTTCCCTCTTCCTTTCACCATCATTCTAGAGTTATCACCAAGTTTCACCGTCTGTCTGAAGCTTTCATCAAAGTCTGTGAACCATTCTCTTACTCCGCACATGTGATTGCTGCATCCTGAGTCAACGAACCATACATGTTCCTTGTCTGAATTGTGTAGAGCAACATGAGCCATCAGCATCATCTCTTCTTCTTCCTCCAATTCAACATAATTTGCACGTCTCTCCCAACTAGGACATCCGTACCTGAAATGTCCAAATTTGTGGCATTTAAAGCATTCAACAGCGGCTTTGTTAAATTCCCGGCCTCCTCGTCCCCTTCCTAGAGGTCCTCTTCCACAACCTGCGTATGCTCCGCGGCCTCCTCCAAATGATTGGTGTTGATTGTCTATTGTTGCTTTTAAAACCTGTTCCTCCACCACATGTTTCTGCATTTTTTGCTCATGCACAAGAAGGGAGCTTTGCAATTCATCAATAGACATTGTTTTCACATCTTTGGATTCCTCAATCGCACATACAACATAAGTAAACTTTTCTGATAGAGTTCTCAGTACCTTTTCTACCACTTTAGAATCTGGCATGTCCTCCCCCAAGTTTCGCATGTCATTAGCCACCAACATCACTCTCCCAAAGTACATAGTGACGTTTTCTCCTTCCTTCATTTCGAGAATTTCGACATCTCTCCTTAACCGCTGCAGTTGAGCACTTTGTGTCACGCCCCAATTTCAGAGAACTGAACTCGGGACGCGAACATTTAAAAACATAAAAACACCTGAACCTGTTTTGAATAAAAGCTTTGACATTTCCATTTACTTCTCAAAATAATAGTATTTACAATACAAAACGTCCCAACAAGTGGACAAGTTACAATATCCGTCACTAGACTCAAAAAAAAAATAAAGACCAGACTCCGCTCCAAGCTCCACAAGCTTCAAGAGCTAACCTAGTCCACCCGGTGAATCAGTACCTGTAGGAAAAGCAGCTAGGGGTGAGCGTTCGCTCACCTCCACGGATAACAGACTGACTTTGGCATAATTAGCAGATAAAGCCAGTAACACCAAGACCAAAACCAACACCAACTCAAGTACTCAAACTTGTAAAGTAAAACCGACACAACCAACAATGACCTTCCCCAAAGACACGAACACGGATCAGGCTAGCCAAAGAATGCTCAGAACCTGCCGAGCCTCGTACACGGATCAGGCCAGCCGAAGAATGCTCGTAACCTGCCGGGACCCGGTCACGAATCAGGCTAGCCGAAGAATGCTCATAACCTTTCGGGATCCGGACACGGAACAGGCTAGCCGAAGAATGCTCAGAACCTGTCGAGGCTCGAGTTTGGTCAGGCCAGCCCAAGAATGCTCGTAACCTGCCAAAATCCACACCACTCCCCGACACACAGTCGGTTCGGGCAAACACAACCACGAACACAAGCAAGTTCAACAAACAAGCACTCAAGGCCACTCAAGACACCTCAACAGTCAAGACTCGGGTTCAACAACCCCACGGGCCATCATGGCCTTCAAAGACACAACCACTTAACTCACGGGCTCAACAACCCCAAGGCGCCAAAAATAACACACGGGCTCTCATGGCCACCCAAACTCAACAATAAATACACGGGCTCTCATGGCCACCCAAACACCAATTCAAATAACACGGGCTCTCATGGCCACCCAAGATAGAAATTAAACAGTCAACCTCCGGGCATGGTCATATGCCTCCAGTAATTCTAATATCGCTAAGTTCTCTGTTCCTACGACACTACTAAGTGTCACATGCTCTTCTAATATTTAAATAAACCTAAACAACCCACGACACTGTTGGGTCTCGAGGTAGGGTTGGAGATGAACCAACTCGCGGCGGAAAATCAATGAAAACCAAGAGACAATTAAAACCATGAAACAACTAACAAAGAATGGATTAACAAGAGAAAAATTCAGCACTAGTTCTTACCAAAACAAGAACACCGGTTAACGAATGATTGGCTTGAGTCTCCAAGACGCCTACGTATCCACATGGGAATCAAAGCCACGTAGTTCTTCTCTTTGAGGACTCAAGAACACAAACATGGAGGTGGAAACTAGCCAAACCCGAAATGGCCATGGAAGAGGGAGAGAAAATGTGTTTCCTATTCTTGTCTTGTGTTTGTTATGTTGAAAAAAGATGACTTAAACATAACAAAACTCATACTTGTCCAACTAAAGGCATGGGACAAGTATGGTGTCAAGTAAGGTGTAAATAGGACAAAGTATGGCAAGACAAGATTGGGTTAGGTGGTGAATCACCAACACCTTAATCCTTGTCTTGCTTACTTAGTACTAATTAATCAAGACTTGATTAATTAGTTCTATGGGCCTTGGTTGCATGGGCCTTTCATGGGCCTCTTGGAACATGGCCCGTGGCCATTTCTAACGAGGTCCCGTGATTCGCTCATCGCCTCCAAGCCTTCCATACCGGAAATGTCCAACATTATCCGACGCGATCAATCCCAAGACTCCAAGCCTTGTCTCGACCCGTAAAGTCCTATTCACGTACGGGCACATGACCCAAAACCCAGTTTTGGTCATGTCCCGAGACAACTCCCTTTTGGCCATTCTCCATAAATGTGTCAATGAGTTTCATCCTCCGGTGTGACCCTTAGGTTTATGCATGTCAATAGATCAACGTAAAATCCCATTTTACTTGATCCTATTTAAGTGGCAACTAACGAGACTTTAGTATTGCCTGACACTACATAACGAATCGACCCTGTCGATTCTAACCTTTCCGTCGTCCCTGTCATTATCCTTTTATCTCCGATATCCTGATTGAGATAAGGCATAGAGCCGTCATCCTTATTATTCTCAATCACCGTTCCTTGATATGTGAGATGACTGAAGATATGATACCCAGTATCATGTGCATGGCCATGCTATTCTTTCAGTCACTCTCGATCAAGCGGCCGAGAACCGATATCTTTCCCATACCTCAGTATGAGGGATAAATCCCTTAGCCGCCTTTCGTGTCACTCATGTAGCCCGTCCCCAAGCCAATCCTGGCCGTTATGGAAGCCCTGTTACGGACAACGTTAGGCTCAGGTCAAACTCAGTTGTTGACTACATAGCGATCACAAAGACTCCTTGGTCTAAGGATACATGACAAGCTACAACACTGAATATGTTCATGACTTAATCTATGGCACATATTCAGGGTGGGTCGTCCAATATCATGTCCCACATGATATCTATGATCAGACTCCGGAATCCCATTCCAATGACTAACAGAACGTAAGCCATAAAGAGCCATCTTTCATACTAGTCGCTTCTAGTGAAGCTTTGTTGACTAGGGACCCATCGAGTGTGATCTATCTCGATCTATGGTTCTATTCGCATGGTGGGCATAGATCAGAGCACACATCGATATATTACTCCAACACATAAGTAATATAAAGCCGCTTTAATTTTATTGCTAACGATGATATATACATTTGGACATTTAGGATTGAACTACGGGCACTAAGACTAACAATCTCCCACTTGCCCTAGTTCCAATCTAAACTCCAATATGTCCCCATCGACTTTACATGTCTAACATGTTCAGGCAGTGACACTGCCTTAGTCAAAGGGTTGGCTATGTTATCATCTGTTGCAATATCGGTTATCTTCACTTCACCTCAGTTCAGTATTTATCTGATGAGGTGGATACGCCGCAGTACATGTTTGGATTTGTTATGCGATCTAGGCTTTTAGCTTGCGCAATGGCCCTTGTGTTGTCGCAAAATGGATTCACCGGACTGGATGGGTTTTTAATTACACCCAGCCCTGCCATGAATTTCCAAACCCACATAGCCTCCTTAGCTGCCTCTGCAGCATCCATGTACTTGGCCTCTGTCGTAGATTCGGCAATGGTATCTTGCTTTACTCTTTCCCAGCTAAAGCTCTGCCATTCAGCGTAAACACATATCCTGATTGACTTCTAAAGTCATCTGGATTTGTCTTGGAAAACTAGCGTCTACTCATCCTTCGACGACTAGTTCAGCATCATCTTTCCCCCGGGTTAGAATGATGTCTACTGGTACAACATAAGGCTTACGAGACGTCTGGTCTCATACATGTCATGGCATATATGATCGATCCTGCCCCCAGGCGCATAGGATTCTCATCATCCTTTTCAGCTCATCAGGTGTCGTAGGACACTGAGTCTTGCTGAGATGAATGCCATGACTAGTGGGTAAGAGTCCTTTCTTTGAATCGAGCATTAAGAACCTACTCAATGCCTTGTTCACATAGGTTCCCTGACTTAATTCCAAGACCCTCTTGGTGCGATCTCTACATATCTTAATCCTTAAGATATGAGAAGCATCGCCTAAGTCCTTTATTGAAAAACACTTCCTCAACCAAGCTTTAGTCTCGTGCAAGGTTGGGATGTCGTTTTCAATGAGAACCAGAAAGGTAATATTGCTCCCACTAGCCTTCTTATAAACGCAAGATTCATCCTCGTTCTTGATTAAGCCAAATCCAATTACAGCTTCATCAAAACGAAGGATCCAACTCCGAGAAGTTCGTTTCAATCCATAAATGGATTTCAACAACTTATAAATCTTTCCTTTATTCTTCGGATCGTCAAAACCTTTGGGCCGAGACATACAAACGTACTCAGTCAAATTTCCATTTAGGAAAGCGGTTTTGACATCCACTTGCCATATCTCGTAATTATGATACGCAGTTATGTCAAGAAGAATTTGGATCGATTTTGACCATAGCCACTAAGGAGAAGGTTTCCTCATAGTCAATCCATTGGATCTGCCTATAACCTTTCGCCACCAGTTGAGCTTTGTAGGTCAGAGGGTTGCCGTCCATGTCCATCTTCACCTTGAAGATCCATTTGCATCCTATGGTCCTCACACCATTGATGGGATCAACCGGTTCCCAGACTCGGTTGTCCGACATGGATTGCATTTCCTCCCTCATGGCTCCCAGCCATAACTCGGAGTTGGGCCCATCCACGACTTCCTGAAAGGTGGCTGGATCATCGTGATCCACCATGACTTCATTGTCACCTCCGGATACCATATCTTGGAGGTGGAAGATTGATCCTTTCAAATCGCCTTGGACCTTCCGGAATTGTAACAGGAATTGGTTCTTACTCTACGACAATCTCTGGCTCCTTTCTACTGGGTTGCCAATTGGTTTAGACAGATCTGTACCATCCTGAATTTCTTCGAGATGCACAGTCCTCCCAATGACGTCTTTGGAAACAAAACTTCTTTTCCATAAAGACCCCCACCCCAAGCGACGAACACCATGTTCTCACTGGGATTGTAGAAATAGTATCCCCTTGTTGCTTTGGGATACCACACGAAGGTGCATATCTCAGATCTTGGTTCGAGCTTAGTCGAAACCAAATGTTTCACATAAGCCTCGCAACCACAAATCTTTAGGAAGGACAAAGCGGGCATCATCCCGTACCATTTTTAAAATGGTGTCCCTTCCACACCATTCGTCGAAGCCCGATTCACTATGAATGCGGTCGTCTCTAGAGCAAAACCCCTAAAAGAGATTGGGAGATCAGTCCAACTAATCATGGAACAGACCATTGTCTAACAATGTCCGATTTCTCCGTTTGGCTACACCTTTCAACTACAGTGACCTAGGAGGAGTCCATTCCAAAAGGATCCCATTCTCTTTTAGATGATCTAATAACTCTGTGGTCAAGTATTTTCCACCTCGATTCAATCGAAGTGCCTTAATACCTTTGTCGAGCTGGTTTTCTACTATAGTCTTAAACTCTTGGAATTTATCAAAAGCTTCAGACTTATGTCTCACCGAATAGACATAACCATATTTACTGTAATCATCAGTAAATGTGATAAAGTAGCTAAAACCCCTCCTGGCAAGTGAACTTATTGGTCTACACACATTCGAGTGTATCAGCCCCAATAATTCACCCGCCCTTTCATCGCGATCGATAAAGGGCACTTTAGTCATTTTGCCCATCAAACAAACCTTGCACCTATCGATCGAATGGAATTCGAATGAACCTGAAAGCCCGCACTTCTGAAGTGCTGATAGGCGCTTCTTGTTTATGCGACCCAAATGACAGTGCCATAACAGAGTTAGGTTTAAATCGTTGGATTTAAACCTCTTGGTATTAACGGAATATATAGAACTTGAGGCATTGTTACCCATATCTAATATGTACAATCCTCCAACCATGTCAGTACTGGTATAAAACATATCATTGCATAGAACATTGAAAACTCCATTTCCAATATTAACATTATATCCTTCCTTGTCAAACACGGATACAGATATAATATTCCTACTAAAAGTAGGTATGCAATATACATTATACAATACTAAGACAAGACCTCTTGGCAAAGCAAGACTCATGGATCCTACAGCAGTTGCCACAACTCTGAGGTCCATTTCGTGCTTTCCAAATCTCTCCTACTTTCAGCCACCATATATTAGTGCATGTGTAAGATTCAGTCATGGTATCTAATACCCATGAATCTTTGGAAGTAGAGAGATGTAGCTCTATAGAGTTAATACCGAATGAAGGCACGATCCCACCGCCCTTCCTTAGATCATCCAGGTTTCCTGATGAAGGCGCAGTCCTACTGCCCTTCTTCAGATCATCCAGGCTATTTGATGAAGGCGCAGTCCCACTGCCCTTCTTCAGATCAGCCGTGAACTTCCTGTAATCCCGGTTCCAATGACCAGGCTGTTGGCAGTAGAAGCAGACATTCTCAGGTGTCTCATCTTTCCTGCCAAGTGCGCATGGGCCCAGCCCTTGCCACTTCCAATTCCCTTGTTGACCATCAGAATATCCTTGGATCCCAGATCCCTGAGATATTCTTCTCAGCAGCTAATGACACTTCATGTAACTCTGATATGGTCTTAGAGACAGCCTTGTCAAGGACATATTCTTTGCGTTCAGACTTGAGGACTATCCTCAAAATTCTGTACCAGTCCAAATAGTTTGTCCCATTTAGCTTGACCCTGTCAAGAATGGTTTTTAATGACAAACTATTAATGTTCGCTGAATTTGCCATTTGATCTACAACAGATAAAATTCAATCAGTAAACTGAATAAATTTTATGAAGATCAAGCTTAAACACCAACAATCAATTCTAAACCTTTAGAATCTGAAACCAAGATCCTTGATTCACTCGATTAAGCTGAACTAATGCTCACCACTTAATCGAGCTATGTAGGTAGGACTCCATCCAATCACATCCAATGTGACTCTTGGCTAGGGTATGTACTTATGTACACGACTTACCCTATCTGTTACCCTAGCTCAACCTCAGGCCGAGAATCGTAGTCGGGTCCACCAATTTTCAACTATGGCTCGTCACTACGTAGGTGCTCCGCTAATGCGCACGACACCCACATATGTCGTCCAAACCTACTACCCCGCTTCCCCATGGATGCTCCGCTAATGCGCACGACACCCATAGGACGGGGAGGTAGTAAGGTGTTGATGATTGGGAGGTATCGGACATGACCCGCTTTTACTTGTCCAGTTGTGTTCAAAACTTTGGCACATCCTAGATGCGATGAGCACATCAACTACATTCCAAATGCAATGATGCCTCAAATTACATCCAATGTAATTCTTCCTTTGAACCCGTCAACTACATCCAATGCAATGACGGTTCTAAGGGTTCACACACAAGGATTAAAATTCCAATTTTATCTTTGCATGTGAGGTGATATGCTCGGTAAATAAAGTTAAGCATGCAATTCTAAAACACATAGAATTAATCATGCATAAACTAAACCAAGCATAAAGCGATAAATGTGCACATAATAGCCCCCTAAACTAACTCCCACTAGCTTCTTGAGCTCCACCGACTCCAAGCCGATGCCAACACCCGAAAAGCCACCAAATGACCTTTTCGCCCTTTCTTCGTCTTGAGTAAAATATTACAATTTAATACACGACTCGCAGGTCGGGAATAAATAAATATTACAAACAAGTGGTTCGACGACCACACCTTGAAAGAATAATTACACGCTAACACTAACGGCTCGCAGGCCGTGAAAAGCGATAAATAATTAAATTGAGCTCGGGGCTATTATGTACACCATGCCAACATCACATCACACATCGTGTTATCAAACAAGCATGTTATCAAACATCATGTGATTTTCCGGTTTTAATTAATAGCCAAGTTTCGAAATTTTTTTGATGCTCGGTTTATCGAAACCGTTCAAAAATGAAACTTTTGAACATTTGATCTTCGAGTTCGTCATGACGGTTCCAAACTCGTCATAACTAACAAAACGGTTTAGCCTTGGCATATCAACCATCCAATGGTCATGCTTGGCCTAGCTCCGTCCAACGGTGCCCCGTTCGGTCCCGGTTTCGGCTCCCCGAGAGTCCCGCTCCCGAGACCCGAAAAATCAAATTTTTTTCAAAATTTCCAGATCTGAAATAATTTTCAAAAATTCATTTTACATGCATTAAATCCATGAACAAGAATTTAAAACATGTTATCAAACAATTTAGCAAAACAACATGCCAAAAACGAAACTTTCAAGCAAAACCGAAACTATGAACACCGTCTTGTGAATCCCGAAGGTAGCACGGCTCTGATACCACTGTTGGGTCTCGAGGTAGGGTTGGAGATGAACCAACTCGCGGCGGAAAATCAATGAAAACCAAGAGACAATTAAAACCATGAAACAACTAACAAAGAATGGATTAACAAGAGAAAAATTCAGCACTAGTTCTTACCAAAACAAGAACACCGGTTAACGAATGATTGGCTTGAGTCTCCAAGACGCCTACGTATCCACATGGGAATCAAAGCCACGTAGTTCTTCTCTTTGAGGACTCAAGAACACAAACATGGAGGTGGAAACTAGCCAAACCCGAAATGGCCATGGAAGAGGGAGAGAAAATGTGTTAATGAGTTTCATCCTCCGGTGTGACCCTTAGGTTTATGCATGTCAATAGATCAACGTAAAATCCCATTTTACTTGATCCTATTTAAGTGGCAACTAACGAGACTTTAGTATTGCCTGACACTACATAACGAATCGACCCTGTCGATTCTAACCTTTCCGTCGTCCCTGTCATTATCCTTTTATCTCCGATATCCTGATTGAGATAAGGCATAGAGCCGTCATCCTTATTATTCTCAATCACCGTTCCTTGATATGTGAGATGACTGAAGATATGATACCCAGTATCATGTGCATGGCCATGCTATTCTTTCAGTCACTCTCGATCAAGCGGCCGAGAACCGATATCTTTCCCATACCTCAGTATGAGGGATAAATCCCTTAGCCGCCTTTCGTGTCACTCATGTAGCCCGTCCCCAAGCCAATCCTGGCCGTTATGGAAGCCCTGTTACGGACAACGTTAGGCTCAGGTCAAACTCAGTTGTTGACTACATAGCGATCACAAAGACTCCTTGGTCTAAGGATACATGACAAGCTACAACACTGAATATGTTCATGACTTAATCTATGGCACATATTCAGGGTGGGTCGTCCAATATCATGTCCCACATGATATCTATGATCAGACTCCGGAATCCCATTCCAATGACTAACAGAACGTAAGCCATAAAGAGCCATCTTTCATACTAGTCGCTTCTAGTGAAGCTTTGTTGACTAGGGACCCATCGAGTGTGATCTATCTCGATCTATGGTTCTATTCGCATGGTGGGCATAGATCAGAGCACACATCGATATATTACTCCAACACATAAGTAATATAAAGCCGCTTTAATTTTATTGCTAACGATGATATATACATTTGGACATTTAGGATTGAACTACGGGCACTAAGACTAACAGACACCCCGGTGTCACATGCAATTCTACTATTAACTTTCCCTAATCAGGGCCGAGATCCGGCTACTTTTCCCTACCTCGTAAACAACTCCAAAAGCGCTCCACTAAAACCCGAGATGATCCAGTCACTCGCCGAGCTTCCCTTTGCCTCGGTCCGCAGCACGATCTAAAAGAACACAAATTCAAAGTACTTTTAAACTAGTACGAATAAACCGAAAATTAATAAACTTAACGCCCAAACGTAACCCCGACAATGTCGACCACTCCCAAACTTCCCAATTACTCGACATTGTCGATGGAGGACCCGCAAAGGCCCGATTCGCTCGACATGGCGAATCTGCCCGGGTTTTGTAAATCGTTTTCCGAGGCTCCCCTTCGATCGAAGCCGGACTCTAAATTTAACACGAAGCCACCAATTAATAACGTTTCCGCCGTTAAATTAAAGGTTGCGATTAGTCCAGTTTAAAACCGACAGTTGTCCTTTAAACTCGAGCGGGATAAAAGTGGGGTTACGACGGATCGGGTTCGAGCACCTGCGCACCGAACTCAGATTTGATCTAAACCCAGTTAAAACCATTTTTAACTTACAACCGTCTTTGAAACTCCTTTTCTTTAATTAATTCCGACTTTGATTTTAAAACAAAACGATTTCCTTCTGCTCGTTTCCAAACTCGAGATTTTGGTCCACAACCCTTCTAAAGCCGATCTGATTTCGTTTCCCTTTTCGATTTAACTTAACTCAAGTTTAATCTTAACAACCGACTTTCGTTTTAGAGCCCGTTTAACTTAACCCGATCTAGTTTTATCAAGAACAATTTTTACGTCCGAAAAATAAAGATCTAACTTTTATTCTAAATCTGATTTTCATTTTAACACTCAGCTTAAACCCTTTTTTTTCCACACTTAAACAGATCTGAATTTTTGGTTTGAACATATTAACAACACCCTTAAACTCTTTAATCTTCTATACATTTCAGATTTACACCAAATCCCACTATTCCTTTAAACAAACCGAAATCACGTTTTTTGTTCTGTTCCTTTCCATTTCCAAAGTTCCATTCCGTCCCAACCAGATCCAGAACAGAGCGTCCTATCACCGACCGGATCTGAACGAACTCGGGAAAGGGAAAATAAAAGAAGACAGACGAGATCGGATTTGGTCCGGCCGACCACCGGCGACGCCGTTATTGGCCGAGGTTCCACGGGCCGAGAACTCACCGTAAAGGAACGGTGGCAGCGGTGGAGAGCGGCGGTGGCTCCGGAGCCTTACACGACCGGAGAGCTCGGGGCTACGGCGTGGTTCTGGCGAGACGGCTACGAGGGAGGAAGAGCCCGGTGCCGGCGTCTTTAAGGCCGGACGGACGAGGTCGCTTTCTGGAATAGAGCCGGGAAGCTCAGCTCTGGGCGGAGGCGCTCGAGAAGGTGAGAGGGAAGGGAGGTCGGAGACGGTGACGGCGTGTGCTGGCCGGAGGGGCGACGGGTCGATGGAGAAGAAGAGAAGTCGAGACTGGGGAGAGAGAACGGGATCGAGAGGGGAGAAGGGTTCGGCTGCGTTGTGAGGGAAAATAGGGTTTCAGAGAGGAGAGGAGGGGAGGGGTTAAATACCCATGCCTGACCCGATTGGGCCTCAGGTGGCTCGGGCCCAAGGATGGCTGGGCTGGGCTGGGCCTGCGCGCCTGACCTGGTCCAGACCTGTTTTTTTTTTACTTGTTTCAAAAACCTACCCTAAGGTTTTCGGATTGTAATTTAATACCCTTTTAAAAGCGAAGCGGGTTTTACACTTTGTACTCGTTCATTTCCCTGGTACTTCCTCTTCATTGAGTCCCAAATCTCCTTGGCACTTCTTTTGTTAAGAATTGTTTTCAAAACATTTTTATCAATGGAAGCAAAGAGATAGTTTTTAACCTTCAAATCCTTGAGTCGTAGATCTGCTAGCTCCGTTCGTTGTACTCCAGTAAGAACAACTCCCCTTTCTGGTTCTGTGAAACCAGGTTCAATCAAATTCCACCACTCCTTGGATCGCAACAAATTTTCCATCAGCATTGCACAGTGTTCATAGTCGCCATCAAACTTAGGAATACTTAGCAATGAATCTCTCTCAGCCATTACTCACAGCTTCCTCACTTTCTCTCAGCTCTGATACCAAATGATAAAAGAAAGCACATTCAATAACAAGAACACAATTACTTGCAGAACAACTTGTTCTCTGCTCACTTGCATTGAAAATAAAAACATACTGAGGCCATTTATAGGCTTACAAAAGAAAGGAAATTAAATCCCAAATAAAGTGGAACAACCTAAAAAACTTGATACTCTATCTTATCTGAGAGAGATTTATTCAACTAATTAAAGACTTATTCAAGCTAAATATAAGGCAGTCAACATTTCCTCCCTTAAACTGTATTGCAGGTTTGCAGACAGTTTACTAAACTCCCATTCTTCCCCTGAAGTCTTCGAATGCTTCTAACTTCAAGGGCTTCGTCATAACATCTGATAATTTCTCTTGTGAGGGACAATATAGCATCTCTATTGTTCCTTCATTTACCAAATCTCGCAGGAAATGATATTGAACATGTATATGTTTGCTCCTTCCATGCAACACCAAGTTTTTTGATAATTTGATTGCCGAATTGTTATCACAGTAGATCTTCATGCCCTCTTCTTGTTTATGACCAATGAATTCTAATACTCTCCGCATCCATACTCCTTGACATGCACAATATGCAGCTGCTATAAACTCAGCTTCAGTTGTTGATAGCGTCACAATGGGCTGTTTTTTAGAAGCCCATGCAACTGCACCTCCTCCCAACATAAACACGAAACCTGATGTGCTTTTTCTGTCATTGACATCACCTGCATAATCACTATCGCAGAATCCTGTTACGTCTCCATCTTCTCCCTTTCTATAACGTATTCCGAGCTCTGATGTTCCTTTGATATATCTAAGCACTCTTTTTGCAGCTAGCATATGTTGCTCTGTAGGTTTTTCCATGTACCTACTTATCAAATTCACTGAAAACATTAGATCAGGTCTTGTAACTGTTATGTACCTTAGACTTCCAACTAGCTGCTTGAATGTTGTTGGATCTACTGGCACCCCATCTCCTTCCTTTGATAGCTTATGACTAGGCATAATTGGATTCTTCACGGCATTATAATTTGTCATTCCAAATTTCTTCAACACCTCTTTGATATACTTAGTTTGGTAGATAAAAAAACCAAACTGATCTTGAATCACTTCCACACCAAGGAAGAATTTCATCCTCCCAAGATTAGTCATTGAAAACTCTTTCATCATTGAACACCTGAATGATTTAAGCATTTCTTCGCAATTACCGGTATAAATCAAGTCATCAACATAAAGACTTACAATGAGTATTTTCTCCGCTTCTCCTTGCTTCACAAATAAGGTATGCTCACAGGGACATTTTTTGAATCCTTCCTTCATAAAGTACTTCTCGATCATGTTATACCAGGCTCTTGGGGCTTGTTTTAACGCGTAAGGAGCCTTGTGTAACTTGTAGACCTTTGTTTCAGCACCCTTTACCTCGAACCATTTTGGTTGTTCCACATACACGTCTTCATCCAAATCCCCAAGTAGAAAAGCACTCTTCACATCCCCAAACCCTCTTCTAGCCGAGATTTGTAGACTTTATCCCAAGAGACCTTATTCATGACTCTCCCCGATCTCTTCCACCCCATATGAATTGTCTTTGGATTTTTTTTTCTAGTTCAAGGATAACACAGTTTGGTGCTTGGAACAAAGACATAAAAAAGGGAGGCTATAGCATAGTGGACCAAAACAAGTTGATCTGCCATGTTTAAATTCTTGAATGACCGTAGAAAAGTTGAAGATTTAAATTTATGAACTACAGGTCTCCAATTATCTAATTTGGACTTCTTTACCATTTGAATAACCTCGTAAACTATCAATACACCATCAACGAGCCGACGACCAACAACGAATCCACTATGGATGTCACTAATTAACTCAAGCAAGAATTTTGGCCCAAATACTATAAGGAGGGGCTATCAAGCCTACCGACCGAAGTTTATTCTAGGTTTCAGGATTTACGTCTGCGGGAATCAACATTAAGAAGGTTGTGTTCAATCCTTTAACAATAGATCCCGTTGAATGAAATTCAAATAAGAAATTAAATACATCATGCTCCAAAATCTCCCAACATTCCTTATAGAATTGTAAGGAAAAGTCGTCTGAGCCTGAAGATTTGGATCCACCATAATTCTTAACAGCCTTCTGAATCTCCAATAACGGTAATCATTGGTGTACGAGATCCGGTTAAAGCTTTCAAGACAAGAGCAATAAATGCTAAACTCCAGAGGCGCCCTAAAATACAGTGGCGGCATCGTAAAAGATGGTTAAGGTTGAGAGTTCTCAAACCCTAACAGAAACCCAAAAAATAATTGTTAGCTAACGCGTTTAAACGAAACTAGTCGTTTTTGTTTTTATTTATTAATAATGAGTTGACTATTTGTTAACATGATATATATTATAGGAGGAGATTAATTTATGTATAAGTAAAAAAGATTAGCTTATCATTTGACAATTATTGCCTTAAAAGCTTATAATATGATATTCCCAATCACATGTTGCCCCCCGCCCCTCTCTCTCTCCCTTATTTATACAACTCCCAGTCCCAGCCCTCCTCACAACTTGTCATCACACCACAAATACAAAGATTCTAGTTTGTTTGAAAGGTGAAAATGATGAAGAGAGGTGGGAGGCCAAGCCCAGGCATGTTCCAGCCAGTGGACCAAGAAAACTTCTTCAACCGGCGCTGCATTTGGGTGAACGGTCCCGTCATCGTGGGCGCGGGTCCGTCGGGGCTGGCGGTGGCCGCGGGGCTGAAGCGCGAAGGCGTGCCGTTCATCATCCTGGAGCGAGCCAACTGCATCGCGTCTCTGTGGCAGAACCGAACCTACAACCGGCTGAAGCTCCACCTCCCGAAGCAGTTCTGCCAGCTGCCCAACTTCCCCTTCCCGGACCACTTCCCGGAGTACCCTTCCAAGTTCCAGTTCATCACCTACCTTGACTCCTACGCCAAGCACTTCGGCATCGCCCCACACTTCAACGAGACCGTCCAGTCCGCCAAGTACGACGACACCTTCGGCCTGTGGCGGGTCAAGACCATCTCCACCACCGCCTCTTTCGCCACCGAGGTCGAGTACATCTGCCGCTGGCTCGTCGTCGCCACCGGGGAGAACTCCGAGAAGGTCGTGCCGGAAATCGAAGGACTCGACAAGTTCGCCGGCCACGTCGTCCACGCTTGCGATTACAAATCCGGCCTCGAGTACAGCGGTCAGCGCGTGCTCGTCGTTGGCTGCGGGAATTCCGGGATGGAGGTCTCTCTCGATCTCTGCAACCACAATGCCAGTCCATCAATGGTCGCTAGAAGCTCGGTAATTAACTAAATTGTTTCATTTGATTCATGATCCAAAAACCTAGATTGATTTTTAATAATTTGTATAAAAAAAAGTAAATTATAAATTCCTGTTTTAAATTTATAGCGTTTAATCGATACATAGTCTAAAGATTTTTTTTAATTGATACCTACTCAGATATTTAGTTATATAACAAATAGTTCAAGTTGTCAGCTAAAATAACAAAAATACCCTCAGTGATTTTTTAAATATTTTCTTAAATAAAATTAAAGTGATTTTTTAAACTAAAATTGAAGTGATTTAATAAGTAAATATATATATATATATATATATCAAAAGTGATTTTTTAAATAATTTTCAAAAATAATTAGTGAAATGTAGTTGAAGATATTTTCGTCATTTTAGCTGGCGGATTGACTATTTGTTATATAATTAAAAAAAACTAAACATCTTAGTATGTATAGTTAAAAAAAACTTTAAAATAGATATCAATTAAACGCTATAAATTTGGAGTATGTATTTGTATTTACTTTTGCATCTGAAAGTTATTTTATATTAATTTTGGTGACCCTGTATAATGCAGGTTCACGTGTTGCCGAGAGAAATATTTGGGAAATCAACGTTCGAGTTGGCGATCCTGATGATGAGTTGGTTTCCACTTTGGATCGTGGACAAGATACTACTGATTCTAGCGTGGCTGATCGTGGGGAATCTGGAGAGGTACGGTCTGAAGAAGCCGGCGACGGGGCCGATGGTGCTGAAACACACGGTTGGGAAGACACCGGTGCTGGACATCGGAGCTCTGCAGAGGATCCGATCCGGAGACATCAAGGTGGTGCCGGGAATCAAGAGGTTCCGCCCGGGGAAGGTCGAGCTCGTCGACGGCCGAGATCTCGAGATCGATTCAGTTGTCCTTGCAACCGGGTATCGCAGCAATGTCCCTTCATGGCTCAAGGTCACCCGACAACTATACATTTTTATTATTAACTTATTCTATTTCTGGATCATACATGTGACAGTTGTGGAAGTTTAGATTCCATTCTCCTTCCTTAAGCTTCGCGTATATAAAGTAATGTTTTATTTGTGGACTAAAGTAATAATGTTTGGCACACAGGAAAGTGATATCCTAACCCAAGACGGGACTCCGAAGAACCCGTTCCCAAACGGGTGGAAGTCACGATCTGGACTATACGCAGTTGGGTTCACAAGGAGAGGACTGGCCGGTGCATCCCTCGATGCTATGAGCGTGGCCTATGACATTGCCCAGAACTGGAAAGACGAAACCAAGCAGCAAAAGAAATCCGTCGCCGCTCGCCACCACCGAAGATGCATTTCACACTTCTGAACAAAATTCAATCATGAACTCAACATTGATTCCAATTTATTTTCCACTTTCATTGATATTATTATTCACAAGACAATAAATAGTATTAGGAAATGCATAGCCCTCTCCGTATAAACAAATACCAAATGCCTCTTGAAAATAAGCGGGTGTTTTTTCATGTACAAAAGGGAGATGAGGCTTATTGTTTTTTAAAAGGAATTTTGTATTTTTATTTGTTTATTATAAAGTTTACTTAATTCAAAGTCAATTCGCAACATATGTATCGGCATGTTAGAGTTCTATTATCACGTGCAAGTTGAATGATTATGTGGGAATGTATATATTCTATATACCGACTAGCGCATACACATAGAGAGAGAGAGGAGGACAGGAGCACGAAACATGGGGATCGGAATTCGGGGTGCACTCAGTATGCGCCGCCTGGTGCACGGAGTATGGGGTAGGAGCAGTTGCCTCGCGGGGGGGAAGGAGACGACGTCGGAGGGGGTGGCCGGGGACGATGCTTTGAACAGCTCCAGAATTTTTTTTTAATAAAATTAATTTTTTGAAAAAATAAAAATGATTTTTGATATATAAAACTGTTTTTAATAAAAATTATTTTTTATTAAAAAAAAACTTATTTTTATGTATATTTAAAATTAAAATCTGATTTTTTGAAAATAAAAATTGAATTTATAAAAAAAAACAGATTTTATTTTAAAATTAGTTAAATTTTCAGTTTAACACCCTAACAATGAAGGGTATTATTGTCATTTCACTTATTTTCAAATTCTGAGCCAATGGCATGAGATGAAAATTTGAGTAATAGTTAGGGGTATTTTGGACATTTTACCCGGCTGGTATGAAAGTGAAATTAAAAGTTTGGTTAGGGTATGAAACTGATACAAATTTATGACAGGGTATCAAACTGAAACTAAATGTTTGCCAGGGTGGTAAAATGAAATTTTCCCTTTTTTAAATAAAAATGAAGTCATTTAATAAGTAAATATATACATATAACTAAAATAATTTTTTAAACATAATTATTGAAGTATAGTTGAGGGTATTTTCGTCATTTTAACTGACGGATGGGTTTTGAGTTACAACTCGTAACTTCAGGGTATGCATCAGTTAACTTTAAACTTCAGGGTAATCATCGGTTAAACGTGACAACTTCAGTGATTGCATTTGTAGTTTACCCTTAATTTAAAAAATCAATTTTTAATTTTAAATATCAGTTTCTATAACAAACAACGACGACGAGTTGTAATGAAATTTCAAGTTTCATTATTCATTTTAGTTAGGGAAAATTTCATTTAACACCCTGCCAAACATTTATTTTCATTTTGATACCCTAGCATAAATTTTTATCACTTTCATACTCTAACTAAACATTTAATTTCACTTTCATACCCAGCCCTCAGATTTTGTTAACTTTCCATACAAGATAGGTAAAATGTCCATAATACCCCTAACTATTACTCAAATTTTCAAACTCATGCCATTGGTTCAGAATTTGAAAATAAGTGAAATGACAATAATACCCTTCATTGTTACGGTGTTAAACTAAAAAATATCCTTCAGAGATTATAAATTTTATTTTTTATTTTTAAAAATACAGTTTTTTTGAAAATTCAGTTTTATTTATAAAAAATAGATTTTATTTCAAAAAATATTTAAAAAAATCAGTTTTTGTATATTTTAAAATTCATATTTTTATACAATCCAAAAAAATCAGTTTTGTTTCAAAAAATATTATATTTTTATATAATTAAAAAAATCAGATATATTCATTTTTAATTCTTTTTCATTATTTTTTACCTTTTTTATTAACTCATATTTTATTAAATTCTGTTTTTTTTTTCAATTTACTCCCGAATTTACTAATCTTACCTATTACCCTAATCTCTTACAATCCTATACCCAGCGCCTCCATTCATCTTCTTCATCTCTCTCTCCTCCTCCTCCTCCATTCCCATGTCTCCAATTCTCTCCACACTCTTCCAAGATCAGAGCCATTATCAACTTGTTAATCTTCTACAGCTTTCTCGAGACATTATATTTTCTAGGTGTTGGTGGAGATCTAATTTTTTCTTCTTCTGGGTAATTGCAGGCTAGTTTGAGAAGAGTTGGATTCAATTTTTTATGTACCAGTTGTAGATCTTGAGGTCAGGTAAAAATGGCCATAATCTTCGTTTTCCATCTCTTTTATTCCGCTCCTTCTGAGTTGATTTAGATGGCCAAGCAAGTATCTTCACAACATCACCTTACCCAGAACTTAAATTCCGATTTTTTCTGGTGTATTGTGGACAGAACTCGAATGGGTTCTGCATAGTTGTAGGTAAGATTCAAATGGGTTTCTGAAAAATCCACGCTTTTATCGATTCTCTCTCAGGTTTAGGTCAGATATGGAGAAAGACGATGAGAATCAGAGAGCTAATAGAGTTGCAGAGCATGAATTGGAAGGGTGTGGAGAGAATGAGAGACATGGGAATGGAGGAGGAGGAGAAGCGATGAAGTAGATGAATGGAGGCGCTGGGTATAGGATTGTTAGAGATTAGGGTAATAGGTTAGATTAGTAAATTGGAGGGTAAAAAAAAAGAATCTAATAAAATATGAATTAAATAAAAAGTAAAAAATAATGAAAAAGAATAAAAAATAAATATATCTGATTTTTTTAATTATATAAAAATATAATATTTTTTTGAAACAAAACTGATTTTTTTTTAATTATATAAAAATATGATTTTTAAAATATACAAAAATTGATTTATTAAATATTTTTGAAATAAAATCTATTTTATATAAATAAAAACTGAATTTTCAAAACAAAATTGTATTTTTAAAAATAAAAAATATTTTTCATAAATAAAAATGAATTAATAAAAATAAAAATTGATTTTGTAAAATTTAATAATTCGGAAGGATATTTTTCAGTTTAACACCCTAACAATGAAGGGTATTATTGTCATTTCACTTATTTTCAAATTATGAACCAATGGCATGAGTTTGAAAATTTGGTTATTACTAAGGGGTATTATGGACATTTTACCTATTTTGGATGGAAAGTTAACAGAATCTGACGGCTGGGTATGAAAGTGAAACTAAAAGTTTGGTTAGGGTATGAAAGTGATAAAAATTTATGCTAGGGTATCAAAATGAAATTAAATGTTTGACAGGGTATTAAAGTGAAATTTTCCCTTTTAGTTATTTAATTGTATTTATTAATCATTTTTTCATTTTATTTAATTAATTAATTAATTAATTAATTTTAGGTATTTTATTTAGTAGTTAGTGTTTTAAATATGGATTTAATAAATTCAGCAACACCATAATTAATTATTCAGTCAGCACTTTTGCAAAGCATGATCCTCATACCTGCTCCTTGATGTGGAACACTACTCCCTACTTCCTGCTCCCCTTGATGTACATGCTCTTATTTCCATGGAATTTTTTCGTACTAGATAGATTTTGCTAATATTGTATTTTGGATTATAGAAACGGAGGCAAAGTAATCCAAAATTTAAAGCATTCGTAATCTTTCAATCTGATTGAGACTGAGAGAAAAAGTCTGATAAAATAAAAAAAACTGTTAAATCTGTTTCGATCTCTCTTTCAGCATATTGATAGAAATTGATTTGTAGTTCATCAATTTACAGCATGTTGATAGGCGAGGCTCATAGAATAAATGAATTTAAATAAAGTATTTCAAATGCAAACATATAAAAAGGAAATTACATTTCATTGAAGGTAATTCTAAGTAAAGAAACAAGGGTGACAATTTGAAATAAAGAAATACAATGAAAATTAATTATTCTTCATCGGCAAACTTATTCCAAATATTCTTCATTGAGAGTCATGTTGTTGTTTGCTACTATGACATTGACGGGGACGAAGCTTTTTTGCGTGAATCTTGCTTCGGTGGACCCTTCTTCATCTATTTGTTCAATGTAGTTATCATATGTATGACGTTCGGCCTCGACAATCATATTGTGCTTGATAATACACACTACAAAAAAAAAAAGATGCTTTTGCAACGCCAAAAGAGGGTGTCGTACCGATTTTCACTAAAATTCCACTTCTGCGACGATATACTATGGTTTCGTAGAATTGGTCACTTCTGCGACGCGATCTATATAGTTGCAGAAGTTGCTGACTTCTACGACGGTATAGATGTCAACGCGGAAATTTGTATTACAAAACTTCTACGACTATTTAATAGCATCACAAAGGTAAATTATTTATTAACAGAAGAAGAGTTCACATTTAAAAAAAAATGTAAAACGTGCACCAAAACAATATTTGAAAATATAAACCTACTAATGTCGTATTATACCTATATTCACATAACTTCTCGTATCAACATAATTTTCAAAAGAACTTTCTTTCATTCATATTTTTTTACAAGAATAGATATCCAAAAGACAGTAACTCATACATGTATTTTTTTTTTGAAACATAAAGATTCATTAATAATTAATAAATCTTACAAACCGAACAGTACAAACCGATCAACATAAGTGTTGCATCCACTAGTCGTTCTCGGGAACTCGAAAGACGACTAGTGAGATGAATAGCTCTCGATAAGGGTGACGCAACGCCTAAATAAACAACAACGACTACCAAGTCGGCCTTCCTAATCGAATCTCCGGAGAGATACGTCAAAAGAAAGATTCGACTGGACATGCCACTAGAGACAACAGCCACACCTACCGGAGATACGAGATCCCGATAAGGGGAACACCAAAAAGCAAACAACATAACCAAAATAGATAACAAAACCAACAAGCAAAGACTAATCACGGTTGGCCTCCGAAGTCTGGGACGAGGAGGGCGGCGTCGTCGGGTACAAATCTGATCCGCTTGGGGTTGGTGCACGGATCTGGCCGGATAAACACGATAATATGCAGGAGCACGGCTGAGCGGCTCAGAATGCGGTCTTCCGGCGGAATGTGGGCTCAGATATGATCGTCTGACCTGAGAGGGGGCATGGCGGGGAGGCTCGGCCGAAAAAGTCGTTGTGTCGGAACAAAAAGCCGGAGAAAGGGGTCTCCAACGGACCATCGTCTTCGGTGAAAAAAAGCTGAGGAAGGGACTAGGGTAGATGGCCAAAGCGATGACGAGGGAAGAGTAGATCTGGTCGGAGGGCTCGCCGGAACAGTGAGGCGGTTGGTGGCAGGAGAGCCGGCGATGCTCGGAGCAGGGGTAGAAAAATGATGGGGCCTTGTGGGTGGGGCGGATCTGGCCGGTAAGACACAGATCTCACCGGGAAAGGGCTGAGGAAGGCGGGTTGGGCCGAAAGTGGGTGGTCGGAGTAGTAAAACGCGGATGGAGGTCAGAGGATCGACGGTGGGGAGAGAACGGCGACGGACGACGGCATGGCTGGACGGCGATGGAGGTCCGGAGGTAGGAAGACGATGTGGGGCAAGACGAGAGAGGGGGAGAGATGGCCGCTGGCAGCCACAATGACCGGAGTCACAGTGGTCGCCGGTGGCGGCTGCTGCAACAGTAGGAAGCGTTAGGTTTTTTCTGAGAGAGAGAGAAACGCGTTTTGTTGTAGGTCTAAATCCTAACTCATACATGTATTCAAACATCCATTACTAGTTGCATGTCATAAAATGTGCAAACATATGTACAAACTAAAAAAAAAATAAAACTATGTGAATGTAGCTAATGACCTCATCATCAAATTCTTCCTTTTTCTCATATCGTATTCATCGACCACCGGCCAAGTTTTTTATTTAAAAAAATTGGTTTATAAAATAAAAATTGCTGATAAAAAAAATATTCATCGACCTCCCACCAGTTTGGGACTCTTAGATGTATTTCTCATCATCATTGTGCTTTGTAATGACAATAACTTTTTCAGCAACAAGGTACGCAGAGTCGAACCGTACTCCAAACTGACCAATCATGCTCTGCTCAGCACCAAGCAAGGTTGTAAAAAACGTTAGGCGCTAGTCGGGCGGGAAGGGGTCCTAGGCGCTAGTAGTAATTAATCGGATTATTATTTTAGTATTTTTTATTATATGTATTATCAAATATTATATTATACTATATAAGAAATATATTAATAATATCAAACATTAAATATATTTTAAAAAAACATAAACATTCTACTATAGGAAAAATCAAATAGAAACCACTACTTAACGTAAAAACGGTATGAACCAATCCAAGCCATTTATTTTAAGAATAGATGAATGAGATGCAATTGAGTTGTTTACTTGTTGACTACAAAAAAAACAACACTTTTTAGTAAGTGGTAAGAGCTTTTTAGTAAAATCATCATTTTTTATCAATTCACTAATTTAATTTTTCCCGTTTCGTTTGAACTCCGATTGGCTTCAAACTTGCGCCATTAGTTTTGTTTTTTCAAGGGCTTTCTATCAAGATCAGTCATGAATATACTTTGATGCACGAAAAAAAATATTTCAGGGTTGATTTTTAAAAAAAGTTAAGTCTGGGTAATTTTTATCAACACTATACACTAGGTTTATCAACACTATACACTGGGTTTATCAACACTGAACATTAGTTTTATCACCTCATTTTCCAAAATCGAACATGATTTTTATCACATCATCACATGTTTTTTTTATGAACACTAGGCATTAGTTTTATCAACATTAAACACTATGTTTATCATTAAATTGCATGTGTTTTTATCATCCCATCACATGTTTTTTTTATCAACACTAAACTCTAGTTTATCACCCTTATTTCGGTGCTGATTTTTTTAAAAAGTTAAGTCTGGGTAATTTTTATCAACACTATACACTGAGTTTATCAACACTATACACTGGGTTTATCAACACTATACACTGGGTTTATCAACACTGAACACTAGTTTTATCACCTCATTTTCCAAAATCGAACATGATTTTTATCACATCATCACATGTTCTTTTATGAACACTAAGCACTAGTTTTATCAACACTAAACGATATGTTTATCATTAAATTGCATGTGTTTTTATCATCCCATCACATGTTTTTTTTTTATCAACACTAAACTCTAGTTTATCACCCTTATTTCGGGGCTGATTTTTTTAAAAAGTTAAGTTTGGGTAACTTTTATCAACTCTATACACTGAGTTTATCAACACTATACACTGGGTTTATCAACACTATACACTGAGTTTATCAACACTAAACACTAGTTTTATCACCTCATTTTCCAAAATCGAACATGATTTTTATCACATCATCACATGTTCTTTTATGAACACTAAGCACTAGTTTTATCAACACTAAACGATATGTTTATCATTAAATTGCATGTGTTTTTATCATCTCATCACAAGTTTTTTTTATCAACACTAAACTCTAGTTTACCACCCTTATTTCGAGGCTGATTTTTTAAAAAGTTATGTCTGGGTAATTTTTATCAACAATATACACTAGGTTTATCAACACTATTCACTAGGTTTATCAACACTGAACATTAGTCTTATCACCTCATTTTCCAAAATCGAACATGATTTTTATCACATCATCACATGTTTTTTTATGAAGACTAAACACTAGTTTTATCAACACTAAACACTATGTTTATCATTAAATTACATATGTTTTTATCATCCTGTCACATGTTTTTTTATCAACACTAAACACTAGTTTATCACCCTTATTTTTAATTGAACATGTTTTTTACCACCTCACTATCTGTTTTTTATCACCTCAATACATGTTTTTTATCAATATTTAGCACTAGTTTGATACCCCGATATAAAAAATTTATTAGTGAAAATTTATCAACACTCAACATTGTTTTTATCACCCCAATATAACCTTTTATTTTCGTGCTTCAAAATATATTCATGAATGATCTTGATATAAAGCCCTTGGAAAAAGAAAAATATTGGCGCAAGTTTGAAGCTAATCGGAGTTCAAACGAATCGGGAAATATTAAATTAGTGAATTGGTTAAGAAAAAAAATGGACACTTGTCCACATGTCATCATGCTATTACAATTATGCTCTTGCTTGTGTGAGAAATGATGAAAGTTGGGTGAATTTGGGTGGAATTGGGGTGATGATGTGGCATCATGGTGAATGTTACATCTTAGGTGTGTGTGGCTTGGATTGGTTCACACAGTTTATAGGATAAGAGGAGTTTCTAGCAGATTTCTCCTCCATTCTACTAAACTAAAAGTATCATACAATTCTTAAAAGAAGATCAATAAGTATGACTCTATCAACTAAATTAATACAGACTTGTGCACTTTTTTATGTTTTGAAAATACTAAACAAAAAAATTAATAGCGTGAATCAAACTCAGGATGTAACACTTGAACAAAGTGTGTTCTACCAACTCAAATAGTATAATTTTATGGTCTAACTTAGTTTGTAGAAGATTGGAAACTGTTTTTTAATTACGAATTCGACCCGACGCCTGACCGATCCGCCCGATTAATAGACCAGGTGGTGGTTAATCGATCGAATTGGGGATTAATCGGCCATATTCCGTCCAAACGGCTTGGAGCGTTCTAAGAAGATAAATCGAAGCGGCAGAACCCATTTCAGCATCTAGACGGGACCTAAACGCCTCCAGGCGGGGTCTTTTGCAACCTTGATGGCAACAAAAGCTCTTTCAATCCAACATCACGATATATAATTAATATCTGAAGAGGAGAGATTCCAAGTGATCTGCAACAGAAGCTCTTGATTGGGGTGAGACAGACACAATGACAACCTTCCCTTTATTAATATTAGAAAGACTCTCATCCAAGTTTTTCTTCTCAAGCATTACTGTTTCTGTCGATGCTACACACCCACTGCATTCATAAGAAATTATAAATCATGATCCCTCTATCAGGAGACTAAATTGAAAAGTTGTCTAAAATTAGCAACTTTTAGAGGGACAGGGTGTTCAATTGGGGACACATGGAAGTCAGTTAGAACATTGTGTTACATTTAAAACATGAAGGACATTTCCATCCAGATAACTTATCATCAGATCTCTATGTAGGGTATTAACAAGTTTAACTGAAATAACCTCTATTAATTTATTACTAAATCTCTATCCAAGCTATTCTATTTAGAATAAAAACTGATTGTTGGACATTGACATGAAAAGTGCAATTGGTTGCAGGGAAAAAGTGAAAGCCCCATATAATAATACATCAATACATGAATATGCAAAGGCTTTTAATTTTTTATTCTTTCCGATTTCAATAATAAATAGTAACTAATAGACTAATAGTATGCATTCAACATATAGAAATATCTGCATGTCAAAAACTTGGTTGTCAATTTTCCAAATTATGTCATTCGGGGATTGTGAGCACAACAAATTGTTGTGACCTTGTGTCAATATTGTAATCTATGTGTTTTGATGATGACAAGTATGTATATATTTATTCAAGATCAAATAACTCTCCCATATGTTTATTTTTTTTCAAACCAAACTCATTTTGCAAAAGTTCTTATATTTTTGATACATGTGATTTTCGGATTTTTCAAGACAGCAACGTTGGTTGCATTTGAGGTAACTTTGAAAAATCATATCAAATTCATTTCTTTATCAAATTACGATTTATTTGATGTTTTAGAAATCTCTGTGAGTCTACTTTTTAATTCACTAACTGGTTCTTCATTTACATACTCCATCAGAGAGTAATGGACAGAAAAGTGAGTAGACATCAAATCTGTCAAAACAGGTAAAACAGATTTTATTGGCTGTCTTTCTTGATTAAACTGGGATTATCTACCAAGTAATAATAAGACTATGCTATATCATTTGAAATATATATGAGTCTATTTTCTAACCCAACTGACATTACTTGATTTGGATTCTTTTGGAAAAAGTTATGCTCATTTGAACAAGCAAAGGTCAAAGCTGAAATTTGTGGCAGCAAGCATGCTCATCATCTACTTGTGTCCAATGAAGTTGTGCACGATATTTAAATCTCCAAGGACATTTTCAGACCTTCAATGATGATCAAGGAAGGCTATGGAATATTCAAAATGTCTACTTTGAAAGGGTTCAAGTCCTACCAATAGGATTCTTGTAAGTATGATCATTAAGATATGGTTTGGCTAGCTCATCACTCAATCTCTCTTCCCTTATTCAAAAATCTGATTTCTCTTGATTATTTAATTCTTTTTCATTCATTCAAATTGATTTTGAAAACAGAGAAGTCATCATTTCAACCTTGAAATGTGTTGAGGACAAATATTGCCAAGATATGCCACTTGACTTTGCACTCAAGTATTTCTTCCAACAACTCTTTTTTTTTAATTATCAAGTGCCAAGTTTTTGTCTATAAAAGCCCTCATTCGTTTCTTCATTTTAAGACACAACACTTCTACTCTTTCTTTACAAAAATTCAGCACAAAGTTCTTCTTCATCCTTGAGAGAAAAGTCATCTTGAGAGCTCTATTCTTCTTTGTTCTAGAATTTGTTTTCAAAGTCGTGAACTAAAGTTTCATATCTTTTGATCTTTGAAAAACATATATTCTTATTGTTATATCTCTTCTTGAACATGTTATGCTCTCTTTGTAAACTATTTTGAAATCCTCTTCTATCAAAATCATCTTGAGCTAAGCCTTACATATCTTGAAATCATATATAGCTTGCTTGTACTTCATCTTTATATCTTGATTGTAATTGAGGCATTGTGTTTATTCTATATAGATTGAACACATTGTATTGTTGACTCTTGGTGAGTTGACCTCAATATTTTATATTGTAATTGGCCTTGTAGGCTAGAAAAAGGGTGTTGTAGTTGGTTGCAAGATTTGTTCTTGCAAAGTGTTGTAGTGGTTGCAAGATTTGTTCTTGCTTCTCATTTGGTGTTGTAACTTGCAAGATTTTTTCTTGTAAGACTTTGTAACATTTACTATAAGTTAGTAAAAGGCCGAACTCTAAGTGAGTTCTTTAGTGTGGACGTAGCAACTCTAAGGAGAGTTGTGAACCACGTATATCTTGTGTTGGCTTTCTCTATCTTGCTATCTTTGCTTGTTGTTTAAATTTCCGATTTTTTTTAAGTTGCTATATTTTGTAATCAATCTATTCACCCCCCCCCCCTCTAGATTGATTCCTTGGGACCTAACACAAATTACTGATGGTATCCTGATGGCCTCAGAGACAGTGCATATTCTCAAAAAATCCAAGATCAAATCCATTATCTTCATAACTGATTTTGAGAAAACCTTTGATAAAGTCAATTGGGCTTATATTCTAAATTTGCTAACAAGAATGGGTTTTAGAGTTGTTTAGAGGCTTTGGATGATCTCTTGTTTTAGAGCATCTGTCTCGGTCTTAATTAATGGATCTCTTAGTCTTGACTTCAATTTAAGTATAGGATTAAGGAAAGGGTGTGCTCTTTCTCCTTTGATCTTTGTCTTAGTGGCTGAGGGGTTAATCAGATAATGAGGGCTGGCCTACAGAATAATATGTTTCATGGAATTCAATTAACTTTTAATGGCCTTTCTATCTCTCACCTACAACTTGCATATGATTCCATCTTTTTTATTCAAGCCTCAGTCAATGGTGCCTTGTGTCTCAAGCATGCTCTAACTATGTTTCATATGGCTTTTGGTTTATTTGTCAATTAATCCAAACAGTAGTTATACCTATCAATCTCTCTACTTCTGAGGAGGTTAGCATAATGCATATTCTTGAATGTGAAAAAGGCTCCCTCCCTTATCCTATCTTGGCTTCTCTCTTGGCTCCAATCCTAAAAGGATAGCAACATGGACTCCTATAATTGATAAATCCAAAGCTTCCTTATGTTTATTGCAAGCAAAACCCCTATCCTTGCGGGGTAGAATAACACTTATCAAATCAACTCTAAGATCCCTCATACTATATTTCTTCTCAGTATTAAGGGCTCTAAAGGTAGTGATTAAATATATGATAAGTTGGCAGAGAAGGTTCCTATGACATGGTTCATATGTTCCTAGAACATTTTTCAAATTCAATTGGAATATTGTTTGCAAGAAGAAAGAAGAGAGAAGTTTAGGTATACAAGATCTTAGTTTGATGAATATTGCACTCCTATCCAAGTGGTCATGGAGATTTTCCTTAGAAAGAAAATCATTGTGAAAAATAGTTATATGTGGAAAATTTGGGTTGGATATAAATGAATGGGATCTTTCTTCTTTCCCTGAAGTGGGAAAATCTAGTTTTATGAGTCAGATTATGGAATTGAATCAGGATCCAAACTTCTTAGTTCTCTTTGGGATTCAAGGCTTTTCTTGGAACCTTGGCTTAGGGATAGGATCCTATTCTGGGAGGATATTTGGTGGGGAGATGTACCATTTAAACATCTCTTCCCTAGGCTTTTCTTAAGTTCTCAATCCAAAAAAATGTTGGTTGTAGATGCTTGGTCTGGTTCTGAGTGGATTTTTAGTTTCAGATCATCCCCAAAAGGGAAAGCTACAGATGGTCCAAAATGGAAGGATCTCTAGACATTGGGTCAATGTCCCCAAACACTAACGGATGACCATCAAAGCACCAGGGCTCGGTCCCACGAACTCATGTCCGAGCCTCCTGAGACTCGAAGTAAAAGGAAAACACGCCTGATTCAACATCCTTGACGACCAAGCCCACGTCGAACAACCTCACGCCTTGGTAATGATCCTAAACATGACATCCTTCCGGGGAGGCCGTGGGGTTAGTAGTTTCCCGAACATGCCGAAAATTTGGTGCGCCAAAATAGTCAGGTCTACCGGGTTGAAAGGGACTAGTACTTTCATTTCGTTGTCCTCCTCAAGAGAACAAATGGAGAGGCTCTCCCATAGACTAGCCATGGGTGAACTCACAAAACGCAGGGGTACCGGAACAGACGAGGTCGGTGAGTCAACAGCGATCAGAGGAATATCACTTGAATAGGCCAACATGCCCTTGTTCGGTAGTAATGGAACCCCCGGAGCAGTTACGAGGGAGGGGAACGGGATCGGAACATACAGTGATGTACATGCCCCACCCCTCAGAGACTCAAGACCGTCTCAGAGAAGATGGTTAGGATCTTCTTAGGGTTACTTGGGACAGAAGTTAGGGCTAGAATTTTCACGGGTCGCCCCGTTTTGGTTTAGTGGAGAGAGGCGCTGATAGAGTGAGGTAGGAAGAGAACACCATGATTGCAATGGTGGTGATTAGTAGAGGAAGCGATGGCGAAGGGGTAGAGTCGATGTGAGCGACTTTGGGTTTTCGTCTGCATCATGCCTTAAGAGGACCGATAACCACGTGTGAAGGACATGACGGTGGGACGGCTAGACCAACACTCAAGGTCGTGGAAAAGAAAACCAATTATGGTACATGCAACGATGGGACAGCAGTAGTGGTTGGTGGTGTTGTGGTTGCGAAAAGAGTAGACATCGTAAGTCTAAGGTTTCGTCAAGAGAGGCACATGACAAACATGAGAATAATGATTCTTGAACTCTTAACATTGATGTACAATATATTCAAAATGGTTTGTATATCCTACACCATTACGGGATTTTTAATTCACTACATAATAAAAAATAAAATTGAATAAGTAAATATCCTCCACTTTCATCCTAAAAATAAAAGGTATATAGTTTCGATAGTAGAATTTATTTTATTAAATTAAAACAATTTTTTGGACACGATCTATTATATGAATAAAAACCGCTCATTAAATGCTCTAAGCCTATTTGATTATTGAAAATGTGATATTATATACTTGAAAGTATATGGTATTTATTTTATATGATATTATAACATAAAATTTGAAATCTATATTTTTATATATTTTACGATAAAAGCATCTCGATTTTATAATTACCCAGAAATAAATTATATTGGAGAAAGATTTGACCATGATAATCAACCAAGAAAAAACTCATTAACTACTTGTGTTAAATCATTTATGTGCTTATAACTCTTTATTATTATTATTTTGAGCATACTGGAGTTCATCTTTATTATGTTTAACGTATAAAAAATACAAATAAGGGTTATGCGTATTCTCAAATCTCATAAGATCTGAGTCACTGGCCCTGAAACAACGATTGTTGCTTTTCGTTGCAGCGTTGAGATGTACTGCAACACATAAGAACGGGATACAAAATATGACCATCCAGTGTGAGTAGTAGGGGATGCACCCCTCTTCATTGGGTGGTACACATCTGATAGTGTCTTCTAGCTCAACCCAGATAGATCCGAGGAGTACTCTAAGAGACGGAGGGTAGGTTCAAAGAGCAGGCCGTTATTCCTCATCGGCGTCCCTCGATCATCAAGGCTTGTGTCTGGCACTCCCAGACACTGTCTCGTTGATGCTACTCCCCAAACCACAGTATACTTATGGAATCCACAACCCACTAGAGAACAGCTCCACAGTAGCACCGATTTTGAACCCTATAAAAATATTTAAAAAAACTAGGTCAACTCGACACCGGGAGACCCACCGCCAAAATCCCATGTGGCAGAAGATGACTAGGTCGACCCGAGATTGGGAAACCCACCAACGACACTTTATAAGGAAGAAGACGACTAGGTCGACCCGAGATCGGGGAACCCAACTATGACACCCTATAGGGGATTAACCAATCATTTAAGCTGGAAGAAAAATAGTGCAAGCTAAACAAATCAACATGATCGGAGAAGAAGATGAAAAAGAGTCACCGCCCAAAGCGACGACAATTAGGATTAGGTAAAATTCTCTCAACGCGAGGGAGAGTTTTAGATGCGTATCAATAGGTTTATAACTTTTTATTGTTGATTATTAGTTACTTTAATATATGGTAAATTCTTTTACTAATCAAAATTAAAAATATAACAAAATTCCAACAAATAAATTATTTTTATTTTTTATTTTTTGTTGAAAATTGATGATAAAGATCATTATTACTATTATTATGTTTATGTGCATGTCAAAAAATCAGCGTCGCATAAGACTATGACAGTCATGGCTATTGTCATGGTTTCTGCCACGGCTCCTCTCCTCCTAGTTGTACTCTGTGGTTTTGCTTTCAACTGCAGTTTTGATCGGATGAAGGCCACAAACCGCTACTCATGTACGTCTCTTCTTGTGAGCTCGAGTAGGGTTTTTCCTGGTAGGGCTTCCTTCGAGCCGCCTCTAGCCACCACGACGTCTCTCCTGCCACCAATGACGCGTCTACCAATCCTGGTTTTTGTCTGGCTCACCTCGGCATCGATCAAACTCACTGCCTCGGAGTCCCGCGGCCTCCCTGTATCGGGTCATCTCTCATGATCGACCCCCATTGTCGATGAAGTCGCCACTGGCGCACCCTCCTCCCTGGCCTCCACGACCACACCCTCTAAAACCGCTGTCGCCGTCGTCTCGGACACCGCCTCTCCCTTGGCCTCCACCATCGCACCTTCCTCGACCCCTCTCTCAATTATGGATATGGCTAATCGAGTGGGTCTTTTTACCTCCTCTTGAAATAAATGATCGCAGGTTCGGTTTAATACAGTGAATTGAGCATGAAGGCTATACCTTGAGAAACAATCATTGGTTTCGTCATAGTTTAGTGTTAGCTTGCCTATATGGCGACCCATCCAATACCGTCAGGGACAATTATAGTATGAAAAGAATAGTGAAATTTTGTGTTTTTTATTTGTTCTTCGTGGTCAGAGATTTATCGTGATGTATTTGAATATATTTGAAATCTAAATTAATGAAATTATAGCTTTTCATCCGAAAAAATGTTTATGTGTGATCTAATAAAATCGTGGGACACTGAGATCAGTAGAGAAATTATCATAGTCTAATGACTGTATTTGAGATATTAATAAAATAGTTTATATTTTAATGCTTGATTATTTATTTAATATTGTTAAAATATAATTAAATATCCTTAAATATAGAAAAATAAAAAATACCTACTAAAATTGGAAAAACAATTTTTACATGCACGCAAGTAATTAATGCATTTTCAAATGTTCATACGGGTCAACTGCTCATAAATACACACAGCCAATCATGTGCTATCTCTGCAAGTTCCATTGAATTTGATGAACCCTAGCATGCAGGTGCATGAAGTCAAAATTCTGGTCTATTGTATTATATGTCCCACAAATTGTAAGGAAAAAAAAACTTGGTATGATTTGTTTTTAACCACAAATTAAGAATGTGTTCTGATATTTCTAATTTTGAACCTTCCTCCCCCTTTCTCCATTATTAAAGTTTTTGATTTAAAACGCTCCACTATTTTTGACGGGTTCACCCATAAATGGGTTCAACAGTACCTTTGTTCGGATTTTATTTTACAGCATCTTTTTTTCATCTTTTTTGGCCGCCGCCTCGTCGCCGCCCGTTTAAACCGTCCCACGATCTCGCGTTACCGATCTTGCGTCGCCGGTTTGGTCTCGAGCGAGTGCCAACTGCCACTGTGGCCCTCTTGTCGCCGTCCACCGGGGCCTGTGCTCCATGCGCCGTCTCCCATTTGCAGCGGGCTAGTTTAGGGCATATCCATCAAAGGGGAAAACTCTAGCCAGCAGGGTTCCACTCCCTCGATGGATCTGGGATCCGGGAGGAGGGACGGGAGGCGGGGGCCTAATTCCACGGCACCCGAAGTCGGGACCCTCAATCCCGAACAAACCATTGCGGGTTGAATCGATGTTCCCGTCTCCTGCACTACTTCGAAAGATCCGGGCGAATCAAGACGAAGATTTGACGATACCATAACGCTCCAATGGCACGGGGCTCAGAAGAACTGGCATCGTCGATTTGGTAGCTTGTTATTTCGTTCGTGTGCTAATCTTTTATCCTATTTTAGGTCGAATAAATTGTTGGGTAGATAGGGTTAGGATTTTGAGTATTAGTTTTTTTTGAAATGTCGTTAAGAGAAACTCCTAAGTTCGGATCTGCGATTCAAAGCAGACTATATTTATGGTTCCATGAGCGCCTGATGGACTACGGTCGATCGGGACAAATATCTGGAATCCGGGATAGTTATCTCCTACCCTGTAAGGTTACTATTATAAAGTAATACAATACCCCTCTACTCATTTCAAAAAAAAAAAGAATGTGTTCTGATAGTCAGTATATTCGTTCCCGACCCTATTATGTTTGCTATGCTGAACATGAAATAAAACCCATGTGGTAGATCATTATAATACAATCTCTGGATAATAATTAATTAATGGGTTAACTTAAAAAATCCGCATAAAACTATACGCGTTTATCACCTACATACCCACTTCTATTTTTATTTCATACGACCCCCCAAACTGATTTTCTAGCAGTTTTTCTGATAGTTTTTTAAGAAATGACGAAAATACTTCTACCTTTATAAACCCTAATATCAACCATGACTTTCACATAATTACGAAAATACCATTACACATAAAATAAGAAAATTAAGATATCAAAATTAATTTTTATTTATTTTCAGAAAAAATTAAAAAATAATTATTTTTATTTATTTTCAAAAAATAAGAAAAAATAATTATTTTTTATTTAATTTCAGAAAATAAGAAAAAATAGTTATTTTTAATTTATTTTCAGAAATAATAAAAAAAATATTATTATTTATTTTTAGAAAAAGGAAATAAGAAAAAATAAATTTTCACATAAAAAACACTTTTGATTTGTTTTCCAAAAATTATTTCCAAATTTTTTTTTTATTTATTTTCAGAAAATAAAAAATAATTATTTCTTATTTTCTGAAAATAAATAAAAATTATTATTTTTCTTTTTCTTTTTTGCTGAAAATAAATATAAAAAAATAATTTGTTTAGGTGAAAAAAAATATTTCTTATCTGCTGAAAGTTTATAAAAAATAATAATTTTTTCTTATTTCCTTATTTTTTGAAGATAAATAAAAATAATTTTTATTTTTTGAAGATAAATAAAATTAATTTTTATTTTTTCTTATTTCTGAAAATAAATAAAAATTAATTTTGATTTCTTAATTTTCTTATTTTATGTGTAATGGCATTTTCGTAATTATGTGAAAGTCATGGTTGATATTAGGGTTTATAAGGGTTGGGGTATTTTCGTCATATCTGAAAAAACTAACAGAAAAACGGACAGAAAATCAAACGATGATAAAATATGGATAGTTTGGGGGGTCGTATGAAATAAAAATAGAAATGAGTATGTAGGTGATAAACGCGTATAGTTTTATGCGGTTTTTTGAAGTTATCCCTTAATTAATTATCGATGTTGCATGCATCGCCACCTTTTCAATCACGATGTTTCCAACTGATCATAATGAAAGCATTAACAGTCTTAACTTTCATCATATGTCTATTTAATTGGTGCATTACAGTCTTGAAATATATCTCTTCTTGAATTTGATTTACCAGCACATAACTCCCATTATTTAATTAAATCTAGCTTTACAACATTGTATTGTTTCAGCCACAACAGTAACCCTTCCTATCTTATAAATGTAAAAAATTCTCTCAACTGATACAGTAATACTGTTGCAGTACCGCCTCTGTTCTTCATTGTTCTTCCTAGTGTTCTTCATCATCTCCATCTCTTCTGGTTTTTCTTGAGGAATCTGTGGCGGTGTAGTGTCCATGGGGGCATCTCAGCCGGCCTCCGGACCACCGTCGGCTCGTCTCCTTCTTCATCCTCCACATTTGTAGCATGTGTACTATGCTCCTTCTCCACCCTCATCAACTGTAGCCTCTGTGCTATTCTCCTTCACCATCTTTATCATTTGTAGCACTTCATTTTCATCTGGCTGATTCATGGCTTCAAGCTCAGGTTATTTGGGAGCAAGGCTAACTCTGCAAGATCTCAGGGGGGTGGAAGAAAACAACCTACTGCATTACCCTCCAAGAAAGGAGCCAAGTTGAGATCACAACATTGCTCATCCTCTTCCTCTGACAAAACCCAGCAATACTCTCCTGTTGGTCATACAAAGCTAATAGATGGGCAAAAGATGTTCTATGACAAGTATTTCAGGCCTGTGAATTTAGATATTGATATTACTCTAACCTATCATCAAAGGCAATCCAAGAACACCATCCATTACAAGAGAAATAAGGCTCAAGATCATCACTCTGAGTTCTACACTGAAGATCAACATGACAAGCCTGAGTCGACCCGCGACAACTTAAAACGTTTCAAGCAGAATCAATCAATCAACAAGCCAGCAATAAAAACACTGCACATAAACACAAACTCAACCAGGACTCATAACACTACGGGTCTACACTGACTCGACCCTCCCCACCTAATTGACGGACAGTCCGAGGTGTGAAACCTCGAGCTCTGATACCAAGCTGTCACGCCCCAATTTCAGTAAACCGAACTAGGGACGCGAACGTTTTAAAAACATAAAAGCACTTGAAACCTGTTTTCATTAAACACTTTAAAATATCGGTTGGTTCAACAAAATAATAATTATAGTTTAAAACACGTCCCAACAAGTGGACAAAAGTACAAGGTATCCGTCACTAGACTCAAAAGACAAAACCCGGACTCCGCTCCTAGCTCCACAAGCTTCGAGAAGCTCACCTAGTCCGTCCCACGAACAGTACCTGTAGGAAAAGCAGCTAGGGGTGAGCGTTCGCTCACCACCACGAATAACAGACTGACTACGGCATAATTAGCAGAAAAAGCCAGTAACACTAGAACCAAACCCAACACCGGGACTACAGTCCCCAACTCAAGTACCTAACTGACCCACAACCCGTTACTTTCCTCAACAGACTCAACGCTCGATAACACAATGTAGACCCGACACAACTATCGACGACCTCCTCCAAGGACACGACAGAAAGACCACACAACGCCAAACAAGATCACAAAGAATCGCGCACCAAACAAGATCACAAAGGATCGCAAACCAGCTGCTCAGTAACCTCCCTCACTCACGCGCTTTGCCGAACCACTCAGGCCAAGCGGTCGACCTGTCTCAGTAACCTCTCTCACTCACGCGCTTTGCCGAACCACTCAGGCCAGGCGGTCGACCTGTCTCACTCACGCGCTTTGCCGAACCAATCAGGCCAGGCGGTCGACCTGTCTCACTCACGCGCTTTGCCGAACCACTCAGGCCAGGCGGTCGACCTGTCTCAGTAACCTCTCTCACTCACGCGCTTTTCCGAACCTCTCAGGCCAGGCGGTCGACCTGTCTCACTAACCTCTCTCACTCAGGCAACCACAATCACAAACACAATCACAAGCAAGTTCAACAACACAGGCACTCAAGGCCACTCAAGACACCTCAACAATCAAGACTCGGGTTCAACAACCCCACGGGCACTCACTGCCACTCAAGACACACCAACGATCAAGACTCGGGCTCAACAACCCCACGGCACTCACTGCCACTCAAGACACACCAACGATCAAGACTCGGGTTCAACAACCCCACGGCACTCACTGCCACTCAAGACACACCAACGGTCAAGACTCGGGTTCAACAACCCCACGGCACTCACGGCCACTCAAGACACACCAACAGTCAAGACTCGGGTTCAACAACCCCACGGCACTCACGGCCACCCCAAAACATCAACAGTAAGACACGGGCACTCATGGCCACCCAAGACACCAAAGGTAAAGATACGGGTCCAACGACCTCACGGGCACTCATGGCCACCCAAAACACAACAATAAAACACGCTTGCAACTTACCGAGACTCTAACTCGTAAGCCAGCTAAAACACCAACAGTAAAGTACGGGCTCTCATGGCCACCCAAACACGAATAATAACACGGGCTCTCATAATTACTAAGTTCCCGTAACATGCTTTTCTAATAAACGCTACAATCCCGTATCATGCTTTTCTAATAATTAAATAAATCTACTCAACCCACGACACCCCGATGTCACATGCAATTCTACTGTTAACTTTCCCCAGTCAGGGCCGAGATCCGGCTACTTTTCCCTACCTCGTGCGTGTTCTCCCAAAAGCCAAACCACGAGCTCCGGTGATGAACTCAGTCACTCACCCAGCTTTCCCTTGCCTCGGTCCGTGTCACGATCTAAAGGAACACAATTTAATGTCACTAAACAACTCGCAGGAATAAACCGAAAACCATTAAACTCGATGCCCAAACTTAACCCCGACAATGTCGATCACTCCCAAACTTCCCAATTACTCGACATTGTCGATAAAGGACCCGTAAAGGCCCGATTCGCCCGACATGGCGAATCTGCCCGGGTTTTGTTAATTGCCTTCCGGGGCTCCGAAAGCCCCCGTTTTCGTTTCTACGGTCTTAGAATAATTCAAGGAACCCAACGCACTTGACGGAATCGAATTCCGACTTCTAATTCAATTAATTTACGTTTAAAGTTTCTAAACCCGATAATTATAACTTTTCCAATTTAATTCCAATTTTCGATTCGGTTATGGATAAATGGTCCGGGGAACGTCCTAAACCACCCGAACACGAAAACCCGATACCCGGGCATGTGGGCCCCACACGGCCATAATGGGAAAATTCCCTTTTCGCCCAAAACGTTCCTAACGAACTCCAAACCTCAACCATTCATCTTTAAACCAATCTTAAACAAAACCTAACCTTAATCAACCCATTTAAATTCAAACCCTAAAATTCAAACTTAAACAAATCGAAGATCGGTTTGGTGATTACCGTAGAGGAAGACGAGGGGAGTTCGATTCTCCTATCTTTGAGGCGATCCAAGGGTTGGATGAACGAGAAACGTCACAACTTCCCCAACCTCTTCTCTTTTTCTCTCTTCCTTCTCTCTTCTTTTCTCTCTCTAAAAACACTAAATTCTCCTTTTTTTTTGAACAACATGGTCGACTACACATAGTCTTTATCCTTTTTGTTTTGTTTTAAAACCACACAAGTTTCCATATTTACAAAACTAACCCACATGTCTCATCTTTGTTTTGTTCAATAAACCTAACACCACCACATTGGTGACATGTGTCAAGTGGGTCCCGCACCTTTTGGAAAATATCTCCTAGATATTTTCCAATCAGATTCGCGAAATTCGGACGTTTCGGGCCCCGAACGGGCACTTTTTCCAAGAAATTACGAAACTTCACGGGCTACTAGGAAACGGCTCAACTAAGACCGCTACGATGACGGCTAAGATTTTTGGATCCAAAACGGTCCTCGAATGGACCAAAACGTCGCTCGGTTGACTTTTCCAGCGAAAAGTCAACATTTCCCAAATTGATCAGGAAGTTGCCCTGAGTCCCCCGGAACTCACTTTGGTCAAAAACGGGGTCAACTTAAGTCCGGTATGACCCTCGGGGTCATTTTAGGTTCACTTAACTGTCAGTCTTAAATTTTTTAAATTTTTCCTGTTTTTCGCAGGTTTGACTGGCGTTGACCGGGAGTGGTTATTACATTAGACCCCTCAAATCCTTGGTTATACCAGCCACTCATGAGCAACAACAAATGACTGATCATCAGGACTCATCTTCAATGGGATATCCTCCCCCTGGCTTTGAGCATATTCAACCTTCCTTTACTTACAAAAAAAGAAAATGGGGGAGCAATTCTTTGGCTATTACTGGTAAGAAGCTTTTTCCAGCCTTTGTTTACAATATTCCTGCCTTCTCCTCAACCTGGTTGGCTTGAGGAAGCCTTTGGGAATCTGCAAGGCTATACAAAATCTATGGTGGCTCAAAAACCAAATTCAAAAGGGAAATGGTTTGGCTTTGTAGAAAAGCTCTTCTTGAGGCAATTGCTACTTATAATGGTCAAAATCTCTCCAATCATAAGCTTTTTCTCACTGAGGCTTGGGACAAAAAATCAAAACCAACATTACAAGATTTATCCCCTCCACTCTTGGAAGGAAAAGGTTACTTAGACTTCACTCATAGAGGTTCCATAGTGGCTAAACAGGCACAAATTATTCTCAAAGGTCATCTTGCAGTCACTCATCTAAATTTATCTTTGGATGCTATAATGAGAGAAATTGCGTTGCAAGGTGTGTGTGAGATCCAGCTAAAGGCCTTGGGAAATAAAGTAGTTCTGGCTTATTGTCCTGATGAAAAATTTGATAAAGAAATAATGAGAGATAATGGTCTTTGGCTTCATACTTGGCTCTCCTTCATCCCTGGGTTTCAGCATCTTCTTGGTTCTAGAGGAACTTTTACTTGGATTGCTATTCATGGTATTCCTTACCAAGGATGGTGTGAGGAGACTTTCCAAGCTGTTACTGCTGATATTGGAACTTTGATCTTCTCTCATCCTATCTCAAAAACTGGCACTTATGTTGATATTGCTTATGTCTTGGTTCACACTTACAAGCTGACTGCTATCTCTCAAAAAGTTGGAATCACTCTGGGAGAAAAAACTTTCAATGTTTGGATCTCCTCAGTGGATTGTGCCTTGATCCCAACTTTATCCTCTTCTTTGTCTGCTGATAGCAATTCAGATATGCTTGTGGACTCCTCTTCAAACTCTTCTTATTCTGATCCTCTTGCTTTTCCATATGAAAAATTGGACTCAGATTCTTCTCCTTCTACTCAATTGGCTTTGACTGATCATACACAAGATGATAGCAGAAGATTAGATGAGACCATGGGGGCTGAGATAGAAGATTTGAATTTATTACAGGACATTAATGATTTTTCCAATTCCTGCTCAAGCTCATAAATCACATCTGTCTTGCATTCATGAGGAGAATTCTAGCATTCATGAGAAGAATTCTATAGGGATTGTTCCATCCCTCATTATTGAAGAAACTCTACAGCAACCTCAATCTCCTCTTGCAGCTTCTCTCAACACTGAATTGAAATGGTTCCAGATACCTTTGACTCCTTGTTTCAAACTCATTCCCAATCTGATTGCAGCAAGCAAATTGATACAATGAAGCCCTCTTCCTCAACTGTGCAAGTCTGTTTCTCTGAGAACCAAATCTCTACAGTGAAACCCTCTTCCTCAATAGTGCTCCTATGTCCATCAGAGGATCAATTATCAAGACCCACAAATTTGCAATTTCAGCCTCCTCAATCACCTCATCCAGCTACTGAGCAACTCCCAACATTCTCAGTCAGAGAAAAAGAAGCATCTCCTCCAAGTTCAAAGAGCCAACAGCTGGATTTAGCCCCCATTCTTTCAAAATCCATTATAATATTATCATATAGTACATTGGCAGCAAAGCATTTAATGTTGGAGGTGGCCCAAAAAAAAGTCTCTCTTCTCTCAAATCAGCAAGCACATCATCAAGGAGAGACTGAGCAAAGGGATATTTATCCCTCTCATTCCCTCTCTCTGGGGCCACAAGGGCTAGAAAACCTCATTAGTAATACATCTGATTTTTTAAACTCAGAACCTCAAACTTTTCATTCTATAGAACTTGCTCAGATTGTGGAAACAGCAGACTTTTTTGGACTATCTCAACCAACTCCAAAACCATCATTCAAACCAACCTCAAAAAAGAAGAAAAAGCTTGCCAAGGAGAAGTCTCAGCACACCTATGTCACAAGATCAAGAGTCAAAGAGGGAGCTCCAGGTTTAATTGATAAAGCACACAACTTCAGCTTTCTTAAAGAAAAATCTGCTGCAGAAAGAGCTTGGGGCTTTGGCAAAGCTATTGGCCTGATTTCCTCAGCTCCAGATCATGAAATACATAGCCATTTGAAGGCTCTTGAAGACTTCCAAAATGCCTCTGTGGATTTACAACTTGATTCTGAGGGTGAATATGTGGATTTAGATAAAGATACAGAAACCGATTGCTTCATAGGCAAGACGCCTAGCTCCATTCCCTCCATCTAAAATTCTCATGAAATATCTTACTTGGAATGTGAGAGGGATCTCTTCTTCCCAAAAAAGAAGAGCTTTCAATAACTTGGTGGACAAGCAAGATCCAAGCTTCATTTTCCTACAGGAGACTAAACTTGAGGTTATGCTAGACAACTTTCTCTCCTCTTGTGGCTTAAAAAGAGGGTGGAACTCAATATTTATCAATGCAGAAGGACTGTCAGGAGGGATTATTTCAATCTGGAAGAATAAGGAGTTTATATTTTCAAATTCAAAGCCTCTAAAAGGAGCATTATTCTGGTTTGGCTCTTTGGTTGAATTCAACATGCCTTGTTGTCTTGTTAACATATATGCCTCCAACAATAGAGCCACCCAAGACACCAACAGTAAAACACGGGCTCTCATGGCCGCCCAAGACACAACAGTAAAGTACGGGCTCTCATGGCCACCCAAGACACAAAATACACAATCAACCTCCGGCATAACCAATGCCTCCAACAGTCCTAATATCAACAGTTTCACAATCAACCTCCGGGCATGGTCATATGCCTCCAGTACTCCTAATCTCGATAAGTTTGCAATCAACCTCTGGGCATGGTCATATGCCTCCAGTAATTCTAACATCGATAAGTTCTCTGCTCCTACGACACTACTAAGTGTCACATGAAATTCTAATGTTCGATACGTTCCCGAATCATACGACACTACCTGGTGTCGCCTACCTTGCTAATATTCGATAAACCTACTTAACCCACGACACCCCAGTGTCACATGCATTTCTACTGTTAACTTTCCCTAGTCAGGGCCGAGATCCGGCTACTTTTCCCTACCTCGTATATGTTCTCCAAAAGTGCCCAAATAAGCCCCGGCGTGATCTCAGTCACTCGCCTAGCTTTCCTTTGCCTCGGTCCGCAGCACAATCTAAAAGAAAACAATTTTAAGGCACTTTTAAACTCGCAGGAATAAACTGAAATTCAATAAACTTAACGCCCAAACGTAACCCCGACAATGTCGATCACTCCCAAACTTCCCGATTACTCGACATTTTCGATAAAGGACTCGGAAAAGCCCGATTCGCACGACATGGCGAATCTGCCCGGGTTTTGGAAACGCCCTTCCGGGGCTCCGAAAATTCCTGTTTTCGTTTCTACGGTCTTAGAATAATTCAAGGGTTCCTAGGCACTCGACGGAATCGAATTCCGACTTCCGAGTCAATTAATTAACGTTTAAAGTTTCTAAACTCGATAATTACAACTTTCGCATTTTAATTCCAATTTTCGATTCGGTTGTGGATAAATGGTCCGGGGAACGTTCTAAACCACCCGAACACAAAATCCGAGCACCCGAGAACGTGGGCCCCACCCGACCACCCTTGGCCGTGGGTGTCTTGGGCCACCTTGGGCTCGGCTCACCATGGTGGTGGCTAGTCCCAGCTCCGGCCAGCCACCCCATGGCCGGCCGGCCACCACCCACGGTGGCCGGAGCTCCCCCCGAGCTTCCGGTCACCGAAAAACGTCCACCTTCGTTCCAAAACGTCCCCAACTATCCCCACACCTCATTTCCACCATAAACCACTCATTTTAATCAAACCCTAACCCTTGAACTTAACACAAACGAAGATCGGTTTGGTGATTACCGTAGAGGAAGATGAGGTGAGTGCGAATCTTCAAACTTTGAGACGATCCAAGGGTTAGATTACGTGAATAGTGACCCCAAACCCTAGCTTCCTTCTCTTCTTCTCTCCCTTTCTTCTCTCTTCTTTCTCTTTCTAAAAACTAACTCATTTTCTCTTCTTTTTTTCTTTTTGAAACATGTGGCCGGCCACCCCCTTGTCTTCTCTTATTTTCCCCCCAAAACCTAACACCACCACATATTGGACAAGTGTCAAGTGGGTCCCACACCTTTTCGAAAATATCTTCTAGATATTTTCCAATCAGATTCGCGAAATTCGAACGTTTCAAGCCCCGAACGGGCACTTTTTCCAAGAAATTACGAAACTTGACGGGCTACAAGGAAACGGCTCAACTAAGGCCGCTGCGATGACGGCTAAGATTTTTGGGTCCCAAACGGTCCTCGAATGGACCAAAACGTCGCTCGGTTGACTTTTCCAGCGAAAAGTCAACATTTCCTAAATTGATCAAAAAGTTGCCCTGAGTCCCCCGGAACTCACTTTGGTCGATATCGGGGTCAACTTATGTCTGGTATGACCCTCGGGGTCGTATTTGGGTTCATTTAAGTGTCTGTCTTAAAATTTTTAAATTTTCCTGTTTTTCGCAGATTTGACTGGCGTTGACCAGAAGTGGTTATTACATCAATGTTGTAGTAGCTACAGAGGAAAGAGCAAGTCAAAGAAGTAGTAGCTCAGATATGCTTTATTTTCAGCAACTTATTTCCAATCTTGGCCTCATTGATCTGCCACTAAAAGGGGGAAAATTCACTTGGTTTGGCCCCAATTCTAGAGCCTCATGAATAGATAGATTTCTAATCAGTCAGGAGTTCCTAATGTCGCATCATTCACTCACTCAAAGTTGCCTCCCCAGATCTATATCAGATCACAAGCCTCTGATTCTTTTTGATAATGTCATTGATTGGGGACCTAGGCCCTTCAAGTTCCTTAATATATGGGCTGAAGATTCAAGGTTCTTACCAGCTGTACAAGAATTTTGGTCTTCCTATCAAGTCTCTGGTCAGCCTCACTATGCTCTTTGGATGACACTGAAATTATTAAGAGCTGATCTTAAGGTGTGGAACAGCCAGGTATTTGGTATGACAGAATCTCATATCTCCTATTTAACCTCTGAGATAGACTTCCTAGACAAGGTTGTAGACAGCAGGTCCTTATCTCCTCACGAATATTCAGCTAGAGGTCAATTCAAAGCTGCCTTGATCAACAAGTATAAAAGCTCTTTCAAAATTATGGAGCCAAAAGGCTAGGAAAAAATGGATCAATGATGGGGACAAGGGGTCCAAATTCTTTCATAGATTGGAAAATTTCCAGGAAGCAAAAAAGAAAATCTCCCACATTCTTGTAGAGGATAATTTGCTCTCCACTCCCTCAGAAATAAAAATAGCTGCTTCTCTTCACTTTGCTAACAGATTCAAGGCCACTGAAACCTCTGAAATAAACCTCTCCAACCTCCCCTTCCAGACCTTATCTTCAACTCAGCAGCAATGGCTGGAAAGGCCATTTCTTGAGGAGCAAATTTATCAAGCAGTGATGGCTTGTGCTGCTGACAAATCCCTTTTTCCAGATGGATTTATACTGAAATTTTTTCAGATTTGTTGGAATATAATCAAAGTAGATCTGCTGAAATTTATTCACTGCTTTCACAGAACAGGTCAGATTGGAAAAAGATTAAACTCATCCTTCCTAGCTTTGATTCCAAAAACTTCTTCTCCTTTGACCTTTGCTGATTTTAGACCCATAAGTCTTATGGGTGGGCCTTACAAAATCATGTCCAAACTCTTGTCTACAAGGCTCAAGGAGGTGATCAATGGCCTAATAGGGGATCAACAATCAGGCTTCATCTCAGGAAGGCAAATCATAGATGGTATCCTGGTGGCATCTGAATTGGTACATCATCTCAAAAAATCAAAGCAAAAGGCCATCATTTTCAAGGCAGATTTTGAAAAGGCCTCTGATAAAGTCAACTGGAAATTTGCAATGCAAGTACTTTCAAGAATGGGTTTTGGACCTTTTTGGAATATGTGGATGATGTCTTGTTTCAAAGCATTTGTTTCAGTGCTTATAAATGGATCACCAAGCCCTGATTTTCAAATAACAAGAGGCTTAAGGCAAGGATGTGCACTATCTCCTCTCATCTTTGTCATTGTAGCTGAAGGACTCAATCAAATAATCAACTCAAGTGTACATTCAAAGATGATAGAAGGTATACAAATCAATCCTTCAAGTCCTCTAATCTCACACCTTCAGTTTGCAGATGATACAATTTTCTTCAGCAAAGCTTCTATCACCAGCTACTTATGCTTAAAGTATGCTCTCAGTATGTTCAAATTAGCCTCTGGACTAGCAGTTAACTATTCAAAATCAAGTGTAATCACTTTCAATTTATCTGAAGAAGAGCAGGCTCTGGTCATCAACATATTGGAATGTGATTTATGCTCCCTACCCTTCACCTATCTGGGATTTCCTCTTGGAGCTAACCCCAAAAGACTCATCACATGGGAGCCAATTATAGCCAGATTCAAAGCTGCCCTTGTCTTGTGGAAAGCTAAACTCCTATCCTTTGGTGGCAGAATAACTCTAATCAGAACCACCTTGAATGCCTTGCCTCTTTATTTCTTCTCTATTATCAGATCCCCAAAAGGAGTGTTGAGGTCCATGAATTCCTGGCAAAGGAGGTTTTTATGCATGGATCAGATCAAGCAAAAAGCTTCAGCAAAGTGAATTGGTACATAGTTTGTAAGTCCAAAGCTGAGGGAAGGTTGGGTATCAAAAATCTTTTTCTCTAATGAACATTGCTCTCCTAGCAAAATGGTGGTGGAGATTTGCCTTAGAAAGATCAACTCTGTGGAAACTTTTCATCTGCTCAAAATATGGTTGGAAGGAATCTGATTGGGACCTCTCATCTTTTGAAGAAATTGGGAGTGTTAGCTTCATGTCCCATATTTTAGCTTTAAATCAAGATCCTAGATTTCCTGATCTCTTTGGTCTAAAAGGTCTAAGCTGGAAGATTGGCAAAGGGGATAGAGTCTCCTTTTGGGCTGATATTTGGTGGGGAGATCTCAGTTTCAAACACTTATTCCCTAGACTCTTCAACTCATCTCAAGGAAAGAAATTAACTGTTGCAGAAGCTTGGTCAGAGAACTCTTGGGACCTAAAATTCAGATGTTCTCCTATAGGTAGGTCTGGACAAGAATGGTTATCTCTCAGCACTATCCTAAACTCAGTTCAATTATCCTCAGAAGATGACTTATTAATCTGGACTTGGGATGCTAAAGGCTTCACAGTCAAAAAATTGTACTCTTTGCTTGACAATCAAGGAGCAGTTGCTGCTATAAATGCCTCTTGGACAAAGAATCTCTGGATCCATGACTTCCCTCCAAAAATAGCAGCATTTGGATGGCTAGCCTGCCTTGATGCCATTCTTACAAAATGTTTCTTAGACTCTAGAGGCCTTCAACCCTCCTTACAAGGAATCATCTGTCCTAGATGTGAAACTGATCTGGAAGATGGTCATCATGTTCTTCTCCATTGTCCATGCTCTTGGGAAGTTTGGTCATTGGTCTTTGGCTGGTGGGGAATATTAGGTGCTTTGCCTGCAACCTTCAAGCTCCTTTTATCCTCCTAGTCTTCTTTATTAATCTCAAAGGCCAAGAAGTCTTAGAAAAGGATAGTTCTCATCACAGCTTGGCAAATTTGGTTAGCAAGAAATGCTAAAATCTTAAATGATCAAACTCTCTCCGCAGAACAAATTTTTCAAAAAAATCACTCATCAGTCCTATAGCTTGGAATGGGCTAAATTCTCTCATCAAGGTTTTGGCTTCTCCTATCACTCTTGGGTTACCTCTCCAAGATCTTGTGGTGCTTGGAATCCCTGACTGTTGCTGGTTTTTGGGGTTTGGGTTAGGGTGGTTTGGGATGGGATGGTTGAGTTAGTGGAGTGTTGTAAGGGTGTCCAGTTTGGGGTTTGAGTCTCTTTCCTCTTTTCTTGAGTGTGAGTTCTTTCTCCCCCTTGTTTCTCTTGTGAGTGGCTAGGTACTTTCTAGTTGAGTCTGGTTGTTTCTTTTTTGTGTCTTGCCTTCTCTTCTACTGCAGTAGTGTCATCAAGATCATTTTGAGTACTTTCATGCCTTGCTTCAGCTTATGAAGATCCATTATCCTGAATTCAAAGGCATCATTCAACATCTCCTCTTCTCAGCTTAGAAGATCATCATTGGCCCATTTTTGAAAGGTTTAGGATTACTACCTTACAGCAAAAAATAGGCAGATTTTCAAAGTTCATCTCAGAAGAACAACAACAGCTACATCAGTCATCTACACTAGCTTCATCAATTAGCTACTTCTGCAGAAAATCACAGCTCACCTCAGAAGATCACCTTAGAAGATCATCACCAGCTACACAAATTAATTGCAACACTTACAAGCTGCAGCTCAATGCCTCTCAAGACAACAGGTTACCTCAAAGTAGCAATTCAGCAACCCTGCTCCTTCAATTCCACTCCAAATTGCAGAACAAATTCAACTCATTCTCTGTTTTGATTTCAAATTCATCTCCTTTTAGATTACTTGCATTGTAAGTTACTAATACCTCGTAGGTATCTTCATTCATTTTCAGTGCCTGCAAGTATAATTTGCTTGTAGATCCATGGATGTAATTGTAACTCCTCTTTTACCTCAAAGGATGTTTTAATTTAAATTCTGTTTTGCTGATAAAAAAACCATTGTATTGTTGTGCATTGTGTTAGACAAAATTGGAATCGGCCTTATATTCAGCATGTGCCAGAAGAATTGAGATACAACCAGTTCAAAGTAAGGAAAAGGATACACATTGAGTTGAACCCTAACGAATATATTTGTTGGTCCCACAGAATAGCATTTATGGGTTAGTAAATATGTATTTAGTGAGTAAATTTATTATTATCACTAAATCTTGTTATGTATTCTATTATCAACAAAGTAGTATATAATAGAAAGATACCACATTGTTGTGGTGTTGAAGAAACATGTAGAGAAATCGCAATTTTCTCTTTTGTTAGGGTTTGAGAACTCTCAACCCTATTCATCTTTCATGATGTCCTCACTTGTTGTAGGGCGTAATCAGGAGTTCGAGTGAAAGAAGAACAAAAGCTATCTATATTCTCCAAAACGTATCCATCTTCTCCCTTCATCATCTCTTTGAATCTGAAGCAGCTCCGAACACTTTCGACAACTTGAACTCCGGCCTAACCGAGCTCTCCCTCCCTTTCCCTGTCCTCATACGCGCTTCTCCTGGTTCCATTATCTCCGCTTCTTCCTTCTACTCCTTTACGGTCACACGCCGCCGCGACCACCCTTGTCCCTTCCTCTACAACCTCCGCAACACCTCCCCGAAGATCCACCAGTCCTTGTCTTTCGCCTTTTATCTGATTTCGCGTGAAGCTCAGATCCATGGTACCAAGCGTATAGATATGGATAGAAGAAGATGTTGAAGACGATGGTAACTTGAATCGCCTGAATCACATGTGGCTCTACCGGAGAACGATCATGGAGAACCATCGTCTACTATCCAGGGAGAACCACCTTCCTCCATCCATCGTCCATGGAGTCTTTGGCGGAGAAATCCAAATCTCTCACACCATGCGAGACCACAACAAAGAGGCAACATACCTCGAATCAGATTTGGGGTTTGAGATTTGGGTCGGCATGGATGTACAGACCTCAACCTAAATCCCCGACCCAAATATCAAACCCCAAATCAAAAAAAAAAAGTTTGTGGACTAAACAATAAGATTTCAAATTGATCATTCTCAAATATGCAGGATTTTTATGTCCGTAGAACGAACATAAAAATATCAAAATATATTTAATCCTATTAAATTATGACAAATAAATGACAACTCATAAAATTAGTAATCGAATTGGGTTAAAAGACAATAATTACAAACTTGATACTATCTATTTACTAGGGTTTTGAGACTCTACCGTCGTATGCACCACCATGGCTATAGCTATGACAATTGGCATAGCTTATGCCATGGTTCTTCTTCTCTTCTTTATCCAACCTCTCCTCTACACATCTCTTTTGGGTCATGCGCGAGTTTTTTCTGCTAGGGTTCCTCTCGGGCTGCCGCTAGCCACCACGCCGTGGACTCTCCCCCACCATCACCGACGCGTCTACCGATCATGTTCGGTTCCCCCTCTGCAATCCCGATGGTTGTCGTCTGGCTCACCTCGGCGTCAACCAACCTTCAAGTCGCATGAAGCCGCCGACGACTCTACAGTCATTGTCGTCGCCCCTGAAGCACCCTTGAATCCGCCGCTCCGGAGGTTTCCGTCTCTACAGTCGTCTTTACTGATGCTTCCACCTTCATCCTTGAAGTCATCGCCGTCCCTGCTGTCGTCGTTGCTTCTGATGCCACCGCCATCTCTAGAGTCGCCGTTGCCGGATCTGCAGTCGCAGTCGGCGCGTCCTTCTCCCTTGCCTCCACCGCCTCGACCCCTTTCACGATTATAGATCTAGTTAATCGAAAGGGTCGTTTTTATTTTATTTGAGTTTGTCTTTACAGGATCAATGCATGTCGAACAGAGAATCGAGGATTTTTCTAGGGAGGGAGCATCAAGGACTGGCCTTGGGAGGATTCCCTAGACGATGTTTTGCCTCCCACCATCACCACTGTTGAGCTCTCTGAGCTTCGGTACCCCGTTCCCCCCCCCCCCCCACCCGTCTTCTATCTTTGCCCGTGGGGCATCAAAATACCGTCTGTGACGGTTCTGATATAAAAAGACTCAATAAACCATTGTTCATTCACACAGGTCTTCCATAATAGAGAAACATGTTCATCAATACACAACAACATAACCAATTCTAAAAATTATAATATTGCACATTTGGCTAAAAAAAAATGACCCCTCATATGATTTTGCCATATATGTATATATAGAAAGAGAATTGATTAATAGGCCATAGAAAGTGGAATCTTCCATAAATGCAAGAGATGGAGCTTAAATCTTGTTGTAAGAACATGCACGATGCTATCTATACCTGCAGCCTCTCTTGAATGTGTTTTCAACTACAGAGGCAAAGATTTGACAGAATTAATATATATATATATATATATATATATATATATATATATATATATGCATGTTCTCTCTCTCTCAATCTACTTGAAGAAGAACTGAAGTTAGCTACGTACACTACAACTATGGCTAGAGATGACACCATAACTCTTCCTCTGACAATAACTCTATACCCTAAACACATGGGATGGCCTCTTACTACCCATTCCTTCTTGTTCTTTTCCATAGGATTCCTTTTCTCATAATTATTCTACATGTTAGTGGTGGATCTATAGCGAGGGGGACACCCATTTTTTTTGTAATAATAACGTAAAAATAATACAAAATAACATTAAATATATTAATATGTATAAAAAGATCTAAATTAATACTTATGATAACACATGACATCGAAACTTCGAATTTTGGAAATATGGTCAAACAATTTCATTGTCAATACGATAAAACAAGTCTTTCTTGACGTACACGATATTTATTGGCCTCTTGATTTTTTTTCTTCTTATCAAAATATTGTGTCAGATTTTTTTAAAATATATCTCCATGACTTAATAATTAATTTGTAGATTACTAAATTGAAAATGATAATAGTCTTAGACCTTAAAGAATAATTGTTCTCAAAACTCAAATGGAAAAAGTCTTGAATTTTAAAATAATGACTTAAATTAAAAAAATATTTTGTAGGAATTGAAAAATAAAAATAATAGAAAATATAAATGAATTACATAAGTACAAAATTAATAAAAATAACATAAGGAAACAAAATATAGAAGTTAGAAAATTTATAATCCAAATAGAGTTTTATGGAAGGAAATAGAAAAAATTTATTAACCAAATAGAGTTTTATGGAAGGAAATAAAAATAAAATAGATGACAATACATTTCTCCACTTTTCAGGGGGAGCACTCATGGTAGAAAACAAGATTTTATACAGAAATATAAAAATTTAGGATATAATATATGTTTTTTTTTTTGATAATTTAAGGGGGGGCACGTTCCCCCCTAGGCCCTTCATGAGTCTCTCTCTAATAGCATGTACAACAGAAAGGATCTTGGTCAGGGAGTGGGAGTGCATACCTTGTGCTGACTGGACAAAAGTCAGGGAGTGGGAGTGCAGAAAAGTGGGTGTTTTGCAACAGAAAGGACCTTGAGGTCCTGGGAGTGCAGAACAGTGCTGATTGGATTATTAATTTGTTATTTTCCTGTTTTATTTAATTCGTTATCAGAAACCGTTTAAATTGTTTATAATTTAAACAATTTTGGAAATAAATAATTAAAGACAATCAATAATTAATAAATTCAACACGAATAGAAATGAACTTCTAATTTTATTCAATCCATTTTAATACAACCCAAAACAAAATACAAGTTCAAGATGTTCCGGCGTCATCTGGTGATGGGGGTTGTTTTCGAAGATCTTCAATTTGGGCTTCAAGGCTACTGATGAGTCTTCGCACTTGGGTCTTGCAAAACTTATGCTCTTCCAACTGGTCTTCGTCGTAGGAAGATGTGTCCTTCTCCACCAGGGTCTTGTAATAAATGATGTTTGATTCCCACTGTTGGGTTAATGAGTGCATGAGGCGATGCGCTTCTACAATTTGTTCGCTACGTGAACGTTCAGCATCCACCCGTGATTTTTCCAGCTCGACGAAGGCAGACATTTGGGCCGTGAGGACGACCCCCTTCTTTGCGGCCTTCGCTGCCTTCTTCCCTTGCGGTCGGCGAGGGGGACTTGGGTCGGCCTCGGGGGATGGGGGTGTGTCGCTGGGAGGGACCTGAGTCCCCTCGTAGTTCTCGCTTCCTCCCCATTCTGGTGGTTGGGACTCACCACTGAGAGGTGTGCCCTCCTCCCCTGTGCTTGTGGGTGGGGTTGAGCTGTAAGCCCCAGCCTCATCCAACCGCTGTCGTTGTTGGCGTACTTGACGGCGGACAGTTCCCATTGTGCCCTCCTCGGCACTTAACTTCTCATTGCCCTCGAGCCTCCAGACCCAATGATCCAGGTCGAACTTTAGCGGGTGGTCACCCACTTTCCCATCTTTCTCCCATATTTCCTTCGCACGTCTCAAGTGCTCGTCGTCGTTTGCGCCGCTCGCCTTCTCGTCCCTTGACCTCTTCAAATAACCGAGCATCCTCCTTGTCTGGCTTGAGCCTATGAGCCAACGTTTCTTGATGGCTGCCCAGCGGCGAGGTGGGTAACGGCTCTGGTCGTTGTATTTCCTCTGCACTGAGCACCAGAATGTGTTGCCGGTTTGCGAGTTGCCCTTGACGTCGTCTCTTGATGTTGCTAACCAGCAAGTTATGAGCCAGTTGTCCTCCTCCTTGCTGAATGGCCGGCCATCCGCCTCTGGTTCTACCGGTTGGTCTCGGGGTTGGCCTCGGGCAGGGGCTCGGGCTCGGCCTCGTCGTTGGGAAGAGGATGGTTGGGGGGTTTCTACGTCGGGTAGTGGATGACCCTCGTAGTTGTAGAATTGGGGTCCCATGCCCCATTGTGATTGTGACTCTAGTGGGGGCATGTTCCATTGTTCTGGTGGGGGCATGTTCCATTGTGATTACACTTGGAACCCTTGTGGGGGCAGTTGGAACCCTGGCGCCATTTGGTAATGTGGGTTACGGGTTTGCCCTGACAAAAATATTTATACATTAAATTAAGTGCTCAAAAATTTAATACAAAAAAAAATTATACATTACATTAAGTGCTCAAAAATAAAATAAGTGCAAATAATTAATCAAAAAAATGAATACAATGTATTAATACAATAAAATAAGTTTGCACTAACCTGAACTCGACCCCGGGTTCGAGCTTGGGGAGTGGGAGCGAGGGCCCGTCAGAATGTCTCCAAAACCTCGTGCCAGTTCGTCCGGGGTGAATTCTCGTTCGTCACCAAATGAGTGTGCACGAGACCCAGCGTCGCCCGACATTTTTCGCGAGAATAATTGAAACGAGAGAGGAGAATTTGGGAAGGAGAGAGTGAAGTTGGATAGTTGAAGTAGGAAATGGTGTGAAAAATATGAGAGGAAAGGGGTATTTATAGGGTTTTATTTGGTGATTTTTGAATTTAAAAAAAAATAGCCGTTTGAGGTGCAACGGTCGGGACACGTGGCACGCCCACAAGCTGCCAGCGCAGCTGGAGCGCGCATGCGCGTCCAACGCGCCCGGCCAGCGATTGCGGAGCGGGAGCGGGAGCGGGACCGAGATTTTGGGCGTCTGCAGCGGACCGCCCAGCGGGGAACGTTCCCGGAGCGCGCGAAATGGGACGCGGGCGCGCTCCGTTGTTCTTGCTCTAACGAACACACCACACCACTGTGTGTGTGTATATATATATATATATTGGTATTGTCACGCCCCAATTTCAGCGAACCGAAACTAGGGACGCGAACGTTTAGAAAGTTACAAGACTGAAACCTGTTTTCGATAAATCACCTATAAAGTCAGTTTAGTTCCACAAAAGAATAAAATTTACACCTCAAAATAAAAGTCCCACACTTGGGAAAAACGAGATACACGTCTCTAGACTCAAACACCCAGCAACCCGCTTCAAGCTCTTCAAGCTTCAGAAGCTCACCTAATCCAGACTACGAACGGTACCTGTAGGAAAAGCAGCTAGGGGTGAGCGTTCGCTCACCACCACAGATAACATACTGACTACGGCATAATTAGTAGACAAAGCCGATGACACTAACAACGACTCAAAGACACACGCACGACCAGTCTTTTCCTCAACTGACTCAACACTCGGATACGTTAAGTAGACCCCACACTACGATCGACGACCTCCTCCAAGACACGACTGACCACACAATACCAAACAAGATCACAAAGGATCGCAAACCGGCTGCTCAGTAACCAAACTCTGTCTCTCGCCCTTTACCGATCATAGACGTGGTCAGGCGGTCGACCTGTCGCGCAACTTCTCCCGATCCCAGTCGGGAGGCTAACCCACAACCTCTCCGCTTCACCCGATCCCAGTCGGGTGGTTAGCCACACCCGCGCGTCCTTCCCCCGATCCCAGTCGGGGAGCTAGCCCACAACCCCTCCGCTTCTCCCGATCCCAGTCGGGAGGCTAGCTACACCACACAACTTCCACCAGTATCAGGTAACCAAACACAATCACAAACAAGTTCAAACAGACAGTGACGACACCGGTGACAACTGCACAGGCACTCAAGGCCAACAAGACACCAACAATCAAACACAGGTTCAACAACCCTACGGGCCCTCATGGCCACCCAAGACACCAACGGTAAAGTACGGGTTCACAACCCAACGGGCACTCACGGTCACCAAAACACCGAAACGACAACACGGGCTCTCATGTCCACCCAAGACTCAGCAATAAGTAACACGGGCTCTCAAGGCCACCCAAACTTGACAATAAATAACACGGTTCTCAAGGCCACCCAACTCAACAATAAATCACACGGGCTCTCAAGCCCACCCAAACTCAACAACAATTTACGCACAACAACCTCCGGCATAAACGATGCCTCCAACAGTCCTAAGATCGCTAGTTTTACAAACAACCTCCGGGCATGGTCATATGCCTCCAGTACTCCTAATGTCGATAAGTTCGCAATCAACCTCCGGGCATGGTCATATGCCTCCAGTAATTCTAATCTCGCTAGTTTACTGCTCCTACGACACTACTAAGTGTCACATGCATTCCCAATATTCGCTAAGTTCCCGTATCATGCATTTCTAATATTCGATAACCTAAAAGACCCACGACACCTCGGTGTCACATGCAATTCTACAGTTAACTTTCCCTAGTCAGGGCCGAGATCCGGCTACTTTTCCCTACCTCGAAAGCAACTCCAGAAGCGCTCCACTAGACCCGAGATGAATCGCAGTCACTCGCCGAGCCTCCCTTTGCCTCGGTCCGCAGCACGATCTAAAAGAACACAGATTTAACTCACTTTAAACTAGTGCGAACCGGTCGAAAATAAATAACTCAGAGCCCAAAAATAATAACGGTTCCGCCGTTAAGTTAACGGCTACGATTTGTCCATTTTAAACTTGACAGTTGTCGTTTACACTCGAGCGGGATAAAAGTCGGGTTACGACGGATCGGGTTCGAGCATCCGCGCACCGAACCCAGGTTTGATCTAAACCCAGTTTAAACCCCTTTTTAACTTAAAACCGTCGTTGAACACCCTTGCTTTAATTAATTCCGTCTTTGATTTTAAAACAAAACGGTTTCCTTCCGTTCGTTTCCAAACTCGATATTTTGGTCCAGAACCCTTATAAAGTCGATTTGATTTCGTTTCCCCCCTTTTTGATTAACTTAACTCGAGTCTAACTTTAATAAACGACTTTCGTTTTAAAACGCGTTAAACTTAACCCGACCTAGTTTTAACGATAACGATTTTCTTTATGTCCAAACGATAAGGATCTAACACTTATAACACTTAAACTAAAGTCGATTTTCGATTTACAACCAGTTTTAATCCTTCCTTTTTCACCCTTAACAGATCAAAAAAAAAACGTAAATGACAAAAAATAATAATAACTTAAAATTTGAAGTTCTTTACAGATCTTTACATTTCAGATTTTACAAAAGTCCTTTAAACAACACCGGATCTACGTTTTTCTGTTCTGTTCCCTTCCATTTCGGGAGCTCCGTTCCATCCCGGCCGGATCTGAACGAACTCGGGAACGGGAAAGCAAAGACGAAGAAGAACGGGGTCGGTTAGGTGCGGCCGACCACCGGCGCCGGTCGGCCGAGATTCCACGGACCGAGAACTCACCGTAAAGGGGACGGTGGCGGGCGGTGGAGATCGGCGGTGGGAGCGGCGGTGGACGGCGGTGGACGGCGGCGCACGGCGGCGTCGGCGCGGGTCCGGACGGCTCGTCCCGTTCCGGATCTGACGAGCTCGCCGGCAACGGCGGGAGCTCGGGTCCGAACGGCTCGGGATGGGGAGATCGGAGACGGCGGTGGACGGTCGGAGCTCGGGATGAGACCGGTGGTCGGAGCTGGTGCGGAAGACGACGGAGGAGGGTGAAGCAGCTCGGCTGGGACGTGGTCGGACGGAGATGGAAGGTCGGGGTTCGGCCGGGACGTGGTCGGAGACGGGCGTGGTCGGACGGAGAAGAGGGAGGTCGGGGTTCGGCAGGGACGGCGGCCGGAGCGATGGCGGCCGGTGCCGGTCTCGCCGGAGAAGACGAGAGAGGAGAGAGAGGGAGGTCGGAGTTCGGCAGGGACGGCGGCCGGAGCGATGGCGGCCGGTGCCGGTCTCGCCGGAGAAGACGAGAGAGGAGAGAGAGGGAGGTGAGATCGGGTAGAGAGAGAGAGAGGAGAGGGTGAATGGAGGCTGTTGAGAGAAAATGAGACTGAAACCCTAGGGTTTCAGTCTTATAAAGGGGGTGGGTTTTTGGGCCAGCCCCTTTTGGGCCTCAGGGGACAACCGGGCCGAGGGTGGCTGGGCTGGGTTGGGCCTGCGCGCCTGGCCTGGTCCAGACCTGCTCCCCTTAGTTTTTTTTTTTTTTTTTTTTTTTTTGCACTCGTTTCAAAAACTTACCCTAAGGTTTTTCGTTTTCAAATTAATACCTTAAAGAAACGAAGCGGTTTTTACAATCTACCCTCCTTAAAGGAATTTCGCCCACGAAATTTAAAACAGCGTACCTCGGGAAACGAACAAGGCGGGATACTTCGCGCGAACCTCGTCCTCGCGCTCCCAAGTCGATTCAGCCCCGTGGTGCTTCCACTGCACTCGTACCAAATAGATAATCTTGCCTCCCCGCAGAATCTGCTCCCGCGTGTCCATAATCCGAACCGGCTGCTCCTCATAGGAGACATCATCAGCCACCTCGATATCTGTCCACTCGATGACGTGGGAGGGGTCTGCATTGTACTGCCGCAACTGAGACACGTGGAAGACGTCATGGACTCTCCCAAGTTGCGGTGGCAACGCCAGACGATATGCCACTGTTCCCACTCTGCCCAAAATCTGGAACGGGCCAATGTACCTCGGAGCCAACTTGCCCCCGCTTCGCCTGAACCGCACCAGCCCCTTCCTCGGGCTCACCTTCTGGAACACGTGATCCCCGACTGCAAACTCAAGGGGTCGACGTCGCCTGTCGGCATAACTCTTCTGTCGGCTCTGTGCTGTCCTCAGCCGATCGCGGATCAGTGCGAATTTCTCCGTCGTCTCTCTGACAAGATCTGGCCCCAGCAGACTCTTGTCCCCCACCTCTGCCCAACACACTGGTGACCGACACGGCCTCCCATACAACGCTTCGAACGGTGCCATCCCGATACTGGCCTGGAAGCTGTTGTTGTAGGCGAACTCGGCCAAAGGCAGGTGGGTTTCCCAAGATCCCCTGAAATCCAGCACACATGCTCGCAGCATGTCCTCCAAGATCTGAATGGTACGCTCAGACTGACCGTCCGTCTGGGGATGATGTGTTGTACTGAGTAGCACCTCGGTCCCCAATGCCTTCTGCAGACTCGGCCAAAACATGGATGTGAAGCGGGGATCCCTGTCAGACACTATCGACACCGGGACCCCGTGGAGACGCACTATCTCCTGGATATACAAACTGCTCAACTTGTCGACCGGGTCCGTCATCCTCATAGCCAGAAAGTGGGCCGACTTAGTCAACCGGTCGACTACCACCCACACGGCGTCGTTTCCCTTGGGCGATCTCGGTAGTCCACATACGAAGTCCATCGTAATGTGTTCCCACTTCCACTGAGCAATCGGTAGTGGCTGTAACAATCCCGCTGGACGCTGATGCTCGGCCTTCACCTGCTGACAGACAAGGCATCTCGATACAAACTCTGCGACTGCTCTCCTCATACCGCGCCACCAGTAGTGCCGTCTGAGGTCACGGTACATCTTGGTGCCCCCCGGATGCACGGTGAGACGCGAATGGTGTGCCTCTCGTAACACGGCGTCTCTACAGTTAACCGGTACGAATAGCCCCCCGCGGTATCGTAGTCCCCAATCAGTGCTGTCCTGCCAGCCCACCACCTCGTCACCCCTGACGACTCTCTCGCGTATCTCTGATGCTTCGACGTCCTCTGTCTGCGCCTCCAGCACTTGGGCAAGCAGTGAGGGCTGAGCCACTAGTGAGCACATGGCAACACCGCCAGTAACCTCCTCTAGCTCAAGCCCGAATGTGCTCAGCTCCCCCATCATGCCCCACTCTCGGACAGATATGCTGGCGAGGCTCGGAGCCGACTTCCTACTCAAGGCGTCGGCGACAACGTTCGCCTTGCCTGGGTGGTAGTGTAGCTTGAAGTCGTACTCCTCAAGTAGTTCCATCCACCGTCGCTGACGCATGTTCAGGTCTCGCTGGGAAAATATGTACTTGAGGCTCTTGTGATCCGAGAACACCTGAAACCCCTCGCCGTACAGATAATATCGCCAGCTCTTCAGTGCAAACACGACTGCTGCTAGCTCCAAGTCGTGGGTAGGATAGTTGCGCTCGTGTATCTTCAACTGCCTGGAGCCATAAGCCACAACTCTGCCCGACTGCATCAGCACGCAGCCCAGTCCCTCTCCGGACGCATCGCAGTAAACATCATAACCAATTCCTCGCTCGGGCACCACTAACACTGGAGCTGTAGTCAGCCGAGTCTTCAGCTCCGCGAACGCACGCTCACAGTCGTCTGTCCACACGAATCCGACACCCTTGCGCGTCAACAGAGTCATCGGTGCGGCTAGTTGTGCAAAATCTTGGACAAATCGCCTATAGTAGCCTGCCAATCCCAGAAAGCTGCGGATCTCGAAAACACTCGTGGGCCGTGCCCACTTCGAGACCGCGTCGATCTTCGACGGATCGACCAGGATACCGTCACGGGATACAATGTGGCCGAGGAACCTCACCTCAGAGAGCCAGAACCCGCACTTCTCCCGGTTGGCATATAGCTGATGCTTGCGCAGCAGTGTTAGAACAGCCCTCAGATGGGCCTTATGCGCTGCCTCGTTCTGCGAATATATCAGGATGTCGTCCACAAATACCACCACAAACTGATCTAGGTACGGCCGGAAGATGCTGTTCATCAGGTCCATGAACGCTGCTGGCGCGTTCGTCAGTCCGAATGGCATCACTAGGAACTCGTAGTGCCCATAGCGTGTCCGGAATGCAGTCTTTGCGACGTCTCCCTCACGGACTCGCAACTGATAATAACCGGATCGTAGATCGATCTTCGAGAAGTGAGTCGCCCCTCTCAACTGGTCGAACAAGTCGTCGATCCTCGGCATCGGGTACCGGTTCTTCACCGTAACCCGGTTTAGCTTCCGGTAATCTATACACATCCGTAGCTCTCCACTCTTCTTCTTCACGAAGAGTGCTGGTGCTCCCCACGGCGATGTACTCGGACGGATAAACCCCTTCTGCTGAAGCTCCCCCAGCTGACGCTTCAGCTCAGTTAACTCGGCCGGTGCAAACCTGTAAGGCGCCATCGATATCGCCGCCGCTCCCGGCACTAGGTCAATCCCGAACTCCACCTCACGAATTGGTGGAAGCCCGCTCAACTCCTCAGGAAAGACCTCGGGGAACTCGCATACCACTCTCGGTAACTCTCGGCTCTGCACAGTCGGTACTTCCTCCTCTGCGGACAACGCCGACAGGAGGACCCCACTCTTACTTCCCAGCACGCACGTCACCTTCGTACCGCCCACTGTCACTGTCACTCGTCGTCTATAGCAATCGATGTTGGCTCGGTACCTCGACAGCCAATCCATACCCAAAATCACATCAAAGGTAGTCATCCCCAACACGAGAAGATCCCCAGGGCAAGGACAGTCTGCGACTCTAATCTCGCAGGCACGACATACTCTAGTCAACGATGCACCACCCCCAACTGGGGTGTCCAGGCATAGAGGTGGGCTCAACGGCTCTAAGCTCAACCCCAACCTCTCGGCACAACCCGACGAAATAAAAGAGTGCGACGCCCCGGTATCAAACAAGAATAAAGCCCATAAGTGATACAATAAACACGTACCCTGGATGGTCTCGCGGTACGTGTTAGGTCCTGGGGCTCTGGAGTCGGTGACTGCATAGACTCTCCCCTGCGAGGCCTGCTGCCTTTGACCCGGCGCGCTGGCCGCTGAATGCCTGTGACTCTGCTGCTGTCTCGGAACCGGTGCGCTCGTAGAAGGCTGTGACGGTCTGGACTGCTGACCCTGACGAGGACGTCCCCTGGGCGACTGTACGGTCCGCGACTGCTGCGCTGATGTTGCCCTCGACAGCTCACGGCACCATGCAATGGTGTGCCCAACCTGGCCGCATCGAAAACAGCTGATCTCGTTGGCTCTCGACTCCGTGCCCTGGCTGGTCCGGCTAGTCGCTGGCCGCGCCGTAGGTACTCCTTCCATCGGGCACTCGCGACGGAAGTGGCCTTGCTGCCCGCAAGTAAAGCACGCCGGCGCCCTCTCTGGTGCGACTGGCCCAACTGCTGCCACTGAACTCCGCTGTCTCGATCCACTCTGATGAGGCGGTGGTCGGAAGGATCCCGCGGTCCTTTGCCTCCGCGAGTCTCGTGAGTCTGACGGTCCGGTCCAACTGATCGGCCGAGGTCGGACCTCACGGCCCCTGGCTGCATCCCGGATGCCCTGCTCCACTATAGCCGCGGTGTCCACTAGATCGGTATACTTCCGTATCCTCAAGGCGAGAACCTGGTTCCGGATGCCCAGCCTCAGTCCGTCCTGGAACCGTAGGCAACGGTTCGTCTCGCTCGACACCATCTCAGGCGCGAATCTGGCCAAGGCTGTGAACCTGGCCTCGTACTGTGCCACTGTCATCTCTCCCTGCTCCAGGTATAAGAACTGCCGATGTCGCTCCAGCCGAGCCGACTCGGGAAAGTACTGTGCCATGAATACCTCCTGGAATACACTGTAGTCGTATCCGACTGTGTCCTTCACCCGCCCCCACCAGTGGTAGGCGCTGTCTCTCAGCTGATGGGCCGCGAAGGACACTCTCCGACGGCCATCCTCGACACCCAAAGTGTCCAGGTCTCGTGTGACCTGCTCTATCCATCGCTCGGCTAGGTCGGGATCTGGCTTCCCGACAAAAACAGGTATCCCGAGCTTCAGGAAATCGAGTAGCGCTCGGGAGGTAAGATCCTCTGTCTGAGCGGCCCTCATCGGAACTGCGGCTGCCTCTGGTGCTGGCGAAGCCGACTCTCGGCTGGCGATGACCGCCACCAAACTCTGAACGGTCCTGGTAAGCTCATCCAGGGCAGTCATCACTGGGGGGTCCGCGACTGGTGGAACACTGGGGGTACCTGCAGATGGCCCCGCATTAGTCCTCCCGTCTTCTCCGACGGGAGTGCCCTGTGCCTCCGCGTAGTCGGCGGGCTCGACGGCTGGCACCCTCCCTGGTGCCCCTGCTGACCGCCCCCGCCGGCCTCGCGTGGGTGCCTGACCCTGCGTTCCTGACGCTCGTCCGCGCCTTCCGCGAGCCATGAACAGTATCCTCTGCACGGATACACGCAAACGTTCAGTTTGCGAACTCAAATAAGGGCGACAAGTTCAAAAACGCCAACGCTCACACGGTCTAAGTTTACTCTATCGCGTATGTCACTAAAGCGCCACACCGCTCAAGCTAAACACACCTTATATATAGCATTAGTATACGAGACCACACCGACATATACCACACAAGCGACGACAACCAACCAGAGTCGAACCTTGCCCCCCGGGCCAACCAAAATCAAACATACGCCCACAGGGCCAATCAAGTTCAAGACATGCCAAAAGGGCCAACAACCTTAAACCTTTTTCCGCTTCATTAAAAATCCTCATTTCTTGGCATCAGGTGGTTACAACCCCGTCCAGGCGTCCCCGAACTACGTTGTGGCCACTTGATACCAACACCGTCACGCTCGACCACAGGAGCGCTCCTGAGTCGAGTCGCGACAGTTTAAAAACGTTTCACGTAGAAACACACAAACATTGTGCCAGTAGCCCCGTACTGCACAAGCACAAAACAAAACAGGACTCAAATCCTAACGGGTCTACACCCGAGTTCCGACTTGCGTACCCAACGCAGGACGGGACTCTACCGACTCGACTCTCCCACCTAATTGACGTGTAGTCCGAGGCGTGAAACCTCGCGCTCTGATACCAAGCTGTCACGCCCCAATTTCAGCGAACCGAAACTAGGGACGCGAACGTTTAGAAAGTTACAAGACTGAAACCTGTTTTCGATAAATCACCTATAAAGTCAGTTTAGTTCCACAAAAGAATAAAATTTACACCTCAAAATAAAAGTCCCACACTTGGGCAAAACGAGATACACGTCTCTAGACTCAAACACCCAGCAACCCGCTTCAAGCTCTTCAAGCTTCAGAAGCTCACCTAATCCAGACTACGAACGGTACCTGTAGGAAAAGCAGCTAGGGGTGAGCGTTCGCTCACCACCACAGATAACATACTGACTACGGCATAATTAGTAGACAAAGCCGATGACACTAACAACGACTCAAAGACACACGCACGACCAGTCTTTTCCTCAACTGACTCAACACTCGGATACGTTAAGTAGACCCCACACTACGATCGACGACCTCCTCCAAGACACGACTGACCACACAATACCAAACAAGATCACAAAGGATCGCAAACCGGCTGCTCAGTAACCAAACTCTGTCTCTCGCCCTTTACCGATCATAGACGTGGTCAGGCGGTCGACCTGTCGCGCAACTTCTCCCGATCCCAGTCGGGAGGCTAACCCACAACCTCTCCGCTTCACCCGATCCCAGTCGGGTGGTTAGCCACACCCGCGCGTCCTTCCCCCGATCCCAGTCGGGGAGCTAGCCCACAACCCCTCCGCTTCTCCCGATCCCAGTCGGGAGGCTAGCTACACCACACAACTTCCACCAGTATCAGGTAACCAAACACAATCACAAACAAGTTCAAACAGACAGTGACGACACCGGTGACAATTGCACAGGCACTCAAGGCCAACAAGACACCAACAATCAAACACAGGTTCAACAACCCTACGGGCCCTCATGGCCACCCAAGACACCAACGGTAAAGTACGGGTTCACAACCCAACGGGCACTCACGGTCACCAAAACACCGAAACGACAACACGGGCTCTCATGTCCACCCAAGACTCAGCAATAAGTAACACGGGCTCTCAAGGCCACCCAAACTTGACAATAAATAACACGGTTCTCAAGGCCACCCAACTCAACAATAAATCACACGGGCTCTCAAGCCCACCCAAACTCAACAACAATTTACGCACAACAACCTCCGGCATAAACGATGCCTCCAACAGTCCTAAGATCGCTAGTTTTACAAACAACCTCCGGGCATGGTCATATGCCTCCAGTACTCCTAATGTCGATAAGTTCGCAATCAACCTCCGGGCATGGTCATATGCCTCCAGTAATTCTAATCTCGCTAAGTTTACTGCTCCTACGACACTACTAAGTGTCACATGCATTCCCAATATTCGCTAAGTTCCCGTATCATGCATTTCTAATATTCGATAACCTAAAAGACCCACGACACCTCGGTGTCACATGCAATTCTACAGTTAACTTTCCCTAGTCAGGGCCGAGATCCGGCTACTTTTCCCTACCTCGAAAGCAACTCCAGAAGCGCTCCACTAGACCCGAGATGAATCGCAGTCACTCGCCGAGCCTCCCTTTGCCTCGGTCCGCAGCACGATCTAAAAGAACACAGATTTAACTCACTTTAAACTAGTGCGAACCGGTCGAAAATAAATAACTCAGAGCCCAAAAATAATAACGGTTCCGCCGTTAAGTTAACGGCTACGATTTGTCCATTTTAAACTTGACAGTTGTCGTTTACACTCGAGCGGGATAAAAGTCGGGTTACGACGGATCGGGTTCGAGCATCCGCGCACCGAACCCAGGTTTGATCTAAACCCAGTTTAAACCCCTTTTTAACTTAAAACCGTCGTTGAACACCCTTGCTTTAATTAATTCCGTCTTTGATTTTAAAACAAAACGGTTTCCTTCCGTTCGTTTCCAAACTCGATATTTTGGTCCAGAACCCTTATAAAGTCGATTTGATTTCGTTTCCCCCCTTTTTGATTAACTTAACTCGAGTCTAACTTTAATAAACGACTTTCGTTTTAAAACGCGTTAAACTTAACCCGACCTAGTTTTAACGATAACGATTTTCTTTATGTCCAAACGATAAGGATCTAACACTTATAACACTTAAACTAAAGTCGATTTTCGATTTACAACCAGTTTTAATCCTTCCTTTTTCACCCTTAACAGATCAAAAAAAAAACGTAAATGACAAAAAATAATAATAACTTAAAATTTGAAGTTCTTTACAGATCTTTACATTTCAGATTTTACAAAAGTCCTTTAAACAACACCGGATCTACGTTTTTCTGTTCTGTTCCCTTCCATTTCGGGAGCTCCGTTCCATCCCGGCCGGATCTGAACGAACTCGGGAACGGGAAAGCAAAGACGAAGAAGAACGGGGTCGGTTAGGTGCGGCCGACCACCGGCGCCGGTCGGCCGAGATTCCACGGACCGAGAACTCACCGTAAAGGGGACGGTGGCGGGCGGTGGAGATCGGCGGCGGGAGCGGCGGTGGACGGCGGTGGACGGCGGCGCACGGCGGCGTCGGCGCGGGTCCGGACGGCTCGTCCCGTTCCGGATCTGACGAGCTCGCCGGCAACGGCGGGAGCTCGGGTCCGAACGGCTCGGGATGGGGAGATCGGAGACGGCGGTGGACGGTCGGAGCTCGGGATGAGACCGGTGGTCGGAGCTGGTGCGGAAGACGACGGAGGAGGGTGAAGCAGCTCGGCTGGGACGTGGTCGGACGGAGATGGAAGGTCGGGGTTCGGCCGGGACGTGGTCGGAGACGGGCGTGGTCGGACGGAGAAGAGGGAGGTCGGGGTTCGGCAGGGACGGCGGCCGGAGCGATGGCGGCCGGTGCCGGTCTCGCCGGAGAAGACGAGAGAGGAGAGAGAGGGAGGTCGGAGTTCGGCAGGGACGGCGGCCGGAGCGATGGCGGCCGGTGCCGGTCTCGCCGGAGAAGACGAGAGAGGAGAGAGAGGGAGGTGAGATCGGGTAGAGAGAGAGAGAGGATAGGGTGAATGGAGGCTGTTGAGAGAAAATGAGACTGAAACCCTAGGGTTTCAGTCTTATAAAGGGGGTGGGTTTTTGGGCCAGCCCCTTTTGGGCCTCAGGGGACAACCGGGCCGAGGGTGGCTGGGCTGGGTTGGGCCTGCGCGCCTGGCCTGGTCCAGACCTGCTCCCCTTAGTTTTTTTTTTTTTTTTTTTTTTGCACTCGTTTCAAAAACTTACCCTAAGGTTTTTCGTTTTCAAATTAATACCTTAAAGAAACAAAGCGGTTTTTACAGGTATATAATGTCTGTGTGTGGATTGGAAGGTGGCTATTTAGTCATTGGTGTTATTATATATATGGTTTTTCTAATATTCAGCAACATAACTCTATTCAGAAGTAGCTTGGGAACATCATATTTGCTGAAAGACTTGATTCAGTGCCCGTTGAAGGACCAAAATATATATATATATATATAGTAGGAAGGACAGACCTGAAAACAAGAGATAATTATGATTATTCTCGAACTTAGGGTTGAAAGAGAAGAGAGTGACTATATAAATATCAATCATATCCCCAATCTGTGTATGCGGGTTCAATCCTTGGTCGAAACTTACCTTTTAAGTTCATGATAATTATAATTACCTACTCTCTTTTTTTAAACAAATATGAGAGATATTATTTAAATATGGTAATAAAGATCCGATGAAATGGTTTCGGAATAAATCTTTTTTTGTCATTTCCAGACAGAGGAAGAACAGGCCGCCCTGACAAACCAGTGAAGTACTTTATTTGTTGTCCGTTTTACAAAATTGAGTTGCACGTCCTCAAGTCTAGATAGCAGATGTCCTTCTCTTTTCGTTAATAATATCCACTATGACATTGCAATCACTTCGGATGGTGGCTTTCTGATTTGGCCTCTGGATTACCCATTGTAACGCATCCCTTATAGCATACGCTTCCACCCAGAGGCGGACTTATTAAGGGCTGAGGGGGGCACGTGCACCCCCCCCCCCCCCAGATTAAGTATAAAAGAATTCTTTCTTAATTTATTTTCATCCCAGTCCATACAAATGTAGAGTTTATTATGCTTTTTTTTTTGTTTACATCTTCAAATTTTAGTTTTTATCTAATTAATTTATATTTTATATTATTTAAGTGTCTTAAATTGACAAAATTTTAATTTAATTTATTATTTTAAAATTCAATATTATTATTAATTTAAATTTTAGTTTAGTCATTACTTTTTTTTGAAGAAAGTTTGATTATTTCTTAAGATTACTATTATCAATATAAATGTATTTATCCACAAAATTAGTATAATAATTAAGAGAGATTTGACAAAAAATCTAACTACACAATATTTGATAAGAAGAAAAAATCGAGTGAGAAACCAATAAATATCGTATACGTTAAGAAATAAATTTTTATTGTGTTGACAATTTTTTTTACACCATTTGACGTTATATTTTTAAAATAAGTATTAATTGTTTAATATTTGTACTGTATTAATATTTTAATGTTGTTGTATGTTATTCTCACTTCGATCTACAAAAAAATAATTGGTGCCCCCCTCATTAAAAATGCTAGATCCGTCACTGCTTCCACCAATCCAGGGTCCTGGGAACCTAGGAATGACGAAGATCTTGCCTTCTTGATCTGACTTGTATCGTCTCTACATACCCAGTACGTGCCTATATGTCCTATTGTTGCGAAGAGGGAACCGTCTGTGTTAATAGCCCAAGACCCCTAAGCAGGGCAAGACCATCTACATTCTGCTCCCTAGGGCCCTTGATTAAGGTTAGACTTAGAGTGACCCCGTTTTTGACGGGTTTTCGCTTCCCGCCAACTGACATTCAGACATAAGGACGTGTAATGAATCTATTCTGCTACCGGAGTGACGTCATCCCAGACCTTCCTAATCCTTGCTTTCTAGATTTCTCATAGGAGAAATCATATCTCTCCCCTTTTATGCAAAAGGTTTATGGTGAACATGGATCTCAGCCATTCTCCCTCACTTAATGTGGGAGGGACAACCCACTTCTTTTCCAACATGTTGCCGTCACCGGACAAGTAACCAACAAGTGCATTTCTTATTCATCTCCCCCTTGATAGACAGGACAGGTCGCCACCACGTCTATTCTAAATTGATACGATTATTTTATATATTTTTTCATTTATTTTTTAACTGATACATACTCTCATCTTTTCACATTTAAATATTTACTTATTCCGTCTAAATTTTTTCATCCATTTATTGTTCACTTTTTTGGAAATACCAAAAATAACCCTTAGTTATACGACCCTAAATTCAACTTCAACCCTAAACTTTCTCTCCAAACCAAAATCCAAGCCTAAAATACACTAATTTTTTTTATATTTATAAATAAAAATTATATTATATTATTAAAAATCAGAATTATTAAAATATTTTATAAAAAATAGGTTTTTATTTATAAAAAACCAATTTGATATTTTTCAAATCAAAATTTATTTTCAAAACACAGTTTTATTTATAAAAATAGATTTTTATTAAAAAAACACATTTTATTAAAAATTATAATTTTATTTATAAAAATATATTTTCATATATAAAATCTGTTTTAGTTTCAAAAAATAAGTTTTAGACTATTTTTTAATTTTTATTTAATTCTTTTGTAATATTTTTAGTAAAATTATACTATTAAACTTAAAATCAGATTTTATATATTTATTAAATTAATTTTTTCTTATTAATAAATCTTTTATTGATTTTCCTGTAAAAATATATTAATAATATCTAATTTTAATATTTACAAAATTTTAAGAATTTTTTAATAATATATTTGTACATGTTTTTAATACAAAATTTTATTAAAAACATGTATAAATAAATAAAATAAATCAAAAAATAAACGATCTGGGTCATGCCGGAACTACTTGAACCTCTCCCACTTCCGTGACGCCGTTGCGTGGGAGCTCTCCAAGTGGGTGAGGTGGTTCGTGAATTTCGTCGAACACATTATGTGCAAGTCATGGGGGTTGGGTTTCTTCCTCAGTTCTTCGTCTTCGACGGTCAAGAAAGAGCAAGGGCACGAGGGCTTGTCGTCGATCTCGAACAGGGACCTCCTGAGAGAGAACGGTTCGCTCGTTGGTCTGGTGGAATCGGCCTATAATCGACCCAGTTCGCTTCAATCAAACAGCTTGTTCGAGATTGTGAATCTGGTCTCCGAGGACTGCTTGTCGATGACGAATGAGATCGTCATCAGGGTGAGCGAGTTTAGGGAGAGAATCGATCTAGGTCAGCTCGGATTTGGCGAATTGGTAGAGCTGATCCGATGAAGATATTTGAGGACTGCAAGGAGAAGACGACGATAATGCTAGCGACGAAGAGGGAGTTCATGGAGAACCTTTGCTTCAGATCTGAAAGGCTTTGCTGGCGGCGAAGAGGGAGGCGAGCTTCAATAGGGTGCCGAACAAAGAAGAAGCAAATAAAAACATTAAAAGAAATCTAATTTTAAAAATAAAAACAAAATCTGATTGGAAATAAAGATAAATGAAATTTAATAAAATTCTTATTTTTTGAAACTAAAACAGTTTTTTTAAAATAAAAATATTTTTAATAAGTAACTAAACAAATAAAAATAAAAATAAACACCGTTTATAATTTAAATAAATTAATGAGAGAAAAAACAGTTAAAGAAAATGAAATAAAAAATATAACGGAAAGGAAATAAATAAAATAATTAAAAAGAAATGGCAGGATTATGTAATATTGGAAGGTAGTTGAGGGAAATTTTGTCATTTCAGGAAAAAAAAATGGATGGAAAATTGAATGGATTGGGTAATTCGTTAAGCATGAAAACATGAAGATGTGTATTAGTTAAAAAAACATAAGGGTGTGTATCAGATAATCGTATCAACTTGAGGATAGCTAATTGTAATTATCCCTTTAAGTTTGAGACCCATTCTTAAAATGTGAACATGTGAACTAAATCCAACATGACACGTGTCGCGTTTAGAAAATGTTCATCTTTTTTTTTCCACCAAGTTTATTAATTTGATTTTTCTCGCTTCGTTTCAACTCCGATTTAATTTTTTCTGACGCCAATATTTTTCTTTTTCCAAGATCTATCTATCAAATAGTGTATTGCATATGTTTTGAAGCAAGAAAAAACATGTACAAAAAAAATTATGATAAACACACAATTTCCAAACCACATAAACCATATTCTCAAACCATGTCACTATTATTGCAAACCATATATGCAATATTTGCAAATTGTCTCATACATGCATAATCATACATTGCACATATATATTCGCAAACCACATATACCATATTTTCAAACCACCTCACTTATGCTCTCAAACCACATCCATCATATCCTTAAACTCATATTACTCGTATTCTCAACTCACGTGTCTCATATTCTCAACCCACGTGTCTCATATTATTAACTCGCTTCACTTACAATCTCAAACAACACACCTCATATTCTCAAACCAACTTACCTCATATTCTCAAATCATATCCCTCATATTCTCAAACCAACATACCTCATATTCTCAAACCAGCATACCTCATATTCTCAAATAATATCCTTATATAATGAAATACATTTTGTATAAAGTGATATAAAAATGTATTTCATTACATAAAAAATGTGTAACTTTCTTTAAAAAGAATGGTAAAGAAATAATGTAGTCCTTTACTCTCGTGTCTTTTTTCTCACCACTTTCTCATCGTCGGATTCGGTAAAGCTTTCCCTTTACCTTGTCTAATTCCTTCTTCTTTTAGGTCTTGAGCCCTTTATTCGTGTGTTTTGTGTCTACTATTCTCACTTCCTCCTCTCTCACTCTCTGAGGTCAGTGACGATGGAGCTTTTTCCCCTCCCTTCCTCCTCATCGGCGGCTTCAGAAAAATCTTCCCCACCACCTTCCTACTCTCTTTTCCCTCATCCTTTACTTCTTTTTATCTCTTTCCTCCCCTCCTAGCCGCCTCCTCACCAACATCATTCGGACCATATCCTCTTTATCGCCACCTTCATAGCTTCTCCTTTCTTCTCCATCATCTACCTCCCTTACCTTTATGCCTCACCATTCCTATCCTCAACCAGCATCGGACTCGAGTTTAGGCGCACAAACGAGTCCCCACTATCCATCTTGAAGCTCCACCACAATGTCAGTAGATGACAACTCCATTTGGGAGTCACTTGAGGACATCAAAGACAAGCTCACTAAGGTCTCTATCGATGAAAAATCATACAATTTTGTGGATGATGATGACGTTATTATTAAGGGGGTCTTGGAACATCCCGTGTAGCCCGGGTGTGGGGCCATTTGTCCAGGACATGTACCTCGAGGCGACGAACCTCGTTATTAAACAAGTCAAGACAACCACTCATATGGGCATTTAGATTCTTGGTCTTTTTTTAATGTTCTTATCAGCTGTTTTTGGTGCTCTCCTCCTAACGTATATGGGAGGAGTTGTTTATGTAACCTAGTCGTTACGCTTATGTTCAATAGAGGTATCATACTATAATCTCGGGTGTAAGAGATTTATCCCATTATATGATTTTGACGAATTTAATTATGATAAATAAAGTAGATCAGAATGATAAAAAAAACTTTCTTTAAAAGGATATCCCAACCATATGTTTTTATTTTTCTTAATAAATTATACATGCATATATTATTAACAATGACTTCCTATAAATATAGCATTACTCATGAGTATGCCGAGGAACAAGTATAAGACATGTTGAAAGATGGAGTAATATCTCTCATTCATGATCATGGTCAAATTTTGTATGAATAACTAGAACTAAAAGCATCTGCAGTAGGGTTTTATCGTAATGTCGATTTAGACAGAATGTGAGAAAAAGTTAGTCAAATCCCTGAAAAATGATTGTTTCTCAATCTTAATCTACGAGCCTCAAATGTATCGTCGGTGAATTTATACTCGCTGACACTCTACAGATTTAATGCATAATGGCCACTGAATCGTTGACTGTCGAATAATAGAGAGACAAGTGGCGAAGTAGGTAATCGTAACTAAAGCCAAAAGTTAATATCGGCTATAAATAATTGCCAACAGATGTTTCGTTCTTCTTTATCCAAAAACCGATTCTTCGGCTTTGGTTCTTCTTATTCGGCGTTATCTTCCATTCTAGCAAAATCTTTAGCAGATGCAGTAGACACGCGAAACACGTCGATAAAATTTCTGTGTATGCGAGTCATTTTTCAACCATCCACACCTGATTCTCCGGCTTCACATTGTTGTAGAATCTTCAGGAAGCCAGATGTTGTAGACTCGCCAACATCCATCGTTTTTCGACCATCCACACCCAATTCTTCGGCTTCACACATGGCGTAATCCAACAAAACAAACATAATCTTTTGGGGAGAAAGAATACGTTCTGTCTGCGGTGCATCCGACATTCCCAGGCTTCCTCATGCAACCCGGGCTACACCATTTTCCTAAGCTCCACCACGTACCCGGGCACCACAACTTTCCCGAGATCCGCCAGTTTCAAAACTCCACTACTTTATTGGGGTCAAGCTCGGGACTGGCTATCATTCAATGCTCTTCTCGGAAACAAGTCACCCGATCATAGGAGTGTGGGTCCCTCGGCCCTGGCTAGACCCTCGCAGGCCGATCCAACCCAATGAGCACGGATGTACCGTAGGTTACTCAAAGGACTCGATCCACGGGGTGAACCAGATGGGCTATCGTTTTTGGAAGAACATTAAGAAAGAACTTTCCATCATTACTCAGCAAACCGCCGAGATAGAGCGCACAACTAAGAACTACAAACAACATTGGAGCATGACGAACAGTAAAGTGAAGATGGTTCAGGGATGCTGGTCCAAATTCAAACACATCTACCAGAGGGGACGTTCTAATGACTAGATCATGGCTGATGTCGAGTAGGAGTATTTCGAGAAGTACGAGAATTTATTTGCATGTAAGCAATCGAACATAGTAAGAGAGAAGCCTTGATGGAAGCACTGTTTTGAGAACGAGTTCTCCACGACCATCGACGAGTTCATTTTCACCCGCGGATGTCGCACCCCAAGAACATCTTTCATAACCACGCCAATGTCTAAGATGAAAATTCTCGTTTTCACCGCTGAAGAGGTTGATTATGTAATTCCCAAATACGTACGATGTCTCCAATCTAAGGGCCAAAAGGCGTCATAAGTGATGAGAGCAAAGAAGAAAAGAAAGGGACAAGCCAACATGCGTTCGACCCGAAGTTGGCCAAAAACTTGGCCAATATTGAGAAGGACCATCAAGAGTCACTCGGAGCGTCGGAGTCTCTCATGTGCGAGCTTCGCTTAGTCAAAGAAGGGGATACCTCCAAAATGGACGCCGAGGATTTAGCCACCCATAAGCTCTTTCTCCACGACATGGAAAAGAAGATTAATGGGTTGGTGTGATGTTTTGTACTCTTCATTATGTAATCTATTTTAGGATGTACTTGAAGTTTCTGATTTTGAACTAATAAAGTTTATTTCCATGTTTCAGGGTTTTGACTAGGTTTATGATTTTGTCCCACAATGCTAATAACGTCCCCTTCTCAGTATTACCTTCGAACGAACACGAATTTAGGTGACCGACAGAGGAGGAAGTCGACAGATTAATTGGTTCACTTTATGTATTTTAGGATTAAATTAATAACTATCTTGTTCGATGGAATTTTGGTAAATTGCCAACGCTATAAATCCGTAGTTGACCTAATCGATCTATTGCCACTACACCACCCCCAAACCATTAATGTTGGGTTTTATGCCTTGGGACAATCCACGTCAATATATTACATCGTCATTTTGATTAATAAAATGGAAAGTGTATTCATATACATATGATGATGTTAACAATATGAGTATACTACTATTTCTAAGGTATCGGGAAAAGTTTACCTATAGTAGAACTCTTAGGAACAAAGGATTGAGTTTATGCATTCATCCTTAGTGTAAACCGATAGTTAGAACTAGTGTGATGGATTTTATTTTATAAGCTCAAAATTTTTTATTAGAAAAAGATAAGTTCCAAGGAGTATCGAACCAAAAGACAACCATTGCAAAGAAGCTCTCAGAAGGAGCCACGGGAACAAAACACGAAAAAGGTCAACTGACACAAATAAACCAAAAAGGCTATCAAAAATAAAAGGATCAACCTTCATCAGTGACCCTCTCTTCACCTTCCAAAGTCTAAATGAGCGGTTCGAGCTTGTACAATCTGCTTCCCAATGTCCACAAGATTTACAATTCTCTCACGACTCAAAGAACGAGCTCTTGGTTTGATTTCAACAATAAAGTAATCTAAAAAAATAACTTAGGAGGCCGACTCTAACAATTCGAAGCTCGAGACAGCTGCTTTGATTGTCGACCTTAAAATTCGGAGGCTTGAGAATGGCCTCCTTCCACATACTATTCTTGTCACGCCCCAAATCCGATTTTGACCGGACTCGAGACGTGAACTAAAATAAAGAACTAAATAAAGCGACTTAAGAGTAATAAAGCTTCAAATAAAAAGAGTCAACAGCTCTCAGATGAAATCGTAAAAACAGTACTCAGTTCGAAAAGATAACGGTACGTCTCTAGACCTACTAGACAAGACCTCGCCAGCTCTCAAGCTCAGCTGTGTCCTGCTAGCACAAGTCCCGCTCAACACCTGAAATACAACAATGTAAGGAGTGAGCTTTCGCCCAGTAGAGAAAGTAGTTAAGGTAATGAACATCGGCTCACCACCACGAGTAACTGTCCAGTTAGGGCATACTAGTACAGCACGACTAATTGTCCAAACGGGGTTCATAGCCAAACTCACGATACAATCCAATGACCGCTTTCACACAAAAACATTAATCAAACAGCACACGTATCACACAAAAACAATCGGCATACGCTTTGTACCGCGGTTCCCGAATTACCATCAAATCAAACCGGACGTCATAGTATCATCTCGAATTGCCTCTCGATCCAGAGGAGACACATGCATCGAAGGTACCGGAAACGTTCCCTAGGAACGCATCTCATCGGAAGTTCCGGAAATGCCCCCAAAGGACCATAGATCATTGGGGTAGGAATATGACACTTAGAGCCCAAAATACGACCCGTAGGTCCAACACAAAACTTAATGCAACCAGTTCTAACGTCTCTGACTATCACAGCCCATTCCAATTATATCGTACCAGATCACGAAGCCTCGGTTCCGACACCTTCCCGTCACGTAGAATCGGGGTAACATCCCAGACCGGAAATCCCTCAGTCGGACGTCTTCCTGTCACGTAGAATCAGGGCCTCACGCATGCTAGACCGTTACATCCCTCGGTCGTACGCCTTCCCGTCACGGAGAATCGGGATAACAAACTTGCCATCTTTGGCCTTGATACACTACACCGGAACTATCCATCGGTGTAAGTATCACTCCGGTTACGTCTTTTCTTAGAACACACAAAGAGGATATAACCCGCAACACAAAGCCAGGATCGGTCTCGGTATACCAACCGAACTATCTCAACATAACACACAGCCGGTCTATCACTCACCCGGTCATATCACAAACAAGGGTTCACATTACAACAAACACGGCACACTTGCCCACACATAGTCACAATAATGCAACACCGATTATAATCTTATTTAGACTCTCACACAGCAGTTAAACACACATCAGGTAACTCAATCAGCACATAGTCCTACGGCTCGACATGGCCCATCTACCAGCACGGCAATTTCCCAAATATTGAAAGCGGCTACACTAGTGAATCACATCCTACATGTTACTAAGACTCGCCAGTTATTTTATAATATAAACGTTCGATCCAGTTTTATTATTATCTAGCATGCATACTAGTAACTTTCTATAATTAAACTGGTATTCGCTACTTTCCCTACCTCAAGAAGAACCAACAGCTGCGTCTCCTAGCTGCTGACGTCCAGGCCTGCCTCCGGTCTTTTCCACGATCGAGGTCCAAGCCTGATTTTAACAAAAGAGACGGGAATCAGTCCCGGTCTAGACCGTAACGGTCCTCTAAGTTTTATCAGTTAAGTCCTTTAGTCCCGTTCCATTTTAAGTCCATTAAAACTCCAATTTAAATTAATTTAAGAAATTAATTAAACTGATTTTTATTTATTAAAAAGTCTTTAAAACGGTCCGACCCGGGTCCGACCCGAGTCCGAACCTGTACCAGACCCGGTCCGAGCCCGAACCCGAGTCCAGACCCGACCCGAGGTCCGGCCCGAGATCCAGCCGAACCAGGCCTGGCCCAAGGCCCACTCCAACTGGCCCGAGAGCCTGGCCCAAAGGCCCAACTCTACTGGCCCGCCTGGTATGTTCGAACCGGAGACGAAGAGCGACGGCAAGGGTTGTCTCAGAGCGTCGGCGACGACGGTAGTGACGGCGAGGAACTCGGAGGATCGTCCAGCGATGCCCGGGGTGGCGTCAGGACTCTGGCAAGTCTCGAGCCGTGGCGGTGGCAGCTGACGCGCGACCCCAACCTCTCTGTCTCAGATCTGGTGAAAGGGGCTCGCCGGCGACGGTCCAACGAAGCCTGCCCGGATCAGCGTCGCCTGCGAGGGTCTCCGGTAGATGCCGAGGGGTTGAACGGGGCGAGAGAGAGAGAGGACACGAACCCCGGGTTGTCTTCTCTGTCTCTGGCGAGCTCGATTCGCAACCGGACGGGGAGAATCAGGCCAGAGGATCTCGATGGCGACGACGTGTATTGAGACTCGGGGTTTCCTCCTTCGCCGGCGGGGTTGAAGCTCGAATGGTGCGTGATGGTGAGGAAAAGCTCAGCGTGAGCGAGAGAGGAAGAAGGATTCGAGAGAGGACGAAGGGCGGCGATGGATTTTCTAGGAAAACGTGCACGCGCAGAAGGAGACGAAGACGCGAGGGATAGGGTTTGAGTTGGAGAGTGGGCTTGGGTTCGCGCAGAAAGGCTTGGGCCTTCGCACGTGAGTTGGGCCCAAGTGCTGGTTCTGGTCTAATCCACTCCAACTCTTTTTTTTTTTTTAGATTGATTTTCTTTTCTTTTTCGATTGCGATTGCTCAAAAATTTTAACCCGCTCTCCAACCACGGCGTTCCAAACGAATGAAATTAATATTTTAAATAATTTTACCGAGGTGGTCTTCACAATTCTGTTGATCCCCAATAGGTCCATCGTCCCCCAAAGGACCAACCTGCTCCAAAAGCTTTACCGATCCAGCCTTTTTAGACTTTGACTTCAAATCTTGCTTGTCTTGAAAAACAAAAGCATCATCAACCGACGCCTCATCAACTTCAAATCCGCTCTACGTCGGAGCCTTAGCCAAGGGGCTTGTGGCCCGATCCACAGGCTCAGCACCCAAAACACTTGGGCCTGAAGAAAAAAGGCCCAAGCTTGGACCTGAAGACTCGTGCGATTGAAGACCGTAAGTGGTATGCTCTAAAACGTGAATGGAAGCCAACAACTAGACTGAGGGGCCCAAATCTAGCCCAAACCGATACCCAGTCACAGATAGATCACCGTCAACGACTACAACCACCAACGGAGGAACAAGTTAATTCAATGCCTGGGAATTCAAATTCGAACCAGGAACAATCACCTGATCCACAACAGAATTCGAAATCGAATCAGTAGCCAAAATATCCTAAGAAACCAGTTGGACATCTCCGTAATCTTCTAATACTGAAATATACGTATTGCTCGGTGAAGGAAGCGATTCTGATACTGGAACCTGCATATTGCTCGACGCCACAGGCTTCTGGCACATTTACTAGCAAGGTGACAGATGTCCCCTAGTTAAGATCATCGGTGAAGTGTCACGATGTCACGCCCCGAATTCGGCATGACCGAACCCGGAACGCGAACGGTGAAACAGGAAAACGATTTTCAAACATTTTAATAAACCTCTTTAAAATTGCCACTTACGTTAAACAAAACAATATTTTTACAGTGGAAAATACGTTCAAAATAATGAACAACACGAGCTACAAGGTACGTCACTAACTACCCAAAGACCCGAACTTCCGCTCCCAGCTCTTCAAGCTTCGAGGGCTCCCCTAGTCCGTCTCACGACCAGTACCTACAGGAAAAGTAGCAGGGGGTGAGCATTTCACTCACCGCCACGAATACCGGGTTGACCACGGCATACCAACAGAAATTTCGGGAACACCGACAACAACAACAACCCCAGGGAATATTGCCCCCAAAACACAATTTAGACTGACGGTCACGCAATACAACTGTTAAAAACTTCCCAACCATCTCAAAACCCGGACACGTAATGTAGACCCCAAATCAGAGACCGAACAACCACTCCATTAGTCACACCGACAAGGTAAAGCACAACCCTCACACGATCCTATATGCATTTACTTGTAACTTTCCGCAACCAAACCAGTATTTGCTACTCGTCCCTACCTCAGAGGCATGCGGGAAAAGTAGTAAAGGGGATGAGCGTTCCGCTCACCTCCACGGATACCCGTTCGATTATGGCATACTAGTAAAGCATCAACCACTTACCAATCTAAACAGGCAACAACTACCTCAAGACCTGACACCAAACCGTCACAACTGCTCACGATATCCATACCTCAAATGCTAGCTCACGTAAGGGAAACCTCGAATGGGGATTATATTCTCAAGTACGCAGAACACTATTGCTCACCATATCAACACCCCAATTACCCGATCACGCAGGGGAAACCTCAAAACGGGGATCACGTTCTCAACTAAGCAAATCATTGTTGCTCACAATATCAATACCCCAATTACCCGATCGCGTAGGGGAAGCCTCAACACGGGGATCACGTACTCAACTAAGCAAAACACTATTGCTCACAATATCAATACCCCCAACTACCCGATCACATAGGGGAAACCTCAAACAACCCACTCACGTGAGGGAAACCTCAAACCACCCGTTCACGTGAGGGAAACCTCGAACGACCCGCTCGCGTAATGTAGACCCGATCCAGCAGTCACGACCTCAATAACACACGCAATAGTAATCAAAATCACGCAGGGTCACACCAAACCAACCGATCACACAACACCCAAGATCACAAAGGATCGCACACCAGGTCAAGATCACAAAAGATCGCACACCAGCCAAGACCAAAAAGGATCGCACACCAGCCAAGATCACACAGGATCGCACACCAGCCAAGATCACAAAGGATCGCAAACCACAACCACAAGCCTCGGCACTTTACCGATCACGCACCGGAAGGTAAGACGCACCTGACGGGAACCACAGCCGTCAGCACTTTACCGACCGCGCATCGGAGGGTACGACACACCCCTCGAGCATAATTCCAGCCTCAGCACTTTACCAATCACGCGCCGGAAGGTACGACGCACCTGACGGGAACCACAGCCCTCAGCACTTTACCGACCGCGCATTGGAAGGTACGACACACCTCTCGGGCACAGCTCAAGCCTCAGCACTTTACCAATCACGCGCCGGAAGGTACGACGCACCTGACGGGAACCACATCCCTCAACACTTTACCGATCGCGCATTGGAAGGTACGACACACCTCTCGGGTAGCTCAAACAGATATCACCAGAACAATCACAGTCACAGCCAAATATCGCACAATACTCCGCAATAGCAAAATTGACAACACGACTAACTACCACTCAGCAAGTCAGTCAACAACCATACCGGTTTAATGCCCCACAGGCACTCATGGCCATACCGTGGCACCCCTTATCGATGGAAAATCGATAGGCGTGCCAACCTTCACGCCAATCAAACAAATCACACGAATACTCAACAACCAGCGAAAATAACATAATGACTAGCTACCACTCAACAAGTCAGTCAACAACCATACAGGTTTAACGCCCCACAGGCACTCATGGCCACACACAACCACAATCAGTTCATTAACCCTACGACACCACCAAGTGCCACATGCATTTCTATTGTTCGATAGGTTCACTCAACCTACGACACCACCAAGTGTCACATGCAATTCTATTATTCGACAGGTTCACTCAACCTACGACACCACCAAGTGTCACATGCAATTCTATTATTCGACAGGTTCACTCAACCTACGACACCACCAAGTGTCACATGCAATTCTGTTATTCGACAGGTTCACTCAACCTATGACGCCACCAAGTGTCACATGCATTTCTACTGATAACTTTCCCTAGTCAAGGCCGATATCCGGCTACTTTTCCCTACCTCTTGAAGCGTGTCAAACCCGATACTCGCGCTGCGGAAATGCTCCAGATTACCCGCTTAGCCTCCTCTTTCCACGGTCGGCGACACGGTCTACAATGATCACAAATTGAAACACTTTTTAAGTTCACAGGCAAAGCTGAAATTTAATGAATTTGACGCCCAAAAGCAACCCCGACAATGTCGATCACTCCCAAACCTCCCAATTACTCGACATTGTCAACCACGGGCCAGGAAAGGCCCGATTCGCCCGGCTCGACGAATCTGCCCGGGATCGGAAAACGCCCTTCCGGGCTCCGAAAATTCCCGTTTTTGTTTCTACGATCGTAGAATAATTCACGTGTTCCAACGCAATCGACGGAATCAATTTCTGATAACCGAGCGATTTAATTCCGCTTTTAAAGTTTATAACCCAAATTTCCGAATTCTCACAAATTAATTCCATAATTCGTTCCGGGTGTGAATTATCGGCTCGGGGATCATCCAAGACCACCCGAACACGAAAAACCCGAGGCCCGGCCAAGTGGGTCCCACACGGCCACAATGGAAAACGTTCCTTTTCGCCCCAAAACGTTCCTAACAAACCCTAAAATTCAAACGTACCAAAACGAGAAAAAAAATCGGGTTCTCACTGTAGGGAATGACGAGGGGAGCTCGAATACGCAACCGTTGAGACAACCCGTCGGTCGGATCGTCGGGAAATCACCAAAACCCTAACTTTCCTTTTTTTTCTTCTCCTTCTTGTCTCTTCTTTCTCTCTCTTTCTCTCTCTTTTTTTTCAAATGGCCGACACCATCTCATCCTTTCCTTCTTTATTTTGTTTCAAAAACACACCAAACCTCTATTTACAAAACTACCCCTCATTTCCTTTTCTTTTATGTTGTTCAAAAACCAACTACCACCACTTTGTGACATGTGTCATGTGGGTCCCACACCTTAGAAAAATATCTTGGTAGATATTTTTCAGTCCGATTCGCGAAATTCGGCCGTCTCGGGCCCTGTTCGGGCCCACATTCCAAGAATTTACGAAACTTCGCATTCTACAGGAAAACTGCCCAACTAAGACCGTTGTGACGACGGCTAAGCTTTTTGGATCCAAATCGGGCCTCGAACGGACCAAAACGTCGCTTGGTTGACTTTTTCGGCAAAAAGTCAACTTTCCCAAATTGGTCGAAAAGTTGCCCTGAGTCACCCAGAACTCACTTTGGTCGATACCGGGGTCAACTTAAGTCTGATATGACCCTCGGGGTCAATTTTAGGTTCATTTGGGTGCCTGACCCAAAATTTTAATTTTTTCCGTTTTTCCGCCGATTTAACCGGCATTGACCGCGTCTAGCGTTGTGCCCGAACTAATTACAGAGCAACGAAACCTCTACTTCGCAAGTTGTGATGCATTCCAAACTTTCTGACTTTTACAAAGGCGCACAAGCGCCACCATCAGAACGAAGCCATTGTATTTGAATTAGTTGTAGCTCTTTACTGCATACGCAATTGCGATTGTAGATCCAAATTTGATAAAGCCAAAGAAACACCCCTTTAGATTTGGCCTTAAGATTGTATTCTCTCCCAAACGGACTGAACGTATTCCTTATTTATTCCATAGTTGCACTGTACGACAGGTTATAGAGGAACACCTTGGTTCCTTGACGACCATACGTCATTGTAAGCTCTGTTGTAGGTGTCTTGTCTCGCACCACCTCAAGAACCGACATCGAAACGATGACCGCCAAACCTCCTGAATCGACATTCTCGATTGCCTTCTTTGGACCTGAATGATCAGATTGAACAACAAGGCTGTCAGGTCCATCCTTCCCTATGATCGGACAAGACTATCTATCTCCTTGTTTTCATTTCTGTCGAGTACATTGAGAATGTCGAGAACATCCATCGGAAGCACAAGCGGGGAGGTCGCCGTAATTGGCTTCGAGGTCGGTCGAACACGAACAACCTCTCCCTTCTTGGTCGATGAATCTCCCTTTTTATTGTACAAGGATAGAAACTTGGGGCAAAAGGATGAAAAACGAAAACAATTGAGGTGCCATACTACCTCACAAGTTCGTGTTGTTAAAGGGATAATAAGTAGTGTAATGGTTGATTAAAGGATCATCTTTTACTGATCATGCATATAGAGATATGAGTCAACATTACAAATGCTTAAGAGTGTTAGAATTTTATGACCTAATTTACTAGGTTTTATGCACCTTTTCAAATCATTCAGAAAAGGGGCACAGTAGTTTACACTCCGAGGCTTCCTAAAGGTTCTAAAATTTACTCAACCTTTCATGTTTCTTTTCTTAAAAGGCAGTTGGGCCACAAAACTAGACTACACCAGTCCCTCCCTAACACCACCGTTGATGGCCAACTCAAGTTGTTCCAAATAGCAATTCTCCAAACCATAATGATTAAAAGGTCTAATGTTGTAGTGGTTCAATACTTGATTCACTAGGACAAGTCCACAATTGAATATGCTACATGGGAGGATTCCTCGTTAATTCAGGCTGCATTTTCTCGACTAGATACCTCGAATCCAGGCTTGAGGAATAACCTGCCAAAAAGAAGGGTGCTTTGTCACGATTGCTTCATCAACAAGCAAGTCTCTCAGTTCAAATAAATAAGAAATAAAAAACGCGTTGTTTGAGTAAGTGAAGTTAGTTAAGGGAGGCCACATGTCCTATTCCTATTTATGTTCCTCACACGGGTCGTCCAGTTCAGCATTGTCCTCTTGTGGTCCTACAAAACAAAAATTGAGTACGTGTTGCGCTACCATGGTCCTCGTTCCTGAATTCTAGCTTAGCTACAATAAGAAATGGTATTGATGTCTAGGGTTTTAGGTATCAAATGAATCATTGACCTAGCTATAGCAATAGAAAGGAATTTTAAGGGCTTGTCGTCTCTATAATTATTTTTTGATTATTAATACAAAAGCTTCTCTATCCATTATTTGTGTTATTCGAGCACATGAGTGTTCACCTTCATGACACCTTAGCAGTCGAATTGTAAATCTTGCACATGGTTATGTCAAATGAATCTTTGGACAACTCCTACCACATTAGCTTAATTGTTAGGTTGGTAATCATATTCAACAAGTCACCAGACTTTTAGGTGTGACTTGACTTTGTGGATTATCTTGTGTTTTGGGAGATTATTTCTTTTGATACAGTTGGAAGATCAGGTTTTGTTGTTTTGGTTGTGAGTTGATGGTCTAGTTCGTTTGCCTGGTCCTTTTAGCAGTGGTTGTTCCTTGTGAGGATTGATAGCTTGGTTTTTCTGGTGTATGTTAGGGATGGTGTTTTGGTGGTGTTCTCGTGGTTGTTTTGCTTAGTTTGTGTCTTGGTTGGTTTGGAGTTCTTTTTGGAGTTCGATTGAGGTTATCTATCAATTTTTCTTTCGGCTTCCTTGGTTATGGTCTTCCTCTTTTCGGTGTGGGTTCTCTGGTTCTTGTTCTGTGGTTGGTTTGTCATTTATTTTCTTTTTTGTTGTGGTCTGTAGTTAGACTTTTTGTATTCCTCTTTCGCCTCAAAATTGGTTTCAATGTAAATTTGCTTTGCTGAAAAAAATAGGTTTCAATGTAAATTTGCTTTGCTTTTTGTATCTTATACAAGTTGTAATGATTTTTTTTTTTATCAGCAAGTTTTTTGAAATTTTATAAACCCAATCTTCGAAAATGAAGATAAGGTCAAGGGCGAACCCTCCAAGAGCAATTACAAACAAAGGAACGAAAGTGTCCCAAACCACAACCAAGCTTAACCCACAAGTAATTCTACCTAACTTATACTGCAAGTAAGGTCCACCAAACAACAAAGTTAATCCAAACTAATTGATCTACCCATATACCAGAAGTAGATTTCAGTCAATACACCATAGATACACAAGTACACCTCATAGTCCCAACAGAACAAAACCCTACCCGAAGACTAAGTCACCAAGCTAATCCTCCCAATCAAAATAGTAACAGCAACCACCAACAACGAGAATCAACCATCTAAGTTGTACCAACCCCAGGAAGTAGAGATCTACCAAGACCAATATATAAGACAGTTCAGCAGAGCCAAAGAGTTCACCCACACAAGGATTACCAGGCCTTCAGCATAGTTGGATCCAAAAACCTGAAAAACAGAACACCACAGCAGCAAAGCCCCCAAGTAGTATCCCATCCCAATCAGGTCTTAGACAGCAGAAGCAAACGAAGTTAAAAACCCCAGTTCAAAACTATAAAGAACAACCTAAAGATTCTACCCTCACAAACATCTAACAAGTTCCAATGATCCCACTCTCAAAAACACAGAACCCCCCCCCCCCCCCCCCCCAGACTAAACACCTCACAAAACTCATATCACTCCCCAACCCACCCTCCTACCCTCCCAAAAAAGGACCCCCAGAAAACAAAGAGTTGCAGCCTAATAAATGTGCCTTGGGAATCAAGGCACCAAGAGAACACACTCATAAACCCTTGGCCTTCACTGAAGAACACAATAAAGGATCATTTATCCAAGATAAAAAGGAAAAGGATTGCCCTTCTTTGAAATTTGCCCATAGTAATTGAAATGAATCATTTTGAACCTGTAGAAAAATGCTTTGTGGATTCAGAATCTTGTTATGAAAGCAAGCTTGGTTCCTGCTGATCCAAACTCTCCAAATGATTAAATAAAATAACATGGACCAATGCTTCCTAGCTCTGGAAGGAGCCAATTGTTCCCTGGCCAAAAACTAGTTTAAGATTGAATCTATGATAGCTTTCTTAAATCCCCACCAATCTAGACACAAGTCCCAGACCTCTGCAGAAACCTTGCAGCTTAAGAATAGATTATCCAATTCGTCATGTTCCTCACTATACAAGGGGCACCAAATGTTTCCATTACACAGTCCTCTAGCAAGAAGAAAACATTTAGTAGGCACTCCTTGCATACACAAAAGCCAAGAAAATGCGGCCACTTTAGGAGGTAGGATGGGAGCCCAAAGTAAAGTAGGCCAATCCAGAGAGGTATCCTAAGGCTCATCCAGAATCTCATACATCTTGTGCACTGAGAATCCTCTATGATCATGCACCCAATAAGCAACATCATTTCCCCCAGTAAGACTGCAAGTATTAATAGCATCACACAAAAAAGATGGAACTGATCCATTTCCCAACCCTTCAGGTCTCTTCTGAAAGTAACTATCCAATTTCCATCAGACCAAAAAGAAGAAACCAATCCTGATTTCTGAGTACTGAGTAGATAAAGTCTATGGAATTGATATATGAGTGGAAAATCCTGCAGCCACTTATCTTCCCAGAAATGGATCCTATTTCCAGAGTTCACCTTCCAATGAATCCCAATTGCACCAATGGCATTTGCAAATTTTGGACATAGCAATAGTGACTCAACATGACTGATGAAACTTTGGCCACTTTGCAGGAAGAAGTTTGAAAGGTCCCAAGCTTCACTCTCCCAGCCAAACTTTGCACAAAGTAACTTTTTCCATAAAGAATTAGTTTCCAATGAAAATCTTCACCACCACCTTGCAAGAAGAGCTTTATTCATGATATGTAAGTTCTTTATCCCCAAACCACCAACTGATTTTGGTCTGCAAACAAGTTCCATCTGATGTTGTGTAGCACCTTTTTTATTAACGGTACCATTCCACAAAAATCTTCTCTGTCATTTCTCCATCTCAAGTATGACACACTTAGGGGCTTTATACAATGACATGTAATATAAAGGAAGAGAACTAAGAGAATATTTGATCAAGGTGGTCCTGCCTCCAAAAGATTTTGACTTGGCTTGCCAAAGGTTCAACTTCTTTTGAAATTATTGATCACAGGCTCCCAGGTCTTCTTTCTCCTTGGATTAGCTCCCAATTGAAAGCCAAGATAATCAAAGGGGATCTACATAGCTGAGCATCCCATAATCTGGGTGATCTCCATGACAGAAACTGTTGAAGCATTTAGTACAAGAACTTTGGACTTTTGAAAATTGATCTTCAAACATGTGGCTTTTTGTAGACAGTTGAGAGTGTGTTTGAGGTTTATAGCCTGTTGAGTACCTGCCTCAATTAAAATGAGGGTATCATCTGTAAATTGGAGGTGTGATATCTCAGGCCCTTGAGAGTTGCATTTAATGTCTGCAAACATGTTATTTTGTATCCCTTTAACCATAAATTGGTGCAAACTCTCAGATAATAGTGCAAACAATAGTGGAGATAATGAGCATCCTTGTCTAAGACCTCTTAATACAGGAAAATCATCAGATGGAGATCCATTTATCAGAACAGATGACCAAGCTTTGATGCACATTGCCATCCAAGAAATCCATAATTGTCCAAAGCCCATTGCTCTCAAAATATTCAGGAGTGCTCCCCAGTTGATGTGGTCATAGGCTTTTTCAAAATCCACCTTGAAAATGATAACCTCTTGGCCTGAGTGTTTGATGGAATGAAGAAGTTCTGATGCAATTAAAATCCCATCCAGTATCTATCTCCCTGAGATGAAACCAGATTGTACATCATGAACCAAATAGTTCATGACTGATTTTAGTCTTGTGGCCAGCACTTTTGAGATGATTTTATAAACACTACTGATGAGGCTAATGGGCCTGAGTTCATCAAAGGTTTATGGAGAACCAGTCTTGGGAATGAGAGTGATGAAAGATGAGTTTAGACCCTTCCCTAGAGATCCACCAGAATAAAATTGATCCAAACATGCCAATATCTCAGGCTTAATGAATCCCCAACATTTCTGATGAAATCTCATTGTAAAACCATCAGGACCAGGGGCCTTGTCCCCATTACACATTTTAATTGCAGCTAAAACCTCTGCCTCACTGAAAGCTTGTACCAAACCATGAGATTGCAGATTAGACAAAGAAGTAAAGGGCGGGGAGAATAGATCAATACAAACTGAGGATGTCTCCAAAAATATCTCTTCAAAGTGTTGCTTAGCCAATGATTTAATTTCAAAAGGGGTAGTGTAAGTGCTTCCCTCCACCATAATCTGAGAGATCCTTTTTCTAGCGGGATTGTAAATCGGAGATAAAAAGTGATCTAGGACATTAACGGGGTTTGAATGTGATGAACAACTTAACAGGGTTCGGTATGCATTCGCAACTAATATTAGTCTAAGGGAAACGGGAATTCTCTCAATGTAGTCCTAACCATCTCTCGATCGTATTAGGACCCTAATATACTCAGTCCACCAAATTATCTCTAATCTAGGTGTAGAGCGGTATATAGCCTTATAATATATGAATTCCTCTAACTTTCGAGTTTTACTCCTATAGTTATTGCACTCGTGTTAGTCTAAACATATCCTGGCATAGATTAAAACCCGAGCTATCTAATTCCTTTTTCCTCTTCTTAACTTCATTTCTCAATTGTTGGTTAACAAGATTAAATCATACATGTACGTGATCAGGGTAATGTAGCATTACGAACGGAATTAAATAAACACTTTCTTAGATACTAATATGACGAATGTATACACGAATATGTTAAATCAATTCATCACATCGTTCCCTTAGCCCTAGATCAATATAGGTTTACTTCATAGCGCAAGAATAAGAACAAAAGGAGATGAATAAACCACTAAAATTCATATTAAACGATAAGAGTAATACAAATATCAAGTTTGAATCCAATCTACACAAAACCTTTGATGTTCTAATCTCTTTCCTTTGATCTTCTCTCCAAATTATCCAAGCTCCAAAGGGTGTTTTTTTCTTCAATTTCGTGATACCCCTTAATCTGACCTAAAGTCCCTTTTAAATGTTGGGTTAAATTTGATTGAAAACGGGAAACGCAACTGGAAATCACGTTTCTGACGTTTGCACCGTCGCATGCACACCGTGCAATTCACGGTGCATCTTAAGTTGCACCGGTTATTTGCACGACGTGCAACTTTCCGGTGCAGATTATTTTGCCTCTGTTCTGGATGCATCACCAGGTTTCACGTCGTGCAACAAACGGTGCAAAAGTGCACTGCTTCTTTGCACCCCTTGCAAAGAACCGGTGCACCCTACTAACACTTCTGCCCAGCTTCCAATTTAGCTCTGTTTCGCTCCCGTTTCGCCCCTTTTTTGCTCCAGTTGCTTGGTGAACTCTGAAATAAGACCAACTACACAAAATGAGAGTAAAATGCATCATTTTATATTAACTCGAGACTAAAAAGAACATAAATGTGGGCTAATGGCATCCAAAATAAATGTATTTTATGTCCACATCAGTAGTGTAAGTGCTTCCCTCCACCATAATCTGAGAGATCCTTTTTCTAGCACCATTGTAGTTTGCCACATGATGGAAAAATTTTGAACACATGTCCCCCTCCCTAGACCACCTGTGTCTAGCCTTTTGACACCACATCTTGGATTGCAGCTTAAGTTTTTGTATCAATTTAGCTTTGAGAAGAGCCTTGTGAGATATTTCTTGTGCAACAAGGCATCTGTCATCTATAGTGTTATCCAGCCCTTTGATCTCTAAAGTAAGTGCCTCAATATCATTGTCAAGCCAACCAAAAACCTCAGTATTCCACTTCTTGTAGAAGCCTTTTAATGCTTTAAGTTTAAACCAAATGATGTATGATGGGGATCCATTCACCATAGTGGATTCCCAAAATATTTTAGACTGAGTATAGAACAATGGATGTGCAGTCCAGGCATTAATAAATTTGAAAAGCCTTGGCCCCCAATCAACCTTGGGATTGTTGAGCATGAAGGGTTTATGATCAGAGATTGTCCTAGGTAACCCCTCTTGTGTATGATTATTGTACACGGTAAGTACTTGTGTAGAAACTAAAAACCTATCCAGCCTTGATGTTTTTGAACTGGGGCCAAACCAAGTATATTTTCCCCCCAATGAGCTGCAAATCTACCAAGCCAAGATTGTCCAATAGCTTCTGAAATTTTCTGATACTTGTTGATGAGAACCTAGGGCCAGTTTTCTCTGAGGGATCTAAAATGGCATTAAAGTCTCCAGCTACCACATAAGGACTTGGGAAGTGAGAAGCTTTCATCTCCAAATCATTCTACAGTACAAACCTTGCAGAGATAGAATATGGAGCATACACATCGATGACAGTAATGATTGAATCCTCACCAGAAAAGAAACCAGACCAGTATATAGCATGCTTATCAATAAAAGATGACTGTACTTGACACATGTCTTTGTTCCATAATGTGATAACTCTACCTGAACTACCCTCAGCTGGTAAGAAGAGTGCCTCCCAAGACTGGGAAGGACCACAACCTGAAAGAAAATAATCTGGCAGATCCACCAGTTTTGACTCTTGAATTAAAATCATAACAACCTGATTTTTGGAGCATACATTCCTTAGAGCTCTCCTCTTCTGTCTGGAGGAGGCTCCCCTCATGTTCCATGAGAGTATTCTCATGGAGAGGAGAGTCTTATAGTGTGTATAGAGGGGCAGGAGTCTTCCACTACTAATCCCTCTTCTAGCTCATCAAGATCACAATAATCATCCTCAGAGTTTGTCTCTAGCTCCACAGTCTGATTGATCTCGTTCTCAAGGTTGTCAAATTGTGCAGCAACCAAATCATCATCAATATAAGCCTTTAAACCCAAAGCTTTGCAATAATCCCAGGTGCCAGCCCCTCCACTCTTAAACTTCTGAGGTAGTTGTTTCCCCAAACTAATCTGAGCCTTAGAGCACTCCCCAGGCTTCAAAATTTTAGCTCTTTATCTGGTGTTGTAAGTCACAGAGTTTTGTGAGTAGGACTTTTCTCTTCAAAAATTTGTTTTGCTAAAACCTTGTTTAGACCACATGATTTTGAATTAATCCTTCCCTCCAAAATTTGGTTTTTGAGAATTGAAGTCTGCAACTAGGGCCCCAAAGCTGTAGCTGAGAGTGTTATTGTCCCTTCCTTATTAATGTGACCAACTTGCAAAGAACCCTTTTGTACTTGAGACTCCTTCCTTGTCCCATCTGATACAGCTAATGAAGGCAAAATTGTAGTGGTTATAAGAGTTCCCGGAACAGTAATTTCTACACCTGAGACAATAGCTTCCAGAGAACCAGAAGCAACCAAAGCTTCCTTGAAATTCAGAGGGGGATTTGTTGCTTGAGGAAGGGCTAACTTATCAGTAATAGAGCAATGGAGAGATGGGAAATCAACATGCTGCAAGATCTGAGTACCTCCACTAAGAGTGTCAGGAATGATAATATTCTCTAGAGACTGTGAAAGATTTCCACCAACCTCGAAACCAGAACTAGTATTTTCCTCCAATAATGTGTTGTCATCAATGCTTCTCTTAGACCCTGTGTTTTCACCTTTATCCTCACTGAGTACTGCATTGAACTCACTAGAAAGAGAGTCTTCTGAATTTTCAGAGCCAGAAGAGGAAGTAGAGAGATTAAGTTTTGGAGCTGGACATGTAGGTACTATTGACAAATCAATTGAACAAGCCATGAAATTATATTTCACTCCTACCAGCTCCAAACCCGATTCTTTGAACACTTTCAGATATTCGTGTGAGTGTAAGAGTATAAAAATGCGTCAAAATAAACCCAGATATAGAACTAGGATGAACACAAACAAAATCTCCTAAATCAGTCACCGCAGCCTGAAAAGTTTCTTTGCACCAGCCAAGGATTGGTATTCCATACAAGGCAACCCATGAAAACTTCCCCCCAAATTTGCATAAGTGTGACTTGTCATCTAACCAAGTCAACCAGTAGCTTAGCCAAGTGCTCCCTTCCTTCAAAGCTTCTCTTTCTGCATCTTTCTTTGGGAAGAATACAAGCACCACTCTACTACCAAGGTCTTTGATGATAACATCCACCCCCTCTCAAGTTCAAAATCTTCCATGATTGCCTTGATTGCGAATTTCTTGTGTAACAATGCCAAGTGTCCTCTTTTAAGCCACCTTCTATGTTCTTCAACCACCACCCCTTTGGTTAACATCTCAAGTTCAACATCTAACTTAGGATGAACCTCTTCACTGCTTTTTTCCTCCACACCGAATGTGTTCTTGTAAAACTCTGTTTTCTCAATTTTCTTCAAGCTTTGACCACGAAAAGTTTGTATCCTTTGAGCATATAACCATTGAAAATTTGTAAACCTTTCTGCATCCCTTGAAAGGAAGCAAAAGTCACAAAGCCAAACTATTTCCCTCCGCTATTAGGACCAGATGGTGTCTCTATTTTTCTAATCTCCCCACACTCAAGGAACAAGTTTCTTAACCAGATATTAGAAGTTCCAGGAGGTAGATTGTGTACAAACGCTCTAAATTGATCTTCATCCCCTCCTACCACCAACCTTTCTGACTGAGGAACCGGTTGTTCTTCACATCGCGTTAGTGAGGACACTACCACAGATTTGAGTCTCCCTTCCACATGCTCACCCTCTATCTCCACCAAGAAGACCCTCGAACCCTGGAGGTGGTCCAGTTGATGACGACGAGACCATAATTTTGCTATCCCTTGTTGGTAGATCGAAGAAGAAACCAGAACCGAAGAAGAAACTATGAAGATGCACTGTAGCAACACCAAACTTTCACCGTAGCTCTGGAGAGAACATTTTTAACATTTGATTGTCCTCGGATATTAAGTAGAACACAACAAGTTGTTTTCTCAAGTTGTAACGAAATTAGTATCACTAAAACAAAACAAAATTGTTTTATCAGAGTGGCACTAATTTGACAGAAGTATCATACTTGAACCAAATTGTACAACTAGAGCACCAAAATCGTACAGCGTTATATTTTAGTTTCAGTGTTTGAAACAAAACGAATAGTTACATGACTATATATGCAACATGAAATACAAATATGATTTCTTGGCCTTGCATCCCCCCGAAGCGTATGGACAATGAACAAGTACATCAAATGAGAACCACAAAGTTCTGATATAAGCAAACCTCTTCCTTCCATACTAAAACAAATGTATGATTAAATTTCAAATCCAAAAACACAGTAGTGAAATCCAATTATGGGCTCTCTCCACTCCCACTAGTCAAACAAATGGTCATGGATTTTACGACCTCTCTTTTCTTTTCCTTCTCTAAAAGAATGGACTATATATTTGACTCGAGGATATACAGATTGTGACCTCTGTTTTTCATCAAAATCTGAGCATAGGCTTTCACTGAACAAGCCATTCGCACTTGTACATCACAACGGAGATTCTCCGTCATTAACCACACACCGACTTATTCCAACAGTCACTTTATACTTATTTATCAAAGGAGTTTGCTGGTTCTTCGTTTTGATGGACCTCCTGGGAAGAGCTTCATAATCCATCCCAAGACCCTTTCTACCACCTAGTTTGAGGAATACAAACATTTCTATTAGCTGCGTCAAATTGATCACTATGATTCGATGTGATAAAAGTAAAACCTATCCATCCTGTGGTGGTACTAACAAAACTCTGGAAGTCAAAAGAACAGAGGATTAGTAATTCTTAATAAATACAATACCTCATCTCCTTCATCTGCATAGGCAATGTCATCCTGCGTCGTACCAGAATTCGGAATTTTTGCAGGGACATTACTGGTGGCCATACTTTGAGCGGTTAAAAGCTCTAATCTTTGAGTTTGAGTCTCAAGTTTCCGAGACAATTCCTTGTTTAAATCCTTCATTTATAAAGAAAACTCCGTTAAGGCTACAGAACAAGCAAGAACACAAAATCTCAACGGAAAAGCCAAATCTTGCAAAATTATCACGTGTTTTTGGACATATCAGGCAGAAGGAGCATTGGATTTATCATGTCATTTATACAAGTAGATATAATGCTGTAAGGTGCTTCGGCCGGTTGATGTCTGACTCGCTCGGCAAAGGCCGAGCATGAGGGCTATGCCCAAACACTTGTATAACTTGGTGGTTTACTTATCTATGTAGTTAAAGAACGCTCTTAGATTGTTATAATTGTGGACTAGAGGAGTGCAGAAAACATTGTTTACCCAACAATTAGCAACATCACACTCTCAATTCAATCAATATTACCTTCAGCCTTGAACTCTCTGATGACTTGGATGTCAGAGTTTGAAGCAATTCTTCTTTTTCCAAAGCTAACTGCACACAGATGATTTTGATAAATATATGAAGAATTAAATAAATAAAATCATTTTGATGAAAGAAAATAGCATTCTTATGAAATAAATACAAGCAAACTATGTCCACGGTCAAAATATATAATCAATTGACAAAGGCGATAAGACAGATGGAACCTCTGAAATTAATTGATTAATATTTTCAATCATTCTCATTTGATCTGGTGGAAGATTCGATGATGCATCTTCGAGATTTAACAGTCCACTTTCAAACAATGAAGGAAAACCAGGAGCATATGTTCCAATGGAAGCTGCATGTTCTTGGATTTCTTGGTTGGAGGTATCTGAAATAGTACCTGAACACTCTGCAGAAATTAAATTGTTAAATTCTAACATTTACTGAAGAGTTCTATACTGACTATACTCACTGGTCTCTACAAACAAAAAAAAACAGATGAAAAATATATATTTAGTAACGTATTTAAAAGAAAAATACACCGAAACATCAATAAAGATTCCTTATTTAACAGATACTTTTAATCCCACCCTGGGCAATGTGAGAACTTAGAAAGTCACTTGGGCACCTGAGGGAATATCCTGCCCGGGAGGGCAGGGCAGAATCACGGGCCCAAACTAGCTTTCATACTACGTTAAAGTCCGATCCAACCCAAAAGCTCAAGCTGATTGTTGGAGGCCATACTTTGAGCGGACATTTAATAGACAATCTTCCGATGTGAGAAAACATTTCAACGCATACAAGTGGAAAGGGCCAACCCCATCGATTGATTTAAGTTTTTTTTATGGGAACCCAGACACTATGAAAGGCCAAAACAATACACTAAGTCCAAAAATCATACAAGTCTAAATCTAAGACATTAAAACACTATGAGTCACCTTTATCTAGATCTTCCGTAGATGTAGACATATCTTTCTTATTGTCAGGACTCTTGCTAACATCAATCGACTTTTCACTTACGGATGCTTTCCGTAGTTTAGACTGCAACGTCTTCTTTTCTGCCATAAAATATTAAAGAGTCAGACAATTGATGATGTTCAAATAAGATTAATTTATGATTCCAAGCTAGGGTGTTCTCCACGGAGAGTCTTTCGAGTTTATCTAAATAAAGGCATGGAACCACAACAAAGGAAACATTTGCAAAGTAGCTTACCACTACAACTAAACATTTAGAAATGCCATAACGTAATCAAAACATACGAGTTCCTACCCTCTTTTAGTGCGTCCATAGTCATTTGCAAATCTTGACGCTCTCTCTCTAAGCTAGATACTTTCTTTCTGCAAAATTCAGTATGAATTGCTATTATATGTCCAGTCATTGGCAAAAGAAACTGAAGTACGACATTTAGAAATCCAGAGCACAATTGAAGGATGAGATCAAATGCTTTCATCTCAAGTAAAAAAGATCACTATTTGGAGATTTCACTTAGAATCTACCAACACAGCAAGCACCCTAAATGATAAAAAAATATTATGACCCCTGATGGTTACTTCTGAAGGAGAGGCCTCAACAATTTAGGGAATGGCTTGTACTTAATAATGTTTTGATTTAATAATGCATCTTATTTGATCTCGAAAAGGCAAAGATGATTTTATACATTAAGAACTAAGCATGGTAAACTAAAACCCCACAATAATTTCAATTGTTTGTAATTTCCTAGAACAGTATGAAGATTTGTAGAAAATAGAAGAAACTATGTTTACATTCAAAATATCTTCAAAACAGCCTTCTAGTGACAACATCGGAACGATAAAGGGGAGGAAATTGGAAATGAAATGAATTTGAATGTACAGAGTAGTCCTTTACATTCAGTCAAATAAGAAATACATACTTGCATGAAGAGACTTCAGTATGCGAGTTCTCTAGTTGTCTCTCCAGCTTTAGCTCACTAGACCGAAGTTTAAGTGCCTACATAAGTTATAAAGATAAACTTGGTGATTACTGATTTATTATCCCTCAATAAAAAAACATGTAATCAGAAGAGTTAGTATAGAAAAGGGGCTCAGTTAAAAATCATCATTCATGCTTGCTGTACTTATCGCTTGTGAACAACAGACATATCATAGGTTCAGGTCTACTTGGATATCTTTTCTCACGGTGGAGCTTCCTATTTCGATTATGCATTATTCTACATGTAAAATGAACCAGGTTGTTTGGTCCTACTTCTAGCTATTCAGAATTTGATGCACATAAAGTTCTGCAACTCCCTACGAGTTGTACTCTTGAGAAGACCTGTTTGGTTGTAAAAAAAAATCCCTAATAGTGAAATTCTTGATAAGACCTGATTGGTAGGTCGTTGCACAATATATCTTCAACAAATTGCAGCTTATGTTATCAGTAGCCTCCAAATACTAGAGTAACAATACATGCGTTTATACAACATGACAGATGTGGCATCCAAGACAAGGCTGTAACTTTAATTCACAAATCAAATTTAAATTCAGGGTTTACCAATACAACAATATCAAGCCAAATTGTTCAAATGATACCCAAGACAAAACTGTTACTTTAATTAGTCCATCAAACTAAAATTCAGACACAAATCAACCCAACTGTTCAAACGGGTGGCGCCAAATAGCTGGTATATTATAGACTGAATAAATGTATTACCTTCTCTTCTAAACCAATCACTTCGGAAGCCAATAACTTAGCACGCTCATCAGCTGCATTACATTCAAGTTGTAGATTCAAATATTCCTGTTTGAAAGACTCAAGTTCCTCCTGGTAGTGTAAACCATTGAACAGATAGTTATTTACAAAACAACAATGATATAGAAAGGAAAGGCAATATTTGTTTATTGAATACATTTAAAGCCAACAAGTGAATAATTAAAACATATAGACACATAAAAGAATGCCAATATTGCATATACATCCAGAGTAAGCATCCCGTGAGATTATTTAAGGGAGGAAACCAATAAAATATTTAACAATTCGATAAAAATAAAAACACCAATTGTCTTTTCTACCAAAGATGAAAGCCATACCTTTGTGACTATTACAGTCCCATGTTCGGGATCAAGTTATGGGTATTTGGAGGTTCGATAGGTTGTGAGCTTGATTAACGAGAAAACTCTGGATCTCTTGACACCTTTTGGGTATCTTTAGATAAATTTACTTCCTGATTGATTCTCACTAGCAGCCCTTACATAGGTGTTGGGTTTCCTACTTATAAGCATGAGTGGCATATGAAATAGAAACATGATCCTACATGATCACAAGTAGTAATAACTAACTGCTAAGAATAAACCACAAGTAGCAAACTACTAGTAAATGCACAATTAGTTGCCTAAAGCGACCACCCACCAGTGGAAGCTCCTCCACTCTAGATCTGCCATGTGTCCCCCCAAGCTCCTAACAGAGATAATAACTTTCATTTCCATCCACTCTCAAGACAGATCTTACAAAACATCATTGTACTAAAAATCAAATGAACTTTCATCATTTTTCGGTCACAAGCAGGAGAAACATATACAAACATTGATTTCATTTTTGCCAACCTGCCTTAATTACCGGTAATGATAGTTCACAATATTTACAAAGGGTTATTAAGGAAATCAACAAAATTGAGAATCAACTGTGCACCTACAAAACCCAAAATAGTATATATGGAGTCTTGTCGCATGAAAACTACATCATTCTATACTTGCAGATACATAGAAAGAACTGAGAGCAAGTTGAGAGATAATTGATACTAACCAATCGGGCATTGATGTCCTCCTGCAACATTTCCATGTCTGATTTTAGTTGGTTAACAACACTTCTCTGGAGAAATATAAATTAATCAAAAAAATGAGCCATGTAATACAAATGTATTCAATAATGGAACTGTAGTAAATTTCAGAAGTATACATCAAAAGGTGGACTGAAGATAGCCATGTGCACACCAATGCACAAGTACACATAAAGGCATTTGGTTAAATTGTGTAAGACTAATCAGCAGGAACCCCCCTTTCAACTGAGTTTACCAATTGTTAGTCCAGTGACTCCTGTCATTTAGTTTCCCAAACACAAACCAACCAACTACACATAGTTGTGACTTGTGAGATATCACTTCATTAACCCCAAATGAAATGATATGGTTAAAGTTGTTCCCAATCAGGAAAAAAATGGATTAAGCGGATAAATCTAAAATACGCATGTCATTTCGTAGATCTAAAGTACGCAAATCTATATTTAATCCACGTTTTCATAATAGATCTAAATTAAATATCTACAGAAGGTGGGATCATGAGAAGAATCATTAATACAAGAAAGAGATGAAGTAGACACAAAAATACTTAGCAACTTCAGAGTTCAGGCTAATTTACGGTTATCAATCACTAAGAGAAAATATAAAGCTGTTTTATTTGTTCCTTCCCTCTCCAAGTCTATCCTTCTATTATGCTATTTTCTACAGTTGCACAAAGCAAATCCATGGTGTTCAGCCCCTTAAAAATTCTCATATTTTAGTAGCATAAGGAAAAGAAACTGCACATCTTGAGTTGGGTTATCGATATGATAAAGATAACATTTGAAATCTCCCCTTGATCTTAGAGACAAGTCCTTAAGATAGTTGGCAGCACAAATCCAGATATTGTATTTGTTACTCAATTTAGGAAGGCACTATGACAACAATAGACAACCTTTTCATCAACTACAATCATATACCATGCATCATCTTAAATCATACATCTAATAGACTTCCAAAGTTACACAGTTGTCATTCCACAAGCAACTTAAGTCAAAAGCCAACCTGTTGGTTATAGCTGTCAGTCAGAGATGAATTTTCAGCCGCTAAAGACTCAGCTAAAACTTGTGAAGCGTCAAGAGCTCGTTGCAAAGAGAATTTTTCTTGCGTCAAATCCTCAATATGCTACAACCAAGGACCAAGGAAATGCAAAATTAAAATCTATAATTAATAAATAAATAAATAGCCTACTCGGTCAGCATGTCACCTTAAAATAATTCATGTAGTATAAGAATAACTAAACAGAGCAAAACCTGTGGAAGTACAATATATATGCTAGAACATAAAGAATAAATACCTGTTCCAAAGCAGAAAAATCTTCATTTTGTTTAGATGAATAAAACCCATGCTTCCTTTCTGTACTGTTATCACTAACAAAGGGCCTAGTCAAGTCAACCCCGTTACTAGTAGAGACTGAAGAATTATTAGCATACCCAGATGCAATAGGTACACTTGGAGTCCTCTGCTTTGAAACCGCTCCAGAAGACTCCTTGTCGAGTAGTGAATTCTGGAAAGCAGATGGCCCTATGTCATCACTTTTGTTATGCTTGAAGCCATTAGCCATAGATGACCCCACTGCTTCAGCACGTTGAAAAGGAGAGTCTGATGAAGGTCTAGGCACCAGAGAATCAAGAAAAGATGGACGGGACTTTCTAGAATTAATCTCAGTTGAGGAGGAAATTCTGACATCAGAACCGGTACTTGTGGACTGACCATCCACACTAGGCAAAACATGGGAAGAATTATCAAGTCCGCCACGCCCCATGTTAAAGTTGAAATGACTTTTTAGCTCTGTACTGCTATACGTGTTTTGTACCGCTTCAAAAGCAGACCCTCTCATGTTTGGGCTAGGCTGTATGGAATCTACAACAAGACACCCAAAACATTAACACTGATCAGTTTCTCCACAAGAAAGACATTTAACAAAGAAAAGAGATGAGGCTTGTTTTACAATATGCAATATGTGTATAGCAAACATCCATATAATACCTTCATAAGAGAATGTACGACCAATGTCCAATATTCCAGCATTATTGGGACTAGTTTGACGATGAATGCTCCCAGAATTCTGAGGTGAAACTTCCATAGCAAAAGCATGAGAAGTACTGGGATTTGACATTGTAAAATCCTTCAAATAATTACTTCTTTCCTTCGACTGGGATTCCTCCAGACTGTAAAAACTAGATTGAGTAGAAACGCTGCCAAAATCTTGACTTTTCTCAGAGTGCAGAACAATGGACTGGTCAGGTGCAATTCCATAAGGAGGTTCAACCTGGGCTCCCCTATATAAGTGAAAATCATCATACATTTGTTTTGCAACTTGACCATGATTTAAAGTTGCTTGTCCAGAAAAGCCTGAATCGGAAGTCCTAGTTTCTTGCTTAGTTCCATGTGTCAGCACTTCATCTCCAGATATTACATTGTAACCATTAGTTGACAGTTCACCTTTCTGGGAAAGATCAGTAGCTTTGTTATGATTCCTAATTGTTACACCAGCAGGCTCAATATCATTTTTTCCAGGTGCATCAGATGTACCAGCTCCATTCGACTCTGTTTGTCGAACAAACTCTGTTTCTAAAGGCTTTTTCTCAAGGCCGACATCAGGACCATGACCTTGAGTATTAGATGTGGTCTTCTTTGCTCGCTCGGCTGCTTTTTTCTTCCGGAACTCCTCCAGCTACAGTGGAAAATAAAATAATGAAATCCTCTAAACCAACATAGTTGGATCTTTACTATCATACAGATAAGTTTTCTACCAAACATCTAAAGGTGCCATATTTTCTTTAACAGATTAGGTGAAGAAGTTAAAACTGAAATTTTTGAATCTTCGAAAAACAACTTCAGACTCAGTTATGCACAAAAGCATATACAAGTAGAGAACAGAGTAACAATTGCATATGTGGAAGAAAATGTGAAGTAAAGCAAGCTGCATCTAGATTATGCAAAATCCACTATTATTGTAGAAGCAACAAAACACATGTCTCCAGCAGACACAATTCATAATGTTTACAAAAGCAGAGTGTTACACCTCGGATAGCTTCAAAGGCAATGTGGTATGCTCAATGTACTCAATTCAAGACCACGGAATTAGACATCATAAGTAATTAGTTATAGAGCTCCCTAGCACAGTGACAAAGTAGAAGCTAATACTGCATCAGAAAATTATTCAATTTAATACATAAGGGTCCTACTCAGATGGTCAACAAGATGCTTTTTGTATAGAGGTCATTATTTAGAGTAAGAAAATATTTCTGTGATAGATCATGACACTGACATAAAGCATCAGACTTCCTAATGAAATTTAAGAGACTTTGTGAACTATATAGTATTGCAAATCAATATTGCTATTTAAAAGGAAATGTTCTGGAAAATAGCACCCTATTCTTTCAAAATATGATCTAGGGGGACTTGTTGAATGACCCACCATCATTTTCCTTCTTAACTATCTAATATGACTTCATTCTTTGGGAACAGATTTCTCAAAGTCACATCCCACTCAAAAAAGAATCACATATAATCTGCAATTTGTACTGGCGTGCATTACTTGAAAAGTATTCCCATATGATACATTCAATTCAAGTCTTAGATGCAACCATGTGAACACCTTCATCCATGCCACCACTGTGAAACCCTTAGATTAGGTTTCATTAGCACAATTCTAATTTTAAGCTTTCTCCATCAAATAAGAGATCATGTAGAAAGATCCTCCGCAAGAATACACTTCAATGTCTCAAATTACAAAACCCATTTAAAATGCAAAAAGCAGATAGCATAGTTTAACACGTACAAAAGGAGAAGGGTCATTCTAGCAAGAGAACGAAGACAAGCCAAAAACTAAAACTTTAATCAAACAACGGTCCAGTGAAATCACAATAACAGGACATTTGGTTACGGTTAGAAAAGTTTACTCATGAGAAGTGATGAGTGAGAAAGCAAAGATTATTTCCCAGAACAAAAAATTTCGAATATTTTCCCATGCATTATCCGGAGCTTTGAATATTAGGAATCACAACACAAGTACACAACCATCAATGTTTCAGAAGATACCATTATTCCACTAGCAGCACTTCAACTCATGAGCACCAAAAAAAGTCACTAAACAGGTAGCTCTCTAGGTCATTTAAAAGACAACCAGTATGTGGCACTCTCATTTGGCTTATTAACACAACAAGTCAATCCATTTTCTTCTTCAGTCATGCCATAAGCATTTTGCCAATCAAATTGGTTTATTTACGTGTCTAAGATTGAAGACCCAAAAAAAAGTTCCAGGACAATAATAATAGCACAAGCAACAGCAAAGGTACATGTTTGTTCCATGTATGGCCATAGAAAAAAGTTGACAAATTTAGCCTTATTTCTAGTTTTTCATCCAGTTCACAGAAGTACATCATAAAGCACCAAAACTATAAGAACAGGAGCACATCATCAATCACAAATAAGGTGATACAATCAAAGCACATTGGAGTTTTGAAAAAATAAGGTCATTACAAATTCAGTATCGAAATGTTCTGTTTTTGCAACCACGATTACAATTGCCACGCACATTTCCCAATTACAAATTGAAATATTAGCATTAAAAAAAAAACACAAAGCCCACTTGGAGAGCAACACAGCATATGAGCAGATAGTAACAGGAACCAAAAAAGAGAAAAAGCATACCCGGCGCTTCCCGGCCTCGAGATGTTCTTGTTTCCGCAAGCCCTGAGTTGAAGCCATGCAAAGGCCGAAATCCGAAAGGCAAAACTTTCATTCAATCGATTGAAACCCAAAAGAAAATCCCCTCTCCCTCGCAAACCCCGTAATCCAATCCTCGAATTACAAGCCAGATCAAGTGAAGGGATTGGGGAATGAGAAAACCCTAGGGCGAGCGATGGCAGAAATGAGACGGGTCCGATCTGATCGGGAGAGAGACGAAGGAGAGAGCTATCTGTCTCTCTCTCTCTTTCTTTTGTCTGTGAATTGTCTGTAGAAAAGAAAATTGGGATTATTTTCCTTGATTTTCTCTTGTCGCTATTTTCTGATATTGGCTTTTGGATCTTCTGAATTTCAAGTAGGGTTGTTTTGCCGTTAATGTTACACGACATGGGAAGGTGAAGCTGTAACGGAGTACCGTTACACGTGTGGCCCCTCATTCCTAATGGCAGAATGAACCGTCAAAAGTTCGCTATTCACATTTATACGTCTTTGCTCCCTAGTTTTTTTTTTTGGTAACACCGAGAACTAACTATCTCTTCGTTCAGGAATATACTACTGACTTATTTTTGGGTCATAAACGGACTATTGACTTTGGTAATTCTTAAAAAGTAACGTTTACCGTTAAATATCACAGAAAACTTCACGGCAAGAACATGTGCGGCATGCGTACATGGTACATTTTTTTGTAAAAGGCGAAAATGCCCTCCAATTCTGTCTAAAAAACACATCTCTTATCCTCAGATTTAGACAGCGTGAGCACGAGGGAGGACACAGTCGCGAAGAACACAAGTACACGTCGTCGGAGGCAGGTCGCGAAGAACAAAGGTACACGCCTTCGTCGGAGGAAGGTCGAGGAAGAAGCCGCAATGGTAAGTATTGGCATCATCTCCAACATGCTTGACTTATCGAATTTGTTTGAATCCCAGAAACTAGGGTAATGGTACCCAGTAAGGGCAGTGAGACCTAATTTGTTGAACAAGTGAGACTTGTAGGAGTCGTGTGACCTAAATTTGTGTTATGAACCAGAAATTTGTTTGTGTGCTAAATCATTTTCCTTGTTCCACAAATTGTGTTATGAACCAGAAATTTGTTTGTGTGCTAAATCATTTTCCTTCTTCCACAAATTAGGTCAAATACTTGTCAGAACCCCAAAAAAATTGTGTTATGCTTAGTGAAATAGTTTTCAGTAGTTAATTGCCATTAAGGGTTACCCAAGAATGAGTTAGGGTTACTTAATTTAATATTTGTATTGTGAAGGACGATGAAACGGGAAGGAAAAGCCTGGTGTTGTGCTACTGTGGAGTGCCAGCTCCTATACTGACCTCGAACTCAAGAAATAACCCCGATAAACGGTTTTACGGCTGTGGGAAATACATCAATGTACGATCTGCCTGACCTTTATATGGTTTATATGTTTCATGCATTTAAGGTCTCACAATATAATGTTTGATATAGGGGGCGCAAGTTGTAAGCATTTCCTATGGGTTGATCGGGTTGAAGCATTGCCTGAATTGTATGACATGATTACAGTATTGGAAGAAGCTTTACGAGAGGAACAAAGAAAGAATAGGAAAACAGCAAAGTGTATTTCCAAGTGCATGTGGTTTATTTATGGCTTTGTGCTTTGTATAATTTTAGGGTTATTGCATAATGACGGTAGTTATGTGTTTGGGAAGAAAGACATATACTACCTTATGTAGGGATATTGTAAAGTGTATTATTGTTGTTGAAGTTAGACAAGTAATATAATGAACTGGTTTTTGACATTCTACCAGTTTCCAAACAGTTGATGATCATAGCATTACATACTCTCTTATTGTCATGGGTTACATATGATAATCACACACTTGGTTTCTTAAAAAGACTAAAGGAGTACCAGTACTACCTTGGGAGGATGCACCATCATTTTCATCTCCACTATCATCAACAACTGATTCATATGGCTTGGAAGGTGGGGCAGTAGATGAAAGTTGATGTTGTGAGGAAGGTGAGGCAGTAGATGAAGGTTTCTTTTTGGTTTTTTTGTGGGGTAGAAGATGAAGGTTTAATTTGGTTGGCAAGATGGGGTTCAGATTGATGTAGGGTGCTTTGAACTTCATCCTCCGAAGGTGGGTCTTGAGATGGCTGCTCATCTGGGTATGGGTATTGCCAATCAGGAAGATGCTCTTGCGGGTGGACATACTGATTTGAAGGAGTAGGGCCATACGAAGGTGCTTTGTTCCACTTATCAGTGCGTTTTGAGGATGATTGTGGTCTCATGTCCTCCCAATCCCGCAACCTTGCTTCATCTGCAGCATCTAGACTTAGGGTCTTCACCATATTATGGAGATGTGGTCATTAGTGTTGGTGTGTAGTGGTTTATATAGGCTTAAATGAAACTGGCATAGCATGTGAATTTAAAAAAGAGAAAGGGCATATATGTACAATCTCTAACTTAGCAACAACTTTTTTTGTTCCAAAGGTTCAACTAGATGTACAATTGAAGCCCGTGACCACTTTTCGTGTTCCAAAAGTTCAACCACAGTACAAAAACAACATGTCAAGGGTAAGGGAATCATATTCCCATGGGTATTGCCAAAAGTTTACTAGTGGGCACATGGTGTCTGCCACTATATGCAACACAACCCAACAAAATAGTGCATAGTTAATTGCCATTATGGCATCCACCCAACCACAAAAAATTGCAAATGACATGGACACCACAAAAACCTAAAACCTAAGGTTGAGAGCTGTGGCCGTCCTTCATTGTGTCTTTCTTCTGTAATGGTTGGCTTGAAGCTCTTCCTATAGAGATCCTTTCACAGCAAATTGAATCCTCTTCTCTTGTAGCCATTTCTCAAATCTTGTTACAGCCTGCATATGGTGAAACCCGGTTAGTCAATATAATAACCTTGTCATGTTTATCATGTTCGAAGCATAAACGAAAGTTCATATGAAGTTCATATCATATCCAGTTCAGATCTGTAAAACCTATGTTTTCTTCTATTGTTCCTTCCAATAACTAAAGTTCCTCACCTCAAGTCGTTGATCAAATAACCTATTACAGTGCTTATTCTCATCTAATAACCTAGGTTTTGTTCTATTGTTCGCAGTACAATATAGATTGAGTATCACTCATATATTGTTCTCATGTTCTAACAACACTAATGTTGCTATAACTAGTGTAAGTAAAAATGAGTAGGCTATAATTAAACTTACTAAACTAATATTGCTGTAATAATATTGGTATAATTAAATTAACTAAACTATAAGTAAACTAACTAAAAGAATAGTGGTATAATTAAACTAAGTAATTTTACCGAGCAACAGAAGATGTGCTTACCGAGCAATTATTCCATTGTGTCTCTGCCATTGAACTGGTATTTTCCTTAGGTGTCATATACCCAATTCCAATTGTGGTCTCACTCGCAGATGTACTTTTCCCGTCACTGACCTTTTGAGTATCATTTGTTTTCGGAGTTGCGAAACCAGTTTCCTTGTCTGCATTACCCACATTGGTGAAGGTCACTTTTTTTGGGATTGGTATGATTTTCTTTGGTGATGCCTTGGTAATGGTTTTCTTTGGGGCAAGCTCCTTTGGTATGCGCTTTTGTGGTGATGCCTTTTCTATCTTCACTTTCTGTGTAGGGGTCTTCACTGATGATTTCTTCGACAATGTCTTGGTGATGGATTTCTGTGGTGCCTTCACATCGGGATTATTATCAGTCTTCGCCTCCCCCACGCTGGTAATTGTCCTCTCCTTTGGTATAGGCTTTTTTGGTGAAGCCTTTTCTATCTTTACTTTGATTACAAGGGCCTTGAAAGATGATTGCTGATTAGGTACCAAGTTGTCCTTTCCCTTAGCACTTACCGCCTTACCCTTTGCAGTTGCCCCCTTCGCCTTCCCAATATCAGGTCCCGCCTTTCCATGTAAGGCCTTACCCTTACCAATTACCGCCTTCTCCTTGACCTTATCAATGACTTCACCCTTGTCTACAACTGCCTTTGATTTAGCACCAACTACCTTGGCCTTCGGCTTAGGACCAACTGGCTTGGCCTTCGGCTTAGGAGCATCTGCCTTGTGATTTGCCTTAAGAGCATCTGCCTTGTGATTTACCTTAGGAGCAACTACCTTGGCCTTTGCCTTAGGAGAAACTACTTTGTCCTTTGCCTTAGGCCCCAATGCCTTGGCATTCGCCTCATGCCGACCTGGTAGTTGCCAAAAGGGCTAACCCAGAACACTCAATAAAGCATCAACCTCTTCTTTAATCTTCGCATGTTCAACAACCACTTTATCCAGACCTGTTAGTCCAACATCTTCCTTAACCCTATCTTCATCAACGCCAAGGTCAGTCATACCCACATATGTACCCCAGTCATTCACATTCATGTCTGCTTCTTCTGCTTCATCACTCCCCACACCATATATAGGATGACCATCATTTCCCATATCTTCATCACTCCCCACACCATCTGCAGGATGACCATCATTTCCCATAGCTTCATCACTCCCCACATCATCTTCAGGCTGAGCATCACTACCCACGGGATTGGCCTACCCTCTTCTTGCATTGGCCCATAACTACTTCCGCACTTTGGCATTCTCTAATCTCACAGTAGCAGATGCTCTCTTATTATATAGAAGCGTTGCAACTGCATCTTCTTCCTTCCCTCCAACACAGTAGTCATGAGTGTTCTGTGGTTGCTTCGTTGGTCCACCTCGCTGGCTAGGTGTTGGGTTTTCACCGTAGTCCTTCGTGCTACAGCTACGCACATTGTGTCCCACATTTCTGCACCTACTACAACGGAGGACTACATGCTTCCTTGAATAGGTTTTGTTGCCATCTTCATCAACCTCCTCGGATCTCCTCCTACTTTGGCTTTGACTAGAACTGCCTCGCTCCAAGCAACCCTTATGGGGAGGTCTTTCACTTAACCACTCAAAAGCCTTCTCATCGATTCCTCTCAGTTCCTCCATACCAGTCTCCAACATGTCAACCGAAGTGGCCCTCGAGCATTTCCATAGTTGAAGTTTGAGTGCATGCAATTTGAAAATCTTGTGCCAGTTCTCATACAAATGTTGCATGCAATGGCGATGCTCGATCTCGGGGTGTCCACTAAACACTTCTATTAAACCCTGCAATAAGATGTCAAAGTTATTAGATCATCAAACTAAAGCTACTGAATGTATGTACAGTTAGTTACGAAAATTAAAAATCAGTAAAAGGATGACCTTTTGCTTGTCGGACATAAAGACCCAGCTTTGGTCTTCCCCACTGCCAAAATCATCGAAGAATTCATCCATGAACCACTTCCAGGTTTCGATGGTTTCTTGTTCAACAACCGCCAGCGCTAGTGGGAACATCACATCGTTCTCATCTCTTGCCACAGCCGCTAGCACGATCCCACCATGGTACGAATTCATGTGACAACCATCTAGACCTACGAAGGGCCTACAACCACTTATGAACCCTGCCTTCTGAGCTCCATATGTGATATACAGCCTCTTGAACACACGTGGACCATCCTCAGTTTGGATTCAGATATGGTCTCATGCTTGGTTTCCTCCTCCTTTTTCTTCTTGTCGATCTTGACTTGCTCCACTTTGTGAGTGTGTTTGAGGTCGTATATTGTGGTATTGAGCACCGATCCCTGTTTTCCGATGTATGTTGGGAGTCAGAGCGAGCTAGGACATGCTTTGGGCGAGATGTTGGTCGGTAGTGTGGTGTTGCGATAGCACGTAGGTTATGCTGATTCTCCGATAGATCTCGGTATGGCGGCACGTGGAAGGCATGGTAGGGAGCTTGAGGTCTCTTTCAAAAAGTATTACTATATGTAGATTAGGGTTTGTCTGTTTGTTTTTGGTTGAATACTTTGTTGGAATTTTGTCCGGCTTGTTTTGTCCATATGTTTTTGTGTCACTACACATGTTTGTAGAGAAGGTTCAATTTGGCTCTTCTTTCTAGTTTGAAAGTTGAATCTTTTGTAAATACTTGATAATAGAAAGAAAAAAAATTACAAATAAAAAATGACTCGCTGAAGAAGTGTATGACTGAAAACTAAACCCCATAAAAATGAAAATAAGGGGGTGTATCACATGACTTTATTGACTTGATTAATTAAGGGACTATAATTCATTAGTTGGCGCTTTGGTATCGGGTTTCGGTAGTGTATCACCAACGAACCCTATCTTATCCTTGTAAAGAAGCATGTCGTGGATCTGGGTTCTTTAGTGTAATGCTTATTGTCAAAATCAGTTAAGGGCTAAAAGAGTACATCAGGGTTGCTCACAATGTACGATGACGATCTAGATTCAACAATTTTTTATGTAGGTTGAATATTTTTACCATATACTAGAGAAGAAGACGAAGGTTGATCTTTATTCCTTTGTTTCAAGAATTTTTGGATGAATCTGTAAAAAAAATAGATTTTTTAACGGCAAAGATATATTAAGGCTCCAATCCTTTGAGACATAGGAGAGAGCAAGGGCTGAACACCCTCAGAAACACAAAAGAGCACCGACAACCAGGTTCGGCCTCAAATCATAGACACCCCACAAGCCGAGGATCTACAATACCAAACCTAACAAAGGGTAACAACTAGACTCGCCAGATAAAACAACCAACAAGGGTTCAACACCACTGACTCGACGAAACCATCACAGAACGGAGCACTGACAAGAAAACACAACCTCAAACAATTCTCACAAGTGGAGGAAAAACAAAGAAAAGGTCTAAGAACCCGAATTAACTAACAATAAGAACAAAAAAAGCCAACAAAAACTGAAAACTAGGTATATAACCCTGATTTTTCTTCCATGAAGCTCTTGGATAAAAGATCTAAAATCCAAATACAAACAAGAAACGCTAAAACCAACTCACAACAACATAAATCTAGGTTTCTAGACCTTTTTATTGTATTATATCAGGTTTCCCCGTTGTGGGGCTTCAGGGTCTGCGTACCCTTTCATTGCTTCTGGGTCTGCGTACCCATTCATCTTCAGGGTCTGCATACCCATTCATCTTCAGGGTCTACGTACCCATTCATAGCTAACTGGGTTGTAGTGGTTGTTGTGGTCATTTTTTTGTTGGAGAGTCTGTAGTTGGACTCTCTTCGTTGTACTCCTCTTCCTTCTTGAGAGAGGTTTAATGTAAATATGTTTTGCTGATAAAAAAACAACAAAAAAACCGCAAAGTTAACCGACCCCCTATCAGAACCCCCCCAATCCCTTACCAGTACTTGTTGTAAAAACACCTCATCTCATCGGAACCACGACCTAAAAGTTAAGAACAACAGCACGCCGATGGCCAATACCACAAACGACAAAGATAAAATTTAGTTGTTCTTCATTTGTGTAGAATTTACGAGAATATTAACATGGTACCAAAATAATTCTTTAATTCTTTGGTTTTTTACGTTCTTTTGCAATTCTATGATATTCTAATGGATATAACATTTTGAATATATCCGCATGGTGGCTGCGCAGAGTCTTCCCCTCTTAGGGTTTGAAGATCTTCTGTAAGTCCATGGCAGTGAAGGCAATACATCTCTCTCAACTGCTCATGGGTCCACGTCGGAGGGAGCAGGGTGGCGATTGGGATCGCAGGCGTTGAAGCTCTCCCTTCCGCGCGTGATCGATTCTTCTCGTGGGTTCTCGACACGGGCGACAGTGCACCGACCATGGAGGTTCCATGGCATGCGATCTCACTCTATGATCTGTCATGGACGTGTAGTAACGAACACAACGGGCTCGGATAGGTTGTGTTCGACTCCGCAGTCCTTTTTCGTTTCTCTTGTATAACCTAAAGCTAGGTTTTTGCGCTTTATTATAGGCGGCGGCAATGATCGGTGTCAACGACTCCGGAAAATCCATGCATCGAGTGGAGACGACACGAGAATGTGAGCGACGATTGGGCTCGAGGATGGAGGTCGGGCGACGAAGGGGACGAGTCATTTCCATGCGTCATCGCGGAGTATTATACGATGCACGCCGACGAAGGGACCACGACCAAAGGTTGGCCGGGAGACGTCAGAGATACCACCGGTGGCGTTGGCGAGACGACGAGGGACGGGAACGGCGATGGCGCGCGGAATTATTAGGGTATTGCAAGTGTGTCGGACCAGGAGCAAGGTGACACGGGCCTGGGTCGTGGGCTACTCGTGGATATCCGTAGGGCCTGGCAGGATGGGCCGACGGGGTTGCCACGGGCCGAGTCCGAGAATTGTCGGCGCGAGCCACGAGCGATCCAGCCCACAGCTGAGACGAGTTGGAACCGAGTTTGGTCGGGCGACGGCGGGGCATGGGTAGCCAGGTTCGGGTCGGGCGGCCCGGTGCAGGGTCGGGTCATTCATCGCCTGGAGCGGGAAGTGGATCCAGAGGACTCGGAAGGGTCAACGGCGTCAAATGGGGAGTCATATGTAGCAGCGACGGGGCCACAAGCACCCCCGTCTCCAGGAATGAGGATTTGGAGTTCCAGGGAGGGGTTGGTCGGCTGTATCACCTCCCTGGCTGATCGATGGCGCTGGTTCCATCAACAGTCGACAAGACTCTCCCCTACCAGTCCGGGGTCAACAATTCCGCGTTCAAGAGCCCTACACGTATCACTCAAGGGAGGACGACGCACGCTGAATTGCCGGGGAAGATGTCAGTCCACCACTATTAACTTACCATTTGGTTGGCTCGACCAGTGCTATTTGGTTGGAGCATGCTGTATCAGTGTCTTAGGATGCTACCGCAGATTTCCCATTCGACCGCCCATATGTCCAGAGCAACGTTTACTTTCCTGTTATTGCATTATGATAGCTACTTGGTTTATTGGTTGTACGATGAGTACAGAATTGTGTTCATTGATCTATTTTAAATTTCATTAATAATAGTATCATTTCTTCCAAAAAAAATGATATTCCAATGGAAGAAACATGAACGTTCCTCTATTAGCTTCTTCGATTTAATTGATTATCACTGAATCAGACCAGTCCATTCTGTGTTGGATTTAAGCTCAGCAGCATGTGCCTTTGTGTGCAGATAAAAAACCTAGTAGAGAACTTTTGTTCATCTCTAACAAAGATATAGAGATACAGGGATTAGTCCATAGCATTGGAGAAATATGTTGTATTGCAGCGGTTGAGTCGAGGGCATTTAGTCTATTTGAAAACGATAAAAAAAAGAAGGAAATTTAGTCTTTCTGCAATACATTGGGAACAGTCCATGAAGATAGTTCATATAACAAATAGCAAATAGGTCTGTTGGATCCATAGCCAGACATTAGAAGTTGGAACTAACAAGGTGTGTTTGAATACCAACAGTGAAAACAAAGACACTTATTTCACTAGCACCAAAAGAAACATGAGAATTGAAGTCACCAGACTTCAGGGCGGAGCTCGCCAGTTGCTGGGGGCATCCATCTTCCAGAGTTGTAGACACTCTCACCCACTTTCCAGCCCGGCACATCCTTCATCACCTCAGCCTCATACTCAAGATAACTCTTCCACTCCTTCACGAATCTAATAATGTAGAGGACAACATGTTTAATGCTCCAGAGTTTAAGCAAGAAAAGGGAATACAGATGTTTGAATCCATTACCTTTCGTCTTCTTCAGCTTGAAGCAAAGGCAGTATTGCTCTGCGAGCAGCATACTTTTCCTCTTTAAGCGCCCTGTAACATGCAAAGAATGGTTAAGAGACCACAAGAGATTGATGCAGCTTTGCTAACAGCTAGACAAGTCCATTTGATGATTTTACCCAATTCTAGGGGAATTTTGGTATAAAAAAGTCAATCAAGGCTAGGTCAACAATAACCTCTCTGAGATTTGATACACACTTGGCTCACATACAAAAGGTTGGATCAAAAGTCAGACTGGTGATATGTCAAAACCAAGGTATGAGAGGAGCAATTGAGCATTTCATACCATATGTATAGCTATGATAATAAGCATGTATAGCCTGCTAAAATTATTTCTAATAACTAAATATTATGAAATCTATGGTTCAAGAGTATTTCCATGAACCACACAGTTCAACTCAGGTATTCGTCAATGTCATAACTCTGAACATACTAAAGGAAGTTGAGTGAATCCATGAAACCCAAATCGCAATTGCAATAATCAAGGGTCACAGCACTAGATTGGCAACAATAATTATGCCCAGTACAGGTACATGCACAATACCACAGAAATATCATTATAGCATGTTGTTGCAATCAGCAATCACTACAAACTGTTGCTATATTTTAGGAAGTTGTGAAGTGAAAAAGCAATTGGCTTATTTGCAATCAGCAATCACTACAAACTGTCCTCTGCCTTCCATTTACCCTGTATGCTCAGTGTAAGTGTGAAAAGGTAATTAGTTTATTTGCATGATTAAAGCATCTCTAATATCTATTTATAATCAGTCGGGGTTCAAATCGTTATTTAACATGCCCCTTACAAGCCTCAACATCCTAACCTCATTGTAAGTACTCATCAAGAGATTTCTATAGCCTGCCATCACATAGCTTTATTGAGCAAACAAAACTATCACTAAGATTTTATATCATGAGACAAAAACTTGGGAGACCATTTGTAAGGCTCTTGGCACACACGGTACATGAGGCTCTTTGAATAAAAGCTGTTGCTCTAGCTTTGAAACTTAGCTTAACGACTCATCCCAAGGACAAAATCCTCCTAAGTCATTTTTCCTTCATGAAACATATAGCTAGGGGACCTAAAAAGGTAAATTTTTGAAACAGGCATATAAATTCATGTTTGCCTTCTCCAGTTTAATCAAATGACAGCATATTATTTGCATGTAGCATGAAACAGTCCCTACCAAGATTAAGAGAGCACATTCTGTGTTCTCGAATAAGGCTCCTGTATCCAAATTATCAAGTATGACACCCCCGCCATTAAAAAAGGGTATAATCAAATCATTTACACTTGAAATCACTCCCTGTATCATATGCTTGGGCATTGGCTCTACTTGACAAATTGGAATGCATCCCCAGCTCTTCTCCAACAAGTGGCCACAATTTCTTTTGCAGTTAATGAGACAATGTTACAGACACCACTGCAGACACTTTTAATCAAAATAACAAACCAATTCCTGCACCCATTGATGCCTAAGGTCTTCCCTTTATTTGAAAACTCCAGGTTACCTCAACCTTCATTTGCCACACACAAATGCTCATGCATAGTAACTTATGTACCATAAATGCTAGTCGACTGCTCTTATTATTAAGGAAAACACGAAGAACTAAAAACACAATGTATTGTATGCAGTCGCATGTTTTGGGATTTTATAAAATAAAATCACATCAAACTCATTTGTATACAAAATTCCCCATCTAATACCACAAGATGAATCTAACTAGAACACCCTGGCATAGTGTTTACCACCACATCACATTTTCCATTTCAATACACATCAAAAGAATTCCAACATGAATGTTAATAACCCTCGCACAAACCCGGAAACTCTCCTGGATCAGAAATTTAAAATTCCCAAATCATCAAACTCACAGTGAAGCATGGGAACCTCATCACTAAATAAAGAATTCAGGAAAATAAAAAAATTGGAGGACCCAAAAAAACCTAGATTTGGGTGATAATTGAGAGGCTGACCTTCGGATCTTGTTGCCCTTACCGACCTGGTACATTCCCCAGGAGAAAGCTCCGAAAGTGGCGAGGAAGATGGCCATGGCGCTGGGGCCGGAGTTGGGAATCCGACGGGCGTAACGGATGGGAGCGAAGCCGCCGGGAGGAGGACCGTCTTGGAGGAGGGGCATATCCTTGACGCTGGCCATGCCAGGCTTCTTCCTGATCAATGATTCAGTCATTTTCGTATGTGGCTCGACTGGGATCGGTTCTACTCTCTCTCTCTCGTCAATGAAGAAGACGGACAACGGAACTAATTAAGGTCGGAGGCGTATTCAGCAATGTGTGTGTGTGTGGTGGGCTTACTGGGCTGGGCTCAGTCATTTGTATTCTTAATTTTGGGGGGAAAAAAATTAGTAACATCATTTTTATTTTGAAAGGTAAGCATAATTATAGATAAATCAAATAGAAATCACCTCTTAATTGAGTTATTGACGACAAAAACACAGCACTTTTTATTAAGTGGTAGATGCTTTCTAGTAAAACCATCATATTATTTTGGGATAATTCCATTTTAGTACCCTAAAACTTTCGGATTTCGTTTTTAGTACCGTAAATGTTTTTTGTGCCACTTCAGTACCCTAAATCTTTGTTTATTCCAGTTTAGTACCTAACGTCTGATTTTTTATTTATAAAAAATCATTTTTATTTTTCAAAAGTTCAATTTGTTTAAACTACCGAAGGGTAGTTTTGGTATTATTATAAAAGATAGGGTCATGTGCAAGGAACATGACGTTTTTCCATCCAAAAATTGATGGAAAATCAGACATTGGGTACTAAACTGGAATAAACAAAGATTTTGGGTACTGAAGTGGGACAAAAAACATTTAGGGTACTAAAAACGAAATCCGAAAGTTTTAGGGTACTAAAATGGAATTATCCCTATTATTTTTTTACCGATTCACTAATTGAATTTTTCCTCCTTTGTTTGAACTCCGATTGGCTTCAAACTTACGCCAATATTTTTGTTTTTTCAAGGGTTTTCTATCAAGATCAGTCATGAATATATTTTGAAGCACGAAAAAATATATTTTGGGGCTGATTTAAAAAAATATATATATTTGGGTAATTTGTATCAACACTTTACACTGGTTTTGTCAACACTAGACACTGATTTTATCAACACTGGACACTAGGTTTTTCACCTCATTTTTCAAAACTAAACGTGATTTAATTTTTCCTGCTTCGTTTGAACTCCGATTGACTTCAAACTTGTGTCATATCTTTGTTTTTCAAGGGCTTTCTATCAAGATCAATGGTGAATATGTTTTAAAGCAAGAAAAAAAATTATTTTGGGGATGATTTAAAAAAAAATTATATCTGGGTAATTTTTATCAACACTTTATACTACTTTGATAAACACTTTGCTATGGTTTTATCAACACTGAACACTAGTTTTATTACCTCATTTTCCATAAGCGAACATGATTTTTATCGCCCTCATAACATGTTTTTTATGAACAGTAAGCACTACTTTTATCAACACTAAACACTATATTTATCACTAAATTACATGTGTTTTTATCATCACTAAACTCTAGTTTATCACACTTATTATCAAAATTGAACACGTTTTTTGTCACATCATTAATTTTTTTTATCACCTTGGTACATGTTTTTATCAACATTTAGCACTAGTTTGATACCCGATATAAAACATTTATCAGTGAAGATTTATCAACACTCAACATTATTTTTATCACCCCGATATAACTTTTTATTTTCGTGCTTCAAAATATATTCATGACTGATCTTGATTTAAAGCCATTTGAAAAATAAAAATATTGGTGCAACTTTGAAACTAATTGGAGTTGAAACGAAGCGAGAATGATTAAATTAGTGAATTGGTGAAGAAAAAATGGATACTTGTCCACATGACATCATGTTATTACAATTATGCCCTTGCTTGTGTGAGAAATGATAAAAGTGACCTTGAATTTTGAGTGGGATTAGGGTGATGATGTGACATTATAGTGAATGTTAGATCTTATGAGTGTATAGCTAGGATTGATTCACACAGTTTTTTGGATAAGATGAGTTTCTATTAGATTTGTCATCGCGTAATCATATATAAAATTAAATAAAATCCTCATCCGAAGTGGGATAGTAAAAAAAAAAGTATAAATTGCAAGTCCTAACAATGCGGGATAAAGAGTATGAAAGTTAAAATATCATTTGTCGAACCATTCCATTGAAATGTTCAGAGATCGATGTTACGATAGTGGCCGATGACACTGGTACAACCTTTTCGAATAACGGGGAGCTAGGACAGAGCGAGCCTCTTTCTGAATACTTGGCACCGAGGCGGACTGTATACTCCTACAAGGATCCAGCGGGCGCCGTCCTCCCTTGAATGATAAAATAGGGATCTATGAACGGGGGAGTGTTGGCTCCCGAGATGGTTGAAAAGTACCATGCCAGAACTTGGTAGGACCACTGCCACCATATGTCTAGTGAAATCGGTATTGTCGGTCGACCTCTCACAGGACCACGAACTCCTCATTGGTCGAGGCAAGGGTGCTTGTTGTCCCCTACCACTACTCGATATGCCTCAGTGTAGCGTGTAGAGCCCTCAAACACCAAGTCCTAGAACTCCCCTATCAGACGCTTACGTCCCTTCAAGAGGGAAGATGTAACCATCTCCCGAGTATGTCTCGGTTTCTCTTTCGCACAACTTCTTAAGAAGGAGTGGGAGAGACCTATGGGGTGTTGCAGGTGTGATCGAGACCCACTTCCTCGTAATAGGGAGTCCCCTAAAATGTCCGAATAAGTTCCCATGGCAGAAAAAGGCCTTACTCGGTTAGGGGAGGACGCCTCCTCTCTAACCAGCATCCATTTCCCATTTCGGTCACTTGGCCTTGGTGCCACTAGGGCATATTTCATGTTCTGGCGACCTAAGGCCCCGCCCAAGTAGAACCAGTTTATCCCCGGTGTCACTCGACCATGACGGGTCTGGGATCCAGCCGACCTCGAGTTAAAAAAGGATCGGAAGGAAGGTCCTTTATACCGAGGATCGAATAGCAAGCTGATACCAAGTGCCTTACATAATTGCAACCAAAACAATGGTCTGGTAAACTCTCATAGGAGATATGCAGGAGAGTTTGCACCTCTAATTTTGAGAGTCGGAACCATAGTTGACTCTAAACCAGAAATCGCACATCCACTCGTACTCTGACCTACAAGAATTCTCCCCAACTCATGTCGTCTATGTCATCATCCACCGCCAAACAGGTGCCTAGATAGCTCCTTAGCCGAAATCTGATCCCTCGGTTCTAGGCCCTCACCGATAGGTTAAAGATGCAGGCCAAACCGATAAATGGGTAAAAATGATGTTTCGGTCCCATTTGAGGTCTCAGATCCGTGGAGAGCACCAAGGAGCGCTGAAAAGCACAGAGTTCCTTTGCCAACACTAGGGATTTTTCTTTCATTGATCGAAAAAAACATTGCGTCGTCTTCAAGGGGAAGTGCCACCACATCCGACAATTGCAAGAGCTCCCGTAGACAATCGACCAGGGATTACCAAAAGAATGTCTTGGTCGTCATTACCCTGGGTGTCACAACATAGGTAAAATTAAGACCCCAATCGCAAATTTACGTTGGGGGAACCACCACCTTACAGATGGCCAAACCCCACATATAAGTGCCCAGATCCTCCACACCCGCCTGCATGCGACCACCCTTGCTTGTTGGAGTCAACATGTATCCCGGTCGCCCCACCAGGTCACCACCATGCCTTAGCCCATTGTAGGCCTCAAGGTCCACCTGAGGTGATTTAACCCTAGGATCCATCGGGTTCTCTTGTCGCTGCCATCGACCAGTCTCCCCAGAAAAGGTTCTACTTGTAGTGTGCTCCCTAAAGTTGTCTCTTCGTGGGTTCCGAGGAGAGACCTCGGTCCCACGGTCCCAACTATACTTTCCTTCATCTTCCTTGTATTCCCCACCACATGAAGCAGGGATAGCTAACGCCTTATTCCTACACGAATTAAGAACCTATAAGATCAGGAACTAAAAACAAAACCCTAGTACTGACTCATTTAATCCAGTACGGGTCATTTCATCCAGTATATGGTCATTGAAAACACCCAATACCGGGTCATTTTAAACAACATGTTCTTTTAAAAACCCAGTATCGGGTTATTTCTTTCATTATAGTTACAGTCATTCTTTCGAAATCCCTAGAAAGTTGGGGGGAAATTTGCTGCAAATGAAGATAATCAAGATTCAATTCAATAATTCATCCGTTTACGTTTCAATGATGATGTTCACAACATTTGAACTTCATGTTAACTATATCTATACATATATATTTATGAAAATTATGCAATGAGGATTATGAACTTTTTTAGAAATTAGGGTTTCGGTACTCACTGAGTCACTACTATGATTTCGAGCTCGACCAACTGTTTGCCGACAATCTGTATTATGAATCGAACACGGCCAACCATAAGGTACCTCCAATAAGAACAAGAAGAGTAGAGCAGAATAAGGGAGTTCAGGACGATGATCAGGTGAAGGTGAAGAAGAACATACGGTACAATCGAAATAAGGGGCAACAAACGAAGAAGAAACAAAAACCAGAAAGAAAAAAAGGGAGAAAAAATAAGTAATATAAGTAGGGGTAAATTTGAGAATGACAAAGACTCACTTGAAGAGAGGGTTAGAGAAGATTAGAGAACAAAAGCTTTTTTCTATAAGGTCATATACTTAAACACACTTCAAAATAATGTCATTTTCCTAATTGCCCCTATTATTTGTGATGTGACCAACTGAAACAAAAAATAATTAATGTTCAAATGTGTGATGGAAATGAAAAACCCATGTCTAGTTTATGAGAAATTGATCTTTGCTTGATATGGTTTCATGTTTATAGAGATCAATACGAGATTTACTAAAACTATGTTGATTGTTGTTTGGTTGGAAAAGACGGAGAAAAGATGAGAGATACATAAAAGGAAAAGAAAGAATATTTGTTCTGTATTTTTTATTCACTATTTGTTATATGATTATTTTGACACTTAACTTTATAGTCCAACCGATTTTACTAAAAGAAACTCCAATAACACATAATTGAACGACATTTTTAACGCAAAGGTTCTGTACCCACCTTTTTTTCAACAACACACTCACACATTTCTTTTAACATCAAAAGTTAACGATTTTCATTAGTTGTCCGTTATAAATCAAAAATGCCTAAACTACCACTCTTTAACCTTAAACTACCCATCCTTCAACCCTAAATAAGCCAAACTCTCTCCAACCCTAAACTACACTCCCCTCACTTTCTTTATTGAAGTGTTTCAAGCTTCTTTAGGTCTCCCCAAGTAATGAATCTCGGTATTCTTATATAGTAATGCTTTTTTCTTTCACTTGTTGAGATAAGGTTCTACTGAAAGCCGAAATGGGTGTTCTAGGATTTGCAGGTTGGGATTTATAATCTATTTTCTCTCTAAAGCGATCCCAATCGGGTTTATGCTTGGAGCATCCATGACCATATCATTGCAACAATTCTAAAGGCTTTTAGGAATTGTACATTTCACTAAAAAAATGCAAATATCCTTGGTAGTGAGCTTAGTTTTTCCACACTGAATGAGGTAAACTAATAAAAAAATGTGTAGAGGTCATATAATTAAGGGGAAATGTCATTTTACCATCCATTGATTATATGGCACGTGAGGTCATATGACTAACGTAATGGAAAATTCCGTCAATTTTTACTAACAAAATCGCGTGACCAATACTTAAGGGTAGTGTAGTGTGCATTTTGAAAACGTGGGTAGTATAGTATTCGTGACCAATACTTAAGAGTAAGTTTCGACATTTAATCCTAGATTTAATTTAAATTTGCATTCGCTGATCAAAAAATAATATTTAAGTAAGGCAAGGTGCCGAAACAACTCTAAGTCAAGCGAGGTTGCGTAAACAAAGATCTACCAGAAATTTATCCTAATGATAATCCTAAAACAACAAGGATATCAATTATCATAAACCGTTAATGGAAAAGCGTAAAACCCTAAACCCTAGAAGCTGCTGGTTCTAGACTCTTCCATTTCCTTCAAAAGCAACTTTCTCCCTCCTTCAGCGCTGGCTGTCTTTTTCTCTTTCTCTTCTTCTACTCTTCAAGTTTGTTTCGGCAATCACTATGTACCGTCTCGCTGCAAACCTAGCTTCTAAATCTCGATACGTTTTCATCACCGGAAAATTTCGTCTTCAACATTTTCTCAGCAGCCAAACAGAGTTTTTCTGATTTTGTTTCGTTTGCCCTTTTGATTTACAGTGTAGCCAGGAGCACTGGCAAGCAGGTTGGTTTGACTTTGCCGTATGTGTTTCTGTGGATCTGCATTTATCATTTACTTGCTTACTTTCTGTGTGTATTAGATTGGGAGTAGGTTGAATTTGAGCAGAAACTATGCAGCCAAAGACATCAAATTTGGGGTTGAGGCTCGAGCTGCAATGCTTAGAGGGGTCGAAGAGCTTGCCGAAGCTGTTAGAGTGACCATGGGGCCTAAGGTACATTGTTTTGATATGTCGATCTAGTTTTATACTTGTTTTTGTGATCTAAATAACTAAACTTTAGAAGCCTGTCTCTGATATGCTGCATAATAGGTGGGCTTTTTGTATTTGATCTTTGTTGACACATGAACTCTCAAAGTGTAGAGTGATGTGATAAGTTTATATTTTCATGAGGATTTCCTGTTCATCTTCTAATGTTATACTTTTTTGGATAATTCTTCCGATTGAGGATCGTAAAAGTAATGATCTTTCAGTTCTACATAATGCTGACCTGACACGTAGCATTAACTGTTAAAAGAATCTTTACTTACATGAAACCATTCATAAACAGTTTCTATAATAGCTTTTCCTATAGTCTATTAATTTTCAATTGAAACTTCTATCCCCCAAAAAACAAAGGGGCCCTTTTGTATTTCAAAATGAAAGAAGGAGGGGGCCTTATGAAAAGGGGTAGTTTATTAACAGTAGTCATTTTCTTATTTCAGACTTTTATATGTCTTGTCCTTTTCCAGCAAGCAACTTATTGTTAATTTTCAGGGACGAACTGTGGTCATCGAACAAAGCTATGATGCTCCTAAAGTGATAAAGGATGGTGTTAATGTTGCAAAAGTGTCGAGTTTAAGGATAGAGTTAAGAACATTGGTGCTAGCCTTGTCAAACAAGTCGCAAATGCTACCAATGATGTAGCAGGAGATGGTAAATTCACATTTCTTTCTCCATGTGATCTATATCAAATTGGTGGTCTTATGTGATTCTGGGTTTTAAATGTTTGAGTTGCTTTGAATTAGTTTGTACCTGTGTTTGTCTTTGGAATTCCTGTAGAACCTAACACTTTCAATGATGCTTGCAGGTACCACCTGTGCCACTGTCCTTACCAGAGCAATACTCACCGAAGGGTGTAAGTCGGTCACAGCTGGAATGAATGCAATGGATCTAAGGCGTGGCATTAATATGGCCTTTGATTCTGTTGTAACAAACTTGAAAAGTAGGGCACGAATGATCAGCACATCTGAAGAAATTGCACATGTTTGTCTATTGTTAACTTGTTCTGAGAAATCTTCTCACGACCATTGGAACTCATTACTGCCAATCAAAAGTTAATGTTGTGGTTAACTGTGGGGTCTCTGATATAAGTGATCATTGAGATAGGTTGGAACTATATCTGCTAACGGTGAGAGGGAAATTGGTGAGCTAATTGCTAAGGCCATGGAGAAAGTTGGCAAAGAGGGAGCCATAACTATTGCGGTAAGTCAATGGTTTCTATGTACATGTTAGGTTCTAATCAATATTGTATATCCCGCTCTCCAGAATAAACTTTTGTATTGCATGGTGGAAATGGTAGATGTAAACCACATTTACAAGAATACCAGCTTGCAATGGGTTTTTGTGTAAAGATCGGGGTTTTTATTAGCTTAAATTATTGTTGGAACGTCGAGGGCTGGGAACGAGTTTAAATTTTGAATCGTTTTAAAAAAAAAAGGATAATAGGGTTTAGGCCTGGGCCAGCCAGACCTTGTTTTTGGGCCGAGCCAGACCAGGCCCAACCCGCGCGCACGCAAGCCCTTGCCATGAGCCAGACCCAAGACTCGCGCAGCCCAACCCTAGCATCGCTTCAGTCCATCCTCACTTGCACGCACAGAAACCGAGACGCTTCGTCTTCCTCTCGAGCTCTCGCGTCTTCCCCTCTCTCTCGCACCTCGCGCGTCGACCTGAAAACCATCGCCTGACCTTCCCCTTCCTCCACGACCCACCAGCTCTACACCCCCGTGCCAGAAGCCACAAATCCCTCCCCTCTTCCTTCTTCCTCTTCGATTCGACGAGAATCAGTGCCGTCGCCCTCTTCTCGAACCTCGTCGTGCCCTTATCGGACCAAATCAGAGACAGTGGGCTCTCTCACAGACTGATTCACCTTTCCCGTCATCTTTTCCCATGAAAATCGCTCCCTCGCGAGCTCGAGGTGACCGAGTTGGGTCGGGAAGGTTCGTCGGAGCTCGCGCGCTCCAGATCTGAGATCTACATGCCGGCGAGCTTCCCACGGCGTCAGTTCTGGACGAAGAAGCTCGATGCTCGCCCTGACGCCCTTCCCTCCTCACGCCGAGCTTCTTGAGGCCACCACCGCCGTCGAGAACCCCTCGAACTCTCCTGGCGCCGCCGCCGTTGCCGGAGTTGAATCAGACGGAACTGAACCCTAGCTTCGTCTTAGACGGGCCTTGGGCTTGGGCCAAGACGAAACAGGCCTCGGGTCTGGGCGTGGTTTGAGCCTCGGGCATGGATCTGGTTTGGGCCTGGACCGGATCTGAGTTAGGGTCCGGACTCGGGTTTGGGTCCGGATCTGGGTCAGGCTCGGGTCAGGTCCGGGTCTGAGATTGGACCGGGTCGGATTCGGGTCCAGATTTCGGACTCGGGTCGAATCCGGGTCAGACCAGTTTAATTAAAATAATAATTAATTTAATTGGATTAAAATCAGATAAATTCAAGGACTTAGCGGACAATTTAAATGACGTTTGGACAAACTACTGGACTAAACTGATAATTTGAGGACCGTTACGGACTGGACCGGGACTGATGACCGTCCCTTTTGTGTTAAAACCAGGCTTTTACCCCGAGCACGGAGAAGACTGGAGTAGGCATGGACGTCAGTAGCTAGGCGATCCAGATAGAGACTGAGAGGTAGGGAATTACCTCGAAACCCTACTTTATTACGGATGTACTAGAATGCATATAGGGAAACTTAATGACCGGTTAAAGAACTAGTACGCTTATAGGATGTGTATAACTAGCGTAGATGTATAAACTATGAACATTTACGATTATCGTCTTGGGAGTTGCCGTGTTGGTAGAATCGGGCCATGTCGTGCCTGTAGGGTTGTTTGCTGAGTGTATCTGCTTGTGTGCTATGTGTTGTTTGAACGGTTAATAAATAACGAACATGAAAGCGAGTAGAGGTGAACTTGGTGATGCATAATTGTGACTTGTGTGGTTATTTCCTTGTTTATATGATCTGTTGAACTGGGGTGGTTGGGAATTGAATACCGGTTAAGCTGGTGGGGTTACCACGTGGAGTGTGGTGTCGTTAAGTGATGGTAAGTGCGTGATGGTTACGAGGGTAAATTGAGAAGCATGATATGTTATATTCGGTGAAACATGTGTTGCTATGTTTTGGGAAAGTGTGCCATGTGTGAGTGTGATCGTGATTGTGGTTGTGGTATTGTGGTTACCTGTGAGTATGATTGTGATTGTGGTTACCCGAGAAAGGTGGTTTCCCTACCTTCCGACCGTGAGTCGGTAAAACGATGTGTCCCGCGAAGAGGTAGTTTCCCTACCTTCCGACTGGCACTCGGTAAAACGCTGTGTCCGCGATGTGTTGCGCGAAGAGGCGATTTCCCTTCCTTCCGTGTGTCGGTAAAACGCTGTGTCCACGATGTGTTGCGCGAAGAGGCGATTTCCCTGCCTTCCGTGTGTCCGTAAAACGCTGTGTTCCGCGATGAGGTCGACCACCTCTCCTGACTGTGTGTTAGGGTGAAGTTGCGGGTTGCTCCCGAGACCGTGCAATTGGTTACGAGTTATGTGTTATGGTGAATGAATGGATTGTGGTTGCCTAGTGATTGTAAAACCCAGTTGGTTAAAAGGGTGTTAAAGTGCAAACCGGTACTTGGGGGGGTTGTTTTTGTATCGAGTTTGTTTAAAAAAAAAAAGGGGGTTTCAGGCTTGGGCCTGATCGGACTCGGTTTTGGGCCGAGCCAGACCAGGCCCGTTACTCACGCGCACCAGGATCGGCCCAAGGCCCGTCTACCCCAAACCCTACCCTTAAAACCCCTCCCTCGCTGCTTCAGCCTCATTTCCGCGCACCACTCCCGAGGCGAGACCTCGGCTCCCTCTCCCGACGACCCAGAAACCCACCGCCGCCGTTCCCACTCTCCTTCCCCGGCCACCGTCCTTTCTTCTTCTCCGACCTCGCACCCGCCGTCCCCTTCTTCTTCGTCGTCTTCTTCTACCCGTCGTACCAAAAACCCAGAAGAGAGCTCCACCCGTCCTCTCCCTCTTCGATTCCCGACCGCCACCGCCGATTCCGAGCACCACCGTACCAGATCCGTGGGGATTCATCGACGGTGAGTTAAACCCTCACCAGAATCACCCTCCCCACCTTCTTCTTCGCTTGGAACCTCGAGCTCCAAGCTCACTCCGGGGTCGGACGGAACCTGAGAGCGTCGCCGGAGCGCTCGAGTTCCAAATCTGGAACTCGCACGCCGGCGAGCCCTTTGGCCATCAGAACTGGCCGGAAGAGCTCGGATCTAGCCCCCGCACCCGTCCCTTCGAGTTCTCGAGCCGTCACCACCGTCAGAAACCCCTGTGCTTACCTGACGCCGCCGCCGCCGGAGTCGCCGGAACCCTAGCCCTAGCCATCGCCGTTCCCAGCTCAGATCGGACGAGGTAGAGTCCTTGGGCTTGGGCTCGGAACTCAGCTGGGCCTCGGCCTGGACAGGATTTGGGCCTTGGGCTCGAATCTGGTCTGGGCCATGGCCCGGACTGACTCTGATCTTCGGGTCCGGACTCGGGCCTGACTCCGGGACTGGATCGGACACGGACCGTTTAGGACTGTTTTGTTTAATTAAATTTAAAACTGATTTAAACGACACTTGAGACTAAGTCGGACTTTATCGGTTTAAACGGTTTAATCAACGGAAATGAAAACCTGTTAATTTAAAGAACTGGGTAGTCAGGACCCGATCTGATTTTGGATCGTTTGTGTGTAAACCCAGATTCGTAACTGGGACTTCGCCGAGGTGACAAGGCGAGCCGGACAGCTGTTGATAGGAGTATTTGTTCGTAGGAAGACTGCAAGGTAGGGAAAACCTTAATTATTTAATTACCGCTTAGAATGCATGATTAGGATAATAAAATCGGGAAGGTCCTAGAATTGCATATAGGATGCGAATAACTAGAAAAATCGTATTTCAATTACTAATAAACGGATGAGTCTAGTATGCATGTTAGGACGATGACAATTAGTGAAGTGTGCTTTCAATTCTTGGGAAATTGATTTACTGGTAGAGAGGCTGTGAAGAGCTCTCGGATTAGTTGTGTGCTAAGTTCACATGCTTGGTTGTTGATTGCTCGGTTAAAGTAAGAGTCTAATGAGACTAGATTAGCTCGTATGATTGAATGTTATTTGGTGTATTCACATGATGATTGATTGATGGTATGTATACTTGGTTGATCGAGTATTTTGCTGATATAATTGTTGGTTGAACGGATGATCGAGTATGACTGATTGTGTCAAAGGGGTACAATCAGGTGATCGATGTACCGATGGTTGGAGACAGGTAAGTACACGGTAAGTATGAAATGGTGTTGTTGCCTTGGTTATGATGAAAGAGTGTTCCGAAGTGTGAAGCCTGACGGGTGAACGAAGTACTTTCCCCCTTTTTCTTATTCTTGATTGTATGCTCATTTCTTGGTTTAGCTATTTGTTTGTTTGGTCTGGTACTACACCGGGGGGGGGGGGGGGGGGTAATCCGGTGCCGATGAGGTGGTTGGAGTTGGACAGTTACAGTGAGTTATTGACCGCGTTTTAGAGTGTTAGAGTATTGGTTACTGGATATTATGAGAGTTGAGTGTTGGCAGATCCTGCGGGATGTTAATTGGTTATGGGACCCTGCGGGGCATTGATTATCGGGCCTGCGGGCAATTGACTATGGGACCCTGCGGGGCGTTGATTATTGGGCCTGCGGGCAATTGGTTATGGGACCCTGCGGGGCATGGATCATTGGGTATGCGGGAAACTGGACATTTTTACCCTGCGGGGAAAGGATTACTTATAGTTTCACCCCGAGGAACTGCATCCCAGTGGGTGCACTACTTGGTCCCCTATGACATATGGTCCTTAGGTGGCATTTCCGAACTAGTTTCGGTGCCCCGGTGCATGTACCTCCTATGGACCGAGGGAAAATCTGATGTGATGTGGATACTCTGGTGGATCGGGTTATGGGAACCGAGGTGATCCCAGAATCTATTCACGGATCGGAGGCTTGAGAAAGCAAGTGGTTGGCAAGATACTAATATTTCCCAGTTTATTATTATTCGTCCTTTAAATTATTTATTATGAATTTATTTATGTCACTGTTATTTGGATACTATCACGTTGTTGCAATTATTTCTTATTCTTATCACTTCCTTATTTATTATATCGTCCTGTCGTTCGGGTTACATTCGTAGACAGTTCATCTTTAACTTACGGGTTGAATCATTAAGGTTTTTCCTACTGAGCGTCAGCTCACCCCCTTTGGCTTCTAACTGTTTTACAGGAGTACCGGATGTCTAGAGAGGCTGAGGCTAGGGAGCTTTGGGACTCTTCGGGTTCGCACTAGAGTTATGTTGGTCTTTTGTGTTGGACATACCTTATTTGACTATTTATGTTGAGCTGTGACTTACGCTGTTTTAAACTATTTACTGATATGTCGTTTTTGACGAAGTTGGTATGAGACTTTGGAACCTTTATCTATCGTTCACATTTCTTAAGATGTTCAACTCAGATCACGTCTCGAGTCCGGTCAAAACCGGATTTGGGACGTGACAATTTGGTATCAGAGCCTGGTTTCATTTGAAACAGGTGGTAATTTTCGAACCGTTTTCAAAAACCTCGGGCCAACGTCTTTTAGGTGGGTAGAGTTAGGAAGTCTAAGTCGAGTACTCAGTCATGCGGAGTTAAACACGTTGATGCATAGAGTAAGAACGACTCGAGTTTTATTGTTTATTTGGTTGCCTAATGTTGAACTCTTCTTGCTATAACGGTTGTGTCGCTTGAGGGATACCCTTACCTTATTAATTGTAAGATGTAGAGATCGGTGAAACCGATTGGTTGAGGTCGGTATTGGGTGAGCGAGCAATGACTGAACCGTTGTATGATACTTGTTGAGTAGATTGTTATCTGATTAAGTACATTATCGCTGTGATTGATTGTTTTGTGGAGTTAAAGCTGAAGGATTAATGGATGGGAGTGTTGATGAAGTTAGGGATTGGAATTGTTAGGGTGGTACGGTCGAAAGGGACGTAATCGAAGAATGGAATTATGGAAGAATCGGATGGTTATAATTTGGGAAATGGGTTGAGTGTTACATCAGTTATGGTATTTTGACTTGTCTAAGATTTTGACCTTGAAGGGTGTGACCCAACTTGGGTGACTTTGAAAAGGAATCGAGTTTGAGTAAGTTAGTACCCTTTGATTGCGTGTGTACTTTGCGAAGCATGAAAATCTCTGTGTTGATTGTGGTATGAACTGCAGAGCATGGGAACTCTTTGAGTATTATAACTTGTTGAAATTTAATGATAATTGTCCCGTTTAAGCAGGGTGGTTAGTGGAAATTACGAATAGGTCATGCCGAATTTTCTGTAGAAACTGAAGTGTGGGTTCTATCACGAGTTGACACAGGGCGCCACTATAGTCAAACGTGATAGTGGGATGTCAAGTGGTTACAACAAGGTTCGGGGACGCCTGAATCAAGTTGTAACGATGTGAGATCGAATCGACTATTTGATTAAAGATAAGTAACTTGAGGAAAGAGAAAAGCCGTAAATAAAAAAGTTAAGGACTTAATTTCTGACGCTTGCTTGTGCTTCCACCCCAGTGATGGGTGTGTTTGTGTGTGAATTGTGCCTCCTGAGGGAGTTGATTGCTTTACTATTTACTATGTGAGACGCACAAGGTGCGGAATTCTTTGCCTATATGAGTATCATATACGACTTAGCTACTTACCCTCGATCCAATTAGGATCCGTTGAGACGTTCGAAAGCGCCCCTTGTGCTTAAATCGTTTCGCTTGTTTTAAACTGAGTTGAACTGTACGTACTATGGTAGTGAGCTTTCGAGATGCTTCCCGTTTACGTCCCGAGAGGTACCAGGAGTCGCCCAGCTTTGGGGCAGGGTCAGCCACCCGCGGTTGGGCTGGCAGGGACAGCAGATGCCCAGGATGCTGCTCCCACAGAGCACCAGAGCGTTGAGGGTGGACCGTCAGGGTCATTAGTGAGAGTTACCCCAGTCGCAGAGCCGACACAGGCTACACCCATTGATGAGGTGGTACGCGCAGTGCTAGCGGCACTCAGGGCTCAGCAGGAGACCCCAACATCGGCGCCAGAGCCCGTGTCTGCTACAGAGACAGCCGTTGTAGGGAGACCAGGACAGATGGATAGCCACACGGCTCAGGCACTTCGTGACTTTCGTCGTTTGGGTACACCGACCTTTTCAGGGAGTGTTGACTCAGAGGCAGCAGTGTTATGGTTGGAGCGGATCACTCGCAACCTTGATACGTCTGGTATTTCTGAGGGACGTCTGAGGGTTTCCTTCTCCACCTTCCAGCTTGAGGGTGAGGCTTTTTACTGGTGGCAGTCTGTGCAGACCAGCGTTGGTGAGAATTTCGAGCTCTTCAGTCAGTTGTTCCTGGAGCAGTACTTTCCGCGATCGGTTCGGGATGATCGACGCCAGCAGTTCGTGGATCTACGACAGAGGGGGATGACGGTGGCTGAGTATGCGGCGAGGTTCCTGACCTTATCTCGCTTCGCACCCGAGATGGTGCAGACTAAGGACAGTCGTTGCAGACGATTTGAGCGTGGACTCCTCCCTGCCATTGCGGACCGGCTTATTGTTTTGAGGACAGAGGTATACACCACCTTGTTGGGCCAGGCTCTAGCTGTGGAGAGACACTTTCGAGAGACTGCCAGAGAGCGAGATGTCAAGCCGAGACCGGGTGGGTTTCTCAGACCATCAGAGAGGCGTGATGCTAGACGACAGAGGACTTCTGGGTACTTCCAGCCTCAGTTTCAGTAGAGTGGTTCGCGCAGAGGGGCATCAGTGGCATCAGTTGGACCGGCTCCGGTGACTCAGTTCTGCCCCACGTGCAGACAGCCGGGACACTTGGCCCGAGACTGCCCGAGAGGCGGAGGACCTGCAGAGCGGCAGATGGACCGTCCACAGGGTTTTGCCGAGCGGCAGCGTGTTGAGGACCGGACTTATTACTAGTGCGGCCGGCAGGGACATTTGTCTTTCGCTTGCCCCGATCGGGTCGGAGCTGTCCCTCCACCGAGGCCACAGCAGGCACAGCTTCGTCAGGCACCTCCCGGTTGACCACGACAGGCACAACAGCAGAGAGCTCCGCGTCAGGCGGCGGGAGCGGTAGCCCCGAGACACCAGGCTAGGCCCCAGCAGCAGGTGGCACTACCACCACCACCACCGAGAGGAGGACCACCGGCACGACAGGGCCGAGTTTATGCAGTTTCAGATGCTAGGGCCGAGAGACAGTACGCTGGTCATGAGACCATTCAGGGTACGTGTTTATTGTTTCATTCGTGGGCTTCCTTTTTGTTCGATACGAGTGCATCCCATTCGTTTATCTCTACTTCTTTTGCTCGTTCCTTGGGTTTGGTGGCGGAGCCACTTCGTAGACCCCTTTGTCTTGAAACCCCAGCTACGGGGGAGGTGGTGTTGAGCACAGTTTGTCGAGATTGTGAGGTTCGAGTGGCTGATTGCCCTTTCTTGGGTGACCTTCTCCTTCTGGAGATGACTGCTTTCGACGTGATCTTAGGGATGGACTGGCTTGCAAGATATCGGGCGACGATTGATTGCTTTCGGCGGTAGGTGACCGTGCGATCTGGTGATAGAGTCATCACTTGTGTTTTGGGTAGCAAGAGCGGAGTCCTTCTATCCGCCTTGACTACTGGAGTGGAGGCCGAATTGGTGCAGAGTGGCAGAAACTTGCCGAGAGTAGTGTATGAGTTCCCAGACGTGTTTCCGGAGGAGTTATCAGGTTTACCACCGGCACGAGAGTTAGAGTTTCGGATCGACTTGATCCCAAGCACCGCGCCGATATCGATGGCACCTTATCGATTCGCGCCAGCCGAGTTGGTCGAGTTGAAGCGCTAACTCGAAGAGTTACAGGAGAAGGGCTTCATCCGCCCTAGTGTGTCACCGTGGGGAGCACCCGCCCTCTTCGTGAAGAAGAAGGATGGAGCCTTGAGGATGTGTATTGACTATCGGAAGCTAAACCAGGTGACAGTGAAGAACCGCTACCCGATGCCGAGGATCGATGATCTGTTCGATCAATTGAGAGGAGCGACATGTTTCTCCAAGATTGATCTAAGATCAGGCTACTATCAGTTGAGGGTCCGGAAGGAAGATGTGGAGAAGACCGCGTTCCGGACACGCTACGGACACTTTGAGTTTCTAGTGATGCCGTTCGGGCTGACGAACGCGCCAGCAGCTTTCATGGACTTGATGAATGGCATTTTCAGACCTTACCTGGACCAGTTTGTCGTAGTATTCGTTGATGACATTTTGATCTACTCGCCTAGCGAAGAGGCACACGAGGAACACTTGAGGGTAGTGTTGGCCTTGTTACGCACTCACCAGCTGTATGGGAACCTGGAGAAGTGCGAATTCTGGCTTGCAGAGGTGAAATTCCTCGGACACGTAGTGTCCCGTGATGGTATCTTAGTTGACCCAGCAAAGGTCGACGCAGTTTCAAAGTGGGCAAGGCCCAAGAACGTGTTTGAGATCCGTAGTTTTCTGGGGTTGGCCGGCTATTATCGACGCTTTGTTCAGGACTTCTCACGTTTGGCTGCACCTATGACAGCTTTGACTCGGAAAAGAGCAGAGTTCTTTTGGACTAGTGAGTGTGAGCACTCATTCTCAGAGCTAAAGGCTCGTCTGACCACTGCTCCAGTGTTGATTGTTCCGGAGCGAGGAGTGGGCTATGACGTTTATTGTGACGCCTCGGGCGAGGGACTGGGGTGTGTTCTGATGCAGTCAGGGAAGGTAGTTGCCTACGGTTCCAGGCAGTTGAAGGTGCACGAGCGCAACTACCCGACCCATGATCTCGAGCTAGCAGCTATAGTTTTTGCATTGAAGAGTTGGAGACACTATTTGTATGGTGAGCAGTTTAGAGTGTTCTCTGACCACAAGAGCCTCAAGTACATTTTCTCTCAGCGCGACCTGAACATGCGCCAGAGGCGATGGATGGAGTTACTTGAGGAGTACGATTTCGAGCTGCTCTACCATCCGGGCAAGGCGAATGTCGTCGCGGATGCCCTGAGCAGGAAGTCATCTCATTGTGTGGCCAGCATGGCAGTCCGAGAGTGGAACATGCTGGAGGAGCTGAGCTCATTCCGACTTGACCTTGAGGAGATCACAGATGGTATGGCCTTATGTGCATTGGTGGCTCAACCCACTTTGGTTACTCGGGTGCTAGAGGCACAGACCGAGGATGCTGAGGCGATGGGGATCCGTGGGAGACTGGTAGCTGGAGAGCAGATCGATGACTGGGAGTTGAGTGCAGATCAGGGACTTCGGTTTAGGGGACGGTTGTTTGTACCCCGAGATTGTAGGGACACAGTGTTGAGAGAGTGTCACCACTCACGACTTGCAGTGCATCCCGGTGGCACCAAGATGTATAGAGACATCCGATGGCAGTTCTGGTGGAGGGGGACGCGCAAGGCAGTTGCACTCTTCGTTTCGAGATGTCTTACCTGTCAGCAGGTGAAGGCGGAGCATCAGCGTCCCGCTGGTTTGCTACAGCCTTTGCCGATTTCCGAGTGGAAATGGGAACATGTGACTATGGATTTTCTGAGTGGGCTCCCGAGGTCGTCCAAGGGACATGATGCCGTTTGGGTTGTGGTTGATCGACTGACCAAGTCGGCACATTTTCTAGCTATGAGGATGACGGACACTGTGGATATGTTGGGACGTTTGTACGTCAGGGAGATTATTCGTCTACATGGGGTACCAGTGTCAGTGGTATCTGATAGAGACCCCTGTTTCACATCCAGATTTTGGAAGAGCCTACAGAAGGCTTTGGGGACTGAAGTATTGTTGAGTACAACTTACCATCCTGAGACGGATGGACAGTCAGACCGCATCATTCAGATTTTGGAGGACATGCTTCGAGCTTGTGTGCTTGACTTTCAGGGATCATGGGAGGATCATCTACCATTGGCAGAGTTCGCTTACAATAACAGTTATCAGTCCAGCATTGGGATGGCACCATTCGAGGCCCTGTACGGCAGACTGTGTAGATCGCCAGTATGTTGGCAGAAGTAGGGGAACGGAGCATACTTGGTCCCGATATGGTCAGAGAGACGACAGAGAAGGTCACAGTGATCAGGGAGCGGTTGAAGACCGCACAGAATCGTCAGAGGAGCTATGCAGACCGACGGCGTAGACCACTTGAGTTTCTGGTCGGAGACCACGTGTTTCTGAGAGTGAGCCCAAAGAAGGGCCTACTGCGATTCAACCGCGGAGGAGGAAAGTTATCCCCGCGCTTCATTGGACCATTTGAGGTCTTAGAGAGGATTGGAGCTGTATCTTATCGACTAGCCTTGCCACCGCAGCTTGGGAACGTGCATAACGTTTTCCATGTATCCCAACTGCGGAAATACACGGCGGATCCCTCTCATGTTATCGAATGGGCCGATATTGAGGTAGCAGATGATGTCTCTTATGAGGAGCAGCCTATCAGGATTGTGGATACGGGAGAGAAAGTCTTGCGGAAGACGACTATTCCGTTGGTTCGAGTACAGTGGAGGCACCAGGGGGCTGAGTCGACCTGGGAACGTGAGGACGAGATCCGGGAGAAGTATCCCCACCTGTTTGACGTTTGAGGTACGTCTGCTTTAAATTTCGAGGACGAAATTTCTTTAAGGGGGGTAGACTGTAAAACCCAGTTGGTTAAAAGGGTGTTAAAGTGCAAACCGGTACTTGGGGGGGTTGTTTTTGTATCGAGTTTGTTTAAAAAAAAAGAAAAAAAAAAGAGGTTTCAGGCTTGGGCCTGATCGGACTCGGTTTTGGGCTGAGCCAGACCAGGCCCGTTACTCACGCGCACCAGGATCGGCCCAAGGCCCGTCTACCCCAAACCCTACCCTTAAAACCCCTCCCTCGCCGCTTCAGCCTCATTTCCGCGCACCACTCCCGAGGCGAGACCTCGGCTCCCTCTCCCGACGACCCAGAAACCCACCGCCGCCGTTCCCACTCTCCTTCTCCGGCCACTGTCCTTTCTTCTTCTCCGACCTCGCACCCGCCGTCCCCTTCTTCGTCGTCTTCTTCTACCCGTCGTACCAAAAACCCAGAAGAGAGCTCCACCCGTCCTCTCCCTCTTCGATTCCCGACCGCCACCGCCGATTCCGAGCACCACCGTACCAGATCCGTGGGGATTCATCGACGGTGAGTTAAACCCTCACCAGAATCACCCTCCCCACCTTCTTCTTCGCTTGGAACCTCGAGCTCCAAGCTCACTCCGGGGTCGGACGGAACCTGAGAGCGTCGCCGGAGCGATCGAGTTCCAAATCTGGAACTCGCACGCCGGCGAGCCCTTTGGCCATCAGAACTGGCCGGAAGAGCTCGGATCTAGCCCCCGCACCCGTCCCTTCGAGTTCTCGAGCCGTCACCACCGTCAGAAACCCCTGTGCTTACCTGACGCCGCCGCCGCCGGAGTCGCCGGAACCCTAGCCCTAGCCATCGCCGTTCCCAGCTCAGATCGGACGAGGTAGAGTCCTTGGGCTTGGGCTCGGAACTCAGCTGGGCCTCGGCCTGGACAGGATTTGGGCCTTGGGCTCGAATCTGGTCTGGGCCATGGCCCGGACTGACTCTGATCTTTGGGTCCGGACTCGGGCCTGACTCCGGGACTGGATCGGACACGGACCGTTTGGGACTATTTTGTTTAATTAAATTTAAAACTGATTTAAACGACACCTGAGACTAAGTCGGACTTTATCGGTTTAAACGGTTTAATCAACGGAAATGAAAACCTGTTAATTTAAAGAACTGGGTAGTCAGGACCCGATCTGATTTTGGATCGTTTGTGTGTAAACCCAGATTCGTAGCTGGGACTTCGCCGAGGTGACAAGGCGAGCCGGACAGCTGTTGATAGGAGTATTTGTTCGTAGGAAGACCGCAAGGTAGGGAAAGCCTTAATTATTTAATTACCGCTTAGAATGCATGATTAGGATAATAAAATCGAGAAGGTCCTAGAATTGCATATAGGATGCGAATAACTAGAAAAATCGTATTTCAATTACTAATAAACGGATGAGTCTAGTATGCATGTTAGGACGATGACAATTAGTGAAGTGTGCTTTCAATTCTTGGGAAATTGATTTACTGGTAGAGAGGCTGTGAAGAGCTCTCAGATTAGTTGTGTGCTAAGTTCACATGCTTGGTTGCTGATTTCTCGGTTAAAGTAAGAGTCTAATGAGACTAGATTAGCTCGTATGATTGAATGTTATTTGGTGTATTCACATGATGATTGATTGATGGTATGTATACTTGGTTGATCGAGTATTTTGCTGATATAATTGTTGGTTGAACGGATGATCGAGTATGACTGATTGTGCCAAAGGGGTACAATCAGGTGATCGATGTACCGATGGTTGGAGACAGGTAAGTACACGGTAAGTATGAAATGGTGTTGTTGCCTTGGTTATGATGAAAGAGTGTTCCGAAGTGTGAAGCCTGACGGGTGAACGAAGTACTTTCCCCCTTTTTCTTATTCTTGATTGTATGCTCATTTCTTGGTTTAGCTATTTGTTTGTTTGGTCTGGTACTACACCGGGGGGGGGGGGGGGGGGGGGTAATCCGGTGCCGATGAGGTGGTTGGAGTTGGACAGTTACAGTGAGTTATTGACCGCGTTTTAGAGTGTTAGAGTATTGGTTACTGGATATTATGAGAGTTGAGTGTTGGCAGATCCTGCGGGATGTTAATTGGTTATGGGACCCTGCGGGGCATTGATTATCGGGCCTGCGGGCAATTGACTATGGGACCCTGCGGGGCGTTGATTATTGGGCCTGCGAGCAATTGGTTATGGGACCTTGCGGGGCATGGATCATTGGGCCTGCGGGCAACTGGACATTTTTACCCTACGGGGAAAGGATTACTTATAGTTTCACCCCGAGGAACTGCATCCCAGTGGGTGCACTACTTGGTCCCCTATGACATATGGTCCTTAGGTGGCATTTCCGAACTAGTTTCGGTGCCCCGGTGCATGTACCTCCTATGGACCGAGGAAAAAATCTGATGTGATGTGGATACTCTGGTGGATCGGGTTATGGGAACCGAGGTGATCCCAAAATCTATTCACGGATCGGAGGCTTGAGAAAGCAAGTGGTTGGCAAGATACTAATATTTCCCAGTTTATTATTATTCGTCCTTTAAATTATTTATTATGAATTTATTTATGTCACTGTTATTTGGATACTATCACGTTGTTGCAATTATTTCTTATTCTTATCACTTCCTTATTTATTATATCGTCCTGTCGTTCGGGTTACATTCGTAGACAGTTCATCTTTAACTTACGGGTTGAATCATTAAGGTTTTTCCTACTGAGCGTCAGCTCACCCCCTTTGGCTTCTAACTGTTTTACAGGAGTACCGGATGTCTAGAGAGGCCGAGGCTAGGGAGCTTTGGGACTCTTCGGGTTCGCACTAGAGTTATGTTGGTCTTTTGTGTTGGACATACCTTATTTGACTATTTATGTTGAGCTGTGACTTACGCTGTTTTAAACTATTTACTGATATGTCGTTTTTGACGAAGTTGGTATGAGACTTTGGAACCTTTATCTATCGTTCACATTTCCTAAGTATTTCAACTCAGATCACGTCTCGAGTCCGGTCAAAACCGGATTTGGGGCGTGACAGTGATGGTTTTCCTGCTTGTGGTTTTCCTTGAGGTTGGAAGTGTTGTTTCCAGTTATCTGTGAGTCAGCCGTCTCTCCCGACCGTGTGGTTACAAGTTGTGTGTTTGAGAGTGCCTTGGTTTTAATTGAGTGTTGCTGAGTTGTGGCTATGGGTTGTCTTACTTGGATTGTTCCCTTCGGTTTGTGCCTGGTTATAGTGGTTGGTGACGAGTTAAAGTTGGTGTGGTTGGGTTGTTGAGTGTTAGAGTAAAGGGGGGTATTTGTCTTTAATTGGCTTAAGTATCGCATCGTTGTAACAAACTTTTTAATAACTTTAAACTGTGGAAAGGTTTTCTTGTAAATCTGTAATGAGGTGGTTTTCGTGGCTTTTTCCTACTGAGCGTCAAGCTCACCCCCTTACCTTGTTTTCTACAGGCTTTAGCTTTGATTTAGAGTAGAGGATATCACGGAGCTTGGGGCTAGCGAGAGTAGTGGTTTTTATTTTAGTTATTAGAGACGTACATTGTATTTTGAGACTTGTATTGACTCGCTTTGACTTTATTACTGTTGGATATTGGAGCAACTTTTGAATCCTTACATCTCTTAAATCCCTTTTACTTGTTTTTGTCGCGTCTCGGGTCTGGTCAATACCGGATTTGGGGCGTGACATTTTGTGCTATGCTAGTCAGCTTGAGTATTACTGATGCTCTGCCTAAATTCTGTTTGATGTTTTGTTTTTTCTTCATACCTCTGATATTTTATTTGATGGTCTTTAGTTTTTTAAAATGTGTTGTAGGATGGGAAGACTTTAGAGAATGAACTGGAAGTTGTTGAGGGAATGAAGCTGGATAGGGGATATATATCTCCTAATTTCATCAGTCATCACCAACAAAAAAATAAAAAATGCGTAAGTTTATTTCCCTTGCACCTATAGCTACACCATCTGCAGATGTCTTGAGAGCAGTGGCGTTCAAATGAGATTATAAGATGTTTGTTTCAAGCTTTATGCAATCAAGAACACCACTTCATTTGTGACTCATTTGGCCATTTTTCCTTGCTTGTAGGAGTTAGATAATCCTCTCGTTCTAGTTCTCGAGAAGAAAATATCAAGTTTAAATGCTATTGTTAAAGTGTTGGAGTTGGCTTTGAAGGTAATCACTCCTTTGGTCTTTTAAGTGAAGTTTGAATGAGGTTTTTCTTCGTTCTCTCTGGTATCAATTCCAACATGTATCCTATAAGCTGAAATTCTTGATATCTTTATAGATTCAAAAGCCCCTTCTTATTGTTGCTGAAGATATAGAAAGTGAAGCTCTGGCAACTCTAATTTTAAATAAGCTCCGTGTTGGCATCAAGGTTAGGTTCATTTTTCCGTAACATACATCAATATTGTTAAATTATCATGCTCTTAGATTATGAATCTAGTTGTTGTACTAATCTATTTATGCATTACCACAGGTTTGTGCTATCAAGGCCCCTAGTTTTGGAGAGAACAAGAAGGATGGTCTTCATGATCTTGATGTTCTTACTTGAGGGCAGGTAAGAGCTAAACAACCACATCCTTGTTTCTTATACATTTGTTGTGTCGCATTGTATATTTTAATAATTTCTTTTACATTTTTTTTGTTGTTGCAGCTTATAACTGAAGAACTTGGCATGAATCTTGAGAAGGTTGATCTTGATATGCTCGGCTCTTGCAAAAAGGTTAGTTGTGAAATCTCCAAAAGCTATATTTGAGTTGTGAACTGGTCATTGTTTGTTATATTGCCAAGCCTTTGTTGATTTGTCTAGTTTATATTGTAACTAGTGAAAGTACCTTATCATTAGGCAAATGGAGTCGTGCCTGTATTTAAGTTGTATCAATACTTCTTGTGGCTTTTGGTAGCATGTATACTGGAAACTACTTTAGCTTTCCCTTTCCCCTTGCCCTTCCCCTCTAAGTCTTAAGAGGAGTTATTTTTCTATATGATTAACAATCGTAGCTGTTTTAGGTTACCATTTCCAAAGATGACACTGTTATCCTTGATGGCGCTGGTGATAAGAAGTCAATTGAAGAAAGATGTGAACAGGTTTGCATTTCTTCCCACTGGTCAACATTGTTCATGGTGGATATTTTGGCTGCTGTAGCTATATTTAGGTTGCTATTTACCGATATGGAAGTGAACACAAGCAGGGAATTTGTAAGGCTCGTTATGTTATGACTTGATTAATCTGGTTTAAACATTGATTATAGATAAGGTCTACACTTGAGTTGAGTACTTCTGATTATGACAAAGAGAAGTTGCAAGAAAGATTGGCAAAGCTTTCCGGTGGAGTTGCTATTTTAAAGGTATGGCCAATATTCACTTACATCTCCATCTATTGAATGATTGTTGTCCTTGTTGGTCTTTTGTACTTGAATTGGTAAAAGTTTGTTTTACTTTCCAGATTGTAGGAGCCATTGAAGCCGAAGTTGGGGAGAAGAAAGATAGAGTTACTGATGCATTGAATGCTACAAAGGCAGCTGTTGAAGAGGGTATTGTACCAGGTAGTTTATTTATTGTAGATTTTGTTTGGAATATCCTTTCTAGGACGAGAAACTAAATGTATGCTTTACAAGTGGTGGTGTTGCACTTCTTTATGCATCAAAGGAGTTGGACAAGCTTCCCACTGACAACTTTGATCAGAAGATTGGCGTTCAAATAATTCAAAATGCCCTCAAGGTCTGTATCTTTAACTTGTCTATTATATTGGGTCAAGAGTATATTGTTAATAACCTTTATATGTATAACAATTAACAAAATGTGAAAAGCAAAATTGATGGTGTTCACTGATAGACCTTGTGCTGTTGAAAGTTGTTTATGTTGCAGACACCCGTGCACACAATTGCGTCAAATGCAGGAGTGGAAGGAGCGGTTGTTGTTGGGAAGCTACTAGAACAGAACAACCCTGATTTTGGCTACGATGTAGCCAAAGGTAAATATGTGAATATGGTTAAATCTGGCATAATTGACCCGTTGAAGGTTATAAGGACTGCTTTGGTTGATACTGCAAGTATTGCATCTTTGATGACAACCACTGAAGCAGTTGTGGTTGAACTACCAAAGGATGAAAAGGAGGCTCCAGTGGGAGGAATGGATTATTAAGTAGCCCAAAACATTGATTGTTGTAGTTTACAAGGCATGTATTCCAAGTGAGAGAACCATTGTCGTGTTAGGTCGTTTTCTCCCTTGTTTAGTAAGAAAGCAAGAATTAAATAAAAAAAAACATTCATTTTTCTTCATGTTGCCTACAAATAATGGTTGGATAATTACACCCACATTTGGCTTCTCCATTTTTTTATAGCTAAAGGTACTACTATTTTATTAAAATTTAAAGAGTCTATAAAATGAGTTCATAGAGTCGTTTCAACAAACTTTATGACATATCGTTGTTGTCACACGTGTTGAAGAAAATAGAAAGGTAACTAAAAATTAATATTGTCGAGAACCGTTCAAGATAGTGTCTAAATATTGTTTGATCGTATAACAAAGAATTTTCTTGTCATGAGGAGTATGATCTAACCTGATCTCAACAATATTAAAGGGAGGACAGACTATCACTAGAGACCCCTCTTAAATATGATCCATGAAGCTTTGGTTGTCTATCATTCCTCATGGCGATGCTGATTATTAGCTCTTGCCTGATCTTTTCGGGTTTCTCCAACCGACTCTCTCTTTGTTCCCAATGCCTCATACAGAGCAGTCCATTAAGTGCAGGTCGACCTACCCATCGAACATTGACCTTCCTCCCGAGGGACCCGTAGTGTCTCCCCAATCCCTTCCACTGTACCCCTCGGGTTAGGTATAGTGATCGGGGTTGCTATAGGGTCGCTGCCTCGAGGCGAGAGGCCTTTAGGTATAATGGTCGGGGTCAAGGCAAAGAATTCTGGTGGGATGGATGTTGTTGCGTTGGTCTCCTAATCAGTAGCATACTTCGGCCCTAAGGTGTCCGATTTAAATTTTAAGAGCGAATTATCAAACCATGGAACCCCTGGCATCTCCCGATCACAGTCTTAGACCAAAATTATAGCAAAAGGTAGGTAGTTTGGTGTAGGTCAGGTAGGCCCGAGTTGGATCCGGGAATTTTTGGAACCTCAACAACAATGACCGATGCAAAGGCCGTTCAAGGACCATCTAGAACCGAACCTTCACCGATCCTCCTCAACATAATTCCTACTGATTACATGGGACGTTCACACATTCCCTTAAAGAAACTCAAATGGTTTATCGAGTGTCCTGCGTTCGAACTAGAGGTGGCAAAACTTTGGCGTGGACATAGAGTTATAGATGGTCCAACTTAAGAAGGTCTCGTACCAACAAGTTGATATCCTCGAGCAGTAGGGGATAGCCATCGAAGCACCATGGCTCATTACTCCGAACCCTAGTCCGGGACTCTTGTGATTCAAAGTAAAAGATGAAGATCTTGGGTTTGAGATCCTTAACCTCCAGTCCCGACGCCGATCGACCCCACGCCTTGGTTATGATTCATAGCATGACTTTCTTCCGAGGGGGTCGCGTCGATAAGATTTTTTTGACCATACCAAAGAGTTGTCGAGCAAGGATGATATCGTCCAACGGAATGAACGAGAATCCCTCTTGGAGGGTAGTCATAGGCGTTTCCACCATTCGTGGATGCTGGGAGTCGAACGGAACCTGACGAGTCTTCTTCGTGAGCGCCAACAAACCACCCTGAGACAACGTCACTCTTGACGAACCAATGCAGATGGAAGGCGACGGTAAGGAGACCAGAATCTACACTGGTGCCTAGCCACCACGCTTCAAGGAAACAGGACTATCCTGAGGTAACAAGTGGGTCACCGACAGCGGTACCCGTGAGGAGGGGGTTAGGTTAAAAACCTAGTTGTAAGAACGTTGGCAACGTACGTCTCAGAAAGAAGAGAACCGGAGCAGAGGCCATCAGGGATGGAGGTTCCACAGTGGTGACCGGCGTTAGAGACGTAGTTGAGGGTGAAGGCTTCCTCTTCCTCCTCGGCTTAAAAAACTTGATGACCTCAGAAGATGAGCGCGAAGGCATGACCAGACCACTCGATGAGATAACTGCCATCAAGGGAAGTAGAGGTGCGTTAAAAACAGTTGCAGAGACCGACAATAATGAGATGACAGATGAGGGAGAACATCATAGTTAGGATTTAGGACTTAAAACCAGAAAGAGATCTCTAGCGGAATAAAACACACGAAGCTGTGATAGTTCCCAATCTTTTAATTCATCTTATCTATACTCATTCCCACTTATAATATTATATGTTGATATTATAATATTGCTTGTAAAATTATAACCCACTAACGATGTGAACTGGAGTACTGAAAATAGTGTGGTTCCTTTTTATTTGATGTACTAACAGTCTGACAGATTCAAGTAGAAAAAAGAAGATAATAATTTAAACTAATATAGACTTTCCTCTTCATTCAACATCTATCAGAGTGACGCAGCAGAAGCGTGGTGGGCCTATAACCCACAGGTCCTTGGACTGAAACCAGGCTACCATATATATATAGTTTTTGCTAAAACTAAGTCAGAGTGGGCTGGAAAAGGACTATATATATATTTTGCTAAAACTAAGTCAGAGTGGGCTGGAAAAGGACTCATCGGGCCAGAAAACTAAGTCAGAATGGGCTAAATAGAAACTAAGTTAGAATTAAAACTGGAAAAGCCCAACGAGTGGTATGATTTATGACTCAGCAAAGGTTCCGAGTGGAGTGTTGAATAGGTGAAATAAACACAGAGAGCATTGTGAGAAGCATAGGCAGCAAAGAAGAAGAAGAAGAAGAAGAAGAAGAAGATGCAATTGCAGTGCTCAACCCATTCTCCTTCTTCTTCCTCCGCCACAAGTCCCACGAAAGCCTCTGCCTCCGCCTCGTCATCCTCCTCCTTGAGAACCACCGTCCCCGTCTTCATCGCCGTTCTGATCTTCTCCCTCCTGTTCCTCCTCTCCCTCTCCTCCACCTCTTCCTTGTACTCCCCTTCTCTATCCTCCTGGTCCACCTCCTTCTCCCGCCCCGATCCTTCCCTCTTCCCCTCCCGCCGCGTCATCTTCCCCAAGAGCCCCTCCAACCCCCCTCCTCCCTCCCTCGCCTTCTTCATCTCTGGCTCCGCCGGCGACTCCGCTCGGATCCTCCGCCTCCTCCTCGCCTCCTACCACCCCAGAAGCCACTACCTCCTCCACCTCGACGCCCTCGCCCCCCAGCCCGAGCGCGACAACCTCGCCCTCTCCGTCCAGTCCTTACCCATCTTCAACGCTGCCCACAATGTCTATGTCATTGGGAAGCCCGATTTCGCCTACCGAACTGGATCTTCCACCATTTCCGCTACATTGCACGGCGCCTCCGTCCTCTTGCGCTTGTCCGATCATTGGGACTGGTTTGTCAATTTGTCTGCTGGAGATTATCCGCTTGTTACACAGGACGGTATGGTGTGTGCTTTTTGAGTTTCTGTTTGTCAATTTTTGGTTTCATTGTTTTGCTTCGATTTCGGGCCTTCCTCTGTCATGATTTTGATTTGGATCTGTCTTGCCTTTTCAGATCTTCTTCACATTTTGTCATTTCTGCCTAAAGAGCTTAACTTTGTGAACCACTCCAGTTACATCGGCTGGAGAGAGTATGCCCATTCAATTCTCAATATATATATATATATATTAGTTTGTTTTGGTTCTAAATTATTGAGTTGGTGTCTATGATTGTTATGTTGTAGGTCTAGGAAATTGAAACCCATAATTGTTGATCCGGGACTTTATCTTTCTGAAAAATCAGTGATGTTCTTTGCTTCTCAGAAGAGGAACCTGCCTAATGCTTTCAGGTTGTTTTCAGGTATGATTTAGTTCTTCTTTTCGATCAATCATTAGCTTACTTTCACTTCTTAACATTATTTAGTCAAGTTTTATGCGGCATACTACTAAGGTGATCTCAAATATCCATTCAACGTGCCAATAGTTTCCGAGCCTGTGGGGTTACTTACCTATTAATATTATCCATAACCGATAGTTCTTTCCTTGTCTATGCCTACACAATTTTTTCCTTTGATTGAAGAGGAGGCTTTGCCACCTATATGCTATGATAGGGAGTTGCCACAGATGAAGTCACTAGGAGCCAGTTGAAATAAATGACTTCAAATGGTAAGTAAGCTCTCATACAAGGAAGGATAGACTCAAATAAAAGGTTAAAGTCCTAATGAACACTCCTTTGCAGACAATACTAGCCTAGATCTTGGGGGAGTACTTATTATATGAGCTGCAACCAAGTTAGATATAAATTTAGGGTGTGTCGAAAAGGTACTTGCATGTGTGTTTTTATTATTGTTCTTTTTCCTTGGAGGAATTTATTGCCAATAGAAAATTCTCTGGTTAGAATTATCTTGTTAAGGAAGAACATTGTGAATACCTAATCTATAAAGTAATCGTCTGGTATTTCCTATCATCAGTAAGAGAGAATATCATTTCAAGTTTCTGAAAACTGTAACCACTTTTACTATTCAATGTAAACTAAAAATCATTCGAAGAAGAAACTAAGACCTAATTGCTTCAGTTAGGGTTGAGAATACTTCCTTAACATCATAAATTGGACCTGATTCTGGATTGTTTTTGTATAGACACTCTCTACTTTTCCATTCTACTTTATTCCTAAATATGCCACTCCCACAGAAGGAATAACATATTTCTTATCTAGCATTTATGTTTGGTGAAAAGTGGTAGCAGAGCATGAGTTGTATCTGTAAGACTTTACTGCTTGGGATAGTTGTGTTGCTTCTTTTGTCTTTCAATTAGAGTTGCTCCCTATTTTTTGTAGAAGTAAATATATATGTCTCAAGAATAGTATGCCCTTCCTTTTCTTGCATGCAACTGATCAGGTTTACAACAGAGCCCTATTTGAGTTATGACGAGATTGTATTGGATTACGGTTTATTTACACCTGAGCATGAACTGCATTTGCATTGTAGAAAAGTTTGTATTAATTCATTTCTATTGTATTAATTCATTTATAATTTTGCCACCCGGTCCGTTACCGTACCTTACTTGGCCCTCATACCTTGGTTAACACTCGATATTAATGGTCCTTAATTTATCTAAAGGAGTCTTGACAAGAATGTAAATGGGTTGAAAGAAAGACGTTACATTTATAGTCGTATTGGTCAATTGTATACAATTGAATGACCCAGCACCTCCCTTATGTAGAAGGGAGCTCTTTACCACTTTGCCCAACTTAAGTTGATTAAATAGCATTAGAAATAAATGCCCTTGCTATTTTGTTAGATGTATTTAATTATCGTATTGCTGCCATGAGATAGGAACCCATATTGGGCATTGTTCCATTTAATGGTCTTCCTGAAACAACTACCATGCCTTCTGAAGTCTTCGTTCAGTTCAGGATTGTGATAAAAACTAGCCCTTTTTTGCTCCCCTGTGATGTATGCTTTGTGTAAAGGAAGGCATGTTATATGGAGCCAAATTACCTTTAAAATGACTCATTATGGTTATCAAACTGATAGTTGTAGCTCCTTCTGATGCAGGTTCAACTTCCGCTATTCTAAGTCGTAAAGTTATAGAGTTCTGCATCTTGGCTACAGACAACTTCCCCAGAACTCTAATGATGTATTTAACAAATACACCTTCATCCTTTCCCAACTACTTTCCAACTGTTGTATGTAATTCCCGTGAATTCAATAAGACGATCGTAAACGATAACCTACAATATGCTGTTTATGAACGACCGACCCAGGCAAAGCCCCGTGAACTCAGTTCCAAGGACTATGAAGATATGATTGGAAGTGGGGCGATCTTTGCCTCACAATTCCGTGTAGATGACCCAGTCCTCGACCGCATCGACAAAGAGATTTTGAAACGGAGTCCTGGCAAAACTGTGCCCGGAGGCTGGTGCCTAGGTGAGTTTGAAAATGACACCTGCTCAGCTTGGGGTGATGCGGATGTTCTGAGGCCAGGTCCAGGAGCCAGGAGACTTGAAAAGCGCATAGTTGACCTGCTCTCAAATGGTACATTCCAGTCTCAACAATGTATGGTTGAGTGAAAACAGAAGAGAATTGGAAGGAAAAGATGATGGCCTGCTTTGAGTTGAGCTGCTGCCTTTCCATGTTTTGATGATCTTGTAACAAATTTGTCCACTGATTTTTGTAACACTGATTATATTCCATTAATGTTGAGATTTGCTGTTAATTAACTGTTAGATCCATCCATCCATCCATTGTTTTTTTTCTTTCTTTTTTTCTTTTCTAATTACAGATTGTGCTACAAAGTTTTAATCATAAATAGTGTAAATAGAGCTCTGCAAAAGATCTTTCTAATGGCAGCATCAAATTAATATGAAGTCTGAGTTCTGTATGGGATTAATTTGTGTTAAGTAAATAACCTTTTAACATATTGAATAGCCATATGATAACAAGGAGCCCGACTTATGAAAATGCAAGTCTGTATAGAATAAAAAAGGGTGTTTCTCAGAAATGTACTTGGCCAGAAGTGCCCCTCCATGGAGATTGTGATTGTATAGGAAAGAGAAGAAAGTTGTTGAAACTCTCAAACATGTATCCAGGGTCATATTTGGGCCTCTGACTGGGAGGGGCGACTCATGATACCAAATCCAGCCAAGGTCCTAATACGAGGCCCAAATCAAATAAAAAGCTAATATAAACTCATATCTGACAAAAACTAATACGAGTAAGGACATATAGAATCTTATCATGTTTTTCCATCTTAATTATTACTAACTACCGTTGCAACCATGGATTGCATCCTTTTAATATCTTGTTTTTGATCAGCAAGACAATATATAGATTAAACCCCTTTTGAGAAGAAAGGGGAGTACAAGCGATAGAGAGTGACATAATGTGTGGATGAAAATGGTGCATTACAATGCAATGGAGATGAGATTAACTAAGCTATAACAATAAATTAAGAGGTTGCAAATGAGGCCTTGATGGTTGTATGATGGCTTGATGAAGTAGAGAATGACTTGATGAAGTAGCCTTGTGCATCTGAGAGTAGTGATCCGAAGAGTTGAGGGATCAACTGTTGAAGTTGAGTCAGGCTTGATGAAGTAAAATTGTGCATTTGAGAGTCTTGATGTAGTATGAAGAACCTGTAGAGATTTTTTGCAGTGACAATTTTGCAGTAGATGATGCCATTGTCCAATTGTGAGGAGTAGATGATGCCATTGTCCAATTGTGAGGAGTGAGGCTATGATTCTTGTGAAGAATCTGCATAATTTTGTAGATGCTGATGGTGTTGTAGTTCCAAAAATGAAATGAAGCTTGCATCTTGTTCTGCCTTTGTGTGAGCTGAAATGAACTAATGCTTGCAACTTGTTTAGCTTATGAGTGAAGTGCTGAACTGAACTAGGATGGCAGACTGAGCAGCAAATTCTGCAGGCACCAAACAAAAGAGAAAAACCAAGAAACACTCACCTAAAACATACCCACACTCAGAGAGAAGGAAGAAGAGAACCCCCACACAAGAGATGAACAACCAACCAAACAAGAAAGTCCTTACCAAACTCACAAGTCGCTACCCAAACCAGACCCAAGCCCTTCCCAACCCAAGCCCAAATTACAAGCCAACAGCCCCCAAACAATAAGATTTAGGAGCAGAGAGCCAACTTTGAAAAGAAAAGTTGTATTCAGTTTTGTATACTCTATATACTCTTAATAATATTATCTCGATAAATAGAGGCCATAAGCTGTGGAGATCGATATCGGAGTAGCTTTGGAGGCTCACTGTAGTCTCTTGGACTCGATGTTTGGAGCAAGGAGGAGGGGGAAGCCCACTGGCGACATATTCCGATAAAGCTGCAAGGAGAGTTACAGGCGGCGGAGGAACACAGTTAGCTATAGAGCATAGCTGGCAGAGCCTAATTGGACGAACCCAACCCAAAGGAGGATTGGTGGAGAGGCTTGGTTGGGGGAGCAGGGAGTTGTTGTTTGGATATAGAGAGAGAGGAGGAGCAACAAGGGAGAAAGGGAGAAGGGAAGAGGGAGATGCTGTTGGTTTCAATGGCCAAAGCCATGGTAGCTGACAACGACCACTAGGTGAGAAAGAACATACAATAAGGTTTTTTTAGAGAGATTTTTTCTTTAAGGTTATAGAATATTCAAATGTGGGGCTTAAATATCTTTAGTATCCTTATATATTGGTAACAAAGCTTTAGTATTCTTCCGTTTCAAAAATGTTTGATAAGATTTTTATATACTGATAACTACATACCTTTTCACATTTGAATTTAAGTTTGGCCATATCAACTGAAAGACTATTTTATTTTTGAGTTAAATATCGAAACTTACTCTTAAGTATTGGACATAAACACTACACTACCCAACAATTTAAAATGATAAATGCACTACCTTAAGTACCGACTATTGGGAATATATATGCAGAACTGATATCATCTAAAACATAATTAAATGAGCAAACAATTGAAAACTACAAAGAACCAACCGCTTAGACGTGCAGAAAAAGAGGAAGTTGTGGCGTGACACACGACCACTGACTTGAAAGCAACATTTCCGAGTGACCGAGGTGGCGATCAGCAGCGGTTTCTCCCCAAGGTTACACAGCTCTACCCAACAACGCGCCCACTCGCTCTACTGGATGTGGACTCAGCAGAACAACATCAGAACACGGGTGTAGTAAAATGAAAGAGGAAGGAAGGAAAACGAGTATAATATAGGCTCTGGTTTGTGTTTAAAACGTAAGAAACAATAAGAACCAGAGCTGAGTTTATATAGGCTGAGAAAAAACTGACTCAATAAAACCCATTAAAAACACAATAAAATCTGATTTTCGGTTTCAAGAATTAAACCACGTTTTAATTCGTCAGATTCCCATAACTGCCGAACCGTTACGAATTATTCAAAAAGGTTTTCTAAGAAAATCAGATAAAATCATCTTCCAAAAATAAAAAGGTTTAATGTGTTTTAGCCTGCCCCGCTGGGGCTCCACCCGAACTCGAACCCGAGACCAAGCCCGCGCCCGGCCTGACTCATCCTGACCCGGACAGACGGCGGCGACGGTGCACACGAGGCCCGTTCTGGCCCAACTAGCATAGGCTCATATGTTCCAAGTTAAACAAGGAAGAGAGAGGACCACTTATAAACACATCAGTTAAGCTGTGTGTTTCCGATGTGGTACCCAAAGCAAAAACCAAGGCTTTTAAAACCCAATTTTCCAACAATCCCCGACAGATTGACGATAAACGCCGAAAAACATAAAACAATTTAAATAAAAGAAAACACCACAAATGTTCTGGTTACTGGAAGGTGCGGTACTTAAACATCAATATCTTTCGATTTGAATTGATGCATAGTGAGATGTGATAAAAACTTACTCAAAGTAAGTGAATAAAATCTTGAACTTACTTAGCTTCAGTTGATACGTCACACAACACATACCATACTTCAGATTCCACTGAATCCGCGATACTATCAGAAACGCTATTAAAGGCCATGCTTATACCTTGGATCTAATGAGTGCTCTAGGAAGACTTTTCCCAAGTCTTTCATAGATGGCAGCCCACCATCACACACACGTAGGTGGCTCATCAAATGCTTCTCACAAGCATTATCCCAATCGGGTCTTAAGCCATTAAGGACATAAAATCCATCCTATCAACAAAATCCATTAAGTGCGTCTCTATAACACCACCAAAATTGGTTATGGATTACAATATATCAAGTGCGTCCCACAAGCACCACCAATACTGGTTAAAGATTGTTAAAAAGATCTATCAAGTGCGTCTCAAAGCACCACCAAAACTGGTCATAGATTATCACGCACTACTTTTGTCATGGGAATGCGAGATGTTGTGCATCAAGACTAGTATGGTTGCATATGACCACTAACACGTGTCATTCATACTTTCTTGACCCGTGGGCTTAAGCTCCATCCCTTCTGACACAACATAGAGCATTCTCATTGTAGACCCTTGGTAAACGGATCAGCAAGATTTCTTTCGGATCTCACAAATTCCAAAGAAATCACTCCATCTTTCAGGAGTTGTCTAACGACAACGTGCCTCAAAAAAATGTGTCTCTTCTTCCCATTGTACACATTATTCTTCGCAACGCAAATAGCCGCTTGTGAATCATAATGTACTGAGACATGTACTGCTTGCCTTCCCCACACATGCACATCTGCTAACAAGTTCCTCAACCAGTCTGCCTCTTGTCCAGCCAACTCAAAGGCAATGAACTCATACTCCATGGTAGAGCTGGCTACACAAGTTTGCTTTGAATACTTCCATGATATAGCACCTCCACCCAAGGTGAACACATAACTACTCATCGATCTGATCTCATCATTACCCGAAATCCAGTTTGCATCACAGTATCCTTCCAAAGCGTTAGGAAAAGTACTGTAGTGCAGGGACCAACTCATAGTTCCTTTCAGGTACTTCAACAGACGACTCAAAGCACTCCAATGCTCGTTACTCGGGTTATGTGTATACTGACTCAACCTGCTTACCGTGTAGGCAATGTCTGGTCGAGTACAGTTCATGAGGAACATCACACTTCCTATAATCTGGGCGTACTGAACTTGTGAAACTCTATCACCCAAGTTCTTTATTAAGTGTACGTTCGGATCATAGGGAGTCTTAACAGGTATAACGTCAAAGTGATTGAATTTCTTCAACACTTTCTCAACGTAATGAGATTGACTCAAGGAGATGCCATTGGTGTTTCTAATAACCTTAACACCTAAAACGACATCAACTTCTCCTAAGTCCTTCATCTCAAAATGTGATGACAAGAATTTCTTGGTAAGGTTCATTGTACCGATATTATCACCAAGAATCAACATGTCATCGACATAAAGATAGATAATCACACAACCTAATTCCGCCACCTTCGAGTACACACATGAATCGGAGTTGTTCACTTTGTATCCGTCAGTCACTAGAGTTCGATTGAACTTCTCATACTATTGTTTAGGTGCTGATTTCAGACCATACAAAGACTTCTTCAGTTTACACACCTTGTTCTCTTGACTAGTGATCACAAACCCCTCGGGTTGAGACATATAGATTTATTCCTTTAGATCACCATTTAGGAAAGCGGTCTTGACATCCATCTGATGAATTATCAAGCCGTGAATGGCAGCTAAAGCGACAAGAGACCTTATCGTTGCAATCTTGGTCACAGGAGAATATGTGTCAAAGTAATCGACGTCTTTCCGTTGTGTAAACCCTCTAACCACGAGTCTCGCTTTAAACCGTTCTATTGTACCATCGGGTCTCAACTTTCTCTTGAAGATCCACTTACTACTAATGATTTTGGAACCTTTAGGTAAGTCTACTAGATCCTAAGTTTGATTCGATGTAATAGAATTAAGTTCAGCTTGGATAACTTCTTTCCAGAGGTTAGCATCAACAGATCTCAAAGCCTCGCCATAGGTCTTTGGATCTTCTTCTACCAGGAAGGTAGAAACAAACTCGTCTGAAACAACACCTTCAGGATCAACTTCGGATAGAAAGGAGGTGACGGAGTCTTCTCCGAAGTTCTTCTCAATCTTGGGTCTCTTACTTCTCCTTGTTCCTTTAGCTTGACCATGCGAAGTAGAGCTTTCGACAACCCACCTATCTCGAAGCGAAGGAAAGGGGATAGTGGGTTCAACCGGTTCAGCAACGATGTTCCTCTTCAAAGGAAAGAGGTGTTCGAAGAACTCAACATCTCTAGCCTCAGAAATTGAGCGGTTACTTAGAGACATGAAGCGATACGCCGTGCTGTTCTGAGCATAACCTATGAATACACAATCATAGGTCTTGGATCCGATAGTTGTTCTCTTAGGGTCAGTTAGGCCTACTATCTCCAGACACCCCCACACTCTGAGAAACCTTAGGTTAGGAGCATAACCCCTCCATAAATCGTAGGGAGTCTTATCAATATTCTGATGCGACACACGGTTAAGTATGTGACAAGCGGATAAGACAGCTTCCCCCACATTTCATCAGGAAGGCCTGAACTTAGAAGCATTGCATTCATCATATTCTTTAGCGTTCGACTCTTGCGTTCAGCAACTCCATTTTGTTGAGGCATGTATGGCACACTTGTTTCATGAATGATTCCATTAGATTCACATACATCTTTCAAGAAGTTTGAGCCATACTCTTCTCCTCTATCAGATCTAACTCTATTGATTTTCCTCTCGAGTTGGTTTTCTACCTCATTCTTATACTTGATGAACATCTCTTCAACTTCATATTTTGTAGTAAGAAGATAAACTCTCGCGAACCTTGAGCAGTCGTCGATGAAGGTAACATAGTAATGTTTACCTCCCTTGCTCCTAGTGTTCTTGAAATCCGCAAGATCGGTGTGGATTAGTTCAAGAAGGTTCATGTGTCTTGTTGTAACAGATTTGCAAGGTTTTTTTTTTTAGAGAATTTAGCCTCTACGCAAATCTCACACTTAGAGAGTTCGGAGGTAGAAAATGATGGTATAATAGACATGTTTCTTAGTTGTTTAATTGAGACAACATTCACATGTTCTAGTCTACCATGCCACAAATTAAGAGACTCAGCGATATAAGCGGAAATTTTATTATTCAAAATAACATGATCAACATTGAAAAGGAAAAAACTCCCACAATAATACCCCTTCCTTACAAACTCCTCATTCTTAGTGATGACGATAGTGTCATTCTCTATAACAGTCTTCATTCCAGCCTTCATCAGTAGGGGTCCAGATTCAAGGTTGCGTCGTAGAGTAGGGACACAAAGGGCAATATTGAGTACGAGTGTCTTCCCAGATGTCAGCTTCACCATGATCTTCCCGCTTCCAGCAATCACTGCAGTAGAGTCATTCCCCATATGAACCACTTCACCAGGTGCAGAGGATTCAAACTCGTAGAAGAGTTCCTTGGAGTTGAAGAGATGACGGGTGGATGCAGAGTCCAACACCCAATCAACAATGTTGTGAACCAGCATGGCCTCAACAACCACATCAGCTACGATGTCATCATCTTCAGCAATGTAAGCCCTTGCATCATTCTTCTTGTAGTCTTGGCGTTGCATGCATTGGTAGGCCTTGTGTCCAGCTTGACCGCAGACATAGCACAACAGGTTCTACTTCAGTTTCTGAATAGCAGAGGAGGGCTTCACATACTTGTTACGGTTGTTGGGAGGTCCTCACTTGGGAGCTTCCTTGGTCTTGGACTTGGGCTTCAGTTTGGGCTTAGCTTGACGAGACGGCCCACCAGACTCCACGATGTTAGCCCTTGCCGTCGGAGGCGGAAAATATGTTGGGAAGGAACTCAGAGCATCCTTCATGCGGTTTGCTTCCTCGATCTTCATATGACTAATGAGGTCTTGAAGCGTCAGATCCTTCTCTCTGTGCTTGAGATGGTTGCTGTAGTCCTTCCACGACGGTGGAAATTTCTCCAATAGCACATGGGCGAGGAACACCTCGTCCATCTGCATCCCTTCGTTGACAATGGCAACGGACAAGTCCTCGTAAACGTGGACTTGATCCATGATCGATCGGTTGTCCACCATTTGGAAGGCGAGCCACTTCCCCACGATGTACTTCTTCTTCCCAGTGTCGTCAACCCCATAATTTTTGTTCAAAGTCTCCCAAATAAATTTGGCGGACTTGTGAACACAAAGCAGGTCAAACAAGGTGTTGGTGACAGAGCTCAAAATCTATCACCGAGCAGTTTTTTTGTCCTTATCAAATTTGAGAAGTTTAGCCTCATTGTCCCTAACAATGGAGGCAACTACGGGAGTAGCACCAGGGGTAGCAACTAAGGGAACGAGGGGGTCATTAAGCAGTACATAGTCGATGTCCCTTTATTAAAAAAACATCAATAACTTTTGAGACCAACGACGGTAATTGGTACCGTCAAGTGGTTCAACAACATGCATAGAACGAGCAGTAACAACAGGCATACAATTCAGGTTTGTATGCATGTTTAAATTCATGTTCATGTTCATAATAGTTCACGATATATATAAATAATTGATATTGCTTTCAAATTGTTGGGAATATATATGCAGAACTGATATTATCTGAAGCAGAATTAAATAAGCAAACAATTGAAAACTACAAAGAACTAACCGGTTAGACGTGCAGAAAAACAGGAAGTTGTGGCGTGGCACACTACCACTGACTTGAAAGCAATATTTCCGAGTGACCGAGGTGGCGATCAGCAGCGGTTGCTCCCCAAGGTTACACAGCTCTACCCAGCAGCGCGCCCACTCGCTCTACTGGATGTGGATTCAGCAGAACAACATCAGAACACGGGTGTAGTAAAATGAAAGAGGAAGGAAGGAAAACGAGTATAGTATAGGCTCTGGTTTGTGTTTAAAACGTAAGAAACAATAGGAACCAGAGCTGAGTTTATATAGGCTGAGAAAAAACAGACTCAATAAAACCCATTAAAAACACAATAAAATCTGATTTTCGGTTTCAAGAATTAAACCACATTTTATTTCGTCAGATTCCCATAACTGCTGAATCGTTACGAATTATTCAAAAAGGTTTGAAAACGTTTCTAAGAAAATCAGATAAAATCATCTTCCAAAAATAAAGGTTTAATCTGTTTTAGCCTGCCCCGCAGGGGCTCCACCCGAACCCGAGCTCGAGCCCGAGCCCGTGCCCGCGCTCGTTCTGACCTAGACGGCCCAACTAGCATAGGCCCATCTTTTCCAAGTTCAGGGAAGGGAGATGACCACTTATAAACACACCAGTTAAGTTGTGTGTTTCCGATGTGGTACCCAAAGCAAAAACCAAGGCTTTTAAAAGTCAATTTTCCAACACCGACCACACAATTTTTTTAGAAAAAATGGACGCAATATTCCATTCTGTTAGTCATATGACCTTAAGTGTCATATAATGGATGATAAAGTGACATTTCCCCCTTAAGAGTTTGACCTCTATACATTTTATAAGTAACAATAACGAGGGTACAATGTTAATGTTCCTTATAAAATGTATAGAGGCCAAATAATTAAGGGAAAACGTTATTTTACCAGCCATTATATGACACTTGAGGTCATATGCCTAACATAATGGAATATTTCGTCCATTTTTATTAACAAAACAAGACCAATACTTAAGGTAGTGCATTTTTCATTTTGAAACATTGGGTAGTGTAGTGTTCGTGACCAATACTTAAGAGTAAATTTCGATATTTAACCCTTTATCTTTCTTTACTAATTAAGTGAGAAAGAACGTACAATAAGTTTTTTTAGAGAGCTTTTTTCTTTAAAGATTATAAAATATTCAAATGTGGGGCTTAAATATCTTTAGTATCCTTATATATTGGTAATAAAGCTTTAGTATTCTTCCGTTTCAAAAATGTTTGATAAGAGTCTTTATATATTGATAAACACATGCCTTTTCACATTTGAATTTAAGTTTGACCATATCAACTGAAAGACTATTTTATTTTTGGGTTAAAAATATTGAAACTTACTCTTAAGTATTGGTCATAAACACTACACTACCCAACGTTTTAAAATGACAAATACACTACCTTAAGTACCGACCACGTAATTTTGTTAGTAAAAATGGACGGAATATTCCATTCTGTTAGTCATATGACCTCAACCGTCTATGATATATGGTAAAATGACATTTCCCCCTTAAGAATTTGACCTTTATACATTTTATAAGTAACAATAACGAGGGTATAATTGTAATGTTCCTTATAAAATGTATAGAGGTCAAATAATTAAGGGAAAGCGTCATTTTACCATCCATTATATGACACTTGAGGTCATATGCCTAACATAATGGAATATTCCGTCCATTTTTACTAACAAAACGTGATCAATACTTAAGGTAGTGCATTTTTCATTTTGAAACATTGGGTAGTGTAGTGTTCGTGACCAATACTTAAGAGTAAGTTTCGATATTTAATCCTTTATCTTTCTTTACTAATTAGCATCGATTCCTTTTTTTTAGCGAAAGAGTATATTTTATTGTTTGAGATAAAAGAGAACAGTGAGAAGAATAGTGGGGTAGCATCCCGTCTTGAGATAAATTAAAATTAATCCACTAAAACAACCCAAGGCATAGACGAGTTTTTGAAAACTCAGACAATTGAGACATACTACTAAAGTAGAAAGTAAAACCATATCCGACTCAACTTGAGACCGACCATAATAGCCTAAACGCTTATGTATCCTCCAAAGGGGACCTTTAACCATCTAAGTGGCGCGGCTGGTTCGGGGAAGGAGCACATGACATAGTGGAAGAACCCCATAAAGGGGCTGGCTACTAGTCCTCCCAAACAGCCGATAGCCAGATGCCCTCATGGCTCATGGCGGGGCTATATCCTAGCCCTCACTTGCACTTCTTCCAAATATTCCTCCCCGGCTCTCTTGCGAGAGAGGGTCTTCTTCAGCACCTCTCCTCTTAGGGATACCCCTAGAACCCCTCATAGAGATCCTATTGGGATAAATCTGGCTAATCCTGGATTAAATAAGATGATGGACGTCACCAAACCCCCATCTGTCTCCCATGAGGAATGGGTGACCCAAGCTAGGATAGAAGTCCCAACTTGTCTTAGTGACTTAGGTAGTATGGTGGACCCCAAATTATTTTGTGGTAGTTGGATGGGGACCAAACCTGGGGAAACTAAAGAGACACCTTATGATCTCGGATAGTCCACTCTCTCGGGATGGGTTTCCTAACCAGAGTGATATCAGGTGCCGCCAGGGAAAGGTCATACCTAAGAAGTCTCAGGAATTGTATTTCACAATCATGGGTCGCGTGTCCCAACCTTCCACAATTGAAGCAGAACATCGGGAGACGCTCGTACTTGAGCCAACCGGATGAGGTCTTGATACTCCAGGAATTAGAGCACCATCGAGTGGCTGAGGGAAAGGTGTAGCGATTACCAAAATCGAACTCGAACCTTGCCCTACAACAGAAGCCCCATTTGTCCGCATGCATAGTGACACAATCCCCTATAAAGTCACCCACCCTAATACATGTTACACTGGCGAAGACATTCTGAGGTGGGCCCTAGAAACTGCACCCATAAATGAATTCTCTCAATGGGTGGAAAGGGGGAGAGGCCATCCGCCAGAATATCTTTTAGGATAAGGGGATAATTGTAGAAGCACCAGGGTTTAGACCTACGTACCCTATCCATAACCGTACGGGATGCAAAGTAAAACCTATAGACAGTCGGGGAGAGATCCTTTACCACTAGCACATTAGTAGACAAGCCTCATGCACGAATGGTAATTCGTAGCATGCGCCCCTTTGAACAGACGGTAAGAGGGAAGTCGACACGTCATCTCGAACTGCATGCACACCATAGGAGGGATCGGTAACTGGGTCGTAGGAACCCTAACAATGACATCCTCTTCAGGAACCAAGGGGCACACAATTAAGGATGAGCCGTTATCATCTAGGGATGAGGAAGTCGCATCCACCAATGCTGATATCCCCTCTAGGTTGTTCGGGGAACTCGTCACTCCCCGGGGAACCCTAATAGTAGGGTTTGTCCACCACTGACAAATACCTCTCCAGGAGAGAGGGGGCGAACGAGGCCCCTTGTCAAGGAGGTGGTCAGACGATGTAGTAGGAATAACTCTAGAGGAGAGTTCTGGCCCTGAGAGCGCATACGAGCAGGCTTCCTCGGACGACGTCCCCGCAGCCCCGACATGATAGATTAAGTGTCACGCCCCAATTTCAGTAAACTGAACTCGGGACGCGAATGTTTTAAAATAATAAACACTTTTGAAACCATTTTTATAGATCACTTTAAATGCATCATTTGTTCAACAAAAATAATAATTACAACTTAAAACACGTCCCAACAAGTGGACAAAAACGAGGTACACGTCACTAGACTCAAAACACCCAGAAACCCGCTTCAAGCTCTTCAAGCTTCAGAAGCTCACCTAGTCCGTCCCACGAACAGTACCTGTAGGAAAAGCAGCTAGGGGTGAGCGTTCGCTCACCACCACGGATAACAGACTGACTACGGCATAATTAGCAAACAAAGCAGGTAACACCAACAACAACTCAACACCGGGGAGCACCATCCCCAACCCAAGTACTCTAACTGAACATACACCCACTGTTGCCTTCCCTGACCAACTCGACACCCTGACACGTAAAGTAGACCTGACACAACCATTGACGACCTCTTCCAAGGACTCAAAAGAAAGTTACGCAACACCAAACAACATCACAAGGGATCACCCCAAATAAGATCACGAAGGATCGCACACCAAACAAGATCACAAAGGATCGCAAACCAGCTGCCAAGAACGCCCTCCCGGGACTCTAACCCGATCAGGCCAACCCAAGAATGCTGCAACTTACCGGGACTCTAACCCATAAGCCAACCGGAAAATGCTGCAACTTACTGGGACTCTAACCCATAAGCCAGCCGGAAAATGCTGCAACTTACTGGGACTCTAACCCATAAGCCAGCCAAGGTATGCTCACAAACACAAACCACACACGCGCGGCCAGGACCCCTTTATTGGCGGGCGGGACCCCTACCCCGTCTGAACATGCAGACGCGTGTGCTCGTGGACCCCCGTTTCAGGAAGCGGGCCCCCAACCTCCGGTAACCACAAGCACAATCACAATCACAAACACAATCACAAGCAAAATCAACAACCAGTAACAACACAGGTTCAACACCCACATGCACTCATGGCCACCAAGACACTAACCGTAAAACTTGGACTCAACAGCCCCACAGGCACTCACGGCCTCCCAAGACACACCGACAATAAGACACGGACTCAACAGCCCCACAGGCACTCACGGCCTCCCAAGACACCAACCATAAAACACGCTTGCAACCCCCCGAGACTCTAACTCGGTAGGCCAGTCAAAGACACCAACCTTAGTACACGGGCTCTCAAGGCCACCCAAAACACCAAAGGTAAAGACACAGGTTCAACGACCCCACGGGCACTCATGGCCACCCAAAACTCAACAATAAACCACGCTTGCAACTTACCGAGACTCTAACTCGTAAGCCAGCTAAAACATCAACAATAAAGTACGGGCTCTCATGGTCACCCAAACACGAATAACAACACGGGCTCTCATGGCCACCCAAGACTCAACAATAATAATACGGGCTCTCAAGGCCACCCAAAACTCGATAATAAAACACGGGCTCTCAAGGCCACCCAAGACACCAAATAAACAATCAACCTCCGGCTTAACCAAGCCTCCAACAGTCCTAATATCAACAGTTTCTCAATCAACCTCCGGGCATGATCATATGCCTCCAGTACTCCTAATATCGCTAAGTTCACAAACAACCTCCGGGCATGGTCATATGCCTCCAGTAAAACAATTAACGCTAAGTTCTCTGCTCCTACGACACTACTAAGTGTCACATGCTTTTCTCAATAATTACTAAGTTCCCGTAACATGCTTTTCTAATATTTAAAATAAACCTATTCAACCCACGACACCCCGGTGTCACATGCAATTCTACTGTTAACTTTCCCCAGTCAGGGCCGAGATCCGGCTACTTTTCCCTACCTCGTGCGTGTTCTCCCAAAAGCCAAACCACGAGCTCCGGTGATGATCTCAGTCACTCACCCAGCTTTCCCTTGCCTCGGTCCGTGGCACGATCTAAAGGAACACAATTTAAAGTCACTAAACAACTCGCAGGAATAAACCGAAAACCAATAAACTCGATGCCCAAACTTAACCCCGACAATGTAGATCACTCCCAAACTTCCCAATTACTCGACATTGTCGATAACGGACCCATAAAGGCCCGATTCGCCCGACATGACGAATCTGCCCGGGTTTTGTTAATTGCCTTCCGGGGCTCCAAAAGCCCCCGTTTTCGTTTCTACGGTCTTAGAATAGTTCAAGGAGCCCAATGTACTTGCCTGAATCGAATTCCGACTCCCGAGTCAATTAAATGACGTTTAAAGTTTCTAAACCCGATAAATTACAACTTCTTCAATTTAATTCCAAATTTCGATCCGGTTGTAGATTAATGACTTGGGGATCGTCCTAAACCACCCGAACACGAAAACCCGATACCCGAGCATGTGGGCCCCACACGGCCATAATGGGAAAATTTCCTTTTCGCCCCAAAACGTTCCTAACGAACCCCAAACCTCACCCATTCATCTTTAAACCCATCTTAATCAAAACCCAACCATATTTGAATCGTTTAACTCAAACCCTAAAATTCGAACTTAACAAAACGAAAATCGGTTAGGTGCTCACCGTAGAGAAAGACGGTGTGAGCTTGAATCTTCTATCGTTGAGACGATCCAACGGTTTGATCGACGGGAATCACCAAAACCTTCAACTTATTCTTCTCTTTTCTCCCCTACTTCTAACTCACATTTCTCTCTCCAAAACTCCATTTTTTTCAATAATGAACGTGTATCTCTTCCTCTTTCCTTTTGTTTTGTTTAAAAAAAATCAAATATAATACTTAAATTGCAAAACTAACCATCAATAGTCTTGTCTTGTTTTGTCCCAAAACCTAACACCGCCACTTGTTTGACAAGTGGCAAGGTGGGTCCCACACCTTTTTAGGAAAATATCTACTAGATATTTTCCAATCAGATTCGCGAAATTCGGACGTTTCGGGCCCTGAACTGGCACTTTTTCCAAGAAATTATGAAACTTGGCGGGCTACAAGGAAATGGATCAACTAAGACCGCTGCGACGACGGCTAAGATTTTTGGATCCAAAACGGTCCTCGAATGGACCAAAACGTCGCTCGGTTGACTTTTCCAGCGAAAAGTCAACATTTCCCAAATTGATCAGAAAGTTACCCTGAGTCCCCCGGAACTCATTTTGGTCGATAACGGGGTCAACTTAAGTCCGGTATGATCCTCGGGGTCCAATTCCGGTTCAATTCAGTGTTTGCTCAAATTTTTTAAATTTTCCTGTTTTTCGCAGGTTTGACTGGCGTTGACCGAGAGTGGTTATTACATTGCGAGACTCTTCCCGCCTGGAAAGATCCCTGAGTGAATTCCAGTAACGACATGAGGGTGATCTAATGGAAAGTGGAAATGATGCCAATAACCCATCCAATGTCCTATGAGCAGGTGTGGTAGGTATTGTCTTCAGCTTACGAGGGGCTCGCTTTGGGTGGACGACCACGACGTTGTGGGATGGCCTTGGAGGGGAAACGAGGTCAAAGAACACCGGTGAAGCGATTGAACCCATTGATGTACGGAGGATGGATGAGAGAAGTGGCCTTCTTTATTGACTTCTTCGCACGTGTCGACTTCACAAAGTCCGCGATGAACCACTAGGGGGGTCAATAGAGAGGACGAGAAAGAAAAACCGCTAGAGTGGTGGGGGCCTGCGACAACAAGCCATTGGTAGAAGCGATCGGTGTGGAAGCCATTAGGATGATAGAGAAACATGCTAGGGTTCTCCAGAGGCCAGATCCTTTTATTATCTATTCCTTAATAATTCATCCGCATTTTAATTATTTTTCATTACTAATGTTAATTACTTAAATAATTTATAGTTTCTCTTTTATTTAATCTTATTTCTTTAACTTTTTAGTTAATTGCATCCTTAAAATCAAAATACATTCTAACAATCAAGCTCATCGAGATCATCTTTTGAATCATTGAACCTAATTTTCGTTCAATTAAATCAAAGAGATGAAACATTGAAAAATATAAAATCCTCTTTCACTTTTATTTTCATTTCTCCTAAACCATCATAATCAAATTTTTAGATTTTTTTTATATATTTTATTTTTATGCTAGATTTTGAAAATTTGAAGATGAATGAAGAGCAATTTTGACATCTCATGGTAAGGGGTTTTGGACTTTTACACTCTTTGGATGGAAAAGTAACAGAAAGTTAACGGTTAAGTACGAAACTGTGGTTAAATGTTTTGTAGGGTATTATATTGCAAAATAATATGTTAGGGGTATTATCTTACAAATAAATGTTTGGCAGAATATTATATTACAAAAAATATATCAGAGTATCATTTTGCAAAAAATGTTTGGCATGATATTATATTGAAATTTTCCCTATTCATTATCCTCCTTCTTGCTGTATTGAGGCAACTCTTTCTTTTACATTGAACTTACTTTATCATCTACCTTGTTACAATTAGGCACCGATAGTTTTCAATATCCATCCCAAGGTAGCCAGTCATATAAACGACACAAAATCGTCGAGGATAAAAACCTATGAGGACTACGAGTCTGGTGTGAAATCGATGTTCATAGTCTTTGATGGATCTACCATACTACCAAGTACTCATCAACACAATGACAATGCCACTTTGGGTCTAATAAGAGCAATTGTCTTTCTTACGAGGGAATTTTAATAACTATCATTGTAATCTTTGATTACACCCTTTGATATATAACTACTTAATTCAACTACTTTTGTATACTATTTATTTATATTCTTAATAATTTTACCCAATATGAGAAATGATTTATAATATCCAATAGACACTAGGATGGAAAATGAGCGGGTATGGGCGAATATACTAATACCTATTTCTACCCATTTGTAATTCCTAACTCCACATATCCACCCAATACCCATTACTTACCCATTTTTGTCTTACCCATTTCTACCCAATACTCATATGGGTACCCACGAATACCCATTTCGCCCATATTAATACATAGCTTACAAAAACCTACCATAAACTTGTGTTTTAGTCATCCTGTTTGATAATTGCAAAAACATACCCTAAACTTGTATTTTAGCCATCTTGTTTGATAATTACAAAAACATACCTTAAAGTTATCTTTTAGTCATCTTGTTTGATAATTACAAAAACATACCTTAAAGTTATCTTATAGTCATCGTGTTTAATAATTGTAAAAACATACCCTAAACTTAACTTTTAGTCACCTTCTTTGATAGTTGCAAAAACATACCCTAAACTTAACTTTTAGTCACCTTCTTTAATAGTTGCAAAAACATACCCTAAACTTAACTATTAGTCATCTTCTTTGATAGTTGCAAAAACATACCCTAAATTTGTCTTTTAGTCATCTTCTTTGATAATTGCAAAAACATACCCTAAAGTTATATTTCAATCATCTTCCTTGATAATTGCAAAAACATACCCTAAAGTTATATTTCAATCATCTTCCTTGATAATTGCAAAAACATACCCTAAAGTTATATTTCAATCATCTTCCTTGATAATTGCAAAAACATACCCTAAAGTTATATTTTAATCATCTTCCTTGATAATTGCAAAAACATACCCTAAAGTTATATTTTAATCATCTTCCTTGATAATTGGAAAAACATACCCTAAAGTTATATTTTAATCATCTTCCTTCATAATGGCAAAAACATATCCTAAAGTTATATTTTAATCATCTTCTTTCATAATTGCAAAAACATACCCTAAAATTATATTTTAATCATCTTCTTTCATAATTGCAAAATCTCCTTTTTTTTCTATATACTGCTGCAACATTAACTTTGGATCAAAGAACCTAAGAACAAAGAAAAAATTCAACCCTCCTTTTTTTATTCAACTCCAACCCATGGGACAAATTGTTCTCCACTGCTTCTACTCCTGCTTCTTTATAATAAAACAAACACACTACTTCTTAACAACCAAATGCGGTATAGTGTGATATGTTGAACCAACCCCCACTAAAGAGCAATGTCATACCACAACAACCAAACAATCTTGTAACAATAAGAATATGACTACAAATTTCTGAAGCTTCACTACAAAAAGTAACACAACATCTATGTTAGACTCAATAACACCTTGTACTTTAAAAATTCTATCAAAGTTTTAATATTACTTTACATGTTTAAAGTATCAACCAATAGTGCAATCAATCACATAACATTGACAAAAAACATCATAAAATTTAGACATCTCTTCTCCATAAATATAGATATTCTATCCTCTCAAAGTACTTCTCAAGTGTCTTCTCTTGCTCCATGTTCAGCCTCCTCTTCTTTCCCCCCTGCCTGTGACACATCATCAGTCAACTTTTTAATACTCTTAAGAACAATTGAGTCGTTGCTCTGGAATATTCTATAAATTTTCTTAATTTATTCATTGAATCATCATGGAAGTTTAAATTTATCAAATTCAGATCCTTCATACATAAGAGGGAATATTTTTTTTATGGAAGTTTAATAATTGTTAATTCATGTTAATTTAGTGTTTTTTTTTCTTTTTTCTATTGAGCATGTCCTTTTTACCGCACAAAGCATTTATCCTAAACTCTCAAATCTTGCTATAGCACTAGAAACGATATGTTGGTAAAGCTACCAATATTCAAACTTATAGTGTCTTACTTAAATCAGATAAAGAGAAACTTTAACATCCATTTCAGTTACACACCTGGTTATGACATCTAACACGCACTCTTGAAGTACCCATCATAGTGAAAAGGGTCACCTGAGGTTGAAATGATGCTACCTGGTACCCCAAACTTTGTAATTATATTATATGTGCATGCATACGCATTTTTGGTTGTTGTTGATTGGATAATGGGTATTAAAATGGATCTTGATTTCAATCTTATGGAAACCGCCTCTCTTGCTTTGTCCACACTTGTCACAACCTTCATGTTAAAGGTTTAGTTTGATCCGATTTTGACTTATCTTATAGTAGTTTAATCCGATCTTACAGTCTTTGTGTTTATCACAGGATGTAACTTCACATTATCTGAAAGGAGTGATCCTTTTTTCTCTACTAGATTGGCATAGCTATTTGTTTCTTTGTTGATAAACTCCCCATCAGTAAGTGCCTTTCCAAAATTTCAGTAGAACACTAGACAAATTTTATGGGTTCTAAGACTTGTTTCTTGTTTATAAATGTAGATAAAACATTTGACTCCAAGTTATTAGTTGGTATGGGAGTTGTAGATGCTTAGTTCCTCAATATTATGTTTCTATGGCGAACTACTAGGAATTTTTTTTCCCATTCTCTCTCTCTGCCCCGCCTTATCCCTCTCCATTTTTATTCTGTTCTTTGAGGTATGGATTTTTTATATGCAGAATTTGATTTTACCATTTCAATTTAAGGTTTTGGAATTAAAGATACGACTTCAGTTTTAGATTTTTGTTTGATTCTATGGTGGATTTTAGTTGAAACTCAATTGAATTGGAAATGGGTTGGGTTTTTACCAGTTTCGTGCGATTCAATATCATTATTATTTATCCCTGCTCCATTTAGTTTGGTGCAAGAAAATTTTATCTTAATCTTCAATTTTGGTTCCAATTTCATTCTATAAGGATTTTGTTTTGTTTTTTTATTACAATATAAACTAGGAGGTTTTACTTTTGAAATTACATGAAAAATACCGTTAACTGGATGCTAATAGGAAAATTTAGGAAAAAGACAACTTTTTGTGTGGGTTGTACTGTGCAATAAGGGAAATTTTAATATCAGTATCATTTTTATGACATGCCCATGACAGCAGGTTCGTATTTATTTATTTTTGCATGGGGTGTTCTCTTATACATGCGTTATACCTATATAATCAATCAGTTATCCGTTAATTGTATGTAATTGTTGGGTAGATATAATATGAATAAGATTAAAGACATACATTTGTTTTTTTTTATCAGCAAAACATATATTAAAAACCGATTCTTTGAATCGGGTGAAACAAGAACAGGAGCCCCAAACTGGGGAATTACAAGGAGATCAGGGAAAACAAGCCCTCAACCAACCACAGATTGAAATACAATTGAAATACAAGGAATAACAACAAACACCACAAGAAAGAGAACAACCGGGAACCAAAACCAACCACTGCAGCACTCTAATCCCTAACTTTACTGGGAAAAATAACTTCCATCTCAATAATGCCGGTGGCCAACACCACGACGGCTGAGATAGAACTGACTCACTCAACCCTAATCAGAGACTTCAAGGGCAAACACAAGCCCCAAGGCCTCTCCGGAAAACAACTGGCCGGCGAGCTCAAATCCGAATGGTTTGAGAAGAACGAAGTCAACTGAAAAGGGGGAGAAAATCGGGCCGGAAGCCACAAACCCAACAAAGAAGAGAAAAAGAGGTACCTTCAGAAGCTTCGACCCTAACGCTGAACCGTACTCTCTGCTCCAAGTGTTCCGGCCAACACCAAGAGACACCAAATGGAGTAGATCTAGTATTTCTACCTTGTACTTGCCAGGATGAAGGGAAGAGCGAGCTGGAGTCCTCACCACACAGAAGAGGCACAGCGGAGCAAGATCTACAGGTGAAGGCGGCGGAACCCGGAGGCAACGATCTAGACCCGATAGGGTCCAGATCCAAAGACGACGCCGATGAGATGAAACGAAGAACCCACCAACAGGGGAGCCAGTTGAATCCGCAAGAATCCACGCCCAGAGGTCGAAGAAGCTTGACCCACGCCAGATCTAGAGAGGCACGGCTGTCGGCGGGAGAATCGAAGACCGAGGACTGTCTGAGGGGGCCAAAGGGGGCCAGAGCGAAGAGGAAGAAGGGAGAGGGGGTGAAAAAACCGCTAGATCCGCTCCAATCCTTAGGGAAAGGAGCTCCCACGACGGATCTGAGGCAGATCGAAGGAGGAGGGAAGGGTTTGGCGGTGGATCGAAGTCCTAACGCGAGACCAAGGGTTAGGGAGAGAGAGAAACGAAGAGAAGGAGGAAGGGCGGAGAAGCGGCGGAGGGGAGAAGAGACCGTCGGTGACCTCCATGGATGGAAGCCACCGGCGGTGGAAAGGAAAGGCGGCGGGAGGGAGAGAGGTGAAGACGAAGGAAGTTTCTAGAGAGAGGTCGCTCTCTCTCTCTCTAGAAACCGGTCTGATTGTGTTATTTTTACTTGGATATGTTAAAGCTTGGTCACATACATTTGTTTTTTGTACTATAAAAATGAATATCATGACCGAATCTCCTTTTTCTTTAATCCTAATCCCAGACAGAAGCTCGATGTCTACCCCTAAGTCCAACATAGGATCTGTATTTTCTTCTTGCATGCTTTAATTTTTAGCTTGTAGGTTGTTGCTAATTTGTATAGACGTTTTGTCCCTATATACCACCTTTTCCTGATTTGCTCTTCACAAACCGAGGCGGTGGACCTAATTTTCCCCACTACAGATTTGCATGTGATTGTTGGGCACGAGCAGACCTCTCTTTAATGCCTTTGAGTAGCACCTTATTCTTGAGCTGGTGAGACCAGTACCTGGCATGCCTACCCCTTACAAGTATTACTTAGATATCTTTATGACTTTGGGATATATGGAATGCACGTAATGCCTTGTTTTGGAAGGACAAGACCCCTTCTCCTAACGGACTACATATTACGGATGTGAGCCAAATTAAGGCTTGGAAGAGGGCTTTGGCTCATACCCCCCGACATAGGTTGGCCAATCGGTTGACGGGAGCAACTAATTCGGCCCTCTCCTCGAAAGGCTCCATTGGCATTGTCTTCTAGGAGACAAGCCAATCAGGTTGGAGTATTATCTTTCGGTCCGATTCAGGGATTGTTCTGGATGAGGAGAACGGAACAGTACATGAGGTTTGGGATTCTAGTATGATCGAGACCCATGCGATTGTCGCCGCCTTGGCGTTGGCCCATCGATAGTGGAGCCATATTATAATCTGTAACGACACCCAAGGATTTGGAACCCAGGTTGCTACACTATGCCCAAGCCTTGGTAGCTACCTGATGTTGCTCAAATCTCTAATAAGCCCGGGCCCGTATGCATTATCCGCCAATGTATGATCCGATAGAGAACTTGAATTACCGCAAAGTTCTTTATCGTTAAGCACACACTTCTTCTTATAGAAAAGGAAATTGTTCGACACCGTCCTTTCCGAGTCACAGGTTACTAACGGAGACTTAATGTCTAACACAACCATGTCTGTATGTACCTGTACTGAACCCAACCCTACTCTCCCAATAAGCGTGTGGGGAGCTGCCACACTCTCGAGCTCCCTAACTTGGTCTTGAAGACATGGAATCAAACTTCTCGAGATTGTCTTCTCATAATCGCTTAATACCGGTGGAGAGGATGTCTTTTCTGTGTCAAAATATCGATGGAGGCAAAGTCACCGACACGTTATCAAAATTACCAAACTCCTTGAGGTGGGAATTAGGACTCGGGCCATTGTGACTACTCTTTTCAGACTCACCATAATCTTTTGTCCCATTCCCACTCAACTCCACATCCTCACCCCCCACCTTGTTTATCCTTCAACTGGGAAATCTGGCACAGACCCATCGTCAACAACAAAGGGAAACACAAAAAGGACCTCTCAATCCAACTCCACCTCCAACAACTACATTTCAAGGCAGGGCTCCATATGTATCAACACCAAGGACTCATCAAAACTCCACCCGTGTAACGATTTAGGGTGAACCATTACAACCGTACCCAAGTTCTCAACCATGGGCTCCACATTCGCACGATTCCACCCATGATACAGTACCCCAAAAAAACTTTACCCAATTGAACATACCTCCCTTTCGTAGCATATCCTCCTTGTCGAGTCCCATGACAACCCATTTAGAGAGGCAAGCCTATCTCGTAAAGATCATGCGCTCCTCAACTGATTTATCCAAATGTAGGATCAAAACAAATATGCTCCCCAAAGCAGTAATTCGCAGGTGCATTTCTCCTTACCTCTCAAATTTAGCCTGCAAATCTGAGGGAGAGACGTTTTCCCAAAGCACCCCTAGCCAGCCCTCATCGACCTCCGATGCCCGAATTTTGTTTACGTGTAAAACAACTGGTTTCCTTCCTACTGACCCCCGATCTTCCTCCTCCCTCTTCTTAACAATGTGTTGCCATAAATCCATAACATGTCTTTGTTCCTAGGCTTGGGCAACAAAAAATTTATGAAATCGCAGAGTTGATCCGTTAACACTTCTCACCACCTGCTCAAGGTCATTCCCATTCCGAAAAGAAACAAAAAAAAAAAAATTTACCTCTCCGGTTTGGGCTCGTTGGTATATGAACATGAATAACCTCAGCCACCGAGCTAAAAATTGCTCTCAAATCTTCAATCGTTGTTCCTCTTGAAAGGTTATGAATGAAAATCGTACGATGTTGAGCTGCGACCCTACTGATGCCAGGCCGAGAACCACCACCCAAGAACGACTCGATAGCCTTCGGAATTTCGCAATTGGAGCCATCCCCACGGAATCAACAGCTAGCCCTTTCCCCTTCACGACCTCATTTTTCGCCGCTACTTGCTCCGCTGACAGCACAACCGACCAAATTTTCTTCTCATCTTGATGGAGTGAATGTCACGCCCCAATTTCAGTAAACCGAACTCAGGACGTGAACCTTTAAAACAATAAAACATTTTGAACCCTTTTTCATTAAATCACTTTAAAATCACCATTTGATCAACAAAAATGATATTTACAACTTAAAACACATCCCAAAAAGTGGACAAAAGGATGGTATCCGTCGCTAGACTCAAATAAACCCAGAATCCCGCTCCTAGCTCTTCAAGCTTCAAAAGCTCACCTAGTCCAACCTGCGACCGGTACCTGTAGGAAAAGCAGCTAGGGGTGAGCGTTCGCTCACCACCACAGATAACAGACTTACTACGGCATACGTAGCAGACAATGCCGGTAACACCAACAACCAACTCAACACCGGGGATCACTGTCCTCAAACTCAAGTAACCCGACTGACACCCACACACTGATACTTTCCTCAACCGACTTAACACTCGGACTCTTTATGTAGACCCAACACCACGATCACGACCTCTTCCAAGGACTCAAAAGACCACCACGCAACACCCAAGATCACAAAGGATCGCACACCAAACAAGATCACAAAGGATCGCATACCAGCTGCTCAGTAACCTCCCTCACGCCCTTTACCGATCTCATCAGGTCAGGCGGTCGACCTGTCGCAATTCATCGACACAAAGTCGGATCAGGCTGTCGACCTATCGCAATTCATCAACACAAAGTCGGATCAGGCTGTCGACCTAACGCAATTCATCGACACAAAGTCGGATCAGGCTGTCGACCTATCACACTCACAACCCCAAACCACACACGCGCGACCAGGACCCCTTTGTTGTCGGGCGGGACCCCTACCCCGTTGAACATGCAGACGCTTGTGATCGAGGACCCCCGTTTCATGAAGCGGGCCCACAACCTCAGGTAACCACAATCACAATCACAAACAAAGTTCAACAAACAGCAACAACAAAAGTTCAGCACTCCACAGGCACTCATGGCCACCCAAGACACCAACGGTAAAACACGGACTCAAACAACCCCCCAGGCACTCACGGCCTCCCAAGATACATCAATAGTAATTCACAAGCTCAACAACCCAATGGGTACTCACGGCCTCTCAAAACCACCAACCACAACTCACGGGCTCAACAACCCCACGGGCACTCACGGCCACTCAAAACCACCAACAGTAACTCACGGGCTCAACAACCCCACGGACACTTACGGCCTCTCAAAACCACCAACAATAACTCACGGGCTCAACAACCCCACGGGCACTCACGGCCACTCAAAACCACCAACAGTAACTCACGGGCTCAACAACCCCACATGCACTCACGGCCTCCCAAGACACACCAACGGTAAAGACACGGGTTCAACAACCCAACAGGCACTCACGGCCTCCAAAGACACACCCATAGTAAAGACACGGGTTCAACAACCCCACGGGCACTCATGGCCTCCCAAGACACCAACAGTAAAGACACGGGTTCAACAACCCCGCGGGAACTCATGGCCTCCCAAGACACCAACAGTAGAGACACGGGTTCAACAACCCCACGGGCACGCATGGCCTCCCAAGACACCAACAGTAAAGACACGGGTTCAACAACCCCACGGGCACTCATGGCCTCCCAAGAAACCAATAGTAAAGACACGGGTTCAACAACCCCGCGGGCACTCATGGCCTCCCAAGACACCAACAGTAAAAACACGGGTTCAACAACCCCACGAGCACTCATGGCCTCCCAAGACACCAACAGTAAAACACGGGCTCTCATGGCCACCCAAAACACAACAGTAAACCACGGGCTCTCATGGCCTCCCGAGACACAAAATACACAAATAACCTCCGGCATAACCAATGCCTCCAACAGTTCTAATATCAACAGTTTCACAATCAACCTCCGGGCATGGTCATATGCCTCCAGTACTTCTAATATCGATAAGTTCGCAATCAACCTTCGGGCATGGTCATATGCCTCCAGTAATTCTAACATCGCTAAGTTCTCTGCTTCTACGACACTACTAAGCGTCACATGCAATTCTAGTGATCGCTACGTTCCCGTATCATGCCTTTCTAATATTCGATAAACCTACTTAACCCACGACACCCCGGTGTCACATGCAATTCTACTGTTAACTTTCCCTAGTCAAGGCCGAGATCCGGCTACTTTTCCCTACCTCGTGCGTGTTCTCCAAAAGTGCCCAAATAAGCCCCGGCGTGATCTCCGTCACTCGCCTAGCTTTCCTTGGCCCCGGTTCGCAGCACGATCTAAAAGAACACAATTTTAATTGCTTTTAAGCTTGCAGGCATAATGCTGAATTTTAATAAACCTGACGCTCAAAAGTAACCCCGACAATGTCGATCACTCCCAAACTCCCCAATTACTCGACATTGTCGATATTGGACCCGAAAAGGCCCGATTCGCCCGACATGGCGAATCTGCCCGGGTTATGTAAATGCCCTTCCGGGGCTCCAAAAATTCCCGTTTTCGTTTCTACGGTCTTAGAATAATTCAAGGGTCCCAAGGCACTCGACGGAATCGAATTCCGACTTCCGAGTCAATTAATTAGCGTTTAAAGTTTCTAAACCCGATAAATGCAACTTTTGCAATTTAATTCCAAATTTCGAGCCGGTTGTGGATTAATGATCCGGGGAACGTTCTAAACCACCCGAACACAAAAATTCCCTTTTCGCCCCAAAACGTTCTTAACGAACTCCAAACCTCAACCAATCATCTTTAAACCAAACTTAAACAAAACCCAACCATATTTGAATCATTTAAACTCAAACCCTAAAATTCGAACTTTCCAAAACGAAAATCGGTTAGGTGCTCACCGTAGAGAATGACGGCGTGAACTCGATTCTTCTATCGTTGAGACGATCCACCGGTCGGATGATCGAGAAACGTCACAAATTCCCCAAGCCTCTTCTCTTTTCTCTCCTTTTCTCCTAACTCATTTTCTCTCTCTAAAACCTACCCTTTTCTTCTTCTTTTTTTGAAATGGACGTGTATCATCTTATTTCCCTTTTGTTTTATTAAAAAAACTAACACTTTAAAAAGCAAAACTAACCATCAAAGTCTTGTCTTGTCTTGTCCCAAAACCTAACACCACCACTTGTTTGACAAGTGGCAAGGTGGGTCCCACAACTTTTTAGGAAAATATCGAGTAGATATTTTCCAATCAGATTCGCGAAATTCGGACGTTTCGGCCCCCGAACGGGCACTTTTTCCAAGAAATTACGAAACTTGACGGGCTATAAGGAAACGGCTCAACTAAGACCGCTGCGACGACGGCTAAACTTTTTGGACCCAAAACAGTCCTCGAATGGACCAAAACGTCGCTCGGTTGACTTTTCCTGTTTTTCGCAGATTTGACTGGGATTGACCGGGAGTGGTTATTACAATCTACCCCCCTTAAAGGAATTTCGTCCGCGAAATTTAAAACAAACGTACCTCCGGAGTCGAAAAGATCGGGGCACCTCGCGCGAACCCTGTCCTTGTGCTCCCAAGTCGACTCGGCCTCGTGGTGCCGCCACCGCACCCGTTCTAAGCGGATAACCTTTCCGCGCAGGACCTGCTCTCGGGGATCCGTTTCCCAAACCGGTTTCTCCTCATACGAGACATCACCCGTTACCTCGACATCTGCCCACTCAATGACGTACTCAAGACCTCGAAAGGCATGATACACCGCGGGGCTAACCCGCCTCCGCCGCGGTTGAAACGCACCATTCCACCCTTCAGACTCATCTCTAGGGATACATGACCACCGACTGCTTACTCGAGAGGTCAGCGCCGTTTGTCAGCATAGCTCCTGTTGACCTTGCGCGGTCTTCAACCGCTCACGCTTCGGCAAGACCGACTCAGCTGTCTCTCGGTCCAGTTCTAGACCCAGTCAACCCTCATTCCTCACTTCCGCCCCGCACACGGGCGACCGACACGGCCTACCATGTAATAACCACTTCTGGTCAACGTCAGTCAAACCTGCGAAAAATAGGAAAATTTAAAATTTTTAAGACAGACACTTAACTTAACCTAAATTGACCCCGAGGGTCATACCGGACTTAAGTTGACCCCGTTATCAACCAAAATGAGTTCCAGGGGACTCAGGGCAACTTTCTGATCAATTTGGGAAATGTTGACTTTTCGCTGGAAAAGTCAACCGAGCGACGTTTTGGTCCATTCGAGGACCGTTTGGGATCCAAACAGCTTAGCCATCATCGCATCGGTCTTAATTGAGCCTTTTCCTTGTGGCCCGCCAAGTGTCGTAATTTCTTGGAAAAAGTGCCCGTTCGGGGCCCGAAACGTCCGATTTTCGCTAAACTGATTGGAAAATATCAACTAGATATTTTCCAAAAGGTGTGGGGCCCACCTTGCCACTTGTCCAACACTTGGTGATGTTAGTTTTGGGGGGAAAAATGAGTGGTGAGGGGGTGGCCGGCCATATAGGGTTTTATTAGAAAAAAAAATAGAAATTAGTTAGTTGTTTGAAAAAGAAGAAGAGAGTTAGAGAGAGAAGGAGAAGGAGAAGAAGATAGAAGGTTAAAAGCTAGGGTTTGGGAGATTATTCAACCATTGGATCGATTCAAAGCAAGGAGAAAACGTCTTCCCCTCGTCTTCCTCGTTGGTAAGACCTAACCCGATCTTCATTTTGTTAACTTTGGAAAGTTAGGGTTTTGTATGAAACTATGGGTTAGGGTTGTAGTGAATTTTGGGGTTTGTGGGAGACGTTTTAGAGGTGTTTGGAGGGTTAATTGTACGTTTTTCGGCGACCGAGAGCTCGGGAGGAGCTCCGGCCACCTTAGGTGGTGGCCGGCCACCATAGGAGGTGGCTGGCCGGACCTAGGGCCGGCCACCACCATGGTGGCCGAGCCCCTTGGAAACCCTAGGGCTCTCGGCCCAATGGGCCGGGTGGGGCCCACGTACTCGGGTGCTCGGTTTTAATGTTCGGGAGGTTTAAAACGTTCCCCGGACCACTTATCCTACATCGAATCGAAAATTGGAGTTAAATTGGAAAAGTTGTAATTAACGGGTTTTAGAAACTTTAAACGTTAATTAATTGACTTAGAAGTCGGTATTCATTTCCGTCAAGTGCGTTGGGTTCCTTGAACTATTCTAAGACCGTAGAAACGAAAACGGGGGCTTTTGGAGCCCCGGAAGGCAATTATTGAAAACTGGGCAGATTTGCCATGTCGGGCGAATCGGGCCTTTACGGGTCCTTTATCGACAATGTCGAGTAATTGGGAAGTTTAGGAGTGATCGACATTGTCGGGGTTACGTTTGGACCGTACTAGTTTAAAAGTACTTTTAAATTGTGTTCTTTTAGATCGTGCTGCGGACCGAGGCAAAGGGAAGCTCGGCGAGTGACTGGGATCATCTTGGGTTTTAGTGGAGCGCTTTTGGAGTGTTTACGAGGTAGGGAAAAGTAGCCGGATCTCGGCCCTGATTAGGGAAAGTTAACAGTAGAATTGCATGTGACACCGGGGTGTCGTGGGTTGAGTAGGTTTACCTTTTTAAATATTAGAAAAGCATGTTACGGGATTGTAGCGGTTATGAGAAAAGCATGTGACACTTAGTAGTGTCGTAGGAACATAGAACTTAGCGATATTAGAATTACTGGAGGCATATGACCATGCCCGGAGGTTGACTGTTTAAATTTACGTTTTGGGTGGCCATGAGAGTCCGTGTATTTATTGTTGAGTTTGGGTGGCCATGAGAGCCCGTGTATTTATTGTTGAGTTTGGGTGGCCATAAGAGCCCGTGTATTATATTGGTGTCTTGGGGTTGTTGAACCCGTGAGTTAAGTGGTTGTGTCTTGGGAGGCCATGATGGCCCGTGGGGTTGTTGAACCCGAGTCTTGACTGTTGAGGTGTCTTGAGTGGCCTTGAGTGCCTGTTTGTTGACCTTGCTGGTGTTTGTGGTTGTGTTTGCCCGAGGTTAGTGACCCGACTGTGTGTCGGGGAGTGGTGTGGATTTTGGCAGGTTACAAGCATTCTTTGGCTGGCCTGACCAAACTCGAGTCTCGACAGGTTCTGAGCATTCTTTGGCTAGCCTGTTCCGTGTCCGGATCCCGAAAGGTTATGAGCATTCTTTGGCTAGCCTGATCCGTGACCGGGTCTCGGCAGGTTACGAGCATTCTTCGGCTGGCCTGATCCGTGTACGAGGCTCGGCAGGTTCTGAGCATTCTTCGGCTAGCCTGATCCGGGTTCGTGTCTTTGGGGAAGGTCATTGTTGGTTGTGTCGGTTTTACTTTACGAGTTTGCGGTTGAGTCTGTTGTGGAAGGTAACGGGTTGTGGTTCAGTTGAGTACTTGAGTTGGGGACTGTAGTCCCGGTGTTGGTGTTGGGTTTGGTTTCGGTGTTTCTGGCTTTATCTACTAATTATGCCATAGTCAGTCTGTTATCCGTGGAGGTGAGCGAACGCTCACCCCTAGCTGCTTTTCCTACATGTACTGATCACCGGACGGACTAGGTTAGCTCTTGAAGCTTGTGGAGCTAGGAGCAGAGTCTGGTCTTTATTTTTTTGTCGAGTCTAGTGACGGATATTGTACCTTGTCCACTTGTTGGGACGTTTTGTATTGTAAATATTATTATTATTTTGAGAACTAAATGGAAATGTCAAAGCTTTTATTCAAAACAGGTTCAAGTGTTTTTATGTTTTAAATGTTCGCGTCCCGAGTTTGGTTCTCTGAAATTGGGGCGTGACATACCATACAACGCTCCGAACGGTGCCATCATGATACTGGTCTGAAAGTTGTTGTTGTAGGTGAACTCGGCTAATCGCTCACGAAATCCATCGTGACGTGCCCCCATTTCCACTGTGCAACCCGCAGTGGTTGCAGTAATCCAGCGCGACGCTGTTGTTGGGCTCTCACCTGCCGACGAGTGAGGCATCGCGATACTAACTCCGCGGCCGCTCTCCGCATCCCGCTCCACTAGACATGCCACCAAATCTCGCGCTCATCTTAGTGCTACCCACGTGCACTGTCAGACGCGAATGTTGCGACTCTCGCAGCTCGTCGCCTCCACCGTTACGCGGTACGAACCACCCTCCGCGATACCGTAACTCCAAATTAGCCCGACGATCCCAGTCCTCGGCGTCAACACCGCCAGTAACTCTCTCCCGGACCTCTGTCGTCTCGACATCCACTGACTGTGCTTCTATTCCCCGGCCAAGCCGGGTGGGCTGAATCACCAAGAAGTACATGGCCTCACCGCCAGTAACCTCTTCTAGCTCCAACCCGAGCGTGACCAGTCCCCATATCATGTCCCACTCTCGGACTGATATGCTAGTAAGACTCGGGACCGACTTCCTACTCAGGGCGTCGGCAACCACGTTTGCCTTACCCGGATGATAGTGTAGCTCAAAGTCGTACTCCTCGAGTAGTCCCACCCATCGCCGCTGGCGCGTATTCAGGTCTCGTTGGAAAGAGATGTACTTAAAGCTCTTATGATCCGAGAACACCTGAAATCGCTCGTCGCCAGTAACAGCCGGTATTGGCTCGGCACTTCGCCAGCCAATCCATTCCCAAGATTACGTTAAAGGTTGTCATTCCGTAAGTATCCTTCCCACGGACACACGCGCAAGCTCAGTCGCTGCCGAACCTCACGGAACCTCGCGGTCTCTCTAAGACCTCGCTCCACTACTATCGTCGTGCTTACCAACTCCGAACGTACCTGAATCCTCGGGGTGAGGACTCGATCCAACATCAGGGCACTTGAGCCCTCTCTCGAACCTCCTGTATCGGTTCGCTTCTTTAACTCCGCAGGCACGACAGACCCTAGTCAACACCACCCCACCACCAACCGGCATGTCCAGACGTAGGGGTGGGATCAACGGCTCTAAACTCAGCCCCAACCTCTCAGCACAACTCGACGAACAAACGAGTGTGACATCCCGGCATCCAATAAAACTGACGCCCAAATCGGAGACCGAACACCCACTCCATTAGTCACCCTGGTAAGGTCTAGTGCAACCCTCACACAGTCCTCGATGCATTTACTTATAACTTTCCGCAACCAAACCAGTGTTCGCTACTCGCCCCTTGCGGGAAAAGTAGTAAAGGGGATGAGCGTTATGCTCACCTCCATGGACACCCGTTCGATTATGGCATACTAGTAACGCACTAAAGACTTACCGATCTAACCAGGGCAACCACTACCTCAAAACCTGATGTCAAACGTCACACTGCTCACGCTAACAACACCTCAAGTACTCGCTCAAGTAAGATAAACCTCGACACGGGAAACAAGTCCTCAATTCAGTAAAACACTATTGCTCACCACCTCAATATCCCAATTACCCGATCACGTAGGGAAACCTCAAGATGGGGATCACGCTCTCAACCAAGCAAACACTATTGCTCACACTATCAATACCCCCATAACCGGATCACATAAGGAACCCTCAAATAAACCGCACAAACGTGCACCAAGTCACGCAAACACAACGCGACAACCGCGTAAACAAGACGGTGAAAAAGACAGGGGTCACGGACCCGTGACAGACCCCGTCACGGTTGGGGTCACGGTGCCGTGAAAAGGCCCTAAAATGGCCAAAACCCTCTGATTTGTCACGGATCCGTGACAGGATCCGTGACTCTCGCGCATGCCAAGTTTCCAAAAACGCCTTAAACTTGACCCTTACTCCTTTTTAACCTCAAAGAGAAACCTTGGACGACGCACACACTCGACCAACAACTCAACAACCCACGTACAACAACTTAAGACCAAACACAAGTCTCCCAACCTCAATCATAAGCCAACACGGCCAAGCGACAACAACAACAACGACAACGACACCCGCCCATCGGGCCAACCAAAGTCGAACCACGCTCACCGGGCCAACCAAAACAACACACGCCCACAGGGCCAAACAGAATCAAACACGCCCACCGGGCCAACATAAACAAAGCACGCCCACAGGGCCAACTAAAACTCCACAACACGCCCACCGGGCCAAACAATTCAAGAAACTTTCTCCTTTTCATTACAAACCCTATTTCTTAACATCAGGCGACCCCGAACTACATTGTACCCACTTGACGTCAACACCGTCACGCTCGACCACAGGGGCGCCCCTGAGTCGAGTCGCGACAGCTTAAAAACTTTTCACGCAGCAACACACAAACAGTATGCCAGTAACCCCGTACTGCACATACACACAAACACAAGCAGGACTCACAACACAACGGGTCTACACACGGTTCCCGACCTGCGTACCCAACGTACGACGGGACTTTACCGACTCGACTCTCCCCACCTAATTGATGTACAGTCCGAGGTGTGAAACCTCGAGCTCTGATACCAAGCTGTCACGCCCCAATTTCAGTAAACCGAACTCAGGACGTGAACCTTTAAAACAATAAAAGATTTTGAACCCTTTTTCATTAAATCACTTTAAAATCACCATTTGATCAACAAAACTGATATTTACAACTTAAAACACGTCCCAACAATTGGACAAAAGGATGGTATCCGTCGCTAGACTCAAATAAACCCAAAATCCCGCTCCTATCTCTTCAAGCTCCAGAAGCTCACCTAGTCCAACCTGCGACCGGTACCTGTAGGAAAAGCAGCTAGGGGTGAGCGTTCGCTCACTACCACAGATAACAGACTGACTACGGCATACGTAGCAGACAATGCAGATAACACCAACAACCAACTCAACACAGGGGATCACTGTCCTCAAACTCAAGTAACCCGACTGACACCCACACACTGATACTTTCCTCAACCGACTCAACACTCGGACTCTTAATGTAGACCCAACACCACGATCACGACCTCTGCCAAGGACTCAAAAGACCACCACGCAACACCCAAGATCACAAAGGATCGCACACAAAACAAGATCACAAAGGATCGCATACCAGCTGCTCAGTAACCTCCCTCACGCCCTTTACCGATCTCATCAAGTCAGGCGGTCGACCTGTCGCAATTCATCAACACAAAGTCGGATCAGGCTGTCGACCTATCGCAATTCATCAACACAAAGTCGGATCAGGCTGTCGACCTATCGCAATTCATCGACACAAAGTCGGATCAGGCTGTCGACCTATCACACTCACAACCCCGAACCACACACGCGCGGCCAGGACCCCTTTGTTGTCGGGCGGGCCCCCTACCCCGTCTGAACATGCAGACGCGTGTGATCGAGGACCCCCGTTTCATGAAGCGGGCCCACAACCTCAGGTAACCACAATCACAATCACAAACAAAGTTCAACAAACAGCAACAACAAAAGTTCAGCACTCCACAGGCACTCATGGCCACCCAAGACACCAACGGTAAAACACGGACTCAAACAACCCCCCAGGCACTCACGACCTCCCAAGATACATCAACAGTAACTCACGGGCTCAACAACCCAACGGGCACTCACGGCCTCTCAAAACCACCAACCACAACTCAAGGGCTCAACAACCCCACGGGCACTCACGGCCACTCAAAACCACCAACAGTAACTCACGGGCTCAACAACCCCACGGGCACTCACGGCCTCTCAAAACCACCAACAATAACTCACGGGCTCAACAACCCCACAGGCACTCACGACCACTCAAAACCACCAACAGTAACTCACGGGCTCAACAACCCCACAGGCACTCACGGCCTCCCAAGACACACCAACGGTAAAGACACGGGTTCAACAACCCAACAGGCACTCACGGCCTCCCAAGACACACCCACAGTAAAGACACGGGTTCAACAACCCCACGGGCACTCATGGCCTCCCAAGACACCAACAGTAAAGACACGGGTTCAACAACCCCGCGGGCACTCATAGCCTCCCAAGACACCAACAGTAAAGACACGGGTTCAATAACCCCACGGGCACTCATGGCCTCCCAAGACACCAACAGTAAAGACACAGGTTCAACAACCCCACAGGCACTCATGGCCTCCCAAGACACCAATAGTAAAGACACGGGTTCAACAACCCTGCGGGCACTCATGGCCTCCCAAGACACCAACAGTAAAGACACGGGTTCAACAACCCCACGGGCACTCATGGCCTCCCAAGACACCAACAGTAAAACACGAGCTCTCATGGCCACCCAAGACACAACAGTAAACCACGGGCTCTCATGGCCTCCCAAGACACAAAATACACAAATAACCTCCGGCATAACCAATGCCTCCAACAGTTCTAATATCAACAGTTTCACAATCAACCTCCGGGCATGGTCATATGCCTCCAGTACTTCTAATATCGATAAGTTCGCAATCAACCTTCGGGCATGGTCATATGCCTCCAGTAATTCTAACATCGCTAAGTTCTCTACTTCTACGACACTACTAAGCGTCACATGCAATTCTAGTGATTGCTACATTCCCGTATCATGCCTTTCTAATATTCGATAAACCTACTTAACCCACGACACCCCGGTGTCACATGCAATTCTACTGTTAACTTTCCCTAGTCAGGGCCGAGATCCGGCTACTTTTCCCTACCTCGTGCGTGTTCTCCAAAAGTGCCCAAATAAGCCCCGGCGTGATCTCCGTCACTCGCCTAGCTTTCCTTGGCCCCGGTCCGCAACACGATCTAAAAGAACAAAATTTTAATTGCTTTTAAGCTTGCAGGCATAATGCTGAATTTTAATAAACCTGACGCCCAAAAGTAACCCCGACAATGTCGATCACTCCCAAACTCCCCAATTACTCGACATTGTCGATATTGGACCCGAAAAGGCCCGATTCGCCCGACATGGCGAATCTGCCCGGGTTTTGTAAATGCCCTTCCGGGGCTCCAAAAATTCCCGTTTTCGTTTCTACGATCTTAGAATAATTCAAGGGTCCCAAGGCACTCGACGGAATCGAATTCCGACTTCCGAGTCAATTAATTAGCGTTTAAAGTTTCTAAACCCGATAAATGCAACTTTTGCAATTTAATTCCAAATTTCGATCCGGTTGTGGATTAATGATCCGGGGAACGTTCTAAACCACCCGAACACAAAAACCCGATACCCGGGAACGTGGGACCCACACGGCCACAATGGGAAAAATTCCCTTTTCGCCCCAAAACGTTCTTAACGAACTCCAAACCTCAACCAATCATCTTTAAACCAAACTTAAACAAAACCCAACCATATTTGAAACGTTTAAACTCAAACCCTAAAATTCGAACTTTCCGAAACTAAAATCGGTTAGGTGGTCACCGTAGAGAATGACGGTGTGAACTCGATTCTTCTATCGTTGAGACGATCCACCGGTCGGATGATCGAGAAACGTCACAAATTCCCCAAGTCTCTTCTCTTTTCTCTCCTTTTCTCCTAACTCATTTTCTCTCTCTAAAACCTACCATTTTCTTCTTCTTTTTTTGAAATGGACGTGTATCATCTTATTTCCCTTTTGTTTTATTAAAAAAACTAACACTTTAAAAAACAAAACTAACCATCAAAGTCTTGTCTTGTCTTGTCCCAAAACCTAACACCACCACTTGTTTGACAAGTGGCAAGGTGGGTCCCACACCTTTTTGAAAAAATTTCTACTATATATTTTCCAATCAGATTCGCGAAATTCGGATGTTTCGGGCCCCGAACGGGCACTTTTTCCAAGAAATTACGAAACTTGACGGGCTACAAGGAAACGGCTCAACTAAGACCGCTGCGACGACGGCTAAGCTTTTTGGACCCAAAACGGTCCTCGAATGGACCAAAACGTCGATCGGTTGACTTTTCCAGCGAAAAGTCAACATTTCCCAAATTGATCAGAAAGTTGCCCTGAGTCCCCCGGAACTCACTTTGGTCGATATCGGGGTCAACTTAGTCCGGTATGACCCTCGGGGTCAAATTCAGGTTCAATCAAGTGTCTGCTGAATTTTTTTAAATTTTCCTGTTTTTCGCAGATTTGACTGGCGTTGACCGGGAGTGGTTATTACAGTGAAGGCTTCCAATCACTGATTCCTGACTCTCCGTCCATTCCTTCCATTACTGTCTATCGCTGCTTCCTTGGCTAAACAAAAGCACGTTGTCATAACAAAAGCTGACGAACGGAAGAAGTCGCTCCTAAGGCAACAACACCACGACGATGGAATTGATGTCGATGTGGACGACCTTCAAACATGTGCCTGATTGGACGAGAAACGCCCCAATTCGACGAGAGATCAGATATACTGACAATGGGGCTACAAGGAGGATACCCCAGCAAGATTGATGACGACAATTACCAAGCCTGAATAAGCCCCACTAACACCATCGATGAGAAAATCAACGGCGAGGAGGAGCCGACTGAGCGAGGTTGAATATGATGGGGGGGGGGGGGGGGGTGCACAGGCGCGTTCCTTTAGGTTTTAAGAGCTTGTGCATCAAATGGGGGGGGGGGGGATGTAGGGTGCAGACTAGGATGAATTATGCCCCCTAAAAGTGAGAGTGTTCCACATCAAGGGGCATGTATGGGATCATGGTTTGCAGAAGTGTTGACATGATAATTAATTATGCTTTTGTTGTATTTGTTAAATTCATATTTAATTAACTAAATACTAAATAAAATAGAAATAAAATACGTAAAATTAATTAATAAATAAATAAATTAACTAAAATACAAATTAAACTTGAATACAGTGGTGAGATGCCTATATAGATGGTTAGAGGTAAAGTATTAATTTTATGACTTGTACATCAAAAAATTGTTAATTTTTTTATTAAATTATTTACTCGTATTTAAAATTAATTAAAAACATATAAGAAGCTATTGATTTTTTTTAAAATTTTAACGAAAAATTTAAAAAGTAGTAAAATAATTTTAAAATACTTAAAAAATTACAAAAATGAATATTTATTTATTAAAAACTGAAAATATAATTATTAAATATAGACAAGTAATTATTAAAGTATTAAAAATAATTAGGTAAAACTAAATATATAACTAATAAGAAATATAAAAAAAAACAAAAGATTGTTTTGTTTAAACCACGTGTCATGCTCTTAGAGGGCACTGGCGAAGCTGCGCACCGCGCACCTCGATCTCCTTTTCGGCGTCGTGGGCCTCATCCGGACGCACGATTCGTGGCTTCGTTGTTCGGGGTCCGAGGTTCAAGCACGCCACATCGTGCGAACCCCGAATCCCGATTCCGCGGGTGCGCGTGGAGGGTGCCTTTGTTGTGTATGCTCTAAAAGACGATATTGTTAAATGTTGTGTATTTTAATGAATATTTTTTTAGATTGTGTACTCACACAGAAAGTTGTAATTGGAGATATGGTATTCAGTTTTTCTTAGTTAATGAATTTATTAAAAATGTAACATTGTAAGTTTAGGATTTTGTTTGAAGGTTAACTTTGATTAAAACTAGGTCAGTTTGGAAACATAAATTGTTCACTATCAAACCTCGATTTAGTAACCGAAAGTAAGAAAACATAGGAGAAAATTTCTTGTACAACAAATTAGCACTAATCCTTAATAAATTCAAATTGGGCTAGAAGCGAGGATTAAGAAGTTGTAGTTCTTGAAGAAGACCTTTCACAATGAAGCGAATTCTCGGTCTCTTCGTGAGTGACGGCAGTCAGATTAACGTGGTTAAGCAGTGCATTCTGACAAGGGACACTTGAGCTACACAACGTCACCGCGGATTGTTTGTTATAAATTCCCGTTGTGTTTCTGAAATGTATGTCACTTATGTGCACCAACGATACGAATGCTATACAGAGAAACAAAAAAGAAATAAAAAATAATTCAATACACAAATAATAACACTCTAACAACTGAAAGAAGTAGGAACCTTTTTTTTTTATCAACAATTTTTAAAATTTTATAAACCATTTTTTTCGAAATGAAAAAGATGGTCAAGGGATGAACCCTCATGAAACTAGTTACAAGTACTGAAACTTAAAGAAACACAACCTGTACTAATTTTGCCCTAACATTGCCCAACAAACAAGCTAATAACTTGTCCCCCAAGTTACCCCAACCTTTAACAATTGAAACCTATAATTCGAAATTCACCAATACTTGCTCCCCAAGCAAAACCCAGAAATGCAACTGCATAAGATCTCAGCTGCCAAAAAACTCAGCACCCTTCCTAAATTGTCCCGGCCAAATCCAGGCCATTAACCAGCAACAAAACCCCCCAAAGTTCTGTAATTCTTCACCTAAGACTCAATCCAGAACCCTTAAAACCCCAAGAGGCCCCTGCCAAAGTTTCAGATTCAATGCTAGTACTGAAACCCCAACTTCTTCATTAGCACATCAACCCCCTTTAATCACCAAAGGCATACAGCTCCCAATCTCAATACAGGCCCTCCCAAAACTCCAGTCATGCAGGAACACCAAATTTCAGGCCAAGTTAATTACCTGCAGAAAAAAAAAACTCAAGCAAGTCTAGGTATTGAACAAAACAAAAGCTCTCTTCTTAAAATAGTTCTACCAACTCACAGAAAACTGCAACAAGATGATTAAAACAACTACCCCCACTCCAGTGATCAACAGAAGTATACCAGGCAAATACAACAATATCCTTACCAATTCTCACAACTCTCCCCAAACCACCCCCTAAACCATCCCAATCCCCCACCAATGATATAAAAACCAAAAAACAAAGGTATGTATGTCCACACCCAGGTTTGTATTCCAAAGAAAACCAGTACAATAAAATGATCAATAGCCCCTTCCACCCTCTCCAGCAGTAGGACTCTTAATCAAGCCAAGATAGGATTTTTGCCCAAATGACAAGACCAAGGACTGATGATCCAAGTGTTGAAAGAAAAAGAGCTATTGCCTTTAAATTTAGCCCACAGTAAATGGTATGAATCATTCTGAACTTGTTGAAAAATTTCCTCAGGGCTTTGAGATACTGAGTTAAACACAAGTTTGTTCCTATGAAGCCACAACCTCCAAATAATGAGTGAAACAAGTAGGCTCCAATGAGTCTTCTTTGACCCCAGATGTTTCCAAGAAATAAACCAGTCCAGAATTGTTTCAGGATGTGCTGCTTTGATCCCCCACCACTTCAAACATAACACCCAGACAGACCAAGAGAAGGGGCAGTTGAGAAACAAATGATCCTGTTCTTCTGGCTCATCATTGCAGAGAGGGCACCAGATATTTTGTGAATACATTCCTCTTGATAATAGAAAGCATTTAGTTGGGACAGCTCTCATGCACAAGAGCCAAATAAAAGCAGACACCTTGGGAGGAAGTAATGGCTCCCAAAGTAATGAGGGCCACTCCAGCTCAGTCTCCTCAGAATCATCCAAATACTGATACATTCTTTGCACAGAAAAACCCCTTTGATCAATCACCCAAGTTACTTTGTCTGGTTCAGAATTTAAGGGAGGAAGGAAGTTAATCAAATCAGAGAGTAATTGAAGTTGATCCTCTTCCCAACCCCTCAATTCCCTTCTAAAGATCAATGACCAGTCCTCATTAACCCAAAACTGTGAGACCAAACCCCTTTTTTGTAGACTGAGATGATATAATCTTTGGAACATAACTTTTAGAGGTATATCAGCTAACCAAATATCATCCCAGAAGTGAATGGCATTACCTGAATTAACTGACCATTGAAGCCCTTCAACCCCAAAAGCTTTGGTAAATTTATTACAGCTGAGCAATGAACCAAAATGTGAGAGGAAGCATTGCCCATTATGAAGCAAGAATTTGGTCAGATCCCATTCAGAGCTGTCCCAACCATATTTAGAGCAAATCAGTTGCTTCCACATAGAATCAGTCTCCACAGCAAATCTCCACCACCACTTGGCCAAGAGAGCACTATTCATAATTGATAACTTCTTGATCCCTAAACCTCCAGCACCTTTAGGCCTACAAACCTTGCCCCAATTGATCTTATGAAGCACCTTCTTGTGTAGTGATCCATTCCAAAGGAATATTTTTTGCCATTTCTCCATCTCCCTGATCACACCTCTGGGAGCTTTAAAAAGAGACATATAATATAAGGGTAAGGATGATAAGGAGGATTTGATCAAGGTTATTCTGCCCCCCAAGCTTTTATGTCTGGCTTGCCATAGACTGAGTTTGCTCTTGAATTTAGTGATAATAGGATCTCAGGTTTTGATCCTCCTAGGATTGGCTCCTAATTGGAAACCCAAGTAATCAAAGGGGAGCTGCATAGCAGAACAACCAAGAATGCCAGTAATATCCTCAATTTGCACAGAGGAGGGATTCAACAATAACACTTTTGACTTCTGAAAATTAATTTGAAGGCCAGTGGATTTTTGTAACACATTGAGGGTATGTTTCAAATTAATGGCTTGTTGTATACCAGCTTGGATAAAGATAAGAGTATCATCTGCAAATTGCAGATGAGAGATCTCAGGCCCTAGTTCAGCACATTTAACCCCAGAGAACATATTCAAAGCAATCCCTTTAACCATTAACTGGTGCAAACTCTCAGCTACTAGTGCAAACAAGAGTGGAGAGAGGGAACAACCTTGCCTGAGACCTCGTTTCAATGGAAAATCAGGTGAAGGAGATCCATTTATCAGCACTGAAGACCAAGCTCTCATACATTCCCCAATCCAAGCTCTCCAAGTGGAGCCAAAACCCATAACTTCCAACAAATTGAGCAATGAGCCCCAATGTAGGTGATCATAAGCCTTCTCAAAATCAATTTTGAGCACAATTATCTCCTGACCAAAATTTTTGATAGAATGAATTAACTCAGAAGCAATCAGGACCCCATCCAATATCTGTCTGCCTGCTATGAACCCAGACTGAACATCATGAACTAACAAATTCATCAAAGGCTTGAGCCTTGTAGCCAACAGTTTAGAAATTATTTTGTAAGTACTATGGATCAAACTAATAGGCCTGAACTCATTGAAATTCTCAGGGGCAGAACCTTTAGGTATAAGAGTGATGAAGGAGGAATTTAAACCTTTACCAAGTTGACCCCCATTGAAGAAGTGCTGAAACAATTCTAATATATCCACTCTTATTATTGACCAGCAAGACTGATAGAATTTGAGGGAGAACCCATCAGGACCAGGGGACTTCTCCCCATTGCAAGCTCTTATTGCCACTAATATCTCCTCTTCAGTGAAGGGTACCTCTAACCCCTGAGCTTGAGCAAAGGAAATAGACTTGAAAGGAAGAGAGGAGAGATTTATACAAACTGAATCATTCCCAAGGAATCTAGCAGAGAAATGTTTTTTGGCCTCCTCTTTGATCTCAGATGGAGAATGCAGATAAATATTGTCAACCTTAATACAAGTGATCTTCTTTCTGCAATAATTGAAATTGGCTACTAGATGGTAATACTTTGTACACTTGTCCCCTTCTCTTGACCATCTATGCCTTGCCTTCTGGCACCAGAGTTTAGCTTGAAGTTTCAATTTCTGAATCAACCAAGCATTTAATAAGGATCTCCTGGCAATCTCCTCAGGAAGCAGTTCTCTACTCTCAAAAGCACTGTCCAGGGAATGAATCTCTCCCTTGAGATCCTCAATTACTTTGTCTAACCACCCAAAAGTACTGACATTCCACTGTCTATAAAAATTCTTAAGAGACTTTAGTTTGTACCAAAGTTTATAAGCAGGAGAACCTTCTACAACAATGCTATCCCAATGCTCTTTAGTATCTACCAAGAAGGAAGGATGTTTTACCCAGGAATTGATGAATTTAAAAGGTCTTGGCCCCTAATCCACCACTGGATTACTGAGGAGGATAGGTTTGTGATCAGATAGGACCCTAGGCAAACAAGACTGAGATATATTACTGAAGAAAGTTAAGAAGGAAGGAGTAATCAAAAATCTATCCAGTCTTGAAGCCTTATCTCTGGTGTTGAACCATGTGTATTTCCCACCCTCCAACTGTAGGTCCATAACTTCAGCATTGCTCACAAAACTCCTAAACTCTCTGAGACTTCTTGAAGAATAATTAGAACCAGATTTCTCAGATGGATCAAGGATGGCATTAAAATCTCCAGCAATGATATAATGAGGGTAGAGGGTAGAGATCTTAGTCACAATATCCAACCATAATAAACCTCTAACATTAACAGCACAAGGAGCATAAACATTGATTATAGAGCAATCCAGATTCAGAGGGAGATATCTGCCAGACCAATAAAGAGCATTAGGATCAATTGAGTGGTAGTGAACTTCAAAAACCTCTCTATTCCAGATTGTAATGACCCCCCCAGAAGCTCCAATAGAGGGGATAAATAATGCTTCCCAACTGGTATTGAATCCACAGCTTGACAAAAAAATAATGTGGCAGAGTAGTAAGTTTGCTCTCTTGTATTAACACCATAACTACTTGTTGCTTGACACACAAGCAACGCAAGGCCCTCCTTTTCTGTGAGGAGGAGGCCCCTCTCAAGTTCCAACAAAGAATTCTCATGGGGATGATAATCTCTGTGTTGCCACAGACACTATCAAACTACCCCCAGCTTCTCCAGCTTCTTCCAAGTCACAATACTCATCATCTGAGGTGGTCTCAATTTCCACAACTTGATTCACACCCAACTCCAAATTGTCGAATTGTTGAGGTATTAAATCACCAGAAATATAAGCTTTCTAAACCCATTGCTTGGCAGAAATCCCAAGTGCCAGCACCTCCTTGTTCAAAGACTTGATGCCAAGTCCAACGGATATGCAATCGTCACCAACGCCAATGTCCAACGAAGTAATGTTGATGTTGTGGGAGTGTCTTATGTGGATGCCATCGGGTTACATCATGGACTTGTATATTGTTGCTCCTGTGGATCCCCACTCGGAACCCTTTGATGTCCATTATGTGAATACTGATGATTGTCCCATCCCATGTGACACATTGCTAAATTTCACTGACTGCACCAAGTAAATAAAATATAATATAAAAAACAAAACCAGTATGATCCATTAATTGATACCAAGTGAGTGATTTCACTTACTATAAGGAATGTACCACACTTAGGGTCCTCCGGTAATACGTACTCCTCTGAGGTCTTTGAACATGATCCAGTCGGTCTTCGGGAAGGCTTTGAGGGTGGTCGGAGTTACATTCTATTAGAAGACCAACTCAACTAAAAGCTCAAGTTGATAGTTGAAGGCCCCAATTATAGTTATATTCTAACAGTTGGAGCCTTCAACGTCCCCAGAATCACCACTGTTGGAGAGTTGTTCCCTTGACAAGGACCGGACAATAAGATTGAGCCAACGAAGTAAGTCCTTTTAGGAACGTACAACGTCGAATCCGCTGCATCTTCCCATGCTTGTAATTATTGAATTTACCCTTTACATTTTCATGAAAGAGTCATGGGAGTCATACCGAGGTACAATTGGTCTCTCCATCAGCAACTGCACCATAGTTAGTGACATCAAATGCTCCTATTACCGGAGCTTCAAAATCCGGTGATAGAGCCGGGACTGGAGCTGGAGCAAATTCTTGATCAAGATCAAGTGAGGCAAAGATGTCGTCCCAATCATGAGTTGAAGACAGCGCAGTAGTGAAATGGAGAAAACAAATACAGAAAAAACCTATGACACCAACCATAATTCTCCTAATTTTTCTGAGACATGGAGGCTTCATTGCAGCTGTGCATTTTGTATGTACTTAAGCAACTTTTTACTTCTGAATGAAGAACACTCAGAGTTTTAGTATGAATAGTTCTTTAAAAAAAAATAAGAGTTCAAATCATGAATATATGATTTTATTTTGGGACATTCAAATTACTAACGTAAATGATTTATTCAAAAACTAGAGACTAGAATTGAGCCAAATTGTTCCAACAAGAAGAAATGATAACATTATCCATTCCTACAACACCACATCAAAAGGGAAACAAAAACGTGCCCTTCACAAAGGGAAATTGGAACCATCATTTATTCTTAAACTCAGTAAACATACGTCTTTGATCAATGCTGCTCATCCACCGCCAAAGGAATGGACTTGGCCTGAAAAATAGTCCCACAAGCAATGAAATAAGATATTACCTATTTCATCATCTCATAACTTCAAAGAATACAAGCCACAAAATAGACGAAACAATCAACGATTATCAGTCAAAAGATCCCATGAAATCATCCTCTGTAGTTTAAAACATTATTGAAATGAAGTTCAGACAATGGAACTGATGTGTCATCACAAACTTTTTTGGTACTAACTTCAAATGAACTGAGTACCATTTCTGAACACTGTCCCATATCATTAATGAAGAAAGACACGAACATCACATCTAGAAATGACGTGGAAGAAAAATGACTTACCAGATCGCGGAACTTGAGTATATAAAACATCTCGAGATATCTCCTAGTCTCCCTTCTCTCAAGCTTAGAAACATATTTCCAGAAGCCATAAACCCCGGCCAATGTGAGCAGCCTCTCAGAATATATCTTCCATGTATACCTTATGGAATAATAGCAATACAGATTAATAGGAAAATAAAGGGCATGCAATTATTCTTTGGTGCAAATCCAAACAAAAGCCTTACCTCTCATAGATCCTTTGAAGCCCTCCATCCGAGATTTTGTCCCAGTAGCTGGGGTCTTTCTGGCATTGTTCAAAGAAATCAATGACGACTGTCGCAACCTGATCAGGGTGATATGGGTCAATATGAAATCCCGAGACACCGTGCTCAATGATCTCAGCAGGACCGCCGTGACAAGTTGCAAATGTTGGAAGACCGCATGTCATGGCTTCAACCACAGTAAGCCCAAAGGCTTCGTAGAAAGCAGGCTAAAAGCAAATAAAAGAACCAGGTTAAGAAATAGTTGAGTTTAATGGGTAAAACAAGCATTCAGATAGCATCTACTTGAATAAAAGCTCCCTTTGTATCTGCAATGTAGCGGTAGAGCTCGCCATTACGGGCACGGTTCATTTGGGCTGCTATCCATCGGCACTGACCATGCAAGTTGTATTCCTTAATGAGGCTATGCATCTTTTCTATCTCACCCATTTCTTCTCTATCGCGGGATTTATTCACGTCGATGTAACCACCAACCACAACAAGATTGGCTATTTCTCTAAGCTTTGAATTCTTGCCATAGCATTCTACAAGTCCTGTTAAGTTTTTTACCCGATCAAGTCTTGCCATTGAAAAGATGATAGGCTTTGACCGATCACTCAACAAACCACTGCAATAGCAAGGTGAAGTATTAGAAACCGGTAAGAATGTGGTAATAAACAGGTTCATGTTAGATCAAGCTAGTGTTTCAAAAACTTATTAACTCATAATCACATATAAAGAAAAACTTGACGCATACTGTGCATTTAAAATAATAATTAAAAAACAAGCACTTATTTCGAAACGGAGGGTGTAACTAATAGCAGGTCACTCTGGTTTTGGTTGTCAACTACAACACCTTAGAGTAAGCAACCCTGAGTACATAAAATAAATTTGCATAACTTTGTATATATACAATCCTCAGTTAACCATACCTCAACGCCATATACATGCTATTCACTTTTATTTATAAATCTCCCAAGCTTGATGACAATTAACAAATAGTTCATACTGGAGCCACTTCAAAGATGTAAATCAATGATATCATATATCCATATATAGAATGTGTCATATTATGTATGGATATGGAGCCCAAGTATGGAGGTTCCATTCCTACAGTTGTTGGAGTATTGTTGCAATTCAAGTAAAAATTTAATAGTGAAGATAAATCAGGAAGATACGAGAGGAAATAATATCAGGTGGATGTTGCACATAAAACTCGGCATTACTTACACATGCTCATCAGTCTGCTCTGGATCGAATAAGAGTTCTTCAATTGAACTATGTAGAGCAGTAAGCCTCTTTTCCTTGTCAGAGTATGGAAAATAGATACACATGTCCGCTCCCGGAGAGACGATGTTAAACTTGGGATCAAAAACATCAATACCATGAACAACTCGATACAGCCCTGGAAGAGTGAAAGCTGTGTGGCTCTCATACTGTCCAACAGTATTTTTGCTGAAACAAACAACAAGAACATAATGAAAATAAGACAAGAAGTTAAGCATCGCTTATCTAGTTGGTTCACAGATATGTGTATTGGCATCATAAATGACGGTGAGAATTGTAAAAATATGGTGGTAGCAGAGTGTAGAAAATTCCACCCCAAAAGAACTAGTGATCAATATCAGTTCAAGTTCCAAATTATGTAAGTAATGAGCTTACCTTCCTGCAATTTCTTGGTATGTACTGGTGACTATAAAATCAGCATTATTCATGGCAATAAGATCGGCTGTAAATTGGCTCGTAAAATGGTACTTGTCCTCGTGCTTTCTCCAATAGATATCAGAATCTGGATACTTTGTTTTCTCCAATGCATGTGCAATATTGCACTGATGACAGGACTCAATCAAAGTTAAAAAGAGGCAGAATACTGATCTATCTACTGTCTTTAAACAATATTGATTAAAACTTGGAGCAAACCTGTGTGATTCCCAGCTTATAGGATAACAAAGTTGCAACAAGATTTCCATCACTGTAATTGCCAATGATCAGATCTGGAACACCTTGTAACTCGGCAGCAATTTCATTTGATGCATCCTACATGTAGCAAAAATATGTATAAAATAATAATACACAATAAGAAAGAACATATAAGAAACTATATAAGACTTCAATTCAGAATGACAAGGTACATTACTAATATCATAAAATTTGGCAAAATTATTCAGTTGTTTGAAACTGCATAAGGATCATCTGCCGGCAATTCTAGTGCATTTCTTAGAGACAGAAATTAGCTTTAAAATGCCAAGCTTTCCAGCATAATCAACTGTGTTATATTCCATTCATAAACCTCACCATATACATATAGAGAAAGACAGAGATGAACTTATAAATTTGTATTTTGCTTACATCTGCAAAGGTCTCCAGATATGGCCACACATCAAACCTTGATATCCATTTACGAAGGATACCATTCTCAGTTCTGAAAGGGACTCGCAAAATGTGTGTATGTTCTGTTCCACTGATTCTTTCTAGCCTTTGATTGCATGTTGTCCCCTTTGCATCAGGTATTAGTCGGGTAACCTCAAAGCACAACATCACAGCATAAGATATAATATCAAAGTGGCAAATAAGTAAAATTAAGAGAAGGAAAAGACCAAATGAATGTATTTGAACTTTGAGCTAAATGAAGGAAACATCAAGTAACTTACAATTAGAATTTTCGGGATGACATCCAACCCTTGCTTTTGTATTCTGAGAAGCATTTCATTCTCTAAAGCACGTACTTGATCGAGTATGTAAACAACCTGCACTTAAGATAAAGCAGCCAAACAGTCGGATAATACAGTTAGAAACTCTATTCAGGGAAGAGAAGGAAAAAATGTGCTTAAACCATAAAAATGCCCGTTTCAAATAGTAGTTTACAATGTCAAACATAAATTCAGAAAGTTAATGTTAAGAATACCTGTCCACCAGTGTCGGGTAAACCTAAGACATTTGCTTGCCCAAAGTAACCATGTGGAGACACAATTACTACATTGAAAACCATAGGAATCCTCCCTAGGAATGTTTCCAATGTGGAGGGATCAGGAGCCTGAAGGATATCCAAGAGAAGATGCACCATCTCAGATACCCGTTCTGCTGTGTCACCCCAACCTCTTTCAAACCCCATCCCTTGCAACCTTCAATTGGGACAATACATATATAGTAATCAGTAGGTTATTCCGTAATTGACTATATTATAATTAGTTAACCCTGCAAAAATGAAGAGTTGGCACATTGGTATGTACTAGTTCCATGTAAAAAAAGGTATTGGTTGCTTACTCAAACTCAAAATCAGCATAAGGTGTATTTGGTGGGAGTTTAGAAAGGTATTCTTCAGCCCTTGCCAATGCAGGCTGAAGTTTGGATATGCTTTGAATCCTATCATTCAGCATAATAGCCTGCAAATGAATTGGAAAAATTAATTAATAGTTATCTATCTTTTTCTGATAGATTAAACAATTTTAATCACATACTGTTTATATATAAATATGTACATGCATCAATCAAACTAACAACCTACAAGTACAACTGTACAAGTAAATGAATTATTAAAGAAGAATAGGTTGGGATAATTGTCAAAACATGCACCAATGTTTCGTCCACAAACGAAATAGTACACAATGTTTTGTCCACGTCGTCTGGCTACCCTTATGAATCGTTCACGCACTTCGGTTAGAAAAGTGTAACAGCAGAACCTGAATTGATAATTTTGCCCTTTTGGTTTGAAATTCAAAAATAAGAATGAGTTAAAAGACTGATATACCCTCAATTTTGCCTTTTTGGTTTGAAATTCAAAAATTCATATTTTAATTTAAAAAATAAATAAAAATCAGAGTTTTTTAAAAAAATACAAAAAATCAGTGTTTTTTTTAAATTAATTAATATTTTTATTATATATATTTTTTATTTTTCTTTTTTCTTTTTTCTTATTTTTATACAAAAAAGGGAATTTGGGTAAAAAATGAAATTTTTTTAAAAAAACAAATATAATTAAATAATAATTAAATAAAAAACTGATTTTTATGTATTTTTATAAACAAAACTGATTTTTATGTATTTTTTAAATTAAAATCTGAATTTTTGAAAATAAAAACTGAATTTATAAAAAAAAAAACTGATTTCTATGTATTTTTTTAAATTAAAATCTGAATTTTTGAAAATAAAAATAATTTTTATAAAAAAAACTGATTTTATAAAAAAAATTATTTTATTTGTCTATTTATTTTTATTTTTTATTTTTTTTATTAGAAAGGGTAGAATGGTAATGTCTCATGCAAAAGTCAAAAGGAAATGTCAAAAGATTCATGATAAGGGTAAAATGGTCATTTCAGTTATACTTTAACTGCACATGTATAACAGAAATGGAATATTCCATTAATTTTTCTAACAGAAGTGCGTGGACGATTCATAAGGGTAGCCAGACGACGTGGACAAAACATTGTGCACTATTTCGTTTGTGGACGAAACATTAGTGCATGTTTTGACAATTATCCCTATATATAAATATGTACATGCATCAATCAAACTAACAACCTACAAGTACAACTGTACAAGTTAATGAATTATTAAAGAAGAAAAGTAATACATTCCAAAGAAGATGGTGGCCAACAGAAAAGACATGTAGTTTACCTTAACATGCATCAATTACTCAACATAAGAAAATTATTTTACTGTCGGGACAAGGCAAATGTTTGTTCAATGAAGTCTGTAGCTTAAACAAACTTACACGGCCATCGTGTTTGTGCGCACGAAGAAAATCAAGCAGAGGCTCCAAACTTTCTTTGTTACGGAACATAATCGAAGAGAGGTGGCGATTAAGGAATTGAACTCCATTGCCAATGGACGATGACCGGGTTGGTCGAGGGAATGATGCATTAAATGGCTCCAAATCAAGCTCAAGCATGTAATTATCATTACATCTAGCATAAAACGATTCACAACTCTCAATGGGTAAAATAAAGATAGAAGTAAACTCAGGTTAAATAAAACAAGTAATGCTTTCAAAAGAGCATTTGAGGTTAACATGGTAGCAACAATTAAAGGCATTTTCAGATTCTGAAAATATAACTTACAGTAACAGAAATAGAGTTGCACAACCCAGTAGCTAAGATTATATAGAAGAAAAGAGAGAGAGATTTCTTACTGCCCATCCACAAGTTCTTCTTTGAACCGAAGGTATTCCGCGACGCTCAAATGGTCCACACTGAGTTCATAGACATTAACACGTACATATTCCCAAACGCCTGGCCTTGGACGAATTGCCAAAGCCACAAACGGAGGTAGCACTATAGCCTCCTGTGAGTACAATTAACAAGCAATGGAAATTAGCCACAAAAAAGACAGATTCATAAATAGTTATTCATTTGGGAAATACCTAGACATGCATGCAAAACATCTAACAAAAATCAAGTCAGGCTATATAACAAGATGGACTTTGTAAATGTACCTGTGCAGATTGGAGGACTTTCATGAAGGGGCTATTGTTGAGCTTCTGCATCCCCTCGTCTTCCTTGACCATTTTGACCAGCTCGTCTAGCAGTTGATGTGATTGAAGTATCCCTTTTCCCTGAGCAACATACCTAGCAAAAACAATGGTAACCCAACGTCTGTAAACATCATTCTGGCAAAACACATGTTTAGTGGTAATTTAAAATTTTAATTTATTTGTGAAGTCATTGCATTTCAACTTTCAAGTCAGCTCATCATAAGATCTACAAATGCAAAGCCAAAAACAATGGTAACCCAACGTCTGTAAACATCATTCTGGCAAAACACATGTTTAGTGGTAATTTAAAATTTTAATTTATTTGTGAAGTCATTGCATTTCAACTTTCAAGTCAGCTCATCATAAGATCTACAAATGCAAAGCCAAAACCAGTCCCATAACGGCATGCCTCAAACACCCTCCTAGCAAAACCCATCTTCAATTGTAATTTAGATCACTATTTTGTTTTTCTGCAAATTGAAGAAAATTTCGACTCGGCAACATTACAAGATCTGTTCATGCAAACACAAGATCACTCCAAGAAACCCATTGTAATTTCATGCTGCCATTTTTGCATTGTTGGCAATTCATGCACATTTCAATTCGGTAACATTTACAGATCTGCGCACATGCAAACCAAGAACCGTGTCTGAAAACATCTTCCCGTATAGCCCAAAAACACAAGTAACTTGAAACTACAATTTAATTTTTCTTTGTGAACTCATGCGCATTTTAAGTTTACATGCAAAACAAAACCAGTACCATACACATGTCTAGAAACACAGATAGAACCCAGAAACAAAAGGATTTTCAAGTTAGCATGTGCATTTGGAAAGGGTAACTTTATAACATCAGCACATGCAGACATGCTAATTCATATCCAGTGACTGAAACCAACACCTAAAAACACATTTTTGGTCAAATTTAAAGCTGTAATTTTACGACCTTCGCATGCAACCGTAAATCCATCTCCAGAAACCCATGTCTCAAAACATTATTACGAGACTACAATTTCAATTTTTGGTCGTGTGTGTAAAATTAGAATATTCACACATTCAGTCCCAATTTCTTAGAACAAGCAATTCAATACTCGGGGTCTGTGAAGAGAAACAAGGGGATCGAGAGAGACCTAGAGAGGAGAGAAACGAGCTCGTTGCGGTTGGCAGTGAGAGTGTCTTGGATCCTCTCTCGCATGGTGGACTGGTCGTACCTGCGTGGCATGATTCTTCTTCAGAATCGAAAACCTACTTCAACTGAAACAGATGCAGGAGGAGGAGCGGTGGAGATTGAACGGATAAGAGGGGTTTATATAGCGAAGCAAGTGAGGAAAATTGTATGATCCGTGAAGGGAGAGGAGGAGGAAGACGACGACGAATACAGAAGCAGCCATTGAAGCCGTGTTGGAGAAGTTCTGAACGAGTTGGGGCACTTGGCATTTGCCTCTTTTCCCTCGCTTTTTCGAATGGAAACGATGGGCTCCTAAATTGGATAATTTACGTGTTGATATATACTGATTTAATGGGTAACCATGAGACCTAACCCTCTTGAGGTTTGTTTTGATGACCCTAACTATGCTTGACTTTTTCTTGCACTTCTCAACTGTGACCTTTCCATTTTTTGCGCAAACTAACATTTTCTGTCTATTTTGACGATTCCGTTAAAAAAATGCTATTGTGCACGTGACCAACACGTGTCAAAAACCTAACGGAAATGGTTAGTTTTCACAACAAAAAAAAGTCAAACGTAGTTGGGAAGTGCAAGGAAAGGTCAAGCTCAGTTAGGATCGCCAAAACAAACCTAAAGGGGGGCTAGGACCCATGGTTTTCCCATTGATAAATCCATCAAAATTTCTAACTATTTTTTTTAAAGATGCAATATTATAAATGAGATTTCAGTACATCGACGTGCATAAAGGAATATGCTCTCTGACCACTAAAAAAGACATAAAAAGAACATATGGTTCATTGATCCATGTATTACTAGAACCGTCACAGACGGTGTTGGGATGCCATATAGACAATGAACCATATGTGGGAGGCAAAACATCGACCAAGGACCCCTCCCAGGGCCATTCCATGAAGCCTAGATGGTCTAACATCCCTCTTAGCGGGGCTGTTTGCCAGCCCTCGCCTGATCATCCTGAGGCGCTCCAACTGCAGACCTCTTGAGCGCTCTAGTCGCTGCAACTCCAACATCCTCAGGCCCACCGGAAATGGGCGCTGGAACTACAGTGACTGAGCCCCAGGCCCAGAGAGCTGGCCGGTCACCAACCGAGTGCTAACCCGAGCCGCAAGACGGTTAGGTACAGTGCTCGGGGAAACCCAAGGACTTCTATCCAGAGATAAGGAGCCCTTAGGTACAGTGCTCGAGGAAACCCGGGGGCTTCTATCCAGAGATAAGGAGCTCTTAGGTACAGTGCCTGGGGAGACGTTCCCGGAGCCAGATAGGGCGGGTGATTGTGAAGACTCACTCTAGTCCGTTGTCTACGGCTTCACCTGCTTATCCCTCTAGTATTCCAAAAGAGAGGAGTCATACCGTGGGGTGCCACGAACTTCCCATGTGCTGTCCTTGATGATATGTCCAAGCCTCGCACAATTGTAACAGAAACTCGAGAGCTTGGTGAAAGTCAGCTCGATCTTGACCAGGTCAGGGAACTCCTTGAAACGAAGAATCATACCTCGTCGGAGTGGTCGCTCGATGAGGTGCCAGATGCGGACCCTAACAGTGCCCCCAACACATCACCCACTGGTCGCTCAGGACTTCCACACAGGTACCCAACGCGTCCCCAATTTTCCCTAAAACTAATTTTAATGTTGGAAAAATACGGTATAAGGCAACTACGCGTCACTTAAAAATTAGGGTTCCCAATAGTCACTATGCACGACACCTACTGTACCACCATATTCGTCGTCTTCACTTCAAAGTTGAGTCCCAACACTAACCACCTTCTCATTACTAATGGTTTTAGGGGAAAGAGAGATTTTGAAAGGGGAAGAAACCCTAATGATTCAGAATTTCAATACCCATGATCTGGTTGATTTTGATTATAATAGAATAAAATTAGACTTTTGAAGTAAAATCAAAGATACTCGGGCGTAATTAGATGAATTTTCACTAAAACTATTTTTTTTATAAGCTCGAATTTTTTTATTGATAGACCGAATCCAAGGAGGATTCAGAAAAACCCTGATTTAAGAAAAATCAGTGCAAAATAGGTCAAAAAGACCACAACCACGCTTATAAGAGAGTTCTGCTAAGGGGGAACCCTAAGGACTGACCTTAACCCAAAAAAACAAAGAAAACCGAAACAGACCCAACAAAAAACTACTGAGCAGAATTCTGTCGAGCCTTATGAGAAGCTCTCCACAGAGACGAGACGGGGGGCGCTACCTTGATGGTACGTTCCCGAGTCAAAGAACGACCTCTCGACCGAGTAACAACAATATAAGTGGACGATCGGCTCTGACGAGATTGGAGGAGAGCGTCCTTCCACGGACTACTCTCCTTCTCCTTCGCTTCCCCCGACACCTCCATCCCATCCGAGCCTGATGACCCACCGTCAAGAGAACCCTCCTTAGCCGGGCCTACCACATCAGGATAACCCGCCTGACCTTGGATTGTACACAACGTCTCCGCAGCCTTAGTTACTACAACACTCGATGGATCAGAAATGCAATGGGCTTTAGCTAAGCCCACAAGGTCCTTAGCAACCAAGCCTCCCACAACCTGAACTGGAGAGAGACCAGCTTCAGAACCCGAACACCCAGGTTCCAAACGTTGCATGACTTGTGCCCCGTGTAACAACCCAACCGGTACAAGGTCCACACCGGATTCCCTGCAACCCTTATCAGTCAATCCTGCCGAAATTAACCCACCAGAATCAACTTTAAAATTCAAAATCAGTTGGGAATTACAAAAATCGCGATGCGAAGATTGTGCGATCAGCGCACGTATCTCCTCAGCCAACCAGTCAACAACCAACGACGAGTTTCGATCACCGGTGAACAGAAGCTTCAACAACTTCCCCTCCTCCATCTTGGCCCCAAACTCTTGTAAATACGAAGAACCCCGAACGTCTATAACCAGTACTATGTCATAGCACTTGAGGAGACAGGCTACTCTCCGTCCCCTTAGACTCCTTCTCCCGCGAAACACGGGAATCCAAAGCCAAGTGAGTAGAGTTGCTCATGCTCTGTTTTGGTAACGTAGAGTGTTTAACTGGAAACGGGAACTAAAACTAATTTTAATATTGGAAAAATACGGTAAAAGGCACCTCCGTGTCACTGAAAAAATTAGGGTTCCCAATACTCACAATGCACGACACCTACTACATCACCATATTCGTCATTGTAACTTCAAAGCCGAGTCCCATCGCTGAGCATCATCTCATTCTGAAAGGGAGAAAAATCCTAATGATTCTGAATTTGAATACCCATGAACTGGTTGATTTTTACTATAATAGAATAAAATTAGTTTTGGAGGTAAAATGAAAGATAATAGGATGTAATTAGATGAATTCTCTCTAAAAATAATTTTTACGTTGGAAAAATACGGTAAAAGGTACCTCCGCATCACTTAAGAATTAGGGTTCTCAATAGTCATAGTGCACGACACCTGATGCACCACCTTATTCGTCGTCGTTACTTCAAAGTCGAGTCCCAGCACCGAGCACCCTCTCATTACTAATTTTTTTTAGGAGAAAGAGAGATTCTAAGAGGGAGAGAAACCGTAATTCTGAATTTCAATACTTATGACCTGGTTGATTTTGATTATAATAGAATAAAACTAGTTTTGGAGGTAAAATTAAATATACTCTGCTGTAATTAGATGAATTCTCCCTAAAACTAATTTACTGATGAAAAAATACGATAAAAGGCACCTCCGTGTCACTTGAAAATTAAGGTTCCCAATAGTCGTAGACTCGTAGTGCATGACACCAACTGCACCACCATATTCGCCGTCGTCAATTCAAAGTCGAGTCCCAGAAGCGAGGACCATCTCTCATTACTTATGGTTTTAGGGGAAATAGAGATTCTGTAAGGGAGAGAAAACCTAATGATTTCGTATTTTAATACCCATGACCTAGTTGATTTTTGTTATAATAGAATAAAATTAGTTTTGGAGGTAAAATCAAAGATAGTAGCCTGTAATTAGATGAATTCTCTCTAAAACTCATTTTTACTTTTGAAAACTATGGTAAAAGGCACCTCCGAGTCAATTAAGAATTAGGGTTCCTAATAGTCACAGTGCACGACACCTGCTGCACCACCTTATTCGTCGTCGTCACTTCTAAGTCGAGTTCCAACACCGAGCACCCTCTCATTACTAATGGTTTTAGTCGAAAGAGAGATTCTGAAAGCGAGAGAAACACTAATGGTTTTGAATTTCAATATCCATGATCTGGTTTATTTTGATTATAATAGAATAAAATTAGTTTTTGAGGTAAAATCAAAGATATTCAATCGTAATTAGATGAATTTTCCCTAAAACTAATTGTAATGTTTAAAAATACAGTAAAAAACACCACCGCGTCCCTTTATAATTAGGGTTTTGTTGTGAAGTACACGTATGAAACACACGTGTTGTGTGTTAATGGCTACCACAATTACTATGAAGCACATGGCAGGCTATGTACACTTTGGCTAATGACTAACTAAACCATATGGAAAGGACTATATATACTTGTACATGCATGGTGAATAAAAGGATATACAGAGACAAAAAAAACCTAAATCTTGCCATAGTTTCATATATTTTCTAATGTGATGATGCCTTAATTTTTGCTCAAGATCAATTTATTCAGATTCTGAATCTAGTTTCCTTTCTTTGATCAAATATTACCAACAATTCCACAATACTTTATCAGCACGAGTTTGCTCCGTTTAATTGTTAAGCCTTCTCAACTCGTTATTTAGTATAAACAAACGCTCCACTCTACCGTTCAGGTATCAGATTTTCAAATTATTGTTAATTTTGTTATACCTGATCCATGCTCATTTATATGTTTATTTATGCTCTCTGACTGCCAATATACATTGGATCTTTCGCATCACAAAATTAATGTTTATTGTATACTTGTATTTTATCGTTAATACTTGAATTTGAGATTCGTTGAAACCGAAACATTTGGACCCGAAGTTCCAAAATGGAAAACTACTTGTTTATAACATGCAACATTATTAAGTTTACGAGGACACATATTTGTAGCCTGAAATTTATAAATATGATGGTATGTTGGACCAGAATTTCCAAATACATTATACAACGACCCGATATGTGTTTGACCAGAAGTTCCAAAATAAAATACCAACGACTTGAAGTCGAGTATGATCTTGACATGCAATTATTTTGCTCAATGTTCAGGATGGATAACTTGACAAAGCTTAATTATGCACCCCTTAAACTAGACGGGAAGAACTATTATGAATGGGCGCTGGACACAACTCTCCACTTAAGATCCCAGAATCTTAGAGACGCCATAAAAGAAGGGAATAACGATTCAATTAAAAACAAAGCCTCAGCCATAATATTAATCCGTCATCATATGCATAGAGACCTACGACTTGAATATCTTGTTGACGAAGACCCTCTTAGTTTATGGGTTCAGCTCAAGAAGAGATTTGAGCATATGAAAGCAATGGCTCTCCCTAGTGCCCTATATGATTGGTCTAATCTCAGCTTACATGACTTTAAGTCTGTAAATGAGTACAGTTCGGTCATGTTTAAAATTGTTTCCAAGCTTCGCAGTTGTGGTGAAAAGATAACTGACGAAACTATGCTTGAGAACACACTCTCCACGTTTCATCCCTCGAATATGCTCCTACAGCAGCAATATCAAGAAAGAAAGTTTCAGAAATTTACAGATCTGGTTGCTTGTTTGCTCTTGCAGAACAAAACAATGAATTATTAATGAAGAACCATCAAACTCGCCTTGTAGGCAGTGCTCCGTTCCCGGAAGTGAATGTGACAGGATATGATGGTAACTCTAGACCTAGACAAGGTCAAGGACCCCTTAGAGGTCGAGGTCGTGGACGTGGACGCAGTCATGGATATGGTCATAACAATTTCCAACCTTATAGAAGAGATTCCCATAAAACCAGAAGTGGAGCCAATATGAGAAAGGAAAAGGCCCATAAAACCAGATTCCCATAAATGTTGAAACCATATGTTACCGATGTAGAGGGGTTGATCATTGGTCACGTGTATGTCGCGTACCAAACCACTTGGTGAAGTTATACCAAGAGGCGATCAAGGGAAAAGAGAAGGTCGTTGAGACAAATTTCATTGATCATGTGAGCCCTGAAGATGCTCTAATCAAGCTTACAGTCTCCGACTTCTTTAAAGATGATGACGGAGATGTGGACGGTGATGAACATGTGGCTTGAACTTGTGTTTTTACGTATTCCCCTTTCTTTTGGCCAATGTAATATATATATATATATATATATATATAATCACTTTCAAGTATTACCTATTCTTATAATGTTACTTGTTACCCTATTATGAGCCATTGGATGCATTTTATCCGACGACTGCTAATGATAATGGCATGGACACGTAAATAACATGAACTTTATTTATGTTTTTGTAATTTTATAAATTTGAGGAAACCCAAGTAATTTTATATATCAATTTAACCAACCCTAATGACAACAAAATAATCCCACCCTCACTATTCACACCACAAGCTCACGTTATGCTCATCTACTCTCGCCTCCCTCTCACCCCAAGCTCACCTTTCTCGACCGAACCTCACCGGGAAAAGTTCCAGCTGACGCCACTCATATCCCCCTCCATGCACTTGGGCTTCAGCTTCGCCGCGCCCACGCACCAGAACTCCCTGCTCCAGCCACAACCGCCGCCGTCCAAGCCTTTCGTCTCCGGCGTGTTTCACGGGTCTGGTCTTAGATATGGTCGTCACCCTACGATGCAACCTCCTCCGCCTCCGTGAAGCACTACCAACGTGAGTCCATAGTCATTTTCTTTCTCAAACTCGCCGCCTACCATGTCAGACCCACATGTTCTGAAATCGCATCGCCAGAAGCACCACGTGAAGCCAGATCCGTGTTCTTCCTCCGTTGGAGACCAGGCTGAATCTCGAGGCGTCGCCGGCTAGTCCTCCCCCTTGCTCTCTCTCTCTCTCCCTCGACATCGTCTTACTACGGTCCCGAGCTCCGATCCGTTCTCAAAGCATCGTCCATGGCAGATCTAAAACCCGTCCTTCACCGTAAAGCCTACAGATCTACAAACCTCCTCGGCAGGGAAGAGCCAGCGAGACTGAGCTCAGGAGACCTCGCTGTACCTATCTCCCTTGCTCGTTCTGCATCATTTTTTTATATTCTTAAACTGGTTTGCATTCTTAGTAGTAACATGTATGAGACTTGGTTTTGCATTAAGACTGGCTTTTGTTTGATACCGTGGTTATGTTTAAATTTCCAACAATAAGGTAGAAATATGTATCTGTGTTATTTTATAAACTATAGGGTAGAAATCTGTAACATCATATCCATATTTATGTCACTTATAATATAAAATTATGTAATTATCAGTTTGATAAATTTATGTAACTTTCGTCATGGAATTATGGAATTTTTATCATGAAATTATGTAATTTAGCACTTTTGGGCAGGTTGCATATTGGTTTTGGGTCATATTTATTTTGATAAGTATAACATTTATGTAACTTTTCAAATAATATTTTGTAAAATTTGATGTAAAATTATGTAACCTTAATTTATTTTTATACAATACCAGCACACTGGATTGTAAAATTTGTAACTTTCTGTTTAGAATTCTGTAACATATAAAATTTATGGAATGTCGATATAAAATTTATGTAACACCAGATATAAATTTTTGTAATGTCATACATATTATTTCGTAACATCATACATAATATTCCATAATATCATGTACGAAATCTATAGAACGATTGAAAATTTAAATTAAAAAAATTAGAATTAAAAAAATCAGACTTGAACAGTAAAAAAATATTTCTGCAATAAAAAAAATAGAGGAGATGGATTTACCAAACTACCCCTTTTGTGTTTTTTTATTTAATTTGTGGATAATTATGGCTAATAATCTATAACCATTGGATTTCAAAATTCAGTGGTCTAAATTTGGATCCCAACTATGGGTCACGTATTTGCAGAAATAATGGCGACTTATGTATTGTTGATTGCGCGTCGACGCACACAATCTTAAGAGACAAGACATATTTCTCTTATCTAACCTTGGTTGAAGCAAATGTTAGCACAATTAAGGGTATTGAAAATTTGATAGAAGGCTCCGGAAGAGCTACTTTGATATTAGAAAATGGAACAAAGTTAAATACCCATAATGCTTTATATGCAAGTAGATCCAGAAGAAATCTACTTTGCTTCAAGGATATTCGTGGCAACAAATATCATGTCGAGACCAAAAGTGAAAATGAGACTAAGTTTCTTTGTATCACTTTTAATAAGTGTGGTGAAAAGCGTGTACTTGAAAAATCATAGGTTCTATCATCCGGTTTGTATTATACAACCATAAGAACTGTTGAAGCCTACGCAACGACGAACCAGAAGTTAATTAATCCAAATGCTTTTATGCTTTCGCACAATCGTCTTGGTCATCCAGGATCGACCATGATGCGTAGGATTGTTGAAAATTCATGTGGGAACTCATTAAAGGGCCAAAAGATCCTAATGTCCAATGAGATATCATGTACAACTTGTTCACAAGGAAAATTAATGGCCCGACCTTCGCTAACCAAGGTTAATGTTGAATCTCCATCTTTCTTGCAGATGATTCAGGAAGATATACGTGGCCCCATTTATCCAGCTAGCGGACCGTTTAGTTATTTCATGGTCCTGATAGACGCGTCCAACATGTGGTCTCATATTTGCTTATTGTCAACGCGAAATGTTGCATTCGCTAAATTGTTGGCACAAATCATTAAGCTGAGGGCACATTTACCTAATCATCCAATTAAGTATATTCGTCTTGATAATGCTGGTGAGTTCACGTCATGAGCATTTGATGATTATTGCATGTCTTTAGGGATTGATATTGAACATCCTGTTGCACATGTCCATACTCAAGATGGTTTAACATAATCGTTTATCAAACGTATACATGTAATTGCACGTACATTACTGATGCAATCACAATTACCTATTTCTGCTTGGGGACATGCTGTATTACATGATGCATCTTTAATTCGTATAAGACCAAGTGCATACCATCAATATTCTCATGTACAACTTGTGTGTGGGCACCAACCTAATATATCCCATTTGAGAACTTTTGGTTGTGTTGTGCAAGTTCCTATTGCACCTACTTAACGCTCAAATATGGGACCCCAACGTCGGTTAGGATATATGTTGGTTTTGACTCACTGTTCATTATAAGGTATCTTGAACCTCGAACTGGTGATTTGTTTACTGCAAGATTTGCAGACTGTCATTTTTATGAGACAACATTTCCACCTCTAGGTGAAAAAGATAATCCTCCTGAAGTAAGGCATGAACTCTTTTATAAGCCTCCTGAAGTTAGGCATGAACTTTCTTGGAAAGTGAGTTCGTTGTCTCATTTAGACCCACGCACATCACAATGTGAAACAGAAGTACAAAGAATAATTCATTTGCAAAATGTTGCAAATCAAATGCCTGATGCATTTACAAGCACGTCAAAGATGACAAGGTCTTATATAGATGCAATCAATGTACTGGCTAGAATTAAGGTCATTGGTGATACTACAAAGGCAGCTATCGATTCCTCTAGTGCATGTCAGAAGCGTGGGAGACCAGTTGGATCAAAATACATTGTTCCCCGGAAGCGGAAATATCAGACGAATATAGGGGATAAGAAAAGATGGTTTTGGAAGAGCTAGTCGATGAGAAAGCCTCTTTACCAGAAGTAGTTCCAGAAGAACTACCAGAGCCGGTTCTAGAAGAACCAATTGGTCCAGAAGTACCAGAAGACTCTAATACTCCTGAAGAGTTAAGAAATGAGAAAATTATTGTCGATGAAGTCTTTGCGTTCATAGTGGCCAATGAGATCATAAATGAGTTTGATTTTGAGCCCCGAAGCATCGACGAATGCTGCCATAGGGATGAATGGCCTATGTTGGAAGAATCAATTCAGGCAGAATTGGCCTCGTTAATGAAACGCCAAGTTTTTAGGTTCGTTTCCAAGACACCAGAAGATGTCAATCCTATTGGTTACAGGTGAGTATTTATAAGGAAACGAAATGAGAAAAATGAAGTCGCCCGATAAAAGGCTAGACTTGTGGCCCAAGGATTCTCTCAACGATTAGGAGTCGATTTTGATGAGACATGTCCCCCAGTAATGGATATGATCACTTTCGGACATTTGATTAGCCTATCAGTCTCTGAAGGACTTGATATGTTCATGCTGGACGTTATGACTGCTTACCTGTATGGTAATTTGGACACTGATATCTATATGAAACTCCACGATGGGTTGAGATTGCCTAAAGCAATTATCGACATCCTCAGAGATATGCGTTCAGTAAAGTTACAAAAATCTCTGTATGGACTAAAGCAATCTGGTAGGATGTGGTACCATCGCCTTAGCGAATACCTTATTAGAGAAGGCTATAAGAATAATGTTATATGTCCATGTGTGTTCATTAAGAAAACAACCTCTAGGTTTGTTATTATAGTAGTATATGTTGATGACATAAATCTTATTTGAACTCCAGAAGTGATCCTCAAGGCTTCATATTATCTGAAAAGAGAATTCGAAATGAAAGATTTGGGAAAGACTAGACATTGTCTCGGCCTACAACTCGAGCATATGTCTGATGGCACTTTGATCCACCAATCTACATATGTTGAAAAGCTCTTGAAGCGTTTTAGTATGGATAATGCTCACCCACTCAGTACTCCAATGGTTGTACGCTCTTTAGATCCCAAAAGAGATTCATGATGTCCCAAGGAAGCAGATGAAGAGATACTTGGTCCCAAAGTACCATATCTAAATGTTATTGGGGGTTTCTTATATTTGGCACAATGTACGCGACCTGACATAGCGTTCACAGTAAATGTACTTGCCAGGTTCAGTTCAGAACCCACTCGACGACATTGGAATGATATCAAGCATATACTTTGTTATCTGAGCGGGACCAGAGATTTAGGGCTTATGTATTCTAAGTCCAGGGGGAGCGTTGGCCTAGTTGGATATGCGGATGCAGACTATTTATCAGATCCTCACAAAGCTCGCTCCCAGACAGGATATGTTTTCACCTACAGTGAAACAACCATTTCCTGGCGCTCTACGAAACATACTTTGGTTGCGACTCCTCGATCCACTCGGAGATTGTGGCGCTACATGAAGCTAGCCGAGAATGTGTATTCTTGCGCTCCATTGTCAAACATGTGCTATGCTCAATCGACATTCCTCCGCCAAGCTTTTCTTCCATTATATATGAAGACAATACAACTTGTATAGCTCAATTTTGTTTTGAAACGGGTAACCGGAGAAGTGCATTACTGTAGATAAGTAACCAAACAAGGTAGGGCGTAACTGCCCAGGGTTCCAGATATTTGTCCGGGCCGACCGTAGCAAGCCCAGCGCTCATGGACCCATAAAGATAGCCTACTTAACATCATACACAGAAACTTAGGACATCCCCTTACCAACGTCTCAACACAACGAGACATAAACAAAATCAAAGTCGTAAACCAACCTAACTAAAGACTTATTCGATCTAAAAAGAAATACAAACAGACCTAACTGTTGAAAGTAGTGCCTTGAATGCGGATTTCTCGAGACTCCCCAACACTAGTGGTCCCGATTTTGTGGGTATAGTCCGTAGACGGACTCTCCCACCCCCGCCGGGTCTTCTCATTCTTCCGAAGGAGGTTGAGACGCCTCTGTTTGTGGGCCCCGGACCAGAACGACGACATGAAATATGCCGAGGTCCTCAAGTTGCATTATTTCGACGTCCCGTGGACGATCCCTTCACCTGGGGTGCTGGCGGCGAGCTTTGCCCCATCGTCGACTCAGTCAAGGGGGATGATCGCCCCTGTATGGTTCGAACGGGCGCCAAGCCGGTTCTGGACAACACCGCCCTAACTAGCGATCAGGTGCAGGCTGTGGATACCGGCCGAGTTGCTGCACGGGGGAAGGTCCATGACACAATCCTAATGGCCAAGCGCCGGCGGCCCGTTGATGCAGGCCGACCAAGTGAACAAGGGGAGGTTGACGCCACGACAACGAGGGCTGCTGCAACCGTCCTTTCGTGATCCAGGGACGACAACACTGATCTGGGCCAGTGTGCTGCAGTACCCAGCCGGAGGGGGGAGCAAGGACCCGGGGACGATCCGTCGGTGACGACGGTGCTGTAACAAGGTTAGGGTCTTGGAGATCGGTTTGGTGACGATGATAGGACATGGAGCAGGCCGGGACTCAGGAGAGGCGATGGATGGCCGGCTTGATGCAAAAAGAGAACCAACGTTGATCAGAAATCGACGACAGTGAGAAGCGACCCCGAGGGGTATTGTTGAACAACAATTAAGGGTAGTGGTTGACCCAATCAAGGGTATCCGAGAGCTTGGAAGCAAGGAGCTTCTATGGTGAAAAAGGGGAGGGGGGAGGAGGCTGCGTAGAGAGCACCTCTGCTAGGGTTTACTATGTATAGCTCAAGTTAGAGGAGACTATATCAAATAAGACAGAATCAAGCACATCTCTCCGAGGTTTTATACTCATGAGCTCCAAAAGAGTAATGAAATAAATGTCAAGCAGATTCGGTCCTGCGAGAATCTTGCTGAATTATTTACTAAAACTTTGTCAACTTCTACCTTTGAGAAGCTAGTCCACAGAATCGACATGCGTTGCCTTAGCAAGCAACCAAAGTAGCCTGCCTGAAGTCAGGGGGAGGCAAATTTTGTGCGCTGCACTCTTTTTCCCTTATCCAAGTTTTGTCCCATAGGGTTTTCTTGGAAGGGTTTTTAACGAGACAACATCAAGCACAATATCAAGCACATTTTTGCGCGTTGCACTCTTTTCCTTACATGTTTTGTCCCACAGGGTTTTCCTGAGGAGGTTTGTAACGAGGCAACTTAAGGCGTATTTGATATATTCGTAAATGGTGATGTCCAAGAGGAAGTGTTATGAAGTACACGTATGAAACACATGTGTTGTGTGTTAATGGCTACCACCATTACTATGAAGCACATGGCAGACTATGTACATTTGGTTAATGACTAAGCCATATGGAAAGGACTATATATATACTTGTACATGTATGGTGAATAAAAGAATATACAGAGACAAAAATAAACCTAAACCTTGCCATGGTTTCATATATTTTCTAATGTGATGATGCCTTAATTTTTGCTCAAGATCAATTTTCTCTAATTTTGAATCTTGTGTCCTTTCTTCCAAATATTACCAACAATTACGCAATAGGTTCTCAATAATCACAATGCTGCACCAGGGTGATATTGGGCTACCCTTGAATAAAATGAAAATAACTCTATTGTATAAGGTTGTTCAATTCAATTGTACATCCTTAGTTGATACATTTTTTTTATATGGTCTCCGCTTTTCTGTTGGGCTTTTATTGGATCCAGTAAGAAGCTAATAACAGTCCAATACCGAACCCTCTCTCTGCCATACCCTATTCTCTGCGTTTTTGTCGACACCAAAAATCACCTCTGCTGTGCGTGACTGGTTCTCCAAGTAGAGCCGCCTCGCCAGAAAACGCAGCCAAGGCCAGGTAATTTTCTTCAAAACCAGTTGAAATCAAGTTTTAGGATCTTTTTTTGTTCAACAAGGAATATCTGGTTCATCACTTCAACTGAAAAACTTGATAAGATAGTGTGAAGAATATTGGTGTTTGGGTTTTGTTGCAGCAAAGTGTCTCAATAGTGAAGTTAACTGTGTTTCCATCTGACATTTGAAATTGAGCAAATAAGAGATGGGAGCAAGTAGTATCGATTTTTATTTTATTTACTCTTAGATTGAGCCTAATCTTGCTCCCGACCCTATTTCTATTATGGAAACCGTGAATATGTATACTTGTTTCTCTGTAAACAAGTGAAAAATACACAAAAGACAGTGAAGGAGTCTTTTCTCTTCTCTTCTAAATTTCTATATTTTATGTTACTTCATTTAATGCACTGTGGCTATAGATAAAATCCAATATTGAGATTGTTAGTAGGCTTCCTTTGGTTTGTTACACAAGGAGATTACATTGGCCATAATATGGATTGTTTTTGCTTATCTGTGTGTGGGTTTTTGTTATTTTGTTATAGTGATTCCAGGTTATTTGCATGCGAGCTTTGAATCTGTGAAATATTTGGGCTTTGAATCAGTGGGTTTTTTCTGCGCGACAGACATCGAACGGAAGCCACCAATTCCCTTAGCTCTCCCATCACCGGCAGCAAGCAAAGTCTTCTCCATCACGACAACATCATCTAATCAATTACTCAAGGTAAGCTCCTAATTCTCATCGCTATTTTTGTTTATTTTTCGTGAATAATTCAGACCTAAAATTTACAAACCTGAATTAGTTGAATGGTAACAAGAGAAGATTATGGGATTGATTAGAAATTATTTTTTCCCCCGAGAAGTGTAGGGAATATAGGTTAGTATATTGACGATAAACAAATTCAAATTAACAAATTAACAAATTAAAATAACAAATAATAAATAACCTTCACCGAATCAGCTAGCTTACTGATTACGGGTTAGGCAATTCGGGTTTAGTCGAGTCCAGGTACTCTTGTCTCCTTAAGACACTTGACTGCCCCGTATGGGCAGCGGTCTCCCAGGATACAACGACTAACGTCAGCGAACTCAACTCCGTGTAGAGAAATCACCAGGACTAAGGAAGAATGAAAAACGATTTGTGAAGTGTTATTTGGTATTTGTGATGTGTTTGAAGTGTTTGTGATATGTGTAGAATATGATTTAGGATGTTGATATTTATAGGCTCTCAAATAAGGATAGAAAGGTAATTTTATGGGGTAGCTAATCTCATAAAAGCCTTTCATTAAGAGGTCATGGCCAACCAACTAATGAATCATATTTAAAACCATAAAATCAATTTAATATCATAAATCACTTTTAAACCCATAAAATCACATTTTGACCACATTTTTCCAACAATCCCCCACAAAAATGTGATGGGAACGGAAAAGGAACGAGGGAGCGGTGACTTCTCAAAGTCGATACCTGCATAGGATAGGTAGATGTTCATCCTTGAACCTTACCTTGTGAAAGTATATTTACTCTACTGACTGACTGGTAGACGTGATGTCCTTGAACTATTCTGTCGTTTGTGCAGATGATGATATACCCCACATAGATACCAACAAACACGGTTTGGTTCTCATTGGTGTGCCCGTTATGGTCATGGACGCTGCATGGTTTTGCAAGAGTTTAAGATGACTAGCCCTATTAGTCACCCTTGAAGCGACCCCACTTCCTCTCACATAGGTGATTCACTTTACTCAATATTCTTGATGTAAGGAATCATTAAAAGCCATGCTTATCCTTCACACGTCACTTGTTTGCATCATAGGAATGGACTCGGGGTTGGACCCCCACAGTGACCGTACATGGGTTATGCAATTAGGTTGTCCCATTGAACCTAGATCTTGGGATCTCCAGTCAACTAGGTTGGGTTTTCCTTCACATATCGCCTTTAAATGAGCTTCAGTCACATTCCCTTGGATGTCTTTTTCTCAACTAGATCTCAATGTAACATTTAGTTACTTAGTTGATCGGAAATATTCCATGTAGTGGGACCAACCCCCACATTTACACGTAATTATACAAAGAAGGTTTTTTCCCTTTTTATAATTATCCAAATTGAAATCATTCAACGTGGTCAAAGTACAAATTAGCTTGACTAGAGAATCCAAATTTAACTGTTCTAACGTGTTTCGCAATGAAAACAGAAACGGATTAATTTGTCACCCATCAAACTAATCTTGTCAATAATAAATCGATACGTTTGATTTAACTTGTATCACAGAATTCGAATCAATTAGTTAAGTTTAATCGTTCGTACATTAAAAGTCGAAAATATTCATTTTGTCTTTTCAAGTTCGTATAGTTTTATTCCAATCCTTACTAATGTAATAGAAGGACTTATGCCAGCGTGGCACCGTTCCTCTCACACCATTCTTCCACAGACCTCTCTCGCGCATCCTCTCCACTGAGCCCCATTCGGCTTCCATCCATTGCTCTCACGCCTCCTCAATTCTTCCCACTAACCCTTTGGACTCCTCTACATTTAATTGATTTCGACCGTTTCTCATGCCTCCATTAATTTGGAAAACGATGAATTGGTAATTACAAATCGGAGACAGCGATTCGAAGCTCCTTCGTTTCTACAACAGGCAGGAGAGACGGTTGTTGCAGGTCTACGACGCCTATATCCCTGACGACGGTGATGTGGACGCCGATGTCGACATGACCTCCAGACTCGAGGACGATGAAGCCGATTTGGATCCAACCGGAGCCAAGAACGAATTCTCCTCTTTTTTGTTTTGTTCCGAAAGGGGAATCGAATGACGACTTCGACGAGCTTGGTGTACATCAACGTCATCGGAGACGTCATCAGCAAGGTCAGCGAGGAGTTCACCAACAACGACGGACCTGGCGAGACTGTTCTCCAGGAACTTCAACGAGTAATCTTCGTTGCCTATATGCATCTTTTTTTTGGATGCAAATTTTGGATTTTGTTATCGTCTTAAGGTCTTTTTTGTCGTTAAGTAAAGTTGAGATTTTTTTTTTGGAAGAGATTGGGATTTTGGCTGATTGTTAGGTGGATCTGATGAGTTCTAGGGTTTTTAGATTTACTGATTTTTTTTCTGCTTCCGTTGATTTGTTAATGCTCTGTTTATAGTTAATGTTAAATTTGTGGATTTTTTCCAGACATGGGAGCTTAAGATGATGGAAGCTGGTATTGTGAGTGGACCTATTGACAGGTCCATTGTACCTAAGCCAGTTCCTGGTGGTCCAACAATTCCTTGAATATTTTCGCTGATATTGTTTGAATGTGATCTGATTTTGCAGGTACCATGCTAACAGGATGTTGGGCTTCTATGCTCCTGGTATGTCTAATCATTTACTTCTTTGGGTGATGTTTGATAGCCCAGTTTTCTGCTAGCGATATTTCGTTTTTTCTTGGGTTTGTTTCTGGGTTTGATTGAGAATTTTGTTCGTTCTTAGTTTTTCGGAATTGGGGTTGTTTTCTCTTCGTTGATTTGTATTTTACTACTTTTTTTTTGTTGGCAACATTTTTAATTTGTTTACAAGTGAGATATGGTTGGTCTAATTGGTAGGAGGGATAACATTGAACTCAAATATAAGAACAAGCGTATTTTTTGGTACTTAGTTGATCGACCTATTTTAGCGATTAAATGGTTGGTCGAAAGATTTTATTTTTAGATGTCGGTCATTTACTATGTGAATGATTTGATTGTGTATCAGTGTATGAAAATTTTCAGCCAATTTGTTGGGAAATGACGTTGTGTAATTTAGAGATAGATCAGTACATTGAGGCCTCGACTTCGGGCCTCACTCCATTAAAAACTATCATTATGGAGTTCAAGCTCCGGCTGTTGCCATCAAATATGTTCCTTTTTAAATTTTTGTAACATAAATTACTAACAACTTGAAGAAGCATTCTTTTTTTGTTGGTGTTAATTTAACTTATAGTTTCGATGATGTTTTTCTCTCCTCTTGATTATGGGGGTGGTTTGGAACTTGGAGAAGACAGGAACGTGATCAGAGGAGAATTGAAGTTAGTTTTGAATGCTAATGTTTCGCTGAAGCAGATAATTATCGTCATGTACGCTAAATTAAACAACACAAGTTCTTTAGTTATGGGTATTTTAATTTTGCTATCATCAATTATACCAATTTTTTATTCACAATCTACTTGAAAATGTAAAACCCTACGATGATCGCTTTAGCATGATTAAATTTGTTCATTCACTCTTGGATAGAGTTTAACAGTATTTGGTGGTGTTGTTGGGGATAAAAAAATTTACAGTAAATTTTTCATGAAGTGAAGGCTCGCGTGCATGGTATTTTGCCTTTTGTTTTTGCAGGTTGCAAATATTATGGGTAAATATTTGTGGCTTACATGCCCTCGAAAGGTAATTCTTACTAAATACAAATATTTCATGTTTGAGCAAGAATGCTTACTATTCTTTTTAATTTCCTCTGGGATCTAATAGCTGGTTGGCTACCTTGTGAGGATGGTGTCATGGTTCATGTGTTGTATTTTCGTGAATCATTATTACTAATTACGTAATATCATGGCTTTAGTTTTTTTTAAAATCTTAATGGCTTCTTATTGAACTGATTGTGAAAAGTTTGTCTCATGTTTTGTCAATATTTGTGCTTAAATTGGAGATTAGTAAAGCAAAAAATGTGCTAAATATAAGAAGAATAATGAATCTTTATCATTTATAAAATTTAAGAATAAGGTATATAGGGAAAATTTCCGTGACACTGAATTTGAGATCTTTATAGTATCAGCTGCTATATTTTTAAATTTATATGAGAAAACTATATACTTGAGGCTGGTCATATTTTTTAATGTGCAATGATGGATATAAAATGGAAATGGTGCAGCCATATAATGCCCATAGTTGATGTATTTTGGGTGATCATGGTTTGATGTATGCTCTACGCCTGAGAAAGATGATCCTGTATATGTTGTTTGTGTTGGACATGTGTTTCCAAAGCTGGGACTTTTTTATGCAATATGCTTATATTGGATGGTTCAGCACGTGTTTTTTAGTAGTACTACTTATAAAGGGTTAAAACGATTGGTATGATTTGGTAGTATTGATTCAATGCATTGTGTGTTAAGATGTTTTGTTCCATTTGTACAGTAGCCATTAGTTCAATAGGGTCATTGAAAGAGGAGCTTATGAAATGAGATGGTTTTGATAATCATTATATCGTTTACTACATTTGCCGGGAAATTGGAAGAAAGGACTAATTTGAGTTCTAGACAAGTTTGTTTGATGCGTTTACATAAAAAAATGTCAATTACAATTGGGTTTTGGTTCTGCTGATTATATTTATGGATTTCTTTCTCTATGATTTTATGTATTTATGCGTGTAATGTTCAATCTCTGTGTTACTTGGCCTGATTACATTGTTCTCCTTATCCTTCCTCCCTGATTCTTTATCGTACAATCCCAAAAACTCAATTGATTTTCCCAAGATTCTGAAACAGCTTCGTTTGGGATCATATGAAGTAATGCTCCATAGAAGCTTTAAGTCGGTGGGATGGAAATTTTTTTTACGATCGATTTGGGTTTACTGCTTGGTTGGCATTGATGGGTTGGATAAATTCGGTGATATGATCAATTTTTATTTTTATTTATGGGTTTGGCAGCAAGCCGACATTGAATCTTGCTGCTTCACGAACGAAGCCACGACAGAACAGGAAGGAAGCTAAGTTGAAGCACCTGAAGAAGGAGCTAGCTCCTTGCTCCTGTCTGGTCAGGAGCGGACCACCATGTTCAGGGTACGTGGTTCTGTTGTTGATCCTGTCAACTTCAATTACTGGTAAGTTTTAAGTGTTATTCATAATCGAACTGTCATTTTTATTCAAAAGATGTTGACCCAAGATGATTAGGTTCATATTACTGTTTCAATGTGTTTTTGTGTTTCAGGTTGAACATGTAGTCAGGGAAGAGAGGACACTATCAGCATATGAACTTATTGAGATATACTGTAAACTTATTGTGGTCTGCCTTCTAATCTTGGAATCACAAAAGTACGTAGACAATGCCTATCTGCGCATACATATGGTTCCATCTGTATGTGAATTGACTTAAATTTCTTTAAATTATATGATTATGCTATGTTTTGTGGTTTGTCTGCAGATATTATTGTCGATAACTTTCATTATATGTTAATATTACTCTTTGAAAAATAAGTTTGTTGGTGTACCATAGTTTACACCTAATCAGGCAGATGAGAACAACTACGATATGCTCTGGAGTTATAATCGTAGTAGCCAGAGCAATCAGGTACGCTTTATTTCAATCTTTATCTCTTCTCTGGTTGTTTCGATTTCTAAGTTTTGGTCTTTCAGCTTCTTTATGCTTTAGTTTGCTTCAGGAATGCAAAGCTCTTAATAAGCGACATATCAATCTGTAATGACCTTTTTATGATTCCCTTTTTCTCTTTGCTTGATCTATAAAAGGTGCATTTTTTTTCTTGATTTACCCATGCCACATATGCTGTGAACAGGTTTTAGCATTGCTCTGGTCCTTGGCTCAAGAGAAATCTGTTAAGCTCCGATTCATTGACAGTACTTGGTTTTGGTATTGAATTTTTGTTAGGTTTTAATTTACATTGCCGTCTAAATCTAGAATCGCGTATTGATTCACTTGATGTGGAAGCTCTCAAGGTTCCTAGCAAGTTCTTCGCTAGCTCTCATTGAATCGGATAATAGCGTTTTGTTTCTAAAATCAGGTACCATAAATTTTCAGTAGAAAATTACTAGACTACAAGCTATCTTTCTAGATGCAAATTTATATTTCAATGCAAATATGGAGAGTTTTTTTTTTGTCTAATAAAAAAGTCTATAATTTTATTGTTAATATGAATCTCCCGTAAATTTAGTAAACCCCCTTCCATTGGAATTAAGGTATAACTAACTTGACCAATAGGTGATTGTTATAATATTTTACATAATAGTTCATAAGTAGTTTTGTTTAGTTCCGTTGAGTTTTTCTAAATATTTTCAAGATTGTCAACTATAGTTCTTATCATCATTGCATCCAATTAATGCATTAATTTGAATTATTTATGGAACCAATGTTTTAGCTTTTTGGCCTTTTTCTTTTTGTAATTTTAGGTAAGTCATTTTCGCACCAAGAATGTTCTTAAGATCACTGGCTCTCTGGAAGATGATTGAACCTCACTTATTTGGCCATTGCTGATGGAGATGTGATGGCTCGTGTTTGGTAGGTAAGTGAGGATGCAAGACTAGATGATAGATGGAAAAGTTGGTTGAGCAGAAAGCCTTGGTTAAGTCTTGGGATTCAATGCCAAGACTAAACCCTTCTCTGGACCAAGAGATATCCAAGGCATTTCCATTGTGTCCCTCGTACTCGTGCAACAGATTCTCAGATATGCAGAAGACTTTAGGTGGTAGATCAGCACAAACCATGTCTCTAGATTTCTTGAGTTTCTTTGTCTATTTTTGTTGGCATCAAAAGAAAACTTTGAAGTACATATATATGAAGAATCATCATGGAGAATGTCACTCTCATCTACCATAGAGCCTTGGTTAAATCTTGGGATTCAATGCCTAACAGAGTGCTGTCAATTTAATTTGGAGTCATTCATATTTACCCGATTATTAATCATCGTTTCCATTTTCGTCTTTGTGTGCAAATAAATGCCTCTATATGGGTACAACATTGCATTTATGTATGATATTGATCATAGCCAGCGTTTTCATCCCGCACAATTTAAATGTACAACTACAACATCTTATTATGACATGTAAGTCCTCACACCAAGCACTGTGCATCGCGAAAAAAAATGTACACAAATTATTACTTCAACCTATTACTGCAATACAAATCAAATTTATGCTCCCGGCTTAATCAACATCTCGAATCTCATCCATAACAACAACCAAATTACATCTCCAACACACAAAAATCACACGCCCTCTCTCACACCTTGCACCGCGCATCGCGCGGTGCCCCATGCCTAGTTAAGACTAAATTGAACATATTCAATTTGTCATTCTTTAATCGGATAATTTCTAGTTGTTGAAAACACGTTTGATTTTCATCTATTCGTACGTGTTCTATGTTTTAGAACCGAATCAGATGTACTTTACAGATTTTACCATCTTGACGTGTTTTCCAAGAAAACATTGATCACTTTTAGAAAATGAACCTTTCCTCTTTCTTTTTTTCACGATCCGTTGTGAAAAATACGTTTTTGAAAAGTAGGAAATCGTTTTGGACTTAATTCCAAGTAAGAAACCGTTTAGGAAATATTCCACTTTGTTTCCTTCTTGAATTTAGAGAAAACTGTTTAGGAATTTTATTTCAAATTCATTTCTCTCGTTTTTGAATTCCGTATGAATTCAAACTTTGTTCAAGAGTACGTAATTTCCTTTGAAATTAATCTTGAAACAAACGTTAATTTCCCTTAAATGGAAATTTATATTTTCTTTTCTTTTATTTTGTCACGCCCAATTTCAGTAAACCGAACTCAGGACGTGAACTTTTAAAACAATAAAACAAAGAAACTTGGTTTGGATAAACACTTTAAAATCTCCATTTAGTTAAACAAAATAATATTTACAACTTAAAATACGTCCCAACACGTGGACAAAAGTACAAGGTATCCGTCGCTAGACTCAAAAGACTGAACCCGGACTCCGCTCCTAGCTCCACAAGCTTCGAGAGCTCACCTAGTCCGTCCTGTGATCAGTACCTGTAGGAAAAGCAGCTAGGGGTGAGCGTTCGCTCACCACCACAGATAACAGACTGACTACGGCATAATTAGCAGACAATGCCGGTAACACCAACAACAAACTCAACTCCGGGGATCACTGTCCCCAACTCAAATACTCCGACTGACAAACACCCACGGTGACCTTCCTCGAACGACTCAACACTCAAGCATGTAAGTAGACCGACACAACGATAACGACCTCTTCCAAGGACTCAAAAGAAACTACGCAACACCAAACAAGATCACAAAGGATCGTACACCAAACAAGATCACAAAGGATCGCAAACCAGCTGCTCAGTAACCAATTCTGTTTCTCTCGCCCTTTCCGATCTCAGTCGGGCCAGGCGGTCGACCTGTCTCAATAACCTCTCTGTCCTTCGCCCTTTCCGATCCCAGTCGGTCCAGGCGGTCGACCTGTCTTACAACTTCTCTGTCCCTCGCTCTTTCCGATCCCAGTCGGTCCAGGCAGTCGACCTGTCTTACAACTTCCCTCACTCACGCGCTTCCCCGACACAAAGTCGGGCCAGGCGGTCGACCTGTCTCAGTAACCTCTCTCACTCAGGTAACCACAATCACAATCACAAGCAAGTTCAACAAACAGCAACAACACAGGTTCAGCACTCCACAGGCACTCATGGCCACCCAAGACACCAACCATAAAACACGGACTCAACAGCCCCACAGACACTCACGACTCCCAAGACACACCAACAGTAACTCACGGCTCAACAACCCCACGGGCACTCACGGCCTCCCAAGACACACCAACGATAAAGACACGGGTTCAACAACCCCACAGGTACTCACGGCCTCCCAAGACACACCAACAGTAACTCACGGGCTCAACAACCCCACGGGCACTCACGGCCACTCAAACCACCAACAGTAAAGACACGGGTTCACGACCCCACGGGCACTCATGGCCACCCAAAACACCAAAGGTAAAGACACGGGTTCGACGACCCCACGGGCACTCATGGCCACCCAAGACTCAACAATAATAACACGCAACAACCTCCGGCACACTCGATGCCTCCAACAGTCCTAAGATCATTAGTTTCACAAACAATCTCCGGGCATGGTCATATGCCTCCAGTAATTTTAATATCGCTAAGTTCTCTGCTCCTACGACACTACTAAGTGTCACATGCCTTTCCAATAACTGCTAAGTTCCCGTAACATGCTTTTCTAATATTCGATAACCTAAATAACCCACGACACCCCGGTGTCACATGCAATTCTACAGTTAACTTTCCCTAGTCAGGGCCGAGATCCGGCTACTTTTCCCTACCTCGTATAAGTTCTCCGAAAGTGCCCAAATAAGCCCCAGCGTGATCGCAGTCACTCGCATAACTTTCCTTTGCCTCGGTCCGCAGCACGATCTAAAAGAACACAAATTTTAAACGTTTTTAAGCTTGCAGGCATAAACTGAATTTTAATAAACCTGACGCCAAAAAGTAACCCCGACAATGTCGATCACTCCCAAACTCCCCAATTACTCGACATTGTCAAAATGGGCCCGGAATGGCCCATTTCGCCCAGCTTGACGAATCTGCCCGGGATCGGGAAAAACGTCCATCGGGGCTCCGAAAATGTCCATTTTTGTTTCTACAATTCCTAATTATACTCACGTGTTCCAACGCCATTGGCGGAAACAATTTCCGAATTCTCACGAATTACAAACCCTAATTCCCTATTTCTCCATACAAGTCGGCAATCCACAAAAGATTAAACACCTACTCTTTTGTTACCGAAAAAAATACCTCAAAGAACACACTTATTATACTAGCTGCCGCAACATATCTTACTAATCACCACCATGTACAACCACATTCTACTCTTTCTTTGACAGTAGTTATTACTCAAACCACTTAAGATTAGGAGAAGTTAATGCATGTGCTTTATGAATCCAAAATCAATGGAATTAAGCATTAATATTCTATGAACCTTTGGCTTACCTTCAAGAAAGAGACACCCTTTTACTTCACACCACACACCTCCACCTTGTTAATTGTTTCTTTCTTGCAACACACCACGTGTAGGTATATATATAAAATGGTCCTTGAATTTTGGAGCAAAAACAGAAGAGAAGAAGAAGACCACACGTCTGGCTCACTTTTTCCCTCTTCAGATCAAGCCGTCTCCGCTTGTCTCTTTGATGGAGCTGCCGCCACTTTCACACCAGAACCAAGCCCTTGTTCCCTAGAATGTAGCCGCCACTCTCTATTTCCCTCTCTTCCCTTTTTCTATTTTTTTCTCTTTGAATAAGTTTTGGCCAAACCCCCTTAACACCTCACCTTTCATTTTCCCCCCAAAACCTAACACCACCACTTATTTGACAAGTGGCAAGGTGGGTCCCATACTTTTTTGGGAAAATATCTTCTAGATATTTTTCAATCAGATTCGCGAAAATCGGACGTTTCGGGCCCCGAACGGGCACTTTTTCCAAGAAATTACGAAACTTCACGGGCTACAAGGAAATGGCTCAACTAAGACCGCTGCGACGCCGGCTAAGCCTTTTGGATCCAAAACGGTCCTCGAATGGACCAAAACGTCGCTCGGTTGACTTTTCCAGCGAAAAGTCAACTTTTCCCAAATTGATCAGAAAGTTGCCCTGAGTCCCCCGGAACTCACTTTGGTCGATATCGGGGTCAACTTAAGTCCGGTATGACCCTCGGGGTCATATTTGGGTACACTTAAGTGTCTGCCTTAAATTTTTTAAATTTTCCTGTTTTTCGCAGGTTTGATTGGCGTTGACCGGGAGTGGTTATTACATATTTTCTTTTTGAAAAGTTAAGAAACACGTTTATGAATCGAATTCCAAGTTTGTTTCTTTCGGGAAAATGTTTAGGAATTAAAAATTCCAAGTTTACTTCCCTCGATCATGAATCCCGTATGAATTCAAACTCGTACAAGAATTATTTTAATTCCCGTTTGGAAAGAAAAAATTCTTGAAGCAACTTGATTTTCTATAAAAGAAAATTCATTTTTTTAATATCTGTCCAACCGGGTCGGATGACCCGTGACACGATCCGGACCCGCTCCAGCGCCCAGGGCCCATGCCAGCAACTGACCGACCCGGTCATCTTCTCACCCGCGCGACCCTGTTTCTGCTTCTGCGCTAAAATTAGAATTTTGTGCCCGTTTTTTTTTCTTTTGTCTTGGGCTTGTGCAGCAGCTGCGGCCCAAATGTAGAAGAAAAAATAACTAGGGTTATTTTTTCAGCTCACGCACCAACGCACAGTGCGCCTCCCTCTTTGTTTCAGTTTTTTTTTCTTTCTTTTTCGTTTCTTCAACCTCCAGCAGAGGTATTTTCGGATTCAACCTGTAACGTAAAACAACAGCAACGAGGAAAATTGAGTTCAACCTGTTGAAGATCAACAACAAAGAGAAAACACAATAGTGCTCCAAAATTGGTTTCGAGCCGAGTTAAGAAACCAAAACGCAGGTAAAACTCAAAACTCGATTCAAACTTTTGCTTTCAGATTTTTGATATATGGTTCGAAAAAAAATTGATCTGAAGTTCTTCAAAATCAGAATTGTTTTTTTTTTGTTTCTGGAAAACCAGATTCGAACGAACGTTTTTTTTTCTTTCGATTGTTCCTTCAGTTCAGGTACTTCAAAATCAGAAGCTGAAGAACAGTCAAACTAGGATATAGAATTTGTAATGGTAGAACCTGTTCATTGTTAATACATTTTGTATTCAAGTGTACCAATCGAATTGGTTATGAACCTGTTTATCATCGATATACTGATCAAGTGTTTTAAGATTGTAGTCAATATAGGTTAGTATATTGACGATAAACAAATTCAAATTAACAAATAATAAATAACCTTCACCGAATCAGCTAGCTTACTGATTACGGGTTAGGCAATTCGGGTTTAGTCGAGTCCAGGTACTCTTGTCTCCTTAAGACACTTGACTGCCCCGTATGGGCAGCGGTCTCCCAGGATACAACGACTAACGTCAGCGAACTCAACTCCGTGTAGAGAAATCACCAGGACTAAGGAAGAATGAAAAACGATTTGTGAAGTGTTATTTTGGTATTTGTGATGTGTTTGAAGTGCTTGTGATATGTGTAGAATATGATTTAGGATGTTGGTATTTATAGGCTCTCAAATAAGGATAGAAAGGTAATTTTATGGGGTAGCTAATCTCATAAAAGCCTTTCATTAAGAGGTCATGGCCAACCAACTAATGAATCACATTTAAAACCATAAAATCGATTTAATATCATAAATCACTTTTAAACCCATAAAATCACATTTTGACCACATTTTTCCAACAAGAAGGATGGATCTTGTATGAACTTGTTCAATTTCGATGTTATCAATTGATTTACAGGTGTTGATGCGTTTTTTTATGTTTGGTGTAAGCTTTTCAGCATATGTAATATGTATCGTCTGAGAATTGTATCATTGGGTGTGTTTGCTGTGTTTTGTTTAAGCTTCTCGGTGTTATCAAAGGGTTTTTAATTTGCAGATAAAAAAACAATGATAAACATCTTCACCCGTACCCCAATCCATTCCCTGTTTTATGTTTTGGACCAATTTGATCTCTACTAGTTAAGGTCCCCGAAAGACTAACATGGACAATATTCAACTTTCACTTATCCATTGAAGTCAAATTAAGACCATGGAGATAAAGAGGGGCAAATTAAGGCCATGAATATTATAATCAAATTCATATTCATGTGTTCTAATAAGAATTTTTAATGTCTTCTGTATGGATTTTTTGCAATGCCAGTTCACTGAGAATATGATCATGAGTTGTGTCTTTTGATGTTCACTGTTTTTAATAGGTCATGGTATGTGTATAAGAAGTGTTTAGCATAATTGATGATCTAGATGTCATTAAGCCGTTTCAAAGAATGTGTAATAGGAGAATGCAATTATCTTTCGTTTTATTATATAAAAGTCATACATTTTGAATCGTTGATTTTTCTTATATTAAGTGTTGATGGCTACCCCTAAAATAAATTCCTGGTTCCGCCCCTGTAGGCTGCGCTCCTTGTCCTAATCGTCGATTGCTCTATTTGGTTCTTAAAATTTATTTAGTTTTCGATTTTTTCCAGTAATATTTGGGAATTTCATTCCACTCTTCTGCAAGAATGTCGTCGCTGAGGAACTCTGTGTACAGACGGGCTCACAAGGAGCGAGCTCAGCCGTGAGTCATCGATTTCCCCCTTTGAAGTCATTTCATTATGATTTTCTCTGATGGATTTATGTTCGTTTTTTTTCCATTCTCAGACAAGAGAGGAAAAAATTCGGGCTGCTTGAGAAGCACTCAGATTATGTTGAACGTGCAAACGCGTATCATCAGAAGGAGCAGGCGTTAAAGGTATAGTCTAGATGCTGCAACATTTTGTTTCTGTTATTGATGCTGCAAAAAATACTTTTGTTGATGAATGTTGTTCCTTATGTGTTTTTGCAGATCCTCAAGGAGAAAGCTGCTTTTAGGAATCCTGATGAATTTAACTTGTAAAGTCCTGAAAATTTAATTATCTTTTTACGGGTTTTAATTGACGGGAAGCGGTTCAAAAAAAAAGGTATTGGGTCGGACCGGGTCGGACCGGACCCAACCAGCAACCCGGCCAGGCCAGACCCGGCCCGGGCAGGCTGCTCCAGCCTTACACGTCTGGGCCGTGCGGCCCATTATCAACGGCCTGCTAGCCAGGCCCGGTTCTGGAGGCCCAAGCCCACCTGGTGGCTTCGGTATAAAACCGAAGCAGAAGGGTTCTGAACCCTAATCCCCTCACCCACGGCGTCTCCCTCGCCTCTCCCTCTCTGTTCCCGACCCTCTCATCGGAGCCCCTCACCCACGCCGTCTCCGACCACCCTTCCCTCTCCGTCCAGCCACCAACAAGCCGCAGCCGACCCTCCCTCACTTCCCCTTCGTCTTCTTCGAAACCCCTCTCCGTCCAGCGACCACGCCGCCGTCCCGACCACGCTGCCGTCCCGACCTCGCCCTCAACCTCTCCCTCTCGCCGTTCCCTCTCTCCGCTCGAGCTCGCCGGTGCTCGTCCGGATCTGAGGAGAACCCTCAGCCACGCTCCGCCCTCGCCGTGCACGAGAAGGGCTCGCCGGCGCCGTCCCCGAGCTCCTCTCGCCTCCCTCGTCCCGAGCCTCCGTCACCGGTCATCTCTCCGGTCGAGCTCTCGTCGCGCCGTTCAGATCTAAGGCGGGGAAGAACCGTGCACCGCCGCCGTGCACCGCCGTGCACCTCCCAGCCGTCCTTCCGTCCACGTGAGGTTCGTGCCTGGGGGTTTAGTCGCCGGCGACGTATTCGCCGACGGCCGGTTCATTTTCCGTACCGTCATCCTTTTTTTGGTTTCTGCTGGTTCTGTGTTTTTGTTTTGAAACGACAAGTTGTATCGTAATTTCAGTGAAAGTAATAAAACGAGTTTTGAATTAAAATTTCGATGTTTGTATTTTAGACAAAAAATGGTTATCGATCTAGACTGATTTGAAACAGAAAACCTGTGGATCGGATTTTGGTTGGATCAAAATCAAGGGTTTTGAATTGAAAGGAAATTGGTTTAGAAGCAAACCGAAACGAAGGTTTAATCTACCAGTTCAAAGGAAAAGGGGTTTAAAAACGAGGATCAACTTTGGAAATAAAACGGTTTTAATCAAAAAGGAAAACGAAATCGGAGTCGAGCAAAAGGTTTTCTCATTAAGTTTATTAGATCGAAACTGGTTTGAGATTGGGAACCTGAACGTTTAAACTAGACGTTAAACGGATTTAAAACGGAATCTGAGCAGTTGAACGAATCTGGAACTCTAGTTAGAATGGACTGCTAATTGGGCTTAGAAAGGAACAAAAGCGGACCGCTGAATCGAACCTCGTGCATTGGGACCGTGCCTCGCATGCACCGGTTTCGGTGCTCGAGTACTCAAACCCGATTCGCCGTGACCCCTCTTTTATCCCGCTCGAGTTTAAAGGACAACTGTCGGTTTTAAATTGGTTTAATTGTGACCTTTAATTTAACCTGAGAACCGCCGCTAAGTATGACTTTCGTGTTATCTTTAGCGTCCGGATTCGATCGAGGTGAAGCCCGGAGGTAACGAGCCAGAACGTCAGCAGCTAGGAAACATAGCGGTTGCTCTTCGGTTGAGGTAGGGAAAAGTAGCCGGATCTCGGCCCTGACTAGGGAAAGTTAACAGTAGAATTGCATGTGACACCGGGGTGTCGTGGGTTGAATAGGTTTATTTAAATATTAGAAAAGCATGCTACGAGAACTTGGTAATTGTTAGAAAAGCATGATACGGGATTGTAGCGTTTATCAGAAAAACATGTTGCGGGAACTTAGTGATTATTGGAAAGGCATGTGACACTTAGTAGTGTCGTAGGAGTAGAGAACTTAGCGATAATTGTTTTACTGGAGGCATATGACCATGCCCGGAGGTTGATTGTGAACTATCGATATTAGGAGTACTGGAGGCATATGACCATGCCCGGAGGTTGATTGTGAAACTGTTGATATTAGGACTGTTGGAGGCTTGGGTTAAGCCGGAGGTTGATTGTTTATTTTGGCGTCTTGGGTGGCCTTGAGAGCCCGTGTATTATTATGGTTGAGTCTTGGGTGGCCTTGAGAGCCCGTGTTTTATTATTGTTGAGTCTTGAGTGGCCATGAGAGCCCGTGTTGTTAATCGTGTTTGGGTGGCTATGAGAGCCCGTACTTTACTGTTGGTGTTTTAGCTGGCTTACGAGTTAGAGTCTCGGTAAGTTGCAAGCGTGTTTTATTGTTGAGTTTTGGGTGGCCGTGAGTGCCCGTGGGGTTGTTGAAACCGTGTCTTTACCTTTGGTGTTTTGGGTGGCCTTGAGAGCCTGTGTACTAAGGTTGGTGTCTTTGGCTGGCCTGACCGAGTTAGAGTCTCGGGGGGTTGTAAGCTTTCTTTAGCTGGCTTACGAGTTAGAGTCTCGGTAAGTTGCAAGCGTGTTTTATGGTTGGTGTCTTGGGAGGCTGTGAGTGCCTGTGGGGCTGTTGAGTCCGTGTCTTACTGTCGGTGTGTCTTGGGAGGCCGTGAGTGCCTGTGGGGCTGTTGAGTCTGAGTTTTACTGTTGGTGTCTTGGTGGCCATGAGTGCCTATGAGTGTTGAACCTGTGTTGTTACTGGTTGTTGATTTTGCTTGTGATTGTGTTTGTGATTGTGATTGTGATTGTGGTTACCGGAGGTTGGGGGCCCGCTTCCTGAAACGGGGGTCCACGTACAAGAAAGCTGCATCAAATCATCACTTCCAAGGATCCGAGGTTGGAACTCGAGCTGAGCGTTCCGAAACCGTGACCGATAACCCTTCGTCGGCCAACACCAATCAAGGACCCAAAACGGAAGGGCTGTAATTATACCAAACACGAGCCAACTCGAACCTAGACATATCTGACACAAAATCCAATAAGCGCAACGCCACACAAAGAAACTTGCCACCGGAAGAACAATCGTAGATGTCCAAAGCCAAGTGGGTTCAAAACGACCAAAGACTCCACAAATCTGACCTCAAACTCCAAAACTTCACTTCAATATCACCAGTGACAACAACAACAAAGAACCAACTGTTGGGTCTCGAGGTAGGGTTGGAGATGAACCAACTCGCAGCGGAAAATCAATGAAAACCAAGAGACGATTAAAACCATGAAACAACTAACAAAGAATGGATTCACGAGAGAAAAATTCAGCACTAGTTCTTACCAAAACAAGAACACCGGGTAACAAATGATTGGCTTGAGTCTCCAAGACGCCTACGTATCCACATGGGAATCAAAGCCACGTAGTTCTTCTCTTTGAGGACTCAAGAACACAAAAATGGAGGTGGGAACTAGCCAAACCCGAAATTGCCATGGAGAGGAGGGAGAAGTTGTGTTTCATATTCTTGTCTTGTATTTGTTATGTTGAAAAAAGATGACTTAAACATAACGAAACCCATACTTGTCCAACTAAAGGCATGGGACAAGTATGGTGTCAAGTAAGGTGTAAATAGGACAAAGTATGGCAAGACAAGATGGGTTAGGTGGTGAATCACCAACACCTTAATCCTTGTCTTGCTTACTTAGTACTAATTAATCAAAACTTGATTAATTAGTTCCATGGGCCTTGGTTGCATGGGCCTTTCATGGGCCTCTTGGAACATGGCCCGTGGCCATTTCCAACGAGGTCCCGTGATTCGCTCATCGCCTCCAAGTCCGAGTTTTACTGTTGGTGTCTTGGTGGCCATGAGTGCCTATGAGTGTTGAACCTGTGTTGTTACTGGTTGTTGATTTTGCTTGTGATTGTGTTTGTGATTGTGATTGTGATTGTGGTTACCGGAGGTTGGGGGCCCGCTTCCTGAAACGGGGGTCCACGAGCACACGCGTCTACATGTTCAGACGGGGTAGGGGGCCCGCCCGCCAATAAAGGGGTCCTAGCCGCGCGTGTGTGGTTTGGGTTTGTGAGCATACCTTGGCTGGCTTATGGGTTAGAGTCCCAGTAAGTTGCAGCATTTTTCCGGCTGGCTTATGGGTTAGAGTCCCAGTAAGTTGCAGCATTTTCCGGTTGGCTTATGGGTTAGAGTCCCAGTAAGTTGCAGCATTTTCCGGCTGGCTTATGGGTTAGAGTCCCGGTAAGTTGCAGGATTCTTGGGTTGGCCTGATCGGGTTAGAGTCCCGGGAGGGCGTTCTTGGCAGCTGGTTTGCGATCCTTTGTGATCTTTTTTGGTGTGCGATCCTTCGTGATCTTGTTTGGGGTGATCCCTTGTGATGCTGTTTGGTGTTGCGTAACTTTCTTTTGAGTCCTTGGAAGAGGTCGTCAATGGTTGTGTCGGGTCTACTTTACGTGTCAGGGTGTCGAGTTGGTCAGGGAAGGCAACAGTGGGTGTATGTTCAGTTAGAGTACTTGAGTTGGGGATGGTGTTCTCCGGTGTTGAGTTGTTGGTGGTGTTATTTCCTTTGTCTGCTAATTATGCCGTAGTCAGCCTGTTATCCGTGGTGGTGAGCGAACGCTCACCCCTAGCTGCTTTTCCTACAGGTACTGTTCGTGGGACGGACTAGGTGAGCTCTCGAAGCTTGTGGAGCTAGGAACGGAGTCCGGGTTTTGTCTTTTGAGTCTAGTGACGGATACCGTGTACTTTTGTCCACTTGTTAGGACGTGTTTTAATCTGTATTTATTATTTTGTTGAACAAAGGGTACTTTTAAAGTGTTTAATGAAAACAGGTTTTCAAGTGTTTTTATGTTTTAAAATGTTCGCGTCCCTAGTTCGGTTTTACTGAAATTGGGGCGTGACATAACTTCAAGATGATCAATGCAAAGACTGTCGATGGGGTCCATAAGCTAGAGTAATTTGATTTCCTTCATTGTTATTTCCAGAGCAACAACACACTTAATATTAGTGCTGTAATCATATAACCCCATACGACACACAAAGCTTGCTTGCATAAATGAGTTGGGTTGTCACTCAATATAACACGTTTGAGAAAACACTATTTTGAAGTGACATTGTTCCAAATTGATAGGATATCAGTAAATATGTTTAGAACAACACTATTATCCAACACGAATGCATCGGTTTTAACAAAAATACACATTAGTTCCTTAATTCTGTCTACTAATACATTGGATACACACACATAACTACAGAAAAGAAACTTCCACGATTTCATTCTCATCATCAATATAAGAATAATGCATTGTGCATGACAGTTTAATTAAACATGTCAAGCAATACACACAACTAATTACTTAAATGTGTTGTGTTTACATTGCACTCTGTTCCCTCGTTGTGAACTATTTTTCCATCTTTTGTTCTTTCTGATTTTCTTTTGTTTTATATTGTTGTTTTATGTAATCTGACAACTTCTAATACTTTGGTTGACACAGGAGTGAGGCGAACAAATACACTCCAGAAGAACTCTTTTTGATGAAGACCCAGGATCTCGGATATCTTAATCAGAAAGTGCAAAGTGAAAAAAGGTAACTTCATTATGTTTTAGTTTGGTGAATTTCTCTGTATTGGTTATCACCTAACTATTGGAATTTCTATTATTTGCTGCAGAAAATTGAAAGGCTAACCGCCATGATGCATTCTCTTGATAATCAACCATCTACTAAACATGTTTATTATGCAGATGACAGGTTAGAACTATGCTGTCTTTGATTTTGAAAAATAATAATGTACTATGTTGATGCAACCAATGTAGAAAGTTGTGGATTTCTTTTTAACCAAGATTAGAAAAAAGTGAGTTTCTGGTAGTTCGTGACCTGTCTGCACTTGTAGTTTTTTCAAACTAAGGCGCATATTGTTGTTGTTTGTTTCCATCACCTTGAAAACCATCTGATTAATTTGAATCGATTTATTTTTTCTAGAGCTCTCCTCTTTTCGTATGAAGTCCTTTTTGGGTGTTGAACAAAAGAAAAAGGGATAATTGTCAAAACATGCACTTATGTTTCGTCCACAAACGAAATAGTGCATAATGTTTTGTCCACGTCGTCTGGCTACCCTTATGAATCGTCCACGCACTTCTGTTAGAAAAGTGTAACAGCAGACCCTGAATTGACAATTTTGCCCTTTTGGTTTGAAATTCAAAAATAAGAATTTCGTCCAAAAAAATGAGTGGCTGAGGATTGTTAGGGCAATTTCGTCCAAAAAAAATTTCATACACAAGCACATGATAGCACGTGAGGCTACAGATTCAAATATTTTGTTAATTTTACTAACAGAAGTGCGTGGACGATTCATACGGGTAGCTAGACGGCGTGGACGAAACATTGTGCACTATTTCGTTTGTGGACGAAACATAAGTGCATGTTTTGACAATTATCCCAAAGAAAAATATACATTCCGGCTGTCGTCAGGTTTTAAGACATCATCTGTATATGGCTTCGTATCTTGCTTAATTTTGGTTTTTACCTGTGGTAGGTGTGAGTGATTGTGATAGGGTTGTCTGGACACCTATATTTAGTCGGTAAATGAGGGGTTGATATGGTACATTAGTAGATTTAGTGTCACTCCTGATTTATAAGGAAAAGGAGAAAGGTCATTGTCCATTGAGATGTATTTTTGATGGAACTTGAGATAAACCTTAATTGCCCAGAAGCTCCAACTTTCTTTTTACTAATTTTGCATCTACAACTGAACTGTCCCTTGCTGTATGTTTTTGTTGATCTCTTGAGTTGCAATGTGTTATAATTTACAATTTCATTTGTTTAAAGTTTAAACTTTATTTGAAGGGATACTTTTTTTATAGGCAAAGTGAGACTAATATTGGAATTGTGCAATGAAAAAGAATGTAGAAAATAGCAAAACAAATCTCCTTTTTCTAGAATCAAATGATGGTGAAAACCTCTTTGACTCGCAAGCCAAAGTTGCAGTGATTGCAGTAGACTTACTCTTCCCGAACTTTCTTGGTAATGGTCTTTTTTTCTTCTCAGTAAGGGTCTTACATGACCCACTGAAAAGATGTGTCGGTGACTTTGGAAGGATCAAAGTGTCACTGATCAAATATCCATTCAGAAATCACTGTCACAGTCTTCCACTTAGGGACAGTGTAGGTCTCTGTGTACACTGTAAGGTAAGTTAATAGAGAATATCATCCACTTTTAAGGCAACTTTTGCTTTCTTAGGAAAGAAAAAACTGAGGCTTTTGCAGCCATTTTTGCTGGAAGTAGAGACAAAAGACAATTGCCATTTTATCCTTTTCCAATATGTATTTATATATAATGTTGTACTCTTAATTAATTTCCAAAAAAATCTTCATCACATGAAGCTTTGCAAAAAATTAATTTAAAAATTTGTTTTGAAATTTCTTACCAACAAAGTGACTCCCATGAGTTTTGCAAGAAAAGAAGAGTGGAAGTTTGTTTTTGCGTGTCAGGAAATATTTTCTTGTCAACGATGCACAACTTTGCACTGCCTTTGAGCTCATCTGTAGTACTAGTATTATTTAAAAAGGGTCTCTTAGTTTCAAGTATCTTGAATTGGCAATTTTGTACATGATTATAACTGTCAATGCCATCATTGTAGTTTTGCATACAGTTGTGAAAAGATATATAAAATAGACTAAATAGTATTGTGTGCATTTCTTTTTATTTCGAACATTAAATGTATGTTGATTTATTTCTAAACTAGTGGACTTATAGTTCCTGTTATTAGGTAGGCAAATATGTCAAAAGATATTGCCCAACTGCTTATGGACATAACTTCGGGTGCTTTTTTTTCACTGTATATAGTTTCCGTTTCTGTTCTTGGCATTTGATCACGTGATATGAAATGCATTCTTCTCATTCATTATGCAATAACTGTCAAATTCATTTCACCCTTTCGTGCAGAGAGGAGGCTAAAGAGATACAGTCACAAGTTTCACAAAGCAGACGGGTCCATGGGTCTGAGGAACTTCCTACTAATATTAAAAGGTGAATCTAAAAAGAAAACTGTTATACATCTGTTTTGTTTTGAGAAACAAAATTGTTGTAAATTTGATCATTAGAAGTTGAAACTGTCTCCTTATGTTTTTCCTCGCCATCATATCCCATCCATTAACTGCAATGCATTAGTCATTAATGAACTTGATATTTACTATTAGTCTTATTAAACAAATTAATATGCAATTTGAAGAAAGAAATACTTGGATTGGCCTTGTGCTCTAGTGAGCACTCACTGCCTAAGAGTCCCGTGTTCAAAACGTGGCAGGTCACCTACTTTAGGGTAGGTGTAGGGAAGAAAAGGAGAAATTATTGCAATGTAAATTCTTAACCTAATCATCTCGAAGCGTTGTGAATTGTAGGAGTAAGTCAACTTATTTAAACTGAAGTTTCTAGAAGTAGATTTATTATGTGTGCTTCTCAACAACCCAGAAGTTTTCCAATTTGTTTATCAAATCATTTGCTTGCCAATCTTTGTTCCTGGTATACGGTATTTTTTAGCCTGTATTTAAATTGGTTGGGATGTGTAGGAAAACAGCTGCATCATACAGGGAGCTAGAAGCTCGAAAGAAGAGGGTGAACGAATTGGAGAAACTATATATGGATATGGCCATGAAAAAGGAATTACAGGTATGTCTAACTCAGCTCTCGCTTCTCTTCTTACCTGTTGTTACTGTCAGGGTATGTTGGTCAAGTTTAGAATTGTTGTGACAGAAAAAAGGCAGGAAGCGCAAACTTCGTGAAGATGAGATTGTCTGCCCAACCTCCAAACCAGTATACAAGTGGCGCTCTGAACGCAAGCGGTGAATAAGTATGGATGCCCTTTTGCATGAAATGATAATCATGTCTCCTAGGAGCATGTCACCTACAGGTTGGAGCATATTGTTCTATAGCTAGTGATAGTATCCTGAGAAAGCTGAAAATTTGAGACTTTGTACTGAGAAGTAGCCTTGTATTGAGCATGATGTTATTGGAACTCGATGTTATTATGTAATTTTGCGGGATTATATTTATGCAAATTTCAAATCTTTGGAAAGAAAATATAATTTCTAGTTATAGTGATGCCAATCCAGTTCAGTACTACACAATAATATTCCATTCCGAATTGCTTACCATGCCCCACTAAATTGTCTACTCAAATGGGTTGGTCCCCAGTTCTATACATCATCAATCTTTTTATGGATTATACTCGAAATTTGACCGAGGGATAAATTAACCCATATAACCACAGTTCGCATGTATTAACAAGTTTAATTTGATATTTAAACATGTTAGCAACTTGTGAGGACTAAATATTTGTAACTTTTTTTATCGGTAAAACATATTTAAATTAAACCTCTTTCAAAATGGAAGAGGAGTACAATCAAGAGTCTAGCTATAGACTCCCAACAAAAACTGACAACAACAAAAAGAATATAACACCAGAAGAACCAACAGGAACAATGAAAGACAACCAAAGAGAAAAACGTTAATTGATAAAAAAAGATCTACAAACATCAAGATTTAACCAACTTGAAGCACAGAGAGAATATACTTCCAACTGACGTTGGAGCTCAAACTCAGTCCCCCGAAACCCAATCCTGACCAACACCAAGAAAAGCCCCAAAGGGGGAGGACCGATATTTCTTATCGAGAACAAACTTAGACCTCCAAGCAAGCAGCAACAAGTCATCACTTATGGGAATCCGAGGTTGGAAGTCGAGCTGAGTGTTCCGAAATTGTGACCGGTAACCCCTCGCCGACCAACACCAAGCGAAGACCCATGGGGGGAGGCCTATAATTATACTGAGCACAAACCAACTCGAATCCGAAAATATTTGACACCAAAGCCAACAGAGAAACGCAACGCCACATCGAAAGCCAAAACAACAACCCATCAAAAACTTCGACACAGCTGCCAGACGTTGAAGCTCACACTTAGTCCTCCAAGACCAATTTCGGTCAATACTGAGAAAAGCCCCAAAGAGGGAGGACCGATCATTCTACCAAGAGTGAGCTCATCGTACAAGAAAGCTGCATCAAATCATCACTTCCAAGGATCCGAGGTTGGAACTCGAGCTGAGCGTTCCGAAACCGTGACCGATAACCCTTCGTCGGCCAACACCAATCAAGGACCCAAAACGGAAGGGCTGTAATTATACCAAACACGAGCCAACTCGAACCTAGACATATCTGACACAAAATCCAATAAGCGCAACGCCACACAAAGAAACTTGCCACCGGAAGAACAATCGTAGATGTCCAAAGCCAAGTGGGTTCAAAACGACCAAAGACTCCACAAATCTGACCTCAAACTCCAAAAATTCACTTCAATATCACCGGTGACAACAACAACCAAGAACCAACTGTTGGGTCTCGAGGTAGGGTTGGAGATGAACCAACTCGCAGCGGAAAATCAATGAAAACCAAGAGACGATTAAAACCATGAAACAACTAACAAAGAATGGATTCACGAGAGAAAAATTCAGCACTAGTTCTTACCAAAACAAGAACACCGGGTAACAAATGATTGGCTTGAGTCTCCAAGACGCCTACGTATCCACATGGGAATCAAAGCCACGTAGTTCTTCTCTTTGAGGACTCAAGGACACAAAAATGGAGGTGGGAACTAGCCAAACCCGAAATTGCCATGGAGAGGAGGGAGAAGTTGTGTTTCATATTCTTGTCTTGTATTTGTTATGTTGAAAAAAGATGACTTAAACATAACGAAACCCATACTTGTCCAACTAAAGGCATGGGACAAGTATGGTGTCAAGTAAGGTGTAAATAGGACAAAGTATGGCAAGACAAGATGGGTTAGGTGATGAATCACCAACACCTTAATCCTTGTCTTGCTTACTTAATACTAATTAATCAAAACTTGATTAATTAGTTCCATGTGCCTTGGTTGCATGGGCCTTTCATGGGCCTCTTGGAACATGGCCCGTGGCCATTTCCAACGAGGTCCCGTGATTCGCTCATCGCCTCCAAGCCTTCCATACCGGAAATGTCCAACATTATCCAACGCGATCAATCCCAAGACTCCAAGCCTTGTCTCGATCCGTGAAGTCCTATTCACTTACGGGCACATGACCCAAAACCTAGTTTTGGTCATGTCCCGAGACAACTCCCTTTTGACCATTCTCCATAACTGTGTCAATGAGTTTCACCCTCCGGTGTAACCATTAGGTTTATGCATGTCAATAGATCAACGTAAAATCCCATTTTACTTGATCCTATTTAAGTGGCAACTAACGAGACTTTAGTATTGCCTGACACTGCATAACGAATCGACCTTGTCGATTCTAACCTTTCCGTCGTCCTTGTCATTATCCTTTTATCTCCGATATCCTGATTGAGATAAGGCATAGAGCCGTCATCCTTATTATTCTCAATCACTGTTCCTTGGTATGTGAGATGATTGAATATATGATACCCAGTATCATGTGCATGGCCATGCTATTCATTCAGCCACTCTCGATCAAGCGGCCGAGAACCGATATCTTTCCCATACCGTAGTATGAGGGATAAATCCCTTAGCCGTCTTTCGTGTCACTCATGCAGTCCGTCCCCAAGCCAATCCTGGCCGTTATGGAAGCCCTGTTACGGACTACGTTAGGCTCAGGTCAAACTCAGTTGTTTACTGCATAGCGATCACAAAGACTCCTTGGTCTAAGGATACATGACAAGCTACGACAATGAATATGTTCATGACTTGATCTATGGCACATATTCATGTCGGGTCGTCCAATATCATGTCCCACATGATATCTATGATCAGACTCCGGAATCCCATTCCAATGACTAACAAAACGTAAGCCATAAAGAGTCATCTTTCATACTAGTCGCTTCTAGTGAAGCTTTGTTGACTAGGGACCCATCGAGTGTGATCTATCTCGATCTATGGTTTTATTCGCATTGTGGGCATAAATCAGAGCACACATCGATATATTTCTTCAACACATAAGTACTATAAAGCCGCTTTAATTTTATTGCTAACGATGATATATACATTTGGACATCTAGGATTGAACTACGGGCACTAAGACTAAGACTAACACCAACAACAACCAAGAACCACCACCGATGGGACACAACCACCAACAACCAAACTCCACAACAAGATGTAAAAAGGGGTTAACAACCAGATTGAGGATCAGACCTCACAGACTGCCTGCAAGCGACGCTGGCACGACCTTCACTCGTCTGGAATCGGAAACACCACTCTCTAGGACCCTAAGTTGAACGTCGATGAAAGTTCCAACGAGCCAAAGGACAAGACCGAGAAAATCTGACATGTACCACCGAGTCCACAAGATTCGAGTTGATATCATCTTTAGAAAGAAGGCTAGATGGAACCAGATCTAAAAAGGAATCTGTCCCTAGCTTGAGTCTGAGAGGGTCACGGAAAACAACTCCAACGAGAACCAAGCTCCCAGCGAGGACGAGCACCCAACAAGTTACCAAACTCCAACAAAGAAGCCGAGCTTCAAGACCTCCACCTCAACAGATCTGGTTCTCCCAAAAACACCGACAAGGAAGGCATCCCGAGCTCCGACAAGGCAGATCGAGCTCCCGATGAAGAGCAACTAGTCTTACTAGAGTAGAGAACCAGCACCAAATCTCACTGGACCTCCACAACAACCATGCCAATGTTGGAAAGCAGACGGACCACCACACACTTATTGGCCGTCGAGCTCAGGAGCAGCAAGGACAACTCTGGAACGATAAGGAAGTTCAGAATTGATTTGCAATGAATAGAGAAGGGGAGCTAGAGGAGGGAGAATGAAGGAAGAAAGAGGAGGGGAAAAGAGATGGGAGAAGCCTCCGCTGGCAAAAACCATGGCCGGAGGCGGCGGGGGTAAGGGGAGGCGGCGGTAAAGGGCTAGGGTTTCAGAATTTTTCTAGAGAGATTTTTTTACTCCCTGATAAATTAAATATTTGTAACGTTAGTATTGAACTTGGGCTAGGCAGTAGACGGGGCATGTGTTGAAGGGGCAGGTTGTACGACTGCCTAGTTTATTTGGACAAGTGGAGCAGGAGAAGGAGAAAATTAGATTGGGTTCTCGATTGAGCACGAACGTGTATGTTGTAGGGCAGTTGAACACCTCAAACAAATGTTTATTTTTAGGGTCAATTACCTTTAGTATCTCTTTTTGGAGTTGAACACCTCTTTTAGTACTCTGATGTATTTAGCAGGCTTAAACACGAGTCTTGGTTCACAAGCAATATGAGTGCAAGGAAGATCCAGATCGATCCCAGGGAACATGGTACTTGGTTTACTAGTGAAGCAGTCAACACCGTCAGTTGTCACAATGTGACGGTACAATAGCGAGAGTCGAACTTGTTGTGGGCCTTTTGTTTAAGCTGAGTATGTTTGAATATACGAAGTGTAAAGGGCTAAGTATAATTGATGATCATTTGTATTCAGTTGATCGAAGGCGGTCATGAACATCTCATGAGCTATCCGATGATCGGTTACATACACAATTACACATAGTATAAACCTTCTAATAAAACTTGCATATGGAAAAGAGTGTTAATTTCGATCAACATCTTGGAAATGTCAAACTTTAAATCTTTCTTCTTTTACATGGGATTTGATAGATGTCAATATTTAATGTCAAGTGCTCAACATAGTCCAACTATAGGATTTTCTCTCCCCCTCTTGTTGAAACCCTATTTAAGGCCGGCGGTGGTTAATCGGGTCTTTTTGGTCGTTAGGGAAGTTGTCGGAGGTCTCTCATTCTTCCCTATTTCTTATGATTTTACTCAGATCTTGTTTGTCCTACCTCTCCCTATTCCTTCCTCTCCCCCTTTGTGGTCCTGGAATCGTCCCTCTCCGTTCTCCCTCATTTGAAGTGGTTAACTCGCGTTTTTTCTCTGATTTATTTTCTTTTTTTTTGTCGGTGGAGGATTCAAGGGGTTCGTGGAAAACTCTCTGTGAAGGATCGTCGTGGGTGTTGGCTCTGGTGGGCTACTTTGTAGTAGTTGAGTAGTGCGCAGAGGTTCTATCCTTTGGATATGATTGTTCAGGATAAGGGCTTGAGGGCTAGGTTTGGTTTTAGTTGGGCCTGGTTCCAAGCCCAACACTTCTTTTTGAGGCTTCATGGTTTAGAAGTTAAGGTTCTAGGCCTCTTTTATTTCTCTTGTTTAAGATTTTCGATTGGAGATTTAAGTTCAAGACCTTTGTTTCTTTTCTTGTTTGCCTCATTGTTGGGGTTTATTCTTGGTTCACAATTGTAATATCTAGGTATTAGACTTTTTAGACCTATCGTTGGGTTCTTAATAAATTGGATTGTACAGTTCTCTTGAGGGGATTTTATCCTCTTTTCCTTGTGCTTACTTCAAAGTCAGGGATTTATAGATCACATTTGATCATTAAAAAAACTCATCATCTTCAATACCACTTATCATACTTACAAGACTACATGTTGTTTTGAGTGGATAACAAATTTATATCTAGATGCAATAATCTGGGTCACATAAAAACTGACATATGTGGAATTGCCAACAATTAGTAAAACCTGTACGATTTAATTCATATGCACGTGAACTTAGAATATGATATATGGGTAATTTAGGTTCGCAAGAGCCTAGAAAAGAAAAATATATTTCAAGTCACGGTTAAGAAAACGAAATAGCACCATAACTACATTTAGCTTTTGACTCCAAATAAATGGTAGGAAGGGATACATGATCCCATCATTATGCTAGTTGATCCCAATTTCCTTGTTTTTCTCTCCTTTTGTGTCAAAATATTTGGTCTTACGTTGATGTATGGATGGGGTCATTACTTAGCCATCATCACCTTCACGAACTCCTCGTAGTTTATTTGCCCATCACCATCAACATCAGCCTCCCGAATCATCTCATCAACTTCCTCATCCGTGAGCTTCTCCCCTAAGTTTGTCATCACATGGCGCAACTCAGCAGCGGAGATGAACCCATTCTGATCCTTGTCAAAAACACGGAATGCCTCCTTTAGTTCCTCCTCGGAGTCCGTGTCCTTCATCTTCTTGGCCATGAGGTTTAGAAACTCTGGAAAGTCAATGGTACCATTTCCATCTGCATCAACTTCATTGATCATGTCCTGGAGCTCTGCCTCAGTAGGGTTTTGTCCCAATGACCTCATCACAGTCCCAAGCTCTTTGGTGGTGATACAACCTGAATAAAGAGCAACATTAATTTAATCAGCAAGATATGAAGTCACATGTCTGAAATGTACTGCTGGGGCCACAACACCCTTCAACAATCAGCAAAACATAGTCTAATTATGTATGCAATACATAACAACAAACAATGATATATTGTATCGAAGTTCCATAGTTACTAAATTTAGGCTGTATCGCGAACTATTTTATCTCTACATTTGGGATGTTGACATTCAATGCATTTAGGATGTGTTTTTAGACGAGCATGGAAATAGGAATTGAAACCACCTAAATCAGTGTGTAATTTCTCATCTTGATTCCCATTCCCATTGCCAAACCATTTCATAGACAAAGGTAGTTTCGAATTTTGAAATGAGAGTGAAATTAAGGTGATGTGAGGGAATGAAAATGGACCTAATGATTACAAAAAATTCACATCTCCTTCAGTTATGCACACACAATGGATGAGTCTCATTCCTTTACCAAAAATACCCAAACGCCGCCTTAAGCTCTCATGTATTCACATGGGAGCGCTTCAAAATTTGTAAAAATCATGAATCAAGTCAGGGAGATACAATCATTCAACCATTTCATGTGCTTGTGCGCGAATTCACAATTTTTTTTTGATACTCATGCATGTGGTAATTCTATTTGATTACAAAAATTGTTACTTGAAACCAACTATCCAAACAACGACATACTCAATCATCATAAATTGCATTTCAGATAGGATAAGAATTTAATCAAATCTTACTCGAAATTGATCAAGTAAAAAATAAAGACTACTGCCTGAGATGAAAAGGATGATTGCTATATCTGAGAAACACTTAAGTTATTTATAATAACACAACTTCAATACCACAAGGATTTATCGTTACACGCATCTAAGTGTGTGGCAGTCCTACTTGAAAATGGAACCCCTAAAGAAAAATGGTTGTCATTGATGAGATGCACAGCAAGCAAATTATATTAGAAGTCCTCTTCTACATTTTGATTGATCATTATTACCAAGAGTAGATTGAAGTCATTACACACCACAATAAGGCAATCTAAAATCCCCTCAATGAACACTAGAAAAAATAATCCATCAAATCATAATATCCTAATTCTTAGACATGAGTCACATAAAAGAGAGGGGCTCAAAAAAGATAAATCGAATGGATAAAAAAGGATAAGTCTTTCTAGATTTTATCTCTCCAAAAGAAAGAACGTAAATTTTTTCCTTTCTCAAAGAACAAAAGAATACAAGTACAATAACCTTGGAGACAAGGAAAAAACATCATAGGTAATCATGCTATGAGATAACAATGGAACAAATAATACAAATTTAGAAAATAAATAAAATAGAAGTATACTGAGCAATTATGGTATGAAAGCTCTTCATCCATTAAAATAATTTTATATAAATTTTAAAAATATAGGCATGAGCACACTTTTCTACTAGAAAATCTTCTAAAATAATTTCAATCATATTATTACAAATTTGCCACATAAAAATATTTTATGGAAAACATGTTTACCATTTCTAAAGTAAATTTTCCTTCAAACCAAAAAACAAAATCAAAAGCAAACAAAACAAATACTGCAACTAATAAGAAATTCTTGGGTTCCTTTAAAATTCTTCTAGAACACACGTATCAGTCACAATATAACCAACTAGAAACCATACACCCACACAAAATTTTAAAACGAACAAATAAACATTCTTTTTTGTTGTAAAAATGACGACGAACAAAATAGATGCTACAATCATTTAGCTTCAAAAATTCTCCTAGATCGAAATTAAACACAAAACAAGTCAATCACCAGGCCATCTGAGACAATTCAATTCAACATACCTTACGATTCAAAGACACAGATATAATAACATACACCAGAAAGTTACACACGGAAAATAAATCACCATGTTTTCTTCTGTTCCTTTTGAAAAAATATATACAAATCAATCATCAGAAACAAGAAAACCACTATGAATCCTTGGGAGAAAACAACAAAATAACGAGCGTAATATATACAATAGATCAGGAAAAAACAAGTTACAAGCTCAAATACAAGAAACGTAGAGGAAGGATGTAAAGGAGAGGATCAAACCATCGCCATCCTTGTCGAATAAGCTAAAAGCTTCTTTGAACTCGGAGATTTGGTCGTCTGTGAGCTGATCGGACATTTTGTTTTTGCGAATCGGCTGTGCTCTTCTCTCTTCTTCTTCTTCTTTTCTTTTTCTGGAGAAAACAAAACAAAAAATCACTTGATTGAAAGGGCTAATATGTGTGTTATGTTTTGTGGACAAAACTGTTTTTATATGATCCTCCCGTCAATGTCTCTCCTCCACGTCTCATTTTAGCTTTCAATTTATCATTGGTACTTTTTACCACCTTGCCATTTCTAATTTTTTCTTTTCTATTTATCAACATTTTTAAACTACATAATTCTTTAAATTTAATGAAACCCCATCGGAATCATATGCCAATAAGACAATGGCGCTATTATTGAAGATGGAAATGGCACGATACAAGATATATGAGATCCGACGGTTATTGAAGCTTTTGCGATGCCTATGACATTAGCTGTAACTCGAGAGAGACAATTGTCCAAAAGCATAATCTGCACAAACGCTCTTAGTGTTGTGACTCTTACAAGGCTACAACGAACTCCTCTTTCCCTAATTGGGAACATTACTCAGGATATTAAATTATTCCTACCTCTAATCAAGGACTCAAAACATGAATTTGTGAAAAGATCAGCGAATAAAGCCGCCTACTAGTTAGCCAGGGAGACATGTTCTACGTTTGTTCTTTCCCATTTAAGGGATCTCATCCCAACTGACCCTATTTGTATCCTTAGTTTGGATCATTAATAAAGTCTCTTTTTGGTCAAAAAAAATATAAATCAAACCCCACCTGAATACTCTCTCTAAATGGAGAGAGCACCACAAGTCTTAGCCATCGTCATTTTTGGCGATGATTCTTCGCCTCTGATCCCCTACTACCTTTTTTTTTATAAGCGATGTGAAATTTCATTATACTGTAAGAGGGAAGTACAATGAAAGGCAGGAAAAACGAACGAAGTGATCGTTCCTGCAAGTACCAAAACAGTAAAAACCAAAAACACTAAATTGCCTATTAACAACTAGGCAGAGAAAAAACACTAGGCAAAAAAAAACGGAGCCTGCAAAATCATATAAAGCAGTCGAAAGGATATCTCTGCCAAGCAACAAAAGATGAAAACGGTCTTAACAAACCACCCGCCCGAAACAGAGAAAAGCTCAGGGTCTGCAACTTCTCCGACCCCGCTGCCACAAACCAGTCCATCCCAGAAACATAGCAAATAAATGACGATCATGGATACAAAATACCCCCCACCAACAAGAAACATAAGTCTACAAGCTCCAGGCAAATGGACAATGCAAGAAAAGATGGTATGCATCCTCAAAAGCCAACTTACATGACTTTCATAACATACCGGTGAGAGATATTCGGCATCCTCCTAGTTTCTTGAAGAAAGAAGAAGCCGGGATGAGCTCTTCTTAAGGTGCAACTTAAACTCCGCCTCTTCTGCACGGAGTTAGTTCCTCTCACATTCCATGAGAGGAACTTCATGCTACTAATTTTGGAGAAGGGAAGAAGGAATAAACTCCAAAGAATCTATATCCTCATCCTCACAAACGTCCTCATAATCATCATCTTCGTCACCCTCAAGGTCTAGATCTAGATGCTCCGACACCTCCAGATCAAAATTGTCAAACTGATCAATGGAGAATTCATTTGATTTCAGAGCTTTGACTCCTACCTTCTTCACATAATCCCAAGTTCCTTGTCTAGCTTCCAGGGAACTACGAGCAGGGCTCTTGTGAACAAAAACAGGAGTAGAATACACAACTGGAACTTTCGAAGATAGGCGGCTCTGTCTCAAATTTTTTGAGCCTTGTGATCCACGCAACTGAGGACGCGATACCTTCTCTGTGCCTAGAATCCTACCGGTATCCAACTTCTGTGATAAAGCCGAATCCTTAACATTATCCTCAACAATATATGGATTAGGAGTCATAAAAGCATTTGAATTTTCAAACTTTGAGGAAGAGATATTCACTGCCTTGTCCGCGTGATCTCCACTATTCTGATCAGAAGAGGACTCCGGGACACTGAAAATCGGATGGCATATCTCCGGGACGTCCGAGATTGGCACCCCAGTAACAAGCACAGGAAAGCTCGATTCTTTCAACAGAAAGTTCAGTTCCATAGTTGAAACTTTGGTATTTCTATGTACCAACAGAAAAATGGAATCGAACATAGCTGAGTCTGGACTAGTATCACATACATAATGCAATAACGTGCCCAAAGCGCTCCCAATTGCCTTTGCCGAATCAGCCGTTCTTCCTTGAAACGGTAAACCTTCCACCTTGACCCACTGAAAAAATCCTCCAACAGTGCCCAGGACACCCGAATTGCTTAATAAATCAAACCAAGGCTTCAAACGACTCCAATTCTCCAACTCAAGAGAGTCCCTAACAACAGGGTTTAAGACTGTCAATAGAAAAATCCGGTTACCAAATGAGCGAAGAACGATGTCCTCCAAGCCTTGTGAACGCAAGACATCAGTATAACGAGAGACAGTCCAATTGGCATGAGCCAAAACGAGAACACCAGAAAGGGCCATTTCGCGAGACCCGTCCATTGCAGTACCAAACACAGATAAGATTGGAGTTACAATCGGTGTGGATGATTCTGTCTGAGTCTTCCTTGGAGATCGAGGAGGTTTAGGCCTGGCATTAGGAGGTTTGGCAAAGTCAACCAACAATTTGTACACGTCCTGTACTGTTCCATGATAGGCCTCTATAACACCCAATGCCAAACCTGGTTTCAGTTTGACGAAACCGAAGAATTTCCCATTCCGATTGGATCTTTTGCAGACAAAGCAGTGATCTACTCCCCCCGAACACAACAAATTCTTCAACCAATTATCGTCTTTACCCGAAGGGATATTGCACACAAATAATTTCCTCCCTCCATTGACAGAAGAAACAAGTGGAGTCTTAGAAGAACTAGTCTCCTTACCAATCGCAGGAGCAGAGGAATCGCTAGGTTCCTTTCCTGTCGCAGGAGCAACCGAAGCCTCCAACTATTGCACTATTGTCGATACCCTACCCTCCCAAGGCCGACGATCCGAACCTATAAACCGATCACCAGGTTGAGAAGAGGAGCTACCAACATGAGCAACTACCACCGATTTAAGACGACTATAACTGCCAGTCCCCTTCATTGAAGCCTTCTCCACCAATGGAGCCTTCCCTTTTTGTTTATCTCTTTTCATTCTATTCTTTTGGGCAGACCTTGGAATCCAAAGGAGAGTGTCTTTCAACAACATCGAACACCAAAGGGACGAAGGAGAAAGGGAATCTAGAAAAGAGAAGCACACAGGAGACGACGTCGGCGTCAAACAAGGCAGAATCGATGACCAAAACTCACGAGGTACAACCAAAAACTTCTCCACACAGGTGGCGGCGTTACGAAATTGTCGAACCAGTAACACACCGGCGAACCAGTAACACACCGGCAAACTAAAAACTCACAGGTACAACCAACCAGAAGCAGGAATAGATTTGCAGGAGACAAAATTGTCGAACAAGTAACACACCGGCGAGGATTGATGGCGGGCATACGGAAACCACCACCTCTGTACCACGGCCTGCTTCGACGGCGAGGATTGACGGCGGGCAGACGGAAACAACACCCCCACCTCTGTACCACGGCCTGCTTCAATGGCGACGAGCCGATCACAACTCCGACCAGCGACGAGACGACAAAACGACACCGACCGGTGACACAAGTTCCTACGATCGGCGCCCAAGCCCTGCCCTACGCTGGAGCAACACCGGAGAAGAGACGTTACCCCGGAGAAGAGACAGCAGCGGCGGCGCACGAACGAGATGCGCAGAGGAACCCTTTCTCGCGCGCGTGGGGCGCGTTATCTTGATAAATATATTATCCTACTTACCTATTGTTAATTTCTCTCATGATAGTGTTATCGTTATCCCATTTGGGGTTTCTCGGGCATCTCCCAATTTAAGATCGACATGCTTAATTTTTTTTTTTGCAAGGTCTTCTCATTCTTTCCCCAACCATCTCCTTCGTCATCCGAAGTAATCCCCTCATCCTCCCATAGGTCCTTACCAAGAAAAATAGTGAAACTCAGGAAATTAGGATAGCTAAAGTCGAGATGGAAAAAACAATCTATGCGCCTCCTCACGAGAATAGGTTCAAGTCCCCTAAGTATACAACTGGATTAACCATAGTTAGTATGCTATTTTTATGTTTCACTGAATCTCTCATTTGCGAAGCGATGCAACCATTGTTACTACAATCGCAAGTGTTGGTACACTCGTTTGTGGGGGTCCGAGACTATGATCTGGATCTTAAGATATCCCCCAAACTATGCATTCGGCACTCCATATATTTTATTATTAAATAAAATTGATGTTGATTCTCAAAAGAAACATATCTGTGTTGTTAAACATTCACATAATCTAGAAACAAAATTAATTGAAATTAAAATATTTGACCGATATAATCATGTGCAAGAATTTTGCAATATTAACAATTAGACATTACTTTTCTCTCCAGCGCTATAGTATCACTACTGTAGAATCTTCGTCAACACTCATCCATCTTCAACGAAGGGTTCAATAAAGTTAAGCTACACTGAAAAAACTCATGGTAAGCCAAAATGTTCTCGTCGCTCCGGCGACCTTCTCACAAAAAAAATGCAGCAAATAAGGAAGGTAGAGGTTTGGGATCAAGATTGACTGTACAAGAACTCAGTGGAGGAGGTTCTGAGTTTAGTTTGGGTGGTAGGATAGATATTAAATCGATCATCATTCCGGTGAGAAAGAACAACCAAGATACGTCTTCCTCAATTGATCCTCCACTAAGTTTTGAATTTGATGCAAAGAAAGAATTCAAGAAAAGAGGGAGAAGAAATAGGCCCTAGTCATCATCCTCGTTTGATAGTGTAAAAAACTAGGATATTGTATCCCGTCTTATTTTTCATTGATCAAGCATTACAAGTTTATACAAGGTTCATAAACCCAAAAAGGAAATGCGAGATTTGTGTAGTAATTATTATGTCTACAAATAAGGAAGTGAATCAATTATGGAACCGAAATCGTGTGATTAATCATTTTTAATCGCATCACATAATCATCGTCAATACTCCCACTCAAGTTGGAGCATGGAGGTTAATAATGCCCAACTTGCAAATAAGCTCATGGAAGCGGTCACGTCCCAAACCTTTGGTGAAGATGTCTGCAAGCTGCTGGCGACTGGGGATGGGCTGAGGTCGAAGCACTCCAGCTTGGAGTTGTTGACGAACAAAGTGACAATGAATTTCTATGTGCTTCGTTCGTTCATGGAAAACTGGATTGGAAGCAATGTGTATCGCCACATGGTTAGCACAAAAAAAAGGGGACTGTAGCACTCTGAGTTATTTGTAAATCAGTGAGAAGTTGCCGTAGCCAAACTATTTCTCGACTAGCGGCTGCCATGGCTCTATATTCGGTTTTTGCTGATGAACACGATACCACAGTCTGCTTCGTAGATCGCCAAACAACTGGGGACGACCCGAGAAACATAATGTACCCAGTGGTAGACTTTCGAGAGTCAGGACATCCTGCCCAATCGGCATCACAATATGCTCGCAAAGTGAGTGGATTATCAGCCGAGAAGAGAAACCCTTGCCCATGACTGCTTTTGAGGTAGCAGAGTACATGGAAGGCTGCATCCAGACGAGGTTGGTGAGGGGCGTGCATAAATTGACTCAAAATATGCACTGCATAACTAATATCTGGTCGAGTGATAGTCAGGTACAACAATCGTCCTACCAAATGACGACATTGGCCACTATCCTCGCAGAGAGGTCCATCATCCGCTGAGAGATGGTGTTGTTGTGTGAGTGGAAAAGATGCTGGCTTACAAGCAGTGAATCCACTATCGGCCAAGATGTCGAGGGTATATTTCCTCTGAGAGAGGATAATCCCTGAAGGAGAGCGTGTCACCTCAAGACCAAGGAAGTACTTCCAATTTTCCCAGATCCTTGATCTTGAACTGTCGGTCTAAGTGTTCCTTGAGCTGTTGTATACAGATGGCATCTATTCCGGTAATGACCACGTCATCTACAAAAATAAGAACAACAACGAACGAACTAGGAGCAACGAAAGTGAAGAGCGAATGATCTGCAGTTGAAGGTTTGTAGCCAAGTGCGATAATAGACTCTATGAACTTTTGATACCAGTTACGGGATGCCTGTTTTAGTCCATAGAGAGATTTGAGTAAACGACAAACCCGCTGCTCCCCTTGTCTCGAAAAGCCTTGCGGAACTTTCATCTAGACCTCCTCCTGTAAATCTCCATGGAGAAAGGCGTTGTTAACATCGAGTTGGTACAACGACCAATTATGAGTGGATGCGATGGCGAGGAGGCACCAAATAGTGACCATCTTCACTACTGGGGCAAAGGTATCGGTATAGTCGACTCCTTCTACCTTGTAACGCTCGATGCTTCCATCCGAACGATATTTCACTTTGTACACCCACTTAGAATCAATGGCACGTTTCCCTAGGGGAAGCTCTGTCAAGGTCCAAGTATGATTCCCTTCGAGGGCTACAATTTCTTGGGCCATAGTTTCTCGCCAGTGCTCATGTTTGATTGCCTGCTGAAACGTACGTGGCTCATCCACAGATGAGATGGCCGTTAGAAATGTAGAGTGAGATAGTGACAATTTATCATAAGAAATATTTTGAGAAATGGGATGTACCGTTGAGTTTACCGAAGGAGCGGGTTGGTGCGATGTGGAATCAGGTGGCAAGATGGAAGGCGAGAAAGTGTAGTCGTATCCACTTAAACGTGTGGAGGGCTTGCGTGCACGTTTTGCATTAAGAGATGCTACTTCCTCAGTCTCACGATTAACGACTTCAACTAGAGGTGGGGGTGAAGAAGATTGTACACTTGGAGGGGCATACATTTCAGGGAAAAAAGTGGTGTCAACAGGTGCCAAAGGAGGATCGTCAGGTGTCGAGTCCGTGTCCACACAATGGTCACCAGGGAAGATGTTCTCCCAAAATTGCACATCTCGTGACACAATAATTGCTCGTGTTTCAAGGTCATATATGCGGTAACCCTTTTTCCCTTGTGCGTATCCTACAAACAAGCCGGGGCGTGATCTCGGGGCAAATTTATCATGCGTCTGCTGGTGAACGTAACAAAGACAACCAAAATTTCGGAGATGGTTATAGTTAGGCTTCTTCCCATAAAGCATCTCAAAAGGTGTTTTGTTCCCAATGACTGTGAGTGGCATCCGATTTGTCAAGTAGGCTGCTGTAAGTTCACATTCTCCCCAAAATTGCAATGGAAGCCAAGCTTGAAAACGCAATGCTCGTGCAACCTCCAGAATATGTCGGTGTTTTCTCTCTACGACACCATTTTGCTGAGGAGTACCAACACAACTGGTTTGAAATTCCATGCCAGTGGTGTGATAATAGGCTGCTAGTTCATGGTGTTGGAATTCTTTACCTCCATCAGTCCGGAGACATTTCACCTGAACATCAAACTGACATGTTATCCAATTAAAAAATGGAAATACACCCACGTGGCTCTGCTATAGTCATCAACAATAGATAGAAAGTAATGGCATCCCGAGAAGGAGGGCGTGTGGTACGAGCCCCAAATATCACAATGGATTAACTCAAAAATACGAGTTGTTTTATTCGTGTGAATTGGAAATGCCAATTGAGTTTGTTTAGCCCTGCAACAAGCGTCACATACACCCAAGTCATGTTTCGTAATGCTTGGAGACAAGTTTTCAATCAAGGGTAATCGGGAAACCGGTATGTGTCCCAAACGTCGATGCCACAGTTCAGATGTGTTGTTTCCATGAGTCAACAATGCTTTTCCTGCCACCGTTGGTTCCCACTAATAGAGGACATTGCGCACCGTACCCGCTCCAATCAACTTCCTTGAGCATAAGTCCTGAATTACACAACCATTCGAGTAAAAAGTTAATGCGCAATTAAGGTCACGAGTAATCTGAGTGACTGAGAGCGAATTGAACCGAAAACGAGGCACGACAAGCACGTGATCTAGTTTCAACAAAGGATCGAGGACTACTTGTTCCACAGTGTTCACATGTGCATTCTCCTCATTCGGCATCTCCACGGGCAAAAACTGAGCCTTTTTCCAAACATTAGACAAAACATTTGTATCACAGGTAATATGATTAGTGGCCCCGGAATCAATAATCCATGTAGAAAAATCGTTACCGCGAGTAGTCGTTGTACCGGCAAATGCATTAGTGGCGTGTGATGTATTGAGAAAATCAATTAAATGGGTCTTTTGGGCATCACTGGGCTGGCCCAGAAAACACTTGAGTTGGGCATTTAATGGCTGATCTTGGGTCCAAATATGGTGGCTACGGGCCCATGTGATTTGTGCTCCTTGGTAGGCCTATTGGCTACGGGCCCATGTGTATGGCCCAAATTTGAGAGCACCTTAGGGCTGTGCGTGGCTCCTTCCACATGATGTGCCACATCAGCTACTTCTTCAACATGATGAGCCAAAATTTGCAGAGGCAATGCAACCGGAGCTCTGGGGCAGCCAATATAGTATCCCCATGGTGGATGTCTCGCGGTAGCAAGGGAGGAACGATGGCACGCTCCAGTTGGTGGTCCGATGTCGGCGTCGCTTGTCGATCTCCCACCATCCACGCTCGGAGGTCCGACCGGTGAGCGGCGGCTTGCCAAGTGCACGGGATGGCTTGCTGCAGTTGAAGCGAAAAGGTGGCTGCATCCGGCAGCAAGAGCGAGTGCTGATCCGACGCCGGTCTTTGTTCCCCCACCATGTATGGACGGTGCTTCGGACCTCCCCCAATCCGGAGGCTTCTTGATAAGCGGAAGGTGGTCGATGGTTAAGTAACGGTGGTTGTCACTGACTTTTCGAGATGCCTTTCCGGTTGATTGGAACTCGCCGACGGGAGCTGAATGTCGAGTTGAGAACGCAGCTGCAGATGTGAACTCCGGAACTTGTGAGGCGAACTTGATATGTTGGGGCTTCATTTGGGCAGCAATCAAATGAGTGTTTTCGTAGTCCCTCAGTGCCTGAATGCGATTGTTAATACCGCAAATACACCGGTAACATATACATTTGGGAAGGCGTAGATGTTGTAACTCCCAAAACTTTGTCGATTTATGAAAGGAAGACGTGTTAGCCATGTAGAGGCTCTGATACCATGTAAAAAACTAGGATATTATATCCCGTCTTATTATTCATTGATCAAGCATTACAAGTTTATACAAGGTTCATAAACCCAAAAAGGAAATGCGAGATTTGTGTAGTAATTATTATGTCTACAAATAAGGAAGTGAATAAATTATGGAACCGAAATCGTGTGATTGAGATCATGTTTAATCTCATCACATAATCATCGTCAATAGATAGAACTCAACAATATGCACTTGAAGGTCATACAAAGCTCTTAGATGGAACCAATATGTTTTACGAAAAATACTTCCAACCTATGTCCTCAGATTTAAATTCTACACCAACCTTTTACTAGAGAAATACTATGCGCCCTGAGCTTCAATAAAGACAAAAAAAGTTAGCAACTTTGTTCAGAGGAGTTTGAAAAGATCGAGACCGACAGTGGAAACAAAAAGAGCTAAGAGTTAAAGACAAGTTCGGAGGATTTTGCCAGGACCAGCCTCATCTCACAGAGGAATACACGACTTCATTCACAACATTCCATCTCGAAGCTCTACAATATTGATTGAGAACTATTTCTCTGTTATGGGAAAAGTATTGAAAGTAGAAGCGCATCTCAAACCAAACACCAGAGGAAAATGAGAATTGGCCAAAACAATCTCATCTTTCAATGGTCACAATTGGAATGGTTATAATCTTTTGGTGGATAAGACGCGGAGAAAACAAAGGGAAAGATTCAGAATAATTAGCCAGGCTCTTAGAAGGGAATGGAGCAGAAATCCATTTTATGAAACTTCATTTGAGGATAAACCAAGAAGATCTAAAGTCATTGATGATTTGAGCTACTTTATAGAAGCCATTTAGTTGTGGTTCATTGGAACCGTACCTCAAAAGCAATAATGGTAGAGATAGCTTCAAAGGGAGTTTCTGAAATCCAACTCAGATCCTTGGGAAATAGAGTCACTCTCATTCATTGTCTTGATGAAGACTTTGATTCTCAGATGATGGTAGATAATGGCCTTCGGCTAAAAAAATGGATGACTATAATCCCATAGAAGGAGAAGCTTTGTGTTAAAGGGGGAGATTTGTTTGGGTAGGAATCTATGAAATCCTATTTCAAGGTCGGTGCAATGAAACCTTTGAAACCTGCATCTCAGAATTGGGAGAGCTGGTGTTCATACATCCACAATCTGAAACAACCTCTCATTTGGATGTTGCCTTTATTCTCATTCACATAAGCAAGGTTTGAGCCATATATAAGGATGTACAGATCTATTTGGGAGAAGGAGTTGCTTTAGTGTTGGTTAAATCATTAGATCATTTATTGATACCATTAATGGATGAAGAAGACATCCACAGTCCAAGCCATGATCAATATCGCCAGAAAATTTCCATAGATTCAATGTCAAGCGAGTCGGGTGTGGATTTCTTTACATACAATCCCAATTCAGACAAAGTCCCCTCACAAGAACGGAGGGATAATGGGGAAGAATCTAACAGACAACAATTTCTTCCGTGTTCTAATGATACACTATTCAGTTTAGGCCAGGCCTTGCCGGAGAACATTCCTTCTAACTAAGAATTAGGGGCCTCTCAAGTACAAGCTGAAGTGATACTGGGGTCTTCTCAAGACAAACCTAAGGAACTAGACCAATAAAAGGAGAGGTTGGAAAGGGAAGCATTTAATGAAGCCTCAATTTATGTTCATTTTGTCAACATCTTGGGCCATACTCCGCTACCACCTTTGGAATATGAGCTGGTTTTGGAGGGAACTTCAATTATTTCTAAAAATAAAACTATTATTCAACAAGAAAATATCCTCATTCCAGCTGAACAAAAAAAGAAGGGAGCAAAAAAAAAAACACATGTCTCTTTCTTTTACGCTACTCGTTCAAAAAAACACAAAGCAACAACGATTTCTCCCCCATCCTCTAGTCTACAAAGGCTTACTGCTGTAGTTTCTCCTAAATTGAAGACGACTGAGGGAAAGAGGGATTGGGAATACTGTAAAGAAATAGGGCTTAAAGCTCTACCTGCTGATAAGGAGGTTATTAGTCAGTTTGATAACTTAGATGAAGAACTGAATCAATCTGTGGAGCTTGAGGATTCTGAGGAAAGTTTTGAAGACTTGGAAGAGAATACTCTTTCCGATTCTAAAGGGGGACTTTAATTCCACCCATTGCCTCGTTCTAATCCTAATGAATTGAGATCTAGGCAGAAGAAGAAAGCTCTTCGTGCCGTGTGCAGCAAGCAACATCCGAATTTTGTTTTAATTCAGGAATCAAAGATAAAAAACTATCATCTTATTTCCTCAGATCTTGTGGTTTCTATAATAATTTACTATTAGCTCAAATTCAAGCATAAGGGCAATCGGGAGAGATCATCTAATTATGGAACACATGTACCTTCAAAATGTCTCTTATATCCTATTTGACTAATGTTGTAGTGTGGAGAGGTTTTTCTATAGAACATAATACTGAGATATGTATTGTCAATGTATATGCTCACAGTCTGAGGAGAAATAAGGCAAATTGTTGGGTGGAAATCATTGAGGAGCTAGAGTAGGATAAAATTTATATTATTGCAAGGGACTTCAATGTTATTCTTGATCCCTCTGAGAGATCTAGCCCTATCAAACTTGTGATTAGAACCATGTCTAACTTCTCTGATTTTGTATCTACAGCTGGAGTAGTAGACTTACCATAATCCGGAGGAAAATTTACATAGTTTGGTCTAGGGTCCAAGGGTTCAAGGATAGACAAGTTTTTCATTTCTCATGATGCATTGGATTCGTTTGGAGATCTTTCTCAAATTTGTATTCCCAGGTCCATCTCAGATCACAAACCTATAATCTTACACAAAAAATGCTGGATTGGGGGCCAAGGCCTTTCAAATTTATCAATGCTTGGTTATAGGATAAGAGGTTTCGAAAAGCTATTCAAGAATTCTGGGATTCTTATCAGGTTCAAGGAAACCTGCCTATATTCTTTGGTACAAGCTGGAATTACTCAAAGAAAATGTGAAACTATGGAACACTCAGGTGTTTGGCTCCTTGGATTTGCAAATTCAATCTGTAAGAGAAGAGATAGCTGAGTTTGATGGTTTAATGGAAATAAGACCCCTATCTGCTGAAGAATGTTATGCTAGATCTTTACTGAATACAACCTTGATCTCCAAACTAAAACTCCTGGACAAGTTGTGGAGCCAAAAAGAAAGAGTGAAATGGATCAGAGAATGAAATATATGCTCCAAATTTTATCATGTTATTGCAAACTACAAGTGGGATGATAAAAAAATATCTCAAATTCTTCACAATGAGAACTGGATTGAGAATCCTACAACTATCAAAGAACTTTCTCTTGCTCAATTCTCTAGCAAATTTGCTAAAACACCAACCATTCAGTTTGATCTCTATGATCTTCCTTTTAAAGTTATATCCTCTCAGCAAGCAGATTCACTATAAGCTACATTTTTTGAAGAAGAGATCCTAAGTTCTCTAAAGGCCTATAATAGAGACAAATCTCCAGGCCCTGATGGTTTTTCATTTAAAATTTTCCAATCTTCTTGAACAATTATCAAGCCCGAACTTCTAGTTTTCTCTTTCTTTCACTATAGAGGATTACTTGGGAAAAAGGACCAATTCATCCTTTCTTACTCTGATTCCAAAAGTACTATCTCCACAACACTTTGATGAGTTCAGACCTATGAGTCTTAATGGGGGTACCTACAAAATACTGGCAAATTTATTAGCTTCAAGACTAAAATGAGTGCTAAACATTCTGGTCAATGAGGTTTAATCAGGGTTCATAGGAGGAAGGCAGATAGTGGATGGTGTGCTAATTGCAGCTGAAGTGGTACACCATATCAAACAATCAGAGGAAGAGGTAATTTTATTCAAAGTGGACTTTGAAAAAGCATATGATCATGTCAATTGGAGTTTTGTCCCAAAATTGCTGGAGAGAATGGGGTTTGGACAAAAATGGATTTTGTGGAATAATAGTTTCCTTAAAGCCTGGGGTTCAGTTCTCTTAATGGTACCCCTACAGAAGACTTCCCTCTTCAGAGAGGCCTTGAAGAAGGATGTCCGATATCCCCAATGATCTGTGTCCTTGTTGATGAAACTTTACACCAAATTCTAAACCAAGGAACAAATGCTGGTTTATTTAAGGAGTACAATTAGGCAATACAAGACCAATAATCTCCCACCTGCAATTTTCTGATGACACTATAGTTTTCATCAAAGGAAACTTAGAGCATGCAAGGATTCTTAAATATGCTCTTAGAACCTTTCAGATAGCAGTATGGTTGAAAATCAATTATGCAAACTCAAAAGTTTCGGTACTAAACCCCAAAAACATAACAATGGAGAAAGTGCAATTGATCCTGGGGTTTGAATCATGCTCCTTACCTATGGATTACTTGGGGTTCAAGTTAGGAGCAAATCCAAGACTTGCTAAATCTTGGGATCCAATTATCAAGAATTACAAAAAACGTCTGGGATTATGGCAAGCCATATTTCACTCTATTGGTGGAGGGATAAATCTGATCAAATTCTCCCTAAGTTCCCTTCCCTTATATTACATGTCTATTTTAAAAGATCCAAAAGGGATCATCAAACAACTTGAAGCATAGCAAAGAAAATTTCTATGGAAAGGGTCTTTGGAAGGGAAAGTTTTAGCAAAAGTTTCCTGACACAATTTATGTAAACCAATTGAGTGTCGAGGCTTGAGGATCAAGAGACTTATTGATATTAATAGAGCTCTTCTAGCAAAATGGCGGTGGAAGTTTGTTACGAAAGAAAAATCCCTTTGGAAATTGGTTATATGCATGTCACAAGTATGAGTGGAATATAGAAGATTGGGATTTATCTATGTAATAACCACTCCCGGTCAACGCCAGTCAAACCTGCGAAAAACAGGAAAATTTAAAAAATTTAAGACAAACACTTGATTGAACCTAAAATGACCCCGAGGGTCATACCGGACTTAAGTTGACCCCGATATCGACCAAAGTGAGTTCCGGGGGACTCAGGGCAACTTTCTGATCAATTTGGGAAATGTTGACTTTTCGTTGGAAAAGTCAACCGAGCGACGTTTTGGTCCATTCGAGGACCGTTTTGGATCCAAAAAGCTTAGCCGTCGTCGCAGAGGCCTTAGTTGAGCCGTTTCCTTGTAGCCCGTCAAGTTTCGTAATTCCTTGGAAAAAGTGTCGTTCGGGGCCCGAAACGTCCGATTTTCGCGAATCTGATTGGAAAATATCTAGTAGATATTTTCCCAAAAGGCGTGGGACCCACCTTGCCACTTGTCAAGCAAGTGGTGGTGTTAGGTTTTGGGGGGGAAAGGGAAGATGAGCCCTTATAGGGTTCGACCACACCTAAAACAAAGGAAAAAAAATAGAAAAAGGAAGAGAGTGGTTTAGAGAGAGAAGGAGAAGGAGAAGAAAAGAGAAGGGAGAGAAAGCTAGGGTTTGGGTGTCACTATTCACGTCTTCCACCCTTGGATCGTCTCAAAGCTTGGAGAATCGAACTCCCCTCGTCTTCCTCTATGGTAATCACCAAACCGATCATCGTTTTGCTTAATTTCAAAAGCTAGGGTTTGGTTAAAATGAGTAGTTTAGGGTTGTATTGAGGATCGGGGGTTTGTTGGAGACAGTTTGGAGACGTTTGAAGGTGAAGGGGGACGTTTTCCGGTGACCGGGAGCTCGGGGGGAGCTCCGGCCACCATAGGGGGGTGGCCGGCCAGCCATGGGATAGTTGGCCGGAGCTAGGGCCGGCCACAATCATGGTGGGCCGGGCCCACTTGAACCCTAGGACCCACGGCCAAGTTGGGCTGGGTGGGGCCCACGTGCTCAGGTGCTCGGGTTTTGTGTTCGGTTGGTTTAGAACGTTCCCCGGACCATTTATCCACAACCGAATCGAAATTTGGAAGTTAAATGCGAAAGTTGTATTTATCGGGTTTAGAAACTTTAAACGTTAATTAATTGACTCGGAAGTCGGAATTCGATTCCGTCGAGTGCCTAGAAACCCTTGAATTATTCTAAGACCGTAGAAACGAAAACGGGAATTTTCAGAGCCCCGGAAGGGCGTTTCCAAAACCCGGGCAGATTCGCCATGTCGTGCGAATCAGGCTTTTCCGAGTCCTTTATTGACAATGTCGAGTAATCGGGAAGTTTGGGAGTGATCGACATTGTCGGGGTTACGTTTGGGCGTTAAGTTTATTGAATTTCAGTTTATTCCTGCGAGTTTAAAGGTGCCTTAAATTTGTGTTCTTTTAGATCGTGCTGCGGACCGAGGCAAAGGAAAGCTAGGCGAGTTATTGAGATCACGTCGGGGCTTATTTGGGCACTTTTGGAGAACTTATACGAGGTAGGGAAAAGTAGCCGGATCTCGGCCCTGACTATGGAAAGTTAACAGTAGAATTGCATGTGACACCGGGGTGTCGTGGGTTAAGTAGGTTTATCGAATATTAGGAAGGCATGATACGGGAACGTAGCGATTATTAGAAAAGCATGTGACACTTAGTAGTGTCGTAGGAGCATTGAACTTATCGATAATAGAACTATTGGAAGCATATGGCCATGCCCGGAGGTTGATTGTTTAGTTTAGGTCTTGGGTGGCCATGAGAGCCCGTGTTTTATTATTGGTGTCTTGAGTGGCCATGAGAGCCCGTGTTTTATTATAGGTGTCTTGGGTGGCCATGAGAGCCCGTGTTTTATTGTTGGTGTCTTGGGTGGCCATGAGAGCCCGTGTTTTACTGTTGGAGTCTTGGGTGGCCATGAGTTCCCGTGGGGTTGTTGAGCCCGTGTTTTACTGTTGGGGTGTCTTGGGAGGCCATGGGGGCCCGTGGGGTTGTTGAACCCGTGTTTTTACCGTTGGAGTCTTGAGTGGCCATGAGTGCCTGTGGAGTGTTGAACTGGTGTTGTTGGTGTTGTCGAACTTTGCTTGTGATTGTGATTGTGTTTGCCCGAGGTTAGTGGCCCGACTTCGTGTCGGGAAGTGGTGTGGATTTGGCTGGCTTACGAGTTCGAGTCTCGGTAAGTTGCGAGCGTTCTTTGGCTGGCCTGACCCGAGTTCGAGTCTCGACAGGTTGCGAGCGTTCTTTGGCTAGCCTGATCCGTGTTCGAGTCTCGGTAGGTTGTGAGCGTGTTTAGGCGGTGAGAGGGCAGCTCCCCTTTCGACTAGCTATCGGAAAAGTAGCTCAGTTTATCGCCAACAGGTCGACCGCCTGGAGCCTGACAGTGATAGGTAAAGCGCGTGGGGCAGGCTCGAGCCCAGCCTGTTTGCAACCGGCACTGAGCAGCTGACAGGAATGCGATCCTTTGTGATTTTGTTTGGTGTGCGATCCTTTGTGATCTTGTTTGGTGTTGCGTAGTATTTCTGTCGTGTCTTTGGAGGAGGTCGTCGATAGTTGTGTCGGGTTTACATTGCGAGTCCGAGTGTTGAGTCTGTTGAGGAAGGTAACGGGTTGTGTGTCAGTTGAGTACTTGAGATTGGGGATTGTAGTCCCGGTGTTGGGTTTGGTTTTGGTGTTACCGACATTGTCTGCTAAGTATGTCGTAGTCAGTCTGTTATCCGTGGTGGTGAGCGAACGCTCACCCCTAGCTGCTTTTCTTACAAGTACTGATCACAGGACGGACTAGGTGAGCTCTCGAAGCTTGTGGAGCTAGGAGCGGAGTCCGGGTTTTATCTTTTGAGTCTAGTGACGGATACCGTGTACTTTGTCCAATTGTTGGGACGGTTTTGAGTTGTAAATATTATTTTGATAACGAAATGGAAATTTCAAAGTGTTTATTCAAAACAGGTTTCAAATGTTTTATGATTTTAAATGTTCGCGTCCTGAGTTCGGTTTACTGAAATTGGGACGTGACAATCTAAGTGAAACATTTTAGGAATATCAACACTAATGAAACCCATTCTACTCTTAATTTTTTATCCTACTTTTGCTGCTCTCTTTGGTGCTACTGGAATAACTTTGCAAGTGGGAAATGGAACTAGAATTGCCTTCTAGGATGATAATTGGATACTTCCAACCTCTCTAAAGAAAAGCTTCAGAAGATTATTTCTATTATGAGACAACAAATTAGCAAGAGTTTTTGATTTCTGGATAGATGATGTTGTTAGCCTTAGTTCTCGTAGTCCAATCGTAAATGTCCAAATGTAAATATCATCGTTGGCAATTTAATAAAGCGGATTTTAATATTACTGAAGTGTTGGAGTAATATGTCGCGTGTGTTTCCGATCTATACCCACTATGCGAATAGAACCATAGATCAGGATGGATCACATTCGATGAGGTTTTTAGTTAATAGTCTTCGTAAGAAGCGACTAGTATGAAATAGGACTCTTGATGGCTTACGTTCTATTGTCCATAGGAAAGGGTTCCGAAGTCTGATCATAGACATCATGTGGGGATTGAGCGTGGATTAAGCACGGGTCTGGTGAGTTTCTGAACTCAAATCGTCTGTCACGACCGCTGCTCCTTCTCGGCGTCGCCAACCGCCAGGATTGGGCATGTATCGTCGCCGGCGTCAGGATTGGGTGCTTCAGTCGCCAGCACCAGGATTGGGTCGTGTTCATCTGTGTTGAGCCGCGGGTGGTGTATCACGGTTCAGACTGAACATGAAAGTCTCAACCGTGAATTCACGTCGTCGCCGGAGCTCCACAACTTCGGTCAATGGTCTACTATCGGAGGTAACCACGACGTTAGGATCAATTGTGACGAAGTTGAATCTTGTGTTAGCAATTTCGGAGGAATTGGTGAAGAACTCCTGTCGTTCAAAGAAGGCTCACTCTTCCGTTAACCGGAAAGCGCCGAGAGAGGAGAATGTTTGTAGTACCACCCGGAAAAGAGGACTAAGAGGAGATCGTCTGGGGGGATGCTGCTGGAGCAACTTCTACTGCTGCCAAGGCTCCGGTCGCTGATCCGGTCGCAGGTGCTGTGGATGCTGAGGGCAGCGTCTCACATTCGGATTCTCGAGCCTTAATTCTCGGAACTGGCTTGGAGACACAACAGGTCGCTGTAGAGAAGCATTCGATAGCTCACCGTTTTCGCAGGCCTCGCAGGATTGGTAAGTTTGTTGAAAAAAAGGATGAAATCTTTGTTCATAGTTTACCTTTCGAGGCGTCAGAAGATTGGACTCGCAACGTTTTCAGTCCATTTGGTACAGTTGTGTCTGTGAAGGTCTCTAAACGCCCAAATCGAAGTAATCGATACTTCGGTTTTGTACGCTTCGATTCAATTGAGGCAGCAGCTAAGGCAGTGGAGGCTATGAATGGTTTTAAACTTAATGGGTACGTGTTGTTTGTAACCACGGCCTGGCATCGTCGATCGCCCGTTGCTCCGGTGCCGACACCAAATTCTGTTGTGTTGCCTCGGTAGGCTCTGGTTCTGGTATGCTGAATCACCAGAGTGTACAAAACAGGTCAGTATTGCCAGTCCATCCCACAGAAGCTGAGTCGCCGGAGAAGAGCTTGGCTGTGGCGTTGATTGGAGTTGGAGATTCGCCAGAGGACTGTGATAATTCAAAAGTCACGCCAGTCCATGATTCTGGGAATATGATCGATGATTGTAATCGTTGCGATCGCGTGGAGATGAAGGCTGCCGAAGTTGGTGTGGTTGGGGTTGGGCCTATCCAGGTCTTGTGTGGGCCTGATTCTGTAGATGGGCCTAATGCTACACACCATGATGTAGAGGGGTCTGGTCCAATTGTGCAGATGGTGGTGTTTGAAACGATGGACGCTCAGGTGGACGTCGCAACGGTTCAACCGTCTCCAAAGGTGGCCTCACCGTGGAAGGACGTTCTCGTCAAGAAGCGTGAGAGTCGTCTACCTAAACATCTAACGGAATTATACACTCTGTCGTGCAAGCCGAAGGTCTCTAGAGATCGGGATAGAGTTGTTCGTCCCGTCGACATTGGGAAACAGGTTGAGCAAGTTAGAAATGGAGAAACTCAAATCGTCGGGTCGTCTCAGGGTCCCGACGCTTGGACGGTAATCCGAGAGTTGGCTGCCAAGAAGAAGGCCACGCCGATTGGCCGGTGACGTTTTGACGGGTATTTTCTGTTTTTGCTCCTTGTTTTTTCTTTTTAAGAAAATGTTAAGCCTTTTGGTTCCCCTTGTGTTGGAACCCCTCTGTTATTTTGGTTGCTACCATGCTTCTCCTTGAATCAGGGATTACCGTTTCCTTTTTCTGGATTCGGTCTTATCAATAAATTTTCGAGCTTATAAAAAAAATAAACATCATGTGGGACATGATGTTGGATGACCCGACCTGAATATGTTCCATAGATTAAGTCATGAACATGTTCAGAGTCGTTGCTTGTCAGGTATCCTTAGACCAAGGAGTCTATATGATTGCTATGCAGTAAACAACCAAGTTTGACCTGAAAGCCCAACGTTACACCGTGACTGGGCTTCCATAACAGTCAGGATTGGCTTGGGGAATGACTGCATGAGTGACATGATAGACGGATAAGGTATTATCCCTCATACTGAGGTATGGGAAAGATATCTTGTTCACGGCCGCTTGATCGAGAGTGACTGACAGGAAAGCATGGCCATACACATGATACGTGGCATCATAAGGTTAGTCATCTCATATATCAATATCAAGGAACATTGATTAAGAATAATAAGGATGACGACTCTATGCCTTATCTCAATCAGGATATCGGAGATAAAAGGATAATGACTAGGACGGCGGAAAGGTCAGAATCGACAGGGGGCGATTCGTTATGCAGGGCAGGCAATACTGAGTCTCGTCAGTCGCCACATTAGTAAGATCAAGTAAAATGGGATTTTACGTTGATCTTACCTACATGCATAGACCTAAGGGTCACACCATAAGTTTGTAACTCGATAAGAACGCAAAGCAGCTTGGCTTGGAGGGAGTCGTGTCGTGAATTGTCATAGTGGACAAGCTAGCATGATGGGCTCGTTATGGGCTCTCTTGGAGAGGCCCATGACCGGCCCACATGGGCTAGGCCCAACAAGAACCAAAGGTCAGAGGTTGACTAAGTAGTCTTGTTAAACTAAGTGGGTTGGACCCACTTTCCACTAATTAATAAACTAGCTTAGTTTACTAAGTCTACCATGCAAATTAGCATGAATACTTGGCAACTTGATGGAGATTAAGTGAGATGACCACTTCCACTTAAGTCTACATGCAAGGAGTGTTGGCAAGACACAACATGCAAATAAGAGAAGAAAATTTCAGCACAAGGGGCTCAAGCCATTCAAAGTTTGGTGTTCTTGAACCAATTTGGGACAAGTAGATGGTGCTGATTTTCAGCACAGTTTTGTCCGATCAGTCACTTTCAAGAGCACGATCGGAGGTTCATCCGAGGACCGATGAAGCTGATTCTTGGAGTGAACGTTCTCCACATATGGGTCTTAAATGTGACCGAAGGGATTTTAGTTTCAACGGTTCATTTTCGAGATAAACGAGCCACAAGATGAGAAACTTGCAAAGGTGATGTACACAAACCTTTGATGAATTTTCAGACTTGTTTTTCATATTTGGTAGATTCATCTCGATTGATTCGTGGTTAATTTTCGCTTAATTTTGTGTTTAACATGTCCACGACATCGAGTTCCAACAGATGCTTGGGTTATACCACTCAGAAGAAGGCCTAGATGATGGGAAAAGGGAAAGCAAACACTCTAAAGGATCTGTTAAGGGATCAGGTCCTTCAACCCACCAAACCTGACATGTTAAATTGGGTTGCCGATACCAAAGGATTTTCTGTTCATAAAACCTATCAGTTTCTTCAATCTCATGGCAATCCCTCATTGCACTGGACCAAATTACAATGTCTCTCTCTCTAGCACCTAAAATCTCAGCCTTTCTCTGGTTAGTTTTCTTAAAGGAATTACCTACAAAATGCTTGTTAAAAAGCAAAGGCATCAGTTTCTCTCTGGAACAAATCCTTTGTCCTTTTTGTGATGCAGACTTGGAAGATTCTTCTCACATCCTTCTCACATCCTCCTTCTATGCAATAAATCTTAACAGATCTGGACCTTAATTTTCCAATAGTGAAATGTGTCATGGGCTATTCCTTCTGATGTCGCAACTATGATTGAAGCTGGTGGGAGTTTAGTTGCAAGAGGCTCTAAAAAAACACTAGTTCTCAATACTGGCAACTACATTATGGTTTATTTGGCTTGCTAGAAATGACTTGGTTTTCAACAATATCTCTGAGGCTCCATCCATCACCTTCCAGAAAATTCAAAGTTATTCCTTTAAGACAGAATGAGCTTCTTTCAATAAGTTCAAACCATTCTCTTTTCTACAATGGAAAACCACTTCATGGTTATGTCCAAGGCAAAAGAAGGATGACCAGTGATAAGCCAAGGTTGACTCTATGTATTGGGATTTTTTTTGGTTTATTCTGAATCATTATAGGTTACTTGCAACCCAAGTCTCCTCCTTTTTCTAATGTGTCTATTCCTGGGTGGGGGGCTTGGGCAGGGGATGGGTGGTTCTAGGGGAGAGGTGTGAGGCTGGTGAGATTTACTTGTTCCATACTGTTTTATGGGTTTTTATTCTTTGTTTGAGTGTGGGTTCTTTCTTGTTGGCCTTTTTTTCTTAAAGGTGTGGTGATAGGGTAGAATTTTTTTAGGTCTGAGTGCCCCCTCTTTATGTTCTTCCTGCATTGTTTTGGGCGTAGTTTGTCTTCACCTGACATGTTTTATTGGTTTGGATTCTAGAGTGGCTACCTCAAGTTCGGCTCTTCAAGAATATTGATACCCTTAGGATGGATGTTTTCATTGGATTCTAAATTCTCACTCTATTTGCGGCAGAGTTTGTGGATAGATTGTTAACCTTGTCTTGGTTGTTTTGTTGTTTAATGTTACTATTCTGAATTGCTTTGGTTGTATCGTTGTTTTTTGGTTCTTTGGGAGGGCTGATTACTCAGCTTTTCGACCTTCATTTCAACCTTGGAAAGGCTGGTCTTTATAAAATGAAAACATAATGATAAAAAAAACATTTATATAATCTAGCTTTAACTTCAAGCCAATTATTTTCACACGATCTTTTCAAATATGTTTAGTTTTATGTACGAAAAATTATAGGGAACAGATCAATTTAGTACCCCTAGCTTGTCACGTTTAACACATAAGGTACCATAACTATAAGAAAAATATCACGTTAATGTTTTCCGTCCATTTTTTTGACAGAAAATAGTCATGTGCATTGCACATGATCCTAAATTTTCAATTAATGACGAAATTACCTCTAACAAATAAATGGAACCCTAAATTACTTTTTTTCCTTTTCATTTCCCCTCATCCGTTCCATTTCCCTTTCTTCTCCATACCTTTCCACCCCCTTGCCCCGAGAAAATGATCAAAATGACCTTAATTGCAAAACTCATTTACAAAACGAGCTTAATTGAAAAAATCTTTTACAAAATTACCTCCACTTTTAATTTCTTAGCTCCATGACCTTCATCTTAATGAAACTTCTTATATTTCAATTTTTCCCTTTTTGAAAATTTGATTCCTTTCCTATTTTTCAAAACTCAAATTTCTCATTTTTTTAGGATAAAATTTAGTGGATCGACCAAATTCATTGTCGATCAACCAAGTACCATGAAATTGGGCAGTGCGGTCCATCATATTTATGGCCTCTGATCGAGACACCCGTAAAGAAGAAAAAAGAAAAAAAAATAGGAGAAGAAGAAAATAGCTTTATAGAGAACTCAACGGGATCGTGATTTTGTGGAAAGCTCAACAAGACGAAGATGGGCGGAGGTAGGAGAAGTAATAAGAAGAAAAGAAAAGAAGTTTGAAAGTAAAAGTAGAGAAAAATTGATGAGGTGTGTTGTGTTAAATAGGAGAAGAAGAAGATAACTTTATAGAGAACTCAACGGGATCGTGATTTTGTGGCAAGCTCAACAAGACGAAGATGGGCGGAGGTAGGAGAAGTAAGAAGAAGAAAAGAAAAGAAGTTTGAAAGTAAAAGGAGAGAAAAATTGATGAGGTGTGTTGTGTTGAAAATAGAGAGTTGAAGAGTTTGAAAGGGAAATATGAAAATGTTAGAAATAAGGGATAAAATTGTATTTTTGTAGATTTCGGTTAAAGATAAAAAGAGGTGAAAAGGTGAGGGTTAAGGTGCAAAGAGACGAAGATTTGGGGGTCAATCCGCTAATTTTTCTCATTTCCCACCTTTATCGGCAACGTCTGCAAGTCGTCGGCGATGAATACCAGCCGAAGTGTTATGATTGCTTCACACGCGCGACACCTCCTTCTTCTTCTTCTTCCTCGTTTTGAATAATCCGTTTAATGAAATTGTGCGTAGAGTGTAGTCGTTATTTGAGCTTTAGTAAGGGATGAGGAGACGCCACGTGCTGCCTTGCTTTTGGAGATGGAAAGGGAATACCATTGGCAGTTCTATACATCTTCCTCAAGTGGTCCTTTCCTGCAAATGTACGAGATCGTGTGAGAGGATGGCTGACGTTGCTAGGGTATCTGAGTAGCTATAAGTAGATAGCAATGCTAGGGTTTGAGGCATGAATGAAATTGTGTAAACTCTATCTAGCTAGCTTAGAAAAAGGCTCTGTAGCATAGTGTCTAGTATCTGATCCTCAATTCAATACGATCCCCAATTCCCTTGCAATTTCCTTTCAATTATGCGATTCTAAGCTACAACTAATAGTGGTATCACAAATTTTATCCTGTGACTGTGAGTTATGACTACTAACGCACCCCTAGATGAACCCTTTAATGGCACAAGTTTTGATGATTTGAGAGTAGATATGCAGAAATGGTGTTTGCAGACACATCAGGAGATGGAGGCCATGAGGCATAACTTGGAGCTTCAAGCTCAAAATGTGGAGCTCTTGATTCGTGAGAGGCCAGCTGCATTAGGATCTCTTATTCAACCTCCTAGGTTTGAAGGCCAACAAAACCCAGATCCAGATACAGTTGATAGAGGTAAATCAATAGCTACCACTCCACCCATTGTTCATCATGTATTCAATACTGGTACTAGTTCAGAGATGATTAACCCATTACACTCAACACTAGAAATAATTCACAACCAGCGATATTCCTCAATATTTTTCCCATCCCTAGCCTTTACACAACATGGACCCGTTTTCTCTTCCCATTAGAGAAAATTTTCATTAGAGCACACACCCATACCTCCAGGACCATCTTCCCCACACGTACCACCACAACCAACTCATCCTACCCAGCCCACAATGAACCCCCCTCGAGCCCCTCAGATGACCACAAACTTCAACCCTTTCCCACATAATACTTACAAATCACCCACTATAAATTTTCCCACATTTTATGGCACTGATGTTAGAGGATGGCTTAGGAAAGCTTCTTTGTATTTCCCATATTGTGAGGTTCTTGAGGAACATAAGGTTATATTGGCTTCTATATATGTATCTGGACCTGCTGAATTTTGGATTGCTGAATATGCTATGGGAAAGAATATGATTTTGTGGGAATAGGTCTGTCATGAGGTCACTTGGAAAGTTGAGACTATGGGCCATGAGGACGTGCATATTGAATTCAACAAATTACATCAGACATGCTCCTTTCCTGAGTATGAAAATGCATTTGGGGAGCTAAAGATGCTTATGCTGGACAAGAACCCTCACCTGTCTGAGGATTATTTCATCTACAATTTTATTGGTGGCTTGAAGCCTTATCTTCAGGCTGGAGTCCAAATGCCCAGTCCCAGATCTTTCTCCCATGCAATGTATTCGGCCAGGCATGAGGGGTATATGATCAAACAAGTCCAATTGTTCTATCAATTAAAGTCCCCCTTTCATTCTTACTATAGACCAAAGATGGCTCCATATACTATCACTAGGCCTCCTTCTATCCGCTCCACCTCCTCTATTCCCCATACAGGCCAAGACCTTCCCCTCCTCCTACTAAGGTGACTCCTTCCTTCTTTGGTGATAGGAAGAGCAATGGCCTTTGTTTTACTTTTCCTACAAGGTACTCAAGGGAGCATGTCCGTCCTAACAGGACCAAGATGTTCATGGTTGTCCGGCCCTATCATTGAGGAACAACCCCGACCTGTTTCTGATAGCACAGCACCAAGGGAAGAGCTCCATGACGAAAATCTATCCAAAACTGGCAATTCATCTATCAGAATTGCGGGTACATCAAATTCTAAGTCCATATCCATCCTAGTTGATTCTGGTGCTACTAAACTTGGAATACAATTGTTGGCTTGCTCACCAACACTGGTTCACATGGGCAACCATGAGAAGTTTGTGTGCTCCACCAGTTGCACCTTATCTTGGAAGGTTGCTTCTTATATTTTCACATGGGATTTTCTGGTTTTGCCTTTGGGGGCCTATGATTTGGTTCTTGGTGTTGACTGGCATAGGACAATATCACTAATTACCTTGGACTATGATCTCATAACTATTACTATCACTAGATCCAAGATGTTGATCACATTATCAAAGCAATTCCTCTTACTTTTTGTATCATGGTTGAACTTACTGCTAAGAGAGCTTAAAGATGCCCAAAACCTTTATCTGGTCCAATTGTACTCCCTTGAGGATGAACCAGATCTTGTTCAATACCCTCCTGAATTAGCCAAACTTTTGTCTGAGTTCCAGGATGTGTTTGCTCCACCAACATCATTACCACCAAAGAGAGACCTGGATCAGTCTATCTCACTAAAACCTAGATATGTTCCTCCTTTCTATAAGGGCATACAAGCATAGCTTTCAGTAGAAAAATGTTATTGAAGAATTGGTAGCTGAGACGCTTTCTTCAGGAATAATTCAGAAGAGCCACAATCTTTACTCTTTCTCAGTCTTACTTTTCAAAAACAAATATGGTACTTGGCACATGTGTATAGATTACAGGCAGTTGAATGCTTAAACCATCAAGGATAAGTTCCCTATCCCTACTATTGACGAGTTATTAGATGAGCTGCAGGGTAGTAAATTTTTTTCCAAAATTGATTTGAGAGCTGGATATCACCAAATTAGAATGCCAGAAGGAGAGGAGTATAAAACTACGTTCAGAACCCACATGGAGCATTACCAATTCATGGTAATGCCATCTGGGTTAACTAATGCACCTGCTAGCTTTCAGACCCTAATGACATAAGTTTTGTAGGACTTTCTCAGGAAATTCACATTGGTTTTCTTTGATGACATATTGATCTATAGTTCTACTTGGGAGGATCATCTTCACTAAATTGCCTTAGTTCTGCAAAGGCTTAGAGAAAAGCATTTATTTCCTAAATTGAGCAAATGTGATTTTGGCTAGTCTTAGATTGAGTACTTGGTGCACATTATATCTGCCCAGGGTATAGCCACTGATCCAGCAAAGATTCAAGCCATGGTTGATTGGCTTGTACCAAAATCAACTAAAGCACTAAGAGGGTTTTTGGGCCTCACTGGATATTATAGGAGATTTGTACAAGGATATGGGTTGATGGAAAGACCATTATCTAATCTCTTAAAGAAAGATTCCTTTGTTTGATTTCCTTTAGCTCAAGAGAGTTTTGAGGCCCTGAAGAGAGTCATGAGTTCTACTCCAGTACTCAGGCTCCCAAATTTCTCTAAACCATTTGTTGTTGAAACTGATACATGTGGCACATGCATTCGAGGGGTATTGATGAAAGGTGGACAACCTATTGCATTCTTGAGCAAAGCATTGGGGGAAAGAAGTTTAGGCTTATCTACTTATGAGAAGGAGTTTTTAGCAATTATGACCTGTGTCCAAAAATGGAGACATTACTTATCTGCAACACCCTTTGTTATCAGAACTGATCAACAAAGCCTCAAATTCTTGTTGGAGCAGAAACTCACCACTACATTTAAGCATAAATGGTTGGCCAAATTGATGGGACTCAATTATACAATTGAATATAAAAAAAAGGGAAGGAGAATAAGGTGGTTGATGCACTATCTAGAACTTCTTAGAGAGGATTATAGAATTGTCTTAACCCTCTTGCCTGCTTGGATGACTGAGGTCATATCTAGTTATGAAAATGATGCTGAGGCTGAAGGTTTATTGTTGCAATTGTCTCTTGCACTAGACTCCTTACCTGATTATTCTATAAAGAAAAGTATGATTTTATTTCATGGGAAACTCTATCTAGGAGCATCAAATAACATTAGAGCAAAAATTATTGAATTCTTTCAGTACTCTAGTATTGGGGGACATTCTGGAGTTCTGGCTACTCAAAAGAGGATTAAATCTCATTTTTTCTGGCCACACATGACCAAGGAGATCACTGATATGGTGCATCAATGTGACATTTGGTAGAGAATCAAGTCTAAAACAGTTGCAAGCCTAGGGTTACTTCAACCTCTCCATCTAACTTCAATTCCATGGAGCCATACAAACATGGATTTCATAGAGGGCCTCCCCAACTCTAATAATAATGATAGCATTTGGGTGATTGTTGACAGATTTTCCAAATTTACTCATTTCATTCCTCTCAAACGCCTATATACATCTCTAAAACTGGCTAATACATTCATTGATACAATTTTTAAGCTGCATGGTCTCCCTGAAACTATTGTGTCTGATAGGGACAAGCTATTTATTAGCAATTTCTGGACTGAGCTATTTAAGATATTGGGTTCTGAACTGAAATTTTCTTTATTATATCATCCACAGTCTGATGGCCAAACTAAGAGGTTGAATTAGTGTCTAAAGAATTATCTGAGGGATACGTCTCATGATTCCCCAAAGAAATGGGTATTTTGGCTCCCATTGGCCATGTATTGGTATAATAGCTCCTTCCACAATGCCATTAAGATGTCACCATTTCAGGCCTTGTACGGCTATTCCTCACCTCTCTTTGGCATCACTGGTGAACCTTCCCATGTACCTGCAGTAGAGGACTTCTTAGCTTAGAGGCTAGAGCAATTTAAGGTCTTGAAGGACAACTTGTCCAAGGCTCAACACATGATGAAATCCCAGGTAGACAAGAAAAGGTCTGAAATAAGATTTCTGGTGGGTGATTGGGTATATCTGAAGCTTCGGCCCTATAAAAAACTTATCTCTCTCAAGAAACATATGAAGCTGGCAGCAAGGTATTATGGTCCATTTCGAGTGATAGAGAAGAAGAGATATGTGGCTAATAAAGTCAGGCTTCAGCAACTTCAAAGATCCATCAAGTGTTCCATGTCTCTCTACTCAAACCTCAGCTGGGAGAAAAGAACAGGCTTATGCCTACACTGCCTGACACTTCTGATGATGGTCTTTTGAAGCTTCTACCTGCTATATTACTCCAAACAAGGTTAATCAAGCGCAACAATGCAGTTGTGGTGTAGTATTTGTTCCAATGGGACATGTCCACTCCTCAAGACGCCACGTGGGAGGATGTTTCTTTCATCAAGGTTGCATTCCCTGACTGGTACAAGCTCATCACACAAGCTTGAGGTCAAGCATGTCCGGAGAAGGATGCCCTGTTACGATTGCTTCAGACGCACAGCACCTCCTTCTTCTTCCTCGCTTTGACTAATCCGTTTAATGAAACGGTGCGTAGAGTGTAGTCATTATTTGAGATTCAGTAAGGGATGAGAAGATGCCACGTGATGCCTTCCTATTGGATAAGGAAAGGGAATATCGTTGGCAGTACTGTACATTTTCCTCAAGTGGTCCCTGCCTACAAATAGACGAGATCGTGCGAGTGGACGGCTGACGCTTCTAGGATATTTGATTAGTTATAAGTAGATAGCAATGCTAGGGTTAGAGGCATGAATGAAATTGTGTAAACTCTATCCAACTAGCTTAGAAAAGACTTTCCTGTATCTGATCCTCAATTCAATACAATACTTAATTCAATTTCATTTCAATTATGCGATTCTAAGCTACAGATAACACGAAGCTCCATCGTATAAAACCAGATTGTGTATGGCTGCTCTACCGGAGCTCCACCAGTTTCCTTCTTCGCCCCATCTCTCTCGGGAGGAACCATTGCCTTGTTCACAAAGTACTCCAACTCATTCTGCAGATGTTGGGGAGCAGTTGAATCCTATCCAACCAAATATCGTGGAACAACCTTTGTTTTCAAACCTAACGTAGTCTGCAAGAACAACCTTGGGACTATGCCCAAAATCCAGATGCAACAGATTTTGGTGATGCGCTTGTGCCTCCCTCATGGTTGAGTGCAGGTATACCTCACCACTCTCTTAACTTCGCTCATTATTTTTTTTTAATTCTTCAGTAGCTATCCATCTTCAAACTATTCTGAAATTAGTTAGCTAGTTTTTGTTGTCTTCTTACTTTGCTATTTTGGAATGTTACAGAGGCATTTTATTCTCTTTCACCATGTCTATTAGCAATCTATGCCCCCAACTTCTGACAGTTTAGCTTATGTGAATTTAAAATTATAATTACTTTCATAAGATTTTTCAGAGGTTAAAAAGTAGATTTTTCAGGGTCATTTCAAAATATTGTTATGTAATAACCACTCCCGGTCAACGCCAGTCAAACCTGCGAAAAACAGGAAAATTTAAAAATTTTAAGACAGACACTTAATCAAACCTATAATTGACCTCGAGGGTCATACCGGACTTAAGTTGACCCCGATATCGACCAAAGTGAGTTCCGGGGGACTCAGGGCAACTTTCTGATCAGTTTGGGAAATGTTGACTTTACGCCGGAAAAGTCAACCGAGCGACGTTTTGGTCCATTCGAGGACCGTTTTGGATCCAAAAATCTTAGCCGTTGTCGCAGCGATCTTAGTTGAGCCGTTTTCTTGTAGCCCGTGAAGTTTCGTAATTTCTTGGAAAAAGTGCCTATTCGGGGCCCGAAACGTCTGAATTTCGCGAATCTGATTGGAAAATATCTTCTAGATATTCTTCCAAAAAGGTGTGGGACCTACCTTGCCACTTGTCAAACAAGTGGTGTTCTTAGGTTTTGGGGGGGAAATAAAGAAGAGAGATAAGGGGGGGTTCGGCCAAGACAAATCAAAAGAGAAAAAAAATAGAAAAAGAAGAGAGAAGTTAAGAGAGAGAAGGAGAAGGAGAAAAAGGGAGAAGAAGAGATAAAGCTAGGGTTTGGGCTACTATTCACGAGCTTCACCCATTGGATCATCTCAACGTTCCAAGAATCGAACTCACACCGTCTTCCTCTACGGTAATCACAAAACCGATCTTCGTTTTGTCAAGTTCTAAAATTAGGTTTTGGTTTAAAACTATTAGTTTAGGGTTGTATTGAGGATGGGGGATCGTTGGAGACGTTTTGGAAGCGTTTTGGGGTGAAGAGACGTTTTCCGGTGACCGGGAGCTCGGGGGGAGCTCCGACCACCATAGGGGGGTGGCCGGCTGGCCGGAGCTAGGGCCGGCCACCACCATGGTGGGCCGGGCCCATTGGAGCCCTAGCCACCCATGGCCAAGGTGGTCCGGGTGGGGCCAACTTGCTCGGGTGCTCAGGTTTTGTGTTCGGGTGGTTTAGAACGTTCCCCGGATCACTAATCTACAACCGGATCGAAATTTGGATTTAAATTGTAAAAGTTGTAATTGACGGGTTTAGAAACTTGAAACGCTAATTAAATGACTCGGAAGTCGGAATTCGATTCCTTCGAGTGCCTAGGAACCCTTGAATTATTCTAAGACCGTAGAAACAAAAACAGGAATTTTCGGAGCCCCGGAAGGGCGTTTCCAAAACCCGGGCAGATTCGCCATTTCGGGCGAATCGGGCTTTTCCGGGTCCATTATCGACAATGTCGAGTAATTGGGAAGTTTGGGAGTGATCGACATTGTCGGGGTTACTTTTAGGCGTCAAGTTTATTAAATTCCAGTTTGTGTCTACGAACTTATAAGTATTTAAAATTGTGTTCTTATTAGATCATGCTGCAGACCGAGGGAAGGGAAAGCTAGGCGAGTGACTAAGATCACGCCGGAGCTTGTTGGTTAGCTTTTGGAGAAAACATATGAGGTAGGGAAAAGTAGCCGGATCTCGGCCCTGACTAGGGAAAGTTAACAGTAGAATTTCATGTGACACCGGGGTGTCATAGGTTAAGTAGGTTTATCGAATATTAGAAAGGCATGATACGGGAACGTAGCGAACTTTATAAATGCATGTGACACTTAGTAGTGTCGTAGGAACAGTGAACTTATCGATATTAGGATTAATGGAGGCATATGACCATGCCCGGAGGTTGTTGTTTAGTTTATGTCTTGGGTGGCCATAAGAGTCCGTGTTTTACTGTTGGAGTCTTGGGTGGCCATGAGAGCCCGTGTTTTACTTTTGGAGTCTTGGGTGGCCATGAGAGCCCGTGTTTTACTGTTGGAGTCTTGGGTGGCTATGAGTGCATGTGGGGTTGTTGAGCCCGTGAGTTACTGTTGGTGTGTCTTGGGAGGCCGTGAGTGCCCGTGGGGTTGTTGAGCCCGTGAGTTATTGTCGGTATGTCTTGGGTGGCCGTGAGTGCCCGTGGGGTTGTTGAGTCCGTGTTTTACAGTTGGTGTCTTGGGTGGCCATGAGTGCCTGTGGAGTGTTTAACCTGGGTTGTTGCTGTTTGTTGAACTTTGCTTGTGATTGTGATTGTGGTTACCTGAGGTTGGAGACCCGACTTTGTGCCGGGGAAGTTGCGTGAGGTGTGGCTAGCCACCCGACTGGGATCGGGGGTAGGGGAGAGGTTGTGGGCTAGCCTCCCGACTAGGATCGGGAGAAGGTACGCGCGGGTGTGGCTGGTCACCCGACTGAGATCGGGGGTAGGGGAGGGGTTGTGGGCCAGCCTTCTGACTGAGATCGGGAGAAGTTGCGCAACAGGTCGACCGCCTGACCTGACTGGGATCGGTAAAGGGCGAGAGACAGAGATGGGTTACTGAGCAGCTGGCGTGCGATCCTTTGTGATCTTGGGTGTTGCGTGGTTGTCTGTCGTGTCTTTGGAGGAGGTCGTCAATCGTTGTGTCAGGTCTACCTTACGTGTCCGAGTGTTGAGTCGGTTGAGGAAAGTAACAGTGTGTGTGTGTCGGTCGGGTCACTTGAGTTTGGGGATAGTAGTCCCCGGTGTTGAGTTGTTATTGGTGTTACCGGCATTGTCTGCTAAGTATGCCGTAGTCAGTCTGTTATCCATGGTGGTGAGCGAACGGTCACCCCTAGCTGCTTTTCTGTAGGTACCGGTCGCAGGTTGGACTAGGTGAGCTTCCGAAGCTTGAAGAGCAAGGAGCGGGATTCTGGGTTTTACTTTTGAGTCTAGCGACGTATACCTTGCTTTTTTTCCATTTGTTGGGACGTACCTTTAAGTTGTAAATGATTATTTTTGATGAACAAGTGGTGATTTTAAAGTGATTTATGTAAAAGGTTTCAAATTTTTTTATTGTTTTAAACGTTCGCGTCCCGAGTTCGGTTTACTGAAATTGGAGCGTGACATGTTAAATTATTAAAATGGTCATAGATCCAATGAATTTGAGAATCTCAATTGAATTGGTCATGCATATATCCTATTATAACACTAATCATGATTATGCAGCACAAATAATTTAGGTATGCTCAGTTGCTCACTATGGAAGAGGATTGTGGTGATTTATGTTTTTGTGTGTGTTAAATAAGTTAAATCTTAGTAATGTACAGGTACTTGGTTTGTTAAAGTGATGATTTTAGTTCCTTTGGCTTATTAGTGGAAAATATTGTTGTTGGTGTTGAAAACAAAGAATTGTCTGTTCCTTTGGGTATATTTGTATGTTGAATAGCATCTTGTGGAATTGATGAAGGATTAGTCAATAGGTTAATGTTGAATTTCAATTATGAGCTACTAGGCAATTTTATGGCTTGATTAGTTCTGACATTGGACATAGGTTCATATATTAGTGGAAAATATTGTTGTTGGTGTTGAAAACAAAGAATTGTCTGTTCCTTTGGGTATATTTGTATGTTGAATAGCATCTTGTGGAATTGATGAAGGATTAGTCAATAGGTTAATGTTGAATTTCAATTATGAGCTACTAGGCAATTTTATGGCTTGATTAGTTCTGACATTGGACATAGGTTCATATTAGTTATCTTTATTCATCATCTTACTGTATGTTACTTGGACTTGATACTTTGGTTCTGTGCACAAATAGTTGATGGCTCATTTTTCCTTTATTTTTTCTCGGTCTCCCCCCCCCCCCCCCCCCCTCGAGCCAAGTTTATGCCATTAATGATGCTCTATCTGGCAGAGGGTGCTGCTGATGAATATGAAGCATGTCTCAAGGAATTGTTAAGCATAGATGAAATGTTGTAAATTTGTAAGGGATTGTTCATGTATTGAGAGGTCCACAAATCATCAATTGCCTCAATGTCTAGCTTCTAATCACTAGAGCACCGTAGGTCAATGACACCTCCCGTAAATTTGTGTCTACCAAGGGATACTAAAGATGCTCTCTTCATCCCACTAGAAGCCAATGACAGCCCTTCGTATATGCACATCCCAAGACAGATTCCAAAAGAAGAACTAGTCGAGCTTCTTCTAGAATGAACTACCAACTACGTAAAGGACCATGAAAGGAGCCAATCAATCCAATCGGTGAACTCAACCATCACCAGAAAGAAGGGATGACAAGTGTGGTTTTTTTAACAAGGAAGATACACCAAAGCCATCCTTTTTTTTAGTATATCTCCAGTAAGAAAGGATGAGCCCAAGTACCTTGAAGGTGTGCCCATTGTAAGTTTTGATGAGAAAGATAACTCCATGTGTGTTTTCTCTGGTGAAACTTGTCACAAGTTCTTCGATATATACAACTGCAAGAGCTACAGTAACATAACAATTGAAGCAGAGGTAGAGGCACAAGACCTAGAGGTTGGCCTCCAAGAAAAACCCACTAGAAGGAGTTTCGAGTACTATATTATGTACTTTAGGAGCAAGCCCTGAGAAAAGCCTAAGGAGTGTTACATATTTGGACTGGCCTTATTTTAGGAGCAAGAATTTTGATGAGTGGGCATGACTATGGGTTAAATACCACTTTTACGTGCATCAAGACACGGTCATCAAGCAATATAGAAAACGGTTAAATATCGGTCCAACACACAGGGGGTAGAGGTATCATTAATATTTTGCTAAAACCAGGGGACATGACTTGTTACTACCACATCCCCGAAAGGGAAAACAAAAGGCAGAAATGTAAAATTTTGCTTTATGTCTAGACATAAGAAAATATACACGCTACCACTTAAGATACATAGCAATTGATTCACACAAAGAGTCGGTCACGAGTACAAGTAAACACTAATTCCAATTAACGCAAGGCGTGGTTAACGATTGGTAAAAACAATAGATGATTTCATTATGGTCTTAAAACACTTAAGTTCTTATGTATGTGGCATCATGAAATGAACAATATATTAGCTACGGAGAGGGCACAAGACCATTTCCCATACATATATGCGTACTACCAATCATCGGAAAAAGCAATAAGAATAGGGTGTAGTTTTATGATCTTGATAAAAGCTCGATAAATCCTCGAACAAAAGATAACGACAACGAATGCATACAAGTAAAGATAGCTACACCAATCGGCGAATCTACTTAGCTATGCATAGTTCAACATACTAACAACCGAAATGCATCAATCATCAATGCGAACTAAATAGAGCAGCGAATCATAAAGCTCTGGCAATATACAAGCATAAGTGGACTCTAAATAAATCGGTGAATATACTTAGCTACGTATAGTTAAACATCCTGAAAATCGAGCACCACCGATCAAGATGGCTTCGGTAATCGATAAGAACTACATAGAGTAACAAATCACGAGACTTTGGTTATACTCAAGCGTAAGTAAACTCTAAAACACTCGACGAATTTACTTAGCTACGCCTAGTTCAATCAACCTAATTACCGAATGTCATCGATAAATATGGTTACCGATAATTAAGGAGAAATACATAGAACATTGAATCATGATATTCTGGTAATACACAAGCGTAAGTAAATTCTAATAAAAAGTGAATATCGTCTTACACTAGATTGAATCATGGATTGCTCCAAACAACAATCAACATAGCGCACACAAAAGTTATGGAAAGATTGCTAAATCGTTCGGTCAGCTTGAAACCACAAGAGAATCGAGAAAACACAACCTATCATATTTCTATCTCGTCAATAGGAAATCAAGACATATTAACATAGAACTTCATATACACCCAAGAGATGAAGCCCGCACATGAAATCGGGTTCAAAAACATGATAATTTGAGCATAAAGTACGAGAAACATGCATAAACATCAAGTAGCTTAAATATAGATAAATACCCATACAAGCATTTATATGTTAATTAAGCTAAAAAAAACCATGCAATTCACACCATCAACATCATACTAACCATAAAACCATGCATCAACATAAAAGAATTCGCTATTTACACAATACCCATGACAATGGATTCAAATCCAAGGTCATGGATTCAAAATCCCACTCAAACATACCAAAAAACCTAGCTTTACAATAATATAGAAAATAATAAGAGAATAAAATCGGGGTTGAGTTGAAAAACTCAATCAAAAACTTCTCTAGCTTGCAAGCCCACCATCTCCAACCCACAAAAGCTTCAACACATGAAAATGGAGAAGTTGGAGATGGTGGGAGTCTCATGGATGCTTGAAACCTCCTTAGATCATCAAAAATATGGTCTTAGATGATAGATTTTGCTCTAAACTTAAAGAGGAAGGAAGAATAAAGAGAGAAGAACAAAAGAAATAAAATATGTTGAAAAATAATATTCTGTACAAAAGTATGGTGTAGTATAATATCTCTAGCTTCTATATATATATATATATATATATATATATATATATATATATATAGAAAGACAATATAACGTACAAACCGTCTTTATCGTGTAAACTACGGACTTATAGGAAGGCGACACATGTCATTTACGCATGCGCACAGTGCTGGAAGCTTACATACACAGACAAAAAAAGTGCTGGTACGTTACACATGGAAGTGCTGGTACCTTACATACATAAGTGTTGATACAAATGTTTAGTAATTCATAAAAATACGAATTTGACCCTTTAGAAGACCCTGGATGGTCGAAAAACATCGTACTTCACAGTCTAGTTGTGAGTTTTGCTCGGGAGGCCGTTTCCATCCAAAAATGCTAAGGTTTTATCGGATTCTGACATTGACTCCTTTTCGGCATCTCCAACGACCGCATCAATACGTCTAAGATATGGATTACGTCACATACACAAGTGATGGTACCTTATGTGCACGGGTGCTGGTACCAACATGTACCAGCACTTTGCATGTTGGTACCAACACTCTACATGCGTGAAAAAATGACATGTGTCAGCATTATATGAAAGGTATCAGCGCTTTGCATGGGGGATAGTCTGGTACCTTACACACATAAGTGCTAGTACTTTATATACACAGGTGTTGGACCAACATGTACCCGCAGTTGCATGTTAGTACCAGCACTTTGCATGCGCGAAAAAAGGACATGTGTCAGCATTTGTATGGAAGAGTACAAGCGCTTTGCATGGGGAGTACCATAGTTGTGCGCGTGCGAACCAGAGCTATGTGCGCGTGCGCAAAGCACACCTATCACCCTCCTATGCGTCCAAAGTTTGCAGGACAAGGGATTTTTTTTATAGGTGCAAAATTTTTATTATCAATACATCCTCCAAGGTGGAGAATGAAAAAGTAAAACGATTACAAAAACACTCCTAAACAGAGGAAAAGGGGAGAAGTCCCTTACAAAGCAAAACACCCTAAGACCGACGGAGCTTTTTCCTCAAACAACCTTGTGGCGAAACCTGCCAATCTGAGAACGACCTATCACTACGAATAGATCCCGATTTCCAAAGAATAATAAAGGATTGATTTTGGATCTTTCCCCAAACCACAAGAGAGCTATTCATGACCTGGTTAAAAATCATACCATTCCGAAGAATCCACAATTGCCAAACCACCACATAACCCACTCTAACCCAATGTTTCCACCACCACAAAGGGCCGAGACCCTTCCAAGCCAATAAAACATTACAAAAGGCCTTATGAGATACCCAACAAACTCCCCATCAATAATAGACCAAGCTCCACACAAAATAGGCCACCTCACAGTGAAGTAAAATATGGTCCGAGTCCTCCATCCCGCGTAAACACATTCGACAAAACATATTAGCAATCGGGATATGTACCCCATGAGCTTCAAGGAAAACAGTCGTAGGAAGGGCCGAATGCGCAGCTAACCAAACAAGAATGGGAAATTTTGGAGGGCTTTGCTTGATCCACAAGCAAGAAGCTCAATACACCCGGGGCCTTAAAACATCACCAGATAAAATAGTGTAGCACTCTGAAACAGAAATGCCCTTGGCGCGCTTTGTCCAAATAATCTGATCAGGCACACCCTTTGACAATCAAACCCGAGCCAAAAGAAGGAATAACGAAGACTGTTCTGCTCGCTCCCAATCCCACAGGGTACAACAGGGTGTAATGGACCACCCGTTGTTCACCCAATACTCACTAACCATGGCTGCTCGGTTTTGCACAAAAGCATAACATCGGGGGAACCGTACTTTAAGAGCCACTGACCTAAGCCAAGGGTCGTCCCAAAATCGAACCTGGTCTCCATCACCTATTCTCCATAACATTCCTTGATTTCCAAAAAGAGAACAATTTTTTTGATCCGAGGCTAGGGATAGAATGTGCTTAAACAAAAAAGAGCTACTCGTCGATCAACCTTGGTCAAATCCCATTCCGAACACTCCCAGCCTATCACAGAGCAAAGAATTTGCTTCCATAACGAATTAGGATCTGAAGCGAACCTCCAATACCATTTACTCGAAAGGGCATCGTTCATATCTGCAAGGCGTCTTAAACCCAAGCCTCCTTTATCCTTTGGACGACAGACCTGATCCCATTTAACTTTGGGGAACACCTTGCTCGACCCATAAGACTTCCACAGAAAATTCCTCTAACAGCTCTCCAAAGTGCATATCACAACCTTGGGGGCTTTCAACAACGACATAAAGAAAAGAGGTAAGCAAGACAACGTACTCTGAATGAGCACCACCTGACCCGCAGTGGTTAAGTACTTCGTTCGCCAAATAGCTAAAGCGTTTCTGAATTTTCGAACGATTGGGTCCCAAGTTGCTACCCGTTTAGGCGAGGCACCCAAGCTAAAACCAAGGTAAGGCATAAGCAACGATCCTGAAGAACACCCCAAACACTACTCTACTTGGGAGGATGCTAATAAAGAGCTATTCAAAATAATAGCTTTAGATTTAGCAAAGTTTATCTACAAGCCAGAGATGTTCCGAAAAGAAATCAGCAGGGCCTTCACTCTAAATACCTCGTCCACGTCACCTCTCACAAATAATAAAGTGTCATCCGCAAATTGTAAATGCGAAACCGATAGACCAAATCGAATATCAACCCCACGAAATAAAGCTTGTTCCTTCCCGAACTCCAATAATCTATGGAGCCCCTCAGTAGCTATTAAAAAAATGAAGGGGGACAATGGGCATCCTTGCCTTATACCATTCTGCATTTGGAAATCCCGTCCCGGAACCCCATTCACCATCACAGATAAGTGAGCTCGAAACAAGCCTTGCATCCACCGTCTAAAAAAAACGAATTTCATTTTAGAGAGGACTTCATCAATATAAACCCATAATAGTTTGTCATGTGCCTTCTCAAAATCGAGCTTGATTAAAACAGACAAATTCTCGACTTCTTAATCAAATGGATAATTTCCGAGGCTATTAAAACACCGTCTACTAGCTGTCTACCTGCTACAAAGCCACTATGTGTATCGCCAATAAGGTCTGCAATTACTAGCTTTAAACGAGATGCAAGTAGTTTACCCAGAATTTTGTAAGGCCCTGAGATTAAACTTATTGGACAGAAATCACTAAGCAATTTAGCCTGATCATGCTTTGGAATTAAAGTTACCAAGGTAGAATTAATACCTTTACTCAAATTACCATAAGCATGAAACTCATCCATAAAGCGCTTTAAATCTCCCAGAATAATTGGCCACGCTACCTTGTAAAACTTCATAGAAAAGCCATCCGCGCCTGGCAATTTTTCATTCCCACAAACGTCCACTGCAAATTTAATATCTTCCAAAGAGAATCCCAATTCCAAATCAGCAGCCTATACATGAGTAAGAGTGGAAAATGGTAAGATGGGAAGCGTGATATGATGAACTGAAGAAGAGGAGAATCGTCGTTCAAAATGCACGGCAACCGCCTCTTTCATATCATTAGGAATATCCACAACGCCCTCAATTTTGTCTCCTGAGATCTGTAAATACGATCAATATCCGCCCTCAATTTTTCATTTTCCGTTTCAACAATTCCAAATACCTCTTTGTTCCAAACCTAAAGATCATGTCTCAAAGCTTTCAGTTTAGACCATAGAGTAAAAATTGCATATTCAAAAGAGGGATATGAATTCCATAAACGAGTCATAGTTGGTAGAAAGTATTTATGCTTCACCTACACGTTGATGAATTTTACAGGTCTAGGTTGTCACGCCCCAAATCCAGTTCAGACCGGACTCGAGACGTGAACTTAAAACAATAATAAATGAAAAAAAAAATTAAATGACATAAGGTTTAAAATAATAATAAATTGTAACCACTATCCGATAAAAGATTCAACAACTCAGAAAACCAGAGTTAAAATTTAATTCAAAATTACAGTACGTCTCTAGACAATCTAGCCTAGGATCCTCGTTAGCTCCCGAGCATTGAGCATCTAGCTAGTACAAATCCCGCTCAAAACCTGAAACACAACAAAGTAAGGGGGTGGGCTTTCGCTTAGTAGGAAAAGTAGTTAAGGTCATGAACATCAGTTCACTACCACGAGTAACCGTCCAATTAGGGCATACTAGTAAGCATAACAATTAAAAGTCAAATTAAATAATTACTCCAAGACAACGCTTGACCTTCACTCAGGCACAACCCGTAAAACAAACTCACAATGAACCGAACCCATACCACTTTTCGCAACTAGCTCTTGACACTTATCACCTAATAATTCTCAATGAACAACGCCCACGGCTATCTCGCAACCGATCACACGTGCGAACTCGCACGGCAACACGGGAGTCAGGTATAACAGCACCTCGGGTCACCAAACACTCTCACAAGACCATAATCACACTTAAAACAACGCACAAACCCAATCAACATGCACAACACACACAACAGAACCACCCATAACCGAGTACAACCATTTCCAACCTCCCCGGCTATCACAACCCGTTCCATTTATGTCGTACCGGAACACGAAGCCTCGGTCCCGACACCCAGTTACCGATCACTTTCACAAAGTCATAAACATACTTAGAAAGACGCACAAAGTCAACCAACAGGTATAAAACACACAGCGAGACATACATAGATAACGTACAACAGTTTCCAACGTCATTGAATGCAGAAATCCATTTGCACTAACACACTTGTATCGTACTGGACCACACATAATCAGTCCCGATATCTTCCCCTCACTGAGACTGGAGGTAACATCCGAGACCGGAAATCCCTCCGTCCGATGTCTTCCCGTCACACAGACTCGGGGCAATACTCACCATACGTAATGGACCGGCACACACTTCGGTCGTACATCGTCCTGGACTACGAGTCATCGGGGTACTGATCACGCCATCCTTGGCCTCGATACACTACACCGGAACTATTCCTCGGTATAAGTATCGCTCCGGTTACGCCTTCTCTTGGAACACACCACAAGGATATAACACGCAGCACAAAGCCAAAGCTGGTCTCGGTATACCAACCGGACCATCTCAACATAACACACAGCCGGTCTATCACTCACCCGGTCATATCACAACCAAGGGTTCACGTACATCAAACATGGCACACTTGCCCACACACAGTCACATCATGCAACACCGAGTATAATCTTATTTAGACTCTCACACAACGGTTATAGCACACAACACGCAATCCTAAGGCTCGACATGGCCCATCTACCAGCACGGCAATTCCCAAGAGAAAAAGCAGGTAAAACTAGTGAATCACATCCTACATGTTACTAAGACTCGTCCGGTTATTTAGTAATCGAAAGCAATTATTCTAGTGAATCACATCCTATATGTCAACTAGGACCTTTCTGGTTTATTATTATTCCCTAATCATGCATGCTAGTAACTTTCCGTAATTAAAGCGGTATTCACTATTTTCCCTACCACAAGACGATCACAACAGCTGGGTCTCCTAGCTGCTGACGTCCTGGCCTAACTCCAGTCTTCTCGGGCAAAGTCCAAGTCTGGGTTTAACAGGTAAAATTCCAATCAGTCCCGGTAGTCCAAAGGTCCTCATATTTGTCCAATTTGTCCTTTAAATAACCATTTTTAAATTAACCAAATTAATTTATTAGTTTATTAAGTCTGTCCAGCCCGGATCCGAGAACCAGACCCGAATCCGACCTGGTCCAGAAACCAGACCCGACCGGACCCAGACCCGACCCGGACCCGGCTCCAGACCCGACCAGACCCGATCAAGACCCGAGTCCAGACCCGGTCCAGACCCGCGTCCAGACCCGGTCCAAACATGGGCCTGGCCCAAGGCCTAGCCTAATCTAAGGCCCGTGTCCTGGCCCAAAGGTCGTCCAGGCCCAGCTCCGTCCAGGCCCATGGTCCAAGTCCGCCTTGCCCAATGGCCCGTCCTGGCTCGGCCTGAGCTGGAGAAGACTCCGGCGAAGCAAGGGTTTGCTCTGGTCGTCGTCTACGGCGTCAGGGCGCTCGAGGGGGGGAGGAAATGGAGGTAGATAAGGGCGTGGGGTCTCTGGCGACGCCGTGGCCATCTCGTGGGTGCCTGGAACGCGACCCAGAGCCTCTCCGTCTCAGATCTGACGAGGTCGAGCGTTTTCCGGTGAGGGAAACACGATGGAGCTCGGGGTTCGGACGGCGATGCTCGCCCAAACCGAGCTCGTTAGGTTGGTTTTCCTGGCGGTGGAAGGTCGGAGAAGAGGGACGGCGAAGAGGAGGCACGAATCGTGCTACTTTCCTCCGTCACCGGCACTGCGTAGCTCGGAGACGGAGAAGACGAACCACGGGAGAAATCGCAGCGGCGTGGCTCGATTCACACTCGGGGACGAAGAACTCGGCGAGGGGAAACGTTCTGGTGCAAGAGAGAAGGGAGGAGAAGAATCGAGAGCGAAGGTAGTTGGAGGAGCTGGTCTGTCTCGGGGCGCGTGCACGCGCGATGAAGAAGCAAGGGGGTAGGGTTTCTGAGGGTTGGGCTCGCTTCGTTTGGGCCGGGTTGCGCGCGCGTGGGCCTTGCGTTCTGGGCTCGCGTCAACCCATCCGACTGGCCCAAACTCAAGGCCTGGTCCAGTTCTGCTTTCCCCCCCTTTTTTATCGAATTTCTTTTTAAATTTCACTCGTTCCAATTTTCCACCCCGACGTTTCAAATTGCTAAAATTTACTCTTTAAATCTTTCAAACGAGGCGGTCTTTACATAGGTCCCCAATTCAGTGATTCCTCCGAAATCAAAATTGGACGATGATTAGAGAGGTCTCGAGGGAAGCTTGCCTGTTTCAGTGGACAAAAATCGACCATATAATCGAGAGAGACAAGGAGGCGGTCAAGACGAGAGGCCTTGGAAGAATGGTCATACCAAGTATACACTGAACCTACCAATGGTAAATCAACAAGGCCCGATCTGGAGACAAATTCTGAATATCAACTCTAGAGGAAACACAATTCCTTCTCTTTGGTTTAAGGTAAAAACCTTTCCTGACATACAAACTAAGAACCAATCCGGACCATTAATTATCCAGATTGGACGACCACCGAAATTTAGGGAGGTGATGATTGATTACGAAATTAATGACAAGATATGCAATAATTACAAATATATGCATTAAATATGGGTTTTTAATTCCATGATCCAAGGGTCCCGATTGATAGTTTGTAGTTCTTATGAAAGTTATAGGTTTGTACCTGATAGCTATCATATATATAGGGATGGTATTCAATACAACCCGCTCTTATTGTGCAAATTATGGACGCGCGAGAGACACAAGATGCGGCCAAGATGACGTCAACAGAGCGTGCGCGATGCTGACACATGGCCTTTCCGCGCGCGCCTTTGACCGCGTACAGCGCGTGTTGACCACACGCGTAGCACGCATTGTACTACCACTCTGTATAGTATTAGTACTCTCTGTATGGTACCAATACCGTGTAAGGTAAGGTATCAGTACCGTGTTACGTAAGCTACCAGTACTTTGCGTAGTATAAACACTCTGCATGTGGGTATCAACACTCTGTATGATGGTATCAACACTCTGTTAGGTAAGCTACCAGTACTTGGTGTGCGCATCAGCATCTTGTGCGCTCCGATGACGACAGCGCGTGCGCATCATGTGGCTCTTGTGCGTCCGTAGTATACAAAATAAGGAGTGGTTTGTATTTGATACATATTCTATATATATAGGATAAATCTATTTTAGTACGTTAAAACTTTCGGATTTCGTTTTTAGTACCCTAAATGTTTTTTGTGCCACTTCAGTACCCTAAAACTTCATTTATTCCCCTTTAGTTCCCAACGTCTGATTTTCTGTCCAATGTTGTTAACTTTCCATCCAATGAAGATAAAATGTCCAAAATACCCCTCATGTTACATCAAAATTTCAAAAATTTGCCATTATTAAAAAATACCATGATTTTCAAAAGTTTTTAACTTATTAATTCTTGTACAATATCCATTCAACACCATCCATTCATCCTTAATGAAAAACACGTAGAACTTGAAATAAATGAGAAGAGTATTCATGGCTTTACATTAACGCCAGAACCAAGGCCATGAGATGAACAAAAATCTTCATTTTTTTTGGCCAATCTACAAACTCGACACTCACAACACAATAAATACAAAGCTGTACAAAAACGCAGCACAACCCAGAAATTTGGGGAAAATTGTAGAAACCCTGTTATGGGAAAAATATTCGTATATGTATACAAATTGGATTCAAACACAATCCCATAATTTTAAATCTTCTGACACAAACCCAGAAATTTTTTGTGAGTTTTGGGGAGACTACATCGGATTGCTTCTTCGACCCGGAAAAATCCAACGACGCAACCACCACAGCTAGCATCGGATTTCGCTGCTATCTTGACAGCCCAGGGCGGGAATGACGGTGGCGAGGGGAGGTGGTGCTCGCGGCGGCGTGGAGGACAGATCCGACGAGGAGAAGGCGAGGGACGAGGATGGTGAGGAGCGAGGAGCAATGGTCCGATGTGGAGATTTGGGGTTTGTGGGTGAGAAGTTTCGGTGAAGGTGTGGAGATTTGGGGTTTGTGGGTGAAGTTTTGGTGGAGATGCAGAGAAGATAGGGACTTATGGGTATGTGTGGACAACTTCTGGACATGGTGTGGTGAAGAAAAAAGACAGGGTATATGGCTTCTAAGGTTTGAAAGGGTTAAAGGTAATATTGCCATTTTTTTATAAAATGGCACATGACCCCATTTTAAACATTTAAGATACAAAAAATATTTAAGATACTAAAAACGAAATCCGAAAGTTTTAAGGTACTAAAAATGGAATTATCCGTATATATATATGTTTAGTTTCGGGTGCAAACCGCAAATGTTGGTGCAAACTTTGCTAACAAACCCAAGTCATTGGATAATGACACATGGCAACATCTTGAAGAGAGTATTTTTTTTTTCAAATTCACTAATTTAATCATTCACTCTTCGTTTTAACTTTGATTTTTTTATTCTTGCACCATTATTTTTATTTTTCCAAGATCTATATATAGAGATGCATATTGAATATTTTTGGAGCACGAAAAATCAAAATAGGAAAAGTCTAACGTAGTTACTGGAACAAAATGTAATTTTGCAAAAATAAAATGTAATTACATTTTAATTCCGCATATTTACATTTTATTTTTATAGATTTACATTTATGTGTTCATCCGATTTACATTACATTGGACTTTTCCTATTTTGATTTCTCATGCTCCAAAAATATTCATATGCATCTCTATAGATAGATCTTGGAAAAATAAGTATAATGGTGCAAGAATAAAAAAAATCGGAGTTAAACCGAAACGGGAATGATTAAATTAGCGAATTTGGAAAAATAAATAAATACCCTCTCCAAGATGTTGTCATGTGTCATTATCCAATGGGTTGGGTTGGTTCGCAAAGTTTGCACCCCAAATTGGGTTTGCACCCAAAACCTTCTCTCTCTCTCTTTCTCTCTCTATATATATACATATATATAGTTGAACCTACGAACCTCAAATCCGGTTTGAAAAAATAGCGAACATGGTTCGATAAAATAGCATTCCAGTTTGAGAAAACAACATTTTACTTTCAGAAAATATAGTTTTAGAAAATAGCATATTTGGTTTGAGATTTTTTTTGTTATGAGAATATTCAACTCAAACCGGGACTGCTATTTTCTCAAATCGCATACACTATTTTTGCGAGTTTGTAGGTTCGCACCATAAGAGTTGGTTCACACCTGATTGCAAGCATATATATATATATAGGACTGGTATCAGGTACAAACAAGCCCTTATTGTGCAAACTGCCAACGCACGAGAGCCATAGGATTCGCCCAAAGTGGTGCCAGCAGAGTGCACCAGATGCTGACACGTGGACAATTAAATATAAAAACACCGCACCTTATTGTGCAAACTACGAACGCACCAGATGCTGACACGTGGGCGCGCGCGCACACACAGTGCTGGTAGTTTACATAGCACGATGATGATAGTTTAGTACAAAATGTGTGATAGGTTACATTTGTACTAAACTATCAGTATTGTGTTATGTAAACTATCAGCACTATGCGCGTGCGCACCACGTGTCAGCATCTGGAGCGCTCTGCTGACGTCACTTTGACTGCATCTTGTGGCTCTCGTGCGTTCGTGTGTGTATATATGTATATATAGTATGGTTCAACTACGAACCCTCATATTGGATGAGAACGCAAACTCCTTTCATATCCATTTGTTAATGACACGTGACAGAATCTTGGATGGTGCATTTTTTTTTAATTTGCTAATTTAATCATTCCCCCTTCGTTTTAACTACAATTTTTTTTCTTGCACCATTATTTTTATTTTTCCAAGATCTATCTATAGATTTGCATATTTAATATATTTGGAGCACGAGAAATCAAAATAGGAAAAGTCTGGCGTAATTACGGAAACAAAGTGTAATTTTGCTGAAATAAAATGTAATTACATTTTAATTCCACATATTTGCATTTTATTTCCACAGATTTACATTTTCTATGTTCATCCGATTCACATTACGTCACATTTTTTCTATTTTGATTTCTCGTGCTCCAAATATATTCAATGTCCATCTCTATAGAGAGATCTTGAAAAAAAATAAAAATAATGGTGTAAGAATATAAAAAATCGGAGTTAAAACGAAGCGGGAATGATTAAATTAGCGAACTTGAGAAAAAAATAAATGCTCTCTCTAAGATGCTGCTAGGGCTGAGCAAAAATCCGACCATCACCGTAAACCGACCATCCCCGTCACCGAAAAACCTGGAACCGGCCTTACCATGGGTGGGCATGGGTTGGAAATAGCTGAACCGTTGTGGTCAACGAGTTTGACCGGTTTTCTTACAAGAAAACCGGTTATACCCGAACCGACCGGCACTGTAGCAAGTGCTGGGCTGAGGCTCACTCGCAAAAACTTTATGAAAAAATGAATTGATGTAATGGGTAAGAATTGTCTTTGTTAATTGTTTGTTTTATGAAAAAAATGAAATTTGTTGTTTAATTGTAATTAGCATGATGGTATTCGAGTTAAGCTTCATATAAGAGCGTGAATCTTTGTCGATTGCGGGTTATTCTTACCAAGGTAGATCATGCCATTTCCATTTGCTGATCATCATGAATATCATTCCCTATGTGCCGACATGTTTTCATTTATAAATATTAGATCAAGTTGATACAATGACCCATGTTCTAAGTTCAAAGCATAAATAGTTAGCTTAATAGGTTAATATATATGAAATGATCTATATATATTATAAGCATGAATAAATACTTTGAACTTAAATAATTCTTTGAAGGTATAAATGAAAGTTTGCAATGCTTGATCTGTTTATGTTTTGAACTTAAATCATGAATTCTTTGTTCAACCTTTTGTGTTGTACAACAAAAACGGTTTCTTAGACCGTGTTGTGTAAGACGATGTTTTATATGATTATGAGATATTAGTTGTAGGAATTGTTGTGTTTTGTTTGAATGTTTGAAGTCTCTAAACTGAAATCAGTTTTATAAAAGGCAGGTTTATGGAAATAAGTTGAATTGTGTGAAATTAAGTTTGAATTGTAGGAATTAAGTTGAATGTGTGAAATTAAGTTTGAATTGTAGGAATTAAGTTTAAATTTTAGTAGGCCCAATTAGAAGCCCATTGGGCCTGGGTTGGTTGGTTATAACCGTCCCCGGCCGGTAATGAGGTCGGGCGGTTATCGTCCTTCTTTTTAGCGACCGGTGATGGGGATGGGTACGGGTTTTATGTGACCGGGAAAAACGGTTTGGGTAATGGGTTTGGGATTTTGGGCGGGTACCGGCCGATGCTCACCCCTAGATGCTGTCATGTGTCATTATCCAATGGCTTGATCTTTGGTTCGGAAGTTCGCATCCCAAATTGGGTTCGCACCTGAGACCTTCCGTATATATATAGGGTTATTTACGATTTGTTACCCAAATGTTTTGTCCACGAACGATATGGTACCCTTATGTTTCAAATGACCAATTTGGTACCCAAATGATTTGTCCACGGACGGAAGTAGCATATTGCATTAGAAAACTAACGGAATATTCCTCTAAATTAGACATGTGCAGTTAAGTGGTCTGTGAAATGAAGATTTTACCCTTTCTTATTCTAAGTTTATAAATGTGATAGACAAAATTACCATTATACCCTTAGTTATAATACCATAAATAATTAAAAGATTAAAAATTTAAGAATTATAAAAAAAAATTAAACATGTTAAAATTAAATAAATAAAAAAATTTAAATTTAAAATAACAAAATAATAAATAAATAAATAAAAAAAAGTAAAAAATTTAAAAATTCGAAAACTTAAAATAAAAAATTAAATTTTTATAAAAAATAATTCAATAAAATAAAATAAATTTTTTTTTTGAAAAATAAAATACTTGTTAAAAAATAAGTTTAAATATAAAGTCAAAAGTTAATATAAGGCCATGAGAGAGTCCAAAGTTCCTTCTCTTTCGACGTCAGGTCTTCGCCGGAGAACCAAATCTGCCAATGGGCTCTTGGCGGAGGTGACGGTGGTGTTGGGAGCTGTAGTCACGGCGTTGAATCATGTCTTGACGATTTCGGAGTCGAGGACTTCTAGTGTTTCAACAAAGAAACACCATATTAAGGTCCGAAAGATGAAGGAGAAGACACACAAAGAGATGGAGAAAGTTGTTTCGGATCCCGACCTTGTTCGTCGAAGAAGGAGACGATCTGCAGCAGCAAAATCTGACCCTGTGGCAGAAAAAGCGACACAGGATGCTATTGAGCCACAACCGGTTGTGAAGCAATCGGCACTTTGTGTCACGCCCCAATTTCAATAAACCGAACTCGGGACGCGAACGTTTTAAAAACATAAACACTTGAAACCTGTTTTCATTGAATCACTTTAAAATACCAGTTTAGTTCAACAAATAATATTTACAACTTAAAATACATCCCAACACGTGGACAAAAGTACAAGGTATCCGTCACTAGACTCAAAAGACAAAACCCGGACTCCGCTCCTAGCTCCACAAGCTTTGAGAGCTCACCTAGTCCGTCCCACGAACAGTACCTGTAGGAAAAGCAGCTAGGGGTGAGCGTTCGCTCACCACCACGGATAACAAACTGACTACGGCATAATTAGCAGAAAAAGCCAGTAACACTAAAACCAACCCAACACCGGGACTACAATCCCCAACTCAAGTACCCAACTGACCCACAACCCGTTACTTTCCTCAACAGACTCAACACTCGGTAAAGTAATGTAAACCCGACACAACTATCGACGACCTCCTCCAAGGACACGACAGAAAGACTACACAACGCCAAACAAGATCACAAAGGATCGCACACCAGCTGCTCAGTAACCAATCTTAATCAGGTCAGGGATCGACCTATCGCAATTCCTCGACACGAAGTCGGATCAGGCTGTCGACCTTTAGAACTCGCAATTCATCGACACTAAGTCGGATCAGGCTGTCGACCTTTAGAACTCGCAATTCATCGACACTAAGTCGGATCAGGCTGTCGACCTTTAGAACTCGCAATTCATCGACACTAAGTCGGATCAGGCTGTCGACCTTTAGAACTCGCAATTCATCGACACTAAGTCGGATCAGGCTGTCGACCTTTAGAACTCGCAACTTCAGGTAACCACAATCACAATCACAGACAAGTTCAATCACACAGGCACTCAAGGCCACTCAAAACACCTCAACAATCAAGACTCGGGTTCAACAACCCCACGGGCACTCACTGCCACTCAAGACACACCAACGGTCAAGACTCGGGTTCAACAACCCCACGGCACTCACTGTCACTCAAGACACACCAACAGTCAAAACTCGGGTTCAACAACCCCACGGCACTCACAGCCACTCAAGACACACCAACGGTCAAGACTCGGGTTCAACAACCCCACGACACTCACTGCCACTCAAGACACACCGACAATCAAGACTCGGGTTCAACAACCCCACGGCACTCACGGCTACCCCAAAACATCAACAGTAAGACACGGGCACTCATGGCCACCCAAGATACCAATTTAAATACACGGGCTCTCAAGGCCACCCAAACTCAACAATAAATAACACGGGCTCTCAAGGCCACCCAAACTCAACAATAAATAACACGCGCTCTCAAGGCCACCCAAACTCAGCAATAAATAACACGGGCTCTCAAGGCCACCCAACTCAACAATAAATAACACGGGCTCTCAAGGCCACCCAAACTCAACAATAAATAACACGGGCTCTCAAGGCCACCCAAACTCAACAATAAATAACACGCTTGCAACTTACCGAGACTCTAACTCGTAAGCCAGCTAAAACACCAACAGTAAAGTACGGGCTCTCATGGCCACCCAAACACGAATAATAACACGGGCTCTCAAGGCCACCCAAGACTCAACAATAATAATACACGGGCTCTCAAGGCCACCCAAGACGCCAAAATAAACAATCAACCTCCGGCTTAACCCAAGCCTCCAACAGTCCTAATATCAACAGTTTCACAATCAACCTCCGGGCATGGTCATATGCCTCCAGTACTCCTAATATCGATAAGTTCACAAACAACCTCCGGGCATGGTCATATGCCTCCAGTAAATCAATTACGCTAAGTTCTCTGCTCCTACGACACTACTAAGTGTCACATGCCTTTCCAATAATTACTAAGTTCCCTTAACATGCTTTTCTAATAAACGCTACAATCCCGTATCATGCTTTTCTAATAATTAAATAACCTACTCAACCCACGACACCCCGGTGTCACATGCAATTCTACTGTTAACTTTCCCCAGTCAGGGCCGAGATCCGGCTACTTTTCCCTACCTCGTGCGTGTTCTCCCAAAATCCAACCACGAGCTCCGGTGATGATCTCAGTCACTCACCCAGCCTTCCCTTGCCTCGGTCCGTGGCACGATCTAAAAGAACACAAATTCAAGGCACTTAACAACCCGCAGGAATAAACTGAAAATCATTAAACTCGATGCCCAAACTTAACCCCGACAATGTCGATCACTCCCAAACTCCCCAATTACTCGACATTGTCGATAAGGGACCCGTAAAGGCCCGATTCGCCCGACATGGCGAATCTGCCCGGGTTTTGTAAATGCCCTTCCGGGGCTCCAAAAATTCCCGTTTTCGTTTCTACGGTCTTAGAATAATTCAAGGGTCCCAATGTACTTGCTCGAATCGAATTCCGACTCCCGAGTCAATTAAATGACGTTTAAAGTTTCTAAACCCGATAAATTACAATTTCTCCAATTTAATTCCAATTTTCGATTCGGTTAAGGATAAATGGTCCGGGGAACGTTTTAAACCACCTGAATGATAAAACCCGAGCACCCGAGCACGTGGGCCCCACACGGCCATAATGGGAAAAATTCCCTTTTCACCCCAAAACGTTCCTAACGAACTCTAAACCTCAACCTTTCATCATTTAATCAATTCTAAACGAACACTTAGAAATAAAATGTATCAAAATGAGGAAAGTCGGGTTCTTACCGTAGACAACGACGAGGGGATGACGGTTGTGCAAGAATAAACCCGATCCAACGGTCGGATCGTCAACAATCTCCAAAAATCTCCACTTTTATTTCCTTTTCTCTCCTTCCCTTTCTCTCTCTATTTCTCTTTTTTTTTTCTGACTTAGCCGTGCATCTCTCAACTCCTCTCTTTTATTTTGTTTTAAAAACAAACAACTATCTCTTACTTCTTTTTCTTTAATTTAAAAACCAACAACCACCACAATTATGACAAGTGTCTTGTTCAAATTACCTAACACCACCACTTGGTTGACAAGTGGTAATGTGGGTCCCACACCTTTTAGAAAATATCTACTAGCTAAAATCCAATCAGATTCGCGAAAATCAGACGTTTCGGGATCCGAACGGACACTTTTTCCCAAAAATTACGAAACTTGGCGGGCTACAAGGAAACGGCTCAGCTAAGACCGCTGCGACGACGGCTAAGCTTTTCTGATCCAAAACGGTCCTCGAATGGACCAAAACGTCGCTCGGTTGACTTTTCCAACGAAAAGTCAACATTTCCCAAATTGATCAGAAAGTTGCCCTGAGTCCCCGGAACTCACTTTGGTCGATAACGGGGTCAACTTAAGTCCGGTATGACCCTCGGGGTCCAATTCCGGTTCAATTCAGTGTCTGCTCAAAATTTTTAAATTTTCCTGTTTTTCGCAGGTTTGACTGGCGTTGACCGGGAGTGGTTATTACACTTTGTGTAGATACCGTGTCAAAAATTCCAGCTGTGAAGTAATCGGCGAAAAGGGTTGTTCGTCGTTCTAAGAAAATGAGCGAAGGCTTTGTTGAATTAGAAAACGAGGTTTTCGTGAATTGTTTACCTTTCGAATCAACAGAGGATTGTACACGGAATTTGTTTAGCCCTTTCGGTTCAATTCTGTTCGTCAAAGTACCAAAACGTCCAAGCCGCAGTCAACGTTATTTTGGGTTTGTTCGTTTTGATTCAAAGGACGCAGCAGCCAAAGCGATAGAGGTTTTGAACGGATTTACGATCAACGGGTACAAACTATTCATCGCCAAGGCGTGGCGCAGTCGCTCGTCTTTATGCTCTGTTTCTGATCCAAAACAGAGTATGCAGGGTGAGGCTGGCTATGGCGTATTGGGGATTGATGGACTGTACGAGTCCGGTGTGGTCGGAGTTTCGCCGGAATTGAGCCGTCAAGGTGAGGAGTCGCCGGAGAACTTTGATGGTGAGGAGCCAAGGCTCAAAACTGGTTTGATCTCGATACCAGCATCTTCAAAACAGAGCCGTGGCGTTTTGGGGATTGATGGATCGACGCCGGACTTGAGTGGTCAAGGTAAGGAGTCGCCGTAGTTGAGTTTTGCCGTTGAGGAGCCAAACCTCCCGTCTGGTTCGGTTGAGATGGGATTGCGTCAGATTCAAACTCATTCAACTCGAGATTCTCTCGTTCAAACGACGATCTCGTCTCCAAATATCACGGATGTCGACTCTGGTGATGGCAACGCTGACGAAGATCACGATCGTGATTTGGTGGAGGATTGTAGCCGTGATTTTGGGGATGGCGTCCGTGAATCCGGGGTGGAATTTTGTAATCGTGTGGGGACGACAAATTTTGATGTTGTTGTAGGTGATAGGTTTGGCCAGGCCCAGTGTTATGTGACTGAGTCGTCTGGGACACTTCCGAATGGGCTTGCCACTTGTTATGGATCAGATCCTAAAGGGCCTGTAGCAGAACCCATACACGAATCATCTGATCCTGTTACTGTTCCCACGGGCCAGTCTTCCCCGTGGAAGGACGTTCTCATGCAGCCCAAGCGTGTGAGCCGTCCACCTAAATACTTGACGGAGTTTTATACCATTCAGTGCAAACCAAAGATCTCTGATCGCGAGCGGTATATCCGTCCAGTCGATATTGGGAAACAAATTGAGCAAGTTAGAACCGGAAACACTCAGGTCGTAGCATCATCACAGGGAGTTGACGCATGGACTTCAATCCGTGAGTTAGCTGCCAAGAAGGATGCGAAGGATCGACGTTAACTTCGGGTGTCGAGGATTAGCGGGGTTTTTCCTGTGTTTTTCTGAGTTTTTAATGTTCTCAGTTTCTATTTTCTTTAAAAGGTTAGGCCTTTTGGCTTCCTTTGCTGGAGCCCCCTTGTAATCGTTGGTACCTACCATGTTTCTTCTTGAAGCATGACATTCTAATTCCATTCTGGAATTAGTCTTATTAATAAAAATTTCGAGCTTATCAAAAAAAAAGTCAATATAAGGGTAAAACAGTCTTTTTACATTAAAGTCAAAAGTCAACTAAAATGATAAAGGGTAAAATGGTCTTTTCACTTTGGTATGTTAGTTTTTTAACCCCATTAACCCAAATCGTCCGTGGACGAAACATTTGGGTACCGAATTGGGAAAAAAATTCATATGGGTACCATATCGTTCGTGGAGAAAACACCCCTTATTATGCAAACTACGAACCAATCTGAACCATACGATCCCCCCAAAGTGATGTCAGCAGAGCGTACCAGATGCTGACACGTGGGTAATTAAATATATAAAACACCGCACCTTATTGTGCAAACTACGAACTCACCAGATGCTGACACGTGGGCGCTCACGCTGTAGGTACGCGCGCGCACAGTATTGATAATTTGCATAGCACGGTGTTGATAGTTTAGTACAAATGTGCTGATAGGTTAGTACAAATGTGAACTATCAGCACATTTGTACTAACCGATCAACACCACACTATGTAAACTATCAGCACTCGCGCTGCGCACGTGGTCAACAGACGCTACTGTGCGGGCAGAGGCGCGCGCGAAGTGGCCACGTATCAACATCGCGCGCACTCTGATGACGTCATCTTGGATGCATCTTGTGGCTTAGATTGGTTTGTATTTTGCACAATAAGGGTGGTTTTTACTGGATAGCTATATATATATATAGGTAGACAGACATTCACGCGTTACCTATACCTTATTTTGTTATTTGTTACCTAATTATAAGTCATTGGATATCTGAACTTAATGGTCCAGATGATAGTGGCACACAGCTGTAAATATAGAAAATGTTACAAATTCACCGGTAATTTTACACCTAAAAAGGGTATACCTGTAATTACACCCTCACCTTAACCCTAATACCCATTCTATCCGACTCTCTCACATTTTCAGCCATTCTCTCCCGTGTCCTCATCCACCGCCGCCACCCACAGATAGACTAAGTTTTGAAGCCCTCCTTAACGCCGTGCTCTCAAAGATCTGGTCTTGAAGGACGTTGCTCGGCGTAAAGGACGCCACCACAACTGTCCTGGACCATGGACACGAGGTACACCCCACTCTTCCTTCTTAACGCGACGTCGTTTTGGAGCTCGCGGTGCATATGAGGACCAAAACAACGTGCTCGGCCTCAAACTCCCCGTGCTCGGCCTCCACCTCCCTATGCCCGCCGCTGTAGAGCCTTGCCGGAGAAGACGAGCCTCTATTTCCGGCCATTGTGCTCCTGCTCAGAAACGTCGCTCACGCCGAGCTCGGTTGCAGATCTGCAACATCACCTTTGTGAATCTCTTACATGCTTATTTTATATTTTTCCAGATCGGCCTACAATTTTTTTTGTTAATGTAGAGTTTCGCCGAAGAATAATAGCATCTCTGACTTGTTTTTTTGTTCATTGTTACTCTGTTGATCTAGTACGTAAATTACTGATATGTGTGCCTTTTTGATGTTTTGATTTTTGATTTGTATAATCCTCCTCTTGACTCTGATATGAACGTAGTTCCATGTTTTTCATTGTATTGGGTTCAATTTCATAAGATGACTGTAGGCTTATGTTTTAGGTTGATAGAGTTGTTTTTATTAGTTCCAGAACAACAGGGCAAGAATATGTAACAGTTTTAGTCTGATTCTGTAAACTTTATTATAATATTATGTATTTTTAGTTTGATTTTTATGGGTTTTTTTATTTATACTAGTTGCAGTATTTTTGTAATTTGAGGGTGGATTTATGTAATTTCGGTAAATTATTGTATAACTTCTGTTATAAAGATCTGTAATTTTATACAGACTTTTTCGGTTGCAGTATTTTTGTAATCTATATGGTATATTTATGTAATTTTGGTAATGAATTTTTTAAATTTGTTTATAAAGATCTATAACTTTATACAAAAAGTTTTGGAAATGTTTTTACTTTTTAGTCTGACAACATCCAATATAAATTCTAGAATCATGTATAAATTCATAGACATATACAAAAAAACGTATAAAAAAATATGTATAAATTCATAGACATATTAATTCTCTATACATTATTTATGTAAGTTTTTTTATATTATTTCTATAACTTTTTATTTTTTATTATGTAACTGATTATATTTGTATAAAAAATATGTAATATCGGTTATAAATTCTGTAACATCAATTATATGCTGGATTACGGATTTGAAGTTTAAACCACCAACAAAAACTTTCTGTAACATAAGGTATAAAATTTTGTAATATCGGATATAATATTTTGTAACATCAATTACGAAATATGAAAAACAATCGAAATTCAAAATTTTAATAATTAAAATTTTTAAAAATAAATATTAAAAAAATAAGATGTAAACAATAAAAAAATAATGCTGCACTACTTTTTTTTAAGAAAGAAGGATTTACCATACTACCCTTTTATTGATTATTCTATTTTATTTGTAGATAATTGGGACTAAAAATCTATAACCATTAGATTTTAAAATTCAATGGTCTAGATTTTGGTAACAAGTAACACTTTAAGCCTTGGTAACGTGTGAAAGTTCCCTTATATATATAATATGAACCTGTGAACCTCAAATTTGGTTTAAAAAAAATAGCGAACATGGTTTGAGAAAATAACATTCCAATTTGAGGATTTTTTTTTTTGAGAAAACAACATTTTACTTTCAGAATATATAGTTTGAGAAGATAGCATTTCTGGTTTGAGATTTTTTTTGACTGAGAATATTCAACTAAAACCAGGACTGCTATTTTTACAAACTGCATACACTATTTTTGCGAGTTCGCAGGTTCGTACCTGATTGCAAGCCTATATATATACATAGCGAGTGAATCAGGTGTGAACCCCTCCTTACGGTATGAACCTACGAACTCCTGAAAATAGTGGACATGATTTAAGAAAATAACATTCCTGGTTTGAGGTGAATATTATCAGACAAAAAATTTCTTGAACCAGGAACACTATTTTCTCAAAGTAAAATGTTGTTTTCTCAAACATTTTTTTCCTCAAATCGGGATGCTATTTTCTCAAACCATATTCGCGATTTTCTCAAACCAGTTTTGGGATTAGAGTAAGTGAATGGATGAGATTCAATCATCTCATTAATGGCATAAGGATAAATAAATACAAATTTAAATGTATTTTAAGCATTTTAAACGGAAAGGTTAAATCTGATTTTTGATTGTACGGTTACTGTAGCGTTACCGTAGCATAAAAATGGTTTAATCTGGTTCATATGAATGTTTCATCTGTTGTACGGTTATTGTAGCGCAAAAATTGTTTCATTGAACTGTATGATTCATGTGGTTAAACTGAATGTTTCATTTCCAGTGTTCAGTTCGGTAAAAGATTTTATTTTACTAATGTTAGTATTTCAATTTGTTGAACTGGTTGTTTCATTTTGTTAAAATTGTTGTTTCATTTGATTTGAGTGTTAAACAATTTTATTTTTCATTTTGCTAATTTTAGTGCTTCATTTCGTTAAACTGATTGTTTCATTTTGTTTGTGTTCTACTTCCCTGAAATCGATTTTTCCACTTGGTTAATTTGTTAGTGGTTCATTTTGTTGAACCGGTTGTTTCATTTTGTTCAACAGTTTGTTTCATTTTATTGAACTCAATATTTTCATCTTGGGTTATTTACGATTTGGTATCCAAATGTTTCGTCAACGAACGATATGGTACCATTATGATTTTTTTCCAATTTGGTACCCAAATGTTTCGTCCACGAACGATTTGGGTTAATGGGGTTAAAAAACTAACAGACCAAAGTGAAAAGACCATTTTACCCTTTATCATTTTAGTTGACTTTTGACTTAAGTTTAAAAAGACTGTTTTACCCTTTCACTAGATTTAATTTCATTAATATTTTAATTAATTATTAATAAAATCATTAATTTCTTTATTAATTCTTATTTATTTTACTTTTTAAAATTTTAATAAATTTAATTATTTCACACACACACATATATATATATATATATAATTATTTTTATATATCATTAATATTTTAATTAATTACTAAAATAATAGTAATTAATTATTCGAAAATTAATTTATTTTATATAATTAATTATTTTTAGTTTTATATTTAATTTATTAAATTTTTTAATTAATTTTTTTATTTTATTCATTATTATTCTTTTATTTTTTTATATAATTTTTATTTATATATTTATTTTTTATATAAATTTTTATTTCAAAAATTGAAAAATTATGTTTACGTCTTTTGATTTTTTTTAATTCTCAAAATACGAAACTCAAATATGATTCTTCACCTACCTATTTTGAAATATTATGTTTGTCCAATTTCAGATCTGATTCTTCACCTTCATCTTTTATTGATTCACATCGACAAAATCAGATCTGTATTTTCACCTTCCGCTTGTCCAGTTCAAATCGACAAATCGTTTTGAGCAATTTCTAGTCTGATTCCTTTTGCCCCCTTTACCCAATTCTTCCCATCTAAGCTTCGAGAACTCGTAGAGATTTGGAGATGAAATATGGAAAATTGAAGGAAGGTCGCCGTCTTCTCTGGCGAGCACATGCAAGAACAGACGAGCTTGGTTCGTGACCAGCGAGCACGGGACGAGTTCAGGCCTGAGGCGCGACGTACCATATCTGGAAAGTAAAGCTCGTAATGGGCAAGAGGGGAAGATGAACAGCCGACACCAACTCAAGTACTCAACCTAACCACAACCCGTTACCTTCCACAACAAATTCAACCTCAAACTCACAAAGTAAGACAACACAACCAACAATGACCTTCCCCAAAGATAAGAACACGGATCAGGCTAGCCGAAGAATGCTCAGAACCTGCCGAGCCTCGTACGCGGTCAGGCCAGCCGAAGAATGCTCGTAACCTGCCGGGACCCGGTCACGGATCAGGCTAGCCGAAGAATGCTCATAACCTCTCGGGATCCGGACACGGAACAGGCTAGCCGAAGAATGCTCAGAACCTGCCGAGGCTCGAGTTTGGTCAGGCCAGCCCAAGAATGCTCGTAACCTGCCAAAATCCACACCACTCCCCGACACACAGTCGGTTCGGGAAAACGCACCCACAACACAAGCAAGTTCAACAAACAGGCACTCAAGGCCACTCAAGACACCTCAACAGTCAAGACTCGGGTTCAACGACCCCACAGGCCATCATGACCTCCCAAGACGTACCCACTTAACTCACGGGCTCAACAACCCCAAGACGCCAAATAATAACACACGGGCTCTCATGGCCACCCAAACTCAACAATAAATACACGGGCTCTCATGGCCACCCAAACTCAACAATAAATACACGGGCTCTCATGGCCACCCAAACTCAACAATAAATACACGGGCTCTCAAGGCCACCCAAACTCAACAATAAATAATACGGGCTCTCAAGGCCACCCAACTCAACAGTAAATAACGCACAACAACCTCCGGCATACTCGATGCCTCCAACAGTCCTAAGATCACTAGTTTCACAAACAACCTCCGGGCATGGTCATATGCCTCCAGTAATTCAATTTTCGCTAAGTTCTCTGTTCCTACGACACTACTAAGTGTCACATGCTTTTCTCTTAACCGCTACAATCCCGTATCATGCTTTTCAATAATTAAATAATTCTACTCAACCCACGACACCCCGGTGTCACATGCAATTCTACTATTAACTTTCCCTAATCAGGGCCGAGATCCGGCTACTTTTCCCTACCTCGTAGATAAATCCAAAAGCGCTCCAACAACACCCGAAGTACACCCACTCACTCGCCGAGCTTCCCTTTGCCTCGGTCCGTAGCACGATCTAAAAGAACACAAATTCAAAGTACTTTTAAACTAGTACGAATAAACCGAAAATTAATAAACTTAACGCCCAAACGTAACCCCGACAATGCCGATCACTCCCAAACTTCCCCATTACTCGATATTGCCGATAAAGGACCCGTAAGGGCCAGATTCGCCCGACATGGCGAATCTGCCCGGTTTTGGTTAATTGCCTTCCGGGGCTCCAAAAGTCCCCGTTTTCGTTTCTACGGTCTTAAAATATTTCAAGGAACCCAACGCACTTGACGGAATCGAATTCCGACTTCTAAATCAATTTATTAACGTTTAAAGTTCCTAAAACCCGTCAATTACAACTTCTCCAATTTAATTCCAATTTTCGATTCGGTTTAGGGTAAATGGTCCGGGGAACGTTTTAAACCACCCGAACATTAAAACCCGAGCAACCGAGCACGTGGGCCCCACCCAAGAGGCTTGGCCGAGACCCTATGGTTTGAGGGGGGCTCGGCCACCATGTGGTGGCTGCTGCCAGCTCCGGCCAGCCACCACCCACGGTGGCCGGAGCTCCTCCCGAGCCTCCGGTCACCGGAAAACGCGCCCTTACACCCCCAAACACCTCTAAAACGTCTCCAACACCTCCCAAACTCTACACAACCCTAAGTCTTAGTTTATACTCAAACCCTAGCTTTCAAGAAAATAATCGAAACGAGAATCGGGTTAGTGCTTACTCGAGAGGAAGACGAGGGGAAGAGATTTGCTTCTTGCTTTGAATCGATCCAATGGTTGAAAATCAAACCCTAACTCCACTTCCTTTCTTCTCTCTTCTTCTCCTTCTTCTTCTCTCTCTAAAACCTCTCTTCTTCTTTCTAATTAAATCAACTAACAACTAACTACACTTTTCCCCCCTTTTAACCCCTTAGTTTCGGCCACACCCTCACAACCACCCATTTTCCCCCCAAAACTAACACCACCACTTGTTTGACAAGTGGCAAGGTGGGTCCCACACCTTTTGGAAAATATCTACTAGCTAAAATCCAATCAGATTCGCGAAAGTCGGACGTTTCGGGCCCCGAACGGGCACTTTTCCCTAAAATTACGAAACTTGACGGGCTACAAGGAAACGGCTCAACTAAGACCGATGCGACGACGGTTAAGCGTTTTGGATCCCAAACGGTCCTCGAATGGACCAAAACGTCTCCCGGTTGACTTTTCCAGCGAAAAGTCAACATTTCCCAAATTGATCAGGAAGTTGCCCTGAGTCCCCCGAAACTCACTTTGGTCAATAACGGGGTCAACTTAAGTCCGGTATGACCCTCGGGGTCAATTTAGGTTAAGTTATGTGCCTGTCTTAAAAATTTTAAATTTTCTTGTTTTTCGCAGGTTTGACTGACGTTGACCAGAAGTGGTTATTACAGTCTACCCCCCTTAAAGGAATTTCGTCCGCGAAATTTAAAGCAGACGTACCTCGGGAGTCGAACAGGCCGGGATACTTCGCGCGAACCTCGTCCTCGCATTCCCACGTCGAGTCAGCTCCGTGATGTTTCCACTGCACTCGGACCAGGCGGATAATCTTGCCTCCCCGCAAAATCTGCTGCCGTGTGTCCATGATCCGAACCGGCTGCTCCTCATAGGAGACATCATCAGCCACCTCGATATCAGTCCACTCGATGACGTGAAAGGGGTCTGCGTTGTACTGCCGCAACTGGGATACGTGGAAGACGTTATGGACTCTCCCAAGCTGCGGTGGCAACGCCAGACGATAAGCCACGGCTCCCACTCTGTCTAGGATCTGGAACGGGCCTATGTACCTCGGATCCAACTTGCCCCCGCTGCGCCTGAACCGCACCAGCCCCTTCCTCGGGCTCACCTTCAGGAACACGTGATCCCCGACTGCGAACTCAAGAGGTCGACGTCGCCTGTCGGCATAACTCTTCTGCCGACTCTGCGCGGTCCTCAACCGATCGCGGATCAATGCGACATTCTCCGTCGTCTCTCTGACAAGATCTGGCCCCAGCAGACTCTTGTCCCCCACCTCTGCCCAGCATACCGGTGACCGACACGGCCTCCCATACAGCGCTTCGAAGGGTGCCATCCCGATACTGGACTGGAAGCTGTTGTTGTAGGCGAACTCGGCCAAAGGCAGGTGGGTCTCCCAAGATCCCCTGAAATCCAGCACACATGCTCGCATCATGTCCTCCAAGATCTGAATGGTACGCTCAGACTGACCGTCTGTCTGAGGGTGGTGTGCTGTGCTGAGCAGAACCTCGGTCCCTAGAGCCTTCTGTAGACTCGGCCAAAACTTGGACGTGAAGTGGGGATCCCTGTCAGACACTATCGACACCGGGACCCCATGGAGACGCACTATCTCTTGAATATACAAGCTGCTCAACTTGTCGACCGGGTCTGTCATCCTCATAGCCAGGAAGTGGGCCGACTTGGTCAACCGGTCAACTACCACCCACACGGCGTCGTTTCCCTTCGGTGATCTCGGTAGTCCACACACGAAGTCCATCGTAATGTGCTCCCACTTCCACTGAGCAATCGGTAGTGGCTGTAACAAACCCGCTGGACGCTGATGCTCGGCCTTCACTTGCTGACAGACGAGGCATCTCGACACAAACTTTGATACTTCTCTCCGCATACCGCGCCACCAGAAGTGTCGTCTGAGGTCACGGTACATCTTGGTGCCCCCCGGGTGCACCGTAAGACGCGAGTGATGTGCCTCTCGCAACACGTCGTTCCTACAGTTAACCGGCACGAACATCCCTCCTCTGTACTGTAGCCCCCAATCTGTACTGATCTCCCAAACTACTACCTCGTCGCCGTTGACGACCCTCTCTCTGATCTGTGCCGTCTCAACGTCCTCCGTCTGCGCCTCCAACACTTGGGCAAGCAGTGAGGGCTGAGCCACTAAAGAGCACATGGCCATGTCACCCGTGACCTCCTCTAGCTCAAGCCCGAACGTGCTCAGCTCCCCCATCATGTCCCACTCTCGGACAGATATGCTGGCGAGGCTCGAAGCCGACTTCCTACTCAAGGCGTCGGCGACCACGTTCGCCTTGCCCGGATGGTAGTGTAGCTCGAAGTCGTACTCCTCGAGTAGCTCCATCCACCGTCGCTGGCGCATGTTCAGGTCCCGCTGGGAAAATATGTACTTGAGGCTCTTGTGATCTGAGAACACCTGAAACCCCTCGTCATACAGATAATATCGCAAGCTCTTTAGCGCAAATACGACTGCTGCTAGCTCCAAGTCGTGGGTAGGATAGTTGCGCTCGTGCGTCTTCAGCTGCCTGGAGCCATAAGCCACAACTCTGCCCAACTGCATCAGCATGCATCCCAGTCCCTCTCCGGACGCATCACATTAAACATCATAACTAATCCCTCGCTCGGGCACCACTAACACTGGAGTTGTAGTCAGTCGAGTCTTCAACTCCGCGAATGCACGCTCACAGTCATCTGTATACACGAACCCGACACCCTTGCGCGTCAACAGAGTCATCGGCGCGGCTAGTCGTGCAAAGTCCTGGACAAATCGCCGATAGTAGCCTGCCAATCCCAGGAAGCTGCGGATCTCGAAAACACTCGTGGGTCGTGCCCACTTCGAGACCGCGTCGATCTTCGACGGATCGACCAGGATACCGTCATGGGACACGATGTGGCCGAGGAATCTCACCTCAGAGAGCCAGAACTCGCACTTCTCCCGGTTGGCATATAGCTGATGCTCGCGCAGTAGTGTCAAAACAGCCCTCAGATGTGACTTATGTGCTGCCTCGTTCTGCGAATATATAAGGATGTCGTCCACGAACACCACCACAAAATGATCTAGGTACGGCCGGAAGATGTTGTTCATCAGGTCCATGAACGCTGCAGGTGCGTTCGTCAGCCCAAACGGCATCACCAGGAACTCGTAATGCCCATAGCGTGTCCGGAATGCAGTCTTTGCGACGTCCCCCTCACGGACTCGCAACTGATAATAACCGGATCGCAGATCGATCTTCGAGAAGTGAGTCGCCCCTCTCAACTGGTCGAACAAGTCATCGATCCTCGGCATCGGGTATCGGTTCTTCACCGTAACCCGGTTCAGCTTCCGGTAATCAATACACATCCGCAGCTCTCCACTCTTCTTCTTCACGAAGAGTGCTGGTGCTCCCCACGACGATGCACTCGGACGGATAAACCCCTTCTACTGAAGCTCCTCCAGCTGACGCTTCAGCTCAGTCAACTCTGCCGGCGCAAACCTGTAAGGCGCCATCGATATCGCCGCAGTTCCCGGCACTAGGTCAATCCCGAACTCCACCTCACGAATCGGTGGCAGCCCGCTCAACTCCTCAGGAAAGACCTCGGGGAACTCGCATACCACCATCGGTAACTCTCGACTCTGCACAGCCGATAATTCCTCCTCTGCGGACAACGTCGACAGGAGGACCCCACTCTTACTCCCCAGCACGCACATCACCTTCGTACCGCCCACTGTCACTGTCACTCGTCGTCTGTAGCAATCGATGTTGGCTCGGTACCTCAACAGCCAATCCATACCCAAGATTACATCAAAGGTAGTCATCCCCAACACGAGAAGATCCCCAGGGCAAGGACAGTCTGCGACTCTAATCTCGCAGGCACGACATACTCTATTCAACGATGCACCACCCCCAACTGGGGTGTCCAGGCATAGGGGTGGACTCAACGGCTCTAAGCTCAACCCCAACCTCTCAGCACAACCCGACGAAATAAAAGAGTGCGATGCCCCGGTATCAAACAAGAATAAAGCCCATAAATGATACAATAAACATGTACCCTGGATGGTCTCACGGTACGTGGTAGGTCCTGGGGCTCTAGAGTCAGTGACTGCATACACTCTCCCCTGCGAGGCCTGCTGCCTCTGACCCTGCGCACTGGCTGCTGGATACCCGTGACTCTGCTGCTGTCTCGGAATCGGTGCGCTCGTCGACGGCTGTGACGGCCTCGGCTGCTGACTCTGTCCAGGGAGACCCCTGGGCGACTGTACTATCCGCGATTGTTGCGGTCGCTGCGCTGAAGTCTCTCCTAACTGCTCGCGGCACCATGCCATAGTGTGTCCCATCCGGCCGCACCGGAAATAGCTGACCTCGTCGGCTCTCGACCTCGAGCTCTGGCATGTCCGGATGGTCGATGGTGGTGTCGTGTGCCCTCCTCTGGCTCTGCACCCTCGCTGCAAATGGCCTGTCTCCCCGCAGAGATAACATGTCGGCCCCCTCTCTGAGACGGCTGGCCCTACCGATGCTACTGACCCCTGCTGTCTCGATCCACTCTGATGAGGCGGTGGTCGGAAGGATCCCACGGTCCTCTGCCTCCGCGAGTCTCGTGAGTCTGACGGCCCTGCCCAACTGATCGGCCGAGGTCGGACCTCACGGCCCCTGGCTGCATCCCGGGTGCCCTGCTCCACTGTAGCCGCAGTGTCCACGAGGTCGGTATACTTCCGTATCCTCAAGGCGAGAACCTGGTTCCGGATGCCCAGCCTCAGTCCGTCCTGGAACCGCAGGCAACGGTTCGTCTCGCTCGTCACCATCTCAGGCGCGAATCTGGCCAAGGCTGTGAACCTGGCCTCGTACTCTCCTACCGTCATCCCCCCTTGCTCTAGGTCTAAGAACTGCCGATCTCGCTCCAGCCGAGCCGACTCGGGGAAGTACTGTGCCATGAATACCTCCTGGAATACGATGTAGTCGTATCCGACCGTGTCCTTCACCCGCCCCCACCAGTGGTAGGCGCTGTCTCTCAGCTGATGGGCCGCGAAGGACACTCTCCGACGACCATCCTCGACACCCGATGTGTCCAGGTCTCGTGTGACCTGCTCTATCCATCGCTCGGCCAGATCGGGATTCGGCTCCCCGACAAAAATAGGTATCCCGAGCTTCAGGAAATCTAGTAGCGCTCGGGAGGTATGATCCTCTGTCTGAGCGGCCCTCACCGGGACCGCGGCTGCCTCTGGTGCTGGCGAAGCCGACTCTCGGCTGGCGATGACCGCCACCAAACTCTGAACGGTCCTGGTGAGCTCATCCAGGGCAGTCATCACTGGAGGTTCCGCGACTGGCGGAACACTAGGGGTGCCTGCAGACGGCCCCGATCACTTCTCCTGTCTTCTCCGACAGGAGTGCCCTATGCCTCCGCGTAGTCGGCGGGCTCGACGGTTGGCACCCTCCCTGGTGCCCCTACTGACCGTCCCCGCCGGCCTCGCGTGGGTGCCTGACCCCGTGTTCCTGATGGTCGTCCTCGCCTACCGCGAGCCATAATCCGTATCCTCTGCACGGATACACGCAAACATTCAGTTTGCGAACTTAAATAAAGACGACAGTTCAAAAGTACTAACGTTCACCCAGTCTAAGCTTACACTAGCGTGCTTATCACTAAAGCGCCACACCGCTCAAGTTAAACATACTTTATATATAGTATCAGTAAACGAGACCTCAACGAGACCGCACCGACGTGCGCCACACAAGCGACGACAAACCAACCCACACCACGAAACAACAACCACCATAACAAATAACGTACATACGGCAACTCAGGACCGACCTCAATCAAGACATCAATCGACAGGGTCAAATAACAACAATCACAACACGACGACCCCCGCTCACTGGGCCAACCAAAGTCGAACATTGCCCACCGGGCCAACCAAAATCAAACATACGCCCCCAGGGCCAATCAAGTTCACAACACGCCAACAGGGCCAACAATTTTAAAACCTTTCCCCTTTCATTTTAAAACTTCGTCCTTGACATCACGTAGTTACAACCCGGTCCAGGCGTCCCCGAACCCCGTTGTACCGACTTGACATCAACATCGTCATGTTCGACTACAGGAGCGCTCCTGAGTCGACCCGCGATAGTTTAAAAATAGTTCACGCAATCACACACAATCAGTATGCCAGCAACAAAATACTGTAACATACGCACAAACAAAACAAGACTCAGGACATGACGGTCTACACTGACTCGACTCTCCCACCTAATTGACGGACAGTACGAGGTTTGAAACCTCGAGCTCTGATACCAAGTTGTCACGCCCCAAATTCAACGAATCGAACTCGGGACGCGAACATTTTAAAACATAAACACTTGAACCTGTTTTGAATAAAAGCTTTGACATTTCCATTTACTTCTCAAAATAATAGTATTTACAATACAAAAACGTCCCAACAAATGGACAAGGTACAATATCCGTCCCTAGACTCAACAAAATAAAGACCAGACTCCGCTCCAAGCTCCACAAGCTTCAAGAGCTAATCTAGTCCGTCCGGTGATCAGTACCTGTAGGAAAAGCAGCTAGGGGTGAGCGTTCGCTCACCTCCACGGATAACAGACTGACTATGGCATAATTAGTAGATAAAGCCAGTAACACCAACGCTAAAACCAACACCAAAACCAACACCCAAACCAACACCAAAACCAACACCAACTCAAGTACTCAACCTAACCACAACCCGTTACCTTCCACAACAAATTCAACCTCAAACTCACAAAGTAAGACAACACAGCCAACAATGACCTTCCCCAAAGATAAGAACACGGATCAGGCTAGCCGAAGAATGCTCAGAACCTGCCGAGCCTCGTACGCGGTCAGGCCAGCCGAAGAATGCTCGTAACCTGCCGGGACCCGGTCACGGATCAGACTAGCCGAAGAATGCTCATAACCTCTCGGGATCCGGACACGGAACAGGCTAGCCGAAGAATGCTCAGAACCTACCGAGGCTCGAGTTTGGTCAGGCCAGCCCAAGAATGCTCGTAACCTGCCAAAATCCACACCACTCCCCGACACACAGTCGGTTCGGGAAAACGCACCCACAACACAAGCAAGTTCAACAAACAGGCACTCAAGGCCACTCAAGACACCTCAACAGTCAAGACTCGGGTTCAACGACCCCACAGGCCATCATGACCTCCCAAGACGTACCCACTTAACTCACGGGCTCAACAACCCCAAGACGCCAAATAATAACACACGGGCTCTCATGGCCACCCAAACTCAACAATAAATACACGGGCTCTCATGGCCACCCAAACTCAACAATAAATACACGGGCTCTCATGGCCACCCAAACTCAACAATAAATACACGGGCTCTCAAGGCCACCCAAACTCAACAATAAATAATACGGGCTCTCAAGGCCACCCAACTCAACAGTAAATAACGCACAACAACCTCCGGCATACTCGATGCCTCCAACAGTCCTAAGATCACTAGTTTCACAAACAACCTCCGGGCATGGTCATATGCCTCCAGTAATTCAATTTTCGCTAAGTTCTCTGTTCCTACGACACTACTAAGTGTCACATGCTTTTCTCTTAACCGCTACAATCCCGTATCATGCTTTTCAATAATTAAATAATTCTACTCAACCCACGACACCCCGGTGTCACATGCAATTCTACTATTAACTTTCCCTAATCAGGGCCGAGATCCGGCTACTTTTCCCTACCTCGTAGATAAATCCAAAAGCGCTCCAACAACACCCGAAGTACACCCACTCACTCGCCGAGCTTCCCTTTGCCTCGGTCCGTAGCACGATCTAAAAGAACACAAATTCAAAGTACTTTTAAACTAGTACGAATAAACCGAAAATTAATAAACTTAACGCCCAAACGTAACCCCGACAATGCCGATCACTCCCAAACTTCCCCATTACTCGATATTGCCGATAAAGGACCCGTAAGGGCCAGATTCGCCCGACATGGCGAATCTGCCCGGTTTTGGTTAATTGCCTTCCGGGGCTCCAAAAGTCCCCGTTTTCGTTTCTACGGTCTTAAAATATTTCAAGGAACCCAACGCACTTGACGGAATCGAATTCCGACTTCTAAATCAATTTATTAACGTTTAAAGTTCCTAAAACCCGTCAATTACAACTTCTCCAATTTAATTCCAATTTTCGATTCGGTTTAGGGTAAATGGTCCGGGGAACGTTTTAAACCACCCGAACATTAAAACCCGAGCAACCGAGCACGTGGGCCCCACCCAAGAGGCTTGGCCGAGACCCTAGGGTTTGAGGGGGGCTCGGCCACCATGTGGTGGCTGCTGCCAGCTCCGGCCAGCCACCACCCACGGTGGCCGGAGCTCCTCCCGAGCCTCCGGTCACCGGAAAACGCGCCCTTACACCCCCAAACACCTCTAAAACGTCTCCAACACCTCCCAAACTCTACACAACCCTAAGTCTTAGTTTATACTCAAACCCTAGCTTTCAAGAAAATAATCGAAACGAGAATCGGGTTAGTGCTTACTCGAGAGGAAGACGAGGGGAAGAGATTTGCTTCTTGCTTTGAATCGATCCAATGGTTGAAAATCAAACCCTAACTCCACTTCCTTTCTTCTCTCTTCTTCTCCTTCTTCTTCTCTCTCTAAAACCTCTCTTCTTCTTTCTAATTAAATCAACTAACAACTAACTACACTTTTCCCCCCTTTTAACCCCTTAGTTTCGGCCACACCCTCACAACCACCCATTTTCCCCCCAAAACTAACACCACCACTTGTTTGACAAGTGGTAAGGTGGGTCCCACACCTTTTGGAAAATATCTAGTTGATATTTTCCAATCAGTTTCGCGAAAAATGGACGTTTCGGGCCCCGAACGGGCACTTTTCCCAAGAAATTACGAAACTTGACGGGCTACAAGGAAACGGCTCAACTAAGACCGTTGCGACGACGGTTAAGCGTTTTGGATCCCAAACGGTCCTCGAATGGACCAAAACGTCGCCCGGTTGACTTTTCCAGCGAAAAGTCAACATTTCCCAAATTGATCAGGAAGTTGCCCTGAGTTCCCCGGAACTCACTTTGGTCAATAACGGGGTCAACTTAAGTCCGGTATGACCCTCGGGGTCAATTTAGGTTAAGTTATGTGCCTGTCTTAAAATTTTTAAATTTTCTTGTTTTTCGCAGGTTTGACTGACGTTGACCAGAAGTGGTTATTACAATAATACCCTACCAAACATTTAATTTTAGTATAATACCCTGACATAATTTTTTTGCACTTTCATACCTAAACCAAAAATTTAATTTTACTTTAGTACCCAACCGTTAACTTTCTGTTAGTTTGGATGGAAAAAGATAAAAAGACCATAATACCCCTAACTATTACTCAAATTTTCAAACTCATGCCATTGGTTCATAATTTGAAAATAAGTGAAATGACAATAATACCCTCCATTGTTATGATATTAAAATGAAATTTTCATTTTTTTAAATAAAATCAGTTTTTTTATAAATTCAGTTTTTATTTATGAAAATTATTTTTATTTTTCGAAAATTCAGATATTAATTTAAAAAAATACATAAAAATAAGTTTTTTTTAATTTAGTTTTTATTTATTAAAAATATTTTAATTTTCAAAAATTCAGATTTTAATTTAAAAATACATAAAAATCAGTTTTTTTTTCTTCATTTTTTCACTTTTCTACCCAATCTTCCTCTCTCTCTCTAACTTCGTCTCTCTCCTCCATTTTTAATCCCACACTTGAATCACATAACCTCCATTTTATTAAGTCGATCTTCTGAGGTTCTGTTTCGATTCTCGTGCAAATTAAGATAGTGCAACTAGATTTGATTTCCAAGAGATTTACATTCACTAATTATCTAAGAACAACCACCCCATCATAGATCTGACTCCATACAATAACACAAAATGAACCGGCATATCACAGAGGATTCGAAGATTGTTTATTTCTCGAGAAAATTAGAGTTGATGGAAGGAGATTGGGGGTTTGAGGCTATTTATTGAGTAAGGGTTGGAAAGGCGGGAGTTTTCTGAAATTTTAGTTGTGGTGTGTTGTTTGTTTTCTGGGAAAATAGGTTTGGAAAAGGAGATATTTGTGTAAGTCGGTTTGGGGAGAGAGAGGGGGAAGACGGCGCGGGTCGGCATCGAAGTTGAGGTAGTCGCCCGGTGGGGGGGGGGGGGGGGGGGGGACGAAGGGCGGCTTCATTGAGGAAAATGGGAGGTGGCGCTGGAAGGGCTGCGAGGGGGGCTGGACGGCCGGGGTGGAAGCTTGAGAGCCGGACATAAAAGCAGCGGGAGGGAGCTCGAGATTGGGTGGGTTTTAGGGTTGAGAAGGAGTGGATCTGGAGGGTTTAGGAGAATCGAGAGGGATGGGAGTGGAATCGGCGGAGGTAGGTGAGGGAGGGCAGCAACAACAAGAGAGAAACAACAATGGAGGTTCAGTGATTTAAGGTGAAGATAGGGTTGCAAATTTGGGAATTTGAGAGAGAGAGAGAGATTTGGGCACAAGAGAGAGAGACGAAGAAGACGGGAGAGAGGGGTAGAAAAATGAAAAAATAAATATAAAAAAATAAATATAATTAAATAAAAAACTGATTTTATGTATTTTAAAAAATAAAATATAATTTTTATGTACTTTTAAATTAAAATCTGATTTTCTAAAAATAAAAATAATTTTCATAAATAAAATTTGAATTTTTGAAAATAAAAATAATTTTTATAAATAAAAACTGAATTTATAAAGAAAAATTGAATTTTTGAAAAAAAACTAAAATTACAAAAAAAACTGATTTTATTAAAAAAAATGAAATTTGCATTTTAATACCCTAACAATGAAGGGTATTATTGTCATTTCACTTATTTTCAAATTCTGAACCAATGGCATGAGTTTGAAAATTTGGGTAATAGTTAAGGGTATTATGGTCTTTTTACTTTTTTCCATCCAAACTAACAAAAGTTAACGGTTGGGTACTAAAGTGAAGTTAAATGTTTGGTTTAGGTATGAAAGTGCAAAAAATTTATGGCAGGGTATTATACTGAAATTAAATGTTTGGCATGGTATTATACTGAAATTTTTCCTTAAGTTAATTGTGTAGATTAGATTACATTAATTTTGATTAGTTTAAGTTAGTATTTTTAATAACTATTAATTTAATTTTTTAATTGATTATTTAATTTTATTAATTTATTTTATAATTATTTCTTAAATTTATTATTATTAAACAAGGGTAAAATGGTAATTTCATATGTACAATTTATAAGGCTATAATAAGGAAGGGTAAAATTGTCATTTCACATCCACTTAACTGCTCATGACTGATTTGGAGGAATATTCCGTTAGTTTTCTAATGGAATATGTCAATTCCGTCCGTGGACAAATCATTTGGGTACCAAATTGGTCATTTGAAACATAAGGGTACCATATCGTTCATGGATGAAACATTTGGGTACCAAATCGTAAATAACCTTTCCAGTTTTTATAATGTTTCATCTTAATAAGACTTGACGGTACATTTCGTTGAACCTATAGTTTCATGTCGTTTTACCGAGCGTTTCATTTAGATTAAATAATTATATAAATTAAACTCCTCATCTTTTTCACAAAGAAATTACAACAAGTCCTACAATACATTCATATTGATTTACATTCAGATTCATTTGCACATTAAATTCATTCCTAATAATATCAATTAAACAGAACCCAGATCATAACAGATCATAAGATTAAAATCAAAATACAACCAAATACTCATATCAGAACCTTTTAGAAAAAATTGCATCCAAATACACATTACCCAAATCAGTCGCCAGACCCAAACCCAGAAGCAACAATTGTTTTAAAATACGAACCCAAAATCATGGACCTATTACCTTCATATCAGCACCTGCACATCACAAAGTGTTTAACAGATCAAGTCAACACTATTAAGATCCATGATCAGTAGTGACTAACTAATTGAATCGATCCATTTCAAAATCTACCATTTTTAACGAAATCATCTATGCCAACCACAATTGCAAGTCTAATATACGAAGTGTAAAATATAAAATTGATATAGGGGAAGACAAAATGTGTTAAATTGATATAGGTGATTTTGGGTTGGGTTAAAGTTTAGGTAGAATGACGATAATATTCTTATTTCAATGTTAAGTATCTAAAAATTAAATCAGTTTAATATAAATTACGTTGGACTTATCCTATTTTGATTTTTTGTGCTCAAAATATATTTAATATGCATTTTTGTAGATAACCCTTGTAAAAAAGAAAAATAATGTTGCAAGAATAAAAAAAAACATCGGAATTGAAATGAAATGAGAATGATTAAACGAGTGAATTTGGCAAAAAAAAACATAAATGCTTTGTACAGGATGTTGCCACGTGGTGTTAATCCAATGGTTATCAGGTACAAACCCCCCCTTATTGTGCAAACTACGAACCCACGAGAGCCATAGGATCCCCCAAAAGTGATGTCAGCAGAGCGCACCAGATGCTGACACGTGGACAATAAATATATAAAACACCGCACCTTATTGTGCAAACTACGAACTCACCAGGTGCTGACACGTGGCGCGCACAATGCTGATAGTTTGCGCAGCACGGTGCTAATAGTTTAGCACAAATGCAAACTATCAGCACTGTGCGCGCAAACTATTAGCACCGTGTTGCGCAAACTATCAGCACTGTGTGCGCCACGTGTCAGCACCTGGTGAGTTCGTAGTTTGCACAATAAGGGTGGTTTTTACTGGATAGCTACCCTATATATATATATGTGTGTGTGTGTGTGTGCGCGCGCGTGCGTGTGTGTGTGTGTGTTAGAATATAACTATAACTGGACCGTCAACTATCAGCTTGAGCTTTTAGTTGAGTAGGTCCTCTAATATGGTATCAGAGCTTGGCACCTCACGGACCCGGGTTCAAACCCCACTCTCTACAAAAAAAAATCTATTTCTTCTCAATTTATCACATTTGCCCAAAATGGGCCAACCCTTATCATTCTTCTCAATGGGCTCATCTCCTTTTTCTAAATAATTCACCTTCAAACCCGTAAACGAGTTTGTCCGTGAGGATGGATAGCTTTCAGGTGGAAATTTACTTAAAATACAAACTGTGTGAACCATGAAAATCCGCGGAAATAAAATATAATTACAAATGATTTCTGTAGATTTACATTTCTGATTTACATTTATGTTAGACCATCCTATTTTTTATTTACATAAAAAAATATAATATCTCTAAAATAAAATGTAATTACATTTTTTTCTCGCAGATTTACATGGGGATCGCATATTAGTATCCTAAGAGTGGTGTGTACCTGGAAGCTTCCATATATATATATATATATATATATATATATATATATATATAGGAGCATTATCAGATACAAACTAAAGATTAAAATATAAAATGAAAACTATTTCTGACTATTGAACAAATATAAAGTAGAGATTGAAATATAAAATGAAAACTGTTTCTAACTACTGGGTTGCTATATATGAATGACTGAGATTAAATTCGGAAAATGAAACATTAAATTTCTTATTATGAAACATTCGTTTATAAATGGTTTTGAAACAACATGTTAAATAGAATGAAACATTTATGATTCCATGTTAATCATTTTAAACATTTTTCACTATTTCAAAGTATAAAACATTTTCTATAAAACTATGTCAAGAATAGTAAAATTGATTTTTTTCGAAACCATGAATATGTTAAATATAATGAAACATTTATAACTTCATGTTCATCATTTTAAACATTTTTCACTATTTAAAGTTTGAAACATTTTCTATAAACTCTGTTAATAATAGTTTTCACTTTATATCTTAAAGTCAGTTTATATTAGATAGTGAGCCTATATGGTTGGTATCAGGTACAAACCACCCCTTATTGTGCAAACTACAAACTCACCAGGTGATGACACGTGGGCGCGCTGTCACGCCCCAATTTCAGTAAAACCGAACTAGGGACGCGAACATTTTAAAACATAAAAACACTTGAAAACCTGTTTTCATTAAACACTTTAAAAGTACCATTTGTTAAACAAAATAATAATTACAGTTTAAAACACGTCCCAACAAGTGGACAAAAGTACAAGGTATCCGTCACTAGACTCAAAAGACAAAACCCGGACTCCGCTCCTAGCTCCACAAGCTTCGAGAGCTCACCTAGTCCGTCCCACGAACAGACCCTGTAGGAAAAGCAGCTAGGGGTGAGCGTTCGCTCACCGCCACGGATAACAGACTGACTACGACATAATTAGCAGACAAAGCAGGTAACACCAACAACAACTCAACACCGGGGAACACCATCCCCAACCCAAGTACTCTAACTGAACATACACCCACTGTTGCCTTCCCTGACCAACTAGACACCCTGACACGTGAAGTAGACCCGACACAACCATTGACGACCTCTTCCAAGGACTCAAAAGAAAGTCACACAACACCAAACAGCATCACAAGGGATCACACACCAAACAAGATCACAAAGGATCGCACACCAAACAGGATCACAAAGGATCGCAAACCAGCTGCCAAGAAGGACTCTAACCCGGTCAGGCCAACCCAAGAATGCTGCAACTTACCGGGACTCTAACCCGTAAGCCAGCCGGAAAATGCTGCAACTTACCGAGACTCTAACTCGTAAGCCAGCCGAAGAATGCTGCAACTTACCGGGACTCTAACCCGCAAGCCAGCCAAAGTATGCTCACAAACCCAAACCACACACGCGCGACCAGGACCCCTTTATTGGCGGGCGGGCCCCCTACCCCGTCTGAACATGCAGACGCGTGTGCTCGTGGACCCCCATTTCAGGAAGCGGGCCCCCAACCTCCGGTAACCACAATCACAATCACAATCACCAACACAATCACAAGCAAAATCAACAACCAGCAACAACACATGTTCAACACTCACAGGCACTCATGGCCACCAAGACACCAACCGTAAAACTCGGACTCAACAGCCCCACATGCACTCACGGCCTCCCAAGACACACCGACAGTAAGACACGGACTCAACAACCCCACAGGCACTCACGACCTCCCAAGACACACCATAAAACACGCCTACAACTTACCGAGACTCTAACTCGTAAGCCAGCTAAAGAAGGCTTGCAACCCCCTCGAGACTCTAACTCGGTCAGGCCAGCCAAAGACATCAACCTTAGTACACGATTCTCAAAGCCACCCAAAACCACCAACAATTAACTACGGGCTCTCATGGCCACCCAAGACACCAATTTAAATACACGGGATCTCAAGGCCACCCAAACTCAATCAATAAATAATACGGGCTCTCAAGGCCACCCAAAACTCGATAATAAAACACGGGCTCTCAAGGCCACCCAAAACTGGATAATAAAACACGGGCTCTCAAGGCCACCCAAGACACCAAATAAGCAATCAACCTCCGGCTTAACCAAGCCTCCAACAGTCCTAATATCAACAGTTTCTCAATCAACCTCCGGGCATGATCATATGCCTCCGGTACTCCTAATATCGATAAGTTCACAAACAACCTCCAGGCATGATCATATGCCTCCAGTAATTAAATTATCGCTAAGTTCTCTGCTCCTACGACACTACTAAGTGTCACATGCATTTCCAATATTCGCTACGTTCCCGTATCATGCCTTTCTAATATTCGATAACTTACTTAACCAACGACACCCCGGTGTCACATGCAATTCTACTGTTAACTTTCCCTAGTCAGGGCCGAGATCCGGCTACTTTTCCCTACCTCGTGCGTGTTCTCCCAAAAGCCAAACCACGAGCTCCGGTGATGATCTCAGTCACTCACCCAGCTTTCCCTTGCCTCGGTCCGTGGCACGATCTAAAGGAACACAATTTAAAGTCACAAAACAACTCGCAGGAATAAACCGAAAACCAATAAACTCGATGCCCAAACTTAACCCCGACAATGTCGATCACTCCCAAACTTCCCAATTACTCGACATTGTCGATAAAGGACCCTTAAAGGCCCGATTCGCCCGTCATGGCGAATCTGCCCGGTTTTCAATAATTGCCTTCTGGGGCTCCAAAAGCCCCCGTTTTCGTTTCTACGGTCTTAGAATAATTCAAGGAACCCAACGCACTTGACGGAATTGAATTCCGACTTCTAAGTCAATTAAATGACGTTTAAAGTTTCTAAACCCGATAAATTACAACTTCTCCAATTTAATTCCAATTTTCGATTCGGTTAAGGATAAAAGGTCCGGGGAACGTTTTAAACCACCCGAACGATAAAACCCGAGCACCCGAGCACGTGCGCCCCACCAACCCACTTGGCCGAGAGCTCCTAGGGCTCAAGGGGGGGCTCGGCCACCATGGTGGTGGCTGGTCCCAGCTCCGGCCAGCCACCCATGGCTGGCCGGCCACCACCCACGGTGGCCGGAGCTCCTCCCGAGCCTCCGGTCACCGGAAAACGTCATCTCTTCCCTCCAAACACCTCCAAAACGTCTCCAACAATTACCCCAACACCAAAACCACCTTAAACTAATAGTTTTACAAAAACCTAACTTCCAAAATTAATCGAAACGAGAATCGGTTCGGTGTATACCATAGAGGAGAACGAGGGGAACGAGATTGCTCCTTGCCTTGAGACGATCCAAAGGTTGGATATGACGTGAATAGTGCCCAAACCCTAGCTTCCTCTCTTCTCCTTCTCTCCCTTTCTTCTCTCTTCTTTCTCTTTCTAAAACACTAACTCACTTTCCCTTTTTTTTTCTTTGTTTTAAAACGTGGCCAGCCACCCTTAAGGGTGTGGTCTTCCTTTTCCCCCCAAAACTAACACCACCACTTGTTTGACAAGTGGCAAGGTGGGTCCCACACCTTTTGGAAAATATCTACTAGCTAAAATCCAATCAGATTCGCGAAAATCGGACGTTTCGGGCCCCGAACGGGCACTTTTTCCCAAAAATTACGAAACTTGGCGGGCCAGAAGGAAACGGCTCAACTAAGACCGCTGCGACGACGGCTAAGCTTTTTGGATCCAAAACGGTCCTCGAATGGACCAAAACGTCGCTCGGTTGATTTTTCCAACGAAAAGTCAACATTTCCCAAATTGATCAGAAAGTTGCCCTGAGTCCCCCGGAACTCACTTTGGTCAATAACGGGGTCAACTTAGGTCCGGTATGACCCTCGGGGTCCAATTCCGGTTAAATTCAGTGTCTGCTCAATTTTTTTAAATTTTCCTGTTTTTCGCAGATTTGACCAGCGTTGACCGGGAGTGGTTATTACAATCTACCCCCCTTAAAGGAATTTCGTCCGCGAAACTTAGAACAACGCACGTCAGGAGTCGAACCGGTCGGGGTACTTCGCTCGAACCTCGCCCTCGCGTTCCCAAGTCGACTCGGCCTCGTGGTATCGCCACAACACCAGTTCTAAGCGGATAACCTTTCCGCGCAGGACCTGCTCTCGTGGATCCCTTTCCCACATCGGTTTCTCCTTACACGGGACATCACCCGTTACCTCGACATCTGCCCACTCAAAGACGTACTCAAAACCTCGAAAGGCCCGATACACCGCGGGGCTAACCTGCCTCCGCCGCGGTTGAAACGCATTAGTCCACCTTTCGGGCTCACCTCCAGTGATACATGACCACTGATTGCTGACTCGAGAGGTCGGCGTCGTCAGTCAGCATAACTCCTGCTGACTCTGCGCGGTCTTCAACCGCTCACGCTTTGGCACGACCGACTCAACTGTCTCTCGGTCCAGTTCTAGACCCAGTAACCTCTTATTTCGCACTTCTGTCCAGCACACGGGCGATCGACACGGCCTACCACACAACGCTTCGAACGGTGCCATCATGATACTGGCCTGAAAGCTGTTGTTGTAGGCGAACTCGGCCAATCGCTCACGAAACCCATCGTGACGTGCCCCCATTTCCACTGTGCAACCCTCAGTGGCTGCAATAATCCAGCGAGACGCTGTTGTTCGGCTCTCACCTGCCGAAGAGTGAGGCATCGCGATACAACTCCGCTACCGCTCTCCGCATCCCGCTCCACTAGACATGCCACCTGATGTCGCGCTCCTCTTAGGGCTACCCACGATGCACTGTCAGACGCGAATGCCGCGACTCTCGTAGCTCGTCGTCAGTAACAGCCGGTATTAGCTCGGCACTTCGCCAGCCAATCCACTTCCAAGATTACGTTTAAAGGTTGTCATTTTGTAAGTATCCTTCCCCCGGATACACGCACCAGCTCAGGCGCTGCCGATCCTCACGGATCCTCGCGGTCCCTCTAAGACCTCGCTCCAATACCGTCGTCGTGCCTACCAACTCCGAACATACCCGATCCTCGGGGTGAGGACTCGATCCAGCATCGGGGTTCTTGAGCCCTCTCTCGAACCTCCTGTACCGGTTCGCTTCTCTAACTCCGCAGGCACGACAGACCCTAGTCAACACCACCCCACCACCAACCGGCGTGTCACGACGCAAGGGTGGACTCAACGGCTCTAAACTCAGCCCCAACCTCTCAGCACAACTCGACGAACAAACGAGTGTGATAACCCGGCAACCAATGAAACTGACGCCCAAAATGGAAACCGAACACCCACTCCATTAGTCACCCTGGTAAGGTCTAGTGTAACCCTCACACGGTCCTCTAGGCATTTACTTGTAACTTTCCGCAACCAAACCAGTGTTCGCTACTCGTCCCTTGCGGGAAAAGTAGTAAAGGGGATGAGCGTTATGCTCACCTCCACGGACACCCGTTCGATTATGGCATACTAGTAACGCACTAAAGACTTACCGATCTAGCCAGGGCAAACCACTAACTCAAAACCGGATGCCAAACGTCACACTGCTCACGCCAACAACACCTCAAGTACTCGCTTACGTAAGATAAACCTCGACACGGGAAGCACTTCCTCAAAACAGTAAGACACAACGGCTCGCGCTATTAAAGCCTTAAGTATACTAATACGTAAGCGAAAAACTCAACGACAACCCAACCGTGCACCAGGCCTACGGCCTCTACAACCCACAACTGCGAATACAAACCCGATCACGTAGGGAAACCTCAAGACGGGGATCACGCTCTCAACTGAGCATGCACCAATGCTCATACTATTAATACTTCAATTAAAAATAATACGTAAGGAGACCTCAAATAGATCGCAAAAACGCGCACCAAGTCACGCAACGACAAGCCTAACCGCACAACGAAACAAAAGATAAAGCTTCGGATTTCTCTGATCTGCTAAAGCCTCGGCCATCAGGCCGCCCCCCCAGGCCGCGGAGGCCTCGGCCACCAGGCCGCCCTCCAGGCCCTCCTGACCCTCTGTTTTGCTAAAGCCCTAGCCACCAGACCGCGGCCCAAGCCCTCGCGACGCAACTGGGCCTTTTTCCCCTTGTTTCAGACCCGAACCTTACCCCGTTTTATCCCAAAAAACGCCTTAAACTACACACACGCTCGACCCACAATTTACCAACACACGTACACCCAAACAAGACAAAAAAAAAGTCTCCCCAACCTCAACCAAAACACAAACCGACAAGGCCAACAACAACACAACAACAACGACACCCGCCCACCGGGCCAACCAAGGTCAAACAGCGCCCATCGGGCCAACCAACATCAATCACAATACGCCCACAGGGCCAATCAAAGTCAAACACAACGCTCACGGCGTCAAACAACATCAAAACAATCAAATTTTAAAAGCTTTCTCCACTTCATTTTTAAAAACCTCAAACTTGACATCACGCAGTCACAACCTGGTCCAGGCGTCCCCGAACTACGTTGTACCGACTTGATGTCAGCACCGTCACGTTCGACTACAGGAGCGCTGCTGAGTCGACCCGCGACAGCTTAAAACGTTTCAAGCAGAATCAATCAATCAACAAGCCAACAATAACACATTTCACACACACACAAACACAAGCAGGACTCACAACACCAGGGGTCTACACCCGGTTCCCGACCTGCGTACCCAACGTATGACGGGACTCTACCGACTCGACTCTCCCCACCTAATTGACGGACAGTCCGAGGTGTGAAACCTCGAGCTCTGATACCAAGTTGTCACGCCCCAATTTCAGTAAACCGAACTCGGGACGCGAACGTTTAAAAACATAAAGACACTGAAACCTGTTTTCATTAAACACTTTAAAATACCAGTTTAGTTCAAAAAAATAATATTTACAGCTTAAAATACGTCCCAACACGTGGACAAAAGTACAAGGTATCCGTCACTAGACTCAAAAGACAAAACCCGGACTCCGCTCCTAGCTCCACAAGCTTCGAGAGCTCACCTAGTCCGTCCCACGAACAGTACCTGTAGGAAAAGCAGCTAGGGGTGAGCGTTCGCTCACCACCACGGATAACAGACTGACTACGGCATAATTAGCAGACAAAGCAAGAAACACCACCAACAACTCAACACCGGGGAACACCATCCCCAACCCAAGTACTCTAACTGAACATACACCCAATGTTGCCTTCCCTGACCAACTCGACACCCTGACACGTAAAGTAGACCCGACACAACCATTGACGACCTCTTCCAAGGACTCAAAAGAACGTTACGCAACACCAAACAGCATCACAAGGGATCACACCCTAAACAAGATCACGAAGAATCGCACACCAAACAAGATCACAAATGATCGCAAACCAGCTGCCAAGAACGCCCTCCCGGGACTCTAACCCGGTCAGGCCAACCCAAGAATGCTGCAACTTACCGGGACTCTAACCCGTAAGCCAGCCGGAAAATGCTTGCACTTACCGGGACTCTAACCCGTAAGCCAGCCAAAGTATGCGTGCAACTTACCGGGACTCTAACCCGTAAGCCAGCCAAAGTATGCTCACAAAACCAAACCACACACGCGCGGCTAGGACCCCTTTATTAGCGGGCGGGCCCCTTACCCCGTTTGAACATGCAGACGCGTGTGCTCGTGGACCCCCGTTTCAGGAAGCGGGCCCCCAACCTCCGGTAACCACAATCACAATCACAAACACAATCACAAGCAAAATCAACAACCAGTAACAACACAGGTTCAACACTCACAGGCACTCATGGCCACCAAGACACCAACCGTAAAACTCGGGCTCAACAGCCCCATAGGCACTCACGGCCTCCCAGAACACACCGACAGTAAGACACGGACTCAACAGCCCCACAGCCACTCACGGCCTCCCAAGACACCAACCATAAAACACGCTTGCAACTTACCGAGACTCTAACTCGTAAGCCAGCTAAAGAAAGCTTGCAACCCCCCGAGACTCTAACTCGGTAGGCCAGCCAAAGACACCAACCTTAGTACACGGGCTCTCAAGGCCACCCAAAACACCAAAGGTAAAGACACGGGTTCAACAACCCCACGAGCACTCATGGCCACCCAAAACTCAACAATAAAACACGCTTGCAACTAACCGAGACTCTAACTCGTAAGCCAGCTAAAACACCAACAGTAAAGTACGGGCTCTCATGGCCACCCAAACACGAATAATAACACGGGCTCTTAAGGCCACTCAAGACTCAACAATAAACAATCAACCTCCGGCTTAACCCAAGCCTCCAACAGTCCTAATATCAACAGTTTCTCAATCAAACTCCGGGCATGGTCATATGCCTCCAGTACTCCTAATATCGATAAGTTCACAAACAACCTCCGGGCATGGTCATATGCCTCCAGTAAATCAATTACGCTAAGTTCTCTGCTCCTACGACACTACTAAGTGTCACATGCATTTCCGATAATTACTAAGTTCCCGTAACATGATTTTCTAATAAACGCTACAATCCCATATCATGCATTTCTAATATTCAATAACCTACTCAACCCACGACACCCCAGTGTCACATGCAATTCTACTGTTAACTTTCCCTGGTCAGGGTCGAGATCCGGCTACTTTTCCCTACCTCGTGCGTGTTCTCCCAAAAGTCAAACCACGAGCTCCGGTGATGATCTCAGTCACTCACCCAGCTTTCCCTTGCCTCGGTCCGTGGCACGATCTAAAGGAACACAATTTAAAGTCACTAAACAACTCGCAGGAATAAACCGAAAACCATTAAACTCGATGCCCAAACTTAACCTTGACACTGTCGATCACTCCCAAACTTCCCAATTACTCCACATTGTCGATAAAGGACCCGTAAAGGCCCAATTCGCCCGACATGGCGAATATGCCCGGGTTTAGTAAATGCCCTTCCGGGGCTCCAAAAGTTCCCATTTTCGTTTCTACGGTCTTAGAATAATTCAAGGGTCCCAATGTACTTGACCGAATTTAATTCCGACTTCCGAGTCAATTAAATGACGTTTAAAGTTTCTAAACCCGATAAATTACAACTTCTCCAATTTAATTCCAAATTTCGATTCGGTTTAGGATAAATGGCCCGGGGAACGTTTTAAACCACCCGAACATTAAAACCCGAGCAACCGAGCACGTGGGCCCACCCACACTACTTGGCCGAGCCCTAGGGTTTAAGGGGAGGGGTTCGGCCACCACCCACGGTGGCCGGAGCTCCTCCCGAGCCTCCGGTCACCGGAAAACGTGAAATTAAACCCCCAACCACCTCTAAAACGTCTCCAAAACCTCCCCAACCTCCACACAACCCTAAATCATTCGTTTTAACAAAACCCTAGCTTTCCAAAATAATCAAAACGAGAATCGGTTTGGGTATTACCGTAGAGGAGGATGAGGGGAACGGGATTGCTCTTTGCTTCAAGACGATCCAAGGGCTTGATTCTCCTCCAAACCCTAACCCTTTCTCCTTCTCCCTTCTTCTCCTTCTCTCTTCTTCTTCTTCTCCTTCTCTCTCTAAACACTCTCTTCCTTTCTAATTAAATCAACTAACTACAATTTCTATTTTTTTCTCTTTAAAACCCTATGTTCGGCCAACACATCTCCTCCACACCTTTTCCCCCCAAAACTAACACCACCACAATTAGGACAAGTGTCAAGGTGGGTCCCACACCTTTTGGAAAATATCTACTTGATATTTTCCAATCAGATTCACGAAAAACGGACGTTTCGGGCCCCGAACGGGCACTTTTCCCAAGAAATTACGAAACTTGGCGGGCTACAAGGAAACGGCTCAACTAAGACCGCTGCGACGACGACTAATCTTTTTGGATCCAAAACGGTCCTCGAATGGACCAAAACGTCGCTCGGTTGACTTTTCCAGCGAAAAGTCAATATTTCCCAAATTGACCAGAAAGTTGCCCTGAGTTTCCCGGAACTCACTTTGGTCAATAACGGGGTCAACTTAAGTCCAGTATGACACTCGGGGTCATTTTAGGTTCACTTAACTGTCAGTCTTAAATTTTTTAAATTTTCCTGTTTTTCGCAGGTTTGACTGGCGTTGACCGGGAGTGGTTATTACATTCATTGTCGAATTCCCCTCCTACATATACACTCTCTGAATGGTTGACTCTGTTGGATTAGAGTTCTTTGTAGATTTTTGTTATTCTTGTAAGCCTTGGATTTTCTTCTACATATCATAATTTGTGTAATTTGAGTTAGGTAAATTGCCAAACTCATCCTCCCTTTATTTTTTGGAACATAATATTCGTTGATAAAAAACATCAATGTTTTGTGAACGTCAGAAATGTTATTCATTATTGCGATGCTGAAAATTTTTATCGACGAATCGTATGTTGATAAAATCTGTTACTGACAATTTTGAATTCATTATCGAGTATTTGGTCATTTTGTACCAATGTTTCATCTCTTAATTAATCGATTATTAGTCATCAAAATAACCTAAACCTAAAAATATTTCCTTTAACGTTCTCCATATTCTCTCCTTTCCTCTCTACTGCCTCCTTGATTCCTCCTCACGACATCTCACATGCCATCATACCTACCATCGTAACTGACAGAGCCTCCCCTAACCACGTGATGCCTAGCCCCTCTGTCCCCCATGCGGACCCACCGCCCCCAAGCAGTCAACATCAAGCCCTCGACTCCCACACTCTAATCTTTATTGAACCGATCTGATTGAAGAAGAAGGTACAATTTCCTTCCCTCAACCTCTTCGCCTACTGTCAGTGTGGATGTCGACGATCGCGAGTGCAACCACTACCTTCCCGCCAATCTAAGGGGATCCAAATGGACCCACCGCTCTAGCGAAGGCCCCACACGGATCTTAGCCGGTACCACTTATCTAGGGGTCGTACCCGAGACCCCTACCCAATGGAGAAGCTTAGAAGGCCAGCTAGTTGTCGCCGAAGAATGAGCATCCACTGGTCGAAATCATAACTCTCTACCCCAAGGATCCACATATTTTCGTGAGCCACCCCCTAACCACCGACCACGACTGAGGTTCAACCTGGCTCCCAAGACCCCCTCACCTTCGTTTCTCTTATGGACGATCCAACTTCGAAACTTTTCGCGGGACATGAGCCAGGTCTTGCAGCGGAGGATCCTCTTATTGTCCAAGGAATGCCTTCCACAACAATGAAGACCAGGGAGGAAACACTTATTGCATTCCCCGACATTCATAGGCAAACCCTGATCGGCCCTACATGGCAGATGGTCGGCCTGTCCGCTAGGGTCCAAACCACAATTACACACGATCTCCTCGGGATGATGGAACTGAAAGGGTCCCACTTGTTCCTCCTACCCATTACATGGGTCGTGGAGATGCGCACCACCCTTGCCTAGGCAAGTCACTCTGTCAGCTTTCTCCCCATCAGACTTACCATCATCTGTACTAGTACAGGGGGTGCTTGTGCCCCGCCCGATTCCGCTACCTATTTCAAGGCGTACCATCGTTGGGAGTTGGGACTCTAAGACTAAAACTAGCTCTATTTTGGCATATCCATCCGCCGGGTATCGTACCATCTGATTCTCTACTCCCAACTTCTAAAGGGGGACATCAATTGGACCGAAACAACATAGGATATCGTGATTAACTAGTTGGTGTCCTTGTTCAGCCTTGAAAATCTACATCTCCCTATATCTTCTTGCCCGAATACGTTTGGGCTCTGCCTCTTCGAGATACGGAAGCCACCCCCTAACGCTGCTACTGTCAATCCGGGAAGCTAAAGAGGCGAGAACTGCATTGCAACTTGTTGGGGCCAATGAGAGTGCGATCGAGCAACAAGATGTTTGTGGGGATAGACACTTCAACCTACCAGGGTCCGAGCCACCTCGACCCACATCATCCCCTTTTTCCTAGTGTTCTCCGTAATTTCCCTAGATGCCTTAACTTGGTATTCATTAAGGTATCATTATGCTTTTCAGGCATCACAAGCATATTAAAGTCGAGTCATAAATTGAGTATGGTACACTGCAGGCGGGCACCTACAATCAAAAGGATCTACCTAAATTTTGGTCACTTGAATTAATCGATTATTGAGTTATGAGGTTAGCATCTAAAACATATTATTAAAGATTTTGTCTGATTTTTTTTTTCAATCATCTTTATTATTTGTTATTCTTGAGTTTTTTATGGAAGTTTTCTACATGGTCACGATTCTCTCTATTTTTTACGTGAACCTCTTCTCAATGCAGAAACCCTAAGCCTTGCGCCGCCACCGGCAGCTTTCAAGGCTTCTGCAACCTTGAATGCCTTCAACCCTTTCCCTTTCGGTTCCTTCTCCACGTTCACCACCTCCTGCCGTCTCCGTTACCGGTCTTCGGAACCTCTATACTCGGATCTGGTATGTGGAGATGTGACCCTTTCTCAACCGACTTCGCCCTAGCTTCTGTAACAGTCCGTTACTATGCGTCTCTATCGGCAATGGTGGGTGTCTCGAACCCAAGATGGTTCTCACCGCCAGTCCGTTGTCATGTGCATCGCCGGCTAGTAGAGGGGTGTCTCGAACCCCAACTGGTGGTGATTCTCCTCGAGCTCCTCTGATCTTCTTCTGGTGTGGTTCTCCGGCCCAGGAGGTGGTTTTTGATTCTCGTCGGCGTGAGCCGACCTCGCTGTCCTCTACATGTGGTGGTCCTTATGGCTTGCACTGATCAATCCTTCCCCTTGTCATGGGACGAATTTAGGTTTCGTTGTTCTTTGGTGTTGGCCACCAATAGAGCGGTGGAAGCTATCATCGTCGGGGCGTGGATGTTTCAGGTTGGACATTCATGGTTCTTTTTGGCGTTCGGTCATTGTTTTCTCTACAGGTTTGTTGGTTCTGTTTGGGGTCAGGACAAATCTACATTTTCTAGGGTTGTTTCCGGGTTATGGTGTTGGCCACTGGTGATACTCGTTCCGTACAATGTCGAAGTTGGTCTGGAGGAACTGTACACTATACAGTGATCATAGTCATCCTAATGGTGTTGACCATTGATGTGTTGGACGTAGGCCTTTTTAACCAGGGTGAGTCTTACAGGTATTGTGGTGTTGTCGAGGCTATTGAGGCATCGTTGGTCTGTGTTTGCTGGTTGGCACTGACGATTCCGTGGGGCAGCTGTTTTTGGTCCGCTACCACTCACCCGGGGCGGATGTTGGGGTGCTATTTTCGTTGGCGTGTTTCGGTTTGGTCCAGGCCTGGCCCTACCCTTAAGCCAATTAAGTTGTTGCTTAAGGCCCCAAGTTAAGATAGGCCCCAAAATTCCAGTTACGTATTAAGCCATTAATCCTTCCTAATGTAATAGGAGGATTAATGCCAGCGTGGCACTGTTCTCCTTCAGCTATTCCTCTACACCGCTCATTCATCGTTCCCACTGAGTCTCTTCGTCTCCTCTCCATTAACAAGCTCTTAGCCGTTTCATTTGCAGCATTAAAATGGGCGCAAGGACTAAAACCCTTTGCTTCCCTCCCCCTCATCAAACCTCGATTGTCTCCGGCGAATCTCCATGCGCCGCTGCTTCGTTGATTAGCTCCTGAAATTGCCTCCCCGCCTCGATCCTCGGGGCCTCACAGTTAGGGTTTTCCGATTGATTTGTTCGTGCTCCTCCGCCGGCAGCTATGGTGTCTCGATTGGGGCAAGGCTGAGTGTGATTGGTTGCGACTGGTTCTGTTCGTTTTCGATTTTGAATGGAATTGGGAGATTTGATGGCGTCTCGGTTTTCTCAATCTATCATGTCCATGGTGTCTAATCACTTGGTGGACGAATGCGCTTCCACCAGCAACCATTCCGGTATTTATCCCTCGATTCTACCCCTAGATTTTCCTTAATTTGTTCTACTCTGTGTTTCTTCGTGCTGTTCGAATTTGGGTGTATTGCTATTGTGTTTTTTTTTCGTGTGTGTATATTTAAGAATGTTTTGAGGAAGTAATTGTCAGTCAAAGTTGGCATAATGGTCTGTTTTGATTGATTTGTGACATGGGTCAATGGTGGTTTAGGATCATCTCAATGTTAGTCTCTTTTGATTTCTTTTCCCCCTTTAAGTTGATTGAGGTCTCAAATATGGTGAGTATAAATATGTTGATATTCATGTCTGTTTGTCCACACATAAAGAGTAGCCGAAATGGTGAGGCTGTTGAGTTTGTTTACACTGATGGCCGTTGTAGTGGTCAGATCAGTGGTTTGTGGAAGTGCAAATAATGTGTGTTATGATGGAATTTTTTTTATAATTGATAGACATCATAAGATTCTATTCTCTGGTTCTATTCATTATACCAGAAGCACTCCCGATTTTCTGATGTGTGTATATATTATTGGGTGTTTCACATTTTTTTCCTTAGATTTTGTGTTTTACTTCTTCTATATGACAAATACATATCTTGGATGTCTGTAACTTAGTGGGTGCTCAATAGAAATTTCAGGGACCAACTGGATTGTCCATAATGCATTTATTTTTATTTTCATTTGTATTATGTTCAGTTTTGATTTAGTTCCTTGACATGTAATTAGATTTTTCAACATCTGAGCACTTAAAAGGTCGTTGCTCAAGTAAGTGTTTTAGGAGATATGTAGTGATTTCATGCTTTGTTTTTTTATGCGATTCCCATTTTCATATTCAATTTATAATTGTATGAGGACTTCAGAAATAGATGGGTCAGGCAATCCAGTGCATTATACAACTTATTTTGGCAGACTGATAGAGTTCAAAAGCTTGCTGAGCCCATCCAACGATTGGTAGTGTTACAGTCCTCCGCTACAAATATAATTATGCTATTAGTTAACACCATTGTCGATAATCTTTAATTTAATTTTGCAGTAGCAAGGTGGTTTGAAGCTTCGAGTTCGGGCTTTGGAGTCTGGGCGAGCATGTCTGCGTGTTGCAGTTGTTCAGAAAACAACAGGAAGTGTGAGTCGTGACATCCTCAATCTTTTCAGCTTCTTTCCTCTTTAACTAATGAAGCATATGGCAATTCACATGAACCGAGTTTCATTTACAAATTTTTACTAAAAGTCACATATATTTTCAATAATTATACAGTGAAGTAGGAATCTATATTGCATTGAGCTAATTACACCTTTCTACTGACAAAAATACTCTCGGACCTAATCTAAAATAAACCATTTTTGTTTTTTAGATAATTTAATCTTTTAAGGAGTCTATTTACATCTATTGAGCCGATTTTTACGTCTAATCAGACATCGAAGCAATCCTGAGAAAGCTGTGAGATAGATATATTCTTTACAAGAAATAGTTTTAAAGATTTGAAGGTTTTATTTTGTTAATGTAAAGTAGTATATGGATGCTCAAGTAGAAGACTAATGCTTCCAAATGTGTTCACGGTTGTCCAGATCCATATTTTGTAACTAGCTTTCATTTTACATTATATTCTACACCATTATATCGTGTTCGAACGAATCATATCCTTGTAGTTTTGCGGGAAAGGGGATGGGAAATAAGTAGTGTCCTTTGCAGCATTAAAGTGATACTTACAGGCAAACCAATTTCATACTGTAAAAGCTGAAATGGTGTTTCAGAAACTTAGTATTCATTTCAGATCCAGGGACACACAAACACACACCATTTACATGATAAATTCCATAGCTCAGCGAACCTTGCCTAATCTGGTCCATTCAAACAAATGTGTTACTTTTAATCCGGTCCAGTTAAAGTTCTTTTTATTTTATTAAACCAGGAGGTAAAGGCATAATTTCACATGTAGGAGAGCATCTGTTCTTTCACTAAAGTTTTATGAATAAATTGTGTGATAGGCATTGTTTGGGTTCAAGTTTGGTGTGGTAGGGATTGTTTGGGTTCAAGTGAGATTTGCTTTATTTGTATCGTACGGAAACTGAAAAAAAAGTGGGGTTGCTGATAGAAATGCAGTGTCAACTGAGATTGAGAAAACTTGGCTAATCAGAGGGAGCGTTCCATGGTATTGAACAGTGAAGGCCTTGAGGTTAAGGATACCTCTGTTTATATACCATCCCTTATGTTATCTTCAAGTTAAGTAACTTGAATTCCGGGTTTTGATCATTCTGAATTTGCAAAAGCTAGTGAAAGATAAGTTTTTGGTGCAATATCTTGGGTGATTGAATTCACAAGAAAAGGGGTTTTCCTTTTTGTTTAATTGCTTCCAGCTTTCACAAAATGAGAGATACATCTAATTATTTCGTTGTTCTGAGGTTTGGTTTTTCGACCTTTGGATTCTCATGGGTGTCGATTTCATCTGATAGATTGAGTTGTAGTAGTGTTATGGGTTATTGCAGTGAAAAGTGAAACCAATTGAATGTTTTGGTGAGTATTGACTAAGGTTTTATTGTTTTAACAATGTGCAGGTATGGATTTTAAGAAAAGCACATTAATATTGGAGTTTGACACTTTCATTTCCTGTTGTTTTGATTGACACATTGAGTGTTGTTGTCTAAATTGACAAGTTTGTTCTTCTGATGCTTTCAACCAGGGCCGCTTATAAGGGATTTGCAGATACTATTAGGTTACTTCTATACAGAGATGCAAACCAAGAAATACAGGTATATCAGTGGCATTCACCATCTTCCCAAATTGTTGCATGCCTTGCATAGGAGGTTGATATTTAGACGGTACAAGGGAAACATTGAAAGAGTGATAGTGGGTAGAAGACTAAATCTTGATGCTGGATCATGATCATGATTATAAAACAATAGAAAACAATTAAAGGTTGCACATCTGTGTTATACTTTCAAGTTCCAGCTTTGTGCTTTTGTTTAGTTTTAATTATCAGTATGTTTTTGTGGTGTTTTATTGGTGAGTTTTGATATGCCATTTTGCGCAACATATTAATTTTGGCGACTTATTTTATTGCAACGTGTATGTGTTCATTAAAATCGTTTGAAAACTGAGAGAAGGCAGGGTAGAAATTTTTGAATGGTATGTAAGAGCGGTTTGTGAATAATACTACTTTTTCAATAAATTCGATTGATCAATACGAGTTGATTTTTTTTTGTTTTTGAGGTCGTTTTGTTTTTACAGGTGAGGATCATGGGGGATCATGGGACTGAAGGAGTTGTCAGGATTCGCCGAGAAGGTGAGTTAGGGGGATCCTGGTTCTGTAATTTCTTTATTTTGTTGCTGTTTTAGTTTTTTGGTTCAATTTTTTGATCTTGGTTGAGTTGGTGTAGAAAAGGGTTATTTATGAGCTTTACACAGGCATAGTAGGGGTTTTAGGCACCATTTTGACCATTATTAAAACCTCCTAGCCACTTTCCTATTCTGTGACAGCTCATTAGTTTCACACACGCATAAAATAGACTCTCTCAGGTGTTGGGAGTTTGACTTTTTAGAACATATAGCAAGTGCAGTGGTCAAGAAATGCATGACATTGTAAATCCCACAACCCGAAAAGAACTAAGCCTCAATTTATGTGTTAATTTTTGATATTTTAGCACGCTGGGTTGTTTTTGAGGTTAATGTTTCATTTTTTTCTGGGTCTGCTGTGTGAATTAAAGTTGGGCCGATGTTTTGTTGGGTTTTTGGTGTGATGTTTGATTGAATTTTCTTTTGCCCTTCTAGAGATGGATCTGATTGTTGCATTGAAATGAGTTTTGGAACCTTTGTAGCTTTAGTAGCATGCCCTTGAACTGTATCATGTTGAAATTTCTGAGTTACACTTATCTTTAGTACTAATTCGTTCATACATACTATGCCACTAAATTTGGCAGGTCTTGTATGATGTATATTTTTGCACATTCATGTATTGTCTGAATTTCTCATCTTCTGTGGATTTATTTATTGATTGGATGCCACCAAAAACTCTTTGCACTGATCTAGGAGATGAGAAGTGGGTTCTAATTACTGTACTTACTAACATTCTTGAGTCCATATAAAATGTTATGATAATTCTCTCTTTTTATTTTTTTTGAGATTGTATTTCATTAAAGTGTGTTATACTCAGTTTACTATTTTTTGTTTTTGTTTTCTAGCTTCAATGGATGGCACCAGAAATAGAGGCATTGAGATGGGTCAATTAGAAAAGAAGGTGAGGAAGCTTGAGAAGAAGAAACTTCGGACGGTCGATAACAGATAACAGACAACGAAGCCTCAAGTCCATGTTCAAAAGGAGCTTCATCGAATCAACATTTTGCATTTTTTTTAAGCAATATCTATATCTCAAGTTCTGTTTGAAGCTTTTAACCTATTACTATAGTCAAGGAAAGTTTAGGGTCTTTTGTTGGTATTTATTGGTGTCCAAGTTAAACATGATCACCGTCTTTGAACAATGCATGCACCCGTCTTAATCAACGGCTCCAATTCTATGTAAAACAACAAACATACTGCATCTTTACTACACAAATATCACAAGTTTTTCCTCACGCCTTGCATCGCGCGGTGCCAAATACCTAGTTTTGTATAAAAGCCTGCGTGAATGATTAGATCGGGCCAAACCAAAACTGGTTTCATTGGTCCAAAAAAGAGTAGTCCAAAATATGACATGTCCATCTTCTTCTTTTTTTTTTTTTGCAAAAAGGCCTCCAACACATGCCTGACCAAATCATTTAGAATTAATTACAATTATAAATTCGTTCGGTGGTGTACCTAAATATTTTAGACTAACATTTTACTTAATTTTTTTTATTGAAAACATGTACTTCTGTACCTTAATACGATTCCTTCACCGAAATTTAGGGGCCTCGATTTCTATTTTATTTGTCAATGTTAATGTCTTAATCCAAACATGTAATAGAAAGCTGTATTTTTAGTTAAACATGTAAAAGAAATTTATTATTCGATATATATTTAGTGTAAAAAAGATTACGTATGAATTTTCTAATTTAATTTGTATAATTTATTTTCATGATGGTTGTCTTATATGCATGTATCTAAATGCATCTGACATGCTTTTGGGATCAATAAATATAATGTCAAAATAAGATTGTAGGACAAATTTGGTTTAGTTGCGAATTTATATAATCAAGTAATAAAGAGAAATATGTTGAGAATCACTCTTAACATAGGAACCGTGAGAACCAATCATAGCAACTATCACTAATGATCCAAAACTCATCAAAATGCCACATCATCACCCAAATCCAACCCACATACATGCCTATTTCATCTATTCTCACACAAGCAAGGGCATAATTGTAATAGCATGGTGTCATGTGGACAAGTGTCCATTTTTTTCTTCACCAATTCACTAATTTAATATTTCCTGTTTCGTTTGAACTCCGATTAACTTCAAACTTGCGTCAATATATTTATTTTTTCAAGGGCTTTAAATCAAGATCAGTCATGAATATATTTTAAAGCACGAAAATAAAAATTTATATCAAGGTGATAAAAATAATGTTGAGCGTTGATAAATCTTCACTAATAAATGTTTTATATCGGAGTACCAAACTAGTGCTAAATGTTGATAAAAAAACATGTAATGAGCTGATAAGAAACAAATAATGAGGTGATAAAAACCATTTTCAATTTTGATAATAAGTGTGATACACTAGAGTTTAACGTTGATAAAAAAAACTTGTGATGGGGTGATAAAAAACACGTAATTCAATGATAAATCTAGTGTTTAGTGTTGATAAAACTGGTGTTCATATAAAGCCTGTGATGAGATGATAAAAATCATGATCAGTTTTGGAGAATGAGGTAATAAAACCATTATAAAGTGTTGATAAAAACAGGATAAAGTGTTGATAAACCCAGAGCAAAATGTTGATAAAAATTACCCATATATAATTTCTTTAAAAACTAGCCCCGAAATAATTTTTTTTTCGTACTTAAAAAAAACATGTGATGGGGGTGATAAAACACACGTAATTTGAATGATAAACCTAGTGTTAAGTGTTGATAAAAACTAGTGTTCATAAAAAGCACGCGATCATGTGATAAAATCATGATCAGTTTTGGAAAATGAGTTGATAAAACCAGTGTAAAGTGTTGATAAAACCAATGTAAAAATGTTGATAAATCCAAAGCAACGTGTTGATAAAAATTACCCAGATTTTTTTTATAAAAAAATCAACCTCGAAATAATTTTTTTTCGTGCTTCAAAATATATTCATGAGTGATCTTGATTGAAAGCCCTAAAAAACAAAACTTATGGCGCAAGTTTGAAGCCAATCGGAGTTCAAACGAAGCGGGAAAAATTAAATTAGTGAATTGGTTAAAAAAAGTAATATGCTAGTTTTACTAAAAATCCATTACCACTTACTAAAAAAGTGCCGTTTTTTTACAGTCAAAAAGTCAACTACTCAATTGCATCTCATCCATCCATTCTTAAAATGGATGACTTAGATTGGTTCTCGCTGTAATAACCACTTCCGGTCAACGCCAGTCAAACCTGCGAAAAACAGAAAATTTTGAAAATTTTAAGACAGACACTTAACTTAACCTAAATTGACCCCGAGGGTCTTACTGGACTTAAGATGACCCCGATATCGACCAAAGTGAGTTCCGGGGGACTCAGGGCAGCTTTCTGATCAATTTGGGAAAAGTTGACTTTTCGTTGGAAAAGTCAACCGAGCGACGTTTTGGTCCATTCGAGGACCGTTTTGGATCCAAAAAGCTTAACCGTCGTCGCAACGGTCTTAGTTGAGCCGTTTCCTTGTAGCCCGCCAAGTTTCGTAATTTCTTGGAAAAAGTGCCCGTTCGGGGCTCGAAACGTCCGATTTTCGCGAATCTGATTGGAAAATATCTGGTAGATATTTTCCAAAAGGTGTGGGACCCACCTTTCCACTTGTCCAACAAGTGGTGGTGTTAGTTTTGGGGGAAAATGAGAGGTGGGAGACATAAGGGGTTCGGCCAACCCTTGAAGAAAGAGAAAACAAAATAAAAAAAAGGGTTTAGAGAGAGAAGGAGAAGAAGAAGAGAGGGAGCTAGGGTTTGTTACCCATTATTCACGTCATCCATCCATTGGATCGTCTCGAGGCTAGGAGAAATCGACTTCCCCTCGTCCTCCTCTACGGTAATCACTAAACCGATCGTCGATTTGTTTAATTTTGAAAGTTAGGGCTTGTGTAAAACTATTAGTTTAGGGTTGTATTGAGGTTGGGGAAGTGTTAGAGACGTTTTGGAGGTGTTTGGAGGTGAGTTTTGACATTTTCCGGTGACCGGAAGCTCGGGAGGAGCTCCGGCCACCGTGGGTGGTGGCCGGCCGGCCATGGGGTGGCTGGCCGGAGCTAGGACCAGCCACCACCATGGTGGCCGGGCCCCAAATTGAGCCCTAGGACCCACGGCCAAGGTGGGCCGGGTGGGGCCCACGTGCTCGGGTGCTCGGGTTTTGTGTTCGGGTGGTTTAAAACGTTCCCCGGACCATTTATCCATAACCGAATCGAAATTTGGATTTAAAATGCGAAAGTTGTAATTATCGGGTTTAGAAACTTTAAACGTTAATTAATTGACTCGGAAGTCGGAATTCGATTCCGTCGAGTGCCTAGGAACCCTTGAATTATTCTAAGACCGTAGAAACGAAAACGAGAATTTTTGGAGCACCGGAAGGGCATTTACAAAACCCGGGCAGATTCGCCATGTCGGGCAAATCGGGCCTTTACGAGTCCTTTATCGACAATGTCGAGTAATTGGGAAGTTTGGGAGTGATCGACATTGTCGGCGTTACGTTTGGGCGTTAAGTTTATTGAATTTCAGTTTATTCCTGCGAGTTTAAAGTGCATTTAAAAATTATGTTCGTTTAGATCGTGCTGCGGACCGAGGCAAAGGGAAGCTAGGCGAGTGACTGGGATCACGTAGGGGCTTAGTGGAGCACTTTTGGAGATTTATACGAGGTAGGGAAAAGTAGCCGGATATCGGCCCTGATTAGGGAAAGTTAACAGTAGAATTGCATGTGACACCGGGGTGTCGTGGGTTAAGTAGGTTATCGAATATTAGAAAGGCATGATACGGGAACGTAACAAATAATGGAATTGCATGTGACACTTAGTAGTGTCGTAGGAGCAGAGAACTTAGCAATTAGAATTACTGGAGGCATATGACCATGCCCGGAGGTTGATTGTTTAAATTATGTCTTGGGTGGCCATGAGAGCCCGTATTTTATTATCGATGTCTTGGGTGGCCATGAGATCCCGTGTTTTATTGTTAGTGTCTTGGGTGGCCATGAGAACCCGTGTTTTATTGTTAGTGTCTTGGGTGGCCATGAGAGCCCGTATTTGATTGTTGGTGTCTTGGGTGGCCATAAGAGCCCGTGTTTTATTGTTAGTGTCTTGGGTGGCCATGAGAGCCCGTGTTGTACTATTGGAGTCTTGGAGTCTTGGGTGGCCATGAGTGCCCGTGGGGTTGTTGAACCCGAGTCTTGACCGTTAGTGTGTCTTGAGTGGCCATGAGTGTCCGTGGGGGTTGTTGAACCCGTGTCTTACCGTTGGTGTTTGGGTGGCTGTGAGTGCCCGTGGGGTTGTTGAACCCGAGTCTTGACTGTTGAGGCGTCTTGGGTGGCCTTGAGTGTCGTGGAGTGTTGGACTGGTGTTGTTACTGTTTGTTGAGCGTTGGTTATGTTTGTGATTGTGGTTACCTGAGGTTGGGGGCCCGCTTCATGAAACGGGGGTCCACGAGCACACGCGTCTGCATGTTCAGACGGGATAGGGAGCCCGCCCGACAACAAAGGGGTCCTGGCCGCGCGTGTGTGGTTTGGAGTTGTGAGTGTGATAGGGCGACAGCCTGATCCGACTTGGTGTCGATGAATTGCGATAGGTCGATAGCCTGATCCGACTTTGTGTCGAGGAATTGCGATAGGTCGACCGCCTGACCTGATTGAGATTGGTAAAGGGCGTGAGGGAGGTTACCGAGCAACAGGAATGCGATCCTTTGTGATCTTGTTTGGCGTTGCGTAGTCGTTCTGTCGTGTCCTTGGAGGAGGTCGTCGATAGTTGTGTCGGGTTTACATTACGTTATCGAGTGTTGAGTCTGTTGAGGAAAGTAACGGGTGGTGTGTCAGTTGAGTTACTTGAGTTTGGGGATTGTATTCCCGGTTTTGGGTCGGTTGGGGTGTTACTGGCTTTGTCTGCTAATTATGCCGTAGTCAGTCTGTTATCCGTGGTGGTGAGCGAACGCTCACCCCTAGCTGCTTTTCCTACAGGTACTTGTCGCAGGTCGGACTAGGTGAGCTTCCGAAGCTTGAAGAGCTAGGGGCGGGAGTCCGAGTTACTTTTTAGTCTAGCGACGGATACCTCGCATTTTGTCCGCTTGTGGGACGTTTTATTTTGAGTTGTAATTATTATTTTGTTGAACTAAACTGGTATTTTAAAGTGATTTAATGGAAAATGTTTCAAAGTGTTTATTATTTTAAATGTTCGCGTCCCGAGTTCGGTTCATTGAAATTGGGGTGTGACACTCACGGTTCCTACGTTAAAACATGGTTCTCACCAGATTTCTCCTCTAATTACAAATTTTGCTAGATATAATTTCATCTTTAGTGACATTATGCACAGTATATTCTAATATTTCTATTATAATTTCATTTGTAGTGACATTATGCACAGTATATTCTAATATTTCTATTATAGATACCTTATTGTGTTTTCACTTTTTATTTAATCATTTGTTATATATTTCTATTTAAATTAAGATTTCAAATTATCCGTTTAAGAAAAGATTTCAAATTAGTTATAAGTATTGATAACAAGTGATGAACAATAAAAACAGAAATAAGACATCTTCGAGCAACACTCAAATAAATTTAATATGCATATAAATAGTTTTTCAGCTCATATGAATAAGGTTATAAATGAATAAGATATATAAGTTAAATTATATAGTTGAAATTGCATAAGTACTAGTATTTTAAGTATTAGAGCATCTCCAACGGGTCGTGTGAGGGGTCTTTGGAGGCGTTGACACGACTCGTTGGCACGGCTCGTCGTGCCAAAGGGTCGTGTCAAGGGCGGCGTGTCAACGTGTCATTGCAGAATCCTGCAACGACGCGACGCGTCGTCTCAGCCTCAACGGCTAGTTGACGGGCCAGTGCGCAGACGACACGTGTTGGCGACGATTAAAAAAACCTAACTTTTCTATAAATTCATATTCACCCCAAGCAAAATATCACTCCCTCACTTGTTTGAAGCTCCCTTTCCTCTATTCCTCTCCAAATTCTCTCGTTATTTTTCCAAGTTTAGTATTTTTTTATGGCGAATTTTCCAACGCTAGAGGAAATGAAGCAAATGACTCCCAAAGAAATAGACCAGGCGATGAGTAGGCTTGTTGAGACAACGGTAAAAGCAATACACGATCAAGTGTTGTCAGTGATAATACCAAGGGCTCGGGATGATGATGAGGACGAGGGCTCAAGGTCGGTGCCGTGACCAAAGCGGAGAGTGATTGAGCGCAATCGAGAAGATGCACACGAAGGGTTGATCTGTGATTACTTCGCGCCTAGACCAGTGTACAACGACCAACAGTTTCGGCGACGGTTCCAGATGTCGAGGGACATGTTCATACGTATCATGAATGGTTTGAGTGACCGGTACACCTACTTCCGTAACGGTAAGGATGCTATGGGGAGGGCCTCTTTCACTCCACACCAGAAGTGCACGGTAGCACTTCGTCACTCGCTCGAGCCGAATGTGGGATATGAGCTCACTCTCCGTGATCATGACTGTTTGTGTTATCATGCACAACATGATCATTGAGGAGGAACGGAGGTCGTGGACCACTGATCCGTTTGCAGATATTGGTGTCCCGGACCCAACCGTCCGTAGAGGACCACCACCAGCGATGACTATGGAAAGTATCATGGGCCATAGAACAAGGATTCAGGATCGCGATGTTCATTACCAACGCCACGCTGATCTCATCGAACACATCTGGGCTAGATACGGAGATGGCGGCCGCAATTAAATATTAATTATCAATTTTAATGTATTTTATATGTGGCTTTAAATAAAAATAGTAGTTATGCATTTTATATTTGACTTCAAATCAAAGTATTACAAATATTTGGGGTGCTTTTTTAATTATTGAAACTGTGTTAACATGACTCCTGACACTAGTCATGTCAGACCATTGGAGGAGCCAATGTTAGGAAGCCAAAAAGCACTTCCCGACACTGCCCCTTGACACTACTAGTGTCAAACCATTGGAAATGCTTTTAGAAAGTAACAACATGGTTTATAGAGTATTTTTTTGTTTACTAAGTTAATCAAATTGTCAGAATATCAATTCTTGATATTTTTATAAAAGGCCCGCTTGAAATTTTCGCTTTAGGCCCCCAAAACTGTTGGGCCGACCCTGATTTGTTCTCTACGAGGTCTTCGGTTTGTGGGCTTTTCGCTCCTTGCTAAGCCCTTTCTCATAGATTTTGGGGTTGTTTTTGTCTTTTCTTTTTGTTTGCTGTCCGACTTTAGCTGTTTGTGATTTCCATTTTAAGATTTATGCTATCTTTTCATATGTATTTATTTTTCTCTGATAAAAAAATTTATTCCGAGTTTTTTTAATAGAGATCAATTTTGTTCGAAAATAATTTATCCTGGACCTTTGTAGACGCATGATGGGCCTGCACATTCTAGTATTATACTGTACTTTCGTAGGAAGATAAAGAATGAATGGCAAGAGCAAGAGGAGTCGTCGACTTTGATGTTTTTCTTTTTCAAATGACTTAATTAATCAAAATATCATATTGATCTTCCCACGTGCATCCTTAAAAATAAAGGGACGCTTTGATTGGACGTAGTAGTGGGACATGTGTGTATACGTGGGAAATCAGGTTTTGTAAGCCGACCAAACCCTTAATGAACTGTAAACAAAACATTATTGAGTCCTTATCGTACAATCCAACAATTAATAACAACCTAATCAAACCAATCTCCACGTTCACACAACTCCAAGTTCTGACCCACAACTTTCACATAACACATTGACTCATTCAAAATTGTTTACGGTGTTTTCTAAAACCAGTTAATTTGCTATTGTATACGTGTACCGTGTTGACCCTATGATTTAGATTTACAAGATCTGGATCATATGATTTATTATTTGTTAATCAATCACATTAACATAATTATATGGTTGAAATATATACAAACTAAGAGGGTTGTTAATGTTGTGTGAAAAAAAACTCTTAAGTTCTCTAGGGCCGGTCTTAGTAATTCTTTTCGTCCGTAGAGTTCTTTCTGTTCATTATCATCATAATTGTAGCAACCTCTCTCATCCTCTCCGCTACTTTTACTGCAACTTCTCGGTGTGAGGCTCAATCGCCACAGTGGCCAGGGCTTTCTCCAAAGCCCGCCCGCCCTAACCCCTTACGGCGAAATCACTCCCCTTCACCACCACCTACTGCTATGCCACCACCACCACCACCATTCCTTCCCCCCTCACCGGAATCGTCTTTATTCCGGGCCTCCTCTCGAAATGGTAAGGAATAAGAATCCATAGAGAGCTCTGTTAGGGTTTCTGCCAAGTCGTCGCTAGCCACTTCGTCCCTGACCTTCCTCCTCCACTAGTGACGTGCCCCCCGGTCTTGTATCGGTCCCCTCTGCACTCCTCATGGTTGCTGACTGGTTTTTCTCCTCGGTGCTGGTTGATATCACCTCAGATATTTATCCTCGATCGGCCACCACCACCTATGACTCTTTCACCATTGCATCCACCTCCTTGGCTGCCACCGACACATCCTACTCTATCTCTATCTCTCGATTCTGGATCAAATGAATCGTTTGACTTTATTTTATGTTGTCTGTTTTCCTTTTTGGAAGGTCAATAATTAGTGAGCAGAGATTCAGGGACTTTTACCGAGAGGGAACCCAGAATCACATATAGCCTCCCATTGTTATTGTTGAGTTCACGTTCGATCGCGCTCCTCAAAACGAAAAGAGTCATACCTTGAGCGGTTCTCTTCAGTTTATTAGTTTACATTTCATTAAGCTATCATGCTTTCAAAACGAGAGACTAACTCTCGAATTTGATATGAGAACTGCGAACAAAGCTTCTCTTGATTCGTTAGGAAGACTCGTTCTATGTCTGTTCTTCAGTGATCAGGGGATCTTCTCTCTGAGGAACTTCGTTGCATTGTCCTCTTAACCGATTAATAAAATAGCAACTTTCGATCAAAACACTAAAAGGGTTCTAATAATTTAGTTTTTTTTTATTCGGGAGAGTTTAAATGAATTAGTTCAGAACTATACCAAACCTTTATCAAAAATGTATTGCACATCAATGATTCTACGAACAAGATTAATTGATAGTAAGAAAATTTCATCTCGCTATCCTGAAATAGAATTCTTGTCACATAATTTTCCGTTATCTTGGCAAACTTTTTTTTTTGTTCAGCCTTTTCTGCTATTTTTTCATCCAAAATACGTAATAAGTCCAAAAGACCCCTCACTAACCATCAAATTTTCAAAATCATGTTATTGGTTTTCAATTATATATATATATAGGGTTGGTATCAGGTACAAACCACCCCTTATTGTGCAAACAACGAACTCACCAGGTGTTGACACGTGGGCGCGCGCGCTGGTGGCGCGCATAGTGCTAATAGTTTGGGCGCACAGTGCTAATAGTTTGGCACTGTGCTAAACTATTAGCACTGTGCGCCCAAACTATTAGCACTGTGCGCGCGCGTGGTCAACACGCTCCCGCGCGGCTGGCAGAGGCGCGCGCGAAGCGGCCACGTGTCAGCATCGCGCGCGCTCTGCTGACGTCACTTTGACCGCATCCTGTGGCTTAGATTGGTTCGTAGTTTGCACAATAAGAATGGTTTTTATTGGATAGCTACCATATATATATATATTTACTTACTTTATAAACAAGAGTTTTACTTTAAATTTCAATTTTTTTAAATGAGTTTTATTTCAAAAATTAGTTTTTAAACAAAGGATACTTGGCGCTCTTGGACCCGTAGAACTAGTTTGCTTAGCTTTCACAAAGACAAAAAACCTTGAGATCCCGTTCCACCGTCCCAAAACAAAGGGGAAATAAAACCAGCAAAAATAAAACCAGTAGGAAAATAAAATAGACTCCAATGCTTCCGGTGTCATCTTGAGGCGAGTAAGCACCACCGACCCCGGGTTTCAGGTTATGGGGACACCGTCCCTCCCCCCTTCCCAAGGCCCTCTCATTGTCCCTGGCGGGGCTGCTTTGACGCCCTCGCCTGCTGATCATCATCACTACATTCCTCATCCTCCAACCATCGGAGGGAGACTCCTGATGGATCTAGAACCCTCTTCATCTTGGTTGGGCAGGTGGAGTACGGTCCCATCTTACCTTTCCCATTTCCCTTAGTTGTCGTTGTCTTCATGGGACCCGTCCCTCCATCCAACCTCGTGGCTCCTTCTGTTTCCCCTCCATTATCACAATGTAACCCACAAGTCTTGCTGCAAAAGCTTGCAGGCCCTCATCCTCAGGGACGCTAGCCAGGTCACCAGGCTTTGTGATCCCTACGAGTCCTCTTAACGATCCTGGATGCGCCTGTTGAGTAACTGGAACTATCTCATCGGGACGTCCTTTAGCTAGATCACCAGACTTCGGTATCAACTCCTCCTCTACTACTAGTGCTAGAGCTGGAAATCCCAGAGGAGGGAGTAATGGGACACTCCTAATCTACCGTGGCTCCTTTGTCTGCCCTAAAGACATTGACGTTAAGATGTCATTCATCGGGGGCAGAATTTGCATCCTCAGGGCACCCCACTCCGTACGAATTAGCCTGTCAACATTCAAATCCATATACACCCTGATGGAGTCAGTAAAACAAACCTCATCCCTACTTACCCCTCGAATGTTTGCATGGCACTCCGTTATCCTGTGTGTCAACTGGCCACACCTCGCACAGAACCCTATATTTGTTCATACTGCAATTCCACTATAGAGGAAACCAAGTGTCCCGGAAACTGCAGTTGTACTCTTCTTCGCGGTGGTCTATCCACATCGATACTCACACGAAACCATATAAAATCATTAAAAAAATGACGTTGATGTGGGACAAGTGCAGAAGTTACCTCTGTGCCCAGGGCACATGCAATCAAGGATCTGATAGCTGAATTCCGAGCATCCCCCGGGACATTGAAGGCATAGACTCCCATTTCCATGAATCGAAACATTATCGAACTCGGTTGGATGCACGGTAGGAGAGGTACTAGAATCACCGGGTATCCATGAAAGCCCCACGGCCCCCGGTGCCTAATGTTCTCCATGGCCTCTTTCGACGGGAAATGAAACGCCAAGACATCCCTGTTTAGGCATTCAACGGCCAAGCCTTGAACCTTCCATCTCCTGATCATAGTTCCACAAAAGGCCGAGACATTGTAATTTTTTGCCCCCATTATTCTGCCTACTAGCGAGAAATTGTAGCGACCTGTCGGAATTGTATCGGCCGGGACTATGATGATCTCATCCTCATCATCCAGATCTGGTTCCTCTGATACCGGTGCATGTGGCCCAGAAGGGTTCGATGGACGTATGGTCGCCGTCACTGATGACTCCCCGATTGTCGTCTTGGATCTGGGGAAGTGCATCGGTGTAGGTAACACCCTCTTTGTCCCCGTTGTTGAAGCCGGGGATAAGGGAGGACGAGACGCGGCCAGGTAATAGGGGCAAGGGCCGGTGTCGATAGGATCGGGGCCGGAGTGGCGAGATTTTGAGCCAGAGGTGGGAGGACGAGCGCTGCACTTGGATTTGCCGATGTCGTCTCAAGAGGCAGGGCGATCGGGACATGATCCCTTAAAGAATGGATTCACAAGAGAAAAAATCAGCACTATTTCTTACCAAAACAAGAACACCGCGTAACGAATGATTAACTTGAGTCTCAAAGACGCCTACGTATCCACATGGGAATCAAAGCCACGTAGTTCTTCTCTTTGAGGACTCAAGAACACAAAAAAGGAGATGGAACACACCCTTGGCCGAAATTGTAAGGGAGAGGAGGGAGAAGTTGTGTTTCCTATTCTTGTCTTGTGTTTGTTATGTTGAAAAAAGATGACTTAAACATAACAAACCCCATCAACTTTTCAAACTAAAAGCATGGGATAAGTATGGTAACAAGTAAGGTGTAAATATGACAAATTATGGCTAGACAAGATGGGGTTAGGTGGTGAATTACTAACACCTTAATCCTTGTCTTGCTTACTTAATACTAATTAATCAAGACTTGATTAATTAGTTCCATATGTCACGCCCCAATTTCAGCGAACCGAACTCGGGACGCGAACATTTAAAAACATAAAACACTTGAAACCTGTTTGAATAAATGCTCAGGAATTTCCATTTAGTTATCAAAAATAGTAGTATTTACAATACAAAAACGTCCCAACAAGTGGACAAGGTACAATATCCGTCACTAGACTCAACAAAACAAAGACCAGACTCTGCTCCTAGCTCCACAAGCTTCAAGAGCTAACCTAGTCCGTCCGGTGAGCAGTACCTGTAGGAAAAGCAGCTAGGGGTGAGCGTTCGCTCACCACCACGAATAACAGACTGACTATGGCATAATTAGTAGATAAAGCCAGTAACACCAACACCAAACCCAACACCGGGACTACAGTCCTTAACTCAAGTACTCAACTGACCCATAACCCGTTACTTTCCTCAACAGACTCAACACTCGATAAAGTAATGTAGACCTGACACGACTATCGACGACCTCCTCCAAGGACACGACAGAAAGACTACACAACGCCAAACAAGATCATAAAGGATCGCTTACCAGCTGCTCAGTAACCAATCTCAATCAGGTCCAGGATCGACCTATCGCAATTCCTCGACACGAAGTCGGATCAGGTTGTCGACCTATCGCAATTCATCGACACTAAGTCGGATCAGGCTGTCGACCTATCGCAGTTCATCGAAACTAAGTTGGATCAGGCTGTCGACCTATCACAGTTCATCTACACTAAGTCGGATCAGGCTGTCGACCTTTCGAACTCACAACTTCAGGTAACCACAATCACAATCACAAGCAAGTTCAATCACACAGGCACTCAAGGCCACTCAAGACACCTCAACAGTCAAGACTCGGGTTCAACAACCCCACGGGCACTCACGACCATCCAAGACACACCAACGGTCAAGACTCGGGTTCAACAACCCCACGGCCACTCAAGACACACCAACGGTCAAGAATCGGGCTCAACAACCCCACGAGCACTCACGACCACCCCAAATCACCGACAGTAAAGCACGGGCACTCACGGCCACCCAAGACACCAATTTAAATAACACGGGGTCTCATGGCCACCCAGACACCAATTTAAATAACACGGGCTCTCATGGCCACCCAGACACCAGTTTAAATAACACGGGCTCTCATGGCCACCCAAACACCAATTTAAATAACACGGGCTCTCATGGCCACCCAAGACAGAAATTAAACAGTCAACCTCCGGGCATGGTCATATGCCTCCAGTAATTCTAATATCGCTAAGTTCTCTATTCCTATGACATTACTAAGTGTCACATGCTTTTCTCATAAACGCTACAATCCCGTATCATGCTTTTATAATATTTAAATAAACCTACTCAACCCACGACACCCCGGTGTCACATGCAATTCTACTATTAACTCTCCCTAATCAGGGCCGAGATCCGGCTACTTTTCCCTACCTCGTATAAAAATCCAAAAGCGCTCCACAAAACCTCGATGTGATCCCAGTCACTCGCCGAGCTTCCCTTTGCCTCGGTCCGCAGCACGATCTAAAAGAACACAATTTTAATGCGCTTTTAAACTAGTACGAATAAACCGAAATTCAATAAACTTAACTCCCAAACGTAACCCCGACAATGTCGATCACTCCCAAACTTCCCAATTACTCGACATTGTCGATAAAGGACCCGTAAAGGCCCGAATCGCCCGACATGGCGAATCTGCCCGGTTTTAGTAAATGGCCTTCCGGGGCTCCAAAAGTCCCCGTTTTCGTTTCTACGGTCTTAGAATAGTTCAAGGAACCCAATGCACTTGACGGAATCGAATTCCGACTTCCGAGTCAATTAATTAACGTTTAAAGTTTCTAAAACCCGTTAATTACAACTTCTCCAATTTAATTCCAAATTTCGATTCGATTAAGGATAAATGGTTCGGGGAACGTTTTAAACCACCCGAACACTAAAACACGAGCACCCGGGCACGTGGTCCCCACCCACCCCACTTGGGGTCAAATTCTTGCTTTGAATCGATCCAAGGGTTGAACAACCCACAAAACCCTAGCTTTTGAACCTTCTCTCTTCTTCTCCTTCTCTCTCTAACTCTCCTCTTCTTTTTCTATTTCAAACAACTAACTAAAATTCTTTTTTTTTCTTTTTAATTAAGTGTGGCCGGCCACTCTCTCCCGCACCACTCATTTCCCCCCCAAAACTAACACCACCAAGTGTTGGACAAGTGGCAAGGTGGGCCCCACACCTTTTGGAAAAGATCTAGTTGATATTTTCCAATCAGATTCGCGAAAATCGGACGTTTCGGGCCCCGAACGGGCACTTTTCCCAAGAAATTACGAAACTTGACGGGCTAAAAGGAAACGGCTCAACTAAGACCGCTGGGACGACGGCTAAGCTTTTTGGATCCAAAACGGTCCTCGAATGGACCAAAACGTCGCTCGGTTGACTTTTCCAGCGAAAAGTCAACATTTCCCAAAGTGATCAGAAAGTTGCCCTGAGTTCCCCGGAACCCATTTTGGTCGATAACGGGGTCAACTTAAGTCCGGTATGACCCTCGGGGTCAAATTAGGTTAGGTTAAGCGTTTGTCTAAAAATTTTAAATTTTCCTGTTTTTCGCAGGTTTGACTGGCGTTGACCGGAAGTGGTTATTACACCATAGGTCTTGGTTGCATGGGTCTCTTGGAACATGGCCTGTGGCCATTCTCAACGAGGTCCCGTGACGCGCTCATCGCCACCAAGCCTTTCATATCGTAAATGTCCAACATTATCCGACGTGATCAATCCCAAGACTCCAGGCCTTGTCTTGATCCGTAAAATCTTATTCACTTACGAGCACATGACCCAAAACCCAGTTTTGCTCATGTCTCGAGACAATTCCCCTTTGTCCATTCTCCATGTAGTGTCAATGAGTTTCACCCTCTGGTGTGACCCTTAGGTTTATGCATGTCAAGAGATTAACGTAAAATCCCGTTTTACTTTATCCTATTTAAGTGGCAACTAACGAGACTTTAGTATTGCCTGACACATCATAACAAATTGACCCTGTCAATTATAACCTTTCCGTCGTCCCTGTCATTATCCTTTTATCTCCGATATCCTAATTAAGATAAGACATAGAGCTGTCATCCTTATTATTCTCAATCACCATTCCTTAATATGCGAGATGACTGAATATATGATACCCAGTATCATGTGCATGACCATGGTATTCTTTCAGTCACTCTCAGTCAAGCGGCCGAGAACCGATATCTTTCTCATACCGTAGTATGAGGGATAAATCCCTTAGACGTCTTTCGTATCACTCATGCAGTCCGTCCCCAAGCCAATCTTGGTCGTTATGGAAGCCCTGTTACGGAAAACGATAGGCTCAGGTCAAAATCGGTTGTTTACTGCTAGCGATCACAAAGACTCCTTGGTCTAAGGATACACGACAAGCTACGACAATGAATATGTTCATGACTTGATCTTTGGCACATATTCATGTCGGGTCGTCCAATATCATGTCCCACATGATATCTATGATCAGACTCCGGAATCCCATTCCAATGACTAACAGAACGTAAGTCATAAAGATCCATCTTTCATACTAGTCACTTCTAATGAAGCTTTGTTGACTAGGGACCCATCGAGTGTGATCTATCTCGATCTATGGCTCTATTCGCATGGTGGTCATATATCAGAACACACATCGATATATTACTCAAACACATAAGTAATATAAAGCCGCTTTAATTTTATTGCTAGTGATATGTATATATATATATATAATAGCTTTCAGGTGCGAACTTCCTTAAAATACGAACTGTGCGAGCCATGTAAATATGCGAAAATAAAATGTAATTACACATTGTTTCTGTAGATTTACATTTACGTTAGACTATCCTATTTTTGATTTACATAAAAAAAAATATAATATCTCTAAAATAAAATGTAATTACATTTTTTCCGAAGATTTACATGGGGTTCGCAAGTTAGTATCCTAAGAGTGGTGTGTACCTGAAAGCTTCCATATATATATATATATATATATAGGGTAGCTATCAGGTACAAACTTTATAATTTCGTCAGAACGTAAAAATTTCAATCTGGGCCCTTGGATCATAAAATTAAAGGCCCAGATTTAATGCATATCTTTTTAATTAATGCATATCTTGTAATTGATTTCATAATCAATCACCCCCACCCCCCTGAATTTCGGTGGTCATCCGATTTGGATAATCAATGGCTTAGTGTATGTTCTTACTATTTTCATTTGTATGTGTATGTATGTTTTGTACGTGTAAGCTAATAAATTAAGATTAGATTAAACATACATTAAGATTACCTTATTCATACAAATGCAGTTGCAAAAACATACATTAGTGCACGGTTAACGATTTGTGTTTTTGCTTGTACATGTTTTTTTTGCTTCAAAACATATTCAATATGCTACTTGATAGATAGATCTTGAAAAAAGAAAGTTTTTGGCGCAAGAAGAAATTAAATCGGAGTTGAAACGAAGCGGGAAAGATCAAAATAAGAAACTTGGTGAAAAAAAAATTAAAAAAAAATCAGCCATGCGAAAATCGCAGCCCTTGAGCATTTTACGACTCAAAAGTTGGGATTAATTCGTATTTCGTATCTAAAGATTGGTTTGTACCTGAAAGGTCTCCTATATATATATAGGGATCACTATCAGGTACAAACCTTACAAATTGGTCAGAACGTAGAACTAATCTCATCCTTTGAAATATTTTATTGGATGGGTGAGATTTGTTTTCCAATTTTAACTACACGCGCATAAAAATATGCTGAAATTGGTTTTAATTTCGAATTTGAGGGTAATTTTTACTTCTTTTTTTCACCAAGTTTACTATTTTGATCTTTCCCGCTTCGTTTCAACTCCGATTTAATTTTTTCTTGGGCCAATAATTTTCTTTTTCCAAGACCTATCTATCAAGTAGCATATTGAATACTTTTTGAAGCAATAAAAATAACGATTTACTCAAACAAAAAAAAGAAACGAAATGAATGTATGTTTTGTAAATTTCAGTTGTATGAGTACGCTAAACTTAATGTATGTTTATGTTGTAAAGTGAAAAGTTATGGGTAGTATACATACAAATGCATTTGCAAAAACATACATTAAGGTTAACTTACACATACATATGAAAATGGTAAAAACATACATTTAGTTCAGATTACACATACAAATGAAAATGGGAAGAATATACATTAAGTTTAGTTTACACATATGCAGTTGCGAAAACATAAAAACATACATTAAGTTTAGCCTACACATACAAATGAAAATGATAAGAACATACATTGAGTTTAGCTCCTATAAACATACATTAGGTTTAGCGTACACATACAACTGAAAATTACAAAACATACATTAATTTCGTTTATTTTTTTGTTTGTTTGAGTAAATCGTTTTTTTATTGCTTCAAAACATATTCAATATGCTAGTTGATAGATAGGTCTTGGAAAAAGAAAATTATTGGCGCAAGAAAAAATTAAATCAGAGTTGAAACGAAGCGGGAAAGATCAAAATAGTAAACTTGGTGAAAAAAAACGAAAATAACAGCCAATTTCGATTTCCCACTTGTATTTTACGATTTCCAACTTTTTTTTTTCCGAAAATACCCACAAACAATGCGCGTGAACCTATTTTGGAATCAGAATTTATCAAAAATCTTAGCCCTTGATTTGTTATATTGAATGGTGTAGATTGATTCTATGTTCCTATCTAAGAAGTGGTTTGTATTTGATAGCCCCCTCTATATATATATCTATATATATAAAGATCACTGCACTTTGCTGGTTATCATGTCTAGATGCAATTCCCTCAAAGTGCTTCTTAGAGAGAAGAGGATTGCCTTTAGTACTGGATCAAGTGACTTGTCATGTCTGCAATTGGGATTTTGAAGATGGGGATCATGCTCTTATACATTGTCCCAAAGCCTGGTTGGTATGGTGCTCTGTGGTGAATTGGTGGGGATCAAGTTGGGCCAGTCCAAGTACTTTCAAAGAACTATTAGCATCTTGGAACACAATCAGTCCCTCCAGAAGTAAGAAAATATGGCTCTCAATAGTTCAAATCTGTGCCTGGCAGATTTGGTTGGCTAGAAATCTAGCTTGTTTCAAAGGAGAATTTTTATCAGTGGAGGATATTTTCATGAAGGTGGTTCAACAATCCTATAATGTGGAATGGGGTAAAAATGCTGGCTCTTTCTTCTCTTTCCAAAGCTGGAGGTCAGCCCCAAGATCCTGTTTGGCCTCTAGGCCCTTGCCTCCACTTGTTGCCCCTTTCTCTGGTTGATTTGGTGCTGAGATCCTCTTGCAGCCTCTCACACTGCTTGTTTTGGTACTGTATCTGTTTTGGGGGGTCTGGGAAGGGTTTGGGTGGTTGGGTTGAGAGATGGTGAGTTTGGTAAGGTCTGCTTTTTGCTGGTTTTGTGTTTATCCCCCCTTTAGAGTGTGGGTAGTTAGGTCCTCTGTTTGCTCTTTGTTCTTCTTGTGTGAAGGGTAGCTCATTTCTTTGGTTTTTGAGTGTTTTTTCTCTGGGTTTTTGCCTCTCTTTTGCAGCCTTACTCCTTTCTGGTGCCTTGATTGTTGTCATTTTCAGTTCATTTGCTCTGGTACAGGTTGATCCAGTAAAAGAGCTACAATTTACACTTCACTTGTGTTGCCCTTCTTGTTTTGGGCTATGACACTTATCTTTTTGCATAATTCAAGCTCTATTGGTGATGCAGTGGTTTAAATTGGATTGCTTCAACCGCAAGTTTCCTTCGATTGCTTCTACCGCAAGTTACCGTCTCTCCACAAGCTCAAGTTCAAATTTTGGTGCTTTCTTCCCACACAAGCAACTGTATTACTTCGGTTTTGAGGGTGCCTGGTTTTAATTCTGTCGTTGGTGGGGTTCAATTTGGCTCTCCTAGCATGGGGTTGCTATTTGTTTCTCCTTCGGGCTTAGATGTCCTTGTTTCGGTGTTCATTATGTAGTTCTTTGAGTAATCGTTCCTTCCTCCATGTATCCTCTTACCTCTCATAAGGGGTTTTATTTAATATAATCGTTTGCTGATCAAATATATATATATAGGAGAGCAATCAGGTGCGAACCATGAGTTATGGTGTGAACCTGCGAACTCAACCAGATTGCGCCATGTGTCGCGCTCAGAAAATGCCCCCTTTTTGTTATAATCAAGTTTATTAATTCGATTTTTCCCGTTTCGTTTCAACTCCGATTTCATTTTTTCTTGCGCCAATATTCTTATTTTTTCAAGAGCTTTCTAACAAGTAGTGGATTGCATATATTTTGATGTGTTTTTTAATACATGTGTGGATGTGTGAATATGAGTGCGAAAAGTGTGATGTTTTTTTTTGCAAATTTAGTGTATATGGTTTGCGAATCTAGTGTATATTGTTTGTGAATTTAGTGTATATGGTTTGCGAATTTAGTGTATATGATTTGCTATATAAGTGGTTTGAGAATATAGTATATGAGGTTTGCGAAAATTGTGATGTGGTTTGAGAATATGATATGTGTGGTTTGCGAATATAGTATATGTGGTTTGAGAATTTAGTGTATATGGTTTGAGAATATAGTATATGTGGTTTGCGAAAAGTGTGATATGGTTTGAGAATATGATATATGTGGTTTGCGAATATAGTATATGTGGTTTGAGAATATAGTAAGCATATTTTCTCTTTCATACTCAATCGGGTAAAATGTCCATAATACCCCTAACTATTACTCAAACCACATTGTTTAACACCCTAACAATGAAGGGTATTATTGTCATTTCAATTATTTTCAAATTCTGGACCAATGACATGAGTTTGAAAATTTGAGTAATAGTTAGGGGTATTATGGACATTTTACCCGGTTGGGTATGAAAGTGAAATTAAAAGTTTGGTTAGGATATGAAAGTGAATAAAATTTATGTCAGGGTATTAAACTGAAGTTAAATATTTGTTAGGGTGGTAAAATGAAAATTTTCTTTTACTGATATCAATCATGACGTACCGACAGAACAAGACCTACTACTATTATGTTCATTTTTTACTTTTTTCAATTATTATTATAAAGTTACGATATTTTTTTTTATAAAATTCAAACTAACTGATCGACTATATCATAGGTCATAATGAATTTGATATCTTTGCTTTGTACCCTTAAATTCCATAATTAACCTCAAATTGGGGCTTTCTTCCCATCAATAAAGGCTTTTTGGAGGGTAAAAGTTACCAATCCCAATGTACCCATTACTCGGTTGCACTGTAAGGACGCAAAGACTAATTCAACATCTTCTAAATCACTCAATCTTTAAAGCATGTTCTGTTTAATCAAACCATCATCATGTATATATTAAGAAAAACTTATATCATGCACCTTAGTATCGTATATTCAGTAATTTTAGGCTTCACAGTACTTAAGAAAAACTTATATCATGCACCTTACATCATATATTCAGTAATTTTAGACTTCACAGTATATAAGTATTTTTTTGAACGAAGAGGCAATTTTATTACTTAAAATCGTTTATATTATTCTGAATCGGAAAACACTATATAAGTCTTTGACTATCAAATGTTATGATACAAATCATATATATTCAATATTATTAACTTAATTGATAACAAATCAAAACAAAAATATATGATTTTTATGAACGGGCTCTCCTCTGAACCCTACAAGGGCTTCATACCGAACCCCTCAGGGGTTGCAATCTCACCATCGCCGATCACCTTCCGATCGACGTGGTCACCGTGGGTCTGGTCCAGGCTCTACACCCTCCTCGTCCGCTCCTCGCCCTCATCATCGCGACGCGTCTTCACGTTCTCTCGGCCTCCCCGTCAGCCTCTGCCCGCCGCTGATCCAGGGTCGTCTGCTATTCAGGTATACCGGGCACCCAATCTCTTTCGTATTGTTCCTTAGATTCAACTACAGGTTTGGTCTGTGTTCCGATTTGGATCGTTTTGGTCTGCTGGTCTGGTTTGTGCTTTGCCTGTTTTAGTTTACACTCGGGAATCTGGGAGTTGTGTTGTTTCCTAACCTTTGTATTCCGACATTCCTTGCCTGGAATTGTCGTGGGTTAGGGGCAGACCATAACTGTCGCCAGCTCAAGGACTTGGTTGGTCGCCTCAAGACGGATGTTGTTTTTCTGACAGAAACGCGTCATGTGTAGTCCAAGAACTCCAGATCAAGGTTGGCCATCCTCCGACGAACTCTGGGCTTCCATGGGGGCATAGGATTACCAGGGGTGGTTAAATCGGTAGGACACGGGTCGACCGCGAGCTCGAACAAAGGATGGTAATCTTATTATGGTCGGATAAATGCACGGTTGAGAAACTATCGGAACAATAATCCCATATTGATCTAATTATTCGTTTCAATAAGGAACCGACTATGCGCTTTACCGGGATTTATGGGGAGCCGGCTAGGGAGCACATGCATAAAACCCGGGACCTATTGCGCCAATTGGCTACGATTCAGGCCCCATCGGAATATGTCCTAATGGGGGACTTCAATGGTATCCTTAGGCAGTCAAAAAAAAGGGGTAATGCGTACCCTGTAGGTCTCATGCAGGGATTCCAAAATGCCATTACAGATATTGGGGTGGAAGAGAAACCCCTATGAGGCTACCAATTCACCTGTACAAGGGGACAAGATCCGGATTCCATACTGGAAGTACAACTTGATAAGGCATTTATGTCACCACAAGCGGGGCTCGGTACCGTGATGCATCTCTATAAAATTTGGATTTCTCGACATCGGATCACATGCCTATCCCACTTCAGCTCCAGAAGGAAACCACGGAACGAAGACAGCGACAGTTCAGGTTTGAGAATGCCTAGCTGGAACATCCAGAATATGGTACCTTGATCCAAAATGAGTGGGGTAGACCGAGAGAACGGCACATCAAACACCATATAAAAGATATTGGGACATCACTCGATACATGGGGGCACACTGTATTTAGAAACAACATCAACCACATAAGAAACCTCCAACGTAAATTGGCTAAGCTGAATGGCCGTAATGACAGGCAAGGCATCAGGCACAGATTGGAAGATCAGAAACAGTATAACCGAGCTTTGGCAAAACAGGAGGAATTCTAGCGCCAGCGAGCAAAACAACACTGGCTGGGGGAAGGAGATAGGAATACAAAGTTCTTCCAGCGATTGGCCACAAAGAGGCAGAAGAGGAACAAGATCAAATCCATGGTTAACGAAGAGGGAGTGAAAATGCAATGGAATAAGAGTATGAGGGATCTGGTGCTGAATTATTTTACTAAAATCTTCACTGCGGGAGATATTGAGGATTACGATCTCCCATTGGCGGTCCCTACCCTGATCTCCTCTGAGCAGAGTACAGGCCTGACGAAATGTGTGTCAGACTCTGAGGTTCGAACGACAGTTTTCCAAATGGGCCCATCAAAATCCCCAGGACCAGATGGCCTCAATCCGAAATTCTTTCAACATTACTAGGATATTCTGCGTCCGGAGGTAATAGATTCCGTCCGCTCGGTGGTGGAAATGGGAAATATTGATTGTGATATCAACAAGACTACCCTCGTGATGATTCCGAAAAAGACGGTGGCCAGGAATATTGCAGACCTTCGACCTATTGCCCTATGCAATGTGATCTTCAGAATCCTCTCCAAAGTCCTTTCCAACCGACTTAAACCACTCCTGGATCCGATAATCTCCACTACTCAAGGAGCTTTCGTTCCAGGACGTCAAATACAGGATGGTGTTTTTATGTCGTACGAGATCATTCACTCCCCCAGACGTCGATCCTAGGGACAAAGAGGGTTTATGGCACTAAAGCTGGACATGAGAAAGGCCTACGACCGAGTGGAATGGTCGTTTCTGCTAGCCATGATGGGATCATTCGGATTCGAACCAGGTTGGAGATCGTTGGTGTTAGCCTGTATGCGGTCTGTGCAATACACAGTCAGTTCAGACGGCAAGAACACAACCCCTTTCCCTGCTAGACGAGGAATTCGTCAGGGAGATCCTTTATTTCCTTACATTTTTCTAATCTGTATGGAAGGTCTTTCCCGTCTGCTTACTCAAGTAGAGAGGAATGAGACTCTACATGGGGTATCACTCGCCAGAGGGGCCCCAGTTGTTTCTCACATATTCTTCGCAGATGATTGTTACATTTTCTACAGGGCAGACATGAATGAAGCTGAAAAAGTACACCAAATTCTGTACTCCTTCGGCCAAATGTAGGAACAAGTAGTCAATAAGGCCAAATCCTCAATCTTTTTCAGCACCAATACTTCACAGGAGGACCGGGCAGCCTGTTGTAACATACTAGGCATACAGGAGATTTTCGACCCATCCATATACATGGAGTCCCAAATATGCTGGGAAGACGCAAAGGGAAAAGTCTCTAGTTTCTATGCGATAGTATCGTGACTAAGATAGATTCTTGGGATGACTAGATGTTGTCAGCAGGAGGGAAAGAGGTGATGATTCGGTCTGTGCTCCAGGTAATGCCGATATATGCAATGCGTGTTTTTTTACTGCCCTAGGATTCCATAAATAAAATTCATATTGTGCCAGCAAGGTACCGGTGGACGGGGAAATAAACCAATTATCTGACAGGAATGGAAGAAGTTAGAGCATGTATAATGGAAAGACCTGTATTCAGTCCTGAGTCTCGTATGCTGACTGGACAAAATAGTGGGACTTGGGACTCAGAATAGTGGGTGTTTTGCAATGAGAGGCTCACTATTGTTAGTGGATGTTGAGTGCTTAATTAATTGATATTTTGCTGTTTTATTTAATTCTTTATCAGAAACAATTTGAATTATATAAAATATAAATAAATGTGAAAAAATAATTAATGACAATAAAAAAAATAAGAAATAAATTTAACACGAAAAAATGAACTTGAACTGATAATTAATGATAATATAATGATTAAATAAAATTGAAATACATTATTATATATAAAAACAAAATATGAATTTTATTACATATTAATATATTATCTTTTATTCCATATGAATTCTACTTTCATCTATTTAGTAACTTTTCTTTTGACATCTTTTGTCTTTAGATATGTTTTTTGAAACGGTAAAGAAGTTGTATTATGATATCAAGTCATGCTTACAGGGAGGGACATAACAGTCCCGGATACCAGCTTGTTGTCCCAATCGATCGTAGTCCATCGGGCGCACATGGTTCCATACACATAGTCTGCTTTGTTTCGCAGATCCGACCTCAAGAATGCCTCGATCCAACGTTTCAAACGGGAAATAAATAATAGAATGAAATCTAACTAGCCAAAACATTATTCGACCTAAAGCAAAGAAAATAGAGTGTAACGAAGCCTTGACTGCGGATACCCCGAGACCTCCCGGCTGCAGTTGTCCCGGGTCTGTGGGTATAGGCCCCAGACGGTCCTTCCAACTCCCGCCCTGGGGAATCATTCATACCCCGGGGGGTTATAGCCCCCCGGGCTGAGTTCCCGTTCCCATTCCTGCTCAATAATGTCTGGGGGCAGCAAGGATTCCTGTGGTGCTTCCGGTGCCGCTGGCTTATGACCCATATTGATCTTCCTAGGTCTGGGTCCAATGACAGTAGTGAATGTCAGGATCCCCCGGCGGGCCAAGAACCTCATCTGGAGGTAGATATTCTTTTAATAAAACTTAATGAAAGCAAAATTGTCTTTAGATCTTTGTTTGCATGGTTATATACAGTTCTATGGACAATAAGATCTAATTAATGGAGTATGGAATCAACTGTTTATGTTTTTAATCCATATTTCCATGTATTAAATTTCATTCATTTGGTTTATGAGGTTCAGTTTGGACCCCGTGCGTATGGTCATGAGTATTGCATTAAAAACAATAGTCCCACATAGGCCAAAACACAAAAGTTTTAGTTTTTCCCCTAATAAATTTAAAAGCAAACTGAAACACTCACCAAAATGAGCGAAGAACTAAACATGTTTAGGGTTATCATCGTCTTTGAGTTTTTTTTGGCTCAGATCAAGTATATTTTTTTGGATATTATAGATAATTTTTATTTTTTTAAAAAAAATCTTCGCATTGCCACGTGGCAGCACGGGAGAGGCTACCCACTGGATGCGGGCCGCGGGCCGCGGCTCGGCCCGCGTTTTTGCGGGACGCGTAAAAGCCGTCCCACAATGGGAAAGCCCGCGTCCCGCGGCCCGCAAAAACGCGAGCCGGGCCGTTGGGCCGATGCATTATGCATGCTCTTATGCAGGTTAAAAGAGGACGGAGGAATGGGCTTTCGAGATCTGAGAGACATGAATATAGCCATGCTGGCTAAAATGGGCTGGAGATTCCTTACTCAACCAAACAGCCTGGTGGCCCGAGTATTCAAAGCTCGGTATTTTCCCACAGGGGATTTCATGACTGCATGTGTGGGAAATAATCCAAGTCAGATGTGGACGGGAGTCCAGGCTACTCAGGCCCTCCTTCAGCAGGGTTTGTTTTGTACTATTGGGGACAAATGCTCAACTTAGGCTAAAGGTATCCCTTGGCTATTAGGGAACGACCCAATCATCCCTCTCCACACTTTCCTTACCCCAAATATGGTATCAGACATAGCCACAACACAAGGTACGACCTGGGACATACGGAAACTACGCCAAAATTTCCCTCCCGGAATAGTGGAGGATATATTACAAGTTCCGGAACCGATAACCCATCACAAAGACAAATGGTCCTGGAAGTACAATATCTGGGGCTATGCTCAGTCAAGGAGGGCTATAGAGCTCTCTCCCGAGAGAATGGCTGATGGAATGTATGGGTGGGAGCGGCGGTATGGACCGACATATGGGATATGGATATCCAGCCTCACACAAAATCTTCCTCTAGCGGGCGTTGTCGGATACCCTCCAAGTAGCAGTTAACCTACGCACCAAGTTCGTCCCGATATCGAGTACTTGCCTAATTTGTCAGTCCGACTAGGAGACTACGTCACATCTGCTCCTCCACTGCCCTCTTACCCATGCCGTCTGTGAATTATCGGGTACACAGGTTCCTATCCCTCCTCACACCAATTTACATGACTGGCTATCGTTGGTACTGAATCAGCCTGATATGGAGGAAAAGAGCAGTATGGGAACGATTTTATGGGAACTCTGGAAGGCACGAAATGGGAAGGTATGGGACAACGTCCTTTCCACTCCTCAGAGTATAATAGCCACAGTCCTCAGTAACCAATCCAGCTGGACCGAGGCGCATAGTGGATGGACAAAATCGCCAACCGTAACCCATTGCAGACAAATAGGATGGAGCCCACCCCACCCCCGACCTGGTCGACCGTTAATGTGGACAGAGCCACCTTCGCCGACTCCGGACAATTTGGATGGACATGAATTTGCAGAACGGATACAGGTGGAGTTCTGGATGGTAGGAGCGCTACGGGCCTAGGTACGCTAGGGCCTGAATTTGCTGAAGTTATGGCAATTTGGTAGGCTCTGCAATGGATCCATTCAAAAGTCTCTCCATAGAGTCATTATCCGGAGCGACGCTCAATATCTGGTGCATCTGATTCAAGGAACCCACCATGTGTTTTCTCCACTAGGTCGACTAGTTGACGACTGTCGGTCTCTCCTTACTATTCTCGAGGATGTCAAACTCGAGTATATTTCTAGGTCAGCGAATGGGGCAGCCCATTGGTTAGCTCGGGAAGCCTGTTCTATGTCTGTCCAATTGTGGTCCGACTTTACTGTTCCGGATGCACTAGGATGTATTCTATCTCATTTCAAATAGTAATGTACATCTGAACATTTCAAAACAAAACTTAATCGATATGATAGAATTTTTTGTTTTAAAATCGATAAATAGTTTTACCTTTTTTATTGGAAAAAGTTGGTTTTATTGATTTTTTTTATTCAGTTTCTATTTATTTATTGATAATCATATTTAATATAAAAAAATGATATTTTAATGACAAGAAAAGATTGTTATATTATTAATACAATATATAGTTTTTTTGAGGGGTCAATAAATATAGTTCTATTCTTGCATAATTTTATGCAAAAACAACGAGGACAAATAAGCTGAATTATGTTATAAATATCTAATGGATGAGGAATAGTATGCTAATATATATCGAAATCGATATTATTTTATTGAATTACCATTGATAATATTTTACAACACTTTTCAAATATGTAATCTCAATACCACGACTTGTAATAAGTAGATATTGTTTTGTGCGATATTAATATTTTTAATTTTATTTTGTATTATAATCATTACAGAAAAAATATTAGTGCCCCTCGCTGAAAAAATTGGCTCCGCCACTACCTAAAGCAATATAAAATTGACTCATTTTATGTACTTATAGGACAAGTCGATTAAGTTAAAAACTATCAATAAAAAGATATATAGAAGAAGAACGAAATCGTTCTAACATTAATAATTCGTTGATTATTCAGTTTTGTATTAGAACATGTACAAAGAAAAGAACTGTATAAGGGAATCGCGGTAAGGAACATATGATGACTATGCAAAATAATGGTTCTCAACCCCTGAATTTAACTATGTTCCATAGCAGTGAGAACCAGGTAGGGAATCGTATTGTGAGTGGATGTTGAATGGATGCTGAATTAATATTTTGTTGATTTTATTAAATTCTTTATTGAAACAGTAAATGTTATATAAAATTAAAATAAATTCGACAAAAATAATTTTTAATAAAATAAATTAGTTCCGGCGACAAAGGCGAGTCCATCGTCCCGGCGATCCAACCTCTCTCATTCTCTACTTTTTGCTCCGTGTTGATTTCGAGCTATGCTACCTACCGCGGCATCGTTTATATTGTTTGTAAGGTGAGTAGTGTTTCAGAAAAGAGGCTTAACAGAGGAGGAGTTTAGTTTTCAGCCAAACGAGTTCGTGCTTCCATACCAAATGCGACATTACGAGATAAGAAGGTCACGTCTAAAGACGCTTCTGGTCGTGCCAGTCAGGTTGGGAAAAAGAAAGTGAAACGAGTGCAGCCGAGCTTTGTCTAGGGTCGTTACCATTCTGGAGTTGTGATCGAGAATTAGGTGGGTGGTTCTTTTGATCCCGTCGCAACGCAGGGGATGAAACTTTCGAAGAAGAAGAAGCAGGCCTTTCCAGCTCTTAAGGGATGCGATCCTGCACCGGTAATTCCGAATAAAATTTACATTCGAAATTTACCCTTTGCGACTTCGGAGGATTGGGTTCGTCATACTTTTGGAGCTTTTGGTGAGATTATCGAATGCTCTGTTCTGCAGCGTCCGAACAGGGGTGGAAAGATTTTTGGTTTTGTCTCGTTTTCGACACTAGAATCTGCGTCCATGCCAGTGGAGACCTTCAATGGGTATACGATTAATGGACACATATTGTTTTTAGCTCTGGCACGCCCTCGTGTGTCTAGTGTCGAGGTTTCGTCTCCTGGTCATACGAAGATCAGACAAGCTCGTGTTGATTCCGTTGGACCGTCTTCCAAGCGGTCCGAGAATGCTAAAATCAGGTTTGCTCTAGGGCCGACTCCGATAACATCATCTGTGCGTTTGGGTTCCAGTGGAACAGAGCATGGTGATGTTTCAGTTTCGAACACTGCTGACACAGAAGAACGAAACACATCGCCTTCTGTCGTACAAGGTATAGACGAAACTAAGGCTCAAGAACGAATTACTGAAGCCCAATCTGCTGAGGTCCAATTGGAGAGTTTAGTGGGCTTAGGACATGAAGCCCAACATGAGGCTTTTGGGGAGCTAGATGTTGGAACTCATATTGAGGCTTGTGCTTTGGCTGGGAACCAACAAATTAATCCATGGAAGGAGGTTCTCCTCAAACCTCCGTTTCCAATCACTACGATTCACAACAATGTTATAGCTCAACCAAAAAGATGTGGTCGTCCTATGAAGGGTCAATCAAAGGTGTTTGTTCCTCCAACTGTTTTCTATCAGACAAGAGCTAAAACTTCTCCTGATAGAGGAAGCAATTCGGTAAGCTTTATTGTTGATATTACCTAGAAGGATAGCTCGGGTGATTGGAATTTTAGCACGAAAATTGGTAAAAAGGCTTTTGATCTTGTTCCTTTGTTGCTTGACCAATCTTTAGACGTCCAACAGTGCCTTGAGGAGGATGTCGAGGATAGTGAGGACGAGGTTATCCCTGATGCGTCTTCAGGAAAAGCTTTAACCCCTATTTCGGTTTCTAATTGTTTTCAGTGCTTGAACCCGGGTAGGACGCAAGCAAGGTAAGCGGCAGTTTTGAGCGGCTTTTTTATTTATTTATTTTTGTCTTGCTTGGGTTAGTTTTGCTATCTGTTTTGCTCTTGTAGCTGTAATTGTCTACGGAAAAGGTCCTTATTTGAGGAGCGCTTTCGTGTTGTGTTCTATTTTCTTGTAGAACATTTGCTTAATAAACTTTTAGCTTATCAATTTTTTTTTATAAATAATACTAACACAAGTTACTAAAAATAAACTTCAATTTTTATTCATCCTTTTAATAATACAACCCCAAAAAAACAAGTTGAAGCATACAATCCAACATACACATCATTCTTGTTGAAGCTTGGCCATTTGAACTTCAAGGTCTTACATTCGAGCCCACAATTGGGACATCATTAATGCGTGTCGGGTCAACTGCTCCCCATTGTATTTGGTGGTGTCCTTCTCCTACATGACATTGTATTGGTTGAAGAGTTGATGTTGTTGCTTGTTGAACTCCATATGTTGTACTACCTTGTCAAGCTTTAGTCGGACCTTTTCTATATCTATTCGTTGCGCCTCGGCCCTTGCTTGTTCCTTGTCCGTCGTGGTAGTTATTTTGTCTTTGAGGGTCTTCCCCTTCCTCTTCGTTGACTTCTTGTACAACGGTCGTTGTTCTACACGCTGAGGTGTAAGGGAAGGGGGTCTTTGTTGATGACCTCCCTCAGTCGGATCGGAAGATACCCATTCTTGTTGGGACTCACCACCGAGAGGTGTGTAGTCTTCACTGGTACTTGTGGGTGGGGTTGAGCTGTAAGTCTCAGCCTCATGCAACCATTGTCGTCGTACATGAGTGACCGTGTCTTCCTCGGCGGTGAAAATTTTCTCGTCCTCAAGCATTTCGACCTAATGATCGAGGTCAAATTTTTGTGGGCCTCCCTTCGTCCTTTCCCCATCCGCTATGTGTCTCCATATCTGGTTTGCCTCCCTCATGTAGTCTTCATGGATCCATCCGCTCCGCTCGTCGGCCTTCGAGACCCTTAGAATACCGAGGAACCTTTTGGTCCGCACCGTAAGGGTGTTACAATGGATCTTGATGGCTCTCCACTCGAAATGTGGGAAACTACCTCCCTCATTGTACCGGTTCGTAATTGTGCACCATAATGTGTTACCTAGTTGAGAGTTGCACTTAATCGGGTATTTTTATGTCTCGAGCCATCTCTGTATGAGGTGCCTCTCCGCCTCAACGGTCCATTGTATCCTAGGTTGTGTCACCCTTGTTGGTGGTTGTTGAGAAGGTCGGAAGAGGATGACTACGATGACATACGAGTGTCGTTGTTGTCGCCGACGTGTTGTTGCCATGGTGGGTAATCGGGGTACCCATAGTAGTTGGGACCCTAGTTGAATTAAGGTGGACTGGGTTGAATTGCCTTTGATCGGGGTTGAATTACGATGGAACCAAGTAACTTTGACCTGTAAAGGGGTTGAATTGAGGTGGAAAGAGGTAACTTTGACCTGCAAAGGGGTTGAATTGGCATGTGTTGAATTTCATTTTCCAACATTCACATCATTGCTAGTTCAAATAAATAAAAAATTGAGAGTTTCAAAGTACTTGAGCTGGAACTCCGTTGCATATAAGGGGTGAAAGTGTTAGGGTTCGCGGAGTTCTCAATAGGTTGCGTCAACAAGTCCCAGAGGTGAATTTGAAATCTTTCGACCTACGTTGTTCGTCATCCGGTGAATGCAAACGTTGAGTTTCGTCGTTGGGCCTTTTTAATCGGCTTTTGAGAGAGAAGAAGTTGGGAATGAGAGTGTGAAAGTGGAGAAAAATTAGAGAGAAGTTGGAGAATGGTTGGTGGTTTGAGAATGGAGTTGAGGGTATTTATAGGGTGAAAAATCGGATTTAATGAATAATAATAAAAATTATTACCGTTATCCGACCGTTGCCAATGGTCGTATTTTTTTTTCTCTCAACGAGGACACGTGTCGCGGCTACATTTTCTGTTGTGCGAACGACGATTCACGAACCGACGACCCGCATCAACGGTGCGCGAGTCACGGTTCGTGACCACGACTGCAATTTAGCAATTCGCGGTTCACATAATTCACGAACTGCTAAATCATTGTTCGTGATTACGGTTCGATGCTCGGTTTGTTGTACTGTAAACGCTCTTTTTAGGGTGATACTATCAAGAACTAGGGATGGCAATGGGGCGGGTATGGGGCGGGGACCCCAGTCCCCGTCCCCGTCCCGCGTTCCCGCTACTCTCCCCATCCCCCCGTTGACCCCGTCCTGCGGGGTCCCCGCGGGGATGGGGCGGGGAACGGGGATTTTATTCCCCGTTCCATTCTACTACTTGAGCAAATGCATTCATCTTTTCCAAACTTATCTCTAACATAGTCTACTACTTGAGCAAATGCATTCATCTTTTCCAAACTTATCTCTAAACAAACACATTATAAAACAAAACAAACAAATAAGTAACGTTAGTTTGATAACAATTTAAAAGAAGTAGATTGCATGGAACATATGACTTACCTTGTATTTCGTTCCACAACCAACTTTGAGTACACGTAAGTGCCTCTATAGTATTTTGATGGAGTCTATTACGATGTGGAGTGATCAAATCACCACCCGAACTAAACGTGATTCAGAAACCACTGATGTGGAGTACACATGTGTATATTATTAAAAAGTTATTTTAAAACTAATAGTGCGGGGCGCGGGGCGGGGTTCCCCGTGGGATGGGGACTGCTTGCCCCGTCCCCACCCCGTCCCCGTCAAAATCCCCATTTAATTCCCTGTATCCCGTCCCGTTTAAAAAATCCCCGTCCCAAATCCGTCCCGCGCGGGGCGAGGACGGGGATTCCCGTGGGGAATGGGGCGTTTTGCCATCCCTATCAAGAACCAGATGGAATATTTGGTAGAAATTGATTTGTACCAAATAATTGGAGCCACCAAAACTCAAAAATGTGACAACAATTACCATTTTGTCTGCCATGGTGGTGGAGATCATGGGCTGTGATCCATATAGTGAAGAAGTTCTATCTAGTGATGGTGATGCGCTCCTAATAGATTTTTTGTTTTTTAAAATTTGGACCCACATATTAACCTTTTAAGGAGTGCATGATTCGATTACCTACAAATGTGGATCGTTTGATACTGACACAGACCTCTCTCTGTTTATATTTGGTATCTTCCTAATTTAAATGGCAAGAAATGACACTGTTCTATTTCTTTCCTAAATTTTTTTTAACAGCAAAACAATATATGAAAAGCCGACAATTCAAAAGATGAACGATAAGAAACATGGAAAGAATCTTAACAAGATAAAAGTACAGAACTATTTTCGGTCTAGACAAAAAATACTTACGATTGAACCAGTACAACGGATTCTAAAAAAAAATCGAATCAGTATAAAAGAAAGAACATTCTTATGAAAAGAATCTCGGTAATCCAATATAAATGCAAACCAGATAACCAAAATTTATTAAGCAGATTTTACAAACATAAAACCCAATACAAATAAATAAGAAAGTAGGTCTAGAACTCGAATTTTACAACCATGAAGCGTATAAGACTAAAAAAATGTCTACAACCTAAAATTTTCAACCACGAAGCCCATTAGATGCTTATAACAATCCAATTCTCTGCCTGATATATAGAGCACTCTGTCTCATTAAGACCATCAACCTCTCACACAGAGAGTAAGACTGTTACTAACAAGACGGGTGCTAACACCACAAATGACGGAGACAGATCCGGTAGACAATACCAACTAGAATCACTATACCCTATATCAAATTTAAATTTAAGCAACCAATAAGCACACTTGCTCAAACTACTCGTCATGGGGCAACACGTATAAACCGGCGAGCCCTTACCACTGTTGTAGAAGAAAACCCATGAAAAACAAGTATAAACGATATAAGGATAATGAGGGGAACAACATCGCTTACACAACGGAAAGGGAAAGTAAGTATACCTCACCTGAAAAACACCAACACCAAAACTAAGAGCTGCCGAGTTGGGGCCAACACCACAACCACCAACGAGGAGGCACGACTAGAGCAGATCCCCAATGATCTACGACTAGGGAGGTCGAGAAATGCGTCTCATGCCAAATCTAAGCCGAGTCACCAGAGCCACATCAGAATTAGAGAGGAAGGAGCCAGAGTAAGACGTGAGGGAGCACCAAGAACAATTCATCAAAATCCGCTACGTGTCTAATGTCGGATCTAGATCGAGTCGACCAAAACTTCGTTGGGAACGAGACCAGGGCCACTGAACCCACAAGGACGTGGTCATGCGTCAACAGAACTCCGCGACCATTAAAGACACATGAGCTTCAACACCAGCAACATGTGTGCAATTATGACCAGATCTCTGGCCATAGAGCCCGTATTTGGAAAAAAACAAGGACGTTAGAGCTCCGAGCTCGCTAGTAGCCTCAAAAAACGAACCGCCACAGGGCACACCAGAGCTCTGAGCTCGCCAGAAGAAACCACGCATGAACCACCAAAGTCCTGCACCTATAGGAGGAGCTAGAAATGGAGCATCATTGCCGGACCAACACCGTGATCACGCTCCAGTAGGGGGAAGACACGAACCGACAAAAAGAACTCCAACCACGAACTCACTCCGACCACTCGGAATAACGATGGTGACCTCACCACCTAGCTTATGTAGACGGAGAAGGAGGTGGAAGTGAACTTAAGCCACCGAGGCTTGAGCAGGAACAAAGCAGAAAAAAAATGAAGAAGAAAAAAGAGAGGTATAGAAGAAAGAGGGAAGATGAGAGAGGGGAAGGAGAAGGTCAGACACCGTCGGGAACAACATCGATGAGGAAGCCACTGTCGATTCCACCGAAGGTGAGGGGCGATGGGGATTGAGTAGGTTTTGAAAAGAAAAAGGGATAGAGGAAATAAGACTTCTTTCTTAACTTAATCTTCTGCATCTAAGTGTAGTTCATGTTTTGTGATCTAACATTCTAAAAACGTTAAATAAAACTATTAGAGCAGCCACTACAAGGTTGGGATTCGGGAAGTCGATGCCCATATGGGAATCTACCTCTGACATCGAAGTCCATTGTGGGCTCACGATGTCGATGTTAAAGCCAAACACCAAAGTCGACGTCTCCTTCTCAAAATTCCTATGTCGAGTTCCCCTAACCAATAGGTGGTTGCCACACGTGCCATAGTTTCAAAACATAATGTGTTAGTTTTGATTTTAAGAAAATTACCAACGGCTAAATGAATGAAAAATGATTTCTCCCCTTGTAAGTATCTTATACCCTCTTTCTATGATCCAATTCTTCGATCTTTAATTCTATGTTTCTCTCCAACTCCTCTTTACATTTTCATCTAGTCAACAATATCGTGCGAAGAGTAAGAAAATTATTAAGCGACAATATCGAGCGACGAGTAGCAAGGGAATTTTATCGACTATTGATTAAGTAAGACAGTTTTTGGACAATATGTTGCTGCTTGGTGGGATCCACCTCAATCTTACCAAATGTCTGATTCATAATTTCATAGTGGTTTAAATTATGCCTCCGCACAGTCCACTTCCGTCGGTCCTAAATCATTCGCTCAACCTAAAGGACATTTATGCCGATGGTACTCAGAAGAAAACATAAGGTTAGTCACATGCTGATTTCTCGTATCTTATCTACTTACGAATAAAGTAATTGTTTTTTAGCATCGACCGACCATGGATAACTCAAAACTCAATCATTTTAACCACCAAAGCTCAGCACCCCAACATCTCTAGTATAACTCTTAGACATTCTAATCGTGATATGTTATAGGTTGTATGTCTTAGTTAGAAATTAATTTCATATTTAATTTATATGTTATGTTATGCCTTTATAATGAAGAAGTTGTTAAAATATTAATCAAAATAATAAGAGCTACTTCTAAAAGTAAATTCAACAAAGAAAAGAGGTCATATGAAGAAGAAGAAGAAGAAGATTTTAAAATAACAAGAATTAACTATTAAGGTAAATTAATTAAAAAATATGATGTCAAAATGACGTCATCTTTGTTCACTATTGTCTCCCATAACTCTCCAGGCACGATCTCCAAGATCGAACCGGAATTTTGGTACGAGTCCTACTATCCTCATTCGATTATATGAGTTTGTGTTTTGAATTTCGAGTCTTCCAACCTAAAGTTAGTAGGGTTGTTTTGTTTTTGATATTGCAAGATATATCATGTATAAATAAGAGTAAAGTGTTATTTATAGAAGTTAAGACCCCTTCTTTTTTAATTATAGAGTCCGACTTATTATAAGTAATTTGTTTTACCGTGGCTTACCTGATCAATATGAGTTTCTTTATTTCTCATCCTTCTAAGAATCCATATATATATAATAAGTCTAATTTTCTCATGACCTATGTTTATCAGACACTTGATGAGAGTTTTAACGAAAACTCACATGTAGATGGTGAACAAAGGGAAGTGATGTGACTCTAATCCTAGATCGTATAACAATAAGAATGAAATGCTACTTATAAGGGTTGTGACTATATTCAACTAGGATTTTAACCATAAAGTCCGACCACATATAAATAGTTATTTTCAGCATTGTTTTGTGTTCAAATTTCGAGATAGCAACACAATAAATCCAAAAAATCTTATTTTATCAAACAAAACCACTATCCTTCGCAATTAAATCTTGCGCAAGTATATGATATCACTATTTTTTGGCCGTCTTCTGACCCAAAGGGCGTACTTGCTGGTGTGGTGATGGTGGTGGGGATAAAGAGAACTCCACGGGGCCAGGAGACGGTTGAGAATCAAAGATCGATCCAGGTTGTTAATCATGATCGACCCCTGGTTCACAACTAGTAGTTGGGGATAAACTATAGATACTTGCTCTATTTAATCTCGTTCATTTTTCCCCATGACTCTTTCCCTTACTTGGAATTTGGGATCATGACCTAGTGCCTTCAACCAATAAATGCAAACAAACACAAGTGGTTTACCGTGTTCTTGTGCATCGTGGGCGTCCATTTCCCTTTCATGCAACAAATCGTCGTTATATCCGCTCGTGTATGTATGTTTGACTTCGTCCAAACATATATTTGAATCTTTTCACCCGCGGGAATACTTTGTTCTAGTTATTCTTCATATGTGGACCCTCTCGAGCTTCAAAGAGGGACCCTTTGTTGTACTCATAAGTGATTGTCTTTTAGTAAGTGGTTCCCGACATGTCGATTCTTTTAATCGTATCTTTGGATATGTGCAACCAACATGAGATTAACCAGAGATCCTCTACTAGTGTCCAGGTTGGGATTTCTTCTTTTCTACCTGTGGTATGGGTCCTCTCGAGGACTGTCGCACCTCGCTGTTGAAAAACGAGAGGGTGGGAAATAGGTACAGAGCAATAGTGATTAAGCGGAGCAGTACGTACCTAACGAGTAAATATGTTCATCAAGGAACATTTTTTGAAACCCCCCTTTGGTGCACCGAAGAAGTTCGAGGGCGATTCGTGTACTTCATTGTCGTTCAATATTTGTTGACCGTAATAATTTTATAGGTAAATTTAAGAGAATTTGAAAAAGAACTTGTTGTAATTTGGTGCATAAATGAAAAGGGTGTCATATGCTATGTATTGGTGATTTTTTTTACTTTTTATTTATTATTTTATTACTGTTTAAGAATTAAAAAAAATAACAAACGGTAATATTTTTAAAATTGTTGGCCACGTGGTGGCCATTGATTGGGCCACCAGAAGCGGGTCTAGGTTCGACACCCGACAGCGTATCAAGCACCGACTCTGCGCATGGGGTGCTTAAGCCTCCAACTCCTCGCTCTTCGTATGGCTCCAACAATCGCTAAACTTTGAGCTGTCCATTGATTTTACCATGGGTGTGTGTGTTCTAAGAAGACTAGCCTTGGGTGTCATTAATTCAACCAAGAAATATGAGTACAATAGTTCTTGTGAATTTTCGAGGAAATCCATTAATTCTAATCAATTCCCATAAAGTTAGATAATTTTTTGATGAAGTGATTAAGTTCTAAAGGTCGCATACGCTATGGAACTTAATGAGGCCCTCCTCATTAAGATCGAATATATATGAAAAGAAAACAAATGGTTGAGTGTGCGCTAGATGCACATATATAATGTGGAAAATTTCGTTTAACTACATCTAACTATCCTAGATTCTCACTCTACTACCCTAGCATTTTTTTTGTCTGAGAGCTACGCTAACTTTCAAAAATTATCAGTTTACTACAATCCATTATGATAATTTTTGAAGTTAGGGTAGTAGAGTGAGAATTTGGGGTAGTAAATTGATAATTTTTTTAAAGTTAGGGTAGTGTTCACTCACTTGGGATTAATATCTGGTATCACATTCCAGAAAGACCTCTTTTGTTTGTTGTTTTGCATATTACTACCCTCATGTATTCTCTTTATTTTCTTTTTGCCTTTGTTGGTTTAGTCCTTCTGAGGGCTTTTGTGATCTGTAGCTAGGTCATCACGTATTTCTCTTTTACTTAAAAAGAGGTCTTAATCTATATTTTCTTTGTCGATAAGAAACTGATAATTTTTTAAAGTTAGGGTAGCTCTCAGACGAAAAATAAGTTAGGATACTAGAGTGAGAATTTGAGATAGTTAAGTGTAGTTAAACGAAATTATCCCTACGTAATGCTATACTTGACGAGCTTTTAACCAATTATGAGTGTTTGTTCACCTTTGGTTGGAGCTTTAGGAGTTCAGATAACACATTCAATTCAACTAGTCTCGAATTTAGTTGATTCGACATATGGTTTAAGGGAGTCGGAAAACAAAAAGAGAGCAAGACTAAAGAGAAATGTTTTAAGTGAATACTTGGAGATTTAGTATGGAAAAGATGAAAGAAAAAGAACAATAAAGGAGTTAAAAGGTATATATTTGAAATAGGACAAAAAAGGTATTATGGATCAATCACTAAAAACATATACTTTTTAATCAATATACAAAATAAAATAATTATCAAAAAATTATACACATTTAAGAGCGATGCTATCCCCTTCTCCATTTTTAGGGTTTCAATTACTGCCGCCTACGACCTTTCTTTCAAGAATCGTCCCGTCCGCCATCTCTACCACTACAATATAACCCTCTATCCTTTCTGCTGCCTCGCTGATGAGATGTTTGTCGTCCATCCACGATCCGCCATGTGCAACACGTTTCAAGCCGCCTTTACTTGCGGTCTCCTCTTTAGGCTTCGTCCCATCCGCCACATACCGCTACTCCACCACCATCATCATCATCATCATCATCATCATCATCATCATCATCATCATCATCATCATCATCATCATCATCATCATCATCATCATCATCATCATCATCATCATCATCATCATCATCATCATCATCATCATCATCATCATCATCATCATCATCATCATCATCATCATCATCATCATCATCATCATCATCATCATCATCATCATCATCATCATCATCATCATCATCATCATCATCATCATCATCATCATCATCATCATCATCATCATCATCATCATCATCATCATCATCATCATCATCATCATCATCATCATCATCATCATCATCATCATCATCATCATCATCATCATCATCATCATCACCACCACCACCACCACCTCACTGGAAACTTCTTTGATCCGGATCCCCTCTTGAAACGAACGGTGGAAAAGCTTCAAGGGGACCCGTTCTCCTACAATCGCTGGGGATCGAGCACTACTAGTACGGCGCTTCCGCCTTCTGAGGCACTGCCTCAGCCGCCACCAGTGTCGTCGCCTTTTCCACCACCTCTATCGCCTCCAACATCGCCGCCGCCCTCCACCCTCCCACACCACCGCTTTCGACCTAATGACATCACCTACTCCTCTACCACTAGAGCCGCCACTACCACCTCCTCCTCCGCCACCAGAGCCACCACCACCATTACCTCCTCCCTCACTACCACAACCACTGCTTGTCGATCATTCACGTTCATCAGAGGCCCGACCTTGGATCATGCGACATGATTGTGACACATCTAATCAATCGGAGACTCCGTGTAGGAACGCCCCATTCCCATATGTTGGATCGGGACCTTGACGCCTTGATCGAAGTCAAGGATGGTGCAACCAATAGTTGATCTTGTCGGTAGAACTAGCTGACAATTCGGCGCCTCAATCCCATCCGCTGGATCGAGAGCCCTCAAACAACAAGGTGTGCATGGGGGACACACACCTCTCCCTACTAGGGTCGGTATCACTACGACCCACTGTATCCTCCTTTTCCTGGTGTTCTCTTTGGACGTCCGGTACTCTCCAAGTCGACTCGAAACGGTCTCCGTCGTGAGATCAAAGTGTTCAGCAAACACCACGAATGAACGTTGTCAGGTCGAGTCAAGAAAAGATCAAACTTAGTCAAAATTGACCTATCATCGACAAGAGAAACTACCTCCTCCATATTCACCTGGATTTCTCAAGAATTTTACCCACAAAATTAGTGTTTTTAACATTTTGTTCGAGACTATTTCATCCAGATCATTTCTCTTCCTACTGTGATCCTTTAATTATTCATATCAATAAAACTATCATGTCCATATTAAAAAAATACTTATCAAAACATAGAGGTGAAATCGGCTACAAACCACTCTTAAACTAAGAACCGTGAGAACCAATACTAGCCACACACACCTAAGATCCAACATTCACCATGAAGCCACATCATCACCCTAATTCCACCCAAATTCACGTCACTTTCATCCTTTCTCACACAAGCAAGGGCATAATTGTAATAGCATGGTGCCATGTGGACAAGTGTCCATTTTTTCTTCACCAATTCACTAATTTAATATTTTCCGATTCGTTTGAACTCCGATTAGCTTCAAACTTGCACCAATATTTTCATTTTTTCAAGGGATTTAAATCAAGATCAATCATGAATATATTTTGAAGCATGAAAATAAAAGGGTATATCGGGGTGATAAAAATAATGTTGAGTGTTGATAAATCTTCACTAATAAATGTTTTACATCGGAGGTATCAAACTAGTGCTAAATGTTGATAAAAACATGTACTGAGGTGATAAAAAACAAATAATGCGGTGATAAAAACCATGTTCAATTTTGATAATAAGTGTGATAAACTAGAGTTTAGCGTTGACAAAAAAGGGAAAATTTCAGTATAATACCCTGTCAAACATTTAATTTCAGTATAATACCCTGGCATTATTTTTTGCATTTTCATACCTAAACCAAACATTTAATTTCACTTTGGTACCCAACCGTTAACTTTCTGTTAGTTTGGATGAAAAAAGTTAAAAAGATCATAATACCCCTAACTATTACTCAAATTTTCAGACTCATGCCATTGAACTCAAAACTTAAAAACTAAGTGAAATGACAACAATACCCTCCATTGTTAGGATATTAAAATGAAAATTTCACTATTTTAAAATAAAATCAGTTTTTGTATAAATTAAGTTTTTATTTATGAATATTATTTTTATTTTCAAAAATTCAGATTTTATTTAAAAAATACATAAAAATCAGTTTTTTTATTATACTGAAATTTTGTATTTCTAAAATGATTTAAATTAACTAATTCTTATTTATTTATTTTTATTAATTTTCAGAAATGTATCTAAATAAAATTCTTTAAATGATCTTTAAATTTGTTTTTTTACATTTTCTCCTTTTCTTATTATTTTTCGTTTTTTTAGAAAAATAAAAAAAAATCAAAATAAACTCTATTCTTCAGAATAATTATTCTTCTAAGTCAGATCTGTGCAACTCATTCATGAATTCATATTATTCAAAATCAAATCTGAGATGTTATGTCGTGGATAGAACAAAATTAAGCTTTCTGACTTGTCGGCGTTATAGGGCTCGAATGGGTTCATGGTTACCAGAGTTCTTCAAGCTTCGAGAGCTCGCCATAGTTCTTCATGCTTTGAGCTGGAATGTGGAAACACACCTGAAATCTGGAAACGGGAGGAAGGTCGCCTCCATGCATAGCTCGAACTAGAGGGAAGAGATGACGGCGGCGCGACTCGAGGGTTCCTCCACCAGAAATGAACTCGCCTCGTGGACAGCAACACGTGCTTGGCGTCAGAGCTCGTCTCCGGCAAAGGGCCATGGGAACGACGTAGATTGGTGGGCCTTCGGGGTGTTCGTGTACGAGTTCTCCATGGCACGACGCCGTTCAAGGGAGAGTCTGTAACGAGACCACACCGGAGTTCACCGTCTTCCTCATAACCTCTGAATCATGGTGGTTTTGGACATGGGCGACGTCGGGCTTGAACTTGGTCTCGATGTGGTGGTAAAGACGGTTTGAATTTGGGGTTTTGGTTTGTAAATCTAAACATGAGATGAGGTTTTGATTTTGGGTCTAGGATGTGAATTTGAACATAAGAAGAGATTTTGATTTTGAGTTTGGGATGTGAATCTGAACATGAGATGGAGTTTGGTTTAGGCGAGTTAGGTTTAGTGGTTGAAGAAGATGTAGGAAACTGAAAAGTGTTAAAAGGGTTAAACAATTTAAAAATAATATTATGTTAAAAGTGTTAATTAAAAATTAAAACAAGATGAATTTATCAAAATCAAATATGATATTTATGTATTTTTTAAATTAAAAAAAATGATTTTTATGTATTTTAAAAAATCAAATATGATATTTATGTATTTTAAATTAAAAAACTCATTTTGGTGTATTTTTAAAAATCAAAGCTGATTTTTTTGTATTTTTTAAATGAAAATATGAATTTTTGAAAATAAAAATGATTTTCATAAATAAAAACTGAATTTATACAAAAAACTGAATTTATTTTAAAAATAGTGAAGTTTTCATCTTAATACCCTAACAATGGAGGATATTATTGTCATTTCATTTATTTTTAAGTTCTGAGTTCAATGACATGAGTTAAATTTGAGTAATAGTTAGGGGTATTATGGTCTTTTTAACTTTTTCCGACCAAACTGACAAAAAGTTAACGGTTGGGTACCAAAGTGAAATTAAATGTTTGGTTTAGGTATGAAAGTGCAATTTTTTTTGCCAGAGTATACTGAAATTAAATGTTTGGCAGGGTATTATACTGAAATTTCCCCTAAAAAACATGTGATGGGGTGATAAAAACACATGTAATTTAATGATAAACATAGTGTTTAGTGTTGATAAAACTAATGTTCATAAAAACACGTGATGAGGTGATAAAAATCATGTTCGATTTTGGAAAATGAGGTGATATAACTAGTGTTCAGTGTTGATATAACCAGTGTAAAGTCTTGATAAAACCAATGTAAATTGTTGATAAAAATTACCCAGATATACTTTTTTTTTAAAATTAGCCCCGAAATAATTCTTTTTTTCGTGCTTAAAAAAACATGTGATGGGGGTGATAAAACACGTAATTTAATGATAAACCTAGTGTTTGGTGTTGATAAAACTAGTGTTCATAAAAAGCACGTACTGATGTGATAAAATCATGATCAGTTTTGGAAATGAGGTGATAAAACCAGTATAAAATGTTGATAAAACCAGTGTAATAGTGTTGATAAAACTAGAGCAAAGTATTGATAAAAATTACCCATATATAATTTTTTTAAATCAGCCCGGAATAATTTTTTTTTCGTGCTTCAAAATATATTCATGAGTGATCTTGATAGAAAGCCCTTGAAAAAAAAAACTAATGGCGCAAGTTTGAAGCCAACCGGAGTTCAAACGAAGCGGGAAAAATTAAATTAATGAATTGGTAAAAAAAAAGTAATACGATAGTTTTACTAGAAAATCCTTCACACTTACTAAAAAGTGCTGTTTTTTTTTGCAGTCAACAACTCAATTGTATCTCATTCCTCCATTCTTAAAATGGATGACTTGAATTGGTTCTTACGATTCTTAGGTTAAGACATAATTTATACCAAATTTCTCTTCTCAAAACGTATCATTTCAATTTGCTTATTATATTTATAAAAATGTAGATGAATAAAATATCATTTAAAAATGAGAGATGATCACATCCGAAATCACATAACATGTAAGAACAATATGCAAGTATCCTTTTATTTTATGGAATATGGAAAGATTCCGTAAAATAAGATAATGAAAAGGTAGGTGTGAAGATTTCAAGCTCCCCAGCAGTACCCACCAACCAAGCAAGCCGTCCGAATCAGAGAAAATTCCCAAAATTTCCCGAGAAAAAAAATCACAACTTTTTCCATTGCAAGCCAAAAAAGTTTCTGCCTTTTCTCTCAAGAGAGAGAAACTGGCCCGCACTGACGCCTACCTACAGAGAGGGAGAGGGAGAGGGAGAGGGAGAAGGAGCAACGCGAGAATGGGAAATGAGCAGAAGCAGACCAAAGCATGGCTTGTCGGCCATTAAACCTTCAGCGAAGAGCTCGCGCCCGTCTCTTCCATTCACCTATAGATCCTTTCCCAATCATCATTCCCTTGTTGAACAAAATCGCAGCGCCTAAAAGTAATACAGAAAAAGAGCCTGACTTGATTCATTGCACTTTCCGTGTTCAAAAGCCCACAGAAAAGAAAGGGGATTGGAGATTTCTTTGAAGATCCCCGCCATTTGTGGGAACTGGGTTATCTCTGGCTCTTGCTTTGTTGTTGTTCGAGTGTGTGAGGTATGTAATAGCCTCGATCTTTGTTTTTCTAGTTTTGCGTTTTTGGGTACTTTGTGATTGTGCATATTTTGTGCTGCAGAGCTGGTTTCTTAGTTAGTCATGATAGAACTAGTCTGGTTTTGGTTATAATTTGGATTTTTGAGCCAGCTCTTTTGTCAATTTTTTTGGGTGATTGAGCTTCTAGATTCCCTACTTTGTTACCTGGGTCAGTGAGTATCAGTTTTATCTTCTTATTAGTGGCGGAGTCATGAAGCACCACATGCTTTCGAATTTCTAATAATGCAATTGATTTGCTGGGATGTTGTTTTGATGTGCGTCTCTGTGTTGGTTCAGAGATTTCAAAGCCAATTAGTGGCCGTGATATCGTTTTGGTTAATGCAGCAGCATGGATTTTAATGATTAGCATCACATCCTAATTCTGATACAAATGTGCAGGTGGTAGTTATCAATGTGTTATAGTTTTGATCAAGATGGTGATTATTAACATGCCACACCACTACAAGTTGAGGAGAGTTATGGAAATTGGATTGGCTGTATATTTGCTTGTGGCTGCTCTCCTGGTTTGTGCTTCGGAGGGGTTGAATTCCGAAGGGTTGTACCTCTTGGACCTCAAGAAAAGCTTTCAAGATCAGTTTCACTATCTAGATGACTGGAAGTCCACTGATGAAACACCTTGTAATTGGACAGGTGTGCATTGCACTTCTGGTTATGTTCCTGTTGTCTCGTCCCTTGACCTGAATTCAATGAATCTTTCTGGAAGCCTGAGCCCCAGCATCGGCCGGTTGATCCACCTAACGCATCTTAGTGTTGCTTATAATGGGTTTACGGGGAATATACCCAAGGAGATTGGAAATTGTACGAGGTTGCAGTTTCTTTTCTTAAACAATAATCAGTTTGATGGGGAAATTCCAGCTGAATTGGGTAACCTGTCTTATCTAAGAAGCTTGAATTTGTGCAACAATAACTTGTCTGGCACTATCCCGGAGGAGCTTGGGAATTTGACTTTGTTGCTTGAGTTTGTGGCCTATACCAACAACCTCACTGGCTCTTTGCCTCGTTCATTCGGGAACCTCCGGAGTTTGAAAACATTTCGAGTAGGGCAGAATGGAATTTCTGGTAGCATACCTGCAGAAATAAGTGGCTGTCAGAGCTTGGAGATGCTAGGTCTTGCTCAAAATCACATAGGAGGTGCATTGCCTAAGGAGCTCGGTATGCTTGGGAACTTGACTGACATTGTTCTATGGGATAATGAACTGTCAGGGTCAATACCACAAGAGCTTGGAAATTGCACTAATCTTCGTTCGCTTTCTCTGTATAAGAACGCCCTTTCTGGTCCTATACCCAAGGAAATTTGTAACCTTAGGCTTTTGAAGAAGCTCTACCTGTACAGAAATGACTTGAATGGCACCATTCCAAGGGAAATTGGGAATCTTTCTCAGGCATTAGAGATTGATTTCTCAGAAAACTATTTGACAGGTGAAATCCCAACTGAATTCAGTAAAATAAAGGATCTGCGTTTGCTCCATCTATTTCAGAACCTGCTGACAGGTGTAATACCATTGCAGTTTGGTAGCCTCAGGAACTTGGGTAAGCTCGACCTCTCCATTAACAATCTCACCGGTCCTATTCCGGATGGGTTTCAATATTTAACTCAAATGTACCAGTTACAGCTTTTTGACAACAATCTGAGTGGCAGCATACCTCAGGGGCTTGGACTTTACAGCCAACTTTGGGTGGTTGACTTTTCAGACAATAACTTGACCGGAAAAATACCTCCTCATATATGCCAGAATTCCAATCTGATGTTGTTGAATCTTGAGTCTAATAAACTTCATGGAAACATTCCATCTGGGGTCATGAAATGCCAATCATTGGTACAACTTCGCCTGATGAGAAACAGGCTTACCGGGAGCTTTCCTTCAGAGCTATGCAACTTGGTGAATTTATCAGCCATAGAACTGGACCAGAACCAGTTCAGTGGCCCGATTCCTCCAGAGGTCGGAAAGTGTCAGAAGTTGCAGAGGCTGCGTATAGCAGACAATTACTTTATGTCTGAATTGCCCAAGGAAATTGGTAACTTGACTCAGTTAGTGACTTTTAATGTCTCCTCTAATCAACTCACTGGTCGGATTCCACTTGAAATTGTTCACTGCAAGGAACTTCAGCGAGTTGATCTCAGTCGAAACAACTTCATAGGCAACTTACCTAATGAGCTTGGAAGCCTTTGGCTGTTGGAGCTTCTCAAACTTTCAGATAACAAATTCTCTGGGCCTATTCCTGCAGCATTAGGAAACCTCTCTCATTTGACCGAGTTGCAGATGGGAGGTAACTTGTTCTCTGGTGAATTACCTTTTCAGTTGGGTGGTCTCTTGAGCTTGCAGATTGCATTGAATCTCAGTTATAATAATCTCAGTGGAAATATACCACCAGAGCTTGGGAATCTTAACTTATTGGAATTGCTCCTCCTTAACAACAACCATTTCAGCGGTGAAATTCCTAGTACATTCGAAAATCTGTCTAGTTTATTTGGATGCAACTTCTCATACAATAACTTGACCGGACCTTTGCCTCCTATACCACTCATTGAGAACATGGCTGTCAGTAGCTTTATTGGAAACATTGGTCTTTGTGGTGGACCTCTTGTCAGCTGTGGTTACAATCCATCATCTCGTTCTGTTCTCCCTCATAATGACGCCAACAGTCGCCGTGGCAGAAAGGTGACGATCATAGCAGGTTGTGTAGGTGGGGTTTCTCTCGTTCTAATTGTAGTCCTTTTATATTTCATGAGACGTCCAGCGGAGGTGCTTTCATCCATGCAAGAAAAGGAGATACCATCTTCTGATTCGGATCTGTATTTCCCTCCCAAGGAGGGATTCACTTTCCCAGAACTCGTTGATGCCACAAACAATTTTAACGAGAGATATGTTGTTGGAAGGGGAGCATGTGGGACAGTATACAAGGCAGTTATGCAATCCGGACTGACCATTGCTGTCAAGAAGTTAGCATCAGATAGGGAGGGGACAAGTATTGAAGATAGTTTTCAGGCTGAGATTCTAACCCTTGGGAAGATTAGGCATCGCAATATTGTGAAGTTGTATGGCTTTTGCTATCACCAGGGATGCAATTTGCTTCTGTATGAGTACATGGAGAGGGGTAGTTTAGGGGAATTGCTTCATGGGACCTCTTGCAGGCTGGAATGGTCAACTCGGTTTTCTATTGCTCTTGGAGCTGCTGAGGGTCTTGCTTATCTGCATCATGACTGCAAACCCAGGATTATTCATCGCGATATAAAATCCAACAACATTCTCCTTGATGATAAATTTGAAGCTCATGTAGGTGATTTTGGTTTGGCAAAAGTGATTGACTTGCCTCATTCTAAGTCAATGTCAGCTGTTGCAGGATCATATGGATACATTGCTCCTGGTATGATCTGTTTTCCGTTCATAATGTATACTCTTTATTATATTGCAATTATGCATCTTGCTATGTCTTGTGTCTCCTATTTTGTTTCTTGATGCTAAATATGCTTTTGCTTAAGTTGTTTTTACTTTCAATTCTAAGGCATTACTTGCTACTGATGAATGGTTTGAAAAGAAAATAAATTCAATATGTTTTATTGCTAATATTGGACATGCTATCGGATATCATGAACATTTGATCATCCATTCACCATTGCAGAGTATGCCTACACAATGAGGGTTTCAGAAAAATGCGACATCTATAGCTATGGAGTTGTCTTGCTGGAGCTGTTGACTGGAAGAACACCTGTACAGTCACTAGATCACGGGGGTGATCTTGCCACCTGGACCAGAAAATATATTCGAGAAAATTTATTGACACCCGGTATACTTGATGCTCGATTAAATCTTGAGGACAGAGGAACCGTTGAACATATGCTTAATGTCTTGAAGATTGGACTGTTGTGCACAAATATGTCCCCATTTGACCGGCCATCAATGCGCGAAGTTGTGCTGATGCTCACAGAGTCCAATATTATGCCAGAAGGGGATTCTGGCTCTTCAACCCTCGATAATCCTCTAAAAGATGATACCTCTTAGGAGTACATGACAGGTACAAGTTTCTCAGTTGGCCAAGATAATTACTTTTTGCAATTTAATCAGTATAGCGACATGGATGTGAATTTAGTTCTCTGTGCGTAAAATGGTTCCATTTGCCTCTTTAAAGTTATTGCAGATAGCCATTGCGTACTAGACGTCTTTTGTACATAATTATCCCCAACTTTAAAACGTTATTTACCTGAACGTCCAAAAACTGCAGATAGCCTGATTTGTTTTGCCAAATATGACGAAAATTCCCTTGACCCTAATATCCGTAAATACCATTTTCCGTCTTATAATAATTTTATCTTCTGAAGAGTCTTTTTACATCAACTCAACCAGTTTCTACATCTAATCCAAACGTTTTGGTAGTTAAGAAGTCTTTTTTTGTGATTATGGTTGAGGACATTTTTGCAATTTTTTGGTGAAAAAGAGCTATATGCAACTATTTGAAGGTTTAAGTAGCTGAATGTAAAAGTTTAAAGTTGGGGATAGATATGTCAAAGACGTACAGTATGCAATAACTATTTGCAATTAACCCTAGAAATATTGTTTGAACTTCAAAGATTCCGCATTTCTTTCGAATTATTCTGAAAGTTCACATTTTGATGGAAAAGTGGAATCTTTTCCTAAAATATCATTCAGTTTCCCATATTGACCTTCTGATCCAGGTAGAGTTGTCCCAGCTGAGAAAGAAGCCATGTTGCCTGACCAACCAAAACACGGAGGCATGACCCGCATCTCTCCTGGGCTGAAAAGCATGCCAATCTGCAATCTGCCTTCTCCATATGGCTCTGCAGATTATCTGTACATTACATGGTTTCACAACACTGAACTGGTAGAGGTTGCCTGCATCCACAAGCTCCACCTGAGCCCCTACTTCGCTAGATTCACAGTTGACTCTCATCTTCTCTGACGATGGGGGCAAGCCATCAATGATTTTAACAATGACGATCTTGGTCTGATTTTGCCCATCACACAATGGATTGGTGGAGCAGAAGAGTACAAGAACAAGAAACACTGCAACAAAGAAGCAAGAAGAAGCCATCTTGAGGTGTGATGTAGTGTATAAATTACAAGAATATTTGTGCTTTTTGTAAAGCCTCCCCAAAAGGGTACAATTGCTTATTAATTTAGGTAAAGGGAAGAATCTTTGTATATATATGGGACTGCAAATGCAGGGAATACTGAAATATTTATGCGTGCACAAAGAATGTGATGAAAGAGACAAATTTTCTTGAACTTAGGAGAATATTTTTCTGCCATCATTTTGTGTGTTACTTCAAGATGTTAGCATATATTACTAAGGGATAATTGTTCAAAACTACCCTAAAGTTTCGTCCACAAATGAGTTGATGCACAAAGTTTTGTCCACGCTGTGTGGCTACCCTGAAGTTTTGTCCACGCTTTTGTCTGTGCATTGAAGTTTTGCCCACGCTTTTGTGGGTGCTTTGAAGTTTTGTCCAGATGCCCCAGACCATCTTTCTGAACATCCCTATTACGTCAAAACTAAAAAAGTCGTGGACAGAACTTCAGGGTAGCCACACAGCGTGGACGAAACTTTGTGCATCAATTCGTTTGTGGACGAAACTTTAGGATAGTTTTGGACAATTATCCCTACTACTAATTTTAATTTCGTGCCGAATTTGATTAGAGGAGGTGCCTAACTGAAAACAAGAAATGAAAACAAACGAAAAAGGAAACATATCTAACTTTTGCTCAAGTTGGTTTTCTCTCAACTGTTACAGTAACAATACTGTAGCTTCATCTTCATCCTTCATTGCTCACTGTAGTTTTCTCTTCATCGTTGCTTCAACCTCTTCACTCTCCAGATTGCTTCTCCTACTAGTTCTTCATGTGAAAACCTTACTCGGTGTAGTGTTCAAGGTGGTTGCTTTCAGACCATCGGACCATCGAGTCTTTCTTTTCCTGTTTCTAACTCTATCAAGCCTTCATCTTCTTTGGTACTATGGTCCCTTCTGCCTTACCTTTGGGAGCTAGGTTAACTTTACAAGAACTCAGTGGTGAACCTCCAGATCCTTCAACACTTCCAAAGCTCAAGCATACACCAAAAAAAGGTATCAAAAACAGAGGAAGAAGAAATAAGCCTATTTCTCCATCCTCGTCGGATAAAACCCAACAATATTCTCCTGGTGGTTGCACGAAGCTGTTGGATGGTCAAAAAATGTTCTATGATAAGTATTTTTAGCCCATTTCTCTGGTCGCGATTCAACACCTACCTTCCATGACAATTCTGTTGGAAATCATTTCCAAAGAAAAACTATGGCCATATTGCCTTCTTTCCAGCGGAAGGATGCTACTAGAAAGGGTAAGGAAGTTTATATTGATGATGGAACTAACTTCGCTCCTTCTTCTGGCTTAGCTCAACAAGCCAATAAGTTCTATGTTACTCTCAAGAAAAACTTCCATGGTAAAGGCTTGAATGAAGGCTCCTCTTCTATGGGTTATCCCCCACCAGGTTTTGAAAAACCTCCTTTGTATATCAATCCTCATGAAAGGAAGTTTGTTGAGAAGATCTCCACTACCAATTATACTGCTTTTGTACTTAACATCCCTGCATTTGCCAAGACTGAGTGGATGGACTCAATCTTTGGTCAATCACATGGTTTCATCAAATCAGTGGTGGGTTTCAAACCAAATATTAGCGGAAGCTGGTATGGATTCATCTATTTTTCCTCCAAATGGGATTTACATCAAGCCACTACACAATTCAATGGATACAAAATCCATAATCATACAGTATTTGTTACTGAAGCTTGGGATTGGTCCAAAACCCGCACCAATTTTACTAGTAATCCTGCAGCAAATGGTTTGACCTTTCAAGAAAAATCTTATGAGGATTTCTCTATGCAAGGTTCAATAGTCTCTGAAAAAGCAAACATGTTGGCTAGATCACATTTGCCAATTACTCATCTAAACATTTCAGTGGAAGCCATCATGAAGGAGATATCATTAGAATGGGTTTGTGAAATACAACTCAAAGATCTAGGCAACAAAACAATAATGGTGCATTGTCCTGACCCTCAATTTGACAAGAATCTTTTCTTTGATGAGGGAGCTTGGCTGCAACAATGGCTCACTTTTATCCCAGGAAAGGAAGATTTTTTCTCTAAGGGAGGCAATATATCTTGGTTAGCAATCCAAGGCATACACTGTCACGCCCCAATTTCAGTAAACCGAACTCGGGACGCGAACATTTAAAACATAAACACTTGAAACCTGTTTTGAATAAAAGCTTTGAAATTTCCATTTAGTTCTAAAAAATAATAATATTTACAATCCAAAAACGTCCCAACAAGTGGACAAGGCACAATATCCGTCACTAGACTCAACAAAAGTAAAGACCAGACTCCGCTCCAAGCTCCATGAACTTCAAGAGCTAACCTAGTCTGTCCGGTGATCAGTACCTGTAGGAAAAGCAGCTAGGGGTGAGCGTTCGCTCACCTCCACGGATAACAGACTAACTATGGCATAATTAGTAGATAAAGCCAGTAACACCCAAACCAAACTCAACACCGGGACTACAGTCCCCAACTCAAGTACTCAACTGACCCACACCCGTTACCATCCTCAACAGGCTCAACACTCGACAGAGTAATGTAGACCCGACACAACTATCGACGACCTCCTCCAAGGACACGACAGAAAGACTACACAACACCAAACAAGATCACAAAGGATCGCACACCAACTGCTCAGTAACCAATCTCAATCAGGTCAGCGATCGACCTATCGCAATTCCTCGACACGAAGTCGGATCAGGCTGTCGACCTTTCGAACTCGCAATTCATCGACACTAAGTCGGATCAGGCTGTCGACCTTTCGAACTCGCAATTCATCGACACTAAGTCGGATCAGGCTGTCGACCTTTCGAACTCGCAATTCATCGACACTAAGTCGGATCAGGCTGTCGACCTTTCGAACTCGCAATTCATCGACACTAAGTCGGATCAGGCTGTCGACCTTTCGAACTCGCAATTCATTGACACTAAGTCGGATCAGGCTGTCGGCCTTTCGAACTCGCAATTCATCGACACTAAGTCGGTTCAGGCTGTCGACCTTTCGAACTCACAACTTCAGGTAACCACAATCACAATCACAGGCAAGTTCAAACACACAGGCACTCAAGGACACTCAAGACACCTCAACAGTCAAGACACGGGTTCAACAACCCCACGGGCACTCACTGCCACTCAAGACACACCAACGGTCAAGACTCGGGTTCAACAACCCGACGGGCACTCACGGCCACTCAAGACACACCAACGGTCAAACTCGGGTTCAACGACCCCACGACACTCACGACCACCCCAAAACACCAACAGTAAAACACGGGCACTCATGGCCACCCAAGACACCAATTTAAATACACGGGCTCTCATGGCCACCCAAGACACCAATTTAAATACACGGGCTCTCATGGCCACCCAAGACATCAACAATCAAAAACGGGCTCTCATGGCCACCCAAGACATAAATTAAACAGTCAACCTCCGGGCATGGTCATATGCCTCCAGTAATTCTAATATCGCTAAGTTCTCTGTTCCTACGACACTACTAAGTGTCGCATGCTTTTCTCTTAAACGCTACAATCCCGTATCATGCTTTTCTAATATTTAAAAAGATAAACCTACTCAACCCACGACACCCCGGTGTCACATGCAATTCTACTGTTAACTTTCCCTAATCAGGGTCGAGATCCGTCTACTTTTCCCTACCTCACGACGATACCGCAGCAGCGTCTCCTAGCTGCTGACGACCGGGCCAACGCCGCCTTCCAGGGCGAAGTCCGCGTCTAGGTCTGACTCCGGTCTCCTCTTCGATCGAAGCTGGAACTCTAATTTAACATGAAAGCCACAAATTAGAACGGTACCAATGTTAAATTAGTGGTTACGGTTTATCCAAATTAAAACCGATAGTTGTCCTTTAAACTCGGACGGGCTAAAAGCGGGGTTACGACGAATCGGGTTCGAGTACTCGAGCCCCGAGCACAAAACCCGGTGCATGGATTTCGAGACACGGTTCCCAAGGCACCGATTCCGCTGTTAAACCCATCCTAAGTCCGTTTCAACAGCCCGATTAATCGTTCCACGCTCAACAGATCAAGGTCCATTTTAAATCAAATCTGATTGTTTCTTTTAATTCCTTTTTAAAACCAAAGTCGTTTTAGTTCATTTTCCTAACAAATTTGTTTTTCAAAACTTCTCGATTCAAAACCGTTATTAAAACCAAATTGATTTTAATTCCTTTTTATTTTAAAACTGATTTTCCTTTTTGATGTAAAACATTTTCATTTTCAAATATTTTTGCTTCCAACCAGTTCAGATCCAAAATAGATTTTGTTCCAGCTCAGTCCAGATCAATACAATTTTACATCCAAACTCGTTTTATTTCAAAACTCGTTTCATTTTCTTTCGTTCTAACTTACTTTGATTTTTCTGTCTCAACCAAACCCGATCCAGAACGACTCGGGAACAAAAAAAAAAAGGAACTCGGATTTAGTTCGGCCGGCCACCGGCGGAGACACCGCCGGCGACCCAAAGCCTCAAGGGCTCGAAACTCTCACCGTGGGGAACGGTGACGGGGACGGGTGTGGTGCGACGGACCACAGTGACTCTCCATAGCCATAGATCTGGACGGTGCGGTCTCGTCCCAGATCTGGCGAGTTCGCCGGCGAGTCCGCGTGCACGGCGACGACGAAGCGTCCGGCCACACGCTAGAGAAGGAGGCTCGAGGGGAGGCATAAGGGCTCGAGGGAGCTCGGGCGTGAGGACGCCGGCGAGCTCGACTGAACCGCCGGTTGTTTAGAACCGAGAGAGTGATCTCGGGATCGGGACGAGGGAGATCGGGTCAGAGACGGAGGAGACGGCGGTGGGACGGTCGAATCTGGACGGAGAAGGAAGAGGGCTCGGTGGTGGCGTCGTGGCTGGACGGAGATGGCCGAGAGGTGAGGGAGAGGGTGGTCGGGGACGGCCGGCGACGGCGTCTGTGAGGGGTTTCAGTGAGAGGGCCGAGACGAGAGAGAGGGGCGAGGGAGACGGAGGTCGAAGAAGACGAAGGGGAAAGGTGAAGGAGGAGAGAGGGTTCGGCTGAGTAGAGAGGAAATTAGGGCAAAACCATAATAGTTGGGTCTTTTATACAAGGGGCAGCAGATGGGTTGGGCCTCGAAATTGGGCCTGGCCAAACTGCACGACCCAAAACGAGCCTGCTCTTCAGTTTTTTTTGACAAATCAAACTCGTTCCCAACCTTTACGTTATAATTTAATAATTTAAACATTAAATTTTTCTCGGTCTTTACAGTCTACCCCCCTTAAAGAAATTTCGTCCTCGAAATTCCAACAAACGCGCTCCACTTAAACCTCTCTCAGCGAACAAACGATTTAAAACTCCCAGTCACACCCTTCAAGCAATACCGGCACCCGCAACTTGGTCGACGCCTCCAATACCGGAATCGTCCGTCGGTATGGGTATCAAACCAGAACAACACTCACCTCATCCTTAAAATGGATCCAACACACGGACACTTCTCCTCGGCTACTCACTCGTTTAACCGCGCTTCCAACAAACAAAAGAAGTCCACGTCCCGTTGTTCGGACGATCGTCATCGAACACCAACGTGGTCACGCCCTGACCAACCTCCTGCGATAACACAAGTAAACAACACGCAAGCTCAACCGGTTTACAAGTCGACTCACTCACAGTACCACGAAACTGAAGACGCTATAAGTACCAGTCCCTCAGGCTTCGAACAGCTTGGATACCTCGCGCGTACCTCATCCTCGCGCTCCCAATTCAACTCGGCCTCGTGGTGCTGCCACTGCACTCGTTCTAAACGGATAACCTTTATGCGCAAGAACTGCTCCCGTGGATCCGTTCCCCAAATTGGTTTCTCCTAAACGAGACATCACCCGTTACCTCGACATCTGCCCACTCAAAGACTTACTCAAGACCTCAAAAGGCCCGATACACCGCGGGGCTAACCCGCCTCCGCCGCTGTTGAAACGCATCAGTCCACCCTTCGGACTCATCTCTAGGAATACCTGACCACTGATTGCTGACTCTAGAGGTCGGCGCCGTCTGTCAGCATAGTTCCTGCTGACTCTGCGCAGTCTTCAACCGCTCACGCTTCGACACGACCGACTCAGCTGTCTCTCGGTCCAGTTCTAGACCCAGTAAACCCTCATTCTTCACTTCTTCCCAGCACACGGGCGATCGACCCGACCTACCATACAACGCCTCGAACGGTGCCATCATTTTACTGGCCTGAAAGCTGTCGTTGTAGGCAAACTCGGCTTACCGCTCATGACACCTATCGTGACGTGCCCCCCATTTCCACTGTGCAACCCGCAGTGGTTGTAGGTTACCAGCGGGACGCTGATGTTCGGCTCTCACCTGCCGAGGAGTGAGGCACCGTGATACTAATCCCACGACCGCTCTCCGCATCCCGCTCTACTAGGCATGCCACCCGATGTCGCGCTCCTCTTAGTGCCATTCACGTGCACTGTTAGACGCGAAAGCTGCGACTCTCGCAGCTCGTCGCCTCCGCCGTCACGCGGTATGTACAAACCTCCGCGATACCGTAACTCCCAATTAGTACAACGATCCCGGCCCTCGGCGGCAGTACCGCCGGCAACTATCTCCCGGATCCTTGTCGTCTACAAAACACCACCACAAACTGATTTAAGAACGGCCGGAATATACTGTTCATCAGATCCATGAACGCTGCAGGTGCGTTCGGCAGTTGAAAGTCATCACCCAGAACTCGTAATGCTCATAGCATGTCCGGAATACAATCCTTGCGACGTCCCCCTCTCGGACTCGCAACTGGTAGTATCCAGATCGTAGGTCGATCTTCGAGAAATACGTCGACCCTCTCACTAGTCGAACACGTCGTCAATTTTCGGCATCGGGTATCGGTCATCCACCGTAACCCGGTTCAGTTTCCGGTAGTCCATGCACATCCGAAGCTCTCCACTCTTCTTCTTCTTCACGAAGAGTGTTGGCGCTTCCCACGGCGATGTGCTCGGACGAATAAACCCCTTCTCCCGAAACTCCTCGAGCTGACTCTTCAGTTCGGTCAACTCGGCTGGCGCGAACTTGTAAGGCGCCATCGATATCGCTGTCGTTCCCGGCACTAGGTCAATCCTGAACTCCACTTCACGAACTGGTGGCAACCCGCTCAACTCTTCAGGAAAGACCTCGGGGAACTCACACCCCACTCGCGATAACTCTCGGCTCTACATGACCGATACTTCCTCCCCTGCATACAATGCCGACAGGAGAACCCCGCTATTACCACCCAGCACACACGACACCTTCGTGTTGCCTGCTGACACTGTCACTCGTCGCCTAAAGCAGTCGATATTGGCTCGGTACTTCGCCAGCCAATCCATTCCCAAGTTTACGTCAAAGGTTGTCATTTCGTAAGTATCCTTCCCACGGATACACGCACAAGCTCAGTCGCTGCCGATCCTCACGGATCCTCGTAGTCTCCCTAAAAACTCGCTCCACTACCGTCGTCGTGCCTACCAACTCCGAACATACCCGACTCTTCGGGTTGATGACTCGATCCAGCTTCAGGGTTCTTGAGCCTTCTCTCGAACCTCCTGTGTCGGTTCGCTTCTCTGACTTCGCAGGCACGATAGACTCTTGTCAACACCACACCACCACCCACCGGCGTGTCCAGACGCATGGGTGGACTCAACGGCTCTAAACTCAGCCCCAACCTCTCAGCACAACTCGACGACACAAACGAGTGTGACGCCCCGGTATCCAACCGACATGACGCTCAAAGCAGAGACCGAGAACCACTCCATTAGTTACTCTGGTAAAGTTTAGCACGAACCCTCGCCCGGTCCTCTATGCATTTACTTATAACTTTTCGCAACCGAACCAATGTTCGCTACTCGTCCCTTGCGGGAAAGGTAGTAAAGGGGATAAGCGTTATGCTCACCTCCATGGACACCCGTTTGATTATGGCATACTAGTAACGCACCAAGGACTTACCAATCTAACCAGGGCAAACCACTACCTCAAAACCTGATGCCAAACGTCACACTGCTCACGCTATCAACACCTCAAGTACTCGCTCAGGTAAGATAAACCTCGACACGGGAATCACGTCCTCGATTCAGTAGATCACTATAGTTCACAACCTCCATATCCCACTTACCCGATCACATAAGGTGTAATAACCACTCCCGGTCAACGCCAGTCAAACCTGCGAAAAACGGGAAAATTTAAAAATTTTGAGGAGACACTGAATTGAACCGGAATTGGACCCGAGGGTCATACCAGACTTAAGTTGATCCCGATATCGACCAAAGTGAGTTCCAGGGGACTCAGGGCAACTTTTTGACCAATTTGGGAAATGTTGACTTTTCGTTGGAAAAGTCAACCGAGCGACGTTTTGGTCCATTCGAGGACCGTTTTGGATCCAAAAAGCTTAGCCGTCGTCACAGCGGTCTTAGTTGAGGCGTTTCCTAGTGGCCCGTGAAGTTTCGTAATTTCTTGGAAAAAGTGCCCGTTCGGGGCCCGAAACGTCCGAATTTCGCGAATCTGATTGGAAAATATCTAAAAGATATTTTCAAAAAAAAGGTGTGGGACCCACTTGCCACATGTCACCAATGTGGTGGTGTTAGGTTTATTGGACAAGACAAGAGAAGACTACTTTTAGAGTTAGTTTTGTCCTTAAGTATTAGATTTGATTTTTTTAAAACAAAATGAAAGGGAAACAATTGTTGGTCTCGACAATTAGAAGGGAAAATGATGAATGGATGGTAGTTTTGTAATTAAGGATTGGTTTGGTTTGTTTTTAAAACAAAATAAAAGAAGGGACGTTGAGTGTCTCGGCCAAAAAACAGAAAAGGGAGATGGAGAAGAGAGAGAAACAAGAGAGAGAAAGGGAAGGAGAGAAAGAAGAGAGGAGTTGGGTTTTTTCGATTTTCCCGAACATCCGACCGACCGATCGACTCAACGATTGAAGATTCGTCATCCCGTCGTCATTCTCTACGGTGAGGACCTAACCGATTTTCGTTTTGGTACGTTTGAAATTTAGGGTTTAAGTTTAAACAGTTTGATTATGGTTGGGTTTTTGTTAGAATTGGTTTAAAGATGAATGGTTGAGGTTTGGGGTTCGTTAGGAACGTTTTGGGGCAAAAAGGGAATTTTTCCAAGCTTGGTCGGGTGGGGCCCACGTGCTCGGGTGATCGGGTTTTGTGTTCAGGTGGTTTAGAACGTTCCCCGGATCATTTATCCACAAACGAATTGAAATTTGGAATTAAATTGGAGAAGTTGTAATATATCGGGTTTAGAAACTTTAAACGTCATTTAATTGACTCGGGAGTCGGAATTCGATTCGGGCAAGTACATTGGGACCCTTGAATTATTCTAAGACCGTAGAAACGAAAACGGGAATTTTTGGAGCCCCGGAAGGGCATTTACAAAACCCGTGCAGATTCGCCATGTCGGGCGAATCGGGCCTTTACGGGTCCCTTATCGACAATGTCGAGTAATTGGGGAGTTTGGGAGTGATCGACATTGTCGGGGTTAAGTTTGGACATCGAGTTTAACGATTTTCAGTTTATTCCTGCGGGTTGTTAAATGCCTTGAATTTGTGTTCTTTTAGATCGTGCCACAGACCGAGGCAAGGGAAAGCTGGGTGAGTGACTGATATCATCACCGGAGCTCGTGGTTTGGCTTTTGGGAGAACACGCACGAGGTAGGGAAAAGTAGCCGGATCTCGGCCCTGACTGGGGAAAGTTAACAGTAGAATTGCATGTGACACCGGGGTGTCGTGGGTTGAGTAGGTTTATTTAAATATTAGAAAAGCATGATACGGGATTGTAGCATTTATTAGAAAAGCATGTTACGGGAACTTAGTAATTATGAGAAAAGCATGTGACACTTAGTAGTGTCGTAGGAGCAGAGAACTTAGCGTTAATTGTTTTACTGGAGGCATATGACCATGCCCGGAGGTTGATTGTGAACTTATCGATATTAGGAGTACTGGAGGCATATGACCATGGCCGGAGGTTGATTGAGAAACTGTTGATATTAGGACTATTGGAGGCTTGGTTAAGCCGGAGGTTGATTGATCTTTTGGTGTTTGGGTGGCCTTGAGAGCCCGTTTTATTATTGTTGAGTCTTGGGTGGCCATGAGAGCCCGTGTTGTTATTCGTGTTTGGGTGGCCATGAGAGCCCGTACTTTACTGTTGGTGTTTTAGCTGGCTTACGAGTTAGAGTCTCGGTAAGTTGCAAGCGTGTTTTATTGTTGAGTTTTGGGTGGCCATGAGTGCCCGTGGGGTTGTTGAACCCGTGTCTTTACCTTTGGTGTTTTGGGCGGTCTTGAGAGCCGTGTACTAAGGTTGGTGTCTTTGGCTGGCCTGACCGAGTTAGAGTCTCGAGGGGGTTGCAAGCTTTCTTTAGCTGGCTTACGAGTTAGAGTCTCGGTAAGTTGCAAGCGTGTTTTATGGTTGGTGTCTTGGGAGGCCGTGAGTGCCTGTGGGGCTGTTGAGTCCGTGTCTTACTGTCGGTGTGTCTTGGGAGGCCGTGAGTGCCTGTGGGGCTATTGAGTCCGAGTTTTACTGTTGATGTCTTGGTGGCCATGAGTGCCAGTGAGTGTTGAACCTGTGTTGTTACTGGTTGTTGAACTTGCTTGTGATTGTGATTGTGATTGTGATTGTGTTTGTGGTTACCGGAGGTTGGGGGCCCGCTTCCTGAAACGGGGGTCCACGAGCACACGCGTCTGCATGTTCAGACGGGGTAGGGGGCCCGCCCTCCAATAAAGGGGTCCTGGCCGCGCGTGTGTGGTTTGGGTTTGTGAGCATACTTTGGCTGGCTTACGGGTTAGAGTCCCGGTAAGTTGCACGCATTCTTTGGCTGGCTTACGAGTTAGAGTCTCGGTAAGTGCAAGCATTTTCCGGCTGTCTTACGGGTTAGAGTCCCGGTAAGTTGCAACATTCTTGGGTTGGCCTGACCGGGTTAGAGTCCCGGGAGGGTGTGAGCATTCTTGGCAGCTGGTTTGCGATCCTTTGTGATCTTGTTTGGTGTGCGATCCTTCGTGATCTTGTTTGGGGTGTGATCCCTTGTGATGCTGTTTGGTGTTGCGTAACTTTCTTTTGAGTCCTTGGAAGAGGTCGTCAATGGTTGTGTCGGGTCTACTCTACGTGTCAAGGTGTCGAGTTGGTCAAGGAAGGCAACAGTGGGTGTATGTTCAATTAGAGTACTTGGGTTGGGGATGGTGCTCCCCGGTGTTGAGTTGTTGTTGGTGTTACTTGCTTTGTCTACTAATTATGCCGTAGTCAGTCTGTTATCCGTGGTGGTGAGCGAACGCTCACCCCTAGCTGCTTTTCCTACAGGTACTGTTCGTGGGACGGACTAGGTGAGCTCTCGAAGCTTGTGGAGCTAGGAGCGGAGTCCGGGTTTTGTCTTTGAGTCTAGTGACGGATACCTTGTACTTTTGTCCACGTGTTGGGACGTATTTTAAGTTGTAATTATTATTTTGTTGAACAAATGATGATTTTAAAGTGATCTATGAAAATGGTTTCAAAAGTTTTTATGTTTTTAAAACGTTCGCGTCCCGAGTTCGGTTTACTGAAATTGGGGCATGACAGCTTGGTATCAGAGCTAGAGGTTTCACACCTCGGACCGTCCGTCAATTAGGTGGGGAGGGTCGAGTTAGTGTAGACCCGTAGCGTTATGAGTCCTGGTTGGGATTGTGTGTATGTGCAATGTGTTATTGCTGGCTTGTTGATTGATTGTTTCTGCTTGAAACGTTTAAAGCTGTCGCGGGTCGACTCAGGAGCGCTCCTGTAGTCGAACGTGACGGTGCTGACATCAAGTCGGTACAACGTAGTTCGGGGACGCCTGGACCGGGTTGTAACTGCGTGATGTCAAGAAATGAGGTTTTAATGAAGTGGAGAAAGCTTTAAAATTTGATTGTTTTGATTTTGTGTGACGCCGTGGGCGTTTGTGTTTGACTTTGTTTGGCCCTGTGGGCGTATTGCGATTGTTGTTGGTTGGCCCGGTGGGCGCTGTTTGACTTTGGTTGGCCCGGTGGGCGGGTGTCGTCGTTGTTGTGTTGTTGTTGGCCTTGTCGGTTTGTGTTTTGGTTGAGGTTGGGGAGACTTGTGTTTGGTCTTGATTGGGGGTACGTGTGTTGGTAAATTGTGGGTCGAGCGTGTGTGTAGTTTAAGGCGTTTTTTGGGATAAAACGGGGTAAGGTTCGAGTCTGAAAAAAAGGGAAAAAGACCCAGTAGCGTTGCGAGGGCCTGGGTCGCGGTCTGGTGGCTAGGGCTTTAGCAAAACATAGAGTCAGGAGGGTCTGGAGGGCGGCCTGGTGGCCGAGACCTCCGCGGCCTGGGGGGCGGCCTGGTGGCCGAGGCCTCCGCGGCCTGGAGGGCGGCCTTGTGGCCGAGGCTTTAGCAGATCAGAGAAATCCGATGCTTTATCTTCTGTTTCGTTGTGCGATTAGGCTTGTCGTTGCGTGACTTGGTGCGCGTTTTTGCGATCTATTTGAGGTCTCCTTACGTTTTTTTTAATTGAAGTATTAATAGGATAAGTATTGGTGTATGCTCAGTTGAGAGCGTGATCCCCGTCTTGAGGTTTCCCTACGTGATCGGGTTTTTGGGTGAGTGAGGTTGTGATCAATAGTGATTACTGAATTGAGGAAGTGTTTCCCGTGTTGAAGTTTATCATACATGAGCGAGTACTTGAGGTATTGATAGCGTGAGCAGTGTGACGTTTGGCATCAGGTTTTGAGGTAGTGGTTTGCCCTGGTTAGATTGGTAAGTCCTTGGAGCGTTACTAGTATGCCATAATCGAACGGGTGTCCGTGGAGGTGAGCATGACGCTCATCCCCTTTACTACTTTTCCCGCAAGGGACGAGTAGCGAACACTGGTTGGGTTGCGGAAAGTTATGAGTAAATGCATAGAGGACCAGGTGAGGGTTTGTGCTAAACTTTACCAGAGTAACTAATGGAGTGGTTTTCGGTCTCTGATTTGAGCGTCTTTTCTGTTGGATGCCGGGGCGTCACACTCGTTTGTGTCGTCGAGTTGTGCTGAGAGGTTGGGGCTGAGTTAGAGCCGTTGAGTCCACACCTGCGTCTGGGCACGCCGGTTGGTGGTGGTGTGGTGTTGACTAGGTTCGGTCGTGCCTGCGGAGTTAGAGAAGCGAACCGATCTAGGAAGTTCGAGAGAGGGCTCAAGAGCCCTGATGCTGGATCGAGTCCTCACCCCGAGGACTCGGGTATGTTCGGAGTTGGTAGACACGACGAGAGTAGTGAAGAGTCAGCTCGAGGAACTTCGGGAGAAGGGGTTTATTCGTCCGAGCACATCGCCGTGGGGAGCTCCAGCACTCTTCGTGAAGAAGAAGAGTGTAGAGCTTCGGATGTGCATGGACTACCGGAAACTGAACCGGGTTACGGTGAATGACCGATACCCGATGCCGAAAATTGATGACCTGTTCTACCAGTTGAGAGGGTCGACGTATGTCTCGAAGATCGACCTGCGATCCGGATACTACCAGTTGCGAGTCCGAGAGGGGGACGTCGCAAGGACTGCATTCCGGACATGCTATGAACATTACGAGTTCTGGGTGATGACTCTGAACTACCGAACGCACCTGCAGCGTTCTTGGACCTGATGAACAGTATATTCCGGCTGTTCTTAAATCAGTTTGTGGTGGTGTTTTGTGGACGACCAGGATCCGGGAGATAGTTGCCGGCGGTACGGACGCCGATGGCTGGGATCGTTGTACTAATTGGGAGTTACGGTATCGTGGAGGTTTGTACATACCGCGTGACGGCGGAGGCGACGAGCTACGAGAGTCGCAGCATTCGCGTCTAACAGTGCACGTGAATAGAACTAAGAGGAGCGTGACATCAGGTGGCATGTCTAGTGGATCGGGATGCGGAGAGCGGTCGCGGAGTTAGTATCGCGATGCCTCGCCCGTCGGCAGGTGAGAGCCGAACAACAGCGTCCCGCTGGTTTATTGCAGCCGCTGCGGGTTGCATAGTGGAAATGGGGGCACGTCACGATGGGTTTCATGAGTGATTGGCCGAGTTCGCCTACAACAACAGCTTTCAGGCCAGTATCAAGATGGCACCGTTCGAAGCGTTGTACGTTAGGCCGTGTCGATCTCCCGTGTGCTGGGCAGAAGTGAGAAATAAGAGGTTACTGGGTCTAGAACTGGACCGAGAGACAGCTGAGTCGGTCGGGCCAAAGCGTGAGCGGTTGAAGACCGCGCTGAGTCAGCAGGAGTTGTACTGACTGACGGCGCCGACATCTCGAGTAAGAAATCAGTGGTCATGTATCCCTGGAGGTGAGTCCGAAAGATGGACTAATGCGTTTCAACCGCGGTGGAGGCGGGTTAGCCCCGCGGTGTATCGGGTCTTTCGAGGTCTTGAGTACGTCTTGGAGTGGGCAGATGTCGAGGTAACGGGTGATGTCCCGTGTAAGGAGAAACCTATGTGGGAAAGGGATCCACGAGAGCAGGTCCTGCGCGGAAAGGTTATCCGCTTAGAGCTGGTGTTGTGGCGACACCACGAATCCGAGTCGACTTGGGAACACGAGGACGAGGTTCGCGCGAAGTACCCCGACCGGTTCGACTCCTGACGTGCGTTGTTCTAAATTTCGCGGACGAAATTCCTTTAAGGGGGGTAGATTGTAATAACCACTCCCGGTCAACGCCAGTCAAACCTGCGAAAAACGGGAAAATTTAAAATTTTTGAGCAGACACTGAATTGAACCGGAATTGGACCCCGAGGGTCATAACGGACTTAAGTTGATCCCGATGTCGACCAAAGGGAGTTCCAGGGGACTCAGGGCAACTTTTTGACCAATTTGGGAAATGTTGACTTTTCGCTGGAAAAGTCAACCGAGCGACGTTTTGGTCCATTCGAGGACCGTTTTGGATCCAAAAAGCTTAGCCGTCGTCACAGCGGTCTTAGTTGAGCCGTTTCCTAGTGGCCCGTGAAGTTTCGTAATTTCTTGGAAAAAGTGCCCGTTCGGGGCCCGAAACGTCCGAATTTCGCGAATCTGATTAGAAAATATCTAGAAGATATTTTCAAAAAAAAGGTGTGGGACCCACTTGCCACATGTCACCAATGTGGTGGTGTTAGGTTTATTGGACAAGACAAGAGAAGACTACTTTTAGAGTTAGTTTTGTCCTTAAGTATTAGATTTGATTTTTTTAAAACAAAATGAAAAGGGAAACAATTGTTGGTCTCGGCAATTAGAAGGCAAAATGATGAATGGATGGTAGTTTGGTAATTAAGGATTGGTTTGGTTTGTTTTTAAAACAAAATAAAAGAAGGGATGTTGAGTGTCTCGGCCAAAAAACAGAAAAGGGAGATGGAGAAGAGAGAGAAACAAGAGAGAGAAAGGGAAGGAGAGAAAGAAGAGAGGAGTTGGGTTTTTTCGATTTTCCCGAACATCCGTCCGACCGATCGACTCAACGATTGAAGATTCGTCATCCCGTCGTCATTCTCTACGGTGAGCACCTAACCGATTTTTCGTTTTGGTACGTTTGAAATTTAGGGTTTAAGTTTAAACGATTTGATTATGGTTGGGTTTTGGTTAGAATTGGTTTAAAGATGAATGGTTGAGGTTTGGGGTTCGTTAGAAACGTTTTGGGGCAAAAAGGGAATTTTGCCAAGCTTGGTCGGGTGGGGCCCACGTGCTCGGGTGATCGGGTTTTGTGTTCGGGTGGTTTAGAACGTTCCCTGGATCATTTATCCACAACCGAATTGAAATTTGGAATAAAATTGGAGAAGTTGTAAGTTATCGGGTTTAGAAACTTTAAACGTCATTTAATTGACTCGGGAGTCGGAATTCGATTCGGGCAAGTACATTGGGACCCTTGAATTATTCTAAGACCGTAGAAACGAAAACGAGAATTTTTGGAGCCCCGGAAGGGCATTCACAAAACCCGGGCAGATTCGCCATGTTGGGCGAATCGGGCCTTTACGGGTCCCTTATCGACAATGTCGAGTAATTGGGGAGTTTGGGAGTGATCGACATTGTCTGCTAATTATGCCGTAGTCAGTCTGTTATCCGTGGTGGTGAGCGAACGCTCACCCCTAGCTGCTTTTCCTACAGGTACTGTTCGTGGGACGGACTAGGTGAGCTCTCGAAGCTTGTGGAGCTAGGAGCGGAGTCCGGGTTTTGTCTTTTGAGTCTAGTAACGGATACCTTGTACTTTTGTCCACGTGTTGGGACGTATTTTAAGTTGTAAGTATTATTTTGTTGAACAAATGATGATTTTAAAGTGATCTATGAAAATGGTTTCAAAAGTTTTTATGTTTTTAAAACGTTCGCGTCCCGAGTTCGGTTTACTGAAATTGGGGCGTGACATAAGGAAACCTCAAATAACCCACTCACGTGAAGGAAACCTCAACCCACCCGTTCACGCTAGGAAAAAAAAAACTTCGAAAACCCGTTCACATAGGGAAACCTAGTTTGCATGGCGCCGCAGCGCACCGACCCTAACCTCTTTCCGCGGTGAGACTCTCACACCGAGGCGCGGTATCACTACTGCATGTTATTGATGAGTCTCGAACCCAAGACCTCATCCCTTAACACCGAGCCTACGACCTCTACGACCCACAACCGTGAACACAAACACGTAAAACCAACGCTCAAACCGCACGAACGTGAACCGAGTCACACAACCCAAAACCTAAATGCACAACGAAACAACAATTTATTTTTTTGAAGGTAACCGGCTGGACCGGTCCGGCACACGACCCGGGGCGTGCCACCTTCCGGGCCGGTAACCAAGCTGGGCCGTGCCCCATACCGGGCCGGCACCAAGGCCCTGCCGTGCCCCCTACCGGGCCGGCACCTAACCCGTGCCGTGCCCCTTACTGGGCCGGCAACCAAACCGTGCCGGGCCCCTTACCGGGCCGGCGTCCAAAGCTTGCCGAGCCCCTTACCAGGCCGGCGTCCGAAGCCTGCCGGGCCCCTTACCGGGCCGGCGTCCGAACTCTGCCGATCCTCACCGACAGGGCCGGTACTCCGTCCTGCCCATTTCACCTTCCGGGCCAAACCAGTGACCCCGATTTCCTAGCGGTGATAATTTCGCACTACTTACACCCGCTATGTCTACCCTAGGGTATTCGTAACTTTCCCGGCTAATAGCGACCCGTACACTAGTACGTCGCAGACAACGACCACCAAACACATAACACAGTTACGGCAACTAAAAACCGACCTCAATCATAAGCCAACACGGCCAATAACAACACAACCACACGACCCCCGCTCACCGGGCCAACCAAAATCAAAACATACGCCCACAGGGCCAATCAAGTTTAAAACACGCCACCAGGGTCAACAATTTTAAAAACTTTCACCCTTTCATTTCAAAACTTCATTCCTTGACATCACGTAGTTACAACCCGGTCCAGGCGTCCCCGAACCACGTTGTACCGACTTGACATCAACACCGTCACGTCCGACTACAGGAGCGCTCCTGAGTCGAACCGTGACAGTTTAAAAACAGTTCACGCAACCACGCACAATCAGTATGCCAGCAACAAAATACTGCAACATACGCACAAGCAAAAACAAGACTCGAGACATGACGGGTCTACACTGACTTGACTGTCCCACCTAATTGACGGACAGTCCGAGGTGTGAAACCTCGAGCTCTGATACCAAGCTGTCACGCCCCAATTTCAGTAAACCGAACTCGGGACGCGAACATTTAAAACATAAACACTTGAAACCTGTTTTGAATAAAAGCTTTGAAATTTCCATTTAGTTCTCAAAATAATAATAATATTATTTACAATCCAAAAACGTCCCAACAAGTGGACAAGGCACAATATCCGTCACTAGACTCAACAAAAGTAAAGACCAGACTCCGCTCCAAGCTCCATGAACTTCAAGAGATAACCTAGTCCGTCCGGTGATCAGTACCTGTAGGAAAAGCAGCTAGGGGTGAGCGTTCGCTCACCTCCACGGATAACAGACTGACTATGGCATAATTAGTAGATAAAGCCAGTAACACCCAAACCAAACTCAACACCGGGACTACAGTCCCCAACTCAAGTACTCAACTGACCCACACCCGTTACCATCCTCAACATGCTCAACACTCGACAGAGTAATGTAGACCCGACACAACTATCGACGACCTCCTCCAAGGACACGACAGAAAGACTACACAAAGCCAAACAAGATCACAAAGGATCGCACACCAACTGCTCAGTAACCAATCTCAATCAGGTCAGGGATCGACCTATCGCAATTCCTCGACACGAAGTCGGATCAGGCTGTCGACCTTTCGAACTCGCAATTCATCGACACTAAGTCGGATCAGGCTGTCGACCTTTCGAACTCGCAATTCATCGACACTAAGTCGGATCAGGCTGTCGACCTTTCGAACTCGCAGTTCATCGACACTAAGTCGGATCAGGCTGTAGACCTTTCGAACACGCAATTCATCGACACTAAGTCGGTTCAGGCTGTCGACTTTTCGAACTCACAACTTCAGGTAACCACAATCACAATCACAGGCAAGTTCAAACACACAGGCACTCAAGGACACTCAAGACACCTCAACAGTCAAGACACGGGTTCAACAACCCCACGGGCACTCACTGCCACTCAAGACACACCAACGGTCAAGACTCGGGTTCAACAACACCACGGGCACTCACGGCCACTCAAGACACACCAATGGTCAAACTCGGGTTCAACGACCCCACGACACTCATGACCACCCCAAAACACCAACAGTAAAACACGGGCACTCAAGGCCACCCAAGACACCAATTTAAATACACGGGCTCTCATGGCCACCCAAGACACCAATTTAAATACACGGGCTCTCATGGCCACCCAAGACATCAACAATCAAATACGGGCTCTCATGGCCACCCAAGACATAAATTAAACAGTCAACCTCCGGGCATGGTCATATGCCTCCAGTAATTCTAATATCGCTAAGTTCTCTGTTCCTACGACACTACTAAGTGTCGCATGCTTTTCTCTTAAACGCTACAATCCCGTATCATGCTTTTCTAATATTTAAAAAGATAAACCTACTCAACCCACGACACCCCGGTGTCACATGCAATTCTACTGTTAACTTTCCCTAATCAGGGTCGAGATCCGTCTACTTTTCCCTACCTCACGACGATACCGCAGCAGCGTCTCCTAGCTGCTGACGACCGGGCCAACGCCGCCTTCCAGGGCGAAGTCCGCGTCTAGGTCTGACTCCGGTCTCCTCTTCGATCGAAGCTGGAACTCTAATTTAACATGAAAGCCACAAATTAGAACGGTACCGATGTTAAATTAGTGGTTACGGTTTATCCAAATTAAAACCGATAGTTGTCCTTTAAACTCGGACGGGCTAAAAGCGGGGTTACGACGAATCGGGTTCGAGTACTCGAGCCCCGAGCACAAAACCCGGTGCATGGATTTCGAGACACGGTTCCCAAGGCACCGAATCCGCTGTTAAACCCATCCTAAGTCCGTTTCAACAGCCCGATTAATCGTTCCACGCTCAACAGATCAAGGTCCATTTTAAATCAAATCTGATTGTTCCTTTTAATTCCTTTTTAAAACCAAAGTCGTTTTAGTTCATTTTCCTAACAAATTTGTTTCTCAAAACTCCTCGATTCAAAACCGTTATTAAAACCAAATTGATTTTAATTCCTTTTTATTTTAAAACTGATTTTCCTTTTTGATTTAAAACATTTTCATTTTCAAATATTTTTGCTTCCAACCAGTTCAGATCCAAAATAGATTTCGTTCCAGCTCAGTCCAGATCAATACAATTTTACGTCCAAACTCGTTTTATTTCAAAACTCATTTCATTTTCTTTCGTTCTAACTTACTTTGATTTTTCTGTCTCAACCAAACCCGATCCAGAACGACTCAGGAACAACCAAAAAAAAAGGAACTCGGATTTAGTTCGGCCGGCCACCGGCGGAGACACCGCCGGCGACCCAAAGCCTCAAGGGCTCGAAACTCTCACCGTGGGGAACGGTGACGGGGACGGGTGTGGTGCGACGGACCATAGTGACTCTCTATCGCCACAGATCTAGACGGTGCGGTCTCGTCCCAAATCTGGCGAGTTCGCCGGCGAGTCCGCGTGCACGGCGACGACGAAGCGTCCGGCCACACGCTAGAGAAGGAGGCTCGAGGGGAGGCAGAAGGGCTCGAGGGAGCTCGGGCGTGAGGAAGCCGGCGAGCTCGGCTGAACCGCCAGTTGTTTAGAATCGAGAGAGAGATCTCGGGATCGGGACGAGGGAGATCGGGTCGGAGACGGAGGAGACGACGGTGGGACGGTCGAATCTGGACGAAGAAGGAAGAGGGCTCGGTGGTGGCGTCGTGGCTGGACGGAGATGGCCGAGAGGTGAGGGAGAGGGTGGTCGGGGACGGCCGGCGACGGCGTCTGTGAGGGGTTTCGGTGAGAGGGTCGAGACGAGAGAGAGGGGCGAGGGAGACGGAGGTCGAAGAAGACGAAGGGGAAAGGTGAAGGAGAAGAGAGGGTTCGGCTGAGTAGAGAGGAAATTAGGGCAAAACCCTAATTGTTGGGTCTTTTATACAAGGGGCAGCATATGGGTTGGGCCTGGCCAAACTGCACGGCCCAAAACGAGCCTGCTCTTCAGTTTTTTTTTGACAAATCAAACTCGTTCCCAACCTCGACGTTATAATTTAATAATTTAAACGTTAAATTTTTCTCGGTCTTTACATACCCTATTCTGGATGGTGTGAGGAAAGTTTTCAGGCTGTAGTGAGCAAATTTGGGAAGCTTCTCTATACTCATTCTCAATCCACTCAAGATATTCACATCCATACAGCTTATGTCCTTGTCCATTCTATCCTTCTCAAGCCTATATATGAAGAAGTACATATCACCTTGGGGAAAAGGACTTTTAAAACATGGATCTCTTTTGTAGCAACTTGCAATGTACCCCCTTTACAAAAATCATCTTTCAAAAATCCTTACAACAACTCTTCAGAAAATATGATTAATTCAATCTCAGGTTCTGAATCTGAGTATGTTAGTGATTATTCTAAAGAAGCTCTTTCTGATGATCCTGATTTCTTGGAGAGTGATCAGTTAATTGCCTCTACTGATCCAATTACACATTATGAGCAGAGAATCACAACAACCATTGCAGAAGGAATTAATGCTGAGGGGGCTGTTATGGAAGATTCATTATGTCCTTCAGGTGCCAGGCATGATCAGGTGGCTGATACAAGGTTGGTTGGTATTAGTGAAGCTCTGGAGTCAGTCTTGCCATCTCCTGAATATATTCTTCCTTCTACTTTGGGGGTTCAAGATGATTTATTTGTGAAGGATACTTATGAAAGTGAGGAAAGAAACAATACAATGTTCTTCCTCCATGAGTTTTAAGTTTTGGATCAGTTGCAATCTGCTACACCAACTGTTTCTAAGAGGCAACTATCCTTAACTATTCAATCAGATACTGTTCCCATTACCATTCAGTTACATCAACCTTCTCCTCCTTTCCAGGTTGCCTCTTCTGCAGCACCAATTGAATTGATAGGTGCATGAGTTCTATTAGTAGAAGAGAAGATAAGTACTTTGGAAATGGAGGATCATTTAATGAAACAAAAGGCTTTAACCCCAGTTGGCCCTACACAGTCAGACATAGTTCATTTTACAGCTGCAAGTGATGGGATTCAAAACCCTACTGCCTTTTCAGCTAATCTGGAGGAGTCTCAAGGATTGGATTTCTTGGAAACTGGTTTAGAAGAGTTAGAACTGCCTTGTTATCCTTTTAATATTGTTTTCCCTCAAGTTCAGGAGGCAGCATATTTCTTAGGGCTTGGCAACTCCATTCTAGTGTCAACTGCAAATGTTAAATTGAGAGGAAAGAAAAAAGTGGCCAAAGCTCAAGCAAGATCCTATGATACAAGGTCCAAACTAAAAGACAAAATTTCTCCATCTTTGAAGAACATCAAGCATCAACACAATTTTCTTAATGAGGGCTCTGAGGCAAAGAAAGCTTGGGGGTTTGGGAAAGCAATAGGTTTGAAATCAAAATTGGATGATGAATCTATCATACAAAGACTCAAGGGGCTGGGTGATGATATTCTCTCTGCTGAATTGGAAGAGTTTTCAAAAGAGGAGCCTGTAGAATTGGAGAGAGTGGAAGGCTTGGAAGAGCCCAATCAAATGGGGTGTCACTCTATTAACCTCTCCTCTCTATAACAGAAAAATGAAGGTCCTCTCATGGAATGTGAGAGGACTCTCCTCAAGCCAAAAGAGGAGAAATCTCAGTAGAATGTTACACAAGCAATCTCCAGAATTCATCCTTCTACAAGAAACAAGAATTCAAAAATTGTCAACAAATTATCCTAGGATGTGTGGACTGTCCTCAAAATGGGAAGCAACTGCAATTGATGCTATAGGATCTTCTGGTGGGATTTTATCACTATGGAAGAAGTCTGAATATAATATGATCTCTATCAAACATATACATGGTGCACTTTTCTGGTTAAGCATGATCTCTCAATACAATCAATCTTGTTGCATTATTAATATTTATGCCCCTACTAATTCACAAGCAAGAGCTTCTCTGTGGATAGAAATAGAAAGAGAATTGGCTGATCTAGTATGTGATACACTGATTATTATGGGAGGGGACTTCAATGCAATACTTTCAGTTCAAGAAAGATCTAGTCAAAGAAGTGGTGGAAACTCTTTGACCAATTTTCAAAGGTTATTAAATAACACTGGCTTAATAGATCTGCCCCTACAAGGTGGGAAATTCACCTGGTATGGCCCTGGCTCTCAAGCTTCAAGAATTGACAGATTCCTAGTATCTAGTGAGTTGCTTGCTCTATTACCTTCCTTATCTCAGTCTTGCCTTCCCAGATCAATCTCTGATCACATGCCCTTGATCCTTTACAATAATTCTTTGGATTGGGGCCCAAGACCCTTCAAATTTTTGAATATCTGGTTAGAAGACACAAGATTCCTCCCAGCAATTTCATCTTTTTGGCAAAGCTATTCCGTGTTAGGATCTCCTCAGTATATTCTTTGGATGAAACTCAAGCTATTAAGAGCTGATCTCAAGCTATGGAACAGTCAGGTATTTGGGCTCTTAGAATCACAAATTGATCAGCTCACAGCAACTATCAATATTCTAGATAATCTAATAGAATCCTGGTCATTATCTGATCAAGAAAGCTCTACAAGAGGGGCCCTTAAAGATGAGCTATTCAAAAAAAATACAAAATGCTTGCTAAATTATGGAGCCAAAAAGCCAGGAAAAAAATGGTTTGATGATGGTGATAAGGGGTCCAACTATTTCCACAGACTTGCAAACTTCAAAAGGGCTAGGAAAAAAATCATTTCTATTGATGTCAATGGGGTTACTCTAACTGATCCAGATCAAATAAAAGCTGCAGCAGTTGAGCATTTCAAAAGAAGCTTCCAAAGTGACAATGCATAGTTCATTGATCTTCAAGACTTATCTTTCAATTCAATTTCAACTCAAGAAAAGGCATGGCTTGAAAGGCCTTTTCTGGAGGAAGAAGTACTACAAGCAATTTTGGCCTGTAATGGAGAAAAGGCTCCAGGTCCAGATGGATTCTCTCTCAAATTTTATCAAGTGGTCTGGAATATTATCAAGGTGGACTTTATGAATTTTATACACAATTTTTACAATACTGGCCAGCTTGGGAAAGGTATCAACTCTTCCTTTATGACCATAATTCCAAAGGGTTCAACCCCTATTACCTTCTCTGATTTTAGACCAATAAGTCTTATGGGTGGGCGTTACAAAATTCTTTCCAAGCTTCTTTCAACAAGACTCAAGGTAGTCATTAATAACCTAGTTGGGGATGATCAAACAGGTTTTATAGCAGGAAGGCAGATTATTGATGGCATTCTTATTGCTTCAGAAGTGGTTGATTAGATTAAAAAATCCAAATCAAAAGCTCTATTATTCAAGGCAAATTTTCATAAAGCTTTTGACAGTGTTAGTTTGCATTTTGTGCTACAAATATTATCCAAAATGGGTTTTGGAAATTCTTGGAAATCATGGATGATATCATGCTTTAAAGCTTCAGTCTCAATATTAATCAATGGCTCCCGAACCAAAGATATTCAAATCACTAGAGGCCTCAGACAAGGGTGTCCCCTCTCTCCCCTAATCTTTGTTCTGATTGCAGAAGGTATGAATAAAATAATGAAGGCATGAGTCACAAACAATCTCTTTCATGGAATTCAACCTTTTCCCAATGGTCCCATCTATCACCCACCTACAATTTGCAGATGATTCAATTTTTTTCCTCAAGGCTATACCTGGTCATGTGAGATGTCTCAAATTTGCATTAGAATTGTTTTTTTCAGCTAGTGGATTAGTTGTAAATTATGAAAAGTCACAAATCATTCCCATGAATCTCAATGAAGGTGAGGAGCTAATTATATCCTCTATTTTAGATTTTCCTGTCTCTTCTCTACCTATGACTTACTTGGGCTTCCCTCTTGGGGCTAACACAAGAAGAGTTAGTACTTGGACACCAATAGTTCAAAAATTCAAACAAGCTCTAGGACTTTGGCAAGCAAAATTTCTATCCTTTGGTGGGAGGATTACATTAATCAAATCAACCTTGAGTGCACTGCCCCTATATTTTTTCTCATTCCTCAGAGCTCCAAAAGGGGTAATTAGAAAAATGGAAAGTTGGCAAAAGAAATTTTTATGGCATGGCAAGTCCACATGACAAGGTTGTTGAAAGGTTAATTGGGGTAAAGTATGCAATTCTAAAAATGAGGGAGGGCTTGGCATCATAAAACTTTCTTCAATGAATTTAGCCCTCTTAACAAAATGGTGGTGGAGGTTTGCTATTGAGAAAAATGCCTTGTGGAAGTTGATATTTTGTGGAAAATTTGGTTGGGGGAGTCATGAATGGGATCTTTCTAATTTCTCTGAGGTGGGTTCCTCCAGTTTTATTTCTCATATCCTAAATTTGGCCAAGAATCCTAGGTTTGAGAATATCTTTGGGAATAAGGGGCTGCATTGGAAAGTTGGTAATGGTGAAAGGACCTTCTTTTGGGTTGATATTTGGTGGGGGAACACTGCTTTTAAACACCTCTTTCCAAGACTCTTTGTGCTCTCTCAGTCCAAAAAAATGTTGGTGGCTGAGGCTTGGGAAGATGTTTCCTGGGATCTAGACTTTTGTAGAACTCCTAGAGGGAGAGCTGAACAAGATTGGACTACATTATCCTCTATTCTCATAGGGGTAACACTTGGTCCTCATGATGATGTGATTATCTGGAATTGGGACCCTAAAGGCTTCACTGTGAAGAAACTATACTCCTTGCTTGAGCATCAAGGCAGTCAATCCTCTTCAATATCTGCTTGAAGCAATCTGCTTTGGATTCTTGGTATACCTCCAAAGATTTATGCTTTTTCTTGGTTGGCATGCCATGATGCCATCCCCTCTAAGTGTTTCCTTGAAGCTAGAGGTTTATCATTGTCCCTGCAAGATCTAATTTGCCCTATTTGTCTATGGGACTTGGACGATGGGTGTCATGCTTTGTTACATTGTGCTAAAGCATGGCAGGTTTGGTGTTTGTTGGCTAACTGGTGGGGAACTACTTTCATCATCTCTGGCTCAGTTCAAGATTGGTTGATTCTATGGCCTAATTTTCAGAAGAAAAAAATACAAAAGAAATTGGATACAATTATTTCAGCTCTCTCTTTGGCAAATATGGCTTGCTAGGAATGATTGCATTTTCAATGACAAAATTGTTTCAGCTGCTGATATATTTCAAAACATTATCCAACAATCATATTCTTGGGAATGGTCATCTTTTGGTGAGTGTTGTGAGTGGTGAGGCCTCTTTGGTGTTGCTGGGCTTTTGTTCCTTGTGTGTGGATAGTTGTTCTCTTTATGTTGTGTGTTTGGGTAGCTCTTCCTAGGTTGAGTGTTTGCCTTTCACAGGTGCAGTTTTGGTTGCTGTTAGTCTCCCTTCCTATGGAGCAGGCCTTTATTTGTTTTCAAGTACTTTTCAAGTCCTAATTGCAGCTTTGGTCCTTTGGTTGGTGCTATGTTCCTCCTTTGTTCAGTAGCAAGCCTCTTTCAAGAGCTTTTCTTTGCAACAAGTCTCAAGCCATGTTATTTGTTCTGCAGCAAGCTTCAAGTCATGAACCTCTCTTTGCACAACTTCATCCACAATTGCTCAGCTAGGCCTCATCCTAAGTTTGTTCATAGACACCCTCATTGCTCAGTTTCATACTTATTGCAAATCTTGTTTCATTTGTTTTGTATTCATTTCTTTTTTCCCTGTTGTCCAAGCCTCTCCACACTCTTCAGATCCTACTTTTCAAGAAGCCACAGATTTTTTTTGCCATCCTCTCATTGATACCCCCATTGTCCCTCATTCCAGTTTGGTTTCATTCGATGTCGCCTAATTACTAAAGATCTTTCTACTGGCCTACATTCCATTATTTTCTCCTTGCAAGACATTACCCCTTTGTTTTGATAATTGATTGGGGACAAGAAGCTATTCACAACCAGTGGGTTCCTCAGATTTCTTGGATCCCTCCTTCAGAGTTCAAATTGTTCAGTTGGTTCCTTGGGCTCTCAGATTTCCTTTTGCCCTGTCAGATTTCATTTCACTACTCTTATGTTTTCTTTTTGTGGTTTGTGTGGCTTGAACCTTAGTTGACTCGTTTTGTACTCCTTTTTATCTTCTAAAGAGGTTTCAATAGATTTAACTCTTGCTGATAAAAAAAAAGAAAACTGTATTCAGTATTTGCCTAATTATATTCTCTATTCATATTGACTATGATTTTAGATGATTTTTGACATAAATATGAGAACTGATTTTAATGAGTTGCCTTATATCAAACTAATATAATTTGTCACGCCCCAATTTCAGTACACCGAACTTCGGACGCGAACGTTTAGTTATAAGAAAACACTTTGAAACCTTTTCCAATAAAACCATTTACAATACCAGTTTAGTTCAACAAAAGAATAATTACAACTCAAAATAAAACGTCCCACAAGCGGACAAAAGGCGAGATATCCGTCGCTAGACCAAAAGTAAAAACCCGGACTCCGCTCCTAGCTCCACAAGCTTCGAGAGCTCACCTAGTCCGTCCCACGAGCAGTACCTGTAGGAAAAGCAGCTAGGGGTGAGCATTCGCTCACCACCACGGATAACAGACTGACTACGGCATAATTAGCAGACAATGCCGGTAACACCAACAACAAACTCAACCCCCGAGGATCACTGTCCCCAACCCAAGTACTCTGACTGACAAACACCCACGGTGACCTTCCTCGAACGACTCGACACTCAAACACGTAAGTAGACACGACACAACGATCACGACCTCTTCCAAGGACTCAAAGGAACTACGCAACACCAAACAAGATCACAAAGGATCCCAAACCAGCTGCTCAGTAACCTCCCTCACTCACGCGCTTTGCCGAACCACTCAGGCCAGGCGGTCGACCTGTCTTAGTAACCTCTCTTACTCACGCACTTTTCCGAACCACTCAGGCCAGGCGGTCGACCTGTCTCACTCACGCGCTTTTCCGAACCACTCAGGCCAGGCGGTCGACCTGTCTCACTCACCTCTCTCACTCACGCGCTTCGCCGAACCACTCAGGCCAGGCGGTCGACCTGTCTCTCTCACCTCTCTCACTCACGCGTTTCGCCGAACCACTCAGGCCAGGCGGTCGACCTGTCTCACTCACCTCTCTCACTCAGGCAACCACAATCACAGTCACCATCACAAACACAATCACAAGAAAGTTCAACAACACAGGCACTCAAGGCCACTAAAGACACCTCAACAATCAAGACTCGGGTTCAACAACCCCACGGGCACTCACGGCCACCCAAAACACCGAAACAACAACACGGGCTCTCATGGCCACCCAAGACTCAGCAATAAATAATGCGGGCTCTCAAGGCCACCCAAACTCGACAATAAATAACACGGGCTCTCAAGGCCACCCAACTCAACACTAAATAATACGGGCTCTCAAGGCCACCCAAACTTCAACAGTAAATAAATAACACACAACAACCTCCGGCATAATCGATGCCTACAACAGTCCTAAGATCACTAGTTTCACAATCAACCTTCGGGCATGGTCATATGCCTCCAGTACTCCTTATATCAACAGTTTCACAACCAACCTCCGGGCATGGTCATATGCCTCCAGTAAATCAGTTAACGCTAAGTTCTCTGCTCCTACGACACTACTAAGTGTCACATGCATTTCCAGTATTCGCTACGTTCCCGTACCATGCATTTCTAACATTTGATAACCTAAGTAACCCACGACACCCCGGTGTCACATGCAATTCTACAGTTAACTTTCCCTAGTCAGGGCCGAGATCCGGCTACTTTTCCCTACCTCAACTGAAGAGCAACCGCTACGCTTCCTAGCTGCTGACGCTCTGGCTCGCTACCTCCGAGCTTCACTTCGATCGAAACTGGACGCTAAAGATAACACGAAAGCTATAATTAGAGGCGGTTTCCAGGTTAATTTAAAGGGTACGATTAGTCCAGTTTAAATCCGACAGTTGTCTTTCACACTCGAGCGGGATAAAAGTGGGATTACGACGGATCGAGTTCGAGCACCCGTGCACTGAACTCAAGTTGATCCAAAACCCAGTTAAAACCAATTTTAACTCAAACCGTCTTTGAAACTCCTTTGGTTTATCTAATTCCAACTTTGATTTTAAAACAGAACGACTCTTTCCTGTTCTTTTCCAAACTCAATATTTTGGTCCAAGCCTTTCTAAATCCGATCTGAGTTCGTTTTCCTTTTCGACTTAACTTAACTCAAGTTTAATCTTAACCGACTTTCGTTTTAATAACCCGTTTGATTTAACCAGATCTAGTTTTAGCATTTTTTCTTAAGAACTCGAAACCGATTTCCTTTCCGTTTAAAACAACTTCGTTTTCTCATTTAACGGATCTAAGTCGTTTTTGATTACTTTTCCCTTTTAACCGATAATTTTTCGTTAGTTTTCTGCTTCAACGAATTTGTCCAGATCCAAGCAGAAACACAACACAATACCGATCAGATTTAGTTTATATTTGGCTCACTCTATAGAAATAACATTAACTTTGGACGCATGACACAACCTTACTCTTGGGTTTAAACAGTCTATCACCAAAGTCATGATTGTCTCAAGAAAAACATATTTCTAATGTAAGAGATCAAAACAGTCAACGGTGTATATGTAGATAGATCCTCTTAATCCATTAACATTGTCAAAAACATAAAGATCTCTTTTCAAGTAACATGACAAGGTTTGATACAGATGGAGACGTGATAATACAGGATAGAATAATAAGCGGAAAGACGTTATGGAACGAAACCGGCCACCGGCGAAGCCATCGCCGGCTACCAAACTCCGTGGGCGAGGTTTCTCACCGTAAGAAAAAACAGAGGACGGGGGCGGGCCGGTTGAGCACGTCGGAGGTTCGCCTCGGATCCGGACGGTTCGGTCCCGTCCTGGATCTGACGAGCTCGCCGGCGACGGCGGGAGCTCGTGTTAGTGGAAGACGGGGTCGGAGACGAAGGACACGGCGGTGGTGGTCGAGGTTGAGCACGGGCTTCGTCCCGGCCGGAAAAGCACGGCGCGGCGGCGTTGGCCGTGAGAGGAGAGAAGGCGAGGGAGAGGACGGTGGTGGGTCGAGGGCGTGGCTGCGAAGCCGAGCGGAGAGGAGCTCGGACGGTGGCGGCCGGAGCGGTTGGTCGGAGAAGAAACGGCGTGGAGGAGAAGATCTGGCCGGCGGCGTGGTCGTGGGAAGGGAGGTCTCGAACCAGGGGAGGGAGAGGGTCGGGAACGGGAGGTGAGAGAGGAGTGGCCGGAGTTGGTCGCCGGAGCTGAAGAGAGAGGATCGGGTTCGGAGAGGAGAGGGGCGGCTGAATAGAGGGGATTAGGGTTTCTGAGGGAGAAGGAGGGTTTTTATACCCGAGCTCCCACGGGCTTGGGCCACCCCAACCGGGCCTGGGTTTCGGGCTTTGCCGAAGTGGGCTGCACGGCCCAGAGGCAGCCTGCCCGGGCCGGGTCGCTGGTCTGGCCGGGTTGCTGGTCGGGTCCGGTCCGACCCAACAATATTTTTTTTTTTTGAATTTTGAAGCGGGTTTTACATAATTTTTTTTAGTTACATTGTAAACTAAAACCATGTCCGTGACCTCCTAACTATGTATAGATGTCATCTTTATGTCACTACGAGCTTAGAGAAGGGGCAAATCGTAAATAACTGAAATTCTGGTTTTAGTTAAAATAGTTGGGAAGGCAAAGTAACTTGGCACGTGAGGAGGAGGTAAGGTAGGACGTGTTGTCCTTGTTTGTTGCAGATATTGGTTGCAGGGTAAAAGAGTGAGCGCATCAGCAAATGGTACTTGGTCTTGAAAATTGTTATTTTTTTTATTGTCGATTTGTACAGAGAAACTCATATGGAAGCGTTGGGTTTCCTTATCTAAGAACACACTAATATAAAGCTGTTATTACTCTAATCTATCTTTATTTACGCTCTACCATTTTGCTCACATAAGCTGTTTGTAAAGTATGCGTTGATGGTAAGCATCCACTATTTCTAAAGATGCTGCTAAAACACGAGATTATTACTGAAAGAGCCTTATTTTTTGTAAGTGTTAGGAGGGTAGACCTCGTAATTTACCAAACTTATTTTCTTTTCATTTTGATTTTCTTTTTGTATCTAAATAATATAAGATTACCCTTATACCCTTTCAACACTTAGAAAACAAAGCTTTGTTTTTTATTTTCCTTCCTTTTTATCCACATGGCTTTATTTTTCCCTTGTTTTTTATTTTCCCTCCTCTTTATCCACGTCGCTTTATTTTTCCCTCCCAAATGATCAAATTTCGTTTATTTTACAAAAATTTGAGCCTCTGGGATTCGAACCCAAGCAAATGCTAGGTAATCTAGCTACTTACCACTAAGCTAAGTGGTATTTTGTTATTATATGAATACCCAATAATATTTATTAATTGTATTTCAGTAGAACTGAAAACAAAAATATATACACTTTTTGAATGTAATGGGATTTGAACCAAGGTGTAGCCCAAACTAGATGAGACTCTTACCATTGGGCTACGATGCAATTTGTTGTTATGTGAATACCAAATAAATATTTATTTATCGGTTTTCATTAAACTGAATGACAAAAAGAAATACACTTTTTGGATGTAGTGAGATTCGAACTCAGAGTATCAATAATTTAATTACTTACCACTAGGCTGTGTGGTATTTTGTTGTTATATTGATACACAATAATATTTATTTTGTTGGTTTTCAGTGGAACTGAAAACAAAAATATATACATTTTTTGAATGTAATGGGATTCAAACCCAGGTTAAGCCCAAATTAGATGAACCCTTACCACTGAGCTAAGTGAACTTTTAGTAAGAATGTACAAAATATGGTTATGTTGTATATATTGTGGAATATGGACTTATCCGTTCTAGAAGTTTATTCCCTGATCCTCATACTGCCATGGTAATTATTTTCCACACCCTCAAACTGCTATAAATATTCCAACCAGATCTACAACTAGTACTCGACCTGAAATAAATTTACATGTCCTGCTTATGGATCTGGAAATTATGTATCGGAAAAGAAATCAGATCTGGGCATTCTTATACGGATCTATAAATTTTTTGTTAGACCGGAAAAATATTTCCCAGACCTATTTTGAGCATCCACAAACACATTAGAATTAAGTCTATTGTTTAACCCAAGTGAACATAAACATAAGTTATATAACATTGATACCATAGATCGGTAAATATATGAGTTACACATCATTGGAACCTTCATTGGACCCAAAATCATATTCGTCACCTCCTCTTACATGGATTTTGTAAAGTTTGGAAGGATATTAAAACTTGAGTAGGATTGGTTAATTCAAACTTTAGGGTTTAGGGTTAGGGTTTTAGGGTTTAGGGTTTAGGGTTTAGTCATATTCGTCACCTCCTATTGTTGATTTTGTAAAGTTTGAAAGGATATTCAAACTTGAGTAGGATTGGTTAATTCAAACTTTTTGTATTTGAAATATGAATGAATGTCAATTTCAATGTTCAATACCTTTTACTCTTGTTTTTGAGAAACAACAATTTTGTTCTCTACTTGTGTCTTTTATCTGCTAATCTGGAAAATTTATACCATGAAGAGCATAATATTCATAGATCTTCGATTTATTTTACAGTTGGGATAATTATTCTGGGCCTTAATGTCCAGATTTAAGTGTCGGTCTGAAACATTCATTCCAGATCCGGGAGACGGACAATAACTAACTATAATTTTAAGAACACAAAATCACGAAATTGATGTTCAAATGTAGTTCGAAATAAGTAATTCAATAGCTCGACGAATCAACAAATTGATATTCCGAGTGATTTTAAGTGGAGATTGTTGGTCCCATTTATAATTGCAGCTTCATCAATTAATTAACGACGTGAACTTTTTTGTCGGGAAGACTAAAATGGAGGTGAGTGATGATGAGTGATGAGCGTAATTGTGTCGTAGTTAATTTGACCATTTCCCCCTATATTTTTACCTAGTTTGTGTCTCGTTTTTATATTTTTAGCGTTTAATAATAACTGTGCATAACCTCGTTCTTGGTCGATAATTTTCAAGTGTTCCAAATATATTGATGATTGGTCTTGTTTTGTAGGCCGTAAAAAAATAAAATTATTGGCGAAAGAACAAAACAAATCGGAGCTAAAACGGAGTAGATATGAGCGAAATAGTGAAAATAACATTAAAAATGAAGGAGCGAACCAGAGCATGCCACATGGCGCGTTGACCTTATTTTTCAAAAAAATTAATAATAAAAAGGGTAAGGTTGGAAATAAGAAACTTTCATTAAAGAGGAGTCTAGTTTGGTGAGAGATAAAAATTGAAGACTACATAAGTGACACTTACAAAAAATAAGGCCATTTTAGTAAAGAACCCGCTAAAACACGGCAATAGATGAGTAAGTTACTACATAGGATAAACATAAAACAAGTACAATTATGGACATGTGGTCAATCATAATAAACGAGAGTTGAGTCATTTTGTAGTTGTAGTGTGGTGTTTGTAACTAACTCTCATAACGATCTCAAGACTCAACTCAAGTAAGGACAGAAAATCTCAAAAGAAACCCACGAAAACCACATATGGTATTCCTAACCATAAGAGATACTGACTATTAGTGCCCGTAGTTCAATCCTAAATGTCCAAATGTATATATCATCGTTATCAATAAAATTAAAGCGGCTATATATTACTTATGTGTTGGAGTAATATATCGATGTGTGCTCTGAACTATGCCCATATTGCGAATAGAACCATAGATCGAGATAGATCACACTCGATGGGTCCCTAGTCAACAAAACTTCACTAGAAGCGACTAATATGAAATATGGCTCTTTATGGCTTACGTTCTGTTAGTCATTGGAATGAGATTCCGGAGTCTGATCATAGATATCATGTGTGACATGATATTGGACGACCCGACATGAATATGTGTCATAAATCAAGTCATGAACATATTTATTTTCGTAGCTTGTCATGTATCCTTAGACAAAGGAGCCTTTGTGATCGCTATGCAGTAAACAACTGAGTTTGACATGAGCCTAACGTTGTCCGTAATAGGGCTTCCATAACGGCCATGATTGGCTTGGGGATGGAATGCATAAGTGACACGAAAGACGGCTAATGGATTTATCCCTCATACTACGGTATGGGAAAGATATCGGTTCTCAGCCGCTTGATCGCGAGTGACTGAAAGAACAACATGGTCATGCACATGATACTAGGTATCATATATTCAGTCATCTCACATATCAAGGAACAGTGATTGAGAATAATAAGGATGACGGCTCTATGCCTTATCTCAATCAGGATATCGGAGATAAAAGGATAATGACAGGGACGACAGAAAGGTTAGAATCGACAGGGTCGATTCGTTATGCAGTGTCAGACAATGCTAAAGTATCGTTAGTTGCCACTTAAATATGATCAAGTAAAATGGGGTTTTTCGTTGATCTGTTGACATGCATAAACCTAAGGGTCACACCGAAGGGTGAAACTCATTGACACATTTATGGAGAATGGCCAAAAGGGAGTTGTCTCGGGACATGACCAAAACTAGGTTTTAGGTCATGTGCCCGTATGTGAATAGGACTTAACGAATGAAGACAAGGCTTGGAGTCTTGGGATTGATCGCTTCGGATAATGTTGGACATTTCCAGTATGGAAAGCTTGGAGGCGATGAGCGAATCACGGGACCTCGTTGGAAATGGCCACGGGCCATGTTCCAAGAGGCCCATGAAAGACCCATGCAACCAAGGCCCATGGAACTAATTAATCAAGTCTTGATTAATTAGTACTAAGTAAGCAAGACAAGGATTAAGGTGTTGGTGATTCACCACCTAACCCAATCTTGTCTTGCTATACTTTGTCCTATTTACACCTTACTTGTCACCATGCTTGTCCCATGCCTTTAGTTGGACAAGTATGAGGTTTGTTATGTTTAAGTCATCTTTTTTCAACATAACAAACACAAGACAAGAATAGGAAACACAACTTCTCTCCCTCTCTCCCTACAATTTCGGGTTTGGCAAGTTCCCACCTCCATTTTTGTGTTCTTGAGTCCTCAAAGAGAAGAAATACATGGCTTTGATTCCCATGTGGATACGTAGACGTCTTGGAGACTCAAGCCAATCATTCGTTAATCGGTGTTCTTGTTTTGGTAAGAAATAATACTGAATTTTTCTCTTGTGAATCCATTCTTTGTTAGTTGTTTCATGGTTTTAATCGTCTCTTGGTTTTCATTGATTTTCCGCTGCGAGTTGGTTCATCTTCAACCCTACCTCGAGACTCAACAGTGGTATCAGAGCCGTGCTACCTTCGGGATTCACAAGACGGTGTTCAAAGTTTCGGTTTTGCTTGAAAGTTTCGTTTTTGACATGTTGTTTTGCTAAATTATTTAATAACATGTTTTAAATTCTTGTTTATGGATTTAATGCATATAAAATGAAATTTTGAAAATTATTTCAAATCTGGAAATTTTGAATTTTTTTTTATTTTTCGGGCCTCGGGAGCGGGACTCTCGGGGAGCCGAAACCGGGACCGAACGGGGCTCCGTTTGACGGAGCTAGGCCAAGAATGACCATTGGTTGGTTGATATTCCAAGGCTAAACCATTTTGTTAGTTATGACGAGTTTGGAACCGTCATGACGAACTCGAAGATCAAATGTTCAAAAGTTTCATTTTTGAATGGTTTCGATAAACCGAGCATCAAAAAATTTCGAAACTTGGCTATTAAATAAAACCGGAAAATCACATGATGTTTGATAACATGATTGTTTGATAACACGATGTGTGATGTGATGCTGGCATGGTGCACATTATAGCCCCGAGCTCGTTTTAATTATTTATCGCTTTTCACGGCCTACGAGCCGTTAGAGTTAGCGTGTAATTATTCTTTCAAGGTGTGGTCGTCGAACCACTTATTTGTAATATTTATTTATTCCCGACCTACGAGTCGTGTATTCAATTGTAATCTTTTGCTCGAGACGAAGAAAGGGCGAAAAGGTCATTTGGTGGCTTTTTGGCTGTTGACATCGGCTTGGAGTCGGTGGAGCTCAAGAAGCTAGTGGGAGTTTGTCACGCCCCAAATTCAGTAGAACCGAACCCGGAACGCGAACGGTAAAACAATAAAACCATTTTCAAACCTTTTAAATAAATCGCTTTAAATCACCATTTAGTTAATCAAAATAACAATTTACAACTCAAAAGTGCGTCCAAACAAGCGGACAAAAGACATGGCGTACGTCGCTAAACTCAAAAGGAAACCCGAACTCCCGCTCCCAGCTCTTCAAGCTTTGAGAGCTCACCTAGTCCGTCCCACGACCAGTACCTGTAGGAAAAGCAGCTAGGGGTGAGCGTTCGCTCACCACCACGGATACCAGACTGACTACGGCATACTAGCAGACAATGCCGGAAACCCCAACAATAAACCCAACATTGGGGACTACTATCCCCAACTCAAGTAACCCGACTGACACACAACTGTTACTTTCCCCAACCAACTCAACACTCGGACACGTAATGTAGACCCGACACAACGATTACGACTTCCTCCAAAGACGCGAAAGATAACCACGCAACACCCAAGATCAGAAAGGATCGCACACCAAACAAGATCGCAAAGGATCGCACTCCAGCTACTCAGTACCCACGCAACTTTTCCCGACACGCAGTCGGATCAGGCGGTCGACCTGTCGCACTTTTCCCGACACGACGGTCGGATCAGGCGGTCGACCTGTCACACTTTTCCCGACACTCAATCGGATCAGGCGGTCGACATGTCACACCCCATCCTCAGGCAACCACAATCACAATCACAAGCAAAGTTCAACAAACAGCAACAACACCGGTTTAACACTCCACAGGCACTCATGGCCACCCAAGACACCAACAGTAAAACACGGGTTCAACAACCCCACGGGCACTCATGGCCACCCAAGACATCAACAGTAACTCACGGGCTCAACAACCCCACGGGCACTCATGGCCACCCAAGACACACCAACAGTAAAAATACGGGTTTAACAACCCCACGGGCACTCATGGCCACCCAAGACACACCAATAGTAAAATACGGGTTTAACGACCCCACGGGCACTCATGGCCACCCAAGAGACACCAACAGTAAAATACGGGTTTAACGACCCTACGGGCACTCATGGACACCCAAGACACACCAACAGTAAAATACAGGTTTAACAACCCCACGAGCACTCATGGCCACCCAAGACACAAACTAAACAATCAACCTCCGGGCATAACCAAATGCCTCCATTAATTCTAATATCAATACGTTCACTGCTCCTACGACACTACTAAGTGTCACATGCATTTATATCGTTCGATACGTTCCCGTATCATACGACACCACCCGGTGTCGCCTGCCTTTCTATTGTTCGATAAACTTACTTATCCCACGACACCCAAGTGTCACATGCATTTCTACTGTTAACTTTCCCTAGTCAGGGCCGAGATCCGGCTACTTTTCCCTACCTCGTACGCTTTCCCAAAAACTCACAACCAAGCTCCGGCGTGCTCACGATCACTCGCCTAGCTTTCCCTTTCCTCGGTCGGTGGCACGATCTAATAAGAACACAATTTAAAACACTTTTTAAGTTCGCATGCATAAACTGAATTTTAATACACTTGACGCCAAAATGCAAACCCGGTAATGTCGATCACTCCCAAACTTCCCAATTACTTGACATTGTCAATAATGGGCCCGGAAAGGCCCGATTCGCCCGGCTCGGCAAATCTGCCCGGGATCGGGAAACGCCCTCCAGGGGCTCCGAAAATTCCCGTTTTCGTTTCTACGGTCTTAGAATAATTCAAGGGTTCCAATGCAATTGACGGAATCAATTTCCGAACTCTCACGAATTACAAAACCCTAATTCTCTATTTCTCAATACAAGACGGTAATCTGCAAAAGAAAAACATCCAATCTTTTGTTGCCGATAAATAGCTTCAAGATAATAAAAAGATCACCTTATGTGGTTCCTTGTTTCACCGAGAGCTTCTTTGATTTTGCAGCAACTACATTTTTGCTTCTTCATCAAACCGTGGTTTACAACCACACTTAAAGACAAGAAACACACCACCTTATACTTGATCATTCATGGCATCATCACCCAAGAAAATGATGAACAACATCACTTGATCCTTTGCTGACACTACCAAAAATAAATGATCCAAACAAACCTTGTATTTCCTTGACCTTCTCTCAGTCAAACGAATTCTATTCTACCAAAGACCAGCCACCCCCATGAGGTCTTGATGTATTGATTTGGTGATGAATTAACCACACAAAAGGAACTAGAAAGGAAAGCAACCAAGAAAGCTCTCTCCCTTGCTCTTTGATTTGATCTCTCTCTACAAGATTGAATCGTCTCTCCTCACCAAGAAGAACCAAAGTTCCTTTTTTTTACAATGGCCGAACCCTATCCCCTCACCTTGCCTTTGTTTTGTTCAAAAAATTACCTAACACCACCACTTATGTGACATGTGGCAAGTGGGTCCCATCTCTTTAAAAAATATATTTGTAGATATTTTTCTGTCAGATTCGCGAAATTCGGCCGTCTCGGGTCCCGAACGGGCCCATTTTCCAATAAATTATGAAATTTCACGGGCTACAAAGAAACGGCCCAACTAAGACCGAAGTAACGACGGCTAAGCTTTTTGGATCCAAAACGAGCCTCGAACGGACCAAAACGTTGCGCGGTTGACTTTTCCAATAAAAAGTCAACATTTCCCAAATTGGTCAGAAAGTTGCTCTGAGTCCACCGGAACTCACCTTGGTCGATATCGGGGTCAACTCAAGTCCGATATGACCCTCGTGGTCAAATTTAGGTTCATTTAGGTGTCTGCCCAAATTTTTTAAATTTTCTTGTTTTTCGCCGATTTGTCTGGCGTTGACCGGGAGTGGTTCTTACAGAGTTAATTTAGGGGGATATTATGTGCACATTTATCGCTTTAGCATTGGTTTAGTTTATGCATGATTAATTCTATGTGTTTTAGAATTGCATGCTTTAACTTTATTTACCAAGCATATCACCTCACATGCAAAGATAAAATTGGAATTTTAATCCTTGTGTGTGAGCCCTTAGAATCGTCATTACATTAGATGTAGTTGACGGGTTTGAAGGAAGAATTACATTGGATGTAATTAGAGGCATCATGTAAAACCCGCTTCGCTTCAAAAGGGTGTTAAATTGCAATCCGGAAACCTTAAGGTAGGTTTTGAAACAAGTGAAAAAAAAAAAACTGTTGGGTCGGACCGGACCCGACCAGCAACCCGGCCAGACCAGCAACCCGGCCCGGGCAGGCCGTCTCTGGGCCGCGCGGCCCACTTCGGCAAGGCCCGAAGATCAGGCCCGGTTGGGGTGGCCCAAGCCCGTTTGAGCTTCGGGTATAAATAGGTCAATTAGGGTCTGAAACCCTAATTGCCTTCGACCCTTCTTCGCGCAACCCCCCTCCTCACCGAACCCGATCCTCTCTTCCATCTTCTCCGGCGACCTCCTTCTCCTCCGTCCGATTCTCCGGCCAACGCACCAGCTCCGGCGACCCTCACCTCCGTCCACCCTCACCTCCCACGTCCGACCTTCCTCCCTCACTTCTGCTTCGTCTTCTCCGATCCCCTTCCGACCCCGTCCCTCCCATCTCGCCGAAAACGGCGTCTCCGGCCCTCTCATCGCCACCGTTCCCCCTCCCCACGACCACGCCGCCGTCCCGAGCCCACCGTCCCTCTCGATTCCGGCCGTCCCGAGCCCGAGCTCGGCCACCACCGTCCCTCTCGATTCCGGTCGTCCCGAGCCATCGCCGGTACCCCACCACCGAGCCTCGCCGTCCTCTCACCAGATCCGGCGAGTCATGGCCGGATTCAGTCAGATCTGAGGGGAAACCCTCAGCCGCGCCCCGTCGCGCCCACGACCACGACCACCACCGCTCTCCACCGCCCGCCACCGTCCTCTAATTCCCTTCGGTGAGAGATCTCACCACGGAGTTTGGTCGCCGGCGATGGCTTCGCCGGTGGCCGGATCCGTTTCCATAACGTCTTCCTGCTTATTATTCTATCCCGTATTTACCCTAAATCTGATCGGTTTTGTGCTGTTCGTTTCGAGTAATTTTGGATCGGTTGAAATCGATTAATATCTGTTAAACCTGTTAATAAAATCGATTAATTTTTGGTCAAACCTGATAAATGAAATCGATTAATTTAGAATCGGATTTGAAGTTAAAAAGGGAAGTAAAACAAAACAAAACAGTTTGGATTTGATTAAGGTTTTGAAGGAAAAGAATTTGAAAATCAGATTGGAGTAAAAGACGGTTTTTGGAGTTGCTTCGGTTGAAATCGAAATCACGGTTTTGGAAAGAAAAGGGTTGTAAAATGGAAAATCAAATTTAAGGAAAAAAGTTTTAAAATGAAAGGGAAGTAAAGGCGTTTCGGTTTTAAAAACGGTTTAAATCGAGGAGTTGTGAACCTAAGTTGTAAACGGGATTTAGGGACGGTTGTTCAAAAACCGAACTTAATTCATTTTGGGCTCAAGGGTTCGGAATAGAAACTGATTTGAAATAAAAGGGGAATTAGATTTGAAACAAAAACCGTTCTGTTTTGAATAAACGGTTGGTAATCGGAATTAGGAACGAATCTGGAACTCTGGGTAAAATGGACTGCTTTTCGGGTTTAAAAAGGAACAAAAGCGGACCGCTGAATTGGACCTCGGGATTCGTGCGTTGGGACCGTGCCTCGCATGCACCGATTTCGGTGCTCGGGTACTCAAACCTGATTCGCCGTGACCCCGCTTTTATCCCGCTCGAGTTTAAGGGACAACTGTCGGTTTTAAACTGGAGTAATCATGACCGTTAAATTAACCTTTAACTTAATGGCGGAACCGTTATTAATTTATGGCTTTCGTGTTATCTTTAGAGTCCGGCTTCGATCGAAGTGAAGCTCGGGGGAAGCGAGCCAGAACGTCAGCAGCTAGGAAGCGTAGCGATTGCTCTTCAGTTGAGGTAGGGAAAAGTAGCCGGATCTCGGCCCTGACTAGGGAAAGTTAACAGTAGATTTGCATGTGACACCGGGGTGTCGTGGGTTGAGTAGGTTTAATTTAAATACTAGACAAGCATGATACGGGGTTGTAGCGTTTATCAGAAAAGCATGTTACCGGAACTTAGTAATTATTGAGAAAAGCATGTGACACTTAGTAGTGTCGTAGGAGCAGAGAACTTAGCGTTAATTGTTTTACTGGAGGCATATGACCATGCCCGGAGGTTGTTTGTGAACTTGTTGATATTAGGAGTACTAGAGGCATATGACCATGCCCGGAGGTTGTTTGTGGAACTAGTGATCTTAGGACTGTTGGAGGCATCGTTTATGCCGGAGGTTGTTGTGCGTTATTTGTTGTTGTGTTTGGGTGGCCTTGAGAGCCCGTGTTATTTATTGTTGTGTTTGTGTGGCCTTGAGAGCCCGTGTTATTTATTGATTGAGTTTGGATGGCCATGAGAGCCCGTAGTCAATTGTTGGTGTTTTGGGTGGCCTTGAGGGCCCGCGTACTAAGGTTGGTGTCTTTGGCTGGCCTGACCGAGTTAGAGTCTCGGGGGGGGGGGGGGGGGGGGGGGGGGTTGCAAGCTTCCTTTAGCTGGCTTACGAGTTAGAGTCTCGGTAAGTTGCAAGTGTGTTTTATGGTTGGTGTCTTGGGATGCCGTGAGTGCCTGTGGGGTTGTTGAGTCCGTGTCTTACTGTCGGTGTGTCTTGGGAGGCCGTGAGTGCCTGTGGGGCTGTTGAGTTCGAGTTTTACTGTTGGTGTCTTGGTGGCCATGAGTGCCTGTGAGTGTTGAACTTGTGTGGTTACTGGTTGTTGAACTTGCTTGTGATTGTGATTGTGTTTGTGGTTACCGGAGGTTGGGGGCCCGCTTCCTGAAACGGGGGTCCACGAGCACACGCGTCTGCATGTTCAGACGGGGTAGGGGGCCCGCCCGCCAATAAAGGGGTCCTGGCCGCGCGTGTGTGGTTTGGGTTTGTGAGCATACCTTGGCTGGCTTATGGGTTAGAGTCCCAGTAAGTTGCAGCATTTTCCGGCTGGCTTATGGGTTAGAGTCCCGGTAAGTTGCAGCATTCTTGGGTTGGCCTGATCGGGTTAGAGTCCCGAGAGGGCGTTCTTGGCAGTTGGTTTGCGATCCTTTGTGATCTTGTTTTGGTGTGCGATCCTTTGTGATCTTGGTTGGTGTGTGATCCCTTGTAATACTGTTTGGTGTTGCGTACTTTCTTTTGAGTCCTTGGAAGAGGTCGTCAATCGTTGTGTCAGGTCTACTTTACGTGTCAGAGTGTTGAGTCGTTCGAGGAAGGTCACCGTGGGTGTTTGTTCAGTCAGAGTATTTGGGTTGGGGATGGTGTTCCCCGGTGTTGAGTCGTTGTTGGTGTTACTTGCTTGTCTGCTAATTATGCCGTAGTCAGTCTGTTATCCGTGGTGGTGAGCGAACGCTCACCCCTAGCTGCTTTTCCTACAGGTACTGTTCGTGGGACGGACTAGGTGAGCTCTCGAAGCTTGTGGAGCTAGGAGCAGAGTCCGGGTTTTGTCTTTTGAGTCTAGTGACGGATACCTGTACTTTTGTCCACTTGTTGGGACGTGTTTTAAACTGTAATTAGTATTTTGTTGAACCACGGGTACTTTTAAAGTGTTTAATGAAAACAGGTTTCCAAGTGTTTTTATGTTTTAAAATGTTCGCGTCCCTAGTTCGGTTTTACTGAAATTGGGGCGTGACAGCTTGGTATCAGAGCTCGAGGTTTCACACCTCGGAATGTCCGTCAATTAGGTGGGAGAGTCGAGTCAGTAAAGTCCCGCCGTGCGTTGGGTACGTAGGTCGGGAACCGTGTGTAAACCCTTAATGTCTTGAGTGTTGTTTTGTCTGTGTGTATGTGCAGTACGGGGCTACTGGCATACTGTTTGTGTGCTGCGTGAAACGTTTTTAAGCTATCGCGGGTCGACTCAGGAGCGCTCCTGTAGTCGAACGTGACGGTGCTGATGTCAAATCGGTAGAACGTAGTTCGGGGACGCCTGGACCGGGTTGTAACCACCTGATGTCAAGAATTGAGGTTTTAGTGAAGTGGAGAAAACTTTAAAGGAAATTTGATTGTTTTGATGTTGTTTGACGCCGTGGGCGTTCGTGTTTGATTTTGGTTGGCCCGGTGGGCGAGTGTTGTTGTGTTGTCTTTTGGCCGTGTCGACTCGTGTTTTGGTTGAGGTTGAATGCCTTTCTTGGTCTGTAAATCGTGGTGCGTGTGTTTGCTGTTTTGGTAGTCAAGCGTGTGTGTCGTTTAAGGCAAATTTTGGGGTTAAAACGGGTTAAGGTCCGAGTTAGAACCGAGTTTGGAAAATAGGTCTGCGCGAGTGTCACGGATCCTGTCACGGATCCGTGACGAACCAGAGAGTTTTGACAAAATTTAGATCTTCGTCACGACTCCGTGATCCTTGTCCTTCTCACCGTCTTGATTGTGCAAGTTGAGTGTTGACTTTGCGTGGCGGTGTTCACGGTTGTGTTGGGGTATTGAGGTTGTAAGTAATAGTAGTTGCTGAATTGAGAACATAATCCCCATTTCGAGGTTTCCCTTACATAAAAGAGTAATTGAAGTGTTAATGACTTGAGCAGCGTGACATGTTGACAGTAGGTTTGGGATGGTGTTTTGCCCTGACTAGAGTGGTAAGTCCTTGGTGCGTTACTAGTATGCCATGATCGAACGGGTGTCCGTGGAGGTGAGCATAACACTCATTTCCTTTACTACGTTTCCCGGAAGGGACGAGTAGCGAACACTGGTTTGGTTGCGGAAAGTTATGAGTAAGTGCATAAAGGACCAGATGAGGGCTTAGTGTACGTCTGTGTGGTTAAATTTGAGTTTTCCGCCTACGTGTTATGATTAACGTATAATGAGCGTGAACGGTGTGGCGTTTAGTAACAAGTGCGTTGGGGTAGACGTAGACCGTGTGAACGTTAGTGTGTTCGAGCTTGTCTTCATTTGAGTTCGCAATTTGAACGTTTGCGTGTATCCGTGCAGAGGACACTGAGACATGGCTCGGCGCATACAAAGAAGATCAGCTATGACGTGGGGATGGGCGCCCGCTCGTGGCAGATGGGGACGGTCAGCAGGGACACCAGGACGGGTGCCCACCGTTGTGCCCGCTGAGTACGCGGAAGCCCAGGGTACTCCTGTCGGAGAAGACAGGAGGAGCGAGGCGGGACCATCTACGGGCACGCCCCGCGCCCCGCCGGTCACAGACCCTCCCACCACGACCGCCCTGAACGAGCTGACCAGGGCAGTACAGAGTTTGGTGGCGATCGTCGCCAGTCGAATGCTGGGAAGCGTAGCGGTTGCTGTTCAGTTGAGGTAGGGAAAAGTAGCCGGATCTCAGCCCTGATTAGGGAAAGTTAATAGTAGAACTGCATGTGACACCGGGGTGTCGTGGGTTGAGTAGATTTATTTAAATATTAGAAAAGCATGATACGAGATTGTAGCGTTTATTAGAAAAGCATGATACGAGAACGTAGCGAAGACTGGAAATGCATGTGACACTTAGTAGTGTCGTAGGAGTAGAGAACTTAGCGTTAACTGATTTACTGGAGGCATATGACCATGCCCGGAGGTTGTTTGTGAACTTGTTGATATTAGGAGTACTGGAGGCATATGACCATGCCCGGAGGTTGTTTGTGGAACTAGTGATCTTAGGACTGTTGGAGGCATCGTTTATGCCGGAGGTTGTTGTGCGTTATTTGTTGTTGTGTTTGGGTGGCCTTGAGAGCCCGTGTTATTTATTGTTGTGTTTGTGTGGCCTTGAGAGCCCGTGTTATTTATTGTTGAGTTTGGGTGGCCTTGAGAGCCCGTGTTATCCATTGTCCAGTTTGAGTGGCAGTGAGTGCCGTGGGGTTGTTGAACCCGATTCTTGACCGTTGGTGTGTCTTGAGTGGCAGTGAGTGCCGTGGGGTTATTGAACCCGAGTCTTGATCGTTGGTGTGTCTGGAGTGGCAGTGAGTGCCCGTGGGGTTGTTGAACCCGAGTCTTGATTGTTGAGGTGTCTTGAGTGGCCTTGAGTGCATGTGTTGTTGAACTTGCTTGCGATTGTGTTTGTGATTGTGATTGTGATTGTGGTTGCCTGAGTGAGAGAGGTTAGTGAGACAGGTCGACCGCCTGGCCTGAGTGGTTCGGCAAAGTGCGTGAGTGAGAGAGGTGAGTGAGACAGGTCGACCGCCTGGCCTGAGTGGTTCGGCAAAGTGCGTGAGTGAGACAGGTCGACCGCCTGTCCTGAGTGGTTCGGCAAAGTGCGTGAGTGAGACAAGTCGACCGCCTGGCCTGAGTGGTTCGGCAAAGTGCATGAGAGAGAGAGGTTACTGAGACAGGTCGACCGCCTGGCCTGAGTGGTTCGGCAAAGTGCATGAGTGAGGGAGGTTACTGAGCAGCTGGTTTGCGATCCTTTGTGATCTTGTTTGGTGTTATGTAGTTCCTTTGAGTCCTTGGAAGAGGTCGTGATCGTTGTGTCGTGTCTACTTACGTGTTGAGTGTTGAGTCGTTCGAGGAAGGTCACCGTGGGTGTTTGTCAGTCAGAGTACTTGGGTTGGGGACAGTGATCCCCGGGGTTGAGTTGTTGTTGGTGTTACCGGCATTGTCTGCTAATTATGCCGTAGTCAGTCTGTTATCCGTGGTGGTGAGCGAACGCTCACCCCTAGCTTCTTTTCCTACAAGTACTGTTCGTGGGACGGACTAGGTGAGCTCTCGAAGCTTGTGGAGCTAGGAGCGGAGTCCGGGTTTTGTCTTTTTAGTCTAGCGACGGACACCTCGCTTTTTTGTCCGCTTGTGGGACGTTTTATTTTGAGCTGCATTTATTCTTTTGTTGAACTAAACTGGTATTGTGAAATGTTTTAATGGAAATGTTTTCAAAGTGTTTTCTTATTCTAAACGTTCGCGTCCCGAGTTCGGTTTACTGAAATTGGGGCGTGACATCGTAAGCCTTATGTTGTACCAGTAGACATCAGTCTAACCCGAGGAAAGATGATGCTGAACTAGTCGTCGAAGGATGAGTAGACGCTAGTTTTCCAAGACAAATCCATATGACTTTAGAAGTCAGTCAGGATATGTGTTTACGCTGAATGATGGAGCTTTAGCTGGGAAAGCGTAAAGCAAGATACTGTCGCCGAATCTACGATAGAGGCCAAGTACATGGATGCTGCAGAGGCAGCTAAGAAGGCTATGTGGATTTGGAAATTCACGGCAGGGTTGGGTGTAATTAAAAACCCATCTAGCCCGGTGAATCCATTTTGCGATAACACAAGGGCTATTGCGCAAGCTAAAAGCCCAGATCGCATAACAAATTCAAATATAAACTGCGGCGTATCACACTCATCAGAGAAATACTGAACTGAGGTGAAGTGAAGATAACCTATATTGCAACAGATGATAACATAGCCAACCCTTTGACTAAGGTAGTGTCGCTGCCTAAACATGTTAGACATGTAAAGTTGATGGGTATATATTGGAGTTTAGATTGGAACTAGGGCAAGTGGGAGATTGTTAGCCCTAATGCCCGTAGTTCAATCCTAAATGTCCAAATGTATATATCATCGTTAGAAATAAAATTAAAGAGGCTCTATATTACTTATGTGTTGGAGTAATATATCGATGTATGCTCTTATCTATGCCCACAATGCGAATAGAACCATAGATATAGATAGATCACACTCGATGGGTCCCTAGTCAACAAAGTTTCACTAGAAGCGACTAGTATGAAAGATGGCTCTTTATGGCTTACGTTCTGTTAGTCATTAGAATGAGATTCCAGAGTCTGATCATAAATATCATGTAGTACATGATATTGGACGACCCGACATGAATATGTGTCATAGATCAAGTCATGAACATGTTCATTGCCGTAGCTTGTCATGTATCCTTAGACCAAGGAGTCTTTGTGATCGCTATGCAGTAAACAATTGAGTCTGACCTAAGCCTAACGTTGTCCGTAACAGGGCTTCCATTACGGCCATGATTGGCTTGGGGACGGACTGCATGAGTGACACGAAAGACGGCTAAGGGATTTATCCCTCATACTACGGTATGGGAAAGATATCGGTTCTCGGCCGCTTGATCGAGAGTGACTGAAAGAATAGCATGGCCATGCACATGATACTGGGTATCATATATTCAGTCATCTCACATATCAAGGAACAATGATTGAGAATAATAAGGATGAAGGGTCTATGCCTTATCTCAATCAAGATATCGGAGATAAAAGGATAATGACAGGGACGATGGAAAGGTTAGAATCGACAGGGTGAATTCGTTATGCAGTGTCAGGCAATGCTAAAGTCTCGTTAGTTGCCACTTAAATAGTATCAAGTAAAATGGTTTTTTTCGTTGATATGTTGACATGCATAAACCTAAGGGTCATACCGGAGGGTGAAACTCATTGACATATTTATGGAGAATGGCCAAAAGGGATTTGTCTCGAAACATGACCAAAACTGGGTTTTGGGTCATGTGCCCGTCTGTGAATAAGACTTAACAGATCAAGATAAGGCTTGGAGTCTTGGGATTGATCGTGCCGGATAATGTTGGACATTTTCGGTATGGAAAGCTTGGAGGCGATGAGCGAATCACGGGACCTCGTTGGAAATGGCCACGGGCCATGTTCTAAGAGGCCCATGCAACCAAGGCCCATGGAACTAATTAATCAAGTCTTGATTAATTAGTACTAAGTAAGCAAGACAAGGATTAAGGTGTTGGTGATTCACCACCTAACCCAATCTTGTCTTGCCATACTTTGTCCTATTTGCACCTTACTTGTCACCATGCTTGTCCCAAGCCTTTAGTTGGACAAGTACGGGGTTTGTTATGTGTAAGTCATCTTTTTTCAACATAACAAACACAAGATAAGAATAGGAAACACAACTTCTCTCCCTCTTTCCCTACAATTTCGGGTTTGGCAAACTCCTACCTCCATTTTTGTGTTCTTGAGTCCTCAAAGAGAAGAACTACGTGGCTTTGATTCCCATGTGGATACGTAGGCGTCTTGGAGACTCAAGCCAATCATTCGTTAATCGGTGTTCTTCTTTTGGTAAGAAATAGTATTGATTTTTTCTCTTGTGAATCCATTCTTTGTTAGTTGTTTCATGGTTTTAATCGTCTCTTGGTTTTCATTTATTTTCCGTTGCGAGTTGGTTCATCACCAACCCTACCTCGAGACCCAATAGTCCTACCTAAATAGATATATTAATTGGTGGCATTAGTTCAGCTTAATCGAGTGAATCGAGGATCTTGGTTTCAGATTCTAAAGGTTTAGAGTCGATTGTTGGTGTTTAAGCTTGATCTTCATAAAATTTATTTAGTTTACTGATTGAATTTTATCTGTTTTAGATCAAATGGCAAATTCAGCGAACATTAATAGTTTGTCATTAAAAACCATTCTTGACAGGGTCAAGCTGAATGGGACAAACTATTTGGACTAGTGCAAAATTTTGAGGATAGTATTCAAGTCTGAACGCAAAGAATATGTCCTTGACAAGGCTATGCCTCGTGTCCAGAAAATGAAGGGGCATCTCGAACGCCTTAATGGAGTGGGTCTTAAGATAGAATCAGAGATGACAGCAGATAGGTTTCTGCGCTCCCTTCTTCGTGCGTAGGTTGACTTCATCATGAACTATCACATGCACGATATGGACATGACCATATCAGAGTTACATGGCGGGTTTGTAACTACTGGGAAGGATATAAGGGATCTTGGATCCAATGATATTCTGATGGTCAGAATGGGATCCAGTTTCACAAGGAAACTTGTAGTGGCAAGGGCAAGGCCCCTGTGCACTTGGCATGAAAGATGAGACACTTGATCGCTCCTAACCCTCCTAGGACCGAGGTCCTTAAGGAAGGCTAAGGAGGATGAGAATGTTTTCTTCTATTGCCAGAAGCCTAGTCAACGGAAAAGAGATTGCGGGTAAAACCAGGATGATCTAAAGAAGGGCAGTGGGACTGAGCCTTCATCAGGTATTAACTTTATAGAGCTACATCTCTCTACTTCCAAGATTCATGGTATTGGATACTGGGGCTGAATCTTACATATGCACTGACGTGCAATGACTGGAAAGTAGGACAATCTTGAAAAGCATAAAATGGACCTCAGAGTTGTGGCAACTGTTGTAGGATCCATAAGTCTTGCTTTGCCAAGAGTTTTGTGCTACATAATGTATATTGCATACCTACTTTTAGTAGGAAAATTATATTCGTGTCCATGTTAGACAAGGAAGGATATAATTTTTATTTTGAATGTAATATTCAATGATATGTTTTATGTTAGTGCTAACATGGTTGGAGGATTGTACATATTAGATATGGGTAACAATGCCTCAAGCTCTATTTATAACGTTAATGCCAAGAGGTCTAAATCCGACGATTTAAACCAAAACTCTTATTAGGGTCGTATAAACAAAAACGCATATCAGCACTTCGGAAGTTGGTACTTTTAAGTCCGTTCGAATTTCATTCGATTGATAGGTGCGAGGCTTGTTTGATGGAAAAAATGACTAAAGCGCCCTTCATCAGTTGCGGTGAAAGGACGGGTGAATTATTGGGGCCAATACACTCGGATGTGTGTAGACCAATAAGTTCGCTTGCCATGAGGGGTTATAGCTACTTTATCACATTTACTGTTGATTACAATAAATATGGTTATGTCTATTCCATGAGACATAAGTCTGAAACTTTTGATGAATTCAAAGAGTTTAAGACTGAATCAGAAAACCAGCTCGGGAAAGGTATTAAGACACTTCGATTGGATCGAGGTGGAAAATACTTGACCACAGAGTTATTAGATCTTCTAAAAGAGAATGGGATCCTTTCGGAATGGAATCCTCTTGGGACACTGTAGTTCAAAGGAGAAATTAAACATTCTTACACAATGGTCTATTCCATGATCAGTTGGACTAATCTCCTGATTTCTTTCTAGGGTTATGCTCTGTGGACGACCGCGTTCATGGTGAATAGGACTTCGACGAAGGGTGTGGAAGGGACACCATTTTGGAAATGGTACGGGATGAAGCCTGTTTTGTCCTTTCTAAGGGTTTGGGGTTGCGAGGCTGATGTGAAATGTTTGGTTTCGACTAAGCTCGAACCAATATCTGAGAAATGCACCTTCATGGGGTATCCCAAAGTAACAAGGAGATACTACTTCTACAAACCCAGTGAGAACATGGTGTTCATCGCTAGGGATGAAGTCTTTATGGAAAGGTAATTTGTTTCCAAAGATGTTAGTGGGAGGAATGTACATCTAGAAGAAATTCAAGATGGTACAGATCCATCTGAAGCACTTGACAGCCCAGTAGAGGAGCCAGAAGTGGTCGTGGAGTAGGAACCAGTTCCAATAACAATTCCTGAAGGTCCAAGGTGATGTGGAAGGATCAATCACCCACCTCCGAGATATGGTTATTTTGTGTCTGGAAGGGACGGTGAGCTAATGGTGGATCATAAGGATCCAACCACCTTCCAGGAAGCCGTGGATGGGCCCGACTTCGAGTTATGGCTAGGAGCCATGAGAGAGGAAATGCAGTCCATGTCGGACAACCAAGTCTTGGAACTGGTTGATCCCATCGATGGTGTGAGGACCATCGGATGCAAATGGATCTTCAAGGTGAAGATGGATATGGACAACAACCCTCATACCTACAAGGCCCAACTGGTTCCGAAAGGTTATAGGAAGATCCAAGGGATTGGCTATGAGGAAACCTCTCACCAGTGGCCATGGTCAAATCTATCCAGATTCTTCTTGACATAGTCTCGTATAACTTGATTACGAGATATAGAAAGTGGATGTCAAAACCGCTTTTAAATGGGAATTTGACTGAGGACGTTTGTATGTCTCTGCCCAAAGGTTTTGACGATCCAAAGAATAAAGGGATAGATTTATAAGTTGTTGAAATACATTTGTGGATTGAAGCAATCTTCTCGGAGTTGGAACCTTCGTTTTGATGAAGCGGTAATTAGATTTGGCTTTATCAAGAACGAGGATGACCCTTGCGTTTGTAAGAAGGCTTGTGGGAGAAAGATTTCCTTTCTAGTGCCCATTGGAGACGACATCCCAACCTTGCTCGAGACTAAAAGCTTGGTTGAGGAAGTGTTTTGCAATATAGGACTTCGGCGATGCTCCTTATATCTTAGGGATTAAGATATATAGAGATCGCACCAAGAAGGTCTTGGGAATAAGTCAGAGCACCTATGTGAACAAGGCATTGAGTTTGACCTGAGCCTAACGTTGTCCATAACAGGGCTTCCATAACGGCCATGATTGGCTTGGGGACGGACTGCATGAGTGACACAAAAGACGGCTAATGGATTTATCCCTCATACTACGGTATGGGAAAGATATCGGTTCTCAGCCGCTTGATCGAGAATGATTGAAAGAATATCATGGCCATGCACATGATACTGGGTATCATATATTCAATCATCTCACATATCAAGGAATAGTAATTGAGAATAATAAGGAGGACGGCTCTATGCCTTATCTCAATCAGGATATCGGAGATAAAAGTATAGTGACATAGACGACGGAAAGGTTAGAATCGACATGGTCGATTCGTTATGTAGTGTCAGACAATACTAAAGTGTCGTTAGTTGCCACTTATATAGGATCAAGTAAAATGAGATTTACGTTGACTATTGACATGCATAAACCTAAGGGTCACACCGGAGGATGAAACACATTGACACATTTATGGAGAATGGCCAAAAGGGAGTTGTCTCGGGACATGACCAAAACTGGGTTTTGGGTCATGTGCCCGTAAGTGAATAGGACTTTACGGATCGAGACAAGGCTTGGAGTCTTGGGATTGACCGCGTCGGATAATGTTGGACATTTCCGGTATGAAAGGCTTGGAGGCGATGAGCGAGTAACGGGACCTCGTTGGAAATGGCCAAGGGCCATGTTCCAAGAGGCCCATGAAAAGCACATGCAACCAAGGCCCATGGAACTAAATAATCAAGTCTTGATTAATTAGTACTAAGTAAGCATGAAAAGGATTAAAGTGTTGGTGATTCACCACCTAATCCCATCTTGTCTAGCCATACTTTGTCCTATTTAAACCTTACGTGTCACCATGCTTGTCCTATGCCTTTAGTTGGATAAGTATGGGGTTTGTTATGTTTAATTCATCTTTTTTCAACATAACAAACACAAGACAAGAATATGAAACACATTTTCTCTCCCTCTTCCCCACAATTTCGGTCAACAGTTGGTTCTTCCTCCATTTTGTGTTCTTGATTCCTCAAAGAGAAGAACTACGTGGCTTTGATTCCCTTGTGGATACGTAGGATTCTTAGAGACTCAACCCAATCATTCGTTTCCCGATGTTCTTGTCTTGGTAAGAAATAGTGTTGATTTTTTCTCTTGTGAATCCATTCTTTGTTAGTAGTTTCATGGTTTTAACCGTCTCTTGGTTTTCATTGATTTTCCGCTGCGAGTTGGTTCATCTCCAACCCTACCTCGAAACCCAACAGGTTAATTACCGGTCGATCCCACAGGGAGTAGCGGTATCATTAGTATTTTGCTAAAACCTCGGGACGTGGGCTGTCACTTCCACATCCCCGAAAGGGAAAATAAAGAGCAGAAATGTAAAAGGTTGTTTAAAGTTTAGACATAAGTAAAATATGTACACGCTACCACCTAAGACGCATAACTTTTTATTCACACAAGGAGTCGGTCACGGGTACAAGTAAATTAGACTTCCAATCAACGCATGGCTTGGTTAACGATGGTGAACTCAAATAATGCTTTCCTTATGGTCTTAGATTACTTAAGTTCCCATGTATGCGGTATCATGAAATCACCCACATACTAGTCACAGGGAGAGGGCACAAGACCATTGCCCAGACCGATATGCGAACCACCATTCATCGGAAAGCAATAAACTAGGGTGTAGTTCTATGGTCTTGAGCGAAGCTCGATCAATCCTCGAACGAGAGATAATGGCAACAAATGCATGTCACTCTCGCTACCAACTACCACAAGTAGAGATAGCTACACCACTGGCGAATCGACTCAGCGACACATAGTTCACTTTCTAATTCATGAATGCTATCAATAAGACGAACACCAAAAACCAGGTAGAACTAAATAGAGTATCGAATTACGATACTCTTGTACTACACAAGCATGAGAGGACTCTAAATAAATAGCGAATATACTCAGCTACACCTAGTTCAATCAACTTGACGACAGAATAAATCGATCATCAAGGAGAACTAAATAGAGCAACGAATCACGAAGTTCTGGTGATACACAAGCATGAATAAACTCTAAATCAATAAACGAATCTACTTAGCTACGTCTAGTTCACTTCTCGAAAACTGAACACCACTGATCGGGATGGTTTCGGTAATCAATTCGAACTAAGTAGAACCTCGTTCTAGTAATACTCAACCGTAAGCAAATTCAATACGAGTGAAATCTCGCCTCACAATAGATCGAATCATGGATCGCTCCAAACATCAATCTACATAACACACACAACAATCATGGAAAAATCCCCAAATCGTTCGGTCGGCTTGAAACACACAAGAGAATCGAGAAAATACATCCTAGCATATTTCTATCCCGTCAATAAGAAATCAAGACATGTGAAGTTCGGAAATCCTAATAAGTTCACTAAATGGCTAAAGTTTGCATTTTTACGAACTCTAGCCTAGAACTTAATATACACCCAAGAGATGAAATAGCTAGCACACGAAATCAGGTTCAAAAACATGAAATTCCGAACGCAAAGTAAGAGAATCATGCATTAACATCGAGTAGCTTAAATATGAATGAATAACACATGACAATGGAGAAGTTGGAGATGGTGGGAGGCTAATGGATGCTTGAAACCTCCTTGGATCGTCTTAATTATGTCCTTTGGTGGTAGAAAATGCTTCCAAAAATGAAGTACACCAAGAACACTTGAAGAACAAGAGAGAGAAGAAGGAGAAAAAAAAATAAAAGCTTGTGTTTTGATTCTCTATATAAAAATCTGATCCCCTTATGTAGGGGTGGGCACCGGGTGGTTAACCACCCAATTGGCCTATTTTCTAACCCAACCCGATATTATCGGTTTGGGAGATTTTGAAACCAACCCCAACCCAAAAACCGAACTTTCAAATTAAAACCACCCAAGACGGGGTCCGGTCGGTTTGCGGTTTAAACCAACCAACCACTAAGAAATTGGGCCTTTGATTTAGGCTCATATATACAAGCCCAAACCAGGCACAAAACAGATTAATCATCTTTAAAACAAGAAACATAACATCACATAACAAAGAGACATAAAACAACATACTTCTTTTTTTTGCAGGGAAAAACCATTAAAAGGGGATCAAATATGGCTAAAAAGCCATCATATGATCCCCCTTTAATGATGAAAAAAACCTGCCCCTAGAACTAATACATCATATGTTCTTCTTGTGATTAGTTCACAAGTATTACAAATTACAAGAATGGGTGCTAAACAAAATTACAAGTCAGACCTATATTACAACATCAAAAGTACATCAAAAGTATTCACCACCTTCACTTCACTTCACTTCACGACCTTGCACTCCATTCTTCAAAAGTACCTACAAAAAGATCAACATTAATCAGTACAACACCAATAGAATAACTCAACAAACGAAATAATTTAATTAACAAGAATTAGATCAAATAAAAGTTCGATGTATACCAAAATACCATAGCTTAGACTTAGATTATCACCGGGTTACCAAGTGGACTGGACGTCTCACTAAGATCTGCAAAAATCAGAATTAGTTACAATTTCATATTATATAACATTAAACATACATCAGAATTAGTTACAAAAGAAAAAATGCATACCATCATCGACAATTTGAAGAGCATCCATCTCCAACTCCAATTTAGTGGTTGAAAAGAGAGCTGGTGGATGTTTGAGCCAATCCTGAGTACAAATCAAAGCTTGCACAATATGTGTACTCAACATACTCGTGAAATCACCGAGTATCCTACCACCATTACTAAAAGCAGATTCACTAGGCCCTGTTGAGACTGGAATGGCTAAAAATCTCTAGCCATTTTTGATATAATTGGGTAACGATGATGATTTGCTGCCCACCAAGTTAGGACTTTGAAATTAGGAGAATCCACTTCTTCCCTCTCTAATAGGTACTGCTCTAACTCATTTTTCACAGCCCCTTCTTCCAAAATTTTCTGCCGCTTATAGGCAGCAAATTTTTGGTATTTTGAACACTTTTCAGTAGCTGAACCTTCTGTAACAGCAGATTCTGTTACAGAATCAGCACTAGGGGCAGCTTCCCTAACATACTGAGCATACAAGTCATTCAAAGACTTGGTCACTAAAGGTACGAGTATGTTAATAGCGGGCAGTGGGTACATGGACTCAATGAGGTAGGTCACATAACCAAGTTTCTTTCGGGGATCAAATATAGGAGCAATAAACGTAAACAAGTTCAACTTCTCCATATCCCCGAAATAGTTATTGAACTTCTCCCCCATTTTCATAGCCATGTTTCTCATTTCAACACTATCACTCGCCAAACCATCACCAATAAATGTATAAATCTCAAAAATTTCATCAAGAATCATGTTGGCAGTAGCATATGATGAACCAGAAACCCTCACAGTAACCTCATAAAACAGCTCAAGAAAACCCATGACAGATTTGCATACTTCCCAATCCTCATCTTCTAATCTACCTAGAAGAGAACCATCCTTTAAAACCTTACTATCCATCTCCACATTAAGGACGGGGTCTAGTGCATTGTATATGGGGAAAGCTTTATCTAACCTAGAGGCAGACTTGAGCATCAAGTAGGTCGAATTCCAACGGGTCGGGATATCTAAGGACAACAACCTCTTTCTTGTATATCCAGCTTGCATACAAGCTAGCTTGAACCTAGTAAGTCTCATGGGAGAGGATTTAATAAACCGAACAACATATCTAATCCTTTCCACAGATTTACCCGTCCTCCCTAACCCTTCAATAGCCCTTCTAGAAACAGAATCACCCCCTAAATGTGCTAACCCATCACTCACAATCAAGTTGAGGATGTGTGCAATACACCTCATATGCATGTATTTTCCATTCAACACAGTATTACACAACAATGATTTCTGCCTATTCAAGTATCGTAAGGCAGTATCATTAGCACTAGCATTGTCAACAGTAATGGTCATTATCCTATTAAGACCCCAAGAATTCAGACAATACTCAATAGCTTTCCCTATGTCTTCCCCTCTATGTGAAGTGATTGGGCAGAAATTAAGTATCTTTTTATGGATAACCCAATCATCATCAATAAAATGGGCAGTTAGACACATGTAATTGATCTGTTGGATACTTGTCCAAGTATCCGTAGTCAATGAGATTCTAGGGGATGATTTGCTAAAAAAACTCATGCAGCTTCAGCTTTTCAGCTTCATACAATTTAAAAACCCCCCTCCTAATAGTGTATCTAGTAGGGCAAATAAACATAGGACAAATTTCAGCCAAGAATTGTTGGAACCCCTCCCCACCTACGAAACTAAAAGGCAATTCATCCATGATTATCATTCTAAACAATGCACTCTTAGAAGCTTGTTGGTTAAAATGCCAGGGCAGAAGCTGTCCATCTTTACCATTTCCTACAGGCCTAAATGTTAAGGCTTTTTGGGTTGGGTCTAATCTCTTAGGATGTTTGGGACAAGTTTTCACATGCCCCATGCAATGTACTAGTGTCATGCTTGTTAGAATCACACAGATATTCCTTTCTACAGTGCTTACATCTAGCATGACATACACCATCAACATCTCTAAACCTAACAAAATCAGCCCATACAATAGATGTTTGGCGAGAAGTTTGAGGCATGATACCTGAGGATGCAACATTTGCATCCTGACTACCAACCACTCCAGCACTACCACCACCAGCAGATCCCTCTCCAACAGCTGGTGTAGAAGGTGAGTTGAATGGTTAAGAAACACCCTGTGAAAATAAAAACAAACTATTAACACTTCGAATCATTAAACTTATAATCATGTTTAAATTATATCAAACAGAAATTAAATCATGCATACATGATACAACTTTGAAACATTTAAAAGATTGAACTTTGAAACTTTAAAAGATTTAACTGTAAAAGATTCAACTTTCAAAGAATCATGCTTGATGCTTGAAGCTAATTAAATCATACAACATACAGAAATCAATCATACAAGCCTAATTAAATCATACAAACATCATTTAAAGAATCATGCTTGAAACAAACTTTGAAACTGCTATTTTGAAACATTTAAAAGATTGAACTTTTAAACTTTAAAAGAGTTAATTGTAAAAGATTTAACTTTCAAAGAATCATGCTTGATGCTTGAAGCTAATTAAATCATACAACATACAGAAAACAATCATACAAGCCTAATTAAATCATACAAACATCATTAAAAGAATCATGCTTGAAACAAACTTTGAAACTGCTATTTTGAAACATTTAAAAGATTGGATTTTGAAACTTTAAAAGATTTAACTGTAAAAGATTTAACTTTAAAAGAATCAAGTTTCAATCATACAAACAATAACATATCCAGATTAGCTAACAGAAATCATGGTTCTAACAAACTTTGGAACTGTTATTTTAAATCATACAAACATACAAAAAAATCATACAAACCTAATGAAACATACAAACATACAAAAAAAATCATTCAAACCTAATTAAATCATGCTTCTAACAAACTTTGAAACTAAACCTAATGAAATCATACAAACATACAAAAAAAATCATACAAACCTAATTAAATCACACAAAACATAAGTAAATGAATCATGCTTGAAACAAATTAAGGAACTGAAAAAATAAATTCAAATCAGATGAGATGTATACCTCAAGTTGAACATTCTGTGTTCCCATCGCAATTCGCAGCAACGATGAAAACACAAAATTTGAGTTTCAAAGCAGTTGAAACCTCTACATGACTACATCTCTCCTTGCCCTTTTATTTATAGTCATCTCGTCCTCTCTCCTCCACCTCTCAACACATCCGAAACACGAGCCCAGATAGACGTCGGAAATCTCCGCATTTAATGCTTGAGATTTCCATCGGAATAAGAAGAAAGAGAGAGAGAGGAACAATACACGGCCAATAGGGGAAGGAGAGAGAGAGATTCGGCGCTTGGAAGAAAAAATTTCGTATTAGTACAAATCCAAAACTGACAAAAGGATAACAAAAGCTTATGAGGTGTTGGGAGAACCGAAAATATACCTTCTTTGCTTGAGTTTGAGGCTTCAGCGGCGACCGATGAGCATCGGAGGAGGGACCGAGAGTGGACAGCTCTGCATCGGAGGAGGGAACAAGCTTCCGTGTCATCTTCTCGATTCATCTACCTAGGGTTTCTGTGAGAATTTCGAACGAGATAGAGAGAGTAAAGGAGACCTGCGATTGAATGAGACAGAAAGGAAGAGTAGAGAAGAGACGACGTAGCTAGGGCTTCGAAATTCAGAGAGAAAGGGGAGAGAGAGGTCGTGTCGTGTGAGAGTGAGAGAGTGTGTGTGGTCTGTGAGAGAGACTGAGGAGAGGAAACGAAGAGGCTGGAGTGATGCGTGTGTGGTTGTGGCTTGTCCACGTGGACATCATCTCCGCCGTTGATAAGAAACACAAAATGAGCGGCTGGATCTTCATGGAGCTGGCGATCCGCGTGGTAAGCAGGCTGTTGCCCACCACATGCCACGTGTCCTCCAACTACAGTACCGGGTGGTCTGGTTTTTCCCGGTTCAGCAGTTGCTAAACCGGCAGCCAACCATCTAGCTCCCGGTTCGACCATTTCTCCACCGTAAAAGACGCCGGAAATTCCGGTTTCGGGTTCTCCGGTGGTGGTTCCGGCTGGTGGTGGTCGGTTTTTCCGGTTTCGGGTTTTTTTGCCCACCCCTACCCTTATGTGTTCATGCGCCATTATTATATAGGCACATCAAATATAAAGGAAATAAAAAAACAAAATAGCTGTTGCATATTAACGCGAGGTGAAGCTGCTGGCTCAGGATCATCCGGTGCGGGCGGTACTACAAAGAGCATGGTGCAACCGGCCATAAAAGCTGTCTGATCAGCGGCTAACAGAAAAGTCAACGGATCGAATGGTCCAGGGAACGCAGGCACACGGGATGAGCTGCAGCTTTTCCCTTTTTTTAATTTGAAACATCAAACGGTCGTCCTCGCTCCGTTAGACCTTCGATCGACCTTGTTCTTGCGTCAATAATTTTGTTTTATCGCGGCCTACAAAACAAGACAAATCATGAATATATTTTGAATACTTGAAAAATATCGACTAAGAACAAGGTTTTGCGCACTTATTAGTAAACGCTAAAAATATAAAAACGAAGTATAAACAAGATAAAAATATAGGGAAAACTAGCTAATTTAGATAGGACAAATTTACGCTCATCACCATTCTTCTCCAGATATTGAGTCAGTCTTTCATACCAGGCATGAGAAGCCTGTTTGAATCCGTACAGAGCTTTATGAATTCTATAGACATGCTCGGGCATATGAGGATCGATAAACCCCTTGGGTTGATCCGCATAGACCTCCTCATTCAAATACTCATTTAAAAATACACTTTTAACATCCATTTGATATCACTTGAAGTGCAGCTGACAAGTAATTCCTAGAAGTAGCCTGATAACTTCAAGTCTGGCTACAGGTGCAAAGGTCTCATCAAAATCTACACATTCTACCTAAGTGTATCCTTGGTCCACGAGACGACCTTTTTATTATCACATTTCCATGCTCATCTGTTTTGTTCTTAACGATCCATTGGGTGACAATCACCTTGACATTTTCTGGTTTAGGGACCAGTTCCCGAACTTCATTTCTTTTGAATTGACCAAGTTCTTCTTTCATATCCCCAATTCAGTATTCATCATTCTTGGGTTCAATCTTAGCTACAAAGCATGTTCTACCTATCATGCTTTTGTTATCCATGGAGACCATAGATCGAGTTCGTACTCCATCTTCAATATTCCAAATGATGACTTGTGTTGGGTGATCATTCAATACATTCTTAGGAGGATTCACAAGTCTTGAAGCTCATGGTTCATCATCATTTTCAGACATGTCAGCAACAGGATTAACATCCGTAATGACATCAGGATTAACATGTATGGTGGTGATATCTTGAGTACCATCTGTGTTTGAAGTATTTTGACTTGTACTTGGCTTTGAGATTCTGACTTCTTCATTATCTGCTCGTTGATGGAACTCTTGCAAATCATTAACCACGACATTGATGGATTTCACTATGATCTGAGTCCTCTTATTGTTGACACGAAATGCTCTGCCATCCCTTGAGTATCCCATGAATATGCCTTCATCACTTTTGGGATCAAATTTCTTACGGGGATCTGTATCCACCAGAATGTAACAAGTGGATCCAAAGATATGAAAGTACTTAACATTTGGCTTTCTTCCCCTCCAAATATCATAAAGGGTCGTGGTTGTGCTAGGACGCGGAGTCTCTCTATTGTGAATGTGACAAGTTGTATTCAGTGCTTTTGCCGAAAAATGTATAAGGATGTTCTTGGAATGTATCATGACTTTGCCATCTCCTGCAGGGTTCTATCCTTCCTTTCCACGATTCCATTTTGTTGTATTGTGATGGGAGCAGAAAATTCATGAGATATTCCTTCTTGGACCATAGAATTCAGCAACGCTAGAGTTCTCAAACTCCTTCCCATGATCACTTCGAACTCTCATTATTTTTCCAATCTTCTCTCCTTGCTCACGTTGCACTCTACTTCAGTGAGCCTTGAACACACTAAACGTGTCTAATTTCTCACGGATAAATTCTACCCATGTGTACTTCTTACCATCCAAGCTTTCCTTTTGTATAGGCCTCGTAAGGTCAATATGCAGCAGCTCCAATACTCTAGAGGTAGTAATATATTGAACCTTCTTGTGTGACATCTTCACTTGTTTCCAAATTTGATAGTCTTCACAGATCTTTCCCCCTTGGGTCTTGAGATTTGTAACACCTCTAACTGCCTCTTCAACAATTAATCTTTGCATGCTTCTCAGGTTGATATGACCCAACCTTTAATGCCACATTTCATCTTCTTGACCCTTTGAAAGCAGGCATGTTGATACCTTAGATGGAGACTTAAGTGTAACAATTGTCTTTAGATCGATTTCCAAGTGTAGTTAATTTCTTGTCTTTAACTGAACACTTGTTACTATTGAACTCAATTGTTAGATCTAAGTCACAGATTTGACTTACACTAAACAAGTTTGCAATGAGGCCATCAACTAATAGGGCTTCAGTTAGGAAGTTCATTCTAGGGAATTTTAATTGGCCTTTCCCAATTATTCGAGCTTTGAGTCCATCACCAAAAGTATCATGTCCAGCCACACATGGATGAATCTTCTTCAGATATTCACGATTCCCAATCACGTTTCAAGAGGAATCACTATCAAAATACCAACATTGTTTTATTGATGCAGTGAGAGTGGTATAGGCAATGTTTGCACGATAATTGTTTCCCTTTACTTTCCATTCTTTCCTTTCAGGACTTTGAAGTTGACCTTGATTTCTAAGATGGACCTAAGATGCTCCATGCAATAGATAGCAGTAAGGCCTAATATGACCTTTCTTCCAACAGTTTTGACGTACTATCTGACTCTTCTTGCAATTATTTGCAAGAAATGTTGTATCTTGAGTGTTGGAGTAACGTAGGTACTACTCATTGCCTGAATGTCTTGACTGATGTTGTGTTGTATATCTAGAAGCATGTTGAGCGAAATGTTGTTGTACTTCATTCACCTCAAAGACTGATTGAGTTTGATCACTGCTAGATGACTCTTTTTTGGCACAAACACATTGTGGGAGGTTGAGGCTTCATCAGAATATCCAAGTCTGGTTACATCTTTTACTGGTTTTCCTATGGTCAAGAGAGTTTCCAAGGTATTAGTACTTGAATTCATCATACTGACATTTTTGGTAATTCTACCAATTTCCAGGTTGAGCCTGTTGACTTCTTCTTCAAGAGATGTAACCTTTTTTATCAGCTCATCATTTTCTTCTGTTAGAGTTCGCATCTGATCTCATTATGTGTTTAGAACCTTGGACTCTTCTATCCAATTGGTGAACATATGATCATATGCATTATTCATAGTTTCATATGAAAGTGACTCCTAAGAGTCCCTTCCATCTCTATCCTCACATGTTGACACATCACCACTAACACAGTTACTAGTATACGCAAGGAAATTGTTTACCTGATCATTGTAGCTAGGTTTATGATCAACATCTGACATGGAAGCCTTAAAGCCTTTCTTTTTCTTTTTCAGATAGTTGGGGAATTCTCTATAGAGGTTCTCATACCCTTCACATTCATAGAATTGAACTCCATTCCCTTTGCCAGCTTGATCTGAATACTTCTCCCAAGACTTATGTCCTTTCTGTTATGAAATGTCAATGACATCTTGACGAGCATCCCGACAAGCATGTTGTCCAACCATTCTGTTGGAGCGTTTATTCATTTTCTTCACGCTCTCTTCCATCTCCTCTTTTGAGTCAGAGTAAGTTTGATTACTAAGTTGTGTAGAGCTCTTCAATGGCATTCCCTTATTATGAGATTCAGGTTCTGTAATAAACAACTCATATGTCATGAGAGAACCCATGAGTTCAATAAACCTGATAGTGTTCAGGTCATGCATTTCCTTGATCGCAGTAATTTTCATCTTGAACCTTGAGTTCACTACTTGTAGAGTTTTTCTGACCAAATCTTCATCAGACATAGGTTTACCAATTGAATTAGTTTCATTTTTTATATCTCTGATGCGAACATGAAACTAATTGATTGTCTCATAACATTTCATAGGCAAAGCCTCGAAGAATTTAGTAAGGTATTATAGCCTTTGATCCCTAAATTTGGTAGTGCCTTCATAGGTTGTGGTTAGAATCTCTCAGGTGTTAATAAGTTTAAAGACATTCTAATCAACATCATTAAAAATTGCATTAAGAGCACGTGAATTACCGAGTACTGCATCATCTTCTACTGTGCTCCAGTCCTTCTCAGGTTTGAGTGCCGCAACACTTGTTCCCTCTCTTGTTATTTGTTGAGGTGTCCAATCATGGATAACAAACTTCCAAGTTTTGTTGTCAAGATATTTTAGAAAAACACTCATTTTGGCCGTCTAGTAGCCATAATTTGTTCCATCTAGTAATGGGGGACGACTAACTGAGCCTCATTCCCTTGAGTTTTTCATAGGGCACACACATAATTGTTTCCCTTAAAGATCTCACTATTTGACTTTAAGTGACTAGCTCTAATACCAATTGAAATTCTGACCAGGTGCAACTTTAGATACGATATCAATCAGAGTGTTATGACATAGAGTCTATCATCTTACTTGTGTATCATGAAATGACAAAAACTATAAGCTTAAACAATCACACACAAACACACAATTGGTTACCTAGTTCGGTGCAACATCACCTACATCTGGGGGCACTCTACTAGCGGAATGGTTTTCACTATAATATAAACATCAACATACAAGTTTCTAAGATCAACCAGATCAAACCAATTGCTATGATTACACAGTGACAAACCTATAACAGGGACTCTCTCTGAATCTGAGATCCTCCCTCGATTCCACTCTTCAAGCTCCTCGGTCTTGGATTGTCATCTTCTCTGATAAGTGGTAGTGATCATCAATCATGAGTGCACAGCTGGATAGCTTATTTGATCACGAGTCAGAATGTGAGCACTCATGCATTTCCTTTGCTTCAGTTCATTTAGTTTCTCAACACGCTAGTCTTACACGCTCAAGAACCCTGAACTCATGAAAGCAAATGAAATGCACACGAAAATTCCTCCATAGACAAAATGATCGTTAGATAACCAATTGTGCGATCAACCCTAGCTACTGAGGTTTATGCGATATATATAGCTTTGTCTCACATCAGTACGCAGGCCTCCTAGGGTTACGTAACTTCAAAGTCACGATTAAGAAGAATTTCTAGTTTCCTTATTCAGCAAATCTTTCTAAAATCGATCCAATATAATTTGTACATATACCTTCTGATTTTAGAAGGTAAATCATCTTGTCTCCTAATACAAGTAGAACTCTAGTAATGAATATCTACACGTAAAGGAAACATATCTTCACCTAATAATGATGGACGGGAAATAGATATATTTGATAAATTCTCTGCGCGTGTACTATCATCCATTATCATGTCAATGACATTCTGTATTGACATCTTAAATTAACTCTACAAAGGTTCCACAATGATGTCTGTTGACATCCTTGATAACATCTTGGCTAGACTCAAAATGGCCAATCGCAGATGTAGCAACAGTTGGAATCGACAAGGATCGATTCCTTATGTAGTGTTAGACAATACTAAAGTCACGTTAGTTACCACTAATGTAGGATTAAGTAAAATGAGATTTTACATTGATCTACCGACATGCATAAACCTATGGGTCACAATAGAGGATGTATCTCAACTACACACTGATAGATAATGGCCAAGCGGGAAGTTAACACGAGATATGACCAAAACTAGGTTTTGGGTCATAGGTGATGAGTGATTAGGATATTACGAATCGAGACAAGACTTGGAGTATTGGGAATGATCTCATTGGATAATTTTGTTCATATCCGAAGAGGAAGGCGTTGGAGACAATAAGAACATCACGGGACCTCGATGGGAGTGGCTGTTCGCCCATCCACGAGGCCCAATGGGCGGCCCAAGTCTATTAAGGCTCAAGGAATTATCAAGTTCATTCTTGACTAAAAGACTCCAACTAAGTTAATTAAGTTAGTTAGTAACAATAACAAATCTCGCTCTCCCTGGAACCCTAGGGTTTCCTCCCACAACCCCAAGGGGTACACTCCACCGTCGCCGATCAGCCATTGATCGTCGTGGTCTTCGGTCTCCACTACCGCTCGCCTCTTCGTTGCATCGCCTTCCCAAAGTAGCGACACCAGCAGTCCCTTACAGCACCACCAACAGCCCGATCCCAAGGATTGCCTCAGCATCGTCGATCATCCTCTGTATCACAGCGTCCTCATACGCATCCTTCAGACTATTCCAGCACCGCCGATCGCCTCCCATCAACACGCCGCCACTCTGGCCTACGGCCAGCAAGGTATACTGTTCCCTCTTCGAGTTATTGATCTCACTTTATACTAGTGTCTATTGCCCTATTTTTTGTTTGACTGCTTCGGATCTCGTTTTGTTCTCTGTGTATTACCCTCATCGTTTATGCCGACTTTTCTTGCTTGGAACTGTCGTGGTTTGGGGGTGGACCACAACTGTCGTCAGCTCAAGGACTTGGTTGGTCGTCTCAAATCGGACGTTGTTTTCCTGACAGAAACTCGCTATTTGGAATCCATAACTCCATATCAAGGCTGGCCATCCTCCGTCGAGCCTTGGGATTCCATGGGGGTACATGACTACCAGGAGTGATCCAACCGGTAGGTCCTGGGACAAGCGTGCCATAGAACAAAGGTGGGGTAATCCTCCTATGGGCGGATAGATGTGCGGTGGACATACTCTCGGTCCACCAGTCTCATATTGATGTTATTATACGGTTCAGTCAGGAACCGTCTATGCGTTTTACCGGGATTTATGGGGAACCGGCTAAGGAGCATCGGTACAGGACATGGGAGCTTTTGCCCCACCTGGATACGGTTCAGGCTCCAGTATAGTGGGTGCTAATGGGCGACTTCAATGGTATCCTTTGTCCGTCAAAAAAAAAGGGGGGTAATGCGTACCCTATAGGACAAAGGGATTCCAAAATGCCATCACTAACATAGGAGTGGAGGAATTACCACTACAAGGGTATCAATTCACCTGAACAAGGGGACAAGACCCGGAGTCTAGACTGGAAATACAAATTGACAAGGCCTTCATATAACCACAAGCAAGGGCTCGGTACCGTGATGGTTCGCTACAAAATCTGGGTTTCTCAACGTCAGATCACATGCCTATCCTCCTTCAACTTCAAAAGGAAACTCCAGAACAACGGCGGCGGCATTTCTAGTTTGAGAATGTCTGGTTGGAACACCCAGAATGTGGTACCCTAATCCAAAATGAATGGGGTAAAGCGGGGGATCGCCACATCAAGCACCACATCAAAGATATCGGTACATCCCTAGATGAATGGGGCCAGACTGTGTTTCGGGACAACGAAAACTGGCTGAACTGAATGATCGAACTGATAGACAAGGCATTAGGCACAGATTGGCAATACAAAAACAGTACAAATGAGCTTTGGCCAAAAAGAAGGAATTTTGGCGTCAACGGGCAAAACAACATTGGTTGGGAGAAGGAGATAGGAATACAAAGTTCTTTCAGCGTTCGGCCACAAAGAGGCAAACGAGGAACAAAATCAAATCTCTGGTTAATAATGAGGGATACTCTGCGTCCTGAGGTTATAGAATTTGTTCGGTCGGCGGTGGCGACCGGAAATATTGATTATGATATCAACAAGACTATCCTCGTCTTGATCCCAAAAAAGACTACGGCTAGGAAAATCACAGATCTTCAACCCATAGCCCTCTACAATGTCATCTTCAGAATATTGTCCAAAGTTCTGGCCAACCGACTTAAACCACTCCTGGATCCAATAATCTCCACTAATCACGGAGCCTTCGTTTAAGGTAGTCACATACAGGACAACATCTTTGTATCTTATGAGATTATCCAATCACTCAGACCTCGGTCTCAGAGACAGAGAGGATTTATGGCTCTAAAGCTGGACATGAGCAAGGCCTACGACAGGGTGGAGTGGTCTTTCCTGCTGTCTATGATGAGTGCTTTTGGTTTTGATATAGGGTGGAGATCCTTAGTAGTAGCCTGTATGCGGTCCATCCAGTACATAGTTAGCTAAGATGGCAAGAATACCGCCCCCTTTACAGCTGGACGGGGGATTCGTCAAGGAGACCCTTAGTCCCCCTACCTCTTCCTATTATGTATGGAAGGTCTATCCCGAATGCTCAATCGACCTGAAAGGAATGAGAATCTACATGGGGTATCAGTTACCAGGGGGGCGGTTGTGTCTCACATTTTTTCCGCAGATGACTGTTATATTTTCTGCAGGGCCGACAGGAACGAAGCTGATCAAATCCATTAAATTCTGCATTCTTTCAGCTAAATGTCGGGACAGGTAGTCAACAAGGCCAAGTCCTCAATAATTTTCAGTACCAATACTTTGCAGGAGGACCGGGCAGCTTGTTGCGGTATTTTAGGCATTCGGGAGATATATGGTCCATCCATGTACCTGGGAGTCCCGAACATGCTGGGTAGAAGCAAAGGTCAGAGCCTCCAGTTTTTATGCGACCGAATCGTCACTAAGATAGGGTCTTGGGATGGACAGATGCTATCGGCATGAGGAAAAGAGGTGATGATTCGATTGATGCTCCAGGCCATGCTGATATATGCAATGAGCATCTTCTTACTACCTCGGGAGTCCATAAAAAAAATTCATGTTGCGCTAGCAAGGTATTGGTGGACGGGAACCCCCCGGGGAAACAAACCAATTATATGGCAGGATTGGAAGAAGCTTTGCAGGCCGAAATAGGACGTGGGAATGGGTTTCCGAGATATGAGAGATGTGAATTTAGCCATGTTGGCCAACATGGGATGGACATTCTTGACTCAACCAGATAGTTTGGTGGCTCGTCTTTTCAAAGCTCGGTATTTTCCAACGGGGGACTTTTTATCTGCATGCGGGGGTAATAACCCAAGTCAGATATGGACAGGCATCCGGGCTACTCAGGCTCTACTTCGATAGGGGTTGATTCGCACTATTGAGGATGGATGCTCGAACCTGGTTGAAGGTACCCCTTGGCTATTAGGGAACGACCAATTCATCCCACCTCATACCTGTCTTACCCCATACCTGAAAGTCGCAGACTTAGCCTCGACACAGGGTACGTCATGGGATATACCAAAACTTCAACAAAACTTCCCCCCTGTATAGTGGAGGATATCCTATAGGTTCCACCTCCCCTGCCTCACCACATAGACAAATGGTCGTGGAAGTACAACATCCGGGGTGTTTATTCAGTCAAGGAGGGGTATAGAGCCCTCTCTTGGTAAAATGGTCGATGGCACGTCTCGGTTGTGTCAACAGTCTGGACGGGCATCTAGGACCTAGATATCCAGCCGCGCACAAAGATCTTCCTCTAGCGGGCACTATCAGGTACCCTCAAAGTAGCAGTCAACTTGTGCACTAAATTTGTCTCGATATCGAGCAGTTGCCCGATCTGCCACTTTGATCAGGCGACTACAGCTCATCTCCTACTTCACTGTCCCTTTGCCCAGGTCGTCTGGGAATTATTGGGTACACAGGTTCCTATCCTTCCTCTTTGCAATTTACATGACTTGTCACGCCCCAAATTCAGTAGAACCGAACTCGGAACGCGAACGTTTAAAACAATAAAACATTTTCAAGCCTTTTAAATAAATAACTTTAAAACCATCAAGTAGTTAATCAAAATAATTATTTACAACTTAAAAGTACGTCCCAACAAGCGGACAAAATACAAGGCGTACGTCGCTAGACTCAAAAGTAAACCCGGACTCCCGCTCCTAGCTCTTCAAGCTTCGGAAGCTCAGCTAGTCCGTCCCGCGACCAGTACCTGTAGGAAAAGCAGCTAGGGGTGAGTGTTCGCTCACGACCACGGACAACAGACTGACAACGGCATACTTAGCAGACAATGCCGGTAAAACCAACAACAAACCCAACACCGGGGACTACCGTCCCCAGACTCAATTAACCCGACTGACACACAAACCGTTACTTTCCTCAAACGAATCAACACTCAGACTCGTAATGTAGACCCGACACAACGATTGACTACTTCCTCCGAAGACACGACAGATAACCATGCAACACCCAAGATCACTAAGGATCAAACACCAAACAAGATCACAAAGGATCGCACTCCAGCTGCTCAGTAACCCCCACGCCCTTTACCAATCCCTGTCAGGCCAGGCGTTCGACCTGTTGCACTTTTCCCGACACAAAGTCGGATCAGGTTGTCGACCTGTCACCACCACCCACGCACGCGCGGCCAGGACCCCTTTCCTCACGGTCGGGCCCCCTACCCCGTCTGAACATGCAGACGCGTGCGATCACAGGACCCCCGTTATTATGAAGCGGGCCCCCAACCTCAGGTAACCATAATCACAATCACAAACAAAGTTCAACAAACAGCAACAACACCAGTTTGACACTCCATAGGCCCTCATGGCCACCCAAGACACCAACGGTAAAACACGGGTTCAACAACCCCCCGGGCACTCAAGGCCACCTAAAACACCAACGGTAGAACACGGGTTCAACAACTCCACGGGCACTTAAGGCCACCCAAAACACCAACGGTAAAACACAGGTTCAACAACCCCACGGGCACTCATGGCCACCCAAGACAGAAAAAGTAAAGACACGGGCTCTCATGGCCACCCAAGACACAACAGTAAAATACGGGCTCTCATAGCCACCCAAGACACAACAGTAAAATACGGGCTCTCATGGCCACCCAAGACACTGCAGTAAAATACGGGCTCTCATGGCCACCCAAGACCAAACAGTAAAGTACGGGCTCTCATGGCCACCCAAGACACAACAGTAAAGTACGTGCTCTCATGGCCACCCAAGACACAAATTAAACAATCAACCTCCGGGCATAACCAAATGCCTCCAGTAATTCTAATATCGATAAGTTCACTGCTCCTACGACACTACCAAGTGCCACATGCATTTCTATTATTCGATACGTTCCCGTATCATACGACACCACCCGGTGTCGCCTGCCTTTCTAATATTCGATAAACTTACTAAACCCACGACACCCAAGTATCACATGCATTTCTATTGTTAACTTTCCCTAGTCAGGGCCGAGATCCGGCTACTTTTCCCTACCTCGTAATCTTTCTCCAAAAGCGCACAAACAAGCTCCGGCGTGATCTCGATCACTCGCCTATCTTTCCCTTTCCTCGGTCTGCGGCACGATCTAATAAGAACTCAATTTTGAATACTTTTAAGCTTGCAGGCATAAACTGAATTTTAATAAACTTGACGCCCAAAAGTAACCCCGACAATGTCGATCACTCCCAAACTTCCCAATTACTCGACATTGTCGATAATGGACACGGAAAGGCCCGATTCGCCCGACATGGCGAATCTGCCCGGGTTTTGAAAACGCCTATCCGGGGCTCCAAAAATTCCCGTTTTCGTTTCTACGGTCTTAGAATAATTCAAGGGTTCCTATGCACTCGACGGAATTAATTTCCGACTTCCGAGTAATTTAATTCGCGTTTAAAGTTTCTAAACCCGGAAATTACAACTTTCACAATTTAATTCCAAAATACGTTTCGGGTGTGGATTAACTACTTGGGGAACGTCCTAAACCACCCGAACACGAAAACCCGATGCCCGAGCATGTGGGCCCCACTCGGCCATCAAGGTAAAACATTTCTTTTCGCCCCAAAACGTTCCTAACGAACCCCAAACCTCAACCCAACCTTAATCAAACCATTTAAACTCAAACCCTAAAATTCAAACGTTCCAAAATAAAAATCGGTTAGGTTCTCACCGTAGGGAATGATGACGGGAACTCGATTCTTCGATTGTTGAGACGATCCGTCGGTTGGATCGTCGGGAAAACACAAAACTCCAACCCTTTCCTTCTCTTTTCTCCCTTTTCTCCTTCTCTTTCCTCTCTCCACTTTTTCTCTCTAAAACTCCAATCTTTTCTAAGTGTGGCCGACACCACACAAATGCCTCATCTTTTGTTTGTTTCAAAAACACCACTTTTCCATAATTACAAAACTACCATCACTTTCATTTTCTTTATTTTGTTCAAAAAACCTAACATCACCGCTTGTGTGACATGTGGCAAGTGGGTCCCACACCTTTTGGAAAATATCTTCTAGATATTTTTCAGTAAGATTCGCGAAATTCGGCCGTCTCGGGCCCCGAACGGGCATTTTTCCCAAGAAATTACGGAACTTCACGGGCTACAAGGAAACGGCTCAACTAAGACCGCTGCGACGACGGCTAAGCTTTTTGGATCCAAAACGGACCTCGAATGGACCAAAACGTCGCTCGGTTGACTTTTCCAACAAAAAGTCAACCTTTCCCAAATTTGTCAGAAAGTTGCCCTAGGTCCCCCGGAACTCACTTTGGTCGATATCGGGGTCAACTTAACTCCGGTATGACCCTCGGGGTTAAATTTAGGTTCATTTAAGTATCTGTCCAAATTTTTTAAAATTTCCTGTTTTTCGCCGATTTGACTGGCGTTGACCGGGAGCGGTTCTTACAATCTACCCCCTTAAGGGAATTTCGTCCGCGAAATTTAATACAATGCACTTCAGGAGTCGAACGGATCGGGGTACTTCGCGCGAACCTCGTCCTCGCGCTCCCGAGTCGACTCAGTCTCGTGGTGCCGCCACTGCACCTATTCTAAGCGGATAACCTTTCCGCGCAGGACCTGATCTCGTGGATCCATTTCCCAAACCGATTTCTCCTCATACGAGACATCACCCGTTACCTCGACCTCGTGGTCCGCATATACTTCTGCAACTGGGAAACGTGGATATTCCCAAGCTACGGTGGCAGTGCAAGTCGGTATGCAACTGCTCCCACTCTACTCAAGACCTCGAAAGGCCCGATACACCGCAGGGTCAACCTGCCTCCGCCGCGGTTGAAACGCACCAGTTCACCTTTCGGACTCACCTCTAGGGATACATGGTCACCGACTGCAGACTCGATAGGTCAGCGCCGTCAGTCAGCATAGCTCCTGCTGACTCTGCGCGGTCTTCCACCGCTCACGCTTCGGCACGACTAACTCAGCTGTCTCTCGGACCAGCTCTAGACCCAGTAAACTCTTATCCCTCACTTCTGCCCAGCACACGGGCGATCGAAACGGCCTACCATACAACGCTTCGAACGGTGCCATCATGATACTTGCCTAAAAGTTGTTGTTGTAGGAGAATTCGGCTAACCGCTCACGAAATCCATCGTGACGTGCCCCCATTTCCACTGTGCAACCCGCAGTGGTTGCAATAATCCAGCGGGACGCTGTTGTTCGGCTCTAACTTGCTGACAAGTGAGGCACCGCGATACGAACTCCGCAACCGCTCTCTCCATCCCGTTCCACTAGATATGCCGCCTGATGTCGCGCTCCTCTTAGTGCTACCCACGTGCACTGTCGGACGCGAATATGCGACTCTCGCAGCTCTTCGCTTCCACCGTTACTCGGTACGAACAAACCTCCGCGATACCGTAACTCCCAATTAGCACGACGATCCCAGCCCTCGGCGTCAACACCGCCAGCAACTCTCTCCCGGATCTCTGTCGTCTCGACATCCACTGACTGTGCCTCTATCTCCCGACCAAGCCGGGTGGGCTGAGCCACCAAGAAGCACGTGGCCACGCCGCCGGTAACCTCTTCTAGCTCCAACCCGAGCGTGCCCAGCTCTCTCATCATGTCCCACTCCCGGACTGAGATGCTAGCAGGACACGGCATCGGCTTCCTACTCAGGGCGTCGGCAATCACATTCGCCTTACCCGGATGGTAGAGTAGCTCAAAGTCGTACTCCTCAAGTAGTTCCATCCATCGCCGCTGGCGCATGTTCAGGTCTCGTTGAGAAAAGATGTACTTAAGGCTCTTATGATCCGAGAACACCTGAAATCGCTCGCCATACAGATAATACCTCCAGCCCTTTAGCGCGAACACGACTCCTGCTAATTTCAAGTCATGGGTAGGATAGTTGCGCTCGTGTGTCTTCAACTGCCTTGAGCCACAAGCAACGACTCTACCCAACCGCATCAGCACGCAGCCCAGTCCTTCCCCGGACGCGTCACCATAGACCTCAAACTCGACCCCGTGCTTTTGCACTATCAACACTGGAGCGGTAGTCAGACGAGCCTTCAGCTCCGTGAATGTATGTTCAAAATCCTCTGTCCACACAAACCCGACTCCCTTGCGCGTCAAAAGAGTCATAGGCGCGGCTAGACGCGCAAAGTCCTGTCCCAACCGCCGACAATATCCTGCCAGCCCCAAGAAGCTGCGGATCTCGAAAACGCTCGTGGACCGCGCCCACTTCAAAACCGCGTCGATCTCCACCGGATCAACCAATATACCGTCACGGGACACAACGTGACCGAGGACTCTCACCTCAGCGAGCCAAAACTCGCACTTCTTCAGGTTGGCGTATAGCTGATGTGTGCGCAACAGGGTCAGAACACCCCTCAGATGTTCCTCATGCGCCGCCTCGTTCTGCGAGTAGATCACGATGTCTTCCACAAACACCACCACAAACTGATCTAAGAACGGCCGTAATATACTGTTCATCAGATCCATGAACGTTGTAGGTGCGTTCGTCAGTCCAAAGGCATCACCAAGAACTCATAATGCCCATAGTGTGTCCGGATGCAGTCTTTGCGACGCCCCCTCTCGGACTCGCAACTGGTAACATCTGGATCGCAGGTCGATCTTCGAGAAGCACGTCGCCCCTCTCAACTGGTCGAACAAGTCGTCAATTCTCGGCATTGGGTATCGGTTATTCACCGTAACTCGGTTCAGTTTCCGGTAGTCCATACACATCCGAAGCTCTCCACTCTTCTTCTTCACGAAGAGTGTTGGCGCTCCCCACGGCGATATGCTTGGACGGATAAACCCCTTCTCCCGAACCTCCTCGAGCTGACGCTTCAGCTCGGTCAACTCTGCTGGCGCGAACCTGTAAGGCGCCATCGATATCGCTGCCGTTCCCGGCACCTTGTCAAACCTGATCTCCACCTCCCGAACTGGTGGCAACCTGCTCAATTCCTCCGGAAGGACCTCTAGGAACTCGCACACCACTCGTGGTAACTCGTGGCTCTGCACAGCCGATACTTCCTCCACCGCGGACAATTCCGACAGGAGAACTCTGCTCTTACTGCCCAGAATACACGAACCTTTCGTGCTGCCTGTTGACACCGTCACTCGTCGTCTGTGACAGTTGATATTGGCTCGGTACTTCGCCAGCCAATCCATTCCCACGATTACGTCAAAGGTTGTCATTTCGTAAGTATCCTTCCCACGGATACACGCACAAGCTCAGTCGCTGCCGAACCTCACGGAACGTCGCAGTATCTTTAAGACCTCGCTCCTCTACCGTCGTCGTGCCTACAAACTCCGAACATACCCGAATCCTCGGGGTGAGGACTCGATCCAGCATCAGGGCTCTTGAGCCCTTTCTCGAACCTCTTGTATCGGTTCGCTTCTCTAACTCCGCAGGCACGAAAGACCCTTGTCAACACCACACCACCCCCAACCGGCGTATTCAGACGCAGGGGTGGACTCAACGCCTCTAAACTCAGCCCCAACATCTCAGCACCTCTCGACGAAGCAAACGAGTGTGACACCCCAGTATCAGATAAGAATAACGCCCATAAATGAGACCGGACAACTATTCCATTAGTCACACCGACAAGGTATATCACAACCCTCACACGATCCTCTATGCATTTACTTATAACTTTCCGCAACCAAACCAGTATTCGCTACTCGTCCCCTGCGAGAAAAGTAGTAAAGGGGATGAGCGTTCGGCTCACCTCCACGGACACCCGTTCGATTATGGCATACTAGTAAAGCACTAACGACTTACCCATCTAACCAGGGCAAACCACTACCTCAAAACCTGATACCAAAACGTCACACTGCTCAAGCTATTAATACCTCAAATACTCTCTCAAGTACGGGAAACCTCGAAACGGGGATTATGTTCCCAACTAAGCAAACCACTATTGCTCACAACCTCAATACCCCAATTACCCGATGACATAAGGGAAACCTCAAAACTGGGATCACGTTCTCAACTAAGCAAACCACTATGGCTCACAACCTCGATACCCTAGTTACTCGATCATGCAGGGAACCTCAAATAACCCACTCACGTGAAGGAAACCTCAAACCACCCGTTCACGCGAGGGAAACCTTGAACACCCGTTCACATAGGGAAAACCTAGTTCGTATGGCGCCGCAACGCATCAACCTTAATCCCTCTCTGTGGTGAGACTCTCACACCGAAGCGTTGTATCACTACCGTAGGTTACTGATGAGTCTCGAACCCAAGACCTCACCCTTTAACACCGAACTTACGGCCTCTACAACCAACACAATCATTTACACAGCCATGCAAAACCGACACTCAAACTGCACAAACAAGACGGTGGAACAAGGCAGGAACCCTAAACCCAAATTCGTTTTAGACTCCATTTTTACCCCTTTTTAACCCCAAAAACGTCTTAAGCGTAACACACGCTGGATCACCAATTTAACATCTCACGCACAACGAATCGCAGACAAATTCAAGTCACCCAACCTCAAATACAAGCCGACAAGGCCAACCAAATCAAAACACGCCCACCGGGCCAACAAATTTAAAAACACGCCCACAGGGCCAGCCAATTTCAAAACACGCCCACCGGGCCAACCAATTTAAAAACACGCCCACAGGGCAACCAATTTAAAAACACGCCCACAGGGCCAACCAATTTTAAAACTTTCTTTTTCATTATAAAACCTCATTTCTTGACATCAGGTAGTTACAACCCGGTCCAGGCGTCCTCGAACTACATTGTACCTACTTGATATCAGCACCGTCACGCTCGACTACAGGGGCGCCCCTGAGTCGAGTCGCGACATCTTAAAAACGTTTCACGCGGCAACACACAAACAGCATGCCAGTAATAACCGTACTGCACAAACACACAAAAACAAACTGGACTCAAAATACTACGGGTCTACACATGGTTTCTGACTTGCGTACCCAACACACGACGGGACTTTTACTGACTCGACTCTCCCACCTAATTGACGTACAGTCCGAGGTGTGAAACCTCGAGCTCTTATACCAAGCTGTCACGCCCCAAATTCAGTAGAACAGAACTCGGAACGCGAACGTTTAAAACAATAAAACATTTTCAAGCCTTTTAAATAAATCACATTAAAACAATCAAGTAGTTAATCAAAATAATTATTTACAACTCAAAAATACGTCCTAACAAGCGGCCAAAATACAAGGCGTACGTCGCTAGACTCAAAAGTAAACCCGGACTCCCACTCCTAGCTCTTCAAGCTTCGGAAGCTCACCTAGTCCGTCCCGCGACCAGTACCTGTAGGAAAAGCAGCTAGTGGTGAGCGTTCGCGCACCACCACGGATAACACACTGACTACGGCATACTTAGCAGACAATGCCGGTAGCACCAACAACAAACCCAACACCGGGGACTACCGTCCCCAGACTCAAGTAACCCGACTAACACACAAACCGTTACTTTCCTCAACCGAGTCAACACTCAGACTCGTAATGTTGACCCGGCACAACGATTGACGACTTCCTCCGAAGACACGACAGATAACCACGCAACACCCAAGATCAGTAAGGATCTCACACCAAACAAGATCACAAAGGATCGCACTCCAGCTGCTCAGTAACCCCCAGACCCTTTACGGATCCCTATCAGGCCAGGCAGTCGACCTATTGCACTTTTCCCGACACAAAGTCGGATCAGGCTGTCGACCTGTCACCACCACCCCGGCACGCGCGGCCAGGACCCCTTTCCTCACGGTCGGGCCCCCTACCCCGTCTGAACATGCAGACGCGTGCGATCACAAGACCCCCGTTATTATGAAGCGGGCCCCCAACCTCAGGTAACCACAATCACAATCACAAACAAAGTTCAACAAACAGCAACAACACCAGTTTGACACTCCACAGGCACTCATGGCAACCCAAGACACCAACGGTAAAACACGGGTTCAACAACCCCCCTGGCACTCAAGGCCACCCAAAACACCAACGGTAGAACACAGGTTCAACAACCCCACGGGCACTCATGGCCACCCAAGACACCAAAAGTAAAGACACGGGCTCTCATGGCTACCCAAGACACAACAGTAAAATACGGGCTCCCATGGCCACCCAAGACACAACAGTAAAATACGGGCTCTCATGGCCACCCAAGATACAGCAGTAAAATACGGGCTCTCATGGACACCCAAGACCCAACAATAAAGTACGGGCTCTCATGGCCACCCAAGACACAACAGTAAAGTACGGGCTCTCATGGCCACCCAAGACACAAATTAAACAATCAACCTCCGGGCATAACCAACCTCTAGTAATTCTAATATCGATAAGTTCACTGCTCCTACGACACTACCAAGTGCCACATGCATTTCTATTATTCGATACGTTCCCGTATCATACGACACCACCCGGTGTCGCCTGCCTTTCTAATATTCGATAAACTTACTAAACCCACGACACCCAAGTGTCACATGCATTTCTACTGTTAACTTTCCCTAGTCAAGGCCGAGATCCGGCTACTTTTCCCTACCTCGTAAGCTTTCTCCAAAAGCGCACAAACAAGCTCGGCGTGATCTCGATCACTCGCCTATCTTTCCTTTTCCTCGGTCTGCGGCACGATCTAATAAGAACACAATTTTGAATACTTTTAAGCTTGCAGGCATAAACTGAATTTTAATAAACTTGACGCCCAAAAGTAACCCCGACAATGTCGATCACTCCCAAACTTCCCAATTACTCGACATTGTCGATAGTGGACCTGGAAAGGCCCGATTCGCCCGACATGGCGAATCTGCCCGGGTTTTGAAAACGCCTTTCTGGGGATCCGAAAATTCCCGTTTTCGTTTCTACGGTCTTAGAATAATTTAAGGGTTCCTATGCACTCGACGGAATCAATTTCCGACTTCCGAGTAATTTAATTCGCGTTTAAAGTTTCTAAACCCGTCAATTACAACTTTCACAATTTAATTCCAAAATTCGTTTCGGGTTTTGATTAACTACTTGGGGAACGTCCTAAACAACCCGAACACGAAAACCCGATGCCCGAGCATGTGGGCCCCACTCGGCCATCAAGGGAAAACATTTCTTTTCGCCCCAAAACGTTCCTAACGAACCCCAAACCTCAACCCAACCTTAATCAAACCATTTAAACTCAAACCCTAAAATTAAAACGTTCCAAAATGAAAATCGATTAGGTTCTCACCGTAGGGAATGATGACGGGAACTCGATTCTTCGATCGTTGAGACGATCCGTCGGTTGGATCGTCGGGAAAACACAAAACTCCAACCCTTTCCTTCTCTTTTCTCCTCATCTTTTGTTTGTTTCAAAAACACCACTTTTCCATAATTACAAAACTACCATCACTTTCATTTTCTTTATTTTGTTCAAAAAACCTAACACCACCACTTTTCTGACATGTGGCAAGTGGGTCCCAGACCTTTTGGAAAATATCTTCTAGATATTTTTCTGTCAGATTCGCGAAATTCGGCCGTCTCGGGCCCCGAACGGGCATTTTTCCCAAGAAATTACGGAACTTCACGGGCTATAAGGAAACGGCTCAACTAAGACCGCTGCGACGACGGCTAAGCTTTTTGGATCCAAAACGGACCTCGAATGGACCAAAACGTCGCTCGGTTGACTTTTCCAACAAAAAGTCAACCTTTCCCAAATTTGTCAGAAAGTTGCCCTAAGTCCCCCGGAACTCACTTTGGTCGATATCGGGGTCAAATGAAGTCCGGTATGACCCTCGGGGTCAAATTTAGGTTCATTTAAGTATCTGTCCAAATTTTTTAAATTTTCCTGTTTTTCGCCAATTTGACTGGCGTTGACCGGGAGCGGTTCTTACATGACTGGCTATCTCTGGTATTGAATCTGCCAAATATGAAGACAAAGAGCAGGATGGCAATAATTCTATGGGAACTATGGAAAGCAAGAAACGGGAAGGTCTGGGGAAAAGTTCTCTCCACTCCTTAGAGCATAATAGCCACAGTTCTCAGCAACCAACCCAGCTGGTCCGTGGCTCACAGTGGACAAGTAAAATCGATGGCTACAACCCAATGTAGGCAAACGGGGTGGAGCCCACCACCCCCGGCTTGGTCGACTATCAATCTAGATGGTGCAACTTTCATCGATTCCGGACAATTTGAATGGGGATGGATCTGCATAACGGAAACAGGAGACACCCTAGATGGTAGGAGCGGTACGGGCTTAGGAATGTTGGGGGCTGAGTTTGCTGAAGCTATGGAAATTTGGCAGGCTCTGCAATGGATTCAATCGACACATCTCCCAAGAGTCATTGTCCGAAGTGACGCTCAATACCTGGTACATCTGATTCAAGGAAACCACCAGATTTTCTCCTCTCTGGGCCGATTAGTTGACAATTGTCGGTCTCTTCTTTCTATTCTCAAGGATGTTAAACTCGAGTATATTCCTAGGTCAGTGAACGGAGCAGCCCACTGGCTAGCTCGGGAAGCACGTTCTATGTTTTTCCAGTTGTGGTCCGGCTTTACTGTCCCGTATGCACTAAGATGTATTCTAACTCAATTCAAATAATAATCTATATCTTAACGTTTCAAAAAAAAGTTAGTTAGTAACTAGGTGGGACCTTAAATCCATTAACTAACTAATTAATTAATACTTTTTTAGTCCACTATCCTAATTAACTATTAAAGTAAACTAGTTATGAGTGATTTATGAGGTGATGGTCACACCTTATCTCAACATTCAACACACTTGGGTTTAATACACATGAAAGAGATAGTTTGGAACTCATCCTTCTTCTTCGTCCTAGTTTGGCCGAACCCCCCCCCCCCCCCCCCCCCTCTCCCTATCTCCTTGTTGTGTTCTTGAGTTCTCTACCTCAAGAACTACGTGGCTTTGATTCCTTTGAGGATACGTAGACGTCTTGGAGACTCGAGGAGATCATCCCTTCTTGGAGTCCTCTTCTTTTCTTGGTGTTCTTGAACAAAATTGGTAAGAGAACATGAATTGGTTTTTTGTCTTGTGTTTCTAACTTTGTAGTGTTTCATGGCTTGCACGAGTCTCGGTTATTATGCATCCCTTAGATTTTGTTCTTCCTCTTCTCTACCTGGAGACCCAACAATGGTATCAGAGTCGAGCTACCTTCGGGATTCACAAAGACAAAGCTGAATTTTCGGTTTTGTTTGTGTTATTTCGGTTTTGGCATGTTCTTATGCATGTTTAATTGATACATGTTCTAAATTATTGCGTGGGTTTAATTCAAGGAAAATGTAGTTTTGAAAATTAATTCAGATCTGAAACTTTGGACAAATTTTGATTTTTCAAGTCACGAAAGCGGGACTCTCGGGGAGCTAACCCCGTGATCAAATGGGGATCCCTTCCATGAAGCTAGGCCGAGCCATGACCTTGGATGGTCGGAACACCGGGGCTAAACCGTTTATTTAGTCATGACGAGTTTAGATCCTTCTTGACGAACAGTTTCGATGAACCGAGTATTAAACTTTTTCCAAACGGGATAATTAATTAAAACCGAAAACTCTCATTGTTGTTACATCTAGGTTGGCAATGTGTGTGTCAAGCAAGAAGTTATTCGAGATGTCATTAGGACATCTTGTGCCTGCCAGCAGCAAAGATAGAAAAGATGTCAACCTAGATGTTTGCGTATCTGGTGCTGCAAATTTGTTTCCTAAACGAAAATATATTAATCCATAGATTTTTATTCGTTTTAGGAAGTAAGATATGTTTCCCAAACTTAAAGATACTTATCTAATAGATATTTGATCTATTTAGGAAGTATTATATGACATGAAAACTTTAAGATACGTTTCCTAAGTGTTGAAGATTTGTTTTCTAGTTTGGATAGACTTCTGCGATTTGTTTCCTTCTTTGAAGATACTATTGGGATAGACATCAGGTCTATCTAGGAAAGGTTCTAACTTAAGGAAAAAAAGAGATTGGGTTTCCGATTTTGGATTTACTTCTGTGATTTGTTTCCTCACCTTAAAGATATTTATGCATAGAGTTCTACTCATTTTAGGAAATATTCTTGCACAAGTAAACATAATAATTTAGCTAGATCACGACTCCAAGGATTAAGGAAACCTAAGGAGGCACATTTACAACTTTTAAGAGTTATATACCTTGTGAAGATATTCAGAGCTGCGCTTGATCGCTGTCTAATCAAAGATGTCAAACCAAATGTCATCTGACATCTTGAGCGCAAAAGTATCATAATTTGAAGATAAGTATCGAGTGTTTTCTAATTTAAAGATAAGTATCTTATATTTCCTACTTTGAAGATACTTCTATTCTAAGCATCAGATTGGTTTCCTATCTTGAGTATACTTCTATTCCAAGCATCAGATTGGTTTAAACATATATGTTTGCTTTAGGAATTGTTCCAGGTTATCAAAACTTGAAGATTGATTTTGATCATGACTCTAAGGTTTGAGAAACCATAGGAAGGCACGACTACAATAGTGGGAGCAGCTATAAGAAACTAGGAGGATTACCATTAGCTATTGATCGCCATTTCCATTATTATACCGATCAATGTTGGTTGTCGACATCATCATTGACATAAGTCGAAGCCATTATTGTTACTAGCTACTACAATAAGTATCCCTTTTTCGTTGTTCTTTGTTCATGACTTCGGAGCTCCTAAGCGTGTTGGACTTGCGTGTTGGGAGGGTGAATGTGTTGAACAAAGAATCAACGTTGTTGTTCTCAAACATTATTCGTAACTGAATTAGTGATTGGGTTGATGTTGTTCTCATGCTGTGTTTCGTAATTGAACCAGTATTAGAGTTGTGTTCTTGTGATTGAATTATCAAAACATTTCTTGAAGACGAAGAACAATCCAAGACTGAAGGGCTTGAAGAGTGGGATCAACTGTGGAGCTTGGATTCAGGGGAGCCTTAAGATAGGTTTGTCACTTTGTAATAAGTAGCATATGGTTGATATGGATGATCCGATAACTTGTATGTTGACTAATTACTTGATACTGAAAACCATTCCACTGGTAAAGTGCCCCCAGGTGTAGGTGATGATGCACTAAACTGGGTAACAAACATGCGTCTTTATTGTACTTGTCCTTATAGTTTATATCTCCATAGTGTTCTAAATTATGATGTCGGTCCACGTTTATTAACATCTTGTAAGACATCTTAGTGTCTGCCCACAAGTAACATCTTTTACGATATTTTGCTACTGCATCTAACTAGAACTTTTAATTGGTATCAGAGAACGCCACACACTCTACGCGGCATGATCCTAAAGGGATAAATTATGTATGTGCGTAATGGAGAATTATGAAGTGAGAGGTTTTATATATCGTCCATCTAACTTGAAGTATGTGACCCATGGTTGGGAACCACCACAACTGGTAGCTAGGAAGGTAAACCTAATATGCCTAAACCAGAAGAGGATAGGAGTACTGAAGAAGATGAAGCATCAATGGAAAACTCTCGTGCTCCTAAAGAAATTTTCAACAGTGTTGATTAAAATGTCTTCAGATTAATCAATACATGCACCAGTGCAAGGAAAGCGTGGGAGATACTTGCGATCACCTATGGAAAAATTTTTAAATGCCACGAATGTAAAGTGTTCGGGCATGATAAACTGGAATGTCCAAACCTTTTGAAGAAACAAGAGAAAGAGTCTAATGCATCTTTGTTAGATGGCGAGGATGAACGAGCTAATAATGAACAAGTTGAAACATCAGACTCAAGTACAAGTAAAGATATTCTAAAAGATGCTCCGGGAACAAATGCCCCTCAAGATGTCTCGAGTAATGTTACTCAATATATCAATCCAGAAGTCGTAGTTGACATCTCTAAAACTAATGAGGAATCAACCTTTCCAAGGCCAAGAAAACCTTCCCAAAGCATGTAGAAATACCATCCAGCACAATCCAGCATAGAGAATCTGAAAGATAGGGAAGACGAGCAAAGCGATGATGAACAGATAATTAACCACTTTGTTGTTTCTAGATAGGTTAATCTTGTTAATGTCCCATCAAGCGAAACTAGAAGGGATGAGAATAGAAGTCACTCCCTAGAGTTACTACCAGATGCTAAGAAGTCTATGGAAAAGAAAGTTAGGCCTAATGTTAAAGCTGGTGAAAAAAAAGGACATCATGATGTCAAGCGAAGTGTCCCAAAAGATGTCCAGAAAGAAGCTGCTGATCATGTTACGATAGAAGTCAATCTTGCAAACCTCAATGCTGGTAAAACTTTGGATAAACTAAGCAACCAGGTACAGATCTTGTCTTAGGATAAAGAAAGGTTGTTTGAAACAGTGATAGAGCTCCAACAAGAAATTGTAGACTCAACGGGGAGATTGATCAAATGACCAAGTCTATCAGAATGATGAACTATAGCTCAAACACTTTGGACACACTTTGTTAATTGGCAAACCAACTAGGAATATGAATGGACTAGGATATAATCATGGAGCCTCGACCTCTCAAATTGTTTTCGTGCCTCAGAAAGATACTAATCAGTCCACATCTAAGGGAAGACAGATAGTTGATCAGACAACACTAAGCTCCAAGACGAGAGTTCAACAGCATCCACCACGTCGTCATGTACGACATCCTGTCCAACATTCTGAGAGGCAATATTATCAAAGACACTCTACTTCAAAACGTGATCATGTACGAGAAAATACCCTCAATAAATCACGTTGGGAATGTCATATTTATGGTAAAAGGGGCCATATTCGGCCATATTTCTATAAACTCCATGGTAAACCACTTGCTCAACAAAGAGAGATCTTGGTCAGCCTCGTGTACCTTAAACCAAGATTAAGAAGGAATGGAGGATCAAAACTGAATATCCAGCAAAGGATGCTTATACCATTCCCATTTCATCAACTACCAAGATGGACAAAGCTCATCAACATCTTCACCGACATCCTCGTCGACATCCTACACAACATCCTCATAGACATTTTGTACATCGTGTGACTCTATTGATGTGGCATGTATTACGGTGGGCTGCATGAAGAGTGAGCTCTAGGAGCAATTCATGGAACATTCTCATGACCCTCGTGCAATGATGGCCATGATAAAGTGTATGTTCAAAGAAAGGGCACGTACTGTGAGATATAATGTCATGAATGAACTAGTCTTCTGTAAGATGTCAGTAGGTAGCTCGGTGGGTCCTCATGTCCTAAAAATGAAGGGGTGTCTTGAACATCTTAATAGACTGGGTCTTAAGATAGAACAAGAGATGGCAGCGGATGTGATTCTATACTCCCCTCCTCGCGCATATGTTGGGTTCGTGAAGAACTATCATATGCACGATATAGAAAAGACTATTTCCGAGTTATATAGAATGTTAGTGACTATTGAAAAGAACATCAAGGATCAGGGATCCAAGGAAGTTCTGATGGTCAAAAGGGGAACCAATTTCAAGAAGGGAATTAGGAGTGGCAAGAGCAAGGTCCATGCGCACTTGGCAGGCAATATAAGACAACCGAAGGCCCCTAACCCTCCTAGGACTAGAGAATCCTAGATGAAGGGCGGAGTGACAACACCTTCATTAGGTATTTATTTTATAGAAGTACATCTTTCTACTTCCAAAGATTCATGGGTATTAGATACTGGAGATGAATCTCACATATGTACTACTGTGCAGTAGCTGCAAATTGGAAGATGCTTGAATAAGAACGAGGTGGACCTCAGAGTGGGAAACAATATTAAAGTTGCAACGACTGTTGTAGGATCCATTAGTCTTCATTTGCCAAGTGGCCTATTTTTTTTTTTGAACAATGCATATTGCATACCAACTTTCAGTAGGAATAATGTATCTATTTTCGTGTTGGACAAAGAAGGATATATTTTTGATGTTGGAAATGATATTTTCAATATACTGTGCAATGATGTGTTTTATGGTAGTGCTAAAATGGTTGGAGGATTGTACATATTGGATATGGATAAAAATACCTTGAGCTCTATTTATAACGTAAATACAAAGAGGTCGAAATCCGACGATTTAAACCAAACTCTAATATGGCATTGTTTGGGCCATATGAATCAGAAACGCATATCAGTACTTCATAAGTGCGAAATTTTAAGTCCATTTGAATTTCATTCGATTGATATATGTGAGGCTTGTTTGATGGGAAATATGACTAAAGCGCCCTTCATCGGTCGTAGTGAAAGGACGGGTGACTTATTGGGGCTAATACACTTAGATGTGTGTGGACCAATGAGTACACTTTCCATGATATATTTTAGCTACTTCATCACATTTACTGAAGACTACAGTAGATATGGTTATGTCTACCTAATGAGACATAAGTCTAAATCATTTGATAAATTCAAAGAGTATAAGGCTAAAGTAGAAAACCAGCTCAGGAAAAGTATTAAGGCACTTCGATCTAATTGAAGTGGAGAGTACTTGACCATAGAGATTTTAGATCATCTAATAGAAAATGGGATCCTTTTGGGAATGGACTCCTCTAGGAACACCGCATTTGAATGGTGTGTCCAAACGTAGAAATCGGACATTGTTTGATATGGTCTGTTCCATGGTCAATTGTGCTGATCTCCCAATATCTTTTTGGGGTCATGCTCTAGAGACGGCCGTATACATACTGAATCGGGCTACAATGAAGGTTGTGGAATGGACACCATTCGAGGAATGGCATGGGAAGAAGCTCGTTTTGTCCTTCCTACAGATTTGGGGTTGTGAGGCTTATGTAAAACGTTTGGTTTTGACTAAGCTCAAACCAAGATATGAGAACTGCACCTTTGTGGGGTATCCCAAAGAAACAAGGGGATATTACTCCTACAAACCCAGTGAGAACATGGTGTTCGTCACTCAGGGTAGGGTCTTTATGGAAAAGCAGTTTGTTTCCAAAGACATCAGTGGGAGGACTGTACATCTAGAAGAAATTCAAGATGGTGTAGATCCATCTGAACCTATTCACGATCCACTTGACAACCCAGTAAAATGGGAGGAGCCAAATATGGTCGTAGAACAAGGAACAAATTCCTGTAGCAATTCTGGAAGGTCAAATGCGATATGAAGGGTCAGTCGTTCGCCTCCGAGATATGGGTACTTTGTGTCTAAAGGTGACAATGAGCTTATGGTAGATCGCGAGGATCCAACCACCTTTTAGGAAGCCGTGGATGGACACAACTCCAAGTTATAGCTTGGAGCCATGAGGGAGGAAATAAAATCCATGTCGGACAACCAAGTCTAGGGACTGGTTGATCCCATCGATGGTGTGAGAACCATTGAATGAAAATGGAACTTTAAGGTGAAGATGGACATGGACGACAATCCTCAGACCTACAAAGCCTGACTGGTGGCGAAAGGTTATAGACAAATCCAAGGGATTGACTATGAGGAAACCTTCTCCCTAGTGGCTATGGTCAAATCGATTTGTAATCTTCTTTCCATAGCTGCGTATCTGTTAGTCTTAGTGCACATAGTTCAATCGTAAATGGCCAAATGTAAATATCATCGTTAGTAATAAAATTAAAGCGGTTTCATATTACTTTTCTTATCAGCAAATTTTTTTATTACTAAAGTCTAATTTTCGAAATGAAAACAAGACCAAGGATCAAACCCTCATTACACCATAGATAGCTTCTCTAACACAACCAAAATACAACCATTCAAAACCCCCCACACATTACCTTGACAATCAAGTAACTCCATGATACCTTACCCCCCGAATTGGAAATGTACCCAACATTCAAAATACACCAGTTGCTTGAGTGAGAAGTAACCCTCAAAACCCCCAACTCCACCCTATACATCAAAATACCCACTACAAATAACCAAATCTCGAATTGCTACTGCCACTTCCAGGTTTTGTGCCTTCCCACCAGTTGTTGTACCACATCAATTGCAGAAAGAAGTTCTCAAAGATCTCTCAGAACCGATCAAACTCAATCCTGATCTGTAGAGGTTAATCAGTCAAATAAACAGAACAAACACAAATCTGCAGCAACTCTCAAAGGCCTAACTCAACACTTAGACCAGAAACAAAACAACAACAGTCCTAAACACCTAACTACCCCCTTTGAAAATATTAACACCCACACACAAAAGAAGAGCCCTCCAAATAACAGAACCTCACTACCCAATTCAGACACCCTCACCACTCTCCCCAAAACCAACCCATATCCACCCTGAGCCCCCACCCCAATCCACTGCAAACAATCAAGAGACCAACAAACCAGCTGTCACGCCCCAATTTCAGCGAACCGAACTCGGGACGCGAACATTTAAAACATGAAACACTTAAAACCTATTTTGAATAAAACTCTGATATTTCCATTTAGTTACCAAAAATAATAATAATATTTACAATACAAAAATGTCCCAACAAGTGGACAAGGTACATTATCCGTCACTAGACTCAACAAAATAAAGACCAGACTCCGCTCCAAGCTCCATGAACTTCAAGAGCTAACCTAGTCCGTCCGGTGATCAGTACCTGTAGGAAAAGCAGCTAGAGGTGAGCGTTCGCTCACCTCCATGGATAACAGACTGACTATGGCATAATTAGCAGAAAAAGCCAGTAACACTAAAACCAAACCCAACACCGGGACTACATTCCCCAACTCAAGTACCCAACTGACCCACAACCAGTTACTTTCCTCAACAGACTCAACACTCGATAAAGTAATGTAGACCCGACACAACTATCGACGACCTCCTCCAAGGACACGACAGAAAGACTACACAACGCCAAACAAGATCACAAAGGATCGCACACCAGCTGCTCAATAACCAATCTCAATCAGGTCCAGGATCGACCTATCGCAATTCCTCGACACGAAGTCGGATCAGGCTGCCGACCTATCGCAATTCATCGACACTAAGTCGGATCAGGCTGTCGACCTTTGCAGTTCATCGACACTAAGTCAGATCAGGCTGTCGACCTTTCGCAATTCATCGACACTAAGTCGGATCAGGCTGTCGACCTTTCGAACTCACAACTTCAGGTAACCACAATCACAATCACAGGTAAGTTCAATCACGCAGGCACTCAAGGCCACTCAAGACACCTCAACAGTCAAGACTCGGGTTCAACAACCCCACGGGCACTCACTGCCACTCAAGACACACCAACGGTCAAGACTTGGGTTCAACAACCCCACGGGCACTCACGGCCACTCAAGAGACACCAACGGTCAAACTCGGGTTCAACAACCCCACGACACTCACGGCCACCCAAGACACCAACTTAACACACGGGCTCTCATGGCCACCCAAGACACAAATTTAAATACACGGGCTCTCATGGCCACCCAAGACACCAATTTAAATACACGGGCTCTCATGGCCACCCAAGACACCAATTTAAATACACGGGCTCTCATGGCCACCCAAGACACCAATTTAAATACACGGGCTCTCATGGCCACCCAAGACACCAATTAAACAATCAACCTCCGGGCATGGTCATATGCCTCCAGTAATTATAATATCGCTAAGTTCTCTGTTCCTACGACACTACTAAGTGTCACATGCTTTTCTCTTAAACGCTACAATCCCGTATCATGCTTTTCTAATATTTAAATAAGTCTACTCAACCCACGACACCCCGGTGTCACATGCAATTCTACTATTAACTTTCCCTAATCAGGGCCGAGATCCGGCTACTTTTCCCTACCTCGTATAACACTCAAAAAGCGCTCCACTAAACCTCGATGTCAACCTAGTAACTCGCCGAACTTCCCTTTGCCTCGGTCCGCAACGCGATCTAAAAGAACACAAATTTAACTCACTTTTAAACTAGTACGAATAAACCGAAAGTCAATAAACTTAACGCCCAAACGTAACCCCGACAATGTCGATCACTCCCAAACTTCCCAATTACTCGACATTGTCGATAAAAGACCCGTAAAGGCCCGATTCGCCCGACATGGCGAATCTGCCCGGGTTTTGTAAATTGCCTTCCGGGGCTCCAAAAATTCCCGTTTTCGTTTCTACGGTCTTAGAATAATTCAAGGAACCCAACGCACTTGACGGAATTGAATTCCGACTTCTAAGTCAAATAATTAACGTTTAAAGTTTCTAAAACCCGTTAATTACAACTTTTCCAATTCAATTCCAATTTTCGATTCGGTTAAGGATAAATGGTCCGGGGAACGTTTTAAACCACCCGAACATTAAAACCCGAGCAATCGAGCACGTGGGCCCCACCCAACCCACTTGGCCGTGCCCTAGGGTTCAAGGGGGGGCTCGGCCACCATGTGGTGGCTGGTGCCAGCTCCGGCCAGCCACCCCATGGCCGGCCGGCCACCAACCACGGTGGCCGGAGCTCCTCCCGATCCTCCGGTCACCGGAAAACGTGCCACTACACTTCCAACCACCTCTAAAATGTCTCTAACACCTCCCCAACCTCAATACAACCCTAACCCAAACATATTAACGAAACCCTAGCTTTTGAAAATAAACGAAACGACGATCGGTTTAGTACAAACCGTAGAGGAGGACGAGGGGAAGACGGTTTCTTCTTGCCTTGAAACGATCCAAGGGTTGGATCAACTCCACAACCCTAGCTTTCAATCCTTCTCTCTCCTTCTCCTTCTCCTTCTCTCTCTAGCTCTCTTCTTCTCTCTTCTCTTTCTAATTAAATCAACTAACTCATAATTTTCCCTTTTTTTTCTCTTTAAACATGTGTGGCCAGCCACCAAGGTGCACCACACATTTTCCCCCCAAAACTAACACCACCACAATTAGGACATGTGTCAAGGTGGATCCCACACCTTTTGGAAAATATCTACTTGATATTTTCCAATCAGATTCGCGAAAAACGGAAGTTTCGGGCCCCGAACGGGCACTTTTCCCAAGAAATTACGAAACTTGACGGGCTACAAGGAAACGGCTCAACTAAGATCGTCGCGACGACGGCTAAGATTTTTGGATCCCAAACGGTCCTCGAATGGACCAAAACGTCGCTCGGTTGACTTTTCTAGTGAAAAGTCAACATTTCCCAAAATGATCAGAAAGTTGCCCTGAGTTCCCTGGAACTCATTTTAGTCGATAACGGGGTCAACTTAAGTCCGGTATGACCCTCGGGGTCAATTTAGGTTAATTTAAGTGTCTGTCTTAAAATTTTTAAATTTTTTTGTTCTTCGCAGGTTTGACTGACGTTGACCAGAAGTGGTTATTACACCAGCCAAAACACACTGCTTCTTTCTTCTATTACACTCCTTAGGACTAGTGATCAAAGATAAGAAACTGAAAGAATACTCCTGATCAAAATTTTCCCAAGATATCTGATAGGAATCATTTTGTACTCATTGCAAGATCTCCTCAGGGGATATAGTAATGTTGTTGAATAATAGGTTGTTTCTCCCCAACCAAATCCTCCAAATGCAAATGGACACCAGTAAACCCCATTGATTTTTGAATTTAGATGAGTACATATTTTTTTCCAAGAGATGAACCAGTCTCTAATCCCCTCAGAACAAGCAGCTCTGATCCCCCACCAATTTAAAACTAAACACCAGACTTGCCAAGCAAATGAGCAACCAATAAATAAATGATCAAGTTCTTCTGGGTGTTCAAAGCAATAAGGGCACAAAATGTTGTCTAAGTATACTCTCCTAGAGAGTAGGAAGCATTTGGTTGGCACTGCATTTAGGCAAAGTAACCAAAGGAATGCAGCAATTTTAGGAGGTATCTTTGGTTCCCAGATGAGAGCAGGCCAGGTCAGATTCTCTTCATATTCCAAGTCCAAGTGTTGATACATTTGATGAACAGTGAAGCCCCTCTGATCTATCACTCAAGTCACCTTATCAGGTTCTGTACTGGTGATTGAGACAATATTAATGATATCACATAAGTTCTCCAGATCATCTTCTTCCCAACCCCTCAACTCCCTCCTAAAAATCAAAGTCCACTCCCCATTGGCCCAAATCTTGGCTAAAATATGATGCTTCTGTTGATTAAGATGATACAATATTTGGAACATGAATTTGAGGGGGATATCAGTGATCCATAAATCCTCCCAGAAGCTAATTGATTTACCTGAATTAACCTTCCAAGTGAGTCCAATGCCCCAAAAGCACTAGCAAATTTTGGACACTGAAGAAGGGACTGAATATATTTCAAATAACCCTGACCATTATGTAGAGAGAATTTGGAAAAATCCGAAGCTGAATGATCCCAACCATATTTTGAACAAATCAACAGCTTCCAGAGTGAATCCTCTTGCACAGCAAATCTCCACCACCATCTTGCCAATAAAGCATTGTTCATGATGCTCAGCTTCTTTATACCCAAGCCCCCAGCACTCTTAGGCCTGCAAACTAAATCCCATCTTAACTTGTGTAGCACTTTCTTGGAAACAGTCCCATTCCAAAGATATCTCTTTTGCCATTTCTCCAATTCTTTGATTACCCCTTTAGAAGCTTTATATAATGACATATAGTAGAGTGGTAAGGAGCTCAAAGAAGATTTGATCAGTGTCACTCTCCCCCCCAAAGTTCTGGACTTGGATTGCCACAGATTTAATTTTCTCTTGAATTTCTCTATAACTGGTTCCCAAGTTTTTAGTCTTCTAGGATTAGCACCAAGTTGGAACCCCAAGTATTCAAAAGGCAGGGACATTGAGCTACACCCCAAGATCTCAGTAACCTCTTCCAGGTTTATTAAATTAGGATTAAGTAAAAGCACCTTTGATTTATGATAATTGATCTTCAAGCCAGTAGCTTTTTGTAAAATGTTCAATGTATGCTTCAGATTGATCACTTGTTGTCTCCCAGCTTTTATAAAGATCAATGTGTCATCTGCAAATTGAAGATGAGATATTTCAGGACCAGATTCACTACACTTGACTCATGTGAACATATTGTTTGCAGATCCTTTGGCCATGAGTTGGTGGAGACTTTCAGCTACTAGAGCAAATAACAAAGGAGAGAGGGAACACCCTTGCCTCAGCCCCCTCTTAAGTGGAAAATCCTCAGATGGAGATCCATTGATTAATACTGAAGACCAAGCCTGCATACAAGTAGCCATCCATTTTCTCCAAGTAGTACCAAACCCCATACACTTCAGCATATTTAGTAAAGCTTCCCAACAAATGTGATCATAAGCTTTCTCAAAATCAATTTTGAAAATTATAACTTCTTTTCTGGACTCCTTGATGTAATGAATCAATTCGGTGGCAATCAAGACCCCATCCATGATTTGTCTACCAACAATGAAGCCAGATTGTACATCATGCACAAGTGTGTTCATCAAGGGTTTGAGTCTGGCTGCAAGCACTTTGGACAGAATCTTGTAGGTGCTATTTATAAGACTGATAGGCCTGAACTCCTTAAATGTTACAGGAGCATTGTTCTTGGGAATCAATGTAATAAAAGATGAATTCAACCCCCTACCCAAATCACCTCCAAGATAAAAGTGTTCCATCATGTCCATAAACCTTCTTTCACAATAGACCAGCAAATTTGATAAAACTTCATAGAGAACCCATCAGGTCCAGGTGATTTTTCACTATTACAAGATTTTATAGCCTCCCAAACTTCAGATTCAGTGAAAGGTGTCTCAAGTATTTGAGCTTGATTCATAGTTATAGACTTGAAAGGAAGGGATGACAGATCAATGGAAGGAGAATAAAGTCCAGTAAATCTAGCAGCAAAGTGGCTTTTTGAAACCTCTTTAATATGAGTAGGAGTGGTATAAATAGTCTGACCTTCTTGTATGACTGAGATCTTTCTTCTAGTGTTATTGAAATTTGCTACCAAGTGAAAGAACTTTGTGCACCTATTGCCACGCCCCAATTTCAGCGAACCGAACTCGGGACGCGAACTTTTAAAAACATGAACACTTGAAACCTGTTTTCAATAAAAGCTTTGACATTTCCATTTACTTCTCAAAATAATAGTATTTACAATACAAAAACGTCCCAACAAGTGGACAAGGTACAACATCCGTCACTAGACTCAACAAAAGTAAAGACCAGACTCCGCTCCAAGCTCCATGAACTTCAAGAGCTCACCTAGTCCGTCCGGTGATCAATACCTGTAGGAAAAGCAGCTAGGGGTGAGCGTTCGCTCACCTCCACGGATAACAGACTGACTATGGCATAATTAGCAGAAAAAGCCAGTAACACTAAAACCAAACCCAGCGCCGGGACTACAGTCCCCAACTCAAGTACCCAACTGACCCACAACCCGTCACCTTCCTCAACAGACTCGACACTCGATGATACAGTGTAAACCCGACACAACTATCGACGACCTCCTCAAGGACTCGAACGAAACGACACAACACCAAACAAGATCACAAAGGATCGCACACCAGCTGCTCAGTAACCAATCTCAATCAGGTCAGGGTTCGACCTATCGCAATTCCTCGACACGAAGTCGGATCAGGCTGTCGACCTTTCAAACTCGCAATTCCTCGACACTAAGTCGGATCAGGCTGTCGACCTTTAAAACTCGCAATTCATCGACACTAAGTCGGATCAGGCTGTCGACCTTTAGAACTCGCAATTCATCGACACTAAGTCGGATCAGGCTGTCGACCTTTAAAACTCGCAATTCATCGACACTAAGTCGGATCAGGCTGTCGACCTTTAGAACTCGCAATTCATCGACACTAAGTCGGATCAGGCTGTCGACCTTTAGAACTCACCACCCCAGGTAACCACAATCACAATCACAGGCAAGTTCAATCACACAGGCACTCAAGGCCACTCAAGACACCTCAACAGTCAAGACTCGGGTTCAACAACCCCACGGGCACTCGCTGCCACTCAAGACACCAAATTAAATACACGGCTCTCATGGCCACCCCGACTCAACAATTAAATACGGGCTCTCAAGGCCACCCAAACTCAACAATTAAATACGGGCTCTCAAGGCCACCCAAACTCAACAATTAAATACGGGCTCTCAAGGCCACCCAAACTCAACAATTAAATACGGGCTCTCAAGGCCACCCGAACTCAACAATTAAATACGGGCTCTCAAGGCCACCCAAACTCAACAATTAAATAAAACGCACGACAACCTCCGGCATATTCGATGCCTCCAACGGTCCTAAAATCACTAGTTTCACAAACAACCTCCGAGCATGGTCATATGCCTCCAGTAATTCAATTATCGCTAAGTTCTCTGTTCCTACGACACTACTAAGTGTCACATGCTTTTCTCTTGAACGCTACAATCCCGTATCATGCTTTTCTAATAATTAAATAAATCTACTCAACCCACGACACCCCGGTGTCACATGCAATTCTACTATTAACTTTCCCTAATCAGGGCCGAGATCCGGCTACTTTTCCCTACCTCGTATACAATCCCAAAAGCGCTCCAACAACACCCGAAGCACACTCAGTCACTCGCCGAGCTTCCCCTTGCCTCGGTCCGTAGCACGATCTAAAAGAACACAAATTTAAAGTACTTTTAAACTAGTACGAATAAACCAAAAATTTACATACTTAACGCCCAAACGTAACCCGACAATGTCGGTCACTCCCAAACTTCCCAATTATTCGATATTGCCGAAAAAGGACCCGTAAGGGCCAGATTCGCCCGACATGGCGAATCTGCCCGGTTTTGGTTAATTGCCTTCCGGGGCTCCAAAAGCCCCCGTTTTCGTTTCTACGGTCTTAGAATAAATCAAGGAACTCAACGGAATCGAATTCCGACTTCTAAATCAATTAATTAACGTTTAAAGTTTCCCAAAACCCGTTAATTACAACTTCTCCAATTTAATTCCAAAATTCGATTTGGTTTGGGAAAAGTGGTCCGGGGAACGTTTTAAACTACCCGAGTAATTAAAACACGAACAACCGAGCACGTGGGCCCCACCCAAAGGGCTTGGCCGTGCCCTAGGGTTTGAGGGAGGGGCTCGGCCACCAAGTGGTGGCTGCTGCCACCTCCGGCCAGCCACCACATGGCCGGCCGGCCACCACCCACGGTGGCCGGAGCTCCTCCCGAGCCTTCGGTCACCGGAAAACATGAAATTTCTCTCCCAAACACCTCTAAAACGTCTCCAACACCTCTCTAATCTCTACACAACCCTAAACCAAATTTTATAACCAAACCCTAGCTCTTGAAAATAAACGAAACGAGAATCGGGTTAGTGCTTACTCGAGAGGAAGACGAGGGGAAGAGATTTGCTCCTTGCTTCGAATCGATCCAAGGGTTGAAAATCAAACCCTAACTCCACTTCCTTTCTTCTCTCTTCTTCTCCTTCTTCTTCTCTCTCTAAAACCTCTCTTCTTCTTTCTAATTTAATTAAAACTAACAACTAACTCCAAAAACTCCCCCCTTTTACCCATGTTCGGCCAACACACCACAACCACCCATTTTCCCCCCAAAACTAACACCACCACATTTAGGACATGTGTCAAGGTGGGTCCCACACTTTTTGGAAAATATCTAGTTGATATTTTCCAATCAGATTCGCGAAAAACGGACGTTTCGGGCCCCGAACGGGCACTTTTCCCAAGAAATTTTTAAACTGGACGGGCTTCAAGGAAACGGCCCAACTAAGACCGCTACGATGACGGCTAAACTTTTCGGGTCCAAAACGGTCCTCGAATGGACCAAAACGTCGCTCGGGTGACTTTTCCAGCGAAAAATCAATCTTTCCCAAAATGACCAGAAAGTTGCCCTGAGTCCCCCGTAACTCATTTTAGTCGATAACGGGGTCAACTTAAGTCCGGCATGACCCTCGGGGTCAATTTAAGTTAAGTTAAGTGTCTGTCTTAAAATTTTTAAATTTTCCTGTTTTTCGCAGGTTTGACTGACGTTGACCAGAAGTGGTTATTACACCTATCCCCCTCTTTAGACCACTTGTGCCTGACCTTCTGACACCATAATCTTGCTTGCAATTTAAGCTTCTGAATCAAAAGAGCTCTTAAGCTAGCTCTCTGACAAATCTCAGTAGAAGTAAGAATCCTGGATTCAAAACTAGAATCAAGTGTATTGATCTCTTCCTGTAGCTCAGCAATAATTTTGTCAACCAACCAAAAGTACTCAGGTTCCAAGATCTATAATAAGTTTTAAGGGACTTCAGCTTGTACCAAAGCTTAAAAGTAGGAGTACCCATAACCTTAATGCTGTCCCAACAATCCTTTGTATCAGAAAAGAAAGAGGTGTCACGCCCCAAATCCGGTTTTGGCCGGACTCGAGACGTGACCTAAAACAAACGAGGTAAAAGTAATAAAACTGTAATAAATTCCATTACAACTGAAAACGAGTCCAAAGTATTTCTCAATAATCCAAAAAAATGTCAAACTTGATAAGTAACATAAGGTAAATAAAGTTCAACGATGTGGACCAACACATCTCTAATACAATCCTCAAGACATCCGGAAGCTCCCGAGCCTCGAATTCCCCCAAATCTCAAGCATACCTGTACACACAATAAATAAATAAATAAATAAATAAATAGGGGTGAGCTTACGCTCAGTAGGGAAAATCGTAAATGACCTTAGTCTCCAAGTTTAATATTAAAACTGTTTTAATTCGATGTCACAAAAGTATTTAAAACCCTTAAACCAAAGGATGTAATAAACAAATAAGAAGTAACAATATCAATAGTGCATTCTTAAGGATAACGATAACTTCCCAGAGAATAGATGGAGAACATTATAATAAAATAGAAACCCATCACACTGGGAACAAGTAAATACTATTAATCAAAGAAATGTTATGGAATCCGTTGTGATGAAATAACACCGCTTCTTCAAAGATGACAGTAACTTAAAAGAAGTTCATAATAAATACTTTAACGGATCAATAATAGTAAAAATGGGAATAATCAATATCTTGCCAACCACTCGCTTTCTCAAGCCTCCGATCCATGGATAGATTATGGGATCACATCGGTTCCCACATTCCGATCCACCAGAGTATCCATATCATATCATATTTTCCCTCGGTCCAGAGGAAGCACATGCGTCGGGGCACCGGATACAATCCCAAATGGGCGCTTATGATCGGGATTCCCAGAAATGCCTCCAAAGGACCATATGTCATAGGGAACCAAGGTAGTGCTCCACTGGGACGCACATCCTTGGGTGAAACCTTAGTAACCATCTCTCAAGAAGTAACCCAAATAATATCCCGCAGGATCTGCTCATAATCAATCTATATATCCCGCAGGATCTGCCAATAATCAATAATATCCCGCAGGATCTGCCAATAATCAATAAATATCCCGCAGGATCTGCTCATAATCATTCTATATATCCCGCAGGATCTGCCAATAATCAACTCTCGTAATATCCAATAACCAATGCCCTCAGGCTCCAATACTCAGTCCATATCTCACTGTATCTTTCCAACTCCAACCACCACAACGGCACCGAATTACCCCTTCCCCCCCCCCCCCCCCCCGGTGTAGTACCGAAACAAACAACCACCAAACAGACAACCACCAAGCAAACAAACAAACATCATACATTTCAGGGATAATAATAAAGGAACAAGCATTAACAAACAAGAATAAGGAAAGTATACACTAATACGTCTATCGACCAACTCTCATCGAATCACACTTTTACCACAATACACCAAAGACGCTCACTTAATCCTCAATCTCAGAAGTACACACGTTCATCAATACAAAGACATCCAATACACTCCACACTTACCGTATGCTTACCTGTCACGAACCAGCGGTACATCGATCACCTGATTGTACCCCGTGGCACACCCAGTCATACTCGATCATCCGTTCAATCAACAGTTATATCAATGCACACACTCAATCAACCAAGTACACATTCAACCAATCAATCCTCATGTGAACGAACAATTTAGCATTCAATCATACAAGCTAATCTAGTTTCATTAGACTCTTAAGCTAACCTAATAACTAGCAACCAACCATGTGAACCTAGCACACAACTAATCTGAGAGCTCTTCACAGCCTCTCTACCAGTAAATCAATTTTCCCAAGTATTGAAAGCACACTTCACTAATTGTCATCATCCTAAGCATGCATACTAGACTCATCCATTTATTAGTAATTGAAATACGATTATTCTAGTTATTCGTATCCTATAGGCAATTCTAGGACCTTTCCAATTTTATTAACCTAACAAGCATCCTAAGCGTTTAAATAAGAAGTTAAGACTTTCCTTACCTCTTGGTAAAACCTCTAAAAACTCTGTTGACAACTAGGTGGTCACCACTCCGTCCTTCACACGGGTTCCGGCGTGATTCTTCGTTCTTCAAGCTCTAGTCCAAGCTCTTCCTTCCTTCCTTGCTCGGTACTACGGTCTTGGATCACCACAGGGCCAAAGTTAACAACTCAACGGTGTTCTTAACCCCAAAAAAACATAACAACACCCAAATTATGGAAACAAGGTTTGAAGAAATGATTTAAGAATCGAAAAGGGCTAAAAGAAAGGGTTTTGGGTTCTGGGGGTCTAATCCGGAATGTGACCCATTCCATGCCACTCGGAGGGCCGGAATGTGGCACGTTCCGGGCCACTCAGAGGGCCGGAATGTGGCACGTTCTATGCCACTCAGAGGGCCGGAATGTGACACTCTCCATATCTCGTTCCGTATCAAACCTGACCAGTTCCTTCCCCTTTCTTCCCCAACTCGAGTTTCACGAAAATCACCATAAAAACCCCACTTCCAAGTCCTCTCAACTCCAAAATGTTCATCCAAAGTTACCCAACACCAACACCCTCAATGGGTTCATCAAAACTTCAACAAAAACACAATCCAAGCATCCTACTTCACTACTTCTTCTCCAAGTAACCACCACAAAGCTAGTTCTTCAACTTCAAGCCAAAAAACCACAAAACCCATAGATTGAAAGTGGATGGAATGAGAAGATTAGAGCATCCATACCTTGAGGATGTGTAGGAGATGAAGCTAACAAGCTTGGGAGGGAGAAATGGTGGAAAGATGAGCCAAAAATATCTTCTTTGCTCTCTTTCTTCTTGCTCAAGCCAAGAGTTCTTCTCTCTTCTCTCCCTTAGAAATTCTCTGCAGCAAATGTGAGGTGAAGTGCTGATTTTCTGACTCACAAAATACCTTAAATGACCAATTTTCCAAATGACCAAAAGTCCCTTGCTAGTCTTATCCTTTTTTAGCATTTAGGGAGGGTCAAGTGGTCTTTTCCACTCCTTTTCTTCTCATCCAAGCCTCCAATGCCATGTGGCATTGTGGGAGCCACTTTAAATTAATGAAATTCCAGCATTCCAATTTTAGTCGTGAAAGTCGATATAAAGTCCGAGTTTGACCAGAAATTGACCGTTACAAAATTACAGTCAAACTGAAGGAAATGACCCAACTAAGCTAACAGTGATGACGGCTAAGCTTCTTGGGCCCCGGAAATGTCCCGAATGACTTCCTGAGTCTTCAGTTGACTTTTCCGGCCAAAAGTCAAACTTCGTCCAAGGTCACCGGTTCGACCGGAGTCGAACGGGGGCGGTTCTTACAAGAGGGGTGTTTGATCCAAGCATTGATAAATTTAAAGGGGTCTAGGACCCCAATCCACCACAGGATTAACAAGTACTATTGGTTTATGATCTGAGATCATCCTAGGCAAGCAAATCTGAGAGAGGTTACTGAATTTGTTTAAGAGAGAGGGGGGAATAAGGAATCTGTCTATCCTAGATGCCATGTTCCTTGAATTGAACCAAGTATATTTTCCACCATTCAATTGTAAATCAATGAGATGTAAATCATCCAAGAAGTTTCTGAAAGTTCTCAAACTAGTAGAGGAAAATAACTGTCCAGTCTTTTCAGATGGATCCAAAATTGCCTTGAAGTCCCCAGCAATAATAAGATCCAAAGCAAGAATTGATACCCTTGAACCAATGTCCAGCCAGAGATTTGTCCTAGAAGACACCTAACAAGGAGCATAGACATTGATCACTGATAGACAAGTATTCATAGGTAGATAACAACCTGTCCAGTAAAGGGTGTGCTCCACAATAATATGAGATTGATGTTCAAAAATCTCCTTGTTCCAGATGGTAATGATGCCCCCAGAGTTACCATCAGCTGGAACAAACAAAGCTTCCCAAGAACTGCTAAAGCCACAACTAGAGAGGAAAAATACTGGCAATACAGACAATTTTGAGTCCTGAATTAACACCATTGAGGGTTGATGCTTGCGACACAAGTTTCTAAGAGCTCTTCTCTTTTGGCTAGAAGAAGCTCCCCTAATGTTCCAGGTAATAATCTTCATAGAGAAGAGAGTCTCTGAGTAGGCAGACTCTTAATCTCCCCTTCCTCAGGCCCCTCTAGATCACAACATTCATCATCTGTATTGGTCTCCAATTGAACAGTCTGATTGAGCTCCTCCTCCAGAATATCGAATTGCTGGATCACCACCTCTTCTGAAACCAAAGCATTCAAACCCAAAGATTTTCCATACTCCCAAGTGCCAGCCCCTCCTGATTTAAACAAATGATTTTTTTCAACAGTACTCAGTAGAGGCTTTTTTGACTTATCTAGTATAACTTTGGTCTTTGAACGAGTATTATAAGCAACAGACACCCCTCTCTTTTTCTTACTAATGGACCCAAGAGAAACAATAGGAGTCCCTAATACCTCAATAGGAGGAGGATTAGAGTTTAAACTTTCAATTCCCTCCAAAACTAATTGATTGGGAAGAGGATTTTGTTGACTGGACCCCACGATTGTAAGTGTTGGGTTAACACTCACCATCTCATTAATGTCTTCACTAATCAAGACTAGCTTTTGTCCTTATAGAACTGGTGTAGTCCCATCCTCAAAAGTTGGGGAATGACTCGGTTCTCCCTCAGATAGCCTCACCGGAACAGTGTGTAGAGGAATACTGTTTTCCTCTCCCAAAGAATCAGGTGCAAATAGTGCATCTTTGAATTTTCTTGTAGCTGAGTTTGCAAACTCCACTGATCTTAAGGAGGAGATAGGAGTGGCCACCAACCCCAAGGTGTTCCTTAATGTGGGGAAATTTTCAGCATTCAACTGAAAATCTTCAATTAAATTTTGTGTTTCCATCACCAGATCCTCAGACTGTAGCAAAACAACCCACTTCAGCATAAGCTCTTTCTACAGCTGTAACCTCAGAAGTTTTGTTGGAATCCAAAGAGTTAATGGCATTAGTCCCACCCAGAATAGAATTACCAGAATTAACCGAATCAGTGTCAGAAGAGGGATTAAATGTTATCTTGAGTGAAGTTGGGTATTAAATTAGGAACACATTTGACATCCACAGAACTAGTCATGACCTTGTGTTCCTGTTCTTCCAAGTAGAGGCTTGACTCTTTGTATACCCTTAAATACTCTTGTGCATGTAACAGTATGAAAATCGTTTCCATGGATGATCCAGTATAGGCATCCGGATGTATCCAAACCATCGAACCAAGATCTTCAACCACAGTTTCAAAAGTTTCAGAACACCAACCCAATATTGGTATACCATGTAAAGCTACCCAAGTGAACTTGCCACCTTGTTTACAGAGATGGATTTTATCTTTCAGGACAGTCATCCAAGTTCTTAACCAGGCTGCTTCATTATCCAGTGCCTCACTCTCCAATTTCTCATCAGCAAAATATAGCATTACCACCCTATTCCCCTTCTCTTTCAGCCTTGAAATCCTCCATTATCAATTAAATGGAGAAGGATTTATATAGTACATCAATGTGACCTTTATCGAGCCATTTTCTATGCTCCTCAACTACTCTCCCTCTAGCCACCACTTCCTCAGGTTCTGAACTCAAAGTTTGCTTATTTCTCCACTCAAGATTGGAAGCTTTGTTCCCCCCAACCCGATCTTTAATCCAATCCTTTGTCACAAATAGTTTATAACCCTTGAGAAAGTACCCATTGAAGATATTAATCCCTCTATGTGCAGCTTCTTGAGTTTTGAAGGTCACAAAACCAACCAACGTCCTCTACTATTGGGATTTAGTGGTGTCTCTGCTTTTAAGATCTCTCCACACTCAAGGAAGAGATTTTGAAGCCGGGTGTTAGAGGTTTTTGGCAGCAGATTATGTACAAAAAGCTTCATTTAGTCACTTCCAATTATCTTAGGGCGAGTATGAGACCTCCCTCCTTGACTTCCATTAGTGTGTCCCAAGACTTGCTCATGTCCTAACCTTTCAAACCCTGGTGGAGGTCCAGACGCTGAAGAACCAGCCATGACCCAAAATATTCAGAGAGATTAGAGATGTGAATGTTAAAGATCCAACTGCAAATGTTTTGCAACAAGTAAGCTCGACGAACCAATCAGATAAGAACACCCTTCCAACTTATAGATACGGAGGCTTGAAACATAGGAGGTAGTAGATGAGGAAGAAGACAAGACCACGGTGGTTCGATGACCTTGGTTAGATCATCCTGAACACTACACCGGGCCTGAGGGAAGAGTGAATAGAGAAGACAACTGAAAAGCAATTGTGTGAAGTAGAAATTGATGAAGAGATTGAATAAAGAAGATGGATGAACAGTGTTGCTACAGTAGTCTAGTAGAGAGAGTTTTTTTAGATACTTAGTTTCGAAGGAAACTATTGAGGTTTCATATTACTTATGTGTTGGAATAACATATCGATGTGTGTTCTTATCTGTGTCCACAAAATAAATAGAACCATGGATTAGGATGGATCACACTCGATGGGTCCCAAATCAAAAAGTTTTGCTAGAAGCGACTAGTATGAAAGATGTCTCTTTATGGCTTATTTTTCTATTAGTCACTGGAATGGGATTCCAAATTCTGATCATAAATATCATGTGGGACATGATATTGGACGACCCGACCTGAATATGTTCCATAGATCCAGTCATGAACATATTCAATGTCGTAGGTTGTGTATCCTTAAACCAAGGAGTCTTTGTGGTCACTATGCAGTAAACAACTGAGTTTAACATGAGCCCAACGTTTCTTGTAATAGGGCTTCCATAATGGCCAGGATTGGCTTGGGGACGGACTGCACGAGTGACACGAAAGACGGCTAAGGGATTTATCCCTCATACTGCATTGTGGGAAAGATATCGGTTCTCAAACGCTTGATAGAGAGTGAGTGAAAGAATAGCTTGGCCATGCACATGATAATAGGTATCATATATTCAATCATCTCGCATATCAAGGAGAAATGGTTCAGAATAATAAGGATGATGGGTCTATACCTTATCTCAATCAGGATATTTGTAATATAAGGATAATAACATGGACGACGATAAGGTTAGAATCGACAAAGGGTCGATTCGCTATGTAGTTTCAGCCAATACCAAGTCTTGTTAATTGTCACTTATGTAGGATCAAGTAAAATGAGATTTTATGTTGATCTACTGACATGCATAAACCTAAAAATGTAGATTTGTTGAAATTTGGGCAAGGATGAATCTCTTTGACACAGTGATAGAGATTGGCCAAGCAGGAAGTTGACACGGGACATGAGCAAAATTGTGTTTTTGGTCATAAGTCGTAAGTTATTAGGATTTTAGAGATCGATAGAAGAGTTGGATTCTTGGGATCGAAATCATCGGATAATATTGGACATATCCGAAGTGAAGGCGTTGGAGACGTTGAGCGCTTTTCAGGACCTCGATGGGAGTGGTCGTGGGCCCCACCTACGAGGCTCAAATAGGCGGCCCAAGGGATTATCTAGTTGAGTCTTAATTAGATGAATCAAACCAAGTTATTTAACATAGTTAGTTAGTAACTTGGTGGGACCTTGATTCCACTAACTAACTAATTAACTAATCAAATAAAGTCCACTATCTTAATTAACAGCACATGGAAAGTGATGGGAGATAAGTGAGGTGATGGTCACCACATATCTCTGCATTCAAGAAACTTATTAATTTATCTCATGCATAAGAGTGTTGTAAAAAAAGAGAAAAATCAACACAATTTTCTCTCTTCTTCCCCCCTTGTCAACCCCCCATTTGGTTTTAATTAATTGTTCCCCTGCGAGTTGGTTACTCTCTTACCCTACCAAGAGACCTGATAGTGGTGACAGAGCCATCCAACCATTCGGATTCACAAGAGGAGCTGAAATTTCAGTTTTGTGCATGCTTGTTTCGGTTTTGACATGTTATTTTGCATACTTGATTGATAACATGTTCTAAAAAAATTCTTGTTGATTTAATGCATGAAATATGTAATTTTAAAAATTAATTCAAATATGAAATTTTGGAGAAAAATTTGATTTTCGGGGCACGAGAGCGGGACTCTTGGGGAGCCGAACTACTGACCGAACGGGGTTCCGTTGGAGGGACCTAGGCCGAACTGTGACCATTGGATGGTCGGAACGTCGAGGAAAAACCATTTAGTTATTCATGACAAGTTTAGAACCTTCTTGATGAACTCAAAAATCAAACGTCGAAAAGTTTTAAATTTGAACGGTTTCGATAAAACGAGCATTAAACTTTTCAAAACTTGGCAATTAAATAAAACTGGATATTCACACGATGTTTGATAACATTCTTGTTTGATAACACGGTGTGTGATGTGATGTTGGCATCGTTCACGTAATATCCCCAGGATTTAATTTATCGCTTTTCACGGTCTGTGTACCGTTAGTGTAAGAATTATTCTTTTAAACTGTGGTCGTCGTACCACTTAAATGTAATAATTATTTTTTTCCCGACCTGTGAGTCGTGTATTTATTTGCAACCATTTCTCTCGACTTGGAGTCAATGGATCTCAAGAAGCGAGTGGGAGGTCGTTATCGTCGGTTTGCAATCGGTGGAGCTCAAGAAATGAGTGGGAGTTAGGTTAAGGGGTTGTTACATGCACGATTATTATTGTATGCTTTTTTTAGTTTGCATGCATAATTTTTAATGCTTGATTACAATTGCATGCTTAAATTTTTAATTCCGAGCATATCACCTCACATGCAAAGATAAAATTGGATTTTTAATCGTTGTTTGTGAGCCTTTAGACCGTCATTGCATTGGATGTGGTCGACGGGTTCAAAGGAAGAATTACATTGGATGTAATTGGAGGCATCATTATATTTGGAATGTAGTTGATGTGCTCATCACATCTAGGATATGTCAAAGTTTAAACAAAACCAGACAAGTAAAATTTGATTCATGTCAGATACCTGCCATATTCTCAATAGCTTACTACCTCCCTGTCCTATGGGTGTCGTGCACCTTCGCGGAGCACCTACATAGTGTCGGTCATAATTGAAAATTAGTGGACTCGGCTACGATTCTCAACCAGGGTTGAGCTAGGGTATCAGATAGGGTAATCAGTGTACTAAGTGTACCTACCCTAGACAAGGGTCACATTGGATGTGATGGACGGGGTCCTACCTACATAGCTTGATTAACTAGTGAGCCTTTGTTCAGCTTAATTGAGTGAATCAAGGATCTTGGTTTTAGATTCTAAAAGTTTAGCATCACTTGGTTGGTGTTTAAACAAGATCTTCACAAAATTTACTGAATGTACTGATAAATTTTCTTTTTCGTGTAGATCAAATGTCAAGTTATTCAACGAGCAGTAGTTTGTCATTGAAAACCATGTTGGACAAGGTAAAACTCAATGGGGAAAACTATCTGGATTAGAACATAAACTTGAGGATAGTCCTCAAGTATGAATGCAAACAATATGTCATAGACCAGGCAATCCCTTAGAAGCCCGCTAATAACGCCTCTACGGCCATTAAGGATGCATACCAAAAGCATCTTAGTGATTCTATCGATCTGGCATGTATTATGTTGGGCTGCATGGAGTCTGAACTCCAGGAGTAGCTCATGGAGCATTATGAAGACCCATTTAGCATGATGGGGGTCATAAAGGGTATGTTCAAAGAAAGGGCACGTATCGTAAGGTACAATGTCCTCAATGAACTTCTCTCCTGCAAAATGTCAGTAGGGAGCTCTATGGGTCCTCATGTCCTAAAGATGAAGGGGTATCTCGAACATCTTAACCGACTAGATATTAAGATTGAAAACGAGATGGAAACGGATGTGGTTCTGCGCTCCCTTCCTCGTTCATATGTTGGGTTCGCCGTGAACTATCATATGCACGATATGGACAAGACCATATCAGAGTTACATGGCATGCTACCAACTGCTACGAAGAATATCAAGGATCAGGGATCCAAGGATATTCTTATGGTCAGAAAGGGAACCAATTTCAAGAAGGGAATTGGAACTGGCAAGGGAAAGGCCTCTACGCACCTGGCAAGAAAGATAATGCATCCAAAGGGTCCTAAACTTCTTAGGACCGGGGAGTCCTCTAGGATGGCGAAGGAGGTCGAGAATATTTTCTTTGACAATCAACAGCCTAGTCATTGGAAGAAAGAATGAAGGATGTTCCAGGATGATCTGAAAAAGGGCGGTGGGACTGTACCTTCGACATGTATTTACTTCATAGAGCTACTTCTCTCTACTTCCAGATATCCATGGGTAATGGATACCGGGGCTGAATCTCACATATGTACTAATATGCAGTGGCTGGAAGGTAGAAGACGCTTGAAGAAGGACGAGGTGGATCTTAGAGTGGGAAACAATATCAGGGTTGCAGCAACTGTTGTAGGATCCATTAGTATTTTTTTTCAAGTGGCCTAGTATTGGTTTTGAACAATGTATGTTGCATACCTATTTTTAGTAGGAACATTGTATCTATTTCTATGTTGGACAAGGAAGGCTACAAGTTTGATGTTGGAATTGGGATTTTCAATATTTTATGACATGATATATTTTATGCTAGTGCTAAAATGTTTGGAGGATTGTACATATTAGATATGGATAAAAATTCCTCAAACTCTATTTATAACGTAAATACCAAGAGGTCTAAATCCAATGATTTAGACCAAACTCTATTATGGCACTATCGTTTATACCACATAAACGAGAAACACATATCAGCATTTCACAAGTCCGGACTTCTGAGTCCATTCTAATTTCATTCGATTGATAGGTGTGAATCTTGTTTGATGGTGAAAAGGACTAAAGTCCCCTTCATCGGTCGCGGTGAAAGGGCGGGTGACTTGTTGGGGCTAATACACTCGGACGTGTATGGACCAATGAGTACACTTTCCAGGAGAGGTTTTACCTAGGAAAAACGTTGTTTCCTAACCCACTTCAACCTTCAGTTATCACTTCTTAACTTATGCGACCTTTAGTTATCACTTTCTAGCTCAAAAATACTTTTTTTTACAATTCCTAACCCAAAAGGTGGTACATTTTTACAAAAAGTAGTTTTTTCTCAGTTAGGAATTGTAAAAACCATACCACCTTTGGGTTAGGAATTGTAAAAAAAACATTTTTGAGTTAGGAAGTGATAACTGAAGATCACATAAGCTAAGGAGTGATAAATGAAGTTACGATAGGTTAGTAATCGACGTTATCCCTGTTACCTACTTCATCATATTTACTAACGACTACAATAGATTTTATTATGTTTATTTGATGAGACATAAGTCTGAAGCCTTTGATAAATCAAAGAGTTTAAGGCTAGAGTAGAAAACCAACTCGGAAAAAGTATCAAGGAACTTTGATTGGATCGAGTGGAGAATACTTAACCATAGAGTTTTTGGATCATCTGGTGGAGAACGGGATTCTTTCGAAATGGACTCCTCCTAGAAGACTGTATTTGAATGGTGTGTCCGAACGAAGAAATTGGACTTTATTGGATTTAGTCTGGTCCTTGATCAGTGGGACTGATCTCCCAATCTCATTCTGGGGTCATGCTCTGGAGACGTCCGCTTATACACTGAATTAGGCTCCATCGTAGGCTGTGGAGAGGACACCATTTGAGAAATGGCATGGGAAGAAGCTTGTTTTGTCCTTCCTAAAGATTTGGGGTTGCAAGGCTTATGTGAAACGTTTGGTTTCGATTAAGCTCAAACCAAGATATAAAAAATGCTCCTTCGTGGGGTATCCCAAATAAACAAGGGGATACTACTTCTACAAACTTAGTGAGAACATAGTGCCCGTCACTTGGGGTGGGGTCTTTCGAGAAAAGGAGTTTGTTCCCAAAGACGTCAATGGGAGGATTGTACATCTCGAAGAAATTTAGGATGCTACATGTCCGTCTGAACCACTTGAGAACCCAGTAGAAAAGGAGCCAGAGATGGTCGTACACCAAGGACCAGTTCATACAACAATTCAACAAGGTCCAAGGCGATCTAGAAGGGTTAGTCAAGCTTCTCAGAGTTGGAATCTATGTTTTGATGAAGCTATAATTGGATATGGTTTTGTCAAGAATGAGGATGTTCTCGAGTCGATGATCGCTCCAGGAACATGTCGTATTTGTAATAACCACTCCCGGTCAACGCCAGTCAAATCTGCGAAAAACAGGAAAATTTAAAAAATTTAAGCAGACGCTTAAATGAACCTAAATTTGACCCCGAGGGTCATACCGGACTTAAGTTGACCCCGATATCGACCAAAGTGAGTTCCGGGGTCTAATAACCACTCCCGGTCAACGCTAGTCAAATCTGCGAAAAACGGGAAAATTTAAAAAATTTAAGACATACACTTAAATGAACCTAAATTGGACCCCGAGGGTCATACCGGACTTAAGTTGACCCCGATGTCGACCAAAGTGAGTTTCGCGAATCTGATTGGAAAAATATCTAGAAGATATTTTCCAAAAAGATCTGGGACCCACCTTGCCACTTGTCAAACAAGTGGTGGTGTTAGGTTTGGACAAGACAAGGAAGACACCCCTTAAGGGTGTTCGGCCACACCTTTCAAAAAAAAGAAAAAAAAATAAGAAAAAGGAGAGAGTTTAGAGAGAGAAGGAGAAGAGAGAAAAGAGAGGAGCTAGCTAGGGTTTGCCACTATTCCCATTCATCTAACCCTTGGATCGTCTCAAATTTCGAAGATTCAAGCTCACATCGACATTCTCTACAGTGAGCATCTAACCAAATTTCGATTTGTTAAGTTTGGAATCTAGGGTTGGGTTTGAAACTAGTAGTTTGTGGTGGTGTTGAGGTGTGGGGTTCGTTGGAGACGTTTTGGAGCGAGTTTGGAACGTTTTCCGGTGACCGGGAGCTCGGGGGAGCTCCGGCCACCATGTAGGGTGGCCGTCCAGCCGTGTGAGGTGGCTGGCCGGAGTTGGGTGGCTGGCCGGAGCTAGGACCAGCCACCGCCATGGTGGGCCGGGCCCAAAAAGCCCTAGCCACCCACAGAAAAGTTTGGCCGGTTGGGGCCCACGTGCTCGGGTGCTCGGGTTTCGTGTTCGGGTGGTTTAGGACGTTCCCCGAATCATTAATCTACAACCGGATCGAAATTCGGAATTAAATTGTAAAAGTTGTAATTGACGGGTTTAGAAACGTGAAACGCTAATTAAATTACTCGGAAGTCGGAATTGGATTCGTCGAGTGCATAGGAACCCTTGAATTATTCTAAGACCGTAGAAACGAAAACGGGAATTTTCGGAGCCCCGGAAGGGCGTTTCCAAAACCCGGGCAGATTCGCCATGTCGGGCGAATCGGGCTTTTCCGGGTCCAATATCGACAATGTCGAGTAATTGGGAAGTTTTGGAGTGATCGACATTGTCGGGGTTACTTTTCGGCGTCAAGTTTATTAAATTTCAGTTTATGTCTGCAAGTTTAAAAGTGCTTAAAATTGTGTTCTTTTAGATCGTGCCACGGACAGAGGAAAGGGAAAGCTAGGCGAGTGACCGAGATCACGCCGGAGCTTATTTGCGCTCTTTTGGAGAAAGCATACGAGGTAGGGAAAAGTAGCCGGATCTCGACCCTGACTAGGGAAAGTTAACAGTAGAAATGCATGTGACACTTGGGTGTCGTGGTTTAAGTAAGTTTATCGAATATTAGAAAGGCAGGCGACACCGGGTGGTGTCGTATGATACGGGAACGTATCGAACATTAGAAATGCATGTGACACTTAGTAGTGTCGTAGGAGCAGAGAACTTATCGATATTAGAATTACTGGAGGCATATGACCATGCCTGGAGGTTGATATTAGAACTGCTGGAGGCATTGGTTATGCCCGGAGGTTGATTGTGTAATTTGTGTCCTGGGTGGCCATGAGAGCCCGTACTTTACTGTTGTGTCTTGGGTGGCCATGAGAGCGCGTATTACTGTTATGTCTTGGGTGGCCATGAGAGCCCGTATTACTGTTGTGTCTTGGGTGGCCATGAGAGCCCGTATTACTGTTGTGTCTTAGGTGGCCATGAGAGCCCGTATTACTGTTGTGTCTTGGGTGGCCGTGAGTTACTTTTGGTGTGTCTTGGGAGGTCCTGAGTGCCCATGGGGTTGTTGAGCCCGTGAGTTACTGTTGGTGTGTCTTGGGAGGCTGTGAGTGCCCGTGGGGCTGTTGAGCCCGTGAGTTAATGTTGGCGTGTCTTGGGAGGCCGTGAGTGCCCGTGTGGTTGTTGAGTCTGTGTTTTACTGTTTATTTCTTGGGTGGCCATGAGTGCCTGTGGAGTGTTGAACCTGTGTTGTTGCTGTTTGTTGAACTTTGCTTGTGATTGTGATTGTGGTTACCTGAGGTTGGAAACCCGACTTTGTGTCGAGGAAGTTGTGTAGTGTGGCTAGCCTTCCGACAGGGATCGGCGGAAGTGGAGAGGTTGTGGGCTAGCCTCCCGACAGGGATCGGGAGAAGGTGCGCGTGGGTGTGGCTAGCCTCCCGACAGGGATCGGGGGTAGGGGAGAGGTTGTGGGCTAGCCTCCCGACTGAGATCGAGAGAAGTTGCGCGACAGGTCGACCGCCTGACCTGACAGGTATCGGTAAAGGGCGAGAGAGAGAGAGAGAGGGGGGGGTTACTGAGCAGCTGGCGTGCGATCCTTTATGATCTTGATTGGTGTGCGATCCTTTGTGATCTTGGGTGTTGCGTGTTTGTCTGTCGTGTCTTTGGAGGAGGTCGTCAATCGTTGTGTCGGGTCTACATTACGTGTCCGAGTGTTGAGTCGGTTGAGGAAAGTAACAGTGTGTGTGTGTCAGTCGGGTTACTTGAGTTTGGGGATAGTAGTCCCCGGTGTTGAGTTGTGTTGGTGTTACCGGCATTGTCTGCTAAGTATGTCGTAGTCAGTCTGTTATCCGTGGTGGTGAGCGAACGCTCACCCCTAGCTGCTTTTCCTACAGGTACTGTTCGCGGGACGGACTAGGTGAGCTCTCGAAGCTTGAAGAGCTAGGAGCGGGAGTCCGGGTTTAATTTTGAGTCTAACGACGTACACTTGTATTTTGTCCGCTTGTGGGACGCACTTTTGAGTTGTAAATAACTATTTTGTGTAACTAAATGGTGATTTTAAAGTGTTTTATTTAAGATGTCTGAAAGGTTTTATTGTTTTAAACGTTCGTGTTCCGAGTTCGGTTTTACTGAAATTGGGGCGTGACACGGGGGACTCAGGGCAACTTTCTGACCAATTTGGGAAATGTTGACTTTTTGCTGGAAAAGTCAACCGAGTGACGTTTTGGTCCATTCGAGGACCGTTTTGGATCCAAAAAGCTTAGTCGTTGTCGCAGCGATCTTAGTTGAGCCGTTTCCTTGTAGCCCGTGAAGTTTCGTTAATTGTTGGAAAAAGTGCCCGTTCGGGGCCCGAAAAGGTGTGGGACCCACTTGCCACATGTCTAATATGTGGTGGTGTTAGGTATTTTTTAAAAGAAGCAAAGATGAGGGGATAGAGGGGTTCGGCCATATGGGTGAAAAGGAGGTGTTTTTGGAGAGAGAAAGTAGATAGAAGGAAGAGAGAAGAAAGGGAGAGAAAGAGAAGGAGGGCTAGGGTTCTTGCCACTATTCACGAGGTTTAACCGTTGGCTCGTCTCAACGTTCCAAGAATCGAACTCCCATCGACGTTCTCTACGGTGAGCACCTAATCGATCTTCGTTTTGTTAAGTTCAAAAATTAGGTTTTGGTTTAAAACTAGTAGTTTAGGGTTGTATTGAGGACTGGGGTTCGTTGGAGACGTTTTGGAGACGTTTTGGAGCAAGATTGAACGTTTTCTGGTGACCGGGAGCTCGGGGGGAGCTCCGGCAACCGGATATGGTGGCTGGCCGGCCATGGGGTGGCTGGCCGGAGCTAGGGCCGGCCACCACCATAGTGAGCCGGCCCGAAAAAGCCCTAGCCACCCACGGCCAAGGTTGGCCGGGTGGGGCCCACGTGCTCGGGTGCTCGGGTTTCATGTTCGGGTGGTTTAGAACGTTCCCCAAGTAATTAATCTACAACCGGATCGAAATTTGGATTTAAATTGTAAAAGTTGTAATTGACGGGTTTAGAAACTTGAAACGCTAATTAAATTACTCGGAAGTCGGAACTGGATTCCGTCGAGTGCATAGGAACCCTTGAATTATTCTACGACCGTAGAAACGAAAACGAGAATTTTCGGAGCCCCGGAAGGGCGTTTCCAAAACCCGGGCAGATTCGCAATGTCGGGCGAATCGGGCTTTTCCGGGTCCATTATCGACAATGTCGAGTAATTGGGAAGTTTGGGAGTGATCGACATTGTCGGGGTTACTTTTGGGCGTCAAGTTTATTAAATTCCAGTTTATGTCTGCGAACTTAAAGGTACTTTAAATTGTGTTCTTATTAGATCGTGCATCAGACAGAGGAAAGGGAAAGCTAGGCGAGTGATCGAGATCATGCCGGAGCTTGTTAGTGCGCTTTTGGAGAAAGCATACGAGGTAGGGAAAAGTAGCCGGATCTCGGCCCTGATTAGGGAAAGTTAACACTAGAATTGCATGTGACACCGGGGTGTCGTGGGTTAAGTAGGTTTATCGAATATTAGAAAGGCAGGCGACACCGGGTAGTGTCGTATGATACGGGAACGTATCGAACATTAGAAATGCATGTGACACTTAGTAGTGTCGTAGGAGCAGTGAACTTATCGATATTAGAATTACTGGAGGCATATGACCATGCCCGGAGGTTAATTTTTTAGTTTGTGTCTTGGGTGGCCATGAGAGCCCGTACTTTACTGTTGTGTCTTGGGTGGCCATGAGAGCCCGTACTTTGCTGTTGTGTCTTGGGTGGCCATGAGAGCCTGTACTTTACTGTTGTGTCTTGGGTGGCCATGAGAGCCCGCACTTTACTGTTTGCGTCTTGGGTGGCCATGAGAGCCCGTACTTTAATGTTTGTGACTTGGGTGGCCATGAGAGCCCGTGTTTTACCGTTGGTGTCTTGGGTGGCCATGAGTGCCCGTGGGGTTGTTGAGTCCGTGCTTTTACCGTTGGTGTCTTGAGTGGCCATGACGGCCCGTAGGGTTGTTGAACCCGTGTTTTACTGTTGGTGTCTTGGGTGGCCATGAGTGCATGTGGAGTGTTGAACCTGTGTTGTTGCTAGTTGTTGAACTTTGTTTGTGATTGTGATTGCCTGAGGTTGGTGGGTGTGGCTAGCCTCCCGACAGGGATCGGGGGAAGTGGCGAGGTTGTGGGCTAGCCTCCCGACAGAGATCGCGAGAAGGTGCGCGGGTGTGGCTAGCCTCCCGACAGAGATCGGGGAAAGTGGCGAGGTTGTGGGCTAGCCTCCCGACAGAGATCGGGAGAAGTTGCACGACAGGTCGACCGCCTGGCCTGACAGGTATCGGTAAAGTGCGTGAGGGAGGTTACTGAGCAGCTGGAGTGCGATCCTTTGTGATCTTGTTTGGTGTGCGATCTTTTGTGATCTTGGGTGTTGCGTGGTTGTCTTTCGTGTCTTTGGTGGAAGTCGTCAATCTTTGTGTCGGGTCTACTTTACGTGTCCGAGTGTTGAGTCGGTTGAGGAAGGTAATCGTGTGTGTGTGTCAGTCGGACTACTTGAGTTGGGGATAGTGATCCCCGGTGTTGGGTTTATTGTTGGTGTTACCGGCATTGTCTGCTAAGTATGTTGTAGTCAGTCTGTTATCCGTGGTGGTGAGCGAACGCTCACCCCTAGCTGCTTTTCCTACAGGTACTGTTCGCGGGACGGACTAGGTGAGCTCTCGAAGCTTGAAGAGCTAGGAGCGGGGGTCCGGGTTTACTTTTGAGTCTAGCGACGTACACTTGTATTTTGTCCGCTTGTGGGACGTACTTTTGAGTTGTAAAGTATTCTTTTGATTAACTAATTTGTGGTTTTAAAGCGTTTTATTTAAAATGTCTGAAAATGTTTTATTGTTTTAAACGTTCGCGTTCCGAGTTCGGTTCTACTGAATTTGGGGCGTGACAGTATTGGTCAAATGCGTTGATAAAAGTAACTTTGGTTGCTGATAAGTATAGTGTTAGGAGTTGATAAAAACATTATGTGACCTGGTCCTGCCTGAGTCGATGATCGTTCCAGGCATATGTCGTATTGGTGGAATGCGTTGATAAAAATAACTTTACTTGATGATAAGTATAGTGCTAGGAGTTGATAAAAACATCATGTGACCTGGTGTTGTCTGATTCGATGATCATTCCAGGCACATGTCATATTGGTGGAATGCGTTGATAAAATTAACTTCGCTTACTGATAAGTATATTGTTAGGAGTTGATAAAAACATTTTGTGACCTAGTCCTACCTGGTCCTAGATCGTCTTAAATATCTGATTTCAAAACCATTTGTGACATTATGTTTTTATTGCCTGTTTATTCACATTATTTCATAATTTCACTGAATCACTATTTCTTAAACAAAACAAAACATCGGTATAAGAATAGCTTGATGAACGAATTAATTAATTAAAGTGCTTGTCTGATTGCTCCTTTGGGTACGATAACTCGGACTAAATCCCGAATACTACTTGATGATTTGTACGCTTCTCTTTTCATTCTGAGTTAATTCTCAGGTGTGTCAAATTAATGGCACCATTATCGGGGAGCAACTAAGGCAACTATGATATATTTATAATTCATGTTAAGACTATTTCATTTTTTTTGTAAACATTTGTTTAGTTGATTCATCGCAATATAACTCGTATGGAGAATTGGTATTGTGATAGCGTGTATTGTGATTGTTGTGGAGCTTTTGATCATTCTAACGACAACTATGAGTATTTGTATTCAAATTCCTATAGAAAATATTAGGATGACGCTTCCACTTCTGATCAAGGTTATCAAATTGGATCACAATTGTCCTATGGTGAGGAGTCATCACTCGAGAAAATGTGTTTTACTCTCATGAACCAAATTATGGAGATGGATAAGAGAGACAAAGAATGGAAGACAACAATTGTTGAAAACATGAACGAGTGGCTTCAAAAGTTTGAAGATCAAGTGAATCCTCTCAAACAAGTGGTGAATGAGAGGGCTCTACACGATCGAGCAATACACATTGAGGAAGATCATTATGAGCACTAACGTGACACAACAGAGCAAGAAACTCATGATCCAACCATTAGTTTGGAGGTAAGTACGGAATATGAGGTATCAAGTTCTTATCCCTCTTGTATAACACTTGATCCATCTCCTGATAATTTTTATATAGTGAATTTTGTAGATGTAAATAATAATTGTATAGTTGTTGAAAGTAGTTCACAAACTTTTGTTGAGCCAAATATTTCCATAGTATACATAGATGGTTGATAGATCTATTAGATATCCAAGAGGTACTATGGAAGATGCTCTCAAGAGAGGGATTGTATTTGAATCTCCTGTTGATTTTATTTTAATAGACATCAAGCATGATGTCGAAATTCCCTTAATGTGGGAGATTCATTCTTATATTCTAGCAAATAAACTTTATATGCTCAATCCATCCCATTTATTTCTAAATATAATGTTGAGTATAGAGTTGTCAATATTAAGCATGAATTTTTTGACACATTTGCTAGTCCTCAATCCCCGTTTGTAAGCTTTTACTCTGTTGTGGAAGATGTTCTTGACCCTTTCTGTCATGAATATTTTCCACTTCATGGGATTCATATCCCTATCAAGTTTTGTCAAGACGGGTCAAATCATAATTATTTTGTGAAGGCAAGCTTGATGAAGTTATCCTTGAGTTTGGAACTTTTACACAGCTCAAGGGAAAGAATCTTGAGCTACATTGCGTTCTCCTCTTATCAATGCACACACATTTAAAGAGAATGATGCAATGGAAGTACGAGATTTGTGGGAGACCTCCTGATTTAGCCTCCTTCCCGTCAAGCTAACGACGTTAAACACATGCACTTGTTTGGAGGCAACCCAGTATCCCAACCCCGCTTCGTTTGTATATGTTTAATCATGCTCTTTTCTGATTATTTGTGCAAGTTGGTAAGACGGGATGGAAGCTTGAGGGTTAAAGTTATATTTGTTGGCGCTGAGTTCTCAAGAAGTCAGTTGGGTGGAGTAGCAATCCATTTACCATGCACAAAGGCAATTTCCAGTATTCAAGAAAAAGTAGCATCGGTGAAAGGGCAATATCTTTATCCCTCTATTGTTTATTATTTTTAGTATCCACTTGTGAACTTTGATGTTTTTTTGGTGGGTGTTGAGCACCCAACTTGATGTGCTGATAAGCTATGCATCTTAGTTATTTGAATTGCTTGATTGTTCTGCATAAGTGTGGGGTTGTCTATATGCGGTCAGGAGCAAGTTTAGGATTGAGTCGCATTGGGGGTAGTGCAAGGTTTTAAGTGTGGGGTGGGAGATCGTAGATCTTAGTGTGTTTGGATTGTGTGTTCATGCATTATTGTGTTTCAAAAATTTCAAAAAAAAATCATTTACACTACACGCAACCGCTGAGAGAAAAGGAGGCAAAAAGGGCTGATTTTCAGAGGCGCACGACGAGAGCACATCATGTTGTGAACGTGCGAGGCGTACACCGAGCACACGGCTTGCAAAAATAGACAGAGAGTACCGAAAATGTTAGCGCTTGATCGACACACGGCGTATGGCCGGCGTGCGTGATGCATGTCCAACGCACGGCGTGCATGCGGCGTGCACTAGAGCGATTATGTCTGTTTTAACATGTAATTTTCCTATTATGTCCTTAGTTTTAAGAGGGTATAAATAGAAATTAGGTCAGAATTGAAAAGTTATCACGAAATTAGCTGAGAAACACCCTTGGAGAGAGCTTAGAGAGGATTTGGACAAGATCAAAGAAGAGACACGAAAAATACTTTGAAGGTTCTTTGTAGTTTGGATTGATATTCGGTATTTGTATTGCTATATTCAGTTAATATGAATATTGTTGTTTCAATCCTTTCTTTGTGGTGTTATTCAATTGTTATTAACTAAATCCATCTTGATCTAGGGCTAGAGGAGCGATGCGATGAATTGAGTTCACATGTTCGTTTATATATTTGTCAACTAATATCTAGGAAAGTGTTTATTTAATTATGTTTGTAATGCTACATTGCCTTGATCACGTATATGTATGATATAATCTTGTTAACCAACAATTGAGAAATGAGGTTAAGAAGAGAAAATAGGAATTAAATAGCTCGGGTTGAAAGCTAGACTAGAATATAGTTAGACTGACATGAGTGCAATAGCTATAGGATTAAATCCCAAAAGTTAGAGGAATTCATAAACATTAATTCTTGGTACCTTCCTACACCTAGATTAGAGATAATTAGGTGGTTATAGTTCAATACGGTCCTAATGTGATCGAGAGATGGTTAGGACTAGTGATAGAGAATTCATGTTGCCCTTAGAATGGAATTAGTTGCAAATGTATAGGGAATCAAGTTAAGTTGTTCATCATATTCGAACCCCGCTAATGTCCTAGATCGCCATAAATCTCTGATTTACAATCCACTTCTGATTTTGTGTTTTATTCTCGGATCATTTTTATATTCTTATTGTTTGCGTGAAATTGTTACATTATAAAATCAACCAAACTGTTATAGGAATAGCTTGACAAACGAATTAATTAATTAATTAAAGTTCTTGATTAATTGCTCCCTTGGGTACGATAACTCGAACTAAACCTCGAATACTACTTGACAATCGGTACGCTTATCGTGGCCTTCTAAAAGATAATTCTCAAAGTATCAAGTTATGGAAAATGGCTGTCTAGATAAGAAACATCCACTTGAATGGTCTGTTCCCCAATCAGGGAGCTGATTTTTCCGAGATCTTCCTGTTTGAAGAGAAATGAATTAGGACCATGCCTTTCTCACAAGAGAAACCTGAAAAAGAGTCCAGATGAATCAGGAGCACTTTGCCCAAGTTTCCTACAATTACCTCAAAGTTTTTATTGTTCTACCCATGAATCTGAACTCCTTGGATTGAAATCCACTTGTAGAACCCTCATTTCTACAAACACTCCTCTTTTCCATGTATCATCTCAAGTGAAATCCAAGCCCAATAATCCTCAATCATGCTCCTTTCAAACGCCAGACCAAGGCAGTTAATCATTACCACTCTACTGCCCAAATCTCTGACTTCAACGTCAAAAAATCCTTTGGAGCTTAGCTCCTTCTTGATGCCATCAACGCTTTTAGCGTTTAGACAAACGCCCAGCCAGGCATTTAGCGTGAATTTCTTTAGGGGATGGTCCTCAGTTCCCTTCACAAACTTTTTACATGATCCATTAAATATTTTCATATTTAATACCTTCTTGAGATTGTCACGCAACTCAAGAAAGACTCCTGAGACAATATCCTTCTTTGTTGAGTTGGATATGGCAACTTTCTCTCTTGATTGTGTCACAAACAGTCTCCGATCCATTTTCATCCTACTTAATTTGTCAATGGCGTTAGGGAGAAGGGGAGTGCTCTCGCCGGCTACTATGATCATTGGTTGGTCGGCGGGGACTCTGAGCTACAGTCAGGCGTTGGGGAGAGGAACTCGGTTTCCTTTTCCGTGCAATGTAGGTTTGGGGAAGTTGGTAGGGGAAACCAATTCCCTAAATTGTGGGATGAGGAGAAGGAGACTTCGAGGAATCGTGAGGATTTGCGATTTGAGGAGCATGGGCGTGATTGGGAAAAATGGAAGTAGGTGTTGGGAGTCTCAATTGAGGGGAAAACGTCTAACCCTTCAATCGTGCCTGATCGGAGCGGTGTTTGTCCTAGACATTTGGGGAGGCCAAGTTGTGTTTCAAGCTTTTTGTGTTCAATCTGCCTTATGGGGTGGATGATACCTGGCTCATTGGATATTGTGGGTGTGTTAGGGTGGTGCAAAAGGCTACGGTGGTACGCCGGCCAAATGCAAAGGGCAAGTTTTTCAGTTTTGTTTTCCCCAAATCAAAAGAGGACATTGATCATATCATTGAGAATTGAAATACATCGTTACTGTAGGGTTATAGGTTGCTGGTTGCATTTAATTTAAAGGGTCCGTTGGGTGGTCGTCGGAGTCCCCTTACTCCCTCTATGGGTGAACCACAGCCGACAAAGTTGTCTGACTCATTTCCGGCTCTGACCTATGTAGCTGGGGAAGTTTTGGTGGATCATCGAGAGATTTTTGGTGTTGGAGTGTTAGGAGTGGCTCGGAACGAATGCTATGTTCGGGATATTCAAGAGGCGATAAATAGAGAGGGGGTTTGGGACATGGAGCTTCGGGGTTTCGGATACAGGGTGTTCTTGATCTTGTGCCCCGATCCCTTGTTTGCTTCTATGATGAGGGAGATCCGGTGGTGTTGGATGAGTAAATGGTTTGACTTGGTTTGGTCGTTGACTACATTATTGTTGTAGCCTGGGTGTTTTTGGTGGTTTGAGGTAACGGGTATCTTGTTCCATGATTGGTCTGCTGCTAACATCAGCGTGATAGCAAGTTCCATTGGCATTGTGGTGAACATTATCGAAACCTCGGATCACAGAGACTTTCGGAAAATCTTTTTCCTTAGTTCATTGCAAGAATTTTCAATTGACATATGGATTGGTTGATATGGAACTAGGGTCAGAGGTATTCCTGATAGCCTTGAAGCTTATCCCGTCAAAAGAGGCTCCTTTTCGTCTTCTTCCTGGGGTTTCGGAGGGCTCATCACTTTCGGTCTCAGAGAGTCAGTCGGTTGAGAAGGAACTGTCGACTTGGACAGGGCAGCCCACAGAGCAGACGCCTTCTATGCAGTTGGAGGACAAGGTTGTGGGGACTGCATTCTGCTCATAGGATGTCTCGCCAAGTCCTTTTCACTCATTGGGGATTTGGTTAGACATTACCCCTTGCTCACACATGGTTGGTAGTTCTAGTATTATGGATAGGTATGTCTTGCTACCGAGTCTCTCTATTGGATCGATGCAGTTTTATGTGGATGTTAATATTGTTCCAAATTGTGAGGATGATGGAATTGGGGACACTAACTCGTCCAAGACCAAGGAAAAGATTATGTGGTCCAAAGAAGGTGGCGTCGTCAACTTTTTTTTACCAGACGAGGGTACGGAAAATGTCGCGCTGTAAAGACGGTAACTCGGGCACTTTCATTGTTGATATTGCAAAGAAGCCTCAAGGTGAGTCAATGGATTGGGTCTACTACCAAAGAGTTGGAAAAGAACACTCGATCTTCGTTCCCCTCCTAAAGGCTCGCAGGAAAATCTTTATATTGGACCTTAAGCAGTAGTGTGGAGGTGGGGAATTTGGATGATTTCTTTTCTAGACCTGGTGTCTTAGAGTCGTGTGATCCCAGTCCTTCTTCAATAGGTACTGAGTTTGGCCGTTTCACTCTTGATCGACTATGCATTGGAGTTGAAAAGGATCTTAGAGTTGAGGCTAGTGTGTAGCTTCGTTTATTTTATGGCAGTTGTAGAGATTGGCTGGTTTCTGGAGGTGTTGTGTTGCTGGTCTTTAGGCTCAGGGCCGTAAGGGATTGTTCCCCCCTTTTCTAACGTCTTTTTGTGGCTTTATTGCTTTTTTTTTTTTTGTGGGGTTATCACTTGTTTGTTTTCTTTTTGTGTTTTGGTGTTGTCTTTGTTAGTTGGTTTTTAAGTCTTGAGAACTCGGTAGCTTTTAAGGTGTTTTGGGATCATTTCTGATTCCATGTTAGTCTCGAGGTTGATCTCTTTTGGAGTATCACCTTCCCCTTTTCTCCTTCTTGGAGGATAATGGGTTACTAAACATTGGCGCTTATATAAAAAGGTAAAGACGCAAAAAGAGAAGCCTAATGCCCGACTCGGACAAACCAATTCTACACTCGGACAAACATGCTGAAGAGGGCCCTCGAGTACAAGCTTCCCTATACCCCTGACCGTCTAACCACAGAAAGAGGGAAGGGACGATAATTTACAGGCGAGGGCTGAAAAACAACCCCTCCAAGAATTATGCGTTAGGACTGGAGTAAAGGGGGTAAAAGATTAGTGACTTATCCCTTAAGGCCCAAAGACCGAACCTCCTGACAAGCCTGAGGTAGAGATTCTCTCCACATTTCATTTTTCTGTTTCATAATAATAGTTCGGATTGTTGGCTTCGACCATTTTCACCTATAATGCAAAAATAGACATCTGCAGATCTGCGAGCTTCGAGAAATCTACTGGGCCTCAAACATATTATGAAACTCAGAGCTTCGAGAAACCTACTGGGCCTCGAACATATTCTGAAACTTAGGGTCCTTGACCCAGGTTATGATTTTATGGTTTGACATTAATGAAAGGGAAAATTTCATTTTACCACCCTGTCAAACATTTAACTTCAGTTTGATACCCTAGCATAAATTTTTATCAGTTTCATACCCTAACCAAACTTTTAATTTCACTTTCATACCCAACCGGGTAAAATGTCCAAAATACCCCTAACTATTACTCAAATTTTCATCTCATGCCATTGCCTCAGAATTTGAAAAGAAGTGAAATGAAAATAATACCCTTCATTGTTTAGGGTGTTAAACTGAAAATTTCAATAATTTTAAAACAAAATCAGTTCTTTTTTTATAAATTCAATTTTTAATTTCAAAAAATCAGATTTTAATTTTAAAAATACATAAAAAAAGTTTTTTTGTATAAAAATATTTCTTTATTAAAAACAGTTTTTTATATAAAAAATCATTTTTATTTTAAAAAAAAATTAATTTTAGGGAAAATTTCAGTATAATACCCTTGCATAAATTTTTGCACTTTCATACCTAAACCAAACATTTATTTTCACTTTGGTACCCAACAGTTAACTTTCTGTTAGTTTGGATGGAAAAAGTTAAAAAGACCATAATACCCCTGACTATTACTCAAATTTTCAAACTCATGCCATTGGTCCAGAATTTGAAAATAAGTGAAATGACCATAATACCCTTCATTGTTAGGGTATTAAAATGAAAATTTCATTATTTCTAAAATAAAATCAGTTTTTTTTTTATAAATTCAGTTTTTATTTATGAAAATTATTTTTATTTTTAAAAATTCATATTTTAATTTAAAAAATACATAAAAATCACTTCTTCTTTTTTATAAATTCAGTTTTTATTTGTGAAAATTATTTTTATTTTTAAAAGTCATATTTTTATTTATAAAATACATAAAAAAAATTATTTTTTATTTAATTAATATTTAATTATATTTGTTTTTTTATTTTCATTTTTCTCATTAATTTTTTAATTTTCAGTACATCAAGTCAATTCTTTATAATACTCCAAATCAATTATCATTAATTCTCAATATACTCTAAATCAATTCTCATTAATTATCATAATACTCCAAATTAATCTCATTAATTATCGTAATACTCCAAATACAATTCTCATTAATTCTCGTAATACCCCAAATCAATTTTCAAACCCTTTCTAACCCATTCTAAATTTAACCCTCTCTGCATCGTGTTCTTGCCCAGCATTGTCCATGGAGCAAGCCGACTCCTCCGTCCTCATAGCCCTCGCCGGCCACCGACTCCTCCGTCCTCACCGCCCTCACCGGCCATCGACTCCTCCGTCCTCACCGCCCTCGCTAGCTACCGACTCCCATCGCTACAACCATAGATCTTTCTATTTCTTCTCATCGAAGTTGAGGAATCCCGATAGGAGATCCAACGTTTCTGTGAGGGAGGAAGAAAAAGAAGAAAGGGAGATGATGCTTGGTGGTGTCGGATCGTTTGTGGCCATGAAATAGAGAGAGGTAGGTGTTTTCCGGTGACATCGTACCAGATCTCAGCCACCGTGCTTAAACCCGGTCTCACCTCGTCGGTGTGGTCGCCTGAGAAGAAGATCGTGGGCTCGCCGTGGATGTCGCTTCGTCTCTCGCTGCCGCCGCTTCGTCTCTCGCTGCCGCCGCTTCGTCTCCAGATCTGGTTTCTAGGTTTCGATGGTCCTCAATCTCCTCTATTTTTGAATCAGAATAGAGCGTGAAAGGAGATAATGAATTTGTGGATGAATTTGTGAAGTAGATTTGTGATTTTGTAAAAGTGGATGAATCTGCGAAAGTGGTTTTGTGAAAACTGATTCGTGAAAGTGGGATGAATCTGCGAAAATTGATTTGTGAAAGTGGGATGTGGATTTGTGAATCTATAATATGGATTTGTGAAAGTGAATGAAAATAAAAAATAATACATATTAATTAAATTAAAAAAAACTGATTTTTATGTATTTTTTAAAAAATGATTTTTATTTATTTTTAAAAATAAAAACAGAATTTTATGTATTTTTTAAATAAAAATATAAAATTTTGAAAATAAAAATAATTTTCATAAATAAAAACTGAATTTATAAAAAAATTGATTTTATTTTAAAAATAGTGAAATTTTCATTTTAATAACCTAACAATGAAGGGTATTATGGTCATTTCACTTATTTTCAAATTCTGGACCAATGGTATGAGTTTGAAAATTTGAGTAATAGTTAGGGGTATTATGGTCTTTTTAACTTTTTCCATCCAAACTAACAGAAAGTTAACGGTTGGATACCAAAGTGAAAATAAATGTTTGGTTTAGGTATAAAAGTGCAAAAAATTTATGCCAGGGTATTATACTGAAATTAAATGTTTGGCAAGGTATTATTGTCATTTCACTTCTTTTCAAATTCTGAGTCATGGCATGAGATGAAAATTTGATTAATAGTTAGGGGTATTTTGGACATTTTATCCAGTTGGGTATGAAAGTGAAATTAAATGTTTGGTTTGGGTATGAAACTGATAAAAATTTATGCCAGGGTATCAAACTGAAGTTAAATGTTTGACAGGGTGGTAAAATGAAATTTTCCCTTAATGAAATCATGTCGCCTGTTTCAGAAGAAGAAAAAAACTGTCCTAACAGTGTGACCAAAAAAAGAAATAAAATGGAAAATCTACATTTCCATACTTAGTTTGTATCAAAATTAGGCCCATCTGTTACAATTCAGAAAGCTCTCATTGATGGAAAGGCAAAACTATTATATTTCAGTACTAGGACACCTGCTGATTGCTCCAACCTGAACGGAAATCCTCATTCAACAAATAAGCATTTCAGTACTAGGACACCTGCTGCTTGCTCCAACCTGAACGGAAATCCTCATTCAACAAATAAGCATGTTTCCAAACCAAACAAACTTGTAATATAGATAGTAGGGGAACAACATCCAGCATATGCTAAGCAATTTTAAGCGGTCTAAACAAATATTGAGGGAGAAGAGAAAAGAAAAGAATATATGACACACATTAACGTACAAAAACTTGACAAGATTATCATCGTCCCCCGAATTATTGAAGCTTTTCATGTTACCAATAAACATTCAGTGCAAATCTATCTGCTGCTCGATCTTGTCTTCTCTGATTAAACTCAGGCTATGCAAAACTCTCAGTCAATTTTCACGGCCAGGCACAAAAATGGTAGTACACCTGTTATATAGCCATCTTGGAGACATCAAAAGGAGTACTACAGATAAAATGTCTCCAGTTAACCATGAATTAGTTAAATGAGCCAGATATAATACCAACTCCCAATACATCTTGCAATGCAATTCCACTGGGTACAAAAAAGATATGACAACTATTGTTGATAATCATTAATTATACACGGAAAAAGTAATCATCAATTTCAATTATCCTGAGATGTCGGTTTGATTTCTGGGGCCCATGTGTAATTTGTAACTGAATTGATTCAGTAACTTCTGCCAAATTGATTAAAAAAACAGTCATTCACACATAGAAGCGGCTTCTGTTGGAATGTTCTCTAAACTGTCAAAATAAAATGCTACACTATGGGTACATACATACCAGTTAAAATCTGCTCTGATAGCTTTTTGAAATTGTACTTCATTTCCCTTTTAGGAACATTTTCTTTCCAACTATGTCAATTTGGTCCCAAATTAGTAACATGCCAGTCTCCCTTTTTATTTTGGGTTAATTGTCAAAACATGCACTTATGTTTCGTCCACAAACGAAATAGTGCATAATGTTTTGCCACGTCGTCTGGCTACCCTTATGAATCGTCCACGCACTTCTGTTAGAAAAGTGTAACAGCAGAACCTGAATTGACAATTTTGCCCTTTTGGTTTGAAATTCAAAAATAAGAATTTCGTCCAAAAAAATGAGTGGCTAAGGATTGTTAGGGCAATTTCGTCCAAAAAAAATTTCAGACACTAGCACATGAGGCTACAGATTCGAATATTCTGTTAATTTTACTGGCATAAGTGTGTGGACGATTCATAAGGGTAGCCAGACGACGTGGACGAAACATTGTGCACTATTTCGTTTGTGGACGAAACATAAGTGCATGTTTTGACAATTATCCCTTTTATTTTTGTTCCACTTTAGTCACAGAATATCTCAAATTGTTCTAATTTGGTCCCAAATTCGTCTATAAGAATAATATGTTCTCCAATTTATAGGATTCTTATGTGGCTGACGACAGAAAGGACTCAGTTGGAACAAGTCTAGGCTAAGAACAAAATAAATACAAGATCAAAATAGAGCAAATTGTCATACTTAGGGACCAAAATGGAACATGTTTGTTTTAAGAACATTCAGCATCCAGACTGAGCAACATGAAAAAATACATATGTGAAATAAGTCACTCAATAATACTAGAAGTCATTACCTGTATATCAGGTATTTTGCTGGATTTGTCTGTGTATTTGGGAAATCCACTCGACATAGCCATTGACACCTCCCATCTGGTCCTCAATAAGGTTAGCCAGAAGAAGAAAGCCTTCTCTAGGCTGCTCACCTTGTCTTACAAGATGGCGTAGTTGATAATAAGAAGGGTCACTATCCCTGAATTTCTCAAGTAATCGCGTAAACTTTCTTGACATTTCATTGTCATGCTGACAAAGGGTAACCTGGTCACCAAGAACACACAACACCACGGAGAATCAGTTACAATTTGAACGAGAAATGATATGTAAATCAATGTCAAATATATCGTTTGGAGACAGAGCCATTCATAAAAAAACATATACCAGGAAAATCAACAAAATGAGTAGGAATAAGTGGAAAATGAAGAATAAGAAGATATAATAGAGTATTACAACTGCATTCTAGACCACCCTGATGCAGCCAATAATATGCAAACAAAGCAAGAAGTTTATATAACTCACTAACAAGTATCAAAGGAATGAGTGAAACTTGAAACACTTGCAACATTATAAATTTCTAGAAGGTCAAAAAAGGATACATATCTAAGAAATGTCGAGGACAACATGATCCTACAACCTACTATTTACAAAGGAATTATCATAAGTGAAAGAGAAGAAGTCCAAGACAATAGCAGCCTGGTAAGTTAAAGACAACTCGCGTTCATAAACATAAAAAATATTGAGGACAATTTAGAAAAATATGGAGGTATAATGTGTTCTGCTAAGTGTAGAATCTAGAAAAGAGATACTATATGATATAAATACCATAAAAATTGATAGTTATTATTTATGGGTTAATTGTCAAAAACTACACTAAGGTATTTAATCTAGTAACATTATTTTACAGAGATGATGACTATGAAATGAAATCAATGATATTCAGACACCATAATGCACCGATAACATACCCTCGATGACTCTGCTGCAAAATCTTGTCCAAGTAGATTCATGGCTATATCAGGAGACAACATTTTACCAAACCAAATAACTAACCGAAAACCATCATCGTATATATATACTCCTCTAGAATCTAAGCTCTCTCCTGTCAATTGCAACCTTCGCATGGTTTTCATGAACTCGTCTGCACTAGCAGATGCCTGCATATGAGAGACGCATCATCAAAAACCATCATAACCAACTGAGATGTTACATAAATGAGGAGGGCTACTCACATCCAGACCAAGGGACCTATAGGTACTCAAATAAGCCAAACAGAACCTATATCATCATTAAAAATATTCCAATACAGACAAAACTCACCTTTAATAGATATTCATCAACGCGAACCAAGCTAGGATACAAGAGCTTCAACAGTTTCTTAACAGGTAGAGTCATCATGGTATGACCTGCTGCACAGCGTTCATCAAGTGAGACATCAGCATACCCTCCACGGAGAGCAGCTGATTTACATAGCGCTAAACCATACAAAGGCAAGAACTTCAGAGACTCTGGATATATCATCCTCCCCCCCAAGCGATGCTGCACAGCGTGAAGATTTCGATATTCTTTGAGGGCTTTGACGATCCTTAGCTGCACCACATTGCGTGCATCATCCAGCTTATGGGACAACGTTTTCTCAATTGCTGCAGATTATTTCAGTGGATAATCAAGAAATCATTCAAGTATTAAGATCAGTAAAATATAAAGTAACATAACAAAGGAAAATCAACTTTACCTAGCCTAGAAAACAAAGAAACTATGGCACCGGTGTCAGCTTGTCGGTACATCTCCCCTAGATCGGCAACAACAGGTGCAGCAGCTGTATGCACTCTAATACGTCTTTCTCCACATGATGCAGTGTATCTTTTGATTGTTAAGAAAATATACCTGTTTCTAATCATTCATCCTTTACATATACACACACACACACACACACACACACACACCAACACACAATACATGAACATTCCCTGCAAAGATTGATAGGGAAGAGCAAATAGACAAACATACCCCATAGTCATGGATTCTCACAGGACATACTTTCCCGACTAATACACTATAACACAAATTCTGACTATGTCCACAAAGGTCTAGACTGATCACTTAAATACACGAAAAAGGAAGGATCATATTGTTTGCTAAATTAGGCTGTGACGGTCACTTTTTAGTTACTAACAAGTTACAAGGATATAATCTTCCAGCCACCAGGGACTGTAGTTTTTACAAGCAAATTTGGGTGGAAGAAACTCATCACTCATTCATTAAGATAACTACTACTGGTCAACCAGACTTCACTCCATACAGATATGTATGCAATGAAAACAGGCGTCATGAGACAGTGGTAAATATAAATAGGTTTTGTGTACTATTTTTTTAGAGGATAATCCCGCTATGCATCTAAACATGTTTATACCTGAGAAGTCACAGAAAGCATGTCTCATGCATTCGTGTGCTATGGGTCAGGACATCAACTCATACAAAATATTTGAGTACTTGAGGATACAGCAAAGCAACTTGGAAATACACCGTCTGAGTTGTTAGTAAAGTCTCTTCAAGAGATAACTGCACTGCATATGCCTTATCACAATCCACAGCTGGAAGCGCTAATAGATCAGTGGATCTCAGCATGAAGTTCCCATGGTAAGATGTAAATCTAATTCCTAAAAGTACACAGCATACAAGAATCAGCTTTATTTCATATGGTCGTAACAGCTTCGCACAGATAAACTACAAAATAACCATCATTTGGCCTACCTTTTCCACATCTGATACGCATAACAGCTTCCCAGGCTGTCTCCCTTTTAAGATCTCTTGACAACTCGTGTCTCAGCTTCTCTGCTTGAGTGGCTGACTGGAAGCCTGGATAATAATACACTTGACCGCCAGTATATTTCGACAGAGTTCCTGCATTGCGCATTAAAATAGATACCGTCAGTTATATTTCAATTGACAAGTAAGGATCACATGCACCCCAATCTCAACTTGCAAATAAGTAAAAGGCCTTATTGACTAGAAAAGATAGAAATAAAAAATAATGAGACTTACTACTAGATAAGAAAATAACTACAAAACAAACATAGTTCTTGACATAACCAATCAACACTAATTACATAAACTGTTTGACCTATACAACCCAACTCCAAGTCCTTCAGAGTGCTACTACAAGAAATAATCATGATGAGAATTTTCAGCAAACCCCATTGTGTTCCCATGCAGTATAGGAAAGGCACAATTATGAGAGGAGGAAAAATGGCCCCACAACTCACCACAAATATACTCAACAAGACCTTACATATAAATATATATAATAAGACAGTGAAAATTTCAAACTTCAGTCACCAAATTAAATGTAATAAATAAAATTATCTTAAAATTTATAATATATCATGAAAATAAGTTTTAACAATAATTTCGTGCATTCCATAAGTTTCAATACTCTTTAAGAAAGCACAATCACCTACCTAGGGAAGCTATATCGGTGTATTTGTCACTGAATGCGTATATGTTCACGCCTATCTGATATTTAGTTAGATCAGCAGCCATTTGCTTATAAAATGTATCTTCTGGTATTCTTAGTGTATGTTCTTTATCTGTTCCATAAGCACGAAGGTCATCTCCACGTAATTTTAAACGACCAACACCAAGAGATGGCAGCGTGTTTTGAAAAATTAACAATTTCCCTCCAAGTTGATTCTGCACAGAGAGAAATAGGACATAAAACAAGCACAAATAATGAGAATAACTAGCTCATAAAGAACTAAAACCACATCACATAAAACAAAAAGAGACAAATTAACACACCATGACCATGAATGCTGCTTTTAAAGCTGGACCGAATGCGGATTCAACATTGTAAGTGTCTTGAAACATGGATGGCAAGCTATCCAGAAATGTCTCCACCACACTTCTAGATTCTGACAGGTTGACAAGGAGATCATCTGGCAATGGAACAAATATATCTTCTAGATCCGACACCACCATCATCTGAGGTTGTGTCAACGATGACTGAGCAAGAAAAAGCACCAAGTTACTCAGCATTGATTCTGGCTAAAAAGCCAAAGCAGGGCTACTATAGCACAAGTTCCATTCAAATAAAGAATAATTCAGACCACTTACCTTCATATTATAGAAGTGTATGGTGCTGTCAAAAGTTATAAACCCAATCTGTGTACGAGGGTAGCCAGGCAGCTCATCCAAACATGACTTAATAGTTTGGGCCACAGACTGCAAAAGAATATTAAATATCAACATGAATTGTAAACACGCACATACTGAGGCGCAGGCTAGCATACAAAGAATTACCTTAAACAAAACACAAGCTCACTCAAAATTCATTTATGTTCAATCCTTGAGAGAGAATGTACAGTATATAACTAAATGTAGAAGGAGGAAACACATCAAAGGTGCAGGCAAGGGATGCCATAGTTGTATCACCATGAATTTAAGTTGCATATAGTGATTAACTAAACATAAGTTGAAACACACATAAATAAGTTATTCCTCTTAAACTCCACATGCCAAGCTCAAATATAGTGGCCACCATTAACGTCTAATCATTCTATGCAAAACGGGTGCAACCTCAGTCCACAAAATTCTTGAAAATGTGTAATCTATACTTGTAAACTAAGTGTAAGAAGATGTTTCATATACGAGAAAAATGAGTACCAGGCTGCATAATATAGAATTCTTGTTCAGATATACAAAGTACAATATGGTTTCAGGATAACACCAAATTTGCATACTGTATGAGAATGTTCAGCAAAATATGTATACAAGCATTTGTTGTGTAGGGCAAGGCAAGTTGTGGAAAAATCTACTCTTATTGGAAAAAAATCTTACCTCCACCATACCACTCCTAACCGCAGATACTGACACATCGATTAGAAAAAAATATAGTGGTGGCATTGGAGGCCGCACCATATATTCAGTTGGAGCGACGAACTCCACACTACCCTTAATAAGCTCAGGTCGCTGATCCAAATCAATTCTTCTCCCAGTGGCATCTAAATGGGCAAAATAATCACCAGGAACTGGAAGGGAAAAAAAGAACTTAAGCATATAACAATTTAGTTGCAAACAACATAACTAAAAGTATCTAAGAGACTATGTACCAAAACTATGTAAATATGAGTATTAACATGAGATAAAAACAAAACATTTATCCTTTAAACATTTAGGTGTGTAGTTTAATGTTTATCACATTATTCTTTCAGTGTTACAATAAACAGCATCCCTTGATTAGTTCTGCACTTAGTAATTGAGTTAGAGACAATCATGCGTACCCATGTAGGTAGCAGCAGGCGTGTATTCAAGTTTTTATATGTTCTTCTGGGAGTCTTTTCACAACTCAGAAAGGGGGTCTGTCAGGAGTCTAGTAGAGTCCCTATATGAATCTTTCCATGGAAAAGTTTTAATTAAGGGTTCATTAGATACTAATACCATGGAAAACACAGTTCAAAAGGTACTAATACCATGGAATACCCTGAGATTCTGTAAAGCATCATAGTGTTGTGAAGTATGAGTATGAAACCTTTGATGCTAACTGCTTTGTTTTGTAAGGCCAAACCTAATTTCTGTACTCACCTTTCTTATTTTTCTCCCTTGCCAATTGTTCTACTAGCTTTCAGGTGTTGTGTTAAAAATTACTATTAATCAAACCATTCAAAACTTTGATGCCATAAATCTAAACAATTTTCATCCCTATGCTTCTTTGACTATGTTGACCCACATTCTTTTCTGCAAGAAACACTGCTGCAAAATGCCTTCCGTACAGTGGGAAATAAGCAAATTTTTGCTACTTTATTTATTTTGGAATTACTGAATCACAAGGTACTGTCTCATAGAAAATGGAAGGAACCTTCTTTCTCATCAACATATCAATACAACTGAACTAGTGGTAGCTGGCCAGAGCAATCATTATCAATGAAGTTAGGAAATCTTATTTCTTTGGCTTAACAAAATATCAGTACAGCAAAGCAGAACCTGCGGAGAAGGGTCTAAACTACCAATGGAATATCAAATGTTAATTTAAAGTAGAGAGGATGCATGTCTTAATGTCTTTGGGACGACAAATACTTCCTTATCTATTGTGTAAATATGAAAATAGAAACGTAAATCAGAATAGACGCAAGACCACGACCCTTCCAATTAGTATATCGTATCCCTTACTTTCTTTTAAAAAGAAACAGAAGTAATGAGTGCAGTTTACCATCATTTAGCAAAGCACAGATGTTGCAACGCCACTTTCTTCCAGCATCGGTAAATGTTACATAAGGATTAACATATGTGCGACACCTTCTGCATCGAATAATGCCTGTCGAAGCGAAGTTAACAACGGGCACTTGCTCCTGAAACAAAAAAAAAGTAATTAACAGACTATAATCAGGTAGAAAAAATGAGTTTCAAATCAAACATTGCAATAATTATTAGACTTTAATCATTCTGAATACAGAGACACTAACCTCATCAGGAGATTCTGCAAGAGGGCATACGATTGCTCCAAGAGGCAGATGCCACCTCGAGGCTAAAGACTGGGAATTTGGTATGGCACTGGTTGTAAGCCGTAAATATCTTGAATTGCAATTCATTGGATACACCTGGGAAAAAGAAATTGGCTCTACATCGCCATCCAATGGCCTTGGTAATGCCTTAGTATCAACTCCTGTATCCATTGATCCAGGAACAGATCCAAGAGAGAGAGAGCTAAAGTCTTCCATTAACCCCTGGACAACACCTGTAGGAGGCCCAGAGCCTGGATATTGCAAGCCAGGTGGGGCTGATACCGGTGGAGATGGTGCATAACCTCCTTGATGACCATGAAAAGCAGGAGATGATGTTGGAGGACCTGGTGCAAATCCTCCCTGCTGGGCACTGAATGGAGCTTGCATGGGTGGGGCTTGTGGAGCTGCATTAGGTTGCTTACTTACATATCCAGGAAGTGGTGGCTGCAAAGGGCCTCTAGGGCCTGCAGGATATGAGGACTCAATAGGAGGCATAGATGGCTGAAAGCTAGGTCTGGCAGGTGGAAACAATGGATCAGGGGAGGGCGGACCATAATTCATAACTGGGGGTGCAAAATTAGTTTTTGCAGGGTATTGTGGAGTAGGGAAACGCTGAAAGGGTCCGGCTGTTGGCGGAACACATGAAGGTGGTGGTGCAGGGACAGATGGATCACTGAACCTAGCTGGAGGAGAAGGCCTAAATCCAGGCGCATCTGACCCAACTACAGGACCCGAGGAAGAAAATGGTGTCATTGTTGGGGGAGCAGCTGCAAAAGGTGAAGCGGAAGGTCTTACAGGAAAGGTAGGACGGCCAGCATTTTCAGTCCCCATGGAATCTGTTTAATCACTTGATCCACCTATAGAAGTACACTTATGATCTCATACCTTTAGCCTGCTGAAACAACAATTCTAATAGTCACTTTCATGATTCCTCCAATTTCTGATCAACTAAACATAGCATGTGAGAAACCAGCTTTAAATGCTAAAAAATAACACATTTTTATTTCAAGAATACTAACCATATTTACTTATTTAAGAACTGATAATCTTGAAACCGATTCTTCATATGTAATGCAGATGGTGTTGAGGCAGCCCAATTCAAACTATTATTACTCCAATACACAGGGCAGGGCACACCCAACCTAGAGACATTGGGACTGAGCTACCCAAAACCCTAAATAGAACCCACCTCTGTTGTAACTACCTAAAACATTGGGCTACGTGGAGATGATTCAAAACGAAGTTTGATTAATTATTTTACCCAATTCAAATTACCTACCAAGCTGAGCACATCTGCATCGATCAGAAAGAAACCAAGCAGTACATAATAGTTTCCACGCCATCGCATTTAGCAATCAGCATCGCGCACACATGTAATTAAAGTGGGAAAATAAACCAGAGACTCCAATTACAGTAGAAAAACCGGAAAGCGACTGATCAGATCAAAGCACACTCCACGCAGATTAGCAATAAATAGAGGCCATTTCCTTGGTTTTGAGACATACCTCACCGTAGATCTTGCAAGACGACACTAGCAGAATCGGTGGGCAGAGAAAAACCTGGTCGAATTTAGCAGAAACTTGGCCGAATAGATTAGATACGGTGCGGCTTGAGAATTGAATCTGCAGAGGCAATCGGCGAAAACCTTGTCCGGATCAGAGGGACAGTGAACCGGAGAACCCTAGATCCGATGAGGGAGAGAGGTCGACAAAGACGAAGAAGAGAGCTAAGACAATCGCCAAATATTTGATTCTGGGATTTTATCTATAAAAATTTACGCCTCTGCTTCAGACGAAATTTCTTTTCAAATCGGAAAAGGAATTCTTTTCTATTTCTACAACGAAATTTCTCCTGTTTCTACTAAGGGGTAGAAAAGAACAATAAGTGCTCTGTTTGTCGCTGTGGGCTCGACTCTTGCACAAGCCCAAGTAATCTTGTCAAAGTTGTCACATATGGGTTGTTCCCTTTCATGTGCTAATAAGGTTGGAGATAGAAATAGTGATGCGCTGCGTTTTGGTTCAATGCGAGAAGGAAGAAACGATGCGTTTTGAGGGTGGAAGGTCGTTATCTATAGTCACCCTTTATATTCTGTGTGCTAGAGCAGAGATAGGGAGAGCGTGGTGGTCTTGCACGATGGCGAGCTGCTTGGTCGTCCTTTGTGGTCCCACCAGTAACATTAGGGTTTGGTATTAAGGAGAAGGTTGGGGCAAAGAAGGGATGCTATGAATTGGTAAGTTTATCTATTTCCATATAGAGAGAATTGGAGAAAGGGGAATGTTAGAACCCTAGAACCAAGCTTTCATTTTATCTGAAATTTCATATCAGTTTATCAATACGATGGCTTTTATTCCGGTAGATTTCAGTTGTCTTTGTTACAGTGGTATCAGAGCAACCGTTTCCGCGACTGTGGCTGGTCTTGAAGGAGTTGGGGATTTTCTTGGTGCAAACCCAGAAATTTCAGGGCTTCCAAACCAGAAAAATCGGGAACGGGAGGTGATGATCGGCTATTCGGCAATTCCCATGGCCGACTTCTCGATGGGAGCCGGAGACGTGGGTCTCAAACCTGGTAGACGCCCACCGGAACAACATATCCACACACCTTGTGTTGGGGCTGGTCAGCGACTTGCGATCGTCTGCGACGCCAGGACAACAATGGAGAAGCTTTGGGATCAGAGGGAGGCCTGGCTACGGTATGAGCTGAGGCAAAATGAGGTATTGTCTAAAATGAAAATTCAACTTGACAATATAGAAGCTCGGGGAGATAGGGAAAAATGAGCTTTTGATTCGTAAACGGCTTCGCGAGAGGTATCGGGTTGAACAACAAACTTGGGTGCGTAGTCAAGAAGTTGTGGCTATAGAGCTAAAGGAACAACAAGCTACTTTAGAGAGTCTGGAAATGGAGCAAGAGTTGCTCTGGAGAGACCAACGATAGAGAAATAAATTGAGGCTTGGGGAACATCATCCATGGCCTGTTCATGAGTTGTTGGAACCTGAAAATTTCAACAGTGGCTATGAATATGTCTGGGTCAGGTTCACTACTAGGGTGAAAGAAGGAGGAGGCACTGAGATGAAACATCATTCGAATGTTGCTGAGGATGGTGACTCTGTAAGTGATGAGGGGGAGATGAGAGCATTTTCTAATACATACATCAGAAGTGTTGAAATTGCCAAAATGATGGGGTTCGACAAAATTGAGGTACATTCTATCTTGATCGTATTAAGCTCACTTTCCCTAGCTATTTGTTGCCACAACACAATTGAGTCACGTACTGGTATTGGCACTTTAATTCAATTCTACAATCATTTGAGGTGTTTGGAATGGCCTATTATTTTGAGGTATGGGTTGCTGAGAAAGGGGCTTAGTGGTGGTATTAAGTTTAACTACAAGGTATATGAACTAGTTATTCACTACAAGGGCACAATGATATTGGTACGGGGTTATGGTGTTGATTGTGTCTCAAGAAGAAGTAAAAAGGGTATTGAGGTGTTGGTCTTATGGTTTTATGAGTTACGAAATCAAGCTTATGAAAGCATCAAATGGCCAACTGGTATAGGAATTATTAAGTGTCATCATGTATTGTTTTGGGGTGAAAGAATGAACAATTATCCTTGTCATACTATGTTTACAAATGGTGCTTCCATAAGTGGTGTTATTGACAAATGGTACCAAGCTTTTAGGGTAGTTGTTTAAAGAGGTATGCAGGTTTTGAAACAAAGTGAAAAATGGTTAGTGAAGAGACATTTTAAATTTATTGTTGATTGTAGAGCTGAGACAAGGAATGGTGAATTTTATCAGGCTACTTTAAATGATACTAAACTGATGAAAGTTGTGGGAAAAATCTGTTTAAGGATGACTGATTTTGTAGTTGCTGAAGTGGTATTTTTTTAAATGGTGCTTGGTTGTACCTTTGGGTGTTGGAGCCAAAAATATTTTGGGCAATGGAGAAGCTTTAGTAGAGATGATGGGCAGAGTTTTCATGACTTGTTGGGATATTTTGGGTCTTAAAGATATGGGGAGGAGTGTGGAAATGTCTACAAAGATGGCAATTGGGGTGGATTTTCTAGGCGAGGCAAGCTCGGAGGCAAGGGTTGTCCCGTTTCAGAACTGGTCACAAGCAGTAGCAAGGGACGAGCAACAACTTGCGATGGTTGGCGAATCTGTGAAGTCTAGGGCTCAAATCTCGACGGTAGCCGGAGTTGTGACTCTTAAACCTGAGAAACGACCGCCGGAACAACAAACCCAATGGAGAAGCTCGCTGGATTTGGAGATCGAGAGGCTCTACCAGAAGCAAGTCGTCCTCGTTGGACAGTTGGACAAGAAATTAAGGGAGTATCGTGCTCGTTATCGGGTTGAAGAAGGGACGGAAGAGGTGTCGGCCCAGGCGGAGGTGGTGGTGATATTTGAACAGATTGAAGCTTGTAGGAAACTCAAGTATGAGTTGAAAACCAAGCTCAAGGTTGAGAAGCGGCGAGTCCGGATTGAAAAAAACAGGCTTCAAAAGAGGTTCAGGATTGAGCAGCAAAATTGGGTGCAACAACAAGCAACTATGGAAATGCAAATTGAGGAGAAGCTACTGGAAATTGAGAATGAGGATAAGGAGCTTGGGAAGCTGACTCCGTTCTTGGTTGCACACATCAAACCCAGAGCAAAATGGTTGGACAGATTTAAGGAAAATTCCTTACTGAATGATTCGAACTTACAACTCCTAACTATACACTATAATTACACAATGGAAATAGTAATGGGGTATGCAACTGATTGTGTTGTGGGTAGATGTGAAGAGGGTATTGGGGTGTCAGGTTTATGTTTTCATCATATAACTAATGACAAGGATTGTGGGGTAGTTTTATGGAGAGGTATTCAGGTATTTAAACAAGGTCTGAAATGGTAATTGGAGGGAGAATTTAAAACTATTGTTGATTGGAGAGTTGAGACAGTAAATGGTGAATTTTATCAAACAATCATGGTTGACATGAAATTGAGGAAAGTTGTGGGAGAAATGTTTTTGACGATTATGAACTTTTGCCTTTGTGAGTTAGGAAATCAAGCTCATGAAAGTATCAAATGGCTTACTGGTATTGGGAATTTTATGTGTTTTCAACAGTTGAGTTGGGCTAACAGAAGCCTTGACTGTAAGGATCGCTCCTGGTCAACGTCGGTCAATAGGCAGAAAAACGGAAAAATTTAAAATTTTGGGATAGACACCAAAATGAACCTAAAATTGACCCCGAGGGTCATATCGGACTTAAGTTGACCCCGATACCGACCAAAGTGAGTTCTGGGTGACTCAGGGCAACTTTTTGACCAATTTGGGAAAAGTTGACTTTTTGCCGAAAAAGTCAACCGAGCGACGTTTTGGTCCGTTCGAGGCCCGATTTGGACCCAAAAAACTTAGCCGTCGTTACAGTGGTCTTAGTTGGACCGTTTCCTTGTAGCACGCGAAATTTCACAGATTTTTGGAAAATGATCCCGAAACGGCCCGAGACGGACGAATTTCGCGAATCGGACAAAAAAATATCTACCAAGATATTTTTCTAAAAGGTGGGACCCACATGACACTTGTCAAAAAAGTGGTGGTTGGTGTTTTTGAACAAAATAAAAGGGATTGGCAGTGAAGGTTTCGGCCAAAGGAAAAGAAAAAGGAGAGAGAAAAAGAAGAGAAAAGGAGGAGGGGAAAAAAGGAAAAGAAAGTGAGGAGTTTCGTCGATTTCCCGTCGATCTGATCGACGGATCGTCTCAACAACTGCGGATTCGAACTCCCCTCGTCATTCCCTACGGTGAGAACCCAATTTTTTCTCGTTTTGGTACGTTTGAAAATTAGGGTTTGAGTTTAAAAGATTCAAATATGGTTGGGTTTTGGTTAGAATTGGTTTAAGAATGAATGGTTGAGGTTTGGGGTTCGTTAGGAACGTTTTGGGGCGAAAAGGAAAATTTTCCTTTGTGGCCGTGTGGGGCCCACTTGCCCGGGCCTCGGGTTTTTCGTGTTCGGATGGTTTTGGACGATCCCCGAATCGATAATTCACACCCGGAACGAATTATGGGATTAAATTGTGGAAATTGGAAATTTCGAGTTTAGAAACTTTAAACGCGAATTAAATCGCTCGGAAGTCGGAAATTGATTCCATCGATTGCGTTGGAACACTTGAATTATTTAAGGATCGTAGAAACGAAAATGGGAATTTTCGGAGCCCCAGAAGGCGTTTTCCGATACCGAGCAGATTCGCCGAGCCGGGCGAATCGGTCTTTTCCGGGCCCTTTGTTGTCAATGTCGAGTAATTGGGAAGTTTGGGAGTGATCGGCATTGTCGGGGTCGCGTTTGGGCGTCAAATTCATTAAAATTCAGCTTTTCCTACGAACTTAAAAAGTGTTTTAATTTGTGATCTTGTTAGATCGTGCCGCCGACCGCAGAAAGAGGAGGCTAAGCGGGTGACTGCAAGCACGCCAGAGCTTGAGCGTGGATATTTGGAAAGCGTTACGAGGTAGGGAAAAGTAGCCGGATATCGGCCTTGACTAGGGAAAGTTATCAGTATAAATGCATGTGACACTGTTGGTGTCGTAGGATAAGTAAACATGTCGAACAGTAGAAATGCATGTGGGCACTTAGTTGTGCCCGTATGTTAAGTAACTTGTTGTGCTTATGATTGTGGCTATGTGTGCCTTTGGGGTGTTGAACCCGTATGTTATTGGTGGTGTTTCGTGGGTGGCCATGTGTGCCTTTGGGGTGTTGAACCCGTATGTTACTGGTTGTGTTTCGTGGGTGGCCATGTGTGTCTGTGTGGTGTTAAACCTGTATGGTTGTTGACTGACTTGCTGAGGGGTAGTTAGTCGTTATATTATTGTCGCTATTTGTTGAACCTTGTGTGATGACTGTGATTGCATGGAGGTTGGGCCCGCCTAACAACAAATGGGTGCCACGGGGTCGCGCGCATAAGGGTTGGCAAGCCTTTTGACTAACCATCGGTAAAGTGTGCATTATCCTGCGATAAAGGGTGGCTCTCCTTCCGACTAGCTATCGAAAAAGTATTGTTGTATATGTCGCGAACAGGTCGACCGCCTGGCCCGACTGCGTGTCGGGGAAAGTTGCGTGGGGCAGGCTCAAGCCCATCCGGTTAGCAACCGGCAACTGAGTGGCTGGTGTGCAATCCTTTGTGATCTTGATTTTTGTGTGCGATCGTTTGTGATCTTGGGTGTTGCGTGGTTATTATTTACGTATTTGATTGAGGTCGTAACTGTTGGGTCGGGTCTACATTACGTGTCTGGGTTGTGATATGGTTGGGAAAGTTGAACAGTTGTATTGCGTGACCGTCAGTCTAAATTGTGTTTTTGGGGTAGTAGTCCCCGGGGTTGTTGTTTTTGGGTTCCCGTCATTTCTGATGGTATGCCGTGGTCAACCCGATATCCGTGGCGGTGATCGAAATGCTCACCCCCTGCTACTTTTCCTGCAGGTACTGGTCGTGAGACGGACTAGGAGAGCCCTCAAAGCTTGAAGCGCTGGGAGCGGAAGTCCGGGTCTCTGGGTAGTTAGTGACGTACCTTGTAGCTCATTTGTACATCGTTTTGAACGTATTTTCTGCTGTAAAATTATCGTTTTTGTTTAACTTAAGTGTTGATTTAAAGAGGTTTATTAAAATGTTTGAAAATTGTTTTATTATTTCACCGTTCGCGTTCCGGGTTCGGTCTTACCGAATTCGGGGCGTGACAGCTTGGTATCAGAGCTCGAGGTTTCACACCTCGGACTGTACGTCAATTAGGTGGGGAGAATTGAGTCATTAAAAGTCCCGTCGTGTGTTGGTTGCGCAAGTCGGAAACCGTGTGTAGACCCGTAGTGACCTAAGTCTTGGTTGATGTTGTGTGAATGTGCAGTATTGCTGATACTGGCATAATGATTGTGTGCTGCTGCGTGAAACGTTTTTAATCTGTCGCGACTCGACTTAGGGGCGCCCCTGTAGTGGAACGCGACGGTGCTGATATGAAGTGGGTACGATGTAGTTCGAGGACGCCTGGACCGGGTTGTGACTACGTGATGTCAAAAAAAAAATGAATGAGATTTTACAAGGAGAAAATTTTAAAATTAATTTGCCATGTCGGCGTTGTTTAAAAAAAAAATTATTTGGCCTTGTGGGCGTATGTGTTTTAAAATTGGTTGGCCTTGTGGGCGTGTGTTTTAAAATTGGTTGGCCTTGTGGGCGTGTGTTTTAAAATTGGTTGGCCTTGTGGGCATGTGTTTTAAAATTGGTTGGCCTTGTGGGCGTGTGTTTTACAATTGGTTGGTCTTGCGGGCTTGTGATTGAGTTTGGGTGACGTGAATTTGTGTGTGTTTGTTGTGCGTGTGTTTGATAAATTGGTGATCGAACGTGTGTGGCGCTTAAGGCTGATTTTAGGGTTAAAAGGGGTAAAAATCGAGTCTAAAACGAATTTGGGAAACAGGCATGCGCGAGCGTCACGGACCCTGTCACGGATCCGTGACGGATCAGCGCGTTTTGGCGAGATTTTGGGCCTTCGTCACGGCTCCGTGACCCCAACCGTGACGGGGCCTGTCACGGATCCGTGATTCCTGCCTTGTTCCACCGTCTTGATTGTGCAGTTTGTGTGTTGATATTGCGTGACTTTGCTCACGATTGTGTCAGGTTGTTTGAGGTTTCCCTCGCGTGAACGGGTGGTTTGAGGTTTCCTTTATGTGAGTGGGTTATTTGAGGTTTCCCGGGTGTGATCTGGTAATTGGGGTATTGAGGTACTAAGCGATATTGGTTTACTGAGTTGAGAACATGATCCCCGTTTTGAGGTTTCCCCTACGTGATCGGGTAATTGGGGTATTGAGTTTGTGAGCAATATTGTTTACTTAGTTGAGAACATGATCCCCGTTTTGAGGTTTCCCCTACGTGATCGGGTGATTGGGGTGTTGATGTGGTGAGCAATAGTGTTCTGCTTAGTTGAGAATATGATCCCCATTCGAGGTTTCCCTTATGTGAGCGAGTATTTGAGGTATTGATAGCGTGAGCAGTGTGACGTTTTGGTATCAGGTTTTGAGGTAGTGGTTTGCCCTACTTAGATTGGTAAGTCGTTAGTGCTTTACTAGTATGCCATAATCAACCGGGTGTCCGTGGAGGTGAGCAGAACGCTCATCCCCCTTTACTACTTTTCCCGCAGGGGACGAGTAGCGATTACTGGTTTGGTTGCGGAAAGTTATAAGTAAATGCATATAGGATCGTTTGAGGGTTGTGCTATACCTTATCGGTGTGACTAATGGAGTGGTTGTTCGGTCTCTGATTTGGGAGTCATTTTTATTTGATATCGGGGCGTCACACTCGTTTGCTTCGTCGAGTTGTGCTGAGATGTTGGGGCTGAGTTTAGAGCCGTTGAGTCCACCCCTGCGTCTGGACACGCCAGTTGGGGGTGATGTGGTGTTGACTAGGGTCTATCGTGCCTGCGAAGTTAGAGAAGCGAACTGATACAAGAGGTTCGAGAGAGGGCTCAAGAGCCCTGATGGTGGATCGAGTCCTCACCCCGAGGATTCGGGTATGTTCAGAGTTGGTGGGCACGACGACGGTAGTGGAGCGAGGTCTTAGAGAGAGACTGCGAGGATCTGTGAGGTTCGGCAGCGATTGAGGTTGTGCGTGTATCCGTGGGAAGGATACTTACAAAATGACAGCCTTTGATGTGATCCTGAGAATGGATTGGCTGGCAAAGTACCGAGCCAATATCGACTGTTACAGGCGACGAGTGACGGTGTCAACAGGCAACACGAAAGTTTCGTGTATTCTGGGCAGTAGGAGCGGAGTTCTCGTGTCGGCATTGTCAACAGTGGAGGAAGTATCGGTCGTGCAGAGCCGCGAGTTACCGCGAGTGGTGTGCGAGTGTCCCGAGGTCCATCCGGAGGAGTTGAGCAGATTGCCACCAGTTCGCGAGGTGGAGTTCGGGATTGACCTAATGCCGGGAACGGCAGCGATATCGATGGCGCCTTACAGGTTCGCGCCAGCAGAGTTGACCGAGCTGAAGCGTCAGCTCGAGGAGCTTCGGGAGAAGGGGTTTATCCGTCCGAACACATCGCCGTGGGGAGCACCAACACTCTTCCTGAAGAAGAAGAATGGAGAGCTTCGGATGTGTATACACTACCAGAAGCTGGACCGGGGTACGGTGAAGAACCGATACCCGATGCCGAGAATTGACGACTTGTTCGACCAATCGAGAGGGTCGACATGCTTCTCGAAGATCGATCTGCGATCCGTATATTACCAGTTGCGAGTCTGGGAGGAGGACGTTGCAAAAACGGCATTCCGGACACGCTATGGGCATTACGAGTTCTTGGTGATGTCATTTGGACTGACGAACGCACCTGCAACGTTCATGGATCTGATGAACAGTATATTCCGGCCGTTCTTAGATCAATTTGTGGTGGTGTTTGTAGACGACATCTTGATCTACTCGCAGAACGAGGCGGCACATGAGGAGTATCTGAGGGTTGTTCTGACCCTACTGCGCACACATCAGCTATACGCCAACCTAGAGAAGTGCGAGTTTTGGTTTGCTGAGGTGAAATTCCTCGGTCACATTGTATCCCGTGACGGTATATTGGTCGATACGGCGAAAATCAACGCGGTTTCGAAGTGGGCACGGCCCACGAGCGTTTTCGAGATCCGCAGCTTTTTGGGGTTGACGGGGTATTATCGGCGGTTCGTCCAGGATTTTGCGCGCCTAGCCGCGCCTATGACTCTTTTGACGCGCAAGGGAGTCGGGTTTGTGTGGACTGACGATTGTGAACGTGCGTTCACGGAGCTGAAGGCTCGTCTGACTACCGCTCCAGTGTTGATAGTGCCAGAGCGCGGGATCGGGTATGAGGTCTACTGTGACGCGTCCGGGGAAGGACTGGGCTGTGTGCTGAGGCAGTTAGGGAAAGCGGTTGGTTATGGCTCCAGGCAGTTGAAGACGCACGAGCGCAACTATCCTACCCATGACCTGAATTAACAGCAGTCGTGTTCGCACTGAAAGGCTGGCGGCATTACCTGTATGGCGAGCGATTTCAGGTGTTCTCGGATCACAAGAGCCTCAAGTACATCTTTTCCCAACGAGACATGAACATGCGCCAGCGGCGATGGATGAAGCTACTTGAGGAATACGACTTTGAGCTACTCTACCACCCGGGGAAGGCGAATGTGGTTGCTGACGCCCTGAGTAGGAAGTTGATTCCGGGCCTTGCTAGCATATCAGTCAGGGAGTGGGACATGATGGGGGAACTTGGCACGTTCGGGCTTGAGTTAGAGGAGGTTACGGGGAGCGTGGCCATGTGCTCATTGGTGGCTCAACCCTCACTCATTGCCCGAGTGTTAGAGGCGCAGTCGGAGGATGTTGAGACGTCAGAGATCCGAGAGAGGGTCGTCAGCGGTGTCGATGCGGAAGGCTGGGAACTCAGTGCTGATTGGGGGTAACGGTATCAAGGAGGGTTATCCGTGCCGCGCAACTGTAGAGACGACGTATTGTGAGAGTCACATCATTCGCGTCTTACAGTGCACCCGGGTAGCACCAAGATGTACCGCGACATCAGGCGGCACTTCTGGTGGAGCGGGATGCGGAGAGCGGTCGCGGAATTTGTATCGAGATGTCTCACCTGTCAACAGGTGAAAGCCGAACATCAGCGTCCCGCCGGATTATTGCAGCCACTGCCGATTGCCCAGTGGAAGTAGGAACACGTCACGATGGACTTCATGAGTGGGTTGCCGAGATCGCCAAGGGGACACGATGCAGTATGGGTGGTAGTCGTTCGGTTGACCAAGTCGGCCCATTTCCTGGCCATGAGGATGACTGATCCGGTTGACAAGTTGAGTCGCATGTACATTCAGGAGATCGTGCGTCTCCTTGGAGTCCCTGTGTCGATAGTGTCTGACAGGGATCCCCGTTTCACGTCCATATTTTGGCCGAGTCTGCAGACCGCGTTGGGGACCGAGGTTTTGCTCAGTACAACACACTACCCCAGACAGGCGGCCAGTCCGAGCGGACGATTCAGATTTTGGAGGACATGATGCGGGCATGTGTGCTAGACTTTAGGGGGGTCGTGGGAAAACTACCTACCGTTAGCAGAGTTTGCCTACAACAACAGCTTCCAGGCCAGTATTGGGATGGCACCGTTTGAAGCGTTGTATGGTAGGCCGTGTCGATCGCCAGTATGCTGGGCAGAGGTGGGAGACAAGAGCCTGCTGAGGCCAGAGCTTGTTCGAGAGACGAAAAAGAAGGTCGCGCTGATACGCGAGCGGTTGAAGGCCGCACAGAGTCGGTAGAAGAGCTACGCTGACAGTCGACACCCACCTCTTGAGTTTGCAGTCGGTGACCATGTGTTCTTGAAGGTGAGTCCAAGGAAGAGGCTGGTACGATTCAGCCGCGGCGGAGGCAAGTTAGCCCCGCGGTATATCGGCCCTTTTGAGGTCTTGGGCAGAGTAGGAGTAGTGGCATACCGTCTAGCATTACCACTACAACTCGGGAATGTGCATAACGTCTTCCACGTGTCCCAGTTGCGGAGGTACAATGCCAACCCCTCCCACGTCATTGAGTGGGCAGATATCGAGGTGGCTGACGATGTCTCTTATGAGAAGCAACCGGTTCGAATCATGGACACACGGGAGCAGGTCCTGCGTGGCAAGGTTGTCCGCCTAGTATGGGTGCAATGGCGGCACCACAGGGTTGAGTCGACTTTGGAGCGCGAGGACGAGGTTCGCGCAAAGTACCCCGATCTGTTCGACTCCTGAGTTACGTCTGTTTTAAATTTCGCGAACGAAATTCCTTTAAGGGGGGTAGATTATAAGGACCGCTCCTGGTCAACGCCGGTCTATCGGCGGAAAAACAGAAAAATTTAAAATTTTGGGACAGACACCGAAATGAACCTAAAATTGACCCTGAGGGTCATATCGGACTTAAGTTGACCCCGATACCCACCAAAGTGAGTTCTGGGTGACTCAGGGCAACTTTTTGACCAATTTGGGAAAAGTTGACTTTTTGCCGAAAAAGTCAACCGAGCGACGTTTTGGTCCGTTCGAGGCCCGATTTGGACCCAAAAAACTTAGCCGTTGTTACAGTGGTCTTAGTTGGACCGTTTCCTTGTAGCACGCAAAATTTCACAAATTTTTGGAAAATGATCCCGAAACGGCCCAAGACGGCCGAATTTCGCGAATCGGACAGAAAAATATCTACCAAGATATTTTTCTAAAAGGTGGGACCCACATGACACTTGTCAAACAAGTGGTGGTTGGTGTTTTTGAACAAAATAAAAGGGATTGGCAGTGAAGGTTTCGGCCAAAGGAAAAGAAAAAGGAGAAAAAAAGAGAGAAAAAAGAGAAAAAGAAGAGAAAAGAAGGAAGGGAAAAAAGGAAAATAAAGTGAGGAGTTTCGTCGATTTCCCGTCGATCCGATCAACGGATCGTCTCAACAACTGCGGATTCGAACTCTCCTCGTCATTCCCTACGGTGAGAACCCAATTTTTCTCGTTTTGGTACGTTTGAAAATTAGGGTTTGAGTTTAAACGATTCAAATATGGTTGGGTTTTGGTTAGAATTGGTTTAAGGATGAATGGTTGAGGTTTGGGGTTCGTTAGGAACGTTTTGGGAGCACCAACACTCTTCTTGAAGAAGAAGAATGGAGAGCTTCGGATGTGTATAGACTACTGGAAGCTGTACCGGGGTACGGTGAAGAACCGATACCCGATGCCGAGAATTGACGACTTGTTCGACCAATTGAGAGGGTCGACATGCTTCTCGAAGATCGATCTACGATCCGAATATTACCAGTTGCGAGTCCGGGAGGAGGACGTTGCAAAAACGGCATTCCGGACACGCTATGGGCATTACGAGTTCTTGGTGATGCCATTTGGACTGACGAACGCACCTGCAACGTTCATGGATCTGATGAACAGTATATTCCGGCCGTTCTTAGATCAATTTGTGGTGGTGTTTGTAGACGACATCTTGATCTACTCGCAGAACGAGACGACACATGAGGAGCATCTGAGGGCTGTTCTGACCCTGCTGCGCACACATCAGCTATACGCCAACCTGGAGAAGTACGAGTTTTGGTTCGCTGAGGTGAAATTCCTCGGTCACATTGTATCCCGTGACGGTATATTGGTCGATCAGGCGAAAATCAACGCGGTTTCGAAGTGGGCACGGCCCACGAGCGTCTTCGAGATCCACAGCTTTTTGGGGTTTATGGGGTATTATCGACGGTTCGTCCAGGACTTTGGGCGCCTAGCCGCGCCTATGACTCTTTTGACGCGCAAGGGAGTCGGGTTTGTGTGGACTGACGATTTTGAACGTGTGTTCACGGCGCTGAAGGCTCGTCTGACTACCGCTCCAGTGTTGATAGTGCCAGAGCGCGGGATCGGGTATGAGGTCTACTGTGACGCGTCCGGGGAAGGATTGGGCTGCGTGCTGAGGCAGTTAGGGAAGGTGGTTGCTTATGGCTCCAGGTAGTTGAAGACGCACGAGCACAACTATCCTACCCATGACCTGAATTAGCAGCAGTCGTGTTCGCACTGAAAGGTTTGCGGCATTACCTGTATGGCGAGCGATTTCAGGTGTTCTCGGATCACAAGAGCCTCAAGTACATCTTTTCCTAACGAGACCTGAACATGTGCCAGCGGCGATGAATGGAGCTATTTGAGGAATACGACTTTGAGCTACTCTACCACCCGGGGAAGGCGAATGTGGTTGCTGACGCCCTGAGTAGGAAGTCGATTCCGGGCCTTGCTAGCATATCAGTCCGAGAGTGGGACATGTTGGGGGAGCTTGGCACGTTCGGGCTTGAGTTAGAGGAGGTTACGGGGAGCGTGGCCATGTGCTCATTGATGGCTCAGCCCTCACTCATTGCCCGAGTGTTAGAGGCGCAATCGGAGGATGTCGAGACGTCAGAGATCCGAGAGAGGGTCGTCAGCGGTGTCGATGTGGAAGGCTGGGAACTCAGCGCTGATTGGGGGTTACGGTATCGAGGAGGGTTATCCGTGCCGCGCAACTGTAGAGACGACGTATTGCGAGAGTCACATCATTCGCGTCTTACAGTGCACCCGGGTAGCACTAAGATGTATCGCGACATCAGGCGGCACTTCTGGTGGAGCGGGATGCGGAGAGCGGTCGCGGAATTTGTATCGAGATGTCTCACCTGTCAACAGGTTAAAGCCGAACATCAGCGTCCCGCCGGATTATTGCAGCCACTGCTGATTGCCCAGTGGAAGTGGGAACACGTCACGATGGACTTCATGAGTGGGTTGCCGAGATCGCCAAGGGGACACGATGCGGTATGAATGGTAGTCGATCGGCTGACCAAGTTGGCCCATTTCCTGGCCATGAGGATGAGTGATCCGGTTGACAAATTGAGCCGCCTGTACATTCAGCAGATCGTGCGTCTCCATGGAGTCCCTATGTCGATAGTGTCTGACAGGGAGCCCCGTTTCACTTCCATATTTTGGTCGAGTCTGCAGACCGCGTTGGGGACCGAGGTTTTGCTCAGTACAACACACCACCCCAGACAGACGGCCAGTCCGAGCGGACGATTCAGATTTTGGAAGACATGCTGCGGGCATGGGTGCTAGACTTTAGGGGGGTCGTGGGAAAACTACCTACCGTTAGCAGAGTTTGCCTACAAAACAGCTTCCAGGCCAGTATTGGGATGGCACCATTTGAAGCGTTGTATGGTAGGCCGTGTCGATCGCTAGTATGCTGGGCAGAGGTGGGAGACAAGAGCCTGCTGAGGCCAGAGCTTTTTCGAGAGACGACAAAGAAGGTCGCGCTGATACGCGAGCGGTTGAAGGCCGCACAGAGTCGGTAGAAGAGCTACGCTGACAGTCGACGCCGACCTCTTGAGTGTGCAGTCGGTGACCACGTGTTCCTGAAGGTGAGTCCAAGAAGAGGCTGTTACGATTCAGCCGCGGCGGAGGCAAGTTAGCCCCGCGGTATATCGGCCCTTTTGAGGTCTTGGGCAGAGTAGGAGTAGTGGCATACCGTCTAGCATTACCACTGCAACTCGGGAATGTGCATAACGTCTTCCACGTGTCCCAGTTGCGGAGGTACAATGCCGACCCCTCCCACGTCATTGAGTGGGCAGATATCGAGGTGGCTGACGATGTCTCTTATGAGAAGCAGTCGGTTCGAATCATGGACACACGGGAGCAGGTCCTGCATGGCAAGGTTATCCGCCTAGTACGGGTGCAGTGGCGACACCACAGGGCTGAGTCGACTTGGGAGCGCGAGGACGAGGTTCGCGCGAAGTACCCCGATCTGTTCGACTCCTGAGTTACGTCTGTTTTAAATTTCGCGAACGAAATTCCTTTAAGGGGGTAGATTGTAAGGACCGCTCCTGGTCAACGCCGGTCAATCGGCGGAAAAACGGAAAAATTTAAAATTTTGGGACAGACATCGAAATGAACCTAAAATTGACCCTGAGGGTCATATCGGACTTAAGTTGACCCCGATACCGACCAAAGTGAGTTCTGGGTGACTCAGGGAAACTTTTTGACCAATTTGGGAAAAGTTGACTTTTTGCCGAAAAAGTCAACCGAGCGACGTTTTGGTCCGTTCGAGGCCCGATTTGGACCCAAAAAACTTAGCCGTCGTTACAGTGGTCTTAGTTGGACCGTTTCCTTGTAGCACGCGAAATTTCACAAATTTTTGGAAAATGATCCCAAAACGGCCCGAGACGGCCGAATTTCGCGAATCGGACAGAAAAATATCTACCAATATATTTTTCTAAAAGGTGTGACCCACATGACACTTGTCAAACAAGTGGTGGTTGGTGTGTTTGAACAAAATAAAAGGGATTGGCAGAGAAGGTTTCGGCCAAAGGAAAAGAAAAAGGAGAGAAGGAGAGAGAGAAAAGAGAAAAAGAAGAGAGAAGGAGGAAGGAAAAGAAAGTGAGGAGTTTCGTCGATTTTTCGTCGATCCGACCGAGGGATCGTCTCAACGACTGCGGATTCGAGCTCCCCTCGTCATTCCCTACGGTGAGAACCCAATTTTTCTCGTTTTGGTACGTTTGAAAATTAGGGTTTGAGTTTAAACGATTCAAATATGGTTGGGTTTTGGTTAAAATTGTTTTAAGGATGAATGGTTGAGGTTTGGGGTTCTTTAGGAACGTTTTGGGGCGAAAAGGAAAATTTTCCTTTGTGGCCGTGTGGGGCCCACTTCCCCGGGCCTCGGGTTTTTCGTGTTTGGGTGGTTTTGGAAGATCCCCGAATCTATAATTAACACCTGGAACGAATTATGGGATTAAATTGTGGAAATTGGAAATTTCGGGTTTAGAAACTTTAAACGCGAATTAAATCGCTCGAAAGTCGGAAATTGATTCCGTCGATTGCGTTGGAACACTTGAATTATTTAAGGATCGTAGAAACGAAAATGGGAATTTTCGTAGCCCCAGAAGGCGTTTTCCGATCCCGAGCAGATTCGCCGAGCCGGTCGAATCGGGCTTTTCTGGGCCCTTTGTTGACAATGTCGAGTAATTGGGAAGTTTGGGAGTGATCGGCATTGTCGGGCTCGCGTTTGGGCGTCAAATTCATTAAAATTCAGCTTTTCCTGCGAACTTAAAAAGTGTTTTAATTTGTGATCTTGTTAGATCGTGCCGCCGACCGCGGAAAGAGGAGGCTAAGCGGGTGACTGCGAGCACGCCGGAGCTTGAGCGTGGATATTTGGAAAGCGTTACGAGGTAGGGAAAAGTAGCCGGATATCGACCTTGACTAGGGAAAGTTATCAATAGAAATGCATGTGACACTGTTGGTGTCGTAGGATAAGTAAACATGTCGAACAGTAGAAATGCATGTGGGCACTTAGTTGTGCCCGTATGTTAAGTAACTTGTTGTGTTTATGATTGTGGCTATGTGTGCCTTTGGGGTGTTGAACCTGTATGTTATTGGTGGTGTTTCGTGGGTGGCCATGTGTGCCTTTGGGGTGTTGAACCCGTATGTTACTGGTTGTGTTTCGTGGGTGGCCATGTGTGCCTGTGGGGTAATAAACCTGTATGGTTGTTGACTGACTTGCTGAGGGGTAGTTAGTCGTTGTATTATTGTCGCTATTTGTTGAACCTTGTGTGATGACTGTGATTGCATGGAGGTTGGGCCCGCCTGACAACAAAGGGGTGCCACGGGGTCGCGCGCGTAAGGGTTGGCAAGCCTTTTGACTAACCATCGATAAAGTGTGCATTATCCTGCGATGAAGGGCGGCTCTCCTTCCGAGTAGCTATCGGAAAAGTATTGTTGTATATGTCGCGAACAGGTCGACCGCCTGGCCCGACTGCGTGTCGGGGAAAGTTGCGTGGGGCAGGCTAAAGCCCAGCCGGTTAGCAACCGGCAACTGAGTGGCTGGTGTGCGATCCTTTGTGATCTTGATTGTTGTGTGCGATCCTTTGTGATCTTGGGTGTTGCGTGGTTATTATTTGCGTATTTGATTGAGGTCGTAACTGCTGGGTCAGGTCTACATTACGTGTCCGGGTTATGATATTGTTGGAACCTCATATGAGAAAAATATCATTCCTTGTTATGACTTACATGTTAAAGGAATTAGAAGAAAGATTGATAAGGCATGTGATGTCCTTGTGGGTAGATGGGTGAAGGATGATACCAAGCCATATATAATTGAGAAGAATGGTGATAATGTGTGAATGGATGGGATGATGGTTCGTGTTAGAATTATTGAGGGTATTGTCACCTTAACTTTTATGAAGTTATTGAGTAATCAAAGCATGAATTCTAGAATGATTATATTACTATTGTTATTTAAAGGAGTAGAAATGATTATCGTGGTAATGATGCTTGGGGTTGGAAATATGAAGTTGGTAAATAGGTACATACTTGATGAAAAAGGGTGGGTGTTTGTAGTGCATAGAGTTTCATGGAAATTCATTTTTGGAGCCTTATTGTTTAAGAACAACAATGGTAGTCTACATGGAAAGAATGATGAGGCTGATGTTCCAGATGTTGGGTTGGAGGTGAAAGAGATTAAGGGGTCGTTGAAATTGCTTGTTTATGAGTTTAAAGGTTGGGACGCTATGCTTTGAGAATGGTTGAGGGGTTAGGGGCTTGGAGTTTCTTTTTCTCATGTTATGGGCAGTTTAGGAGAGTGGAGAAGGAAATGGAGTTGGGTTCCAGAATGAATTATTACAGGGCTGAATGTTATGGGATACTTATTCTTGCTGGGAATTTTGTGACTTTCTGTTATGAGGAAAATGGGAATTCATGTCATGCTGATGCATGGAAGTTGATTGTCGATGCTCAATTAATATATCTGAGGTATCTATCAATTGCATATGGATGAGAGGCAATGGTGATTAACATAGGTGTGGGGTATTTAAAGAAAGTTGTCCAAGGTGTACTGAGTTCCAACTTAAAATGTGAAGTGGAGTTTGTGGATGCATCTTACCTTTAAGGTTGTTGAGAATATTAAGCCATGCTTCAAGGTAGTAAAATTAGCTAAGGAGACTATTAAGATATGTTAGTCTCAATTGACATGTCTAAATTGTTGTCTCTGGCCAATTATGTTAGGATAGTCTTAAAATCTGAGATGTGAAGGGGAGAGGGGTAAAAGAGCTACTCAGGAGTGTAAAGGGAGTTGGGTTACAACTCTAAACTTTCAGGTTGCTCACGGGGTTTCATTAACTCAAATATGTTGTGGGAATATACATAAAGGAGTGTTTAAGAAATGGATGAAGCCCATTCTGATTACTACTGTTTTGAGTTTAAGAAAGACCCAGTTTATGATTCTTCTATGTTAGAGCACACTGGAGGTTTGGATTGTTAATGCTCTTGTGTTTGTTTATGCAAGCTATGAGAATCCACAGCTCATTGTGTTAAATCAGCACCCTTGCACAAAATGTTTATATGAACAAGTTCTTGGAATATTTACCCAATTGGGACAAGTGGTTGTTTCTATGGTGGTGAACCTGGGAAGACATGGCCTAAGACAGGTTGTAGCTTGTGCTAAAGCATACAAGGGGCTAAAGAGGGAGATTCAGACAATGAAGATGTGGTGACAGGTCATGTGGTTATGGGGTTGCAAAAAGTGGACGAGCTGTCTGCGAGGCTTGTTGGGGGCGAGCATCACAGCGAAATAGAGGATGCTGAGCTTTCATAATGGAATAAAATACATGTTGTTTTCAGGAATCCATACTATGTTGCTCCTCAAGTGTTAGACAAGAACGATGTTCGTAAGACAACAAGGTGGAGTGGATGGGTTCGACGATCAAGCTTGAGGACAAGCTTGCCTTAAGGAGGAAGCTCTGTCACATATGGGTTGTTGGAATCATGAGCCTTTCACGTGCTAATAAGGTCGGAGATAGAAATAGTGATGTGGTGCGTTTTGGTTCAATGCGAGAAGGAAGAAACGATGCGTTTTGAGGGTGGGAGGTCGTTATCCATAGTCAGCATTTGTATTATGTGTGCTAGAGCAAAGATAGGGAGAGCGTGGTGGTCTTGCACAATGGCGAGCTACCTGGTCATCCTTGGTGGTCCCACCAATAACATTAGGGTTTGGTATTTAGGAGAAGGTTGGGGCAAGGAAGGGATGTCTTTGAATTTGTAAGTTTTATCTATTTCCATAGAGAGAGAATTGGAGAAAGGGGAATGTTAGAACCCTATAACCAAGCTTTCATTGTATCTGTAATTTCATATCAGTTTATCAATACAATGGCTTTTATTCCGGTAGATTTCAGTTGTCTTTGTTACGAAAGTCCAAAACAAAAACGAAAATCCAGCCCTTTTGTTCTCTCTGTGGGCTGTGTTTCGAGCGCAACAAAAATAAAACCAACTCCAGCGGGTCAATAGGCAGGTTGGCGGTGGGTCAGACGTGAGTCGCGATTCCGAGTCACGGGTTGTCCCAGCGGGATAGTTAAAAAATATTAACTTTTTCAAACTTGTAAGGTTCTCTACTATCTCCCTCTAATACTATAGCCTCTGTCCGCCGCCCTCACTGTCATCGTTTCCATTATTCGCCCACACCACCATAGCCTCCGTCCGCGCGCCCCTACCGAAGTGATGGAATGAAATAATAGGGTTTGGAGAGAGATGAAGTTCTCTTGGGAACCTCCTGTCGCCCCTACTGCACCGGTGTCGCCTTCGCCTTCGTCTCCAACGTCGTTTCCCCCAACGACGTCGTCTCCAAATCCGTCGCTCCATATGCCGCCAATGTCGTCGTCTCCAACACCATCACCACGTCCTCCTCCATCTTCTCTCGTGCCTCTGCTCCAGAGTCCCTCTCGGAATGGTCGGGGGTAGAGATCACAAGCGATCTGCTACCCCACCACTGCTTGTGGTGGCCTCCTCGTGGCGCCATGCCTCCTACCTCGCTCAATAACCCATCAGTTTCATCGGGAGGACGGGAAATGATCCAACAATGAGAGAGGCCTATTTTTGTTCACTAGGGATCTCCCGTGAGGTTCCCTCAGCCCCATGATCTGAATTATGAAGATTGGGAGCAGTGGCTGGCTTTGTATGTATAGTCGACGTTGGAAGATGGTGGTGTCCCTCCCTGAGTGTCGGCAATAGTAGGTGGAAAATCGACGACGGTGTTGAGTTGTAGTTGATCACAAACAGAAGCTCTTGTTGGCCCCAACAACCAGGCGAGATTTGCAACGCAACCTCGCCAGGTCCAATGATCGAAGGACAAGCAACGGGGTGTATATGGGGACCACACCTCCCCTGCCATGGTCGGTGCAACACCGACATCATGGTTCCCCTACTCTCTGGTGTTCTCCATAGATGCTCGGTATCACATCAAATGCCATATATCTTTTACCACAGGCATTTTCATGTCGAGTCAGGAAATGACTATTGTAAACTGCATTCACATCCACCATTCTGGAGATCGTCTCCCAATGTTTGTCCCTGGTATAGTCGGGTATTTCGCTATATGGTTAATGTTTGAAACCTACGAGTTCAAACTATGTCTCATCGTTTTATTCTCTATCATCTTTATGTTGTTTATCTTTTCATTACCATGATTAATAAAATGTCCACTACTATGCTCAAAAAAGGAAAACAAATTAAAATTAAATTACTAAACGGTTTTTCCCAAATTCAAGAAAGGAACAAATAGAAATTATTTCATAAACGGTTTCTTATTAAAATCGAACGAGTTTTCAATGTTTAGAAAACAACTCCGATTGAGGACTAACAAACTTTTCTACATTAGATTAGTTTGTTTGTGCATTAAAACTGATCATTTGAAGTTTCAAATTTCATACATGGCTTCGAGTAAATACGAGATGAGGAAGTCAACACGGTTGATTCAAAACCAAGGACGTGGTGGTTGGACTCTAGTGCCACGTGTAACTTCCATGGACTATGACTCCTTCAAGGAATATACTTCGGTGCCATGCGTCATACTTGAATGCCACATAATCATTGAACATTGATTTTGACCATTTCGGTGTATTGATAAGGTGAGGAATAAATGGGCAGAACCGATTTTGTGCTTATTTATAAAAGGAAGAATGTTATTTCATCGAACAATGTTACTTCAAAGCAAGTACAAAATCGAACAAGACGAGTTCAAAGCCGAGTACAATATCGAACAAATAGACATAAATTACATATATGTAGTGTGATTCATGACTTCTACCATATCGAACATGAGTTGTTCGTAGTTGGCTTTCTCTTTCGGGGTCTAGTCTGATGTCTCAAGAGCAGTGGCTTGGACGTATTGTCTTATCAACGAGTTGTGACAAAACCTGATGCCGAGCCTCGCAACAGCTTCAAGCATGATTGTCGGTCCCGGATGATCGCCATGCTCAAGAACCCCTCGATGAGCTTTTGGAAAATTCTTCCACGTCCAATGCATACTGTCAAGGCTGCCGATGCAATAGGGGAAACCACATGTTTTATTGACATGCAAAAGGTGAGAAATATCATTAGCGTCCGGATTCCTAAGAAAGATCTCCTCAAAAAAGTTAATGACGGGGAAGCAAAACCGATGCATACACTCGAGGGCTTTTGTTTATGCCATTTACAAATACTCGTCCAAGTTGTCGGTCAATAAACCGAGCATAGCATCCGAATAGCGGCAATACACTTTTGAATAGTTAAAAAAACGCGCCAACCACGACAATCCACTTTTTGGGTATAATATGGATCAAATTCAAAAACGCCTCCTTAAACCTTCATAAAACGGACTTCTCCATACGAAACCGCCGACGAGATATTTTTTCATCGTATAAGGGGTCATCAATGAAATAGTCTGACATAAGCCACTAATGAGCATCGTGTCGATCTCTGAAAATGTATTTCCTTTTGTGCTTCACCAACTTTGGGTTCGTGATCTGTTCCTCGTCTTCTTTAACAATAGCTCGTAACGACTACATCATCTCATTCTCTGCCTTGTGTGTCATCTCCCTCAACATTTTGTAGTCGATCGCACCACATCATACTCGTCACCACTAGAAGAATCAATGAACAATAAAAAAATATATTACGTTCTCGGGATAATGGTGTTGAGAGAAAAACGAAATACTTGACTGTGTGGGAATAAAATAGAGCTTAAGATGGTTTTATAAGGGAAAATCGTATTAGAATTTGAAATTTATTTCCCAGAAAACCGAATCAGCTGACTCAGCAACAAGTGGAAAATTCGTCACTGTAGAAACGACTACAACGATCATCTGCAAAATCGTTGACGGTCGAAAGTAGTACGACCGATTCGATGTGGGAATATATCAAGATTTGACGATTTGACGCTATAAATCAACTTTTCAATCGATTTCGACGAGAAAATTGGGGCAGATAAGACCCCCAAATGTGGGTGCTCTTAGAGCATCCACATTCAAGTTCAGGGGCAGAACCATGAATTTTTCTTATTAAAGTTGACGCCATACACGTTTACCGTAAAATAAGGACACGACAAGTGCACCGGTCTTCAAGTAGTAAACGAAATTGAAGTCCGTAATATCATACCCTAGGGAGCAATATATAATCTTTAGCTATTTTATGTTTTTTATTAAGCTATTTCTTTTAAAAATATAGTTTTGTGCTTCGAAATGTGCCAAGAATGAATAAAGATCCAGTAAAGCAAAGATAGAAATAAACATATAGTTTTCTTTTTCTTGGATCAAATAATGAGAAATCAAAGGCACGAGTTCATAAAGTTCATTCCATAATATTGAACACGTTTAATCATTGTGATGTTGACTTATTCCATAGCTATTTCAATTCTAGTCCTAACTTCGTTCAAATGTTTCGAACCTTAATGTAATCTAACCACATAGTTCTTTCGACTATATATGTAGGAAGACCCAAAGCAATATGCACAACTTCTAGCTTTTGATTTTTTTTTGATTAGAGATGTTTTATAAGCCTTATTCTCAAAGTGAGATATGGGCAGTCTGCTCGAGGACAGACCAGAACCACAAACTACAAAAACAAACAGCAGTACCAAAGGTGGATATACCATCCTCCTACGGAACAGAAAAAAACAAGAACCATAACAAACCAGAAACCAGAAAGACATAACCACCAGCCTAGACAACCTAAGGAAAACAACTTAAGCAAAACGACGTGGAACCAAAGAACTCCTGCAACTCAGAAACAAGAACTCTTTCGCCAGACCAAAGACAACCCAAACCAGATCAATCCGGAGTAGATTCCGAGTCAGAAAGATCACACTCTGGACTACGGTGACAAAGTTCTGCATCTAACATATCGAGCTCCTTCCTAGACTATTCCCCAGTAGACTAGGATTTGAAGCCCATTTTGCTACAATAATCCCAAGCCTTGGTCACTAACTGTTGTTTGCTCAAGTCTATAGTAGGCCCGGGCCCGTATGTATCATCCGCCAAAGTCTGATCCGATAGGCCCTTAAGTGTGTGCTTCTTCTTGTGGAAGAGAAAATTGCTCGACAATGTTCTTTCTGAATCACCTGTCCCTGCTGGAGACTTCGTGTCAGGCACAATTATGTTTGTATGTTCCTGTTCTGAGTCCATACCTACTCTCCCAGTGAAAGTGGGAGAAGGTGTCGCACTCTCGAGCTCCCTACATTGGACTTGCGGGCTAGAAAACGTGTTCTCTGACTTCCCGGAATTGCTTGGTATAGAAAGCGTCGCCGTCACCATCACAACAGGCTCTCTGGAGTGAGAAGGAAAGTGACTTTCCTTATCTAAGACATCATCTTTGGTATCACCCTCACCCCACCGAGACCCTTCAGCTACAATCACATTGGGTACTGACGCAGCTTCAACGACTAAAGGCAACACCGAGACAACCGTGTCCCCTAATTCCACCTCCATAGTCTGCAAGGTTAGGCAAGGCTCCATATGGATCAAGACCAGAGACTCAGCAAAAGTTAGTCCATGTAACGAATCTGGATGAACCATGACAATAGTACCCAAACTCTCAGCTAGGGACTCCAGATTCGCACGACTCACCCGTGATAAGGGACCCAGAGAAACTTGGCCCAATTGAACACGCCTCCCTTACTAAGCAGGTCTTCCTTGTCGATGCCCATGACAACCCATTGAGAAAGCCAGGCCCATCTTGTAATAATCATTCGCTCTTCTATCACTTTGTCCAAACAAAGGATCAAGACGACTCTGTTCCCCAATGCCGTAATCTTAACGGAAGTCTCTCTCTGTCAAGAAAACTCATCCTGCAGATCAGCTGGCAGTATTTTCTCTCGGAGCACCCCCAACCAACCTGCATCAACTTCTGAGGGCCGAGCATTTTAATATAAAATTTATGGCTATTGCAATTGTATTAACCTCACTAGTTCTAGCTAGGATTTAAATCCAACATATGAATTATTTTAGACTAATTAGAACCTCCTTTTTCAAGTGTTAAATTTTAATTCAATCAATTATCAAGCCTACAAGGGAGATAAAACATTAAGCCCAAATCAGTCATAAACCTTAACATAAATCAACAATTACCACAATCTAAGCATTCAATTCATGGAAATCATTACTCTAGCCCCACCCCCTAGATTATTGGTGAGACAGTACAAAAATGAGAAGAAACAAGCAATCAAATTCATAATAAGGATAGGTAGTTGAGATGCAATCACCAAATTAATTTTGCAAGGTATGTTCTTCCTTTTTCTCCAATCGCTCCCTTGATTCTCTTGGAAATCCTCCAAAAATAATGCAAGATACACTTGTAAATAGGTGGATGGGATATATGTGGCTTGTGTAAAAGGTGGGCTTAAGGGACCGTGGAGTAGGAATATTGTATGACATGCTTAAATAGTTAAAAAGTTACTCTCAACTTGTGAATGGTTGGTGGGTAGGGTTGACCGATTGGGTATGGTTAAATCTCGCAAGTCTACAAAAATGAGCTATTAAACGAAAAAAAAATTAATTTATGGTTGATATGTAATGCTAGTTTAGGCTTTATCAGGTATAATTAGTTGGTGCCGAGAGGTTACTGAGAAATTAGAGAAAAAAAGATGCATATGGCTCTTATGAGAAGAAATCAAATAGAAACCACCTCTTAACGTAAAAACCGTGTGACCCAATCCAAGCCATCCAATTTAAAGATGGATAGATGAGATGCAATTGAATTGTTAACTGAAAAAAACAACAACACTTTTTTGTAAGTTGTAGGGGTTTTTTTTGTAAAACTATCATATTAATTTTTTTTACCAATTCACAATTTAAATTTTTCCCGCTTCGTTTGAAATTCGATTGACTTCGAACTTGCGCCAATTTTTTTTTTCAAGGGCTACCTACCAAGATCAATCATGAATATATTTTGAAGCAAGAAAAAAAAATATTTTTGGGCTGATTTAAAAAAAATTATATCTGTGTAATTTTTATCAACAATTTACACTGGTTTTATCAACACTTTACTCTGGTTTTATCAACACTAGATACTAGGTTTATCACCTCAATTTTCTAAAACTAAACATGATTTAATTTTTTCCGCTTCATTTGAACTCCGATTGGCTTCAAACTTTCTTAAATATCTTTTTTTTGTCAAGGGCTTTCTATCAAGATCAGTGGTGAATATGTTATAAAGTAAGAAAAAAATAAATTATTTTGGGAATGATTTAAAAAGAAATTATATCTGAGTAATTTTTATCAACCCTTTACACTGGTTTTATCAACACTTTACTCTAGTTTTATCAACACTGAACACTAGTTTTATCACCTCATTTTTCAAAACCGAACATGATTTTTATCACCTCATCAAATGTTTTTTATGAACACTAAGCACTAGTTTTATCAATACTAAACACTATGTTTATCGCTAAATTACTTGTGTTTTATCACCCCATTACATGTTTTTTTAGCAACACTAAACTCTAGTTTACCAAACTTATTATCAAATTTTCTACACGTTTTTTTATCACATCATTAATTTTTTTATCGCGTCAGTACATGTTTTTTTATCAACATTTAGCACTAGTTAGATACCCCGAAATAAAACATTTATTAGTAAAAATTTATCAACATTGAACATTGTTTTTATCACCCCGATATAAATTTTTATTTCCGTGCTTCAAAATATATTCATGACTGATCTTGATTTAAAGCCCTCATAAAAAGAAAAATATTTGTGCAACTTTGAAGCTAATCGGAGTTGAAACGAAGCGGGAATGATTAAATTAGTGAATTGTTGAAGAAAAAAAATGGACACTTGTCCACGTGACACCATGCTATTACAATTATACCCTTGCTTGTGTGAGAAATGAATAAAGTGGCGTGAGTCTTTGGTGGGATTGGGGTGATGATGTTGTTAGTCTTAGTGCCCGTAGTTCAATCCTAAATGTCCAAATGTATATATCATCGTTAGCAATAAAATTAAAGCGGCTTTATATTACTTATGTGTTGGAGTAATATATCAATGTGTGCTCTGATCTATGCCCACAATGTGAATAGAACCATAGATCTAGATAGATCACACTCGATAGGGTCCCTAGTCAACAAAGCTTCACTAGAAGCGACAAGTATGAAAGATGGCTCTTTATGGCTTACGTTCTATTAGTCATTGGAATGGGATTCCGGAGTCTGATCATAGATATCATGTGGGACATGATATTGGACGACCTGCCCTGAATATGTGTCATAGATTAAGTCATGAACATATTCAGTGTCGTAGCTTGTCATGTATCCTTAGACCAAGGAGTCTTTGTGATCGCTATGTAGTCAACAACTGAGTTTGACCTGAGCCTAACGTTGTCCGTAACAGGGCTTCCATAACGGCCAGGATTGGCTTGGGGACGGGCTACATGAGTGACACGAAAGACGGCTAAGGGATTTATCCCTCATACTGAGGTATGAGAAAGATATCGGTTCTCGGCCGCTTGATTGAGAGTGACTGAAAGAATAACGTGGCCATGCACATGATACTGGGTATCATATATTCAGTCATCTCACATATCAAGGAACAGTGATTGAGAATAATAAGGATGACGGCTCTATGCCTTATCTCAATCAGGATATCGGAGATAAAAGGATAATGACAGGGACGACGGAAAGGTTAGAATCGACATGGTCGATTCTTTATGCAGTGTCAGGCAATACTAAAGTCTCGTTAGTTGCCACTTAAATAGGATCAAGTAAAATGAGATTTTACGTTGATCTATTTGTTAGTCTTAGTGCCCGTAGTTCAATCCTAAATGTCCAAATGTATATATCATCGTTAGCAATAAAATTAAAGCGGCTTTATATTACTTATGTGTTGGAGTAATATATCGATGTGTGCTCTGATCTATGCCCACCATGCGAATAGAACCATAGATCGAGATAGATCACACTCGATGAGTCCCTAGTCAACAAAGCTTCACTAGAAGCGACTAGTATGAAAGATGGCTCTTTATGGCTTACGTTATGTTAGTCATTGGAATGGGATTCCGGAGTCTGATCATAGATATCATGTGGGACATGATATTGGACGACCCGCCCTGAATATGTGCCATAGATTAAGTCATGAACATATTCAGTGTTGTAGCTTGTCATGTATCCTTAGACCAAGGAGTCTTTGTGATCGCTATGTAGTCAACAACTGAGTTTGACCTGAGCCTAACGTTGTCCGTAACAAGGCTTCCATAACGGCCATGATTGGCTTGGGGATGGGCTACATGAGTGACACGAAAGACGGCTAAGGGATTTATCCCTCATACTAAAGTATGGGAAAGATATCGGTTCTCGGCCGCTTGATCGAGAGTGACTGAAAGAATAGCATGGCCATGCACATGATACTGGGTATCATATCTTCAGTCATCTCACATATCAAGGAACGGTGATTGAGAATAATAAGGATGACGGCTCTATGCCTTATCTCAATCAGGATATCGGAGATAAAAGGATAATGACAGGGACGACGGAAAGGTTAGAATCGACAGGGTCGATTCGCTATGCAGTGTCAGGCAATACTAAAGTCTCGTTAGTTGCCACTTAAATAGGATCAAGTAAAATGGGATTTTACGTTGATCTATTGACATGCATAACCTAAGGGTCACACCGGAGGATGAAACTCATTGACACATTTATGGAGAATGGCCAAAAGGGAGTTGTCTCGGGATATGACCAAAACTGGGTTTTGGGTCATGTGCCCGTAAGTGAATAGGACTTTACGGATCGAGACAAGGCTTGGAGTCTTGGGATTGATCGCGTTGGATAATGTTGGACATTTCCGGTATGGAAGGCATGGAGGCGATGAGCGAATCACGGGACCTCGTTGGAAATGGCCACGGGCCATGTTCCAAGAGGCCCATGAAAGGCCCATGCAACCAAGGCCCATGGAACTAATTAATCAAGTCTTGATTAATTAGTACTAAGTAAGCAAGACAAGGATTAAGGTGTTGGTGATTCACCACCTAACCCAATCTTGTCTTGCCATACTTTGTCCTATTTACACCTTACTTGACACCATACTTGTCCCATGCCTTTAGTTGGACAAGTATGAGTTTTGTTATGTTTAAGTCATCTTTTTTCAACATAACAAACACAAGACAAGAATAGAAAACACATTTTCTCTCCCTCTTCCATGGCCATTTCGGGTTTGGCTAGCTTCCACCTCCATGTTTGTGTTCTTGAGTCCTCAAAGAGAAGAACTACGTGGCTTTGATTCCCATGTGGATACGTAGGCGTCTTGGAGACTCAAGCCAATCATTCGTTAACCGGTGTTCTTGTTTTGGTAAGAACTAGTGCTGAATTTTTCTCTTGTGAATCCATTCTTTGTTAGTTGTTTCATGGTTTTAATTGTCTCTTGGTTTTCATTGATTTTCCGCTGCGAGTTGGTTCATCTCCAACCCTACCTCGAGACCCAACACTATTGACATGCATAAACCTAAGGGTCACACCAGAGGATGAAACTCATTGACACATTTATGGAGAATGACCAAAAGGGAGTTGTCTCGGGACATGACCAAAACTGGGTATTGGGTCATGTGCCCGTAAGTGAATAGGACTTTACGGATCGACACAAGGCTTGGAGTCTTGGGATTGATCGCGTCGGATAATGTTGGACATTTCCGGTATAGAAGGCTTGGAGGCGATGAGCGAATCACGGGACCTCGTTGGAAATGGCCACGGGCCATGTTCCAAGAGGCCCATGAAAGGCCCATGCAACCAAGGCCCATGGAACTAATTAATCAAGTCTTGATTAATTAGTACTAAGTAAGCAAGACAAGGATTAAGGTGTTGGTGATTCACCACCTAACCCAATCTTGTCTTGCCATACTTTGTCCTATTTACACTTTACTTGTCACCATGCTTGTCCCATGCCTTTAGTTGGACAAGTATGGGGTTTGTTATGTTTAAGTCATCTTTTTTCAACATAACAAACACAAGACAAGAATAGGAAACACAACTTCTCTCCCTCTTCCCTTGCAATTTCGGGTTTGGCAAGCTCCCACCTCCATTTTTGTGCTCTTGAGTCCTCAAAGAGAAGAACTACGTGGCTTTGATTCCCATGTGGATACGTAGGCGTCTTGGAGACTCAAGCCAATCATTCGTTACCCGGTGTTCTTGTTTTGATAAGAACTAGTGCTGAATTTTTCTCTTGTGAATCCATTCTTTGTTAGTTGTTTCATGGTTTTAATCGTCTCTTGGTTTTCATTGATTTTCCGCTGCGAGTTGGTTCATCTCCAACCCTACCTCGAGACCTAACAGTGGTATCAGAGCCGTGCTACCTTCGGGATTCACAAGACGGTGTTCAAAGTTTCTTTTTTGCTTGAAAGTTTCGTTTTTGGCATGTTGTTTTGCTAAATTGTTTGATAACATGTTTTAAATTCTTGTTTATGGATTTAATGCGTGTAAAATGAATTTTTGAAAATTATTTCAAATGTGGAAATTTTGAATTTTTTTTTTGATTTTTCGGGTCTCGGGAGCGGGACTCTCGGGGAGCCGAAACTGGGACCGAACGGGGCTCCGTTGGACGGAGCTAGGCCAAGCATGACCTTTGGATGGTTGATATGCCAAGGCTAAACTGTTTTGTTAGTTATGACGAGTTTGGAACCGTCATGACGAACTCGAAGATCAAATGTTCAAAAGTTTCATTTTTGAACGGTTTCGATAAACCGAGCATCAAATTTTTTTGAAACTTGGCTATTAAATAAAACCGGAAAATCACATGATGTTTGATAACAAGATTTTTTGATAACACGATGTGTGATGTGATGTTGGCATGGTGCACATTATAGCCTCGAGCTCGTTTTAATTATTTATCGCTTTTCACGGCCTACGAGCCGTTAAAGTTAGCGTGTAATTATTCTTTCAAGGTGTGGTCGTCGAACCACTTGTTTGTAATATTTATTTATTCCTGACCTGCGAGTCGTGTATTCAATTGTAATATTTTTCTCAAGACGAAGAGAGGGCGAAAAGGTCATTTGGTGGCTTTTCGGGTGTTGGCATCGGCTTGGAGTCGGTGGAGCTCAAGAAGCTAGTGGGAGTTAGTTTAGGGGGCTATTATGTGCACATTTATCGCTTTAATCTTGGTTTATTTTATGCATGATTAATTCTATGTGTTTTAGAATTGCATGCTTAACTTTATTTACCGAGCATATCACCTCACATGCAAAGATAAAATTGGAATTTTAATCTTTGTTTGTGAGGCCTTAGAACCGTCATTACATTAGATGTAGTTGATGGGTTCGAAGGAAGAATTACATTGGATGTAATTGGAGGCATCATTACATTTGGAATGTAGTTGATGTGCTCATCGCATCTGGGATGTGCCAAAAGTTTTAAACACAACCGAACAAGTAAAAATTGGTCATGTTCGATACCTCCCAATTCTCAACACCTTACTACCTCCCCGTCCTATGGGTGTCGTGCGCCTTAGCGGAGCATCCATGGGAAGGCGGGGTAGTAGGTTTGGACGACATATGTGGGTGTCGTGCGCCTTAGCGGAGCACCTACATAGTGGCGGGTCATAGTTGAAAATTGGTGGACCCGACTACGATTCTCAGCTAGGGTATCAGATAGGGTAAGTCGTGTACTTAAGTACATACCCTAGCCAAGAGTCACATTGGATGTGATTGGACGGGGTCCTACCTACATAGCTCGATTGAGTGGTGAGCATTAGTTCAGCTTAATCGAGTGAATCAAGGATCTTGGTTTCAGATTCTAAAGGTTTAGAATTGATTGTTGGTGTTTAAGCTTGATCTTCATAAAATTTATTCAGTTTACTGATCGAATTTTATCTGTTGTAGATCAAATGGGAAATTCAGCGAACATTAATAGTTTGTCATTAAAAACCATTCTTGACAGGGTCAAGCTAAATGGGACAAACTATTTGGACTGGTACAGAATTTTGAGGATAGTCCTCAAGTCTGAACGCAAAAAATATGTCCTTGACAAGACTGTCTCTATGACCATATCAGAGTTACATGAAGTGTCATTAACTGCTGAGAAGAATATATCAGGGATCTGGGATCCAAGGATATTCTGATGGTCAACAAGAGAATTGGAAGTGGCAAGGGCGGGCCCATGCGTACTTGGCAGGAAGATGAGACACCTGAGAATGCCTGCTTCTACTGCCAACAGCCTGGTCATTGGAACCGGGATTACATGAAGTTCACGGCTGATCTGAAGAAGGGCAGTGGGACTGCGCCTTCATCAAATACCCTGGATGATCTGAAGAAGGGCAGTAGGACTGCGCCTTCATCAGGAAACCTGGATGATCTAAGGAAGGGCGGTGGGACCGTGCCTTCATCCGGTATTAACTCTATAGAGCTACATCTCTCTACTTCCAAAGATTCATGGGTATTAGATACCAGGACTGAATCTCACACATGCACTAATATATGGTGGCTGAAAGTAGGAGAGGTTTGGAAAGCACGAAGTGGACCTCAGAGTTGTGGCAACTACTGTAGGATCCATGAGTCTTGCTTTGCCAAGTGGCCTTGTTTTAGTATTGTATAATGTATATTGCATACCTACTTTTAGTAGGAATATTATATCGGTATCCGTGTTTGACAAGGAAGGATATAATGTTAATATTGGAAATGGAGTTTTCAATGTTCTATGCAATGATATGTTTTATACAAGTACTGACTTGGTTGAAGGATTTTACATATTAGATATGGGTAACAATGCCTCAAGTTCTATATATTACGTTAATACCAAGAGGTCTAAATCCAACGATTTAAACCTAACTCTGTTATGGCACTGTCATTTGGGCCGCATAAACAAGAAGCGCTTATCAGCACTTCAGAAGTGCGGGCTTTCAGGTTCATTCGAATTCCATTCGATTGATAGGTGCAAGGTTTGTTTGATGGGAAAAATGACTAAAGTGCCATTTATCGATCGCGATGAAAGGGCGGGTGAATTATTGGGGCTGATACACTCGAATGTGTGTAGACCAATAAGTTCACTTTCCAGGAGGGGTTTTAGCTACTTTATCATATTTACTGATGATTACAGTAAATATGGTTATGTCTATTCAGTGAGGCATAAGTCTGAAGCTTTTGATAAATTCAAAGAGTTTAAGACTAAAGTAGAAAACCAGCTCGACAAAGGTATTAAGGCACTTCGATTGGATCGAGGTGGAAAATACTTGACCACAGAGTTATTAGATCATCTAAAAGAGAATGGGATCCTTTAGGAATGGACTCCTCCTGGGACACTGTAGTTGAAAGGTGTAGCCAAACGGAGAAATCGGACATTGTTAGACAATGGTCCGTTCCATGATTAGTTGGACTGATCTCCCAATCTCTTTCTGGGGTTATGCTCTAGAGACGACCGCATTCATAGTGAATCGGGCTTCGACGAAGGGAGTGGAAGGGACACCATTTTAAAAATGGTACGGGATGATGCCCACTTTGTCCTTCTTAAAGATTTGTGGTTGTGAGGCTTATGTGAAACATTTGGTTTCGACTAAGCTCGAACCAAGATCTGAGATATGCACCTTCGTGTGTATCCCAAAGCAACAAGGGGATACTACTTCTAAAATCCCAGTGAGAACATGGTGTTCGTCGCTTGGGGTGGGGTCTTTATGGAAAATGAGTTTTGTTTCAAAAGACGTCATTGGGAGGACTGTGCATCTCGAAGAAATTCATGATGGTACAGATCTGTCTAAACCAATTGACAACCCAGTAGAAAGGAGCCAGAGATTGTCGTAGAGTAAGAACCAATTCCTGTTACAATTTTGGAAGGTCCAAGGCGATTTGAAAAGATCAATCTTCTACCTCCAAGATATGGTATCCGGAGGTGACAATGAAGTCATGGTGGATCACGATGATCCAGCCACCTTTCAGGAAGTCGTGGATGGGCCCGACTCCGAGTTATGGCTGGGAGCCATGAGGGAGGAAATGCAATACATGTCGGACAACCGAGTCTGGGAACCGGTTGATCCCATCAATGGTGTGAGGACCATCGGATGCAAATGGATCTTCAAGGTGAAGATTGACATGGACAGCAACCCTCTGACCTACAAAGCTCAACTGGTGGCGAAAGGTTATAGGCAGATCCAATGGATTGACTAGGAGGAAACCTTCTCCCTAGTGGCTATGGTCAAAATCGATCCAAATTCTTCTTGACATAACTGCGTATCATAATTACGAGATATGGAAAGTGGATGTCAAAACCACTTTCCTAAATGGAAATTTGACTGAGTACGTTTGTGTGTCTCGGCCCAAAGGTTTTGACGATCCGAAGAATAAGGGAAAGATTTATAAGTTGTTGAAATACATTTATGGATTGAAACGAACTTCTCGGAGTTGGATCCTTCGTTTTGATGAAGTTGTAATTGGATTTGGCTTAATCAAGAACGAGGATGAATCTTGCGTTTATAAGAAGGCTTGTGGGAGCAAGATTACCTTTCTGGTTCTCATTGAAAACGACATCCCAACCTTGTACGAGACTAAAGCTTGGTTGAGGAAGTGTTTCTCAATAAAGGACTTAGGCGATGCTGCTTATATCTTAGGGATTAAGATATGTAGAGATCGCACCAAGAGGGTCTTGGTTTTAAGTCAGGGAACCTATGTGACCAAGGCATTGAGTAGGTTCTCAATGCTAGATTCAAAGAAAGGAATCTTACCCCCTAGTCATGACATTCATCTCAGCAAGACTCAGTGTCTTAAGACACTTGATGAGCTGAAAATGATGATGCGAATCCCATGCGCTTGAGGGTAGGATCAATCATATATGCCATGACATGTACGAGACCGAACGTCTCGTAAGCCTTATGTTGTACCAGTAGAAATCAGTCTAACCCAGGGGAAAGATGATGCTGAACTAGTCGTCGAAGGATGAGTAGACGCTAGTTTTCCAAGACAAATCCAGATGACTTTAGAAGTCAGTCAGGATATGTGTTTACGCTGAATGACGAAGCTTTAGCTAGGAAAGCGTAAAGCAAGATACCGTCGCTGAATCTACGATAGAGGCCAAGTACATGGATGTTGTAGAAGCAGCTAAGGAGGCTATGTGGATTTGGAAATTCTCGGCAGGGTTGGGTGTAATTAAAAACCCATCCAGCCCGGTGAATCCATTTTGCGACAACACAAGGGCCATTGCGCAAGCTAAAAGCCCAGATCACATAACAAATCCAAACATGTACTATATTGCAACGGATGATAACATAGCCAACCCTTTGACTAAGGCATTGTCGCTGCCTAAACATGTTAAACATGTAAAGTCGATGGGGGACATTTTGGAGTTTAGATTCGAAGTAGGGAAAGTGGGAGATTGTTAGTCTTAGTGCCCGTAGTTCAATCCTAAATGTCCAAATGTATATATCATCGTTAGCAATAAAATTAAAGCGGCTTTATATTACTTATGTGTTGGAGTAATATATCAATGTGTGCTCTGATCTATGCCCACAATGCGAATAGAACCATAGATCGAGATAGATCACACTCGATAGGGTCCCTAGTCAACAAAGCTTCACTAGAAGCGACTAGTATGAAAGATGGCTTTTTATGGCTTACGTTCTATTAGTCATTGGAATGGGATTCCGGAGTCTGATCATAGATATCATGTGGGACATGATATTGGACGACCTGCCCTGAATATGTGTCATAGATTAAGTTATGAACATATTCAGTGTCGTAGCTTGTCAAGTATCCTTAGACCAAGGAGTCTTTGTGATTGCTATGTAGTCTACAACTGAGTTTGACCTTAGCCTAACGTTGTCCGTAACAGAGCTTCCATAACATGCCAACGTTAGGCCTGGCCGTTATGGAAGCCCTGTTACGGACAACGTTAGGCTCAGGTCAAACTCAGTTGTTGACTACATAGCAATCACAAAGACTCCTTGGTCTAAGGATACATGACAAGCTACGACACTGAATATGTTCATGACTTAATCTATGGCACATATTCAGGGCGGTCGTCCAATATCATGTCCCACATGATATCTATGATCAGACTCCGGAATCTCATTCCAATGACTAACAGAACGTAAGCCATAAAGAGCCATCTTTCATACTAGTCGCTTCTAGTGAAGCTTTGTTGACTAGGGACTCATCGAGTGTGATCTATCTCGATCTATGGTTCTATTCGCATGGTGGGCATAGATCAGAGCACACATCGATATATTACTCCAACACATAAGTAATATAAAGCCGCTTTAATTTTATTGCTAACGATGATATGTACATTTGGACATTTAGGATTGAACTACGAGCACTAAGACTAAGAATCTCCCACTTGCCCTAGTTCCAATCTAAACTCCAATATGTCCCCATCGACTTTACATGTCTAACATGTTTAGGCAGCGACACTGCTTTAGTCAATGGGTTGGCTATGTTATCATCTATTGCAATATAGGTTATCTTCACTTCACCTCAGTTCAGTATTTCTCTAATTAGGTGGATACGCCGTAGTACATATTTGGATTTTTTATGCGATCCGGGCTTTTAGCTTGCGCAATGGCCCTTGTGTTGTCGCAAAATGGATTCACCAGGCTGGACGGGTTTTCAAAACTCGGGCAGATTCGCCATATCGGGCGAATCGGGCTTTTCCGAGTCCATTATCGACAATGTCGAGTAATTGGGAAGTTTGGGAGTGATTGACATTGTCGGGGTTACTTTTGGGTGTCATGTTTATTAAAATTCAGTTTATGCGTGCAAGCTTAAAAGTATTTAAAATTGTGTTCTTATTAGATCGTGCCGCAGACAGAGGAAAGGGAAAGTTAGGCGACTGATCGAGATCACGCCGGAGCTTGTTTGTGAGCTTTTGGAGAAAGCATACGATGTAGGGAAAAGTAGCCGGATGTCGGCCCTGACTAGGGAAAGTTAACAGTAGAAATGCATGTGACACTTGGGTGTCGTGGGTTAAGTACGTTTATCGAATATTAGAAAGGCAGGCGACACCGGGTGGTGTCGTATGATACGAGAACGTATCGAACAATAGAAATGCATGTGGCACTTAGTAGTGTCGTAGGAGTAGTGAACTTATCGATATTAGAATTACTGGAGGCATTTGGTTATGCCCGGAGGTTGATTGTTTAATTTGTGTCTTGGGTGGCCATGAGAGCCCGTACTTTACTGTTTGTGTCTTGGGTGGCCATGAGAGCCCGTACTTTACTGTCTATGTCTTGGGTGGCCTTGAGTGCCCGTGGGGTTGTTGAACCTGTGGTCTACAGTTGGTGTGTTTTGGGTGGCCGTGAGTGCCCGTGGGGTTGTTGAGCCCGTGTCTTTACCGTTGGTGTGCCTTGGGTGGCTTTGAGTGCCCGTGGGGTTGTTGAACCCGTGGTCTACAGTTGGTGTGTTTGGGACGTCGTGAGTGCCCGTGGGGTTGTTGAGCCCGTGTCTTTACCGTTGGTGTGTATTGGGTAGCCTTGAGTACCCGTGGGGTTGTTGAACCCGTGGGTTACAGTTGGTGTGTTTTGGGTGTCCGTGAGTGCCCGTGGGGTTGTTGAGCCCATGTCTTTACCGTTGGTGTGTCTTAGGTGGCCATGAGTGCATGTGAAGTGTTAGACCGGTGTTGTTGCTGTTTGTTGAACTTTGTTTGTGATTGTGATTGTGGTTACCTAAGGTTGGGGGCCCGCTTCATAATAACGGGGGTCCTGTGATCGCACGCGTATGCATGTTCAGACGAGGTAGGGGGCCCGCCTGAGAGAAAAAAGGGGTCTTGGCCGCGCGCGCGTGGGGGTGACAGGTCGACAGCCTGATCCGACTTTGTGTCGGGAAAAGTGCGACAGGTCGACCGCCTGGCCTGACAGGGATCGACAAAATGCGTGGGGACTGAGTAGCTGGAGTATGATCCTTTGCGATCTTGGTTGGTGTGTGATCCTTTGTGATCTTGGGTGTCGCGTGATTATCTTTCGTGTCTTTGGAGGAAGTCGTAATCTTTGGGTCGGGTCTACATTACGGGTCTGAGTGTTGAGTCGGTTGAGGAAAGTAGTAGTCGTGTGTCAGTCGGGTTACTTGAGTTTGGGGATAGTAGTCCCCGGTGTTTGGGTTGGTGTTGGTGTTACCGGCATTGTCTGCTAGTATGCCGTAGTCAGTCTGTTATCCGTGGTGGTGAGCGAACGCTCACCCCTAGCTGCTTTTCCTACAGGTACTGGTCGCGGGACGGACTAGGTGAGCTTCCGAAGCTTGAAGAGCTAGGAGCGGGAGTCCGGGTTTACTTTCGAGTCTAGCGACGTATGCCCTGTATTTTTTCCGCTTGTTGGGACGTATTTTTGAGTTGTAAATAATTATTTTGTTTAAGTAAGTGGTGGTTTTAAAGTGTTTTATTTAAAAGGTTTGAAAATGCTTTATTGTTCTAAACATTACGGGAAATCCTAACTACTCGAGTAATTTCAATAATAGTATGGATATTAGGTTAATAAAATCGGAAAGGTCCTACAATTGCATATAGGATGCGAATAACTAGAATAATCGTCTTTCAATTACTAATAATCAGATGTGTCTATTATGCATGAATAGGATGAGAATAACTAGTGTAATTCTCTTTCAATACTTGGGAATTGTTTTACTGGTAGAGAGGCCGTGATGAGCCCTCGGATTAGTTTTGTGTTAGGATCACATGCTTGTTTGCCTAGTTCAGGATAAACTAAGAGTCTAATGAAACTAGTTAGCTTGTATGATTGAATGCTTGGTTGAAGGTTTGCATTGTTCGACTGATTGAGTGTTTAATTGATTGTTTGGGTGATTGAATGTGGATTAATTGATTGATTATAACGGATGATCGAGTATGACTGGTTGTGCTAAACGGTGCAATCAGGTGATCGATGTACCGATGGTTCGTGACAGGTAAGTATGACGGTAAGGGTAATTGTGGGTATGAATCCCGTGTGGTGTGTATTGATGAACGTGTGTTACTTCTAAGATTGAGGATTAAGTGAATGTCTTTGTGTATTGTGGTGAAAGTGTGATTCGATAAGTGTTGATTGGTGGATAAGTTATGATGTGTTTCCCTTATTTATGTTCTTGAGATGTTTGATTGTTCGGTTTGGTACTACACCGGGGGGGGGGGGGGGGGGGGGGGTAATCCGGTGGTGTTGTGGTTGTTGGAGTTTGGAAGATTCTTCGTGATAATGGTTGAGTATTGGAGCCGGAGGGCATCGGTTATTGGATATTACGGGGATTGATTATTGGAGCCTGAGGGCATCGGTTATTGGATACTACGGGGATTGATTATTGGAGCCTGAGGGCATCGGTTATTGGATAGTACGGGGATTGATTATTGCAGCCTGAGGGCATTGGTTATTGGACCCTACGGGGCAGTTTGATGGATTACTCTGTGAGAAATGGTTACTATGGTTTCACCCAAGTATATGCGTCCTACGGGAGCACTACCTTGGTTCCCTATGACCTATGGTCCTTTGGGGGCATTTCCGGGAATCCCGACGATGAGCGTCCCGAGGGGATGGTTTCCGGTAGCCCCGATGTATGTGCCTCCTCTGGACCGAGGGAAAATCTTATATGATATGGGTACTCTGGTGGATCGAAATATGGGAACCGATGTGACACCAGAATCTATTTATGGATCGGAGGCTTGAGAAACCAAGTGGTTGGTGTGACATTATTTGCTACCATCTTAGTAGTTACATTTCATTTATAGTATTTTTCATGGAATCTTTTAAGTTATTGTTATCTTTGAAAAAGCGATACTATTTTATTTACACTTATTCCATAGCATTTCATTGATTAATAGTATTTACTCGTTCCCAGTTGTGATGGTATTCTATCTGACTATAATGTTCTCTATTTATTCTCTGGGAAGTTATCGTTATCCTTGAGAATGCGCTATTGTCATCGTTGCTTTTTATTTGTTTATTATATCTTTTGGTTTAAGGATTTTAAGCACTTTTGTGACATCTAACTAAAGCAGTTTTATTATTAAACTTGGAGGCTAAAGTTGTTTACGATTTTCCCTACTGAGCGTAAGCTCACCCCTATTTGTTTATTTTTTGTGTGTACAGGTGTACTCGAGATCTGGGGAATTCGAGGCTCGGGAGCTTCTGGATGTTTTGAGGGTTGTATTAGAGATGTGTTGGTCCATATTGTTGAACTTTATTTACCTTATGTTACTTGTAAAGTTTTGACACTATATTTGAAATTTTGGATTGAATTATTGAGAAATACTTTGGACTCGCTTTCAGCTTTAAAAGAGTTTATTACAGTTTTACTACTTTTATCTCGATTGTTTTAGGTCACGTCTCGAGTCCGGCCAAAACCGGATTTGGGGCGTGACAATTTGGAATCAGAGCCTGGTTTCATTTGAAACGGGTTTCTAATTTTGAACTTGTTTTCAAAACCTCGGACCAACGTCAAATAGGTGGGTAGAGTTAGGAGGTCTAAGTCGTGTACTCGGTGACGCAAGTGAAAATGTTTGATGCGTAGAGTGGGAACGACACGAGTCTTAATTGTGCAAATGGTTGCTTAAGTTAAATCTCTTTGTTATGATGGTTACAGTTCTTGATTGGTATCCTTACCCTATGGACTGTAAGATACAGTGATCGGTGAAGCCAAACGGTTGAGATCGATACTGGATTAACGAGCAATGGTCGGACCGTTATAAAGTGGTTGTTGAGTAAATTACTTGTTAAGTGTGTTACCGCCATGGTTGGTCGTTCCATGATAGATGAGGTTGAAGGGTTGATCTATTGAAATGTTGACTTCTTGATTTATTGAAGGGTTAAAATGTTAAAGTGTTGAATCGTTGAAATGTTGACTTGGGTGAGACATTGACCGCTATTTAAGGAATCAAAACTGAAATGATAATCCAATTGGGATGAGATTTGAGAAAAGAGTAGAACTCGTGTATTCTTGCACTTTTTTTTAAGTGTATTGTGTCTATTCCGATGCTCCGTGATCCGGAAAGACTCGTTCCACCCAATACTTCGTGATATTATTGTCCTTCCCGATGCTTCGTGTTCCGGACGGACAGATTCCACCATATGCTTCGTGATACGGGACTAATTTCCACCCTATGCTTCGTGATACGGGACTAATTTCACCCCTATGCTTCGTGATACGGGACTAATTTCACCCATATGCTTCGTGATACGGGACTAATTTCACCCATATGCTTCGTGATACGGGAAGACTGAACCGATGATGTTCCGGCACCATACTCTGTTGTACTATTCTAATGCTGCGTGTTCTAGAGTGATGAAGTGTTAGTTGTGAAACTGTTGATTTGTTTAAGTGATAACCGTCATTTAATAACTAAAGTTGAAACTAATAGTGAGTTTGAAATTGACATTGAGTTTGAAGCTGAGGCTTAACTTAAATTTGAAATTTAGTTTGAAATGGAAAGTAAGTCGAGACAGAGATTGAGATTAAGATTAAGATCGGGTTTAGATCGGATGAACGAGTGATGCTCGGGTTGGTTATGACACATTGGTTAAATAATTGTTGAGGAAATTGCCGCTTAGGCCGACCGTTAATTGATAAGTAAAACCTGAAGGGTTAAATTGACCGGGTGATAATGAGATGTTTTGTGTGCACCTTATGGGTAGGACTCTGTGTACAGGTTATTATATAAATGTCCCGCTAAGGCGAATGGTTAGTGGAAAATACGAATAGGTCATGTCGAATTTTCTGTGAAGCTGAAGTGTTTGTACTATCACGGGCTGACTCAGGGGCGCCACTGTAGTCGAGCATGATAGGGGGATGTCAAGTGGTTGCAACGAGATTCGGGGACGCCTAAATTGCGTTGCAACGACGTGAGATCAACATGAATGTTATAAGAGAAAAGTAAGGGATTGAGATTATGGAAAAGAGTTGAGGACTTAAATTGTGAAATTTATCGTGTTACGATTCTAGACCCTAGTGTTGGGAAGCTACCCAATCGAGGGGTATGCATGATGCTTTGCGATTTGTGTGAACTGATTGAGATTGTTCCTCCTGTGGGAGTTGATTGAATTGATCGAACCGATGTTAGCTGTTGTGAGACGCACTAAGATGCGGCCTTATCTGCCTTTATATAAAGTAATATATATATATATATATATATCTAGTGAGCCAAGTGCGGTTGGTCATTATATGATCTTTTTGGGACGCGCGTGAACGTCCTTGTGTTTTGATCGAACCGGTTGTTCTAAACGAGACTTTGTACTACCGATCCAAGTAGGATCCCTTTAAGACACAGGAGAACGTCCCTTTATGATAAATCGAACCACTTGAGTTAAATTGAATTATGAATACTTAAGTTTTAAATGCAACGAGTACACGAGATGTCCCGTGTTTACAGTCCGAGAGGGACCAGGAGTCGCCCCGCTGTGGGACAAAGCCAGACACCAGCCGTTGGTCTGGCAGGGACAGTGAGCGCCAGGGTGCGGCTTCCACAGGGCACCAGAGTTTTGAGGTAGACCGGTAGGGTCACCATCGAGCGTTCTTCCAATCGCAGAGTCGACTCAGGCGACCCCTATGGATGAGGTGGTTCGCGCAGTACCACCAGCGCTCAGCAGGAGACTACAGTACCGGCACCATAGTCTGTGCCTACGACAGACGCCGTCACTATCGAGAGGCCAGGCCAGATGCACAGCAACACGGCCAGGCTCCCAGAAATTTTCGTAGGTTGAGTACGCCAATCAATCCCGGGGGTTCAGACCCCGAGGCAGTTGTAGTATGGTTGGAGTGGATTACCCGCAACTTCATTACTTCAAGAGTATTCGGATGGTCATCTGAGAATATTTTCGCGACCGTTCAGCTTGAGAGAGAAGCATGATACTGGTGGCAGCATGTAGAGATCAGGGTTGGAGGGACTTTTAGCTGTTCAATAGATTGTTTCTGGAACAGTATCTTTCCCCGTATCTGTTCGAGAGGACCAACACCAGCAGTTGTTGGATATGCAGTAGAGAGGGATGACCGTCTCTAAGTATGAGGCGAGGTTCACGTTCCTACACCGCTTCGCGGCGAGATGGTGCAAACCGAGGAGAGCCGCCACAGGCGTTCGAGAGAGGACTCACCCCATCTGTCGCGGATCAAGTTATTACCTTCAGAATGAGGATTTTCTGTACTAGTGGATCAGGCGCTAGCCGTTGAGAAGCATCTTCAAGAGACTGCCAGAGCGCGGGAGAACGGGCCGAGGCCGAGTGGCTTCCTAAGGCCGTCAAGGAGTCGCAATACTAAGAGGTAGAGGACCTCAGGATTGTTTGAACCACGGACCCAGTCCGATGGGACACGACGGGTTGGGGCAGCAGCGTCGGTTGGACCTGCCCCGGTGGCACAGTTTTGTCCTTCGTGCAAACAGTGTGGACATCTGGGCCGGAACTGCCCATGGAATGTTGTATTCACAAACCGTCCTACAGGTCGGCCTACGAGAGCCGATAAGAGGACATGCTATCACAGCAGCAGATTCTTCCACCACCATCGAGAGGACGACTTCTGATTCAGCAGGGCCAAGCATACGCGATTGCCGGGCCCCGAGCTGAGGGACTTGATACCGATCTTGAGATCGCTTAGAGTGCCCGTTTACGATTTACATTGTGGATTATGTTTGCTAACACTTGAGCTTTACACTTGGTCGTATTGTTTTCGTGGTTATTTTCCGTTGGAACAAAATTAAAACTGGTAAACCCTACCCGTATCTTAACACACCGACTAGAGGTGTGGTAGTACCGATTAGTCTCAGTTTGAGTTTGAAAGAGGAGTAACAGACCTTGTCGTACTGAAAGTTCTTTTCTCTCGTCGAGAGTACTGATCGAGTTTTAAGAGCCGATGGGTGAAACAGCAGACGTTCATCGAATGTCAACAGTAGCGAATGCTGAGTAGTGGAAGGCTGCAGCCTTGACCAGTAAACGGTCCAACCGGTCACCAGAGATGACCGAACAACGATAAGATTAGAGTAGCGCAGCGGAAGCGTGGTGGGCCCTTAACCCACAGGAGTAGTAATCTCCAGCTTCTTCTACCCCTGCTAAAAGATTTAAGTTATAAGATTCGAACCGTCGAAACGGTTTTGTTTCAAAATCCCGTTTAACGAGCGAAAATTTGCACAAGTGTGTGTCGTACTTAAGGGATTGGGATTAGAATGTGCTCCTACGTTCGTCCCGGAGGGACTAAACGGTTTGCCGCCAGTTCACACGGAACAGGCGAATAACATCGAGAGTTGTTCCGACGACTTTCCCAGCGGAGAAGAATACGGAAAACGAGAACCGGGTACCAAGGTGTACCTTTTCCAGCAAGAGAAGAACGAACGCCAAACATCCCGCGAGGACTAAGCATAACCATAAGGTTACGCCATAGAAGTGAGAGCACCTCACGTTGAAACCCGACAACAGATAGCCGAGGGCGACTACCACAAGCTTCCAGGCCAGTAACAAGATGGCACCGAACGAAGCGTTGTGTGGTAGGTCGGATTTTGTGCCATGCATGGGCATAGGTAAGGTTAAGAGCTAATCGTTGTTGGTTTTGAGTTGTTCGAGGGACGATGGAAGGAACCGCGCTAGTTTCTGAACTGTTCCAATTATCGAGATCTCAGTGCATGATGATTACTCATTCTGGGGTGACTTGGGTGGACTTGACTATAAGATGTTTTGATCGACAACTCGTGAATGAGTGTCAACGGTAAAAGGATTACCACAGATCGGGATAAACTTTATTGATAAATCTTGGATTGTGTTTCGTGGTCGAGTGTGATTACTGTATGCTTATTTTGGTGTCTTGAAGGATGCCTACTTTCGGCTAGAGTGCCAATACGATGTTCCACCGTTCTTATTGTTGAACGTCGTTCGTCCGACTAGATGTCGGTAGAGTTCATGGTGTTACAGAACCATGCACCGGTTTTGAGAACCGTTGTCTCGTTGAATTGTGAATCGTTAAGCAATACTGGTTGTCGACGCCAAGTTTGATTTTGGGTATGACTTCCTTGTAGAATTGTTTGTGGTTGGTCTTGACTTGTTAGTGTTTGAGTTCCGTTATGGGTAGTCCCTGTAACGGTTGCTAAGGAGGAAATTGAGAAGCAACATTGGTGTGTGGTTCCGACTCTGTTCGACTTGCAGAGCCGACAGAAGAGTTATATAGATGAAAGGCGCAGGCCTCTTGAGGTTCAATTGGTGATCAGATGTTTCTGAGAGTGAACCTAAGAAGGACCTTAGCGGCTCGACCGCGACGGAGGAAAGTTGGCCCCGCGAGTTATCGTACATTTTGAGATCTTCAGGCAGGACTAGAGCCGTTGTCTAGCAACTTCCACGTGTTCCCAAACTGCGGAAGTACACCATGGATCCCTCTCTTTTGAGTTTTGAACAGGACGTTCCTTGAGATAGGTTCAAGTGGAGCGCGTTCGTTTTAAATTTCGAGAACGAAATTCTTTTAAGGGGGGAAGACTGTAAAGACCAGCAAAATTAAAATTGGATAATCTTTTGCAAAACGAAACGTTGGAGTAAGTTTTTGCAAGCAAGTTTTTTAAAGAGAGGAATCAAAAAAAAAGGAAGGGAGAAGAATTTGGGCTGGGCAGGTCTGGGTAGAGTTTGGGCCATCAAAGGGAGAGTCCAGGCCCAACACGCAGGCGCGGCCTGAAACCCACTCATACCTAACCCTCGTTGCATCGCTTCAGCTTCCCGTTTACACGCCATTCCCGCAGCTTCTCTCTCACGCGTTCATCGTCACTATCGCGTCCAGATCCAAACAACTCGTCGTCGACGACCTCCACCTTCCCCTCTCTCCCTCACCTCAGCCTCGCCGTCGCCTCAACCTCTTCCTCCATCCACAAATCGATTCGTACCGACCCCAAATCCGAGACTCCGACGCCTGAGTTACTCCCTTCGTGTTCATCTTCTCCGGTGGTGAACAACGTCGCGCCGGTGACAGAGAACCGAGGGTTCGTAACCCTCTCCGTCTCTCCTTATTGCATCGGACTCGCCGCCACCGTAACCTTCGCCACCGTGCGCGAATCGAGCCACCGTCCTGTTCTTCTTCCCCAAACTCGAACCGTATCTGGTGTGAAATCTCACGGTGAGCCTCATCCCGAGTTCTTCCCTTCTTCCAACGGCCTCCATCGCCGCTCTCCTTCTCTGACCGTGTTCTTCGCCGGACCGGGCTTGAATTTGGGATGGGATGGCCGGAACAGCACCGGCGAGAAATTTCTCTCTCTCCAAATCTGAAACGCGAGGCGTTGGACTGCGCTCCTGTCATCGCCATCCCCACAACCGCCTCGCCGGGGTTCTGGCGCGAGTCCCGGCCAGAGTCTACCCTCCCTTTGAGTCACTAACGCCGGCGGCGGCGGCCGGAGAAGATCCCTCGTCGTCGTGCTTGAGCTGGCAGATCTGACAGGCTTTTGGGCATGAACCAGAAAGAAGTGGGCCGGGACGTGGCCTTGGGCCGAGTGAACATGGGTCTGAAGACAGGCTTGGGCCCAGTACACCTCGCGGGCCAGGCCAGGCTCGGTAGTGGGTCTGGATCCGGACCGGGTCGGGTCTGGACTCGGGTTTGGGCTTGGATCTAGGTCGGATCCGGGTCAACCCAGCTTTAATAAAATTATTTTAAAATCATATTAATTAAATGATTAAATTATCTCAAGGTGAGAATTAAAAGACAATTTTGGTTAAATCAGTAGACCTTTGGACAATTACTGGTATTGATTGGACGTTTTATTTGTCAAACCTAGACGGGACTTCGCCCGAGAACAAGGGATTGGAACCGAGCTAGAAGGACGAAGACTACTCTGGGACCCGTGTGAAGAACGGAGGAGAGGCCACTCGAGCTTTTCATGAGAGTATTATTAGAGGAAGACCACAAGGTAGGGGAAATCCTAACTACTCGAGTAATTTCAATAATAGTATGCATATTAGGTTAATAAAATCGGAAAGGTCCTACAATTTCATATAGGATGCGAATAACTAGAATAATCGTCTTTCAATTACTAATAATCAGATGTGTCTAGTATGCATGAATAGGATGAGAATAACTAGTGTAATTCTCTTTCAATACTTGAGAATTGTTTTACTGGTAGAGAGACCGTGATGAGCCCTCGGATTAGTTTTGTGTTAGGATCACATGCTTGTTTGCCTAGTTCAGGATAAACTAAGAGTCTAATAAAACTAGTTAGCTTGTATGATTGAATGCTTGGTTGAAGGTTTGCATTGTTCGATTGATTGAGTGTTTAATTGATTGTTTGGGTGATTGAATGTGGATTAATTGACTGATTGAACGGATGATCGAGTATGACTGGTTGTGTCAAACGGTGCAATCAGGTGATCGATGTACCGATGGTTCGTGACAGGTAAGTATGACGGTAAGGGTGATTGTGGGTATGAATCCCGTGTGGTGTGTATTGATGAACGTGTGTACTTCTAAGATTGAGGATTAAGTGAATGTCTTTGTGTGTTGTGGTGAAAGTGTGATTCGATAAGTGTTGATTGGTGGATAAGTTATGATGTGTTTCCCTTATTTATGTTCTTGAGATGTTTGATTGTTCGGTTCGGTACTACACCGGGGGGGGGGGGGGTAATCCGGTGGTGTTGTGGTTGTTGGAGTTTGGAAGATTCTTCGTGATAATGGTTGAGTATTGGAGCCGGAGGGCATCGGTTATTGGATACTACGGGGATTGATTATTGGAGCCTGAGGGAATCGGTTATAGGATACTACGGGGATTGATTATTGGAGCCTGAGGGCATCGGTTATTGGATACTACGGGGATTGATTATTACAGCCTGAGGGCATTTGTTATTGGACCCTACGGGGCTGTTTGATGAATTACTCTGTGAGAAATGGTTACTGTGGTTTCACCCAAGTGTATGCGTCCTACGGGAGCACTACCTTGGTTCCCTATGACCTATGGTCCTTTGGGGGCATTTCCTGGAATCCCGACGATGAGCGTCCCGAGGGGATGGTTTCTGGTAGCCCCGATGTATGTGCCTGCTTTGGACCGAGGGAAAATCTTATATGATATGGGTACTCTGGTGGATCGGAATATGGGAACCGATGTGACACCATAATCTATTCATGGATCGGAGGCTTGAGAAAGCAAGTGGTTGGTGTGACATTATTTGCTCCCATTTTAGTAGTTACGTTTCATTTATAGTATTTTTCATGGAATCTTTTAAGTTATTGTTATCTTTGAAAAACCGATACTATTTTATTTACACTGATTCCATATTATTTCATTGATTAATAGTATTTACTCGTTCCCAGTTGTGATGATATTCTATCTGACTATAATGTTCTCTATTTATTCTCTGGGAAGTTATCGTTATCCTTGAGAATGCGCTATTGTCATCGTTGTTTTTTATTTGTTTATTATATCTTTTGGTTTAAGGGTTTTAAGCACTTTTGTGACAACGAACTAAAGCAGTTTTATTATTAAACTTGGAGGCTAAAGTTGTTTACGATTTTCCCTACTGAGCGTAAGCTCACCCCTATTTGTTTATTTGTTGTGTGTACATGTGTACTCGAGATCTGGGGAATTCGAGGCTCGGGAGCTTCCGGATATTTTGAGGGTTGTATTAGAGGTGTGTTGGTGCACATTGTTGAACTTTATTTACCTTATGTTACTTGTCAAGTTTTGACACTATATTTGAAATTTTGGATTGAATTATTGAGAAATACTTTGGACTCGCTTTCAGCTTTAAAAGAGTTTATTACAGTTTTACTACTTTTATCTCGATTGTTTTAGGTCACATCTCGAGTCCGGCCAAAACCGGATTTGGGGCGTGACAAGCATTATAGTGAATGTTGGATCTTAAGGGTGTATGAGTACGATTGGTTCACACAGTTTTTAAGATAAGAGGGGTTTCTATTAGATATCTCCTCTTGCTCTTATATGGTGAATAAAATATCAATACATAACTTGATATTACTTGTTTTACTTTACTTTGACTATTCTCAGGGACACAATTACTGTTCTTTTCATGTATTTGGAGTTTGGCATTGAGTTGTTTTATACTACACACACACATATATATATATGGGAGCTATCAAGTACCAACCTTATTTCAGGTCAGATTGTAGAACTAATCTGAGCCTTTGATTATCCAGATCGGATGGCCACCGAAATTCAGGGGGATGTTGATTGATTACGAAATCAATTACAATGTATGCATTAATTAAAAAGATATGCATTAAATCTGGGCCTTTATTCTATGATCCAACGACCAGATTGAAAGTTTGTAGTTCTGACGAAAGATAAAAATTTGTTCCTGATAGTATATATATATATATATATATATATATATATATATAATGGATAATTAAGTTGTAATATGTAAATAGATCTCAACCATTAAATTAGAGTAATTGAAAGGCTTAGATTTTTCCAGCACATCTAATAGCATTTTTGTAAATCTTGTCAACTTTATTTTTATTTTTGACTTTTTGTTTTCATAAAAGGGTATTTGAGTCTTTTGCGTGTATATTTTTACGGGTTAAATACTTTTTGGTACCCATATGTTTGGTCAACGATCGATTTGGTACCCTTATGGTTTTTTATTTCAATTTGGTACCATTATGTTCGGTCCACGGACGTTTTGACCTACTGGGGTTAAAAAACTAACAACCAAAGTGAAATGTCCATTTTACCCTTTATCATTGTAGTTGACTTTTGACTTAAGAGTAATAAGACTGTTTTACCCTTTATTTTTTAGTTGACTTTGATTTATGATTTAATAATAACTTGAATTTATTAACTAATTCTTATTTAATTTTTTTTACAAACATTTATCTTTTTCAAATTAATTTTACATATTTTTTAGTTCTTTAATAAATATATATATATATATATATATATATATATATATATATATATATATTTTTAATTTTCATAATAATTTTAGTCATTTTTATATAAAATATTTTTTTTAAGGGTAAACTACAAATGCATACCCTTAAGTATGCACGTTTAACTGATGAATACCCTGAATTTTAAAGTTAACTGATACATACCCTGAAGTTTCATGTATTAACCCAAAACCCCTTCCGTCAGTCAGGCTGTAATAGTGATGTGTAAAAAGACCAAAATACCCTCAACTACCCTTCTATATTACACAACCTGTCATGATTCATTTTTTAATTCTTTTTTATTATTTTTTCCTTTCTATAATATTTTCTTTTGTTTATATTTTTTTTTAATTTTCTGTTTTTAATTCCAAATCTTTATTTACAATTTTCAGATTAATTTTTTTAATTTTAGATTTTAATATAAATCTATTTTATATAATCTATTTATTTTATTTTCTTTATTATTTAATTAATTTATTTAAACCTATCTACATCCTCTTATTCAAAATAAATAATATATAAATAATTTTAAATAAATCCATTTAAAAAAAATTAGGTTTAAATATAATATTAATTAAAAAATCCTTAATTTATAAAAAATAGATTTTAAAATTTCAGGTTTTCATTTTAGAAAATCAATTTTTAAATTATTACATATCTTTTAAAATTAGTTTGTTTAGAATTTTTTTTCAATTTATATTATTTTTTTTATATTTAGAAATATCATGTTCATCTCTTCATCTTCAGATTCATCCTTTTTTATATTCAGGTTGTTCATCCTCACATAACACAGCAATCACCAAACCAGTTACATTACTACCAATTGATTTCTTTTAACTCTTACACAACTCCAAGGTTCAGAACACCAATTATAAAACGAAAATGACTTGTATTTCAAGAACAAATCACATTCACGTCTTCATTGGCAGATCTGCGAGACACCACCAACCCCCGAGCTTTGAAGAAAAAAGGGATGAAAGCCCCCAAACTCGACGGTCTCGGCCATAACTCGAGACAAAACCCACGCCGAACCAAGACACTGCAGACAGAGCAAACGCCTTACTACTAGTGGAAAAAACTACAGATCTGAGCCGGAGAAACGAAGAGGAGAGAGAAGTCGAGGGGGGGGGGGGGGGGGGGGGGGGGGGGGGGGAAGAAACCGGCTGTGGCCGAGACCTTCACCAGTGCCAAAGAGAAGAAGGGGACGGAGGGTTTGAATCCCTAATCCTATTTTTGATTTGTTCCTTCCAGGTGAGCTCTGATGTTGTAATTGTGCTTTGATTTTGGTTTTTTGGAAAAAGGGAAGAACTGTGATGTAAGAGAACCACAGAGGAGGAAGAAGAAAAAGGCAAGGAGCTCTGATTGTGCTTTGATTTTGGTTTTTTGAAAAAAAGGAATAACTGTGATGTACGAGAACCACAAAGGAGGAAGAAGAAATGGCAAGGAGCTCTGATTTTGATAATTGTGCTTTGATTTTGTTTTGTTTTTTTTTTCAAAATAAAAGAGTAATAAGAGAAGAGACGAAGAGGTTGAGAAGGATATATTGGTTTTATAATTTTTTTATTAATTTTTTATTATTGTTTATATTTATTTTTTATTCAAACTAATTATAAAACTAAGGGTATTTTGGACATTTTTGGAAAAATGAACAGTAAACGGACAGAGCTGACTGACGGAAGGGGTTTTTCGTTACGAATTGAAACTTCAAGGTATGAATCGGTTAACTTTAAACTTAAGGGTATGTATTGGTTAAACGTGCATACTTAAGGGTATGCATTTGTAGTTTACCCTTTTTTAATTTACTTTTCAATAAAAAAATAATTATTTCCTCATTCCATTTTTTTATAAAATTGTAATTGAAAAAAAAAAGAATTCTAATTCTTCAATTTTTTTTTCCATTTTTTATAAAATTTTAATTGGCAAAAAACGGTAAGTTACAAATACCAACCCTAAACTTGTACCGTTTAACTGATACCTACCATAAAGTTTTTTTTAATTGATATCTATTCAGATGTTTAGTTATATAACAAATAGCCCAAGCTGTTAGCTAAAATGACGAAAAAAGCCCTCAGTGATTTTTTAAATAATTTTTCTTAAATAAAACTAAAGTGATTTTTTATATAAAAATGAAGTGATTTAATAAGTAAATTATATATGTATAAAAAAGTGATTTTTTAAAATATTTTTTAAATAACTAGTGAAGTGTAGTTTAGGGTATTTTCGTCATTTTAGCCACCGACTTGGACTATTTGTTATATAACTAAACATCTGAGTAGGTATCAGTTAAAAAAAACTTTAGGGTAGGTATCAGTTAAACACTAGAAGTTTGGAATAGGTATTTGTAATTTACCGGACAAAAAATATGGCTCTTCGTCTTCTTCGTGTTCTTCCCCGAGCTCAAATTCAACCACATCTACACACACCTCCCTTTGAACAAATCCATGCAAATTCGACACAGATTCAACCACAACTCAAACACAAATCTATATAGAAAGAAATGGATTAAAAAACAAATTGATTCAGAAAAAAAAATTGATTCAGAAAGAAATTGATTGCAGTCATTCAAATTTTCAGATTTAGGAGGAGACGAACGGACATCAAACTTGCAGGTTGAGGCGCTAACATCAAACCATCGCCGCGACCTGAATTCGCCGCCACCGCCCGTGACCTGACCTCGCCGCCACTGCTCGTGCGTTCGAGGAACCCTCGCTGGAGAACATATTTGAGCAGAGACCAAGCTCCTCGCCTCCGAGCACGAACCCACGACCGAGTCGATTGTCTTCTCCAGCAAGATGAGGTCCATTAACGACGACTACTCGAGCTCCAGCCACGGTAGATCTGTGAAGAAGACTATGAGAAGGCCTTAGTTCCCAGACCTGCTCGCCATCTCCCATGGTAGTTGTCATTGTCGGAGGATATAACCGAGGAAGGTGATGAATCAGATCTGAAGGCGCCGCCGTGGGATATGTCCTATGTCATTTCTTTTTCATTATCGTCAACAATGTCTCAAAAATCATATAAGCCGCCTACGCTCAGATGAACTCGAGTTACGTACACGATGATAAACACGAATGAGAGGAATCATGTTATGAACTCGTGTTAGAGATGTATTTGTCTGATGTTTTGTTTTTAATTATATTATTTATTAAAATAAATATATAAATTATTTATTTTATTCTTTTAATTAATTTATTGTATTATATATAAGAGTATAATGGTAATTTAATTTATCAAATTAATAAGGTTAAATTAACAAAAACTAAAATCGTCATTTCATACTTCACTTAACTGTACTCCAACGGAATATACCAATTCCATCCGTGGACCGAACAAAAGGGTACCAAATTGGTCATGTAAAATATAAGGATATGAAATCAATCGTGGACCGAACATATGGGTACCAAAAAGTATTTAACCCTATTTTTACCTAACCCTATGCCATCTCTTTTTCATTATCGTCAACAATGTCTCAAAAATCATATCTGTCACGCCCCGAATTCAGTATAACCAAACCCGGAACGCGAACGGTGAAGCAAGTAAAACAAAGTCTCAAATAGTTTAATAAACCGCTTTAAAAGCACCACTTTTATTAATCAAAACAATATTTTTTACAACCGAGTTTTAATTTAAAAAAAACGAAAGACACTAAAACATGAGTGTACGTCGCTAGACAACCCCAACAGCCCGAACTCTCGCTCCTAGCTCTTCAAGCCTCGAGAGATTCTCCTAGTCCGCCTTGCGAACGGTACCTGTAGGAAAAGCAGCAAAGGGTGAGCGTTTCGCTCACCACCACGGACACCAGACTGACTACGGCATACCAGCAGAAATGCCGGGAACACCGGCAACAAACAATAACACAAGGGACTACTACCCCAAATCACATGTTAAACCCGACTGTCACAAAAATCACTGTCAATTTCCCCCCAACCATCTAAGACCGTGCACGTAATGGAGACCCCAAATCAGAGACCGAACAATCATTCCATTAGTCACACCGACAAGGTAAAGCACAACCCTCACACGATCCTATGTGCATTTACTTGTAACTTTCCGCAACCAAACCAGTATTCGCTACTCGTCCCTACCTTAGAGGCCTGCGGGAAAAGTAGTAAAGGGGATGAGCGTTCCGCTCACCTCCACGGATACCCGTTCGATTATGGCATACTAGTAAAGCATCAACAACTTACCAATCTAAACAGGGCAAACAACTACCTCAAAACCTGATACCAAACCGTCACAACTTCTCACGATATCAACACCTAAGATACTTGCTCACGTAAGGGAAACCTCGAATGTGGATCATATTCTCAACTAAGCAAAACACTATTGCTCACCATATCAACACCCCAATTACCCGATCGCGTAGGGGAAACCTCAAAACGGGGATCATGTTCTCAACTAAGTAAATCACTATTGCTCACAACATCAATACCCCAACTACCCGATCACATAGAGGAAACCTCAAACAACCCACTCACGTGAGGGAAACCTCAAACCACCCATTCACGTAAGGGAAACCTCAAACAACCCGTTCACGTGAGGGAAACCTCAAACCACCCGTTCACGTGAGGGAAACCTCAAACAACCCGCTCACGTGAGGGAAACCTCAAACCACCCGTTCACGTGAGGGAAACCTCGAACAACCCGTTCACGTAGGGGAAACCTAGTTCGTACTGTGCCGCAGCGCATCAACCCTAACCCCTCTCCGTGGTGAGACCCTTACACAGAGGTGCTGTAGCACCACCATAGGTTATTGATGAGTCTCGAACCCAAGACCTCACCCTTTGACACAGAACTTACGACCTTTACAAACAAACACAATCGTGAACAAAGTCACGCAATATCAACAATATCAACACACACAATGCACGCAAGATCACAAAGGACCAACACACATACTGCACAGTTTCCGGTAGCAATCCGGCTGGGCCTGACACTGCCCCACGCACTTTTCCCGACACACAGTCGGGCCAAGCGGTCGACCTCATCGCGGCACATAGCAACACTTTTCCGATTGCTAGTCAGAAGGAAGGCCTCTCCTTCATCGCGGAACCTCAAGCCTCAGCACTTTACCAATCGCGCACCGGAAGGTACGACACACCTCATGGGGAACACATACCTCGACACTTTACCGGTCGCGCATCAGAAGGTACGACACACTTCTCGGGAACAACTCAAGCCTCAACACTTTACCAATCGCGCGCCGGAAGGTACGACACACCTCACGGGGAACACAACCCTCGACACTTTACCGGTCGCGCATCGGAAGGTACGACACACCTCTCGGGCACAACTCAAGCCTCAACACTTTACCAATCACGCGCCGAAAGGTACGACACACCTCATGGGGAACACAGCCCTCGACACTTTACCAGTCGCGCATCGGAAGGTACGACACACCTCTTGGGCACAACTCAAGCCTCAGCACTTTACCAATCGCGCGCCGGAAGGTACGACACACCTCACGGGGAACACAACCCTCGGCACTTTACCGGTCGCGCATCGGAAGGTACGACACACCTCTTGGGCACAACTCAAGCCTCAACACTTTACCAATCGCGCGCCGGAAGGTACGACACACCTCACGGGGAACACAACCCTCGGCACTTTACCGGTCGCGCATCGGAAGGGCACAGCTCAATCAGGTATCACCAGAACAATCACAATCACAACCAAATATCACACAATACCCCGCAAATAGCAAAATATAACATAACGACTACCTACCACTCAACAAGTCAGTCAACAACAATACGGGTTCAACACCCCACATGCACACATGGCCACACACAAACACAATCAGTTCACTCAACCTACGGCACAACCAGGTGTCCACATGTGATTTCTATCGCACGGTAAGTTTACTTAACCTACGGCACCACCAGGTGCCACATGCATTTCTATTGTTCGATACGTTCACTTATCCTACGACACCAACAAGTGTCACATGCATTTCTATTGTTCGATAAGTTCACTTATCCTACGACACCACCAAGTGTCACATGCAGTTCTATTGTTCGATAAGTTCATTTATCCTACGACACCACCAAGTGTCACATGCATTTCTACTAATAACTTTCCCTAGTCAAGTCCGATATCCGGATACTTTTCTCTACCTCGTAAAGCTTTCAAAATGTCCATGCTCAAGCTCCGGCGTGCTCGCGATCACCCACTTAGCCTCCTCTTTCCGCGGTCGGTGGCACAGTCTAAAGTGATCAAAATAATACACTTTTTAATATGTAGGCAAAACCCGAATTTAAAGTAATGAACGTCCAAATGCAACCCCGATAATGTCGACCACTCCCAAACTTCCCAATTGCTCGACATTTTCAACAATGGGCCCGGAAAGGCCCGATTCGCCCGGCTCGGCGAATCTGCCCGGGATCAGAAAAACGCCCTCCGAGGCTCCAAAAATTCCCATTTTCGTTTCTACAACCCTAATATAACTCACGTGTTCCAACGCAATCGACGGAATCAATTTCTGATACCCGAGCGATTTAATTCCGCGTTTAAAGTTTCTAACCCAAATTTCTGAATTCTCACAAATTAATTCCATAATTCGTTCCGGGTGTGAATTATCGACTCGGGGATCATCCAAGACCACCCGAACACGAAAAACCCGAGGCCCGGCCAAGTGGGCCCCACATGGCCACACCGGAAAACGCCCCCTTTCGCCCCAAAACGTTCCTAACGAACCCCAAACCTCAACCATTCATCTTTAAACCAATTCTAACCAAAACCCTAGAATTCAAATGTGTCAAAACGAGAAAAAGACGATTTCTTACTGTAGGGAACGATGAGGGGATGACGAATACGCGAGAATTGAGACGATCCGTCGGTCGGATCGTCGGGAAATCGAACCCAAACCTCTCTTTTCTTTCTCCTTCTTCTTCTCTCTTCTTTCTCTCTCCTTCTCTCCCTTTTCTCTCTTAAATGGCCGACCATCACTCATCTCTTCTCTTTTATTTTGTTTTAAAATTCAAACACACCTCAAAATGACCAAAATACCCTCACTTCTTCTTTGTTTTTCTTTTTAAGTCAAAGGGCAAAGTTGTCCTTTCATCTTCCTTCCACCTCTTTCATGCAAGTTTCATGTGGGTCCCACTAGTTAGAAAAATATCTTTGTAGATATGTTTCAGTCAGATTCGCGAAATTCGGCCGTCTCGGGCCCCGTGCGGGCCCATTTTCCAAGAATTTATGAAATTTCGCGTGCTACAAGGAAACGGCCCAAATAAGACTGCTGTAACAATGGCTAAGCTTTTTGGATCCAAATCGGGCCTCGAACGGACCAAAACGTCGCTCGGTTGACTTTTTCGGCAAAAAAGTCAACTTTTCCCGAATTGGTCAAAAAGTTGCCCTGAGTCACCCAGGATTCACTTTGGTCGATATCGGGGTCAACTTAAGTCCGATATGACCCTCAGGGTCAATTTTAGGTTCATTTAGGTGTTTGTCGAAATTTTTTAAATTTTTCCGTTTTTCAGCCGATTGATCGACGTTGACCAGGAGCGGTCCTTACAATATCAGTCGCCTACGGTTGGAATTGTGCTCACATACACATAAATTGGGACGGAATATAGATTCGCCTCCGCTGGTTGAGTTCACCCATAACCACCGTCATATCGCTGTGCTCTCCTCGCCGCCAAATACCCAATAGCAGCCACGATCACGACCACCACGAACCAGGTCGCTCAAGTCGCCCACCTGTAGATCCACATCCCACACAGCATATAGAGTCGTTAGAACCTTCACAAACAAAGCCACCGTAACCACTTCAGACATCGAGGAGGAAAAGGCATCGCAGTTGGGCTCCTAAAACAAAGCAGTTGGATAATAGATAATGTTGCCAAGTTTCAAGAGATTTTACCAAAGCATAGAGTTCAATGTCATAAGTAGGGTAATTGAGGGTAGCTCTATTGATTTTTTCACTAAATTATCTATTGGTTTCCCCCCTTGAGTTAGGAAAACGTCTATATCTGTACCTGAAGCATCACATTCAATTTCAAATGTGTTATCAAAATTAGCTAATACCAAGATAGGTCCATGTGTAAGGCTGTCTTTGAGCTTTTGGAATGCTTCCTCTTGTGTTTAACCCCATTTAAACTCCACATTCTTGTTAATCACTACGGTCAAAGGGGCAGCAATGGTGCTAAAATTCTTCACAAATCTTCTATAGAAGCTAGCCAATCCATGGAAGCTTCTAACATGCTCAATGATTGTTGGTGTAGGCCAATCTTGAACGGATTTGATTTTCTCCTCATCAACCTTTAATCCCTGTGAGTTTACAACAAATCCTAAAAACATAACTTGATCAGTAAAAAATATGCATTTCTTAATGTTTGCGTAGAGATTTTCAGCTCGGAGTGTTTCTAGAACCCGTTCGATGTGGTTTAAATAATCTGCAAGATTAGAACTATAAACCAAGATATCATCGAAATATAATACCACAAACTTACTGATGTATGCCCTTAAGACATGATTCATGAGCCTCATGAATGTACTTGGAGCGTTTGTAAGTCCAAATAGCATGACCAGCCACTCATATAGACCTTGCTTAGTTTTAAACGTTGTTTTTCATTCATCTCCTTCCTTCATTCTGACTTGATGGTAGCCACTCCTTAAATCAATCTTAGAGAATATTGTAGCTCCATTTAGCTCGTCTAACATATCATCAAGCCTCAGAATTAGATGCCTATATTTGATAGTGATATTGTTGATAGCTCAACAGTCAACACACATCCTCCATCTTCCATCTTTCTTGGGCACTAGAAGGACTGGTACTACACATAGGTTAACACTTTCGCGGATATAATCTTTTGACATGAGATCTTGAACTTACTTCTCTAGCTCTTGAGCTTCTTTGGGATTAACTCTATCAGCGGGCCTATTTGGTAATGGTACGCCCATAACAAGATCAATTTGATGCTCAATTCCTCTTATAGGTGGCAGACCTGGTGGTATATCCTCAGGAAACACCTCTTTAAATCTTTCTAGTAGTCAAGCATCTTGGGAGATAATCTATGCTCTTCTTGACCTGAAAACAAACCTTACTTAAAGATCATTAATAGCACCTTATTTGATGAATCAAGAGATTTCAAAACAGTAGAAGGTCTAATATAAAGGTTGGTTTTGTCTAACTTAGCTCCTTTGTACATATATATCTACATTTCATGCACTTCTTGTGGATTAAGATGAGCCAAAGTGTGCTTCTTTTTGTTGTGAGTGAAAGAGTAGTAGTTGGTTCGTCCATTGTGTATAGTTTCTTTGTCAAACTTCCATGGTCGTCCTAGAAGAAGGTGACCAGCTTGTATAGGAACCACATCACACACAACTTGATCTACATATTTGCCTATGTTGAAAGGTACATGACTTGTTCGGAGATCTTGAGCTCGGGGGAATCATTGAGCCATTTCAGCCGATATGGTTGAGGGTGCTTTGTCCTTTGGAGACCAAGCTTATCCACCAAATACTTGTTGGCCACGTTAGTACATGAACCTCCATCAATAATCAAGCTAGATACCTTAGAGTTTATGTCGCATTGAGAGTGAAAGATATGTTCACGTTGAATAGTTTCAGGATCAAAGAGTGAGCCATGAGCTCTCCATTTTCTGGATAATCGACAATATCTTCTTCGGATTCCACTCTCTCTTCTTCCTCATCTCGAGACTCGTATTCCCCATTAGCTTTGAAGATCATCACTCGCTGGTTTGGACATTCTCGTGCATAGTGTCCTTTTCCCTAACATTTAAAACAAGTACTGTCACGAGTTCTTTGAATTGAATCCTTAGCTTGATCTGGTTTGGTTTCTTTTGGTGGTTCTTCTAGCTTCCATTTGAATCTTTGGTACATCTCATCAGACATTCCTTTGTCTAAAGCTTTTTGTGGTTGTGGTGCCCAACAATTCTTGTTTCGATTAGTAGAAGTTGTCTTCCTCTTAATGTGTTGTTCAGCTTGAGTAGCAAGGTGCAACAATTTTTTCAAATCATGGTAGGTTTGCCTCTCTACTTTTCTAGCAACTCTATCATGAAGACAATCTAGGAATTGTGCTATTAGAGACTCCTCTGAATCTTCAGATTCTAATCTGTTCCGAAGTGTCTCAAATTTATCAAAATATTCCTCCACTGATTTATTTTCTTGAGAGAGCGATCTGATTTTTTGTTGTATGTTTCGGTAATAATAGGTTGGTACATATCTCTTCCTCATGATAAACCTCATGTCCTCCTAAGTGGTGATCTGACCATGCCTATGCCTCCTTCTCTCGGACACATCTCTGTCCCACCAAGCCAAAGCACCTTCGGTAAGTTGGGCAGCAGCTAAGGACATTTTCCTTTATTCCGAGTAGTTGTAATATTCAAAGATATACTCCATATGTCTCTCCCAATCAAGGTAAGCTTCTAGATTGCCCTCCCCGATGAAAGTTGGGGCATTGAGCTTGACATCTCTGTTTCCATGTCTAACATCCTCTTCTCGGCCTCGATCATAGTTATATTGTCTCCTTGGCCTTGGGTTTTGATAAAAATCTGGTTGGCCATCATCTTCAGAATCTTGTAAATCATCTTCATTTTGATTCGCCCTTAGAGCATTCACATTTCGAATGGGATTTCTACGTGCCGGTGGTGGTTGTTCAATTCTGGTCATTCGATTTCTAAGGTCTTGGAGCTGAGTTTGAATGACAGCAAGCATATGAACCATGTTTGCATCCCCTTGATCTTCCATAGTCCTCGATTTGATGTTTCTCACAAACAAAACAAATCAAGTGCAAAGGAAGTCGAAAAGGTACTAAAATCAAAATGATGAGATAACAAACTAAGAAAACAAATCTGGATAGATTTGATTTCAGCTTAAAGTTTCTCTTCTTCTTTTTTTGAAAACAAAAACATCAGCAAATAGGTAAAAACGAAGATAATAAAATAAAAGGAATAGATAAAACCTGATTTGGAACGTTTAGCTCTGATACCAAATGATACAGGAAACGTGGTGGTATGATTAGAGAAAGCCTTGCTGATATAATATATATGATAGTGGTGGTATGATGGAGAACCTTAGCTGGTCGTACAACACTCTCTAAGGAACCAATGGATGAAGATGGAATCGAAGATGGAGATTGTTTTAATTGGTCGTACATCACACTTTGAAGAATCTAAGTAACTAAGGAGATAGATGGTGGATTGAATGACTCCACATAGATTATGAATAGTCTGTGATAAGTCGAAACATTCAAACTTCAAGGATTCACACACATGAAGATTGAAATGCTTTAAGGTTCTTTCCAGAAGAAAAATCGATTTTTTATTTCATAAAATTTGCATAATACATGCTGAGAAGGGACTTTATTAAATAGTCCATTAGCAGGTGACCTTTAAGGGTCAAAAATTGATTATATTTGACTCTAATTAATAACTAAAGTCTCTTGGTAAACCAAAGAATGGAAATATGAAAAACCGCGAAAGTAACTCATTAATAATCTAAATTTAAATGCATACCTTAGATATTTAATTTTCTTGAATGGTTTGAGAACCTGATTCTCCTCTGGAAATGATGAACAAAGTAACTTCATTAATTCCTTGAAGAAGAGGCAAAAACAGATTTGTTGAAGTCTTGAATTGTTCTTGAATGTCTGATTGATTTGCCTTGGTTATCACGTCTTCTTGGAGTTCCACATGCTCTATGAGTGTAATTAAGCTCTCCACTTGTTGGTTAAATTCTTCTCGTAAGGCTCTAGTTTCTGACCTTATCCTTGGTGCTAGTCGCATGATAAGAATGTTGCTGATAACTTCTTCTTCGGGTTCGGATAAAGTGTTGATAGCTTCGATGTCCTCATCACCTAGCATCAACAAATATCCATTGAAGCACCAAGGCTAATTACTGCGAACCCAAGGCCTAGTCTCTTGAGAATAAAAGTAATTACCATAGGTCTCGAGTTCTAGGTCCTTCACCACCCAACCCGACGTCAAACGTCCCCATACTCGTGTAATGATCTTGAGCATGAAGTCTTTTTGGGGCGGCTTTGGTGCCAACATTCGAACCACCATGCCAAGTTGTTGGCGAGCAAGGATTGTTGAGTCCGCAGGAGTGTAGGACACCACGACCTCCATCTCGTTTTCATCTATGATAGAGCAAGCCGAGAGGCCCTTATGGAGATTCACTATCAATTGAGGCAGGTCCCGAGGAGACGATGTGTAAAGCCCGTCCCGATTTAAAAGAATTGAAACGTTGATTTTATCGACTTAAAGCGTCGTGCTTGGAAAACGGATCAAAAAGTTGACTCGAGGGCGTTTTAAAAAGAAGTTCAAAAAAAAGGAAAGGAAGTCGGACCGGGTCGGACCTGACCCGACCAGCAGACCTGGCCAGACCATGCCGCCCAATCCGGTTCTCCTCTCTGTTTGGGCCGAGAAGCCCAAGTCATTGCTGAGGCCCGTTTGTGACCGGCCCGACTTATATAAGGTGTAATTTAGGGTTTCACCATCAATTTCAGTTCTTCTTCTATGCATCCGAACTCCCCTTCTCCCTTCTCTCTTCCGAGTTCCGGCCGCCCTCTAACCCTCCCTCCGACCAGATCGGGGTCGCCGACCTCCTCTCCTGCTCCAACCCCCTTTTCCCTTCGCCATCTCCACTCAGACAAGCTCGATTGGGCCACCCTCCTTCTCCCTCCCGAGTTCCCGCCACCACCGCAAGCCGCCGCGATCTCTTTTCCGTCCAACCGCTCCGGCCGCCAGCATCTAGAGCTCATCTCCGCTCGAGCGTCGCAACCACGCCCTCGTGCCGCCTGCACCTCCGTTTCCCCTCTCAGATCCGAGTCCCAGTCACCCCTCACGCTCGTCTCCGACCACCACCGCCTTCAACCGCGCGTAGCCGAACTCTTACGTCGTCGTCTTTCCCCACGGTGAGAAACGCAAGTCTGTGATGGTTTGGTCGCCAGTGGCTTCGCCGGTGACCGGCCAGAATCTGACCGAACCCTTTTTCCGCCTCCCTTCTGTTTCTTTGTTTCGAACTTCCATTGGATCTGGGCAAATCTGTTTAAAACTGGATCTGAATCTTTTAGCTTTCAAAAGAACAAAAAATAGTTAAGTTTTAAATAAAATCAGTTTTAATCTTTGAAAAATGAAATTTAATTAAAACCAGAACAACTTTGTTTTGAAAAGGTTTGATTAAACGGGACTGTGAGCAAAACAAGTCTGTGAATGTTTTTTTTTGGGAAAACGTGGAACGACTAAATCGAATGATAATCGGACTTAGAATGGGACAAAAACGGAATGCAGAATCGCACCTCGGGAATCGTGCATGAAACCCGTATCTCGGGAATCGTGCCCGAAACCCGTACCTCGGGAATCGTACTCAGGATCCGTGCCTCAGAAAACGTACACCGGGTTCTGAGTTTGGTGCGCGGGTGCTCGAACCCGATTCGTCGTAATCCCGCTTTTAGCCTGCTCGAGTCTAAAAGACAACTTTTGAACTTAAATCGAAACCGTCGTAACCTTTTAAATCAATTTGTGAAACCGGTTTTAATTGTGACTTGTCATGTTAATTTAGAGTTCGGCTTCGATCGAAGAGAAGACCGGAGGTAGCGAGCCAAGACGTCAGCAGCTAGGAGACGTAGCTGTCGGTTCGCCTTGAGGTAGGGAAAGTAGCGGATATCGCTTTAATTACGGAAAGTTACTAGTATGCATGATTAGGGTTAATAATAAAAGCCGGAAAGATCATATCTTGGCATGTAGGATACGAACAACTAGTGTAGACGTATGAACTGTGAATATTTACGATTCATGTCTTGGGAATTGCCGTGCTGGTAGATTCGGGCCATGTCGTGCCTGTAGGACTGTTTGCTGAGTGTGACTGCTGGTGTGCCTTGTGTTGTTTGAACGGCTAATAAATAACAAACATGAAAAAGAATAGCATTGAACTAGTGATGCATGTTGATGACCTGTGTGGTTATTTCCTGTTTATTCGTTATGTTGAATTGTGGGATGGTTGGGGGATTTGATACCGGTTAAGCCGGTGGGGTTACCACATGGAGTGTGGAGACGGTAAGTGATGGTAAGTACGTGACGGTTTTGAGTGTGGTTAAGAGTCTAATACGATCTATTCGTTGTTGCATATCGTGATTGTGTGTGGGCATGTGTGCCATGTTTGATAATGTGAACCCCTGTTTGTGATATGACCGGGTGAGTGATAGACCGGCTGTGTGTGCTATGTTAAGATGGTCCGGTTGGTATACCGAGACCATCAGTGTTTTGTGCGGTGCGTTAGTTCCTGGTTTTGGGTGTTCCAAGAGACGGCGTAGCCGAGGTGGATTTACACCGAGGGTTAGTTCTGGTGAAGTGTATCGAGGCCACGGATGGCGTGATCAGTATCCGATGATTCGTGGTCCGGGGTGATGGTTGACCGAGGCGTGTACCGATCCTGTACGTGTGATAAGATATTACCCCACGTCTGTGTGCGTGGAACCCTTCGTCTGTGTGCGGAGGAGTATATTACCCCATGCCTGTGTGCGTGGAACCCTTCGTCTGTGTGTGGAGGAGTATATTACCACATGTCTATGTGTGTGGAACCCTTCGTCTGTGTGCGGAGGAGTATATTACCCCACGTCTGTGTGCGTGGAACCCTTCGTCTGTGTGCGGAGGAGTATATTACCCCACGTCTGTGTGCGTGGAACCCTTCGTCTGTGTGCGGAGGAAGTTATTGGGACTGATGCTGCATAGTCCGATACGATAAAAGTGGCGGTGTGCCTCCGGTGGTATGACTTATGTCGTTAGACGACATCTGTGTGTGTCTTGCCGTGTGCTTTATTCTCATTGGTTGGATGTGTGCTTTCAGATAAGTACGTTTAAGGTTGTGGAAATGGGCAGTAATGGGGAAGCGCGTCGTTGGGCTCTGTGCATTGGTTTAAGTGTGATTTTGGTCTTGTGAGAGGGTCGGGTGACACGGGGTGTTGTTGTATCTAATTACTGTGTTGCCGTGTGAGTTCGTACGTGTGGTTGGTTGTGAGATAGCTGTGGGCTTTTCTTACTGAGAATTGTTGGGTGTTGAGTGCCAAGCGCTAGTTTTGGAAAGTGGTTTGAGTTCGGATCGTTGTGAGTCGGTTTTACGGGTCGTCCCTGACTGAAGACCAAGTGTTGTATTGGAGTAACCGTTACTTGTTTTAATAGTTGTGCTTACTAGTAAGCCATAATTGGACGGTTACCCGTGGTGATGAACTGTGGTTCAGATCCTTAACTACTTTTTCTACTGAGCGTAAGCTCACCCCCCCCCCCCCCCCTACTTTGTTGTGTTTCAGGTGTTGTTCGGGATCTGTACTAGCATGACTCTCAGAGCTGGGAGCTAGCGAGGGTATAGCTAGTGTCTAGCGACATACTGTTAACTGTTGAACTATTTTTTTACTGTGTTTTATCGAGCTGCGACTCGCAGTATTGTTTAAAGTGTTAAAAATTGTGAGTTGAGGCTTATTGGTTTTATTTTCGACGAAAATCACTTTTGTTTTAGCTCACGTCTCGAATTCGGTCAAAACCGGATTTGGGGCATGACACGATGAGGTAAAGGCTCCATCGACCGTCGATGTATATGAGAACAAGGAATCATGTCCTTCCTTGGCGGGTGGTTATGCAGAGGCATACAACGATGTGTGGAATAAATCCATAGTCGGGCGTCCACGCTTAGGTTTGACTAGAACAAATTCCGGCGATGCATGGCCTAAGGAGAAGACCAAAAACGGCGATCCCTCCATGAAAGAGTGGCCAGACGGGGGTAGCGGCGCCGGAGACAATATAGTCGGTAATGCAGGAGGAGGAGTTTTAGGGTTCCTCTTCTTCCCAACCTTTATTAGACGAGTGAAACAGAGGAGGGTCGTGGGGGAATAGATAATGGAGTCGGAGAGACAACCACCGTAGAGGAAGGAGAGGACGTGACAATCTCCATTGGTGGAGAGATTGAGAGCACGACAGTTGATGTTGTGGAGGCCGACATCGACATGTGGAGGTTAGGATTTCTAGGGCTAGACAATTCTAGAGAGGTAGGGCACACGAGAGCGTAATTAAAATTTCTTATTGGACATATGTAGTGCTTCTATATTGATATCGTCTAATAGCGTTTGTTTCCTAATAATACTATAGTTGATCATAATTATCCGATTAAATTTTTTTGAAACGCCAATGATCAATCGTGCATACGTTTTGCTTCTGTGTTGGTTATATATGATAACTTATGGGAGATATGTATTATTTCTATTTTGATATCATCAATCATGTAATTTTTTTATGGATATTTTCATCTCACTATCCTAACTATGTGTTTGTTTTCATCTCAGTACCTTAACTATTTTTTGTCGCACCTCACTACCTTAGAATGCCCTTTTTTCACTTTCATACCCTAACTATTTTTTGTGGCACCTCACTACCCTAAAATGCATTTTTGTGACATTAAAAACTGATTTTTTAAAGAAATTTTAAAAACCAATGGCATGCTTTTGAAAATTTGATTGTTAGTGAGGGGATTATAGACTTTTTAAGAGTTTTCATCCAAAAATGGATGACAAATTGATCGCGGGTATGAAAGTGAAAAAAAAATACATTCTAGGATAGTGAGGTGCCACAAAAAATAGTTAAGATAGTGAGATGAAAAAACCCACATAGCTAGAGTAGTGAGCTGAAAATAACCCTTTATTTTACTAATGTTATAGATAGCGTTTGTTTCCTACTAAAATTATAATTGATTTTAATTATCTAGATTGATATTCGAATGTGATGTGTAGGCCCTTACACCAAGTACCACACATATCAAGCAGTACTCATATTACCTTCTATATTTATTCTCATTAAATCATTTTTACACACTTTATTTAAAGAGACGGGCAAGAATGTTTTTTTTTGATAGGCTAAGAAAATTTATTTATCAAATGTTCTATAAAGCTATAGAACAAAGCAGGAAAGTATCCAAAAGGATCCGTTCCTCAAACCAATACCAACTCCAAAGAGCAAAATACAAGATAGGAAAAATGAGAAAGACAAACGTCTCGCCTACTTCCTATTCGGGTTCAAACAAGTGAACCGGTTAGAAACCTGAACTGGAGTTAAGACATGATCCGAAGTCGGTTCCAAGTACTCCTTGTTGTTCCTGCCCTCAACGTCCTTCTTGAACGCCAAAACACAAAAATCAACAGGTCTATGGCCAACCTTCGTACTGGAACTCCAATTGCCCGCGCCATCTTTTTTAGCGATATCCACTAAAAAACGACCTGTGTCATCCCCTCTATCAGAAGAGGTCCTGGCTCGTGTCTGATAAACCACAGTTGGAGGAGCAGCCACCTTCGAGAGACCCTTCTTTGGGCGTCCACGTTTCTTTGGCACCGGTTTGTTCAAGGCATCCTTCCAAGGACTTCCTTTAAAACCGACCTCCAGAAATGGTTCACCATCCTGATTAAGGGTGTCTACTGCTTGACCCGAGCTCTTAGAAGCCGGACCAATATCGTTCCCAAGACGGGTAAAGACGGTGGCTAAACTTGGCTCATCATGGACAAACAATTGGACCTTTGTAGATGGGTTCAGCGCAGCCCCATCCACAGCAGGTCCAACTAGACCAGTGGATGCTGGATCAGACCCAACAGGAGACAGGCCCAGAACAACATCATCACCAAGCCCATTTGTACGCCCACGAGGTCCAGCCTGATAAAAAGTCGTCACCGGAAACGCATTGTCCGAGATTAACGTGTCCATATTCGCAGGAAGTGGATTCGAAATTGGAAACTCAAACGATGAGATCCCTTTCGATGTCGTGATCCCTTGAATCACGAACGAAGCTGCAGAGATCCCTTTCGATAGCGTGATCCCTTGAATCACGGACGGAGCTGCAGTAGCGGGTGCGACTGAAACTGGGCGAGATTGGCTGGACACCTCGTGAGACGGCGACGTTGAGATGCTCGCCGATACGGCCTGACCCTCAGGAAGGGACTCCTGACCCTCTGACAGCTGCACCAAAACCCCCGCCTGGGAGACGGGCAAGAATGTTGCATATGATCTTGCATAATGAATTGATAAATACCAATCATGAAAGACACACAAGAATTATGTTGATCACATGCTTTAAATACTATATATTAGTTTAAATGTTGTTTGTCACGACAAAACAAAAACCTTGCGGGTCATTTTTTTTGTTAAAAATTGATACCGTCTTCAAAACAAAACATAAAATAATGCCCAATGGTAAGAGCCCTACATCAAATAATGGCTAAGCAATTAGTTTGATTTTTGAAGATGGCATGTTAATAACTTAAAGGAATAATACAATTTTTTTTCTCTCTCAATGCCAAAACTCTCTCAAGCTGGCCGGAGGTCCATTCCCGACAAACTTGACGAGTTCGTAGCTTTCTGCTCCGGTCTACTGTCCCTATACAAAGAGTTCCAAACTATTTTTGCTCCGGTAATGAAACGCTCCAAGGTCGGCCCGATCGGTGGAGGTGGGACAGACGTAGGATCGTTGTCGGGGGAAGTGATCTCGTACAGGTGCTGCAACGGGAACGGGAAGGAAAAGATCGGATTCAGGTGAGGTTGCTGTTGGATCGCTTGACATGCCTTTGAACGTTGAATCAAAGGAAGGGGAGACGGTCAGAGTTCGCACGGATAGTGCAGTTGTTCGCCGACGACGATCTCTGGTTCATTACGAAGTGAGAGACACTGACTTATATGTTCGGAACTTGCCTTATTCGGCGTCAGAAGATTGGTTTCGGGAGCAGCTAACAAAGTTCGGCGACATAGCTTCATTCTCCTTGTTGAAGAGAGCAATCAAGGCAGGTCTTTTTTTCGGTTTTGTTCGATTCACGATGCCCTTGGCCGCGTCTCAGGCATTGGAGACCTTAAATGGGGAAGAGGTCAACGGGCACGTCTTGTTTGTGGCGTTTTCTCGGCGACGCTCGACCTCCCCGGTGACTAAACCAGTCGGGAACGAGAAATAGAACATACGCTCTGTTCTGCGTGACGATCTGGTTTGCAGTTCCGGTGATCGCGTTCGAACAGAAGACGAAGGGCTGGAGTGTCCCGGAGGGGTAGTCAAGACTCAACTGGTCACACCCTCTCCGGTGACAGTACCAACGACATCCGTGCAGGAATCCGGCGAGCGTCTTCGACCCATTTCAAGATTTGCTCCCTTGATTCTAGGGATCTCGTTTGATCACGTTTTGATTTTGAATCAAGGGATTTGTAACCTTATTGATTCTTCCTTGATAGTGCCGCAATCCATGGACGCGCCATCGTCACCGTGTGCGTTGAATGGTCGCGACAATTCTGGGCAACTAGTTGGGTCTCGGGAGAATTTTGGCCAAGTGTCTGTGCAGGTTGGGCTTGGTTTAACCCAAGCTGTTTCTGAGCTGGTTGGACCGAACCTGACTTGTCCTGGGCCTGTTTCAGTTGGCTCATCAGAAAAGGTCCTTCTGTCAGCCCGAGAGGATCCAAAATTGGATACTATTTTTAAGCGATTGGAGAACGACTTGGACCCCTTAGTGTTGGGTTCGGGTCAAGTCAATCTGGTTCGGGGCGCTGAACCGACTGTGGAGATTGGTTTTCAAGGAAGCCCTTGGAAAGAAGCCTTGCAAAAACCGATCTTGGGGGCTGAGCCAAAACGACGTGGTCGCCCCTAAGAAGGGCCAGGCGAAGGTGATTACACAACCAGTGGTAGTGCATCAGACTAGAGCCAGGACTTCTGCAGATAAGGGGGATAAATCGGGACGCTTTCTGGTGAATGTAGCCAAAAAAGATAGCACGGGCAACTGGAGTTACAGCTCGAAGGTTGGTAGAAAAGCTGTTGATTTCTGTTCCTTAGCTCTAAATCAGGATTCCGAGGGAAGAGAACCGACTATCGCTCAAGTCCTAACCCCTGTTCCGGTGTCTAACCGGTTTACTTGTTTGAACCCGAATAGGAAATAGGTAATATGCTTTGTTTACGTCTTGTTTTATTCTGGTTCTTTTTCTGCTCTTTGTAGCTGTATTGGTTGGAGGGAAAGGTCTGTTTGGATCTTTTCTTGCTTTGTTCTATTTCTTTATAGAACATTTTCTTAATAAAATTCTTTAGCTTATCAAAAAAAAAATACATAAAATATACAACTTCAACGGTCGAATTTAACATAACATTCCTTATACCACACTGCATGTCACGCCCCAAATCCGGTTTTGACCGAACTCGAGACGTGAACTAAACAATAATAATTTTCATCGAAAATGAAGCCAACAAGTTTCAATTCATACTTTTAAAACTTTAAACAATGTCCCGAGTCGTAGCTCGATAAAAACAACGGTAAAATAGTTCAACAGTTAACGGTACGTCGCTAGACACTAGCTAAACTCTCGCTAGCTCCCAAGCCCCGAGAATCCTGCTAGTACAGATCCCGCTCAACTCCTGAAACACAACAAGTAAGGGGGGGGGGGGGGGGGCTGAGCTTATGCTAAGTAGGAAAAGTAGTTAAGATTCTGAACCACAATTCATCACCACGGGTAACCGTCCAATTAGGGCATACTAGTAAAGTACAACTATCAAAAGCAAATCACCAATTACTTCGAGACAACACTTAGCCTTCTAATAGGCACAACCCGTAACACAAACTCGCAACGAACCGAACTCATACCACTTTCCACAACTAGCTCTTGACATACATCCTCTAACAATTCTCGCTGAAAAACACCTACAGTTTTCTCACAACCGACCACACTTGCGAACTCGCACTACAACACAGGAATCAGGTACAACCACCTCGAGTCACCAAACACTCTCACAAGACCCAAGTCACCCTTAGTCCAAGGCACAGGGCCAGACAGCCCGCAAGGCTCACACAACCGACCAAGCACAAAGCCCACCAACACGCACAGCAAAACACAACAAACAACGCACAATCCCAGCAACCCACACAGCACACACAACAGACGAAGCACAAAGCCCAGCGACCCACACATCACACACAGCAGGCGACGCACAAAGCCCAGCAACACATACAACACACACAACAGATCCTCCCTAAACATAGTATAACCAATTCCAACTTCCCAGCTATCACAACCGTCCGTTTATGGCGCACCGGTACACGAAGCCTCGGGCTCGACATCCGATTACCAATCACTTTCACTAAGTCATAAACATACTTAAAAGAATTGCACAGAGCCAAACTGCAAGACAAGGCACACAGCGAGGAACACACAGATATCGTAAACAGTCCCAACGTCGTTGAATGCACCAAGCCAATTGCACACAACCACTTATATCGTACTGGACCACATAGCATCACTCCCGATATCTTCCTCCTCACACAAACGAAGGGTAACATCCTCGACCGGAAATCCCTCAGTCTGATGTCTTCCTCCTTACACAGACGAAGGGCACTACTCTACGTACATACTGAGCCGACGCACAACAAGACACACACAGATATCATAAGACGGCAAGAACCCACACCACTGGATGCACACAACCACTTATATCGTACTGGACCACACACCATCAGTCCCGATATCTTCCTCCTCACACAGACGAAGGGTAACATCCTCGACCGGAAATCCTTCAGTCTGATGTCTTCCTCCTCACACAGACGAAGGGCACCACTCAACATACGTACCGAACCAGTACACCCTTCGTTCAACCCCGTCCCGGGCTACGAATCATAGGGGTACTGATCTCACCATCTTTGTTCTCGGTACCCTACAACGGAACTATCCCTTGGTGTAGGTACTACTCGGTTACGTCGTCTCTTGGAACACACAACCAAGCTTTAACACAAAGCACAATCCACTGATGGTCTCGGCATACCAACCGGACCATCTTAACATAGCACACAGTTGGTCTGTTACTCACCCAGTCATATACACAATGCACAATCCACTGATGGTCTCGGCATACCAACCGGACCATCTTAACATAGCACACAACCGGTCTATCACTCACCCGGTCATATCACAACCAAACGTTCATATCATCAAACATGGCACACTTGCCCACACACAGTCACATCATGCAATAACGATTCGATCTTATTAGACTCTTAAACACACATAACCGTCACGTACTTACCATCACTTACCGACCCCACGTTCCACGTGGTAACCCCACCGGCTTAACCGGTATCAAATCCCCAACCGTCTCACAGTTCAACATATCAATTAAACAGTAAATAACCACACAAGTCAACAATATGCATCACTAGTTTAATCCTATCCGTTTTCATGTTCGTTATTTAGTATCCGGTCAAACAACACAAGTACAACAGTAGATACACTCAACAAACAATCCTACAGGCACGACATGACCCGGTTCTACCAGCACGACAATTCCCAACACAGAAAACGTAAATATTCACAGTTCAAACGTCTACACTAGTTGTTCGCATCCTACATGCCAAGCTACGATCTTTCCGGTTTTATTATTTCCTAGCATGCATACTAGTAACTTTCTGTAATGAAAGCGGTATCCGCTACTTTCCCTACCTCAAGATGATACCACAACAGCGTCTCCTAGCTGCTGACCACCGGGCCAACACCGTCTTCTAGGGGCGTAGTCCATGAAAAACCAAGTCTGGGTTTTTAAACGGTTAAAACTTACAATCAGTTCCGGTACAATCCAAATTAAAACAACACTTTGTCTTTTAACTCGAACGGTTAAAAGCGGGATTATACGCCGAATCGGGTTCGAGTAATCAGGCTCCGAGCATGGACCTGGTGCACAATTCCCGAGGCATGGGTTCCGAGGCACGATTCCCGAGGCACTCGATTCAGCGTTCCATCTTTAGTCCCGCTCTAAGTCTAGTTTTATTTTCCCAACGTTCAACAGATTCAACAGTCATTAAAAAAAAACAATTTTTTTACGAATCTGATTAAAACCCTTTTTGTTTTACAATCCTTTTCCCTTTTGATTTCCTTAATTTCGATTCCACCCCCAAAGTCCAGTTCCACGAAGAATATTCCAGAACCGAGAACGCTCGGGAAAAAGAGAGTAAAAAGTGAAGGAAAGGAAAGAAAATCGGATTTGAGCTGGCCGGTCAACGGCGAAGACACCGCCGACGACCAAAACCTCATGGGTTTGATTCTCACCATAAGGGAAACGGATGACGGCGAGGTGGGCTTCTCTGGTGGCCGTGGCAGTCGAGGGAGAGGGTGGTCGAGGGTTCGAGTCGGAGATGGAGCAGATCTGAGAGAGGGAGAAGCTTGGGTGAGGAACGGCCGTGGTTCAGACGGTCTGGTCCTTCGGTTGTCGACGACGAGGCGGCGGCGCGTGAGGTCGGCTGAACGAAGAAAATGGAGAAGGATGGGCGGAGACGGTGGCGTACGGAGGAGAGGAACAGAGATGAGGTAAGGAGGTGGTGGCTGGACGGAGAGGGAGGTCAGTCGGAGAGGGGTGAGGGACGTGGGGCGGCGTGGTTTGACAGAGAAGAGGGAGAGACGAGATGAGGGATAGAGGTGATCGGTCTCTGTGAAGGTGTGGAGAGAGAGAGGTCAGCAGATCGAAAACGAAGGAGAAGGGGATCAGACGCAGAAACCCTAAAGCTGAGTATAAGAAGTGTGGGCCAACTGCCCCTTTTGGCCGCAGACAGACTTCGGCTAAACACGGCCCAAGGATGGCTGGGTCGGGGCTTGGCCTGCGCGCTGGGCCTGGTTCAGACCTGAACTTCCTTTTTTTTAAACGAATTCACTTAATGCAAAATCTTACCCCGCGTTTCAAATTGCAGAAAAAATACTCTTATAAAAAGAGCGGGCTTTACAGTCTACCCCCCATAAAAGAATTTCGTCCTCGAAATTTAAAACGGACCACTCCACTTGACCCTGTCTTAGGGAATGTCCATTACGACTCCCAAACCCTCACCCCTCAGGCACACGGGAACACTTACACCAGTTAATTGATACTGGAATCCTCCATCGGTAGAGACGTCACGCCTACATCCACCGCTTGGTCGAGGCATACCATACCCGCACCGTCCGTCGGTATATGTGTCATACCCGCGCCCTTCTCACAATGCACTTAAAACGGATTAAGCTCAAGCACACTTCTCTCCAGCAACTCGCTCGTTTAACTAAGTATCGCGCTCCCAACAGCAACAGAAAAACACGTCCCGTTACTCGGACAATCGTCATTGAACTTCAAACGTGGTCATGCCCTGACCAACCACCCCCGATAATCCAAGGAAATAACACGCAAACTCAACCAATTTACACGTCGATCCACCCACCGTACCACGAAACTACAGACACTACAAGAACCAGTCCCTCAGGCCCCGGACGGCTTGGACACCTCGCGCGTATCTCATCCCCGCGCTTCCGGGTCGACTCTACGTGGTTCTCAATCATTCACAAAACACGCGACCTTCCAGTCGCCCTTTTCTAGTAACTCGGGATTACCAAGGTCAACTGCAAATCCTCAAGTGTGCCCTGCTTGGGCAATTGACCCGACCTACCATCCCACGCTTCGTACGGTGCCATAATGTTACTGGCCTGAAAGTGCTATGGTAGTCGTATTCGGCGATTTGTTTCCGGGTACCCCGTGAGGTACTCCCACCTCTACAATACACGACACACACTCGTCAACCACCACGTACTTAGTCGGGGTATCACACGAGCCTTCAGCTCTAGAGAAGGAGTGTTCACCCTCATTAGTTCGCACAAGTTCCGCTCTCTTGCTTGTCAAAGCAGTCAACACAGACCAAACACAAGGTCAAAATGACAATCAACGTCACCCCTGGTATCCCAGAACAATGGGCCGGCTCCCTATGGTTCGGCTTGATCACACCCTACCGAAATACCTCATCAGTCTAGGGGTCGTCCCGGAACACACATCGGGGCAACTCAAGCTCACATACCGGATCGACATGCCTTCTGTCGGGTATCTTCACGTCACTCGGTATATAAGTCCCACATGCAGTACCATGCAAACCACACCTCGGTGAACACATCACCCCAAAGACGCTCATCGACACAACTTACAAAGAATATCTCGTCGGTATAGATATCCTATACCAAAATACAACTTCTCTTGGAACGTACCTCAAGAAAGTCTCACGCATCCAAATGCTATAGTTTGACCACGGTATACCAACCGAGCCAACTTGCCACAATACACACATCGATCTCTACATAATACACGGTTGTAGTCCAACACAAGAGGCCTCCAAGAACGGCCAAACCACCATAATCTCATGCGCATGGTATGTACCTTGTCAACCAACTCACCCATAACTGGGGTATCAGAACATAAGGGTCGTCTCGAGGCTTTACTCTTAAGCCTAATTTCTCAGCAAGGGTAGAAGAAAACGGAAGAGTGTCACACCTGTGGGTTATGGGCCCACCACGCTTCCGCTGCGCCACTTTGATCTCATCTCCACTCGGTCAACTTCCTTGACCAGTCTGACTGCCTGTCGGTACTGCTGCGGCCCTCCCTCGCTCGGTACTCGTCTCCAACGTATCGACTGCTGACGGTGTGATCGTACTGGGCCCCCGTTCTAACACGACGGATCCCAACGGTGCTCTAGGTCTTATCGGCCCCAAATCGTCAGACAAAGTCTATGGCCGGAAGAACCCTGCGGTTCTTCGCCCCCCTCGGTTACCGAATCTCGCGCGGTTCCATACCACTGCTCGGTCGTTGCCGAGTCTTACGGACTCTCACGGTCGCTCTGCGACCCCGCTCCACTGTTGCTGTCGTAGCCACTAACTAAAACTACACCTGAGTCATTAGGGTGAGAACTTGACTAAACTCTGGGCTCGGGGCCCTCTCCCGAACATCATGCATCTGTTCGCCTCGACGGCCACCCAAACTGGTGCAAACGATCCACGTCGTAACTCTGGCTTCGTACCTCATCTCTGGTACTTCGTCCCGTTGCAGCCTGGGACCTGTTGGTGTTGCCCTTCCTGACCTCCCCAATGGGAGTAACCCGGGCACTTGTGCCCCCAACGGCTTACCTCTCCAACCTCGAGATGCCACGACGCGATTAACCTCCACACGGTAACACCCAAGCTCAGTTTCTTACTCTTAAAACGACACGCTTAAAATAACTAACGCCTCATAGAGTGCTGGCTCACGACTACAAAAGACGCGATTAAAAAAGACAAACACCTCATAGAGTGCTGGCTCACGACTACAAAAGACGCGATTAAGGGAAACTCTCAAGCCGGAAACACATTCTGGTGCAATATTGAGAGGAAGTTAAACGCGACCGGAGGTCATCGCCACTACAACTGGAATGCTATCAAGAAACATTGTGCCAGATGTCAGTCGTAGACAAGTAGGTTCCTCGGTTATCTGAAGACCTCCAAGGCCGAGTACCACAGCGGCTGGAACCATGAGGACCACATGAGACATGCGAAGGAGATGTGGGCGGCTACACCGAATAAAGACAGACCGAAGGATTACCCACAACATTTCGACCTGGATCATTGGGTTACCGAGCTTGAGGACAATAACAAGTTCGCTGCCGAGGAAGGCACCATGGGTAATGTCCGCCAACAACAACGCCAACAACGACAACGCTTGGATGAGGCTGGGGCTTATAGCTCAACCCCACCCACAAGCACAGAATGGGGAGCTTCTGATCACAACGAGGGGAGTGAGGTCCCTCTCAGCGACACACCTCCCCTCCCATGAGGCCGATGCAAGTCCCTCTCAACCAACTCGCCGAACGCGACCACAAGGAAAGAAGGCAACAAAGGCATCAAAAAAGGTGACCGTCCTCACGGCCCAAATGACTACCTTCGCGGAGATGGAACATACAAGGCAGGAAGGTAAGGTAGAAAGGACCCGCATGATATCCAAGTTAACCCAACAGTGGGAAGAAAACTTTGCTTTGTACATGTCCATGGTGTAAAGGGATACCTCCAACTTCACCGAAGACGATTTGGAAGAGCACAAGTCGTGCAAGGCCCGAATGCGAATAGTCTTGGATACCCTTGAAGGCGAACTTCAAGATCTTCGACGACAACAACCACCACCGGATGGCAACCCACCACAATGATTCTTGAGCATGTATTTTTTGGGGTTGTATTAAAAGGGGATGAATAAAATTTCAAGTTCATTTTTATTCGTATTAACTTTTTTTCTTATTTTTTTATTGTCATTAATTATTTCTTTCACATTTGTTTAAATTTTATATAATTTAAACGGTTTTTGATAAAGAATTAAATAAAACAGCAAAATATCAATTAATTAACAACTCAACATCCAGTCAGCATGTGAGCCTCACAGTGAGCCTCTCATTGCAAAACACCCACTATTCTGAGTCCAAGTCCCCCTAATTTGTCCAGTCAGCATACGAGACTCAGGACTTGAGACTCACTAAGGACCTTTCCACTGTACATGCTCTTAAGGAACTAAAAATTTACTTCTTTTCTTTATCTAGCTGGTATTCTCAGAATTAAATACACATTTTCACTTTCCTTTCTCTGCAACCAAACAGAAAAGGCAAACCCCGATCCACAACAAACCCATTTCCCCGACACATGTCAACAAAAACACCAAAGCAACACACAACATACGATTCCAAAAGCTCAACACATTTGAACCTGAATTTCCTCTTCTTGGTGCCTCGAAGTGACACACACAACCCCGAACTCGAAATTCCACTTTAGTCTTTCTCTTATTGGGAAAGTTGCAAAAAAAAAAAGTACCTTCATGTTGGAGAGTAGAACAGGAGATTCCAGGAAAAAAGTCGGACTAAGACCCGGGATCGTGATGCAGGGAGACCTCAAGATCGGGAGCTTGACCGACGAGAGGAGCTTGTACCTGCTTCCAGAAGCTGGAGAACCGACGCTAGGTGGGTCGGAGGCGACTTCATTAGAGGATGGGAGGCGGAGGTCGGAAGTTGGGGACTGGTCCTGGTGGTGGTGGTTTTGAGAGCATCCATATCAAGCCGGGGCTTGATGGCGAGGCAGGGGCCGGAGCAGCAGGAGAAGAGTTCGACCTTAGGGGTGCGCACAGTGTGGAGAGAGGGGCTGGAGGGGCAGGTCCACGTCGAACCGGGTGCGGGGGGGCTAGGCGCGGGCTGATTTCTGCCTCGCAGCCCCGGTGCTTCTTCGAGAGCAAATGGGCGCGCGACACCTGGCCTGAAAAAAAAACGCAGAGATGGAGGTTGAAGACGCTGACTTTTTTTTGTTAGTATTAATTAGAATATAATTAATAGTATTAATTAGAATAGAATTAGTATTAATGAGTATTAATTAGTAATCAGTTTTGTATTAATTAGGTAATAATTAATAAGGTAATAAACAAATTTAAGCAATCAGTTTATAATTTTATATATGGTAATTAGGTCATTAATTAGGTAATTAATTAGATAATTAGCAACCAGTTTATATATGTATTAATTAGGTAATTATTTATGGTTGTAATATTAGGTAATCATTTTGAATTAGTTTTAAATTTTAAAAATCAGTTTTAATATAAAATCTCAAAATTTTAATTTAATAATAAGATTTTAAATTTAAAAATCAAAATTTTATTTTAAAAATCATTTTTCTATTGCGATAAAAAATGTCCGACGACGATGCGATAAAAATATATATGGTATTATAGATTTTATAATACCAAATGAATTGTCAATTTGAATGATGTATTTTTTTAAGTTATGTATTTTTTTTAATTTTGCATTTTATTAAAGAAATTTTATTTTTATTATAGATTTTATTACTATTTTATTTAGTAGTTGTAGATTTAAGAATAACATTAACAATTCAGTTAAAAGCTGCATTAATTACAGAGTCAGCATTTCTGAAAATCATGCCCCCATACATGCCCCTCTGATGTGCAACACACTTTTTTTAGAGGGGCGGGGGGCTGAACCCTGCCCAGTTAGTAGAGGGTTCTGCCTCAGGGTTCAGGGTTCTGCCCCCCCTGATGTGGATGCTCTGAGAGTCCATTTTTGATGGTCAGAGGAGCGTCAAAAAGATGAGTGGATTGGTTTTGTGAAGGAGGTAAGGGTGTTTCGGTCATCTCCTTCTGTGAATTTGTCAGATGAGAGAGAGTTGACTTTTAAGAGCCGAAATCGGGTAGAAACCATCGTTAACATACAAATCTCCAAGCTTTACTTGGTCCAATATCCACTCGACACAGGAGACACTACGGAATGGCCGGCGCATTTCCATTGGAGATGGACGTGACACGTTGATCCAGGGCACTTCGTAGCTAGTCGGGCCAACACCCACTATTGCGTCCGCATGAGCTACTCTAGTTGCCCCCCCCATAGCGGACCTAATGGTACCAGAGACACGACGCTGGGATGTGGATCTCCTATACCATCTTTTTGATGAACCTGACATGACCAATATTCTACAAGTGCCATTATCGGAGAATCGGGTAAAGGACGACTTGTACTAGGCTACGGAAAAACAGGGCCTCTATACAACAAAGGTCGGGTATAATATATTAGCAAGAGATCGTCATCAACAACGTTAGAATGCTGCAACAGTGACTTGGGCTGCGATATGGGAAATGCCTATACCGCCGAGACATTAGGTCTTTCTGTGGAGATGCCTCACTGACACTCTCCATATAGCATCCAATTTAGCTCGTTGGTATGTTCCCATATGTTGTTTTTATGCCATATGCGACAGGGAGGATGAAATGATAGCCCGCCTCCTTCTTACACGCGGGTTTGCAAAACCATGCTGGCGACAACTAGGAGGTATTCCGCCACCCTCACCCCATCAGACCTTTGAGAAATGGTGGGAAATTATCTCAACAGGCCCCAGCAAAGCTAGAGAGGCGGAGATTTTGAGCTTCTTATGGGAAATTTGGGAAGCTAGGAACGCGTTAACTTGGAATGAGACAACCCCAATGACCTTAGGAGTTATCCTTAGATGCGCGAGCCCATCTCCTAGCTTGTACGAAAACTAATGCCACAGTACGCCCCCACTCAACCTCCGATTAGATGGTCATCCAAATTCATCCCTCCCCCAAGTGGAACATGGGTAATCAACGTGGACGGTGAAACTTTTCTGGATACAGACTAATCTGCATGGGGCCTGATAACCCGATCTGGAGATGGTCGGGTTGGTCTCACGACAAATGGGATCATCCCGGGATGTGGTTCGACAATCTTAATTGAAGCCTATGCTATCGCTATAGCACTCCGCAATACCACCTCTCTAGGGACTGCCCCAATAGTCATCCGCTCTGATGCCCATATCTTGATTAACATGATTGAGAAATGGGACCTTCCAGCTTCTTTGGTCGGCATCGTCATTAGCGACATACGTCTTATGTTGGCTCAAAACGAGAAAATCTCTCTCCACTTTGTAAAAAGAACCGCGAATAAGGCCGTTTACTAGTTAGCCACAAAAACCCGTTCTATATCAGTCCTTCAATGGTCAAGAGGTTTTTCTGATGTATTTACCTATATTCTCACCCATGATATTTAATAAAATTCGTACCTTTATCACCCAAAAACAAAATTTTCCCTAATTTATTCTAATAATGTGAAAGATTATATTATTAAATAAGCTATCGTGGAAAGCATGGTAAAAGGTTTCCATTTGATGAAACCCAGTAGGCGAGGGTGAAGAAGCACCACAGTCCCCTTATTAGTTATTGGGCTTTATCTCATCTTATCCGATGAAACATGAATTGATAGACAAGGACCACTGAACGTGACGCGCAAGTGTAAGTGCTTTCGTTTATTTCTTTTCCAGTTTAATTTCATTGGCACAATCAAAAGATAAATATGTACTTAGATTATCTGTAATTAAGGCACCAAGTCAAAGCTTTAATGTTCCATGCATAAGGCTATCCAGAATGACGTTGAAACAATGAGTCGTTTGGACGTCGAATTTGATGTGACGTTGAATATCTGTGTTGAATTTGAGAAAGTGAGTCGGTTTTGCGTCGAATTTGTGAAAGCACAGATTCGACGTCGAGGGTCTTGTAGACTCGGGGGTCCGTCGAATCGACGGATTCGGGGCCCAACCGTATCGTGACCAACGAACCATAGTGTGCCGCGTAGCCCGATTCGAGCTTAAATGGAGTCAATGCTTCGTCTTCCTCACTACTTCTTTTGCACCCGTTTCTTCGTCTTCCTCACTATTTTTTCTGTACCCGTTTCTTCGTCTTCCTCATTACTTCTACACCCGTTTCTCCGCCTCACGTTTTCAAGACTCCGGCGTTTCTACCACCACAATTTCTCCCAAAACGTCGACACCGTGTCTCTGCCATAGTTGCGCCACCACCGTTTCCCCACTGGCCTTACCTCGCCATTGCTTCTTTTCCTCTATCCGTGTATCTGCCGTCCAAATCTCCTCCAATGGCCGACAACAATCCTCTCCGTAGCTCTTCCACGGTGCCGGGGTCTAGCTCGACGCCCCCATACGACAACCAGCCAGAACCGAAAACACAAATCCCATCGATGGTCTTATACGCATGGATGAACGTTAACCCGCCGAGAATGCTATGCTTGAACCGGAAATGGAGTCGGCCCGAGGAGTCTGCATTGGTGTGTGCGTGGCTCAAATAGGCGGTGACCAATCCGACGATGCGTTTTGGGACGCCATACGTGGGGAGCTCGCCCACGTGACACGTCAATCCCTAACGACTGAGCGATCCGCCGAGAACTGCAACTATCATTTGACTGTCGTCAATTGGAAGGTGAACAGCTTCAATGAGTGATGGAGGTATGTAGCGCATTTAGCAACCCGGTTGGTCCGACGCGTAGGGATGGACATTGCTGAGGAGGTGTATGCCGACAGATACGAGCACGAGTTCATCTAGCAGCATTGGTGGATTCTCGTGCGGGACCATCCAAGTTGGATGCAGTCGTAGACACAACCGTAATCAAAGATAGGAAGTGAGCCGGCAGCCAATGGGTTGGAAAGAATAAGGCCCAAACCTTTGCTAGTAGAGGATCGCGGACCCGGTGAGCGGAGGAGCTGAAATTGTGGTTGGAGCTGTGGAAATAATAGCCCTCCCGACAATAGGCGAAGGCTCCCCATCGAACAATACAATGTCAATCTTTGGCAATAAAGGACAAAGGAGCAAGGGACGGCGGTGGACCGATAACTGTTTTTGGAGGTGTAATGTGCATGACGACTTTAAATTGTACCTTAGTTGTCCATAATAAAAAATGACGAGTGACGTTAGTTCCCTAATTGCATTGCTACAAAACACAACTAGTTTTGTCTCGTGAACGTCTCTATATGGTCCCGTGACAGGACTTGTTGTGTTCTTGTAGTAATGACATTAAGGAATGCACGTCACTTGCCATCTTTGATTATGAAATACCGATTACACAATTGGAAGTCGTCCCTCATATTTGACCCCTACACCCATTACTCAACGTCCATGACTTCGTCTAACAAACTTTGAACCTCTTTATTGCATGTTCCAACTTTCACTCAAGCCTCCTCTCGTTGGAAAATAGCTCTCTTCTTGCATCGGAATTGCTCGTCCTTTCAAACAAAAAAGAAGAAAATACAAGATTTTGGGTTTGGAGGAGTTGAGAATGGAAGGAGTGGTTTTTTTATGCTAAACATCTGAATTTATACAAAATTCGGGTTAAATTTAACAATTAATTTTTTTTCTTGAAAATAAAAATGTATTTCTTCAAAGGTCAACTATTAGTTAATGTGCATATAGTCGTTGGCGCTAGCGGATAGTGTCTCGGTAACGTAATTGACGCTGTCATCCACCAACGCCTATTCCTCCAACTATCCGCCGACGTTTTGTTTTTATCCGTGGATGTTTCTGCTCCGTCAACACCTTTCCGCCATCAAATCTACCTACGATGGAGATGCTCGTAGATTTTTTGGTTACTTAACAAATAATTGGGGAAAGAATAAGAAATGAATTGCAAATAATGTGAATAGACGTAATGACACTACTCCTAATGACATGAGAGTGAGAATTTAGTAAAAATAATAATGGACACGAGTGAAAGTTTTTTTTGATCAACAAAGCAAATTTAAATTAGACATCTCTCAAGGAGGAAGTGGGGTACAACCAAGAGAGTCTAGCTACAGTCTCCCCAACAAAAACAGACCACCACAAAGATAACAATACTTAAAGGTATGAATGTGTACGCAGACCGTGAAGCTATGAATGGGTACGCAGACCCTGAAGCAATGAATGGGTATGCAGACCCTAAAGTTATGAATGGGTATGCAGACCCTGAAGCCCCACATCGGGGAAGACCAACAACCAAAAATAATGGGTACGCAGACCCAGAAGCTATGAATGTACGCAGACCCTGACGATATGAATGGGTACGCAGACCCTGAAGTAACGCAGACCCAGTAGCTAACAACCATAAAATGAAAGAGTCTAGCACCCTAATTTGACAACCATTAAGCACTAATGAAACTGGCATAAAACCAACCAACAACCTAATTAGGATGATCACCCTGTCTCATTAGGACCATCAATCTGTCACAAAGAATAGAAGACGAGAACTAACACGTCGGCGGCCAACATGTCACGCCCCAAATCCGGTTTTGACCGGGCTCGAGACGTGAACTTAAGTAAAAAATAAATAAAACGATTTAATACCCAAACGAGTCTCAAATAACAGTTTTAAATCTCCAAGTAATAACACGAGTCAACACCTTGGTAAAAACGCCCAGTAAAAGAGTTCAATAAAAGATAACGGTACGTCTCTAGACAAGCTAGCCAAGGACCCTCGCTAGCTCCCAAGCATCGAGCATCCAGCTAGTACAAATCCCGCTCAACACCTGAAAGACAAAAAGGTAAGGGGTGAGCTTTCGCTCAGTAGGAAAAGTAGTTAAGGTTATGAACATCAGTACAATACCACGAGTAACCGTCCAATTAGGGAATACTAACAAAGCATAACTATCAACAACGCCCACGGGACAAGTACCAACCACCAATCACCCTCGAAAGACCAAAATCACAAATATACAACGCACATAGCCAATCAGCACGCACAACACACACAGTAGAACAACACATAACTTAGTACAACCGTCCTCGACATCACCGGCTATCACAACCGTCCCACTTATATCGTACCGGAACACGGAGCATCGGTCCCGACATCTTCCCGTCACCTAGACTCGGGGTAACATACCTGACCGACAATACATTCAGTCGGATGTCTTCCCGTCACGGAGACTCGGGGCCTCACGCATAACGGACCGGCACATACCTCGGTCGTACACTTCTCGGACCACATAGCATTGGGGTAATGGTTAAACCGTCCTCGTCCTCGATACTCTACACCGACATAATCCCTCAGTGTAGGTATTCTACCGGACACAACTCCTCGTGGAACACACCTCAAGAGAATAACACGCATCACAGTGCCATAGTTCGACCACGGTATACCAATCGAGCCAACTCACCATAACACACAAATCGGTCTATCACTCACCCGATCATATCACAATCAAAGATTTACATCACATCAAACACGGCACACTTGCCCACACGTAGCCACAACATGCTACACCGAGTATATCATAACATGATTCTTAATCTTATCGACACTAAGTCACACATCAGCATCTCAATCAACGATCATGGCATTTCAATCAGCACACAACCTAAGGCTCGACATGGCCATTCTACCAGCACGATAATTTCCCATAAATTTTAAGCGATTATTCTAGTGAATCACATCCTACATGCAAACTAAGACTCATCCGGTTATTAATGTAATTGAAAGCGGTTATTCTAGTGAATCACATCCTATATGCGAACTAGGACGTTTCCGGTTATTATGATTATTCAAAAAGCATACTAGTAACTTTCCGCAATTAAACCGGTATTCGCTACTTTCCCTACCTCAAAAGTGGTTAACTCTTAACTCCTAGCTGCTGACGACCTGGCTAGCTTCCCCTCCGTCTCGTCACGAAGTCCAAACGTCTCCTCCTCCTCCGAGCTCGGGTCCAAAGTCTTGGATCAAAAAACAACACCCAAATTAAGAGTAATTCACAAAGTTTCAACGAGAAAAACATTCCCAATTAACCCCAAAAGGACCCGGTTATGGATAACCGTTCCAATTACTCGAAAGTCAACAAAAATGGGCCCAAAAGGCCCAATCAGGTCTGCCACGGATCTGATCACGGATCCGTTGGCTGCGCCGTCACGGTTCTCCTCACAGAGCCGTGACTGACGCCGTCACGGTCTCCCTCACGGAGCCGTGACGTCTCCCGTCACGGATCTGTGACGGTTCAGCACTGTTCCGCCTTCTTCTTCCTCCAGCCGCGATTTTCACGAAAATAACCCAAAAACCTCCATTGATGGCCATCCAAAGCTCCAAAAACTGTCACTAAACGTCTCCACTTCAAAACCCACCATGGGTATTCATCAAAACTCCACAAAACTCAACAAAAACAATCATTCAATCTCCTTTTCACTCCATAAATCATCATCCATCAACAAAACTCAAAAACCCAAACCTTGTTCATCAATTTCTTCAAAACCCATGAACCAACAACACCCAAAACGAAAAAGGAAGAGAGATTTACCTTGAGGATGAAGAATAGATGAAGAAACAATAGATTTTGAGAGATTTTGGGTAACAAAAGGGGTCAAGCTACCAATTTTCCTCCTTTCTTCTTCTTCAAGTCTCCAAAACCACTTTTCTTCTTCCTTTCTCTCCCAATTCCGGCCAACAATATAATAATGGTTGAAAAGGCACCCACAATGAGTCATATACCCTAAAGGGGAATTCTCCAAACTACCCCTTTGCTTAACCCTTCTCAAGACCAACCCTTTAAGGGAATATGGGTTCTTTTGACCCCCATTTCTTCCCCTCCAAGCAAAAAGGGACACATGTCCAAGTGGGGACCACTCCTAGTTCAAATAAATCCGGCTCTCTTAAATTAATCGGGGTTAGCTCCTAATTGGCTTGCATTTGACCGAAAAAGACCCCGAGTTGACTTTACCAAACATTATAGTCATCGGAAAGGAAACGGTCCAACTCAGATAACCGTAACGACGGCTAAGCTTTTTGTTCCCCAGAAAGGTCCCGAATGACTCTCGGAGTCATCGGTTGACTTTCCGACAAAAAGTCAACTTTCGCCGAAAACCTTCGCTTTGACCGGGATCGACCTGGGCGGTTCTTACACAACACCTCGATCGACCAAGAAAATTCAGATGGATAATACCCACCCGAACACATAAACCCCTATAACGTGTCTAAAAGAAAACAATTGAAAGGCACAAGGGCCTAAACACTCACCGGCGGCCAACACCTTATACCAGCAAGTCCTAAAGACAAAAGTTGAAGGAAGCAGAAGCAAATCAAACAGAAATCGATAACAGGGCCATGCGAGGGCACCGGGATTAAGTTGAGGAAACAAATATACCCGAATCAAGCCACGATGATCCGATACACCCACGACGATCTCCACTTGGGAGGATGAGGAAACGCGTCCCCCGACCGGATCAGTAGCAAAACATCGGGCTACCAGACGAACCACCAGAGGTAGAAGAGCAGCTCCGCAACGATCCAAACCGAAAAGGATGAAGAAGCGCGTCCCACGGCCAGAGCTAGAACTAGACACCTCCAGAGATCCGAAAGGCGCACCACCTCAACACTACTGCAACAAAGCAAACAGAAGACACCAGACGAGCACCCCAAACGAACCTTCCAACTCGAACGAACCAAATTCACAACAATCATCACCCAATAGGTTGAAGAAAGCGTCCCACGACCGGATCTTAAACGAGCCACTACTAAAAAGCCACAAGAAGCACCACTTTCACAACCACCGTAAAAAAAGATCTACAGGAGCTGACTACTTTAAAGGCCAACACAAATGGAGATCATAGCCTACTCTAAAGAGCATGTAAGAACCGCCTCCGGTCGATCCCGGTCAAACCAGCGAATTTCTGGCGAAAGTTGACTTTTTGTCGGAAACGTAAACCGATGACTCCTGGAGTCATTCAGGACCTTTCCGCGGCCCAAAAAGCTTAGCCGTCGTTACACTTAGCTTAATTGGGCCGTTTCTTTTCAAATGGCTGTAATTGTGAAAAAGTCAACCCGGGGTCAACTTCGGTCAAACCTTGGGTCATAGTAAATTAATTAGTCATATGCTGGTTTTTTTCCTAAGAAGAGAGGTGGTCCCCACATGGAAAAGTGACCATAGTGGCTTGGGTAAGAAGAAACAAGGTGGAAATGACCCTTATACCCCAAAACTTGAACTTGAGAGGCTTTTAGGCAAAGAGGGAAATTGGGTAATACCAAAGTAGAAGGGTTTGGAAACAACAATTTCAGCATATCTACACCTCTTGGCCGAAATTTGAGAGAGAGAGAAAGGAAGAGAAGAGCTATGGAAGCTTGAGGAGGAAGAAAGGAGGAAAAGGATTGGTCTTGAACTCATTTTCTACCCAAATCTTCCCCAAAACACTAGTTTCTTCTTCTATTTTCCATTCCCAAGGTAAATATCTAATCCTCTTTCGTTTTTGTTGATTTTGGTTCATGAGTTTTGAGGAAAAAGGATGAACTTGGTTGGGTTTTGAGGTTTTGGGGGTTGGATGATAATTTATGGAGAGGAAAGGGTGTTAGATGATGTATTTTAATTTGATTGTTGTGGTTTTGATGAGGACCCATCATGGGTATTGAAGTAGAGACGATATTGGGTCTGTTTTGGAGTTTTGGGAAGTCATCAATGGAGTTTTGAGGGTTAATTTCGTGAAAACTGAAGCTGGAGGAAGAAGAAGGCAGAACAGTGTCAGACCCGTCACAGATCCGTGACGGGCGCCGTGACGGAACGCGTCAAGGCTCCGTGAGGGAGGCCGTAACGGAACACGTCACGGTTCCGTGACGTCACCCGTGACGGGGAGCATCACGGTTCCGCGACCCGAACCGTCACAGAGTCCGTCAAGGCTCTGTGACCCGAACCGTGACAAACCAGAGCTGGGCCTTTTGTGCCCATTTTGTTGGATTTTGAGTAATTGGGACGGTTATCTATAACCGAGCTCTTTTAGGGGTTAATTGGAAATGTTTTCCTCTTTAAACCAAATGTGAATTACTCTTAATTCGAGTATTTAATTGTGATCCTAGACCTTGGACCCGAGCTTGGCGGAGGAGGAGACTTTTGGACCTCGTGAAGTGACTAAGCATTCGGAAAGCGATCGAGGTAGTGGAAGTAGCGAATACCGGTTTAATTGCGGAAAGTTACTAGTATGCATATAGGTTGCGAATATTTGATTTAATTGTTAGAATTGCATGATTAGGAGGTGAGGAACGAGTGACATGAGGGATAGCCTGCGAGCCATGTCGAGCCGTAAGTTTGGGATTGCCGTGCTGTAGAAATGCATGCGGGCCATGTCGATCCCTTAGGTTGTGTGTTGATTGAAATGCCATGATCTATGATTGTGATGCTTGACGTGTGATTCATCCGTTGTTAGATTGAGAATCATGTTATGATATGCTATGTGTAGCGTCTTGTTATGTTTTGGGCAAGTGTGTCATGCTTGATATGACGTGAACCAATGGTTGTGATATGATCGGGTGATTGATAGACAGATGTGAGGTGTTGTGGTAAGTTGGCTCGGTTGGTAAACCGTAGTCGAACTATGGCATTGTGATGCGTGAGACTTCCTTAATGTATGTTCCAAGAGGAGTTGTATTCCGGTATGGTACCTACACCGAGGGGGTACGCCGGTGTAGGGTAGTACCTAGGCCGACGGTGTGGTCCCACGTATGCGCGATCCCCCGGTGTGTGGTTCCGCTATGATACCTACATTGAGGGGGTACGCCGGTGTAGAGTATCTAGGCCAACGGTTACGTGATCAGTATTGTGATTGTGCCCCGACGGATTCCCGGGAAGACATCTAGGCCGATGATGTGTGGTCCGGTATGATGTATCGTGATTGTTCCCCGATGTGGTTCCGGGAAGATATCTAGGCCGATGCTGAGTGTTCCGGTATGATATGATAGAGTCGGGTTGTGTACAACCGAGAGACTGCGGTACGGGGCGTGTGCTTGTGGTACTGTATGTCATATGCTTGATGATTGGTTAAGTAATTACGGTGTGATAGTGGTCGTGTAAGTATGTTTGTGAGTGTGGTTATCGTCTTGTGACTGAGGTATTGTGGTTATGTGATCCCGTGTTGTGGTTAGTTGTGTGTTGTACTAGTATGCCATAATTGGACGGTTACTCGTGGTGGTGAGCGGACACTCATTGCCTTAACTACTTTTCCTACTGAGCGAAAGCTCACCCCTTTATTTTATTGTTCCACATGTTTTGAGCGGGATTTGGAATAGTGGGATTCTCGAAGCTTGGGAGCTAGCGAGGGTCTTAGGCTAGCATTGTCTAGAGACGCACAGTTTTACTTTTACTGAACTCTTTTACAATTTGGTTGTATTGAGCTGTTGACTCGTGATATTACTTGGAGCTTTAAACTGTTAGTTGAGAATCTTTTTGGTATAAAATTTGATTTAGTTATTTATTATTTTATTCACGTCTCGAGTCTGATCAAAACCGGATTTGGGGCGTGACAATTTGGTATCAGAGCCTAGTTTTTCAAAAACTTCGGACTGTACGTCAATTAGGTGGGTAAAGTTAGGGCGTTAGGTTTCCGTGTGTCGGTTACGCAAATCGGAGGTGTCTTACGCGTAGAACCTAGACGAAGAGAGTCTCGGGTTATTGAAATGTCTGGTCTAAGTACCGTGTACTTGTGGTGGACCATTATGGTTGTTGTCTTGGTTTTTGTTGTTTGACTGCTGAGTGTTGACGTGGCCGGGTGGTAATGGTGTAATTACCGGGACCCAAGGTGTCTAGCTGCGATAAATTGCTGTGTGCTATATTTGTGTTGAATGTTTTTTGCAGGGTGTGATTTGAATGTCCCGCATAAGCGGATGGTTAGTGTAATTTACGAACGAGTCATGCCCAATTTTCTGCATAAACTGAAGTGTATGTACCATCACTATTCGGCTATAGGGGCCACTATAGCCGGATGTGTGGGGGGATATCAAGTGGTTACAACGTAGTTCGGGGACGCCTGAATCGGGTTGTAATGACACGATATCGACATGAATGTTATAGCAGAAAGAGGACATACTAAGAACTTGAATCTAAGTTGATGTTTGTCTAATGAGTAATTGCTATGTGATGGATGCATTGTTTATTATATGACTTGTGTGTAACCTCGCTGATTGAGTGTTTGACCTTTGTGACGCACAAGTGTGCGGACTTCTCTGGTTATGTGAAACTGTGTGGCTATACTATACTAAGTATATTATTAGTACGAGTGCGACTGTTTGAACCGTGTGTGAACATTAGTTATTTAAGCGCGTCGTTTTATACGAAGTTAAGAAACTGAACATGTGCGTTATCCGTGCAGCGGATATACGACATGACGCTTTCATACGTTCCATGAGGCACTAGGAGCCGGCCAGCTGGGGGTCGAGGGCAGCCACCTGCCATTGAGTCAGCAGGGGCTACGAGTGCCCAAGGTGCACCCGCTGAGGGGCACGAGGGAGTTGAGACTGGACCATCGGGACTCCCGCCCAGAGTTCCGCTTGTCACTGAGCCTACTCAGGCGGCAGCTTTGGACGAGTTGACCCGCACCGTGCAGGGCTTGACAGCGGCCTTCGCCTGGAGAGATGCTATGGGCCCGGCACCAGAGGATGTGCCTGCTGCCACTGCAACCACCACCGTGATGCCTAGCCAGGTCGACACCCACACCGCCCAGGCATTGAGGGATTTCTGCAGGTTGGGCACACCTGTCTTTTCCGGGGAGTCAGACCCTAAGGCAGCCGAGAGATGGCTAGAGCGGATGACCCGCAACCTGGACACGTCAGGGATACTCGACGGTGGCATAAGAGTGTCTTTTGCGGCGTTCCAGCTAGAGGGAGATGCCTATCATTGGTGGCAGCACGAGCAGGCGCGCGTGGGGGATGACTTTACGCTTTTTGGCAGCGATTCCTTGAGCAGTACTTTCCACAGTCGGTATTGGATGACAGGCACCAGCAGTTCCTGGAACTGCGTCAGGAGGGACTAATAGTGTCTGAGTATGAGGCGAGGTTCATCTCCTTGTCCCGATTTTCCCACGAGATGGTAAAGACTGAGGCTCACCGCTGCAGACGGTTTGAGGGAGGGCTTCACCATGCGATCGCGGATCGGGTCGCCGTTATGAGGACCCAGATATACTCTGACCTGGTAGATCAGGCACTGGTTGTGGAGCGACGCTTCCGTGACACAGCCAGAGTTCGGGAGGTCAGGACGAGACCGAGCGGCTCCTTGAGGCAATCTGAGGCCCGTGATCCGAGGAGATAGAGGATCTCGGGATCGTTCCAGTCCCAGACACAGCTGAGAGGGACACGACAGGTTGGATCAGTGGCATGTGCTTTCAGTGCGGAGAGCCAGGCCACCTGATTTGAGACTGCCCGAGGAGCAGTGGACCAGTAGATCGTCCAGCAGGTAGACCCAATGGGAGGCAGAGTGCCGGGCCGCCGCTATGCCACCAGTGCGGAAGACCTGGACACTTCACTGCTAGGTGTCCCGATTGTTTTGAAGAGATGTCGGCCCCGCAACCACAGCAGTCGCAGACTGGGCAGTCACCGCAGTTCCAGTAGCGTCAGGCTCAGGCGCAGAGAGCTCCGCGACAGGCAGTGAGCGCGCCAGCGCCGAGGCAGAGAGCTGCGCAGTAGGTGGCACTTCCACCACCTCCGAGAGGCGGACCCCAGGCACAGCAGGGCCGGGTATACGCGGTCACCGACTCTCGAGCTGAGGGACGTCACTCCGGCCATGAGGCTACTCAGGGTACGTGCTTGCTTTACAATTCATGGGCGTCTTTCTTATTTGATACTGGAGCATCACATTCTTTCATATCTTCTTCTTTCGCTGGTATGTTGGGGTTGAGGGTAGAGTCTCTGAGTCGACCTTTATGTCTTGAAACCCTTGTTACGGGAGAGGTAGTTATGAGTACCGTATGTCGTGCATGTGAGATTTGAGTGGTTGATTTCCCTTTTTATGGTGATTTACTTGAGTTGGACATGACGACATTTGACGTGATCTTGGGGATGGACTGGATGACGAGCTACCGAGCGTCGATCGATTGTTATCGACGAAAGGTGATTGTAGTATCGGGCGACACGATCGTCACTTGCGTCTTGGACAGTAGGAGCGGAGTACTCCTGTGAGCGTTGACCGTGGGAGATGAGGTGGAGACCGTGCAGAGTAGAGAGCTGTCGCGAGTGGTGTGTCAGTTCCCGGAGGTCTTTCCGGAGGAGCTGTCAGGATTACCGCCTGCGCATGAGGTTGAGTTCAGGATCGACTTGATACTGGGTACGTCGCCGATATCCATGGCCTCGTGCCGGTATGCACCAACCGAGTTGGTCGAGCTGAAGCGACAACTCGAGAAGCTTCGGGAGAAGGGATTTGTCCGACCGAGTGCTTCGCCATAGGGAGCACCCGCCCTCTTCGTGAAGAAGAAGGGTGGAGCGTTGAGGATGTGCATCGATTACCGGAAGTTGAACTGGGTCACGGTGAAGAACCGTTATCCGATGCCGATGATCGATGACCTGTTCGATCAGCTGAGAGGAGCGAAGTGCTTCTCGAAGATTGATCTATGATCCGGGTATTATTAGTTGAGGGTTCGGGAGGAGGATGTGGCGAAGACCGCATTTCGGACTCGGTATGGGCACTACGAGTTCCTGGTGATGCCGTTCGGGTTGACGAACGTGCCTGCAGCGTTCATGGACCTGATGAACGGTATCTTCTGACCCTACTTGGACCAGTTTGTCGTGGTGTTCGTAGATGATATCCTGATTTATTCGCTGAGTGAGGAGGCGCACGAGGAGCATCTGAGGACAGTTTTGACATTGTTGCGCACTCACCACCTGTACGGAAACCTGGAGCAGTGCGAGTTCTGGCTCGCCGAGGTGAAGTTCCTCGGGCATGTTGTGTCCCGAGAGGGTATAGTAGTCGATCCGGCGAAGATCGACGCGGTCTCGAAGTGGGCACGACCCAAGAGTGTCTTCGAGATCCGCAGCTTCCTACGCTTGGCAGGGTACTATCGACGGTTCGTCCAAGACTTCTCACAACAGGCCGCGCCGATGACTGCCCTGACACGCAAGGGAGCCGAGTTTGTGTGGGATGATGAGTGTGAGCACTCATTTGCCGAGCTAAAGTCTCGTCTGTCTACCGCGCCCGTGTTGATAGAGCCGGAGTGCGGGATCGGTTATGATGTGTATTGTGACGCGTTCGGTGACGGACTGGGGTGTGTGTTGATGCAGTCCGGGAAGGTAGTTGATATGGCTCTAGAAAGTTGAAGACACATGAGCGCAACTACCCTACCCATGATCTAGAGACGTTGTGTTGAGAGAGTCTCATCACTCCCGTCTTGTTGTGCACCCGGGTGGCCCCAAGATGTATTGGGATATCAGACGACAGTTCTGGTGGAGCGGGATGCGGAGAGCAGTTGCAGAGTTCGTTTCAAGATGCCTCACCTGTCAGTAGGTAAAGGCCGAGCATCAGCGTCCCGCCGGTTTATTGCAGCTAGTGCTGATCGCGCATTGGAAGTGGGAGCACGCCACAATGGACTTTGTGAGTGGCTTACCGAGGTCGCCGAGAGGGCACGGCGCAGTTTGGGTAGTTAGCGATCGGCTGACCAAGTCGGCACACTTCTTAGCTATGAGGATGATTGATACTGTTGACACTTTGAGCCGTTTGTATTTTCGGGAGATCATCCGTCTTCACGGGGTTCCGGTGTCGGTTGTGTCCGATAGAGATCCTCGATTTACCTCCAGGTTTTGGGAGAGCTTGCAGAGAGCGTTGGGGACCTAGGTCTCGCTTAGTACAACATACCACCCACAGAGCGGCGGTCAGTGATAGCGCACGATTAAGATACTAGAGGATATGCTGCGAGCATGTGTATTGGACTTCCGAGGGTCATGGGAGGACCACTTACCATTGGCCGAGTTTGCCTACAACAACATCTTCCAGACCAGTATTGGGATGGCACCGTTTGAGGCGTTGTATGGTAGACCGTGCAGATCGCCCGTGTGTTGGGCAGAGGTGGGAGACAGGAATCTACTTGGTCCGAAGCTTGTTCGGGAGATGACCAAGAAGGTCGCACTAATTCGAGATCGGTTGAGGACCGCGTAGAGTCGACAAAAGAGTTATGCAGATAGACGGCGCCGACCTCTTGAGTTTACAGTTGGCGATCATGTGTTTCTGAGGGTGAGCCCGAAGAAGGGACTTTTGCGGTTCAACCGCGGCGGAGGCAAGTTGGCCCCGCGATTTATCGGACCTTTTGAGGTTTTGGGCAGAGTTGGGGCCGTTGCTTACCGCCTTGCATTGCCACCGCAACTCGGGAACGTTCGTAACGTCTTCCACGTTTCCCAACTGCGGAAGTACACTGCAGACCCCTCCCACGTTATTGAGTGGACGGACATCGAGGTAGCTGAGGATGTTTCGTATGAGGAGCAGCCAGTCAAGATTCTGGACACGCGGGAGCAGGTCTTGCGTGGCAAGACTATCCCACTGGTACGAGTACAGTGGCAGCACCACGGGGCAGAATCGACCTGGGAACGCGAGGATGAAGTCCGTCCGAAGTAACCTTGCCTGTTCGATCCTTGGGGTACGTCCGTTTTATTTTTCGAGGATGAAATTCTTTTAGGGGGTTAGATTGTAAGAACCGCCTCTGGTCGATCCCGGTCGAACCGGTGAATTTCTGGCGAAAGTTAACTTTTTGCCGGAAGAGTCAACCGATGACTCCAGGAGTCATTCGGGACCTTTCCAGGGCCCAAAAAGCTTAGCCGTCATTACGATTAGCTTAATTGGACCGTTTCCTTTCAAATGGCTGTAATTGTGAAAAATTCAACCCGGGGTCAACTTCGGTCAAACCTTGGGTGTTAGTAAATTAATTAATCATGTGCTGGTTTTTTTCCTAAGAGAGGTGGTCCCCACATGGACAAGTGTCATAGTGGCTTGGGTGAGAAGAAACAAGGTGTAAAGGACCTTTATACCCACAAACTTGAACTTGAGAGGCTTTTAGGCAAAATGGGCAATTGGGTAAATACCAAAGTAGGTTTTAAGGGTTCTGGAACAACAATTTCAGCATATCTACACCTCTTGGCCGAAATTGGAGAGAGAGAAAGGAAGAGAAGAACTATGGAAGCTTGAGGAGGAAGAAAGGAGGAAAAGGATTGGTCTTGAACTCATTTTCTACCCAAATCTTCCCAAAAACACTAGTTTCTTCTTCTATTTTCCATTCCCAAGGTAAATATCTAATCCTCTTTCGTTTTTGTTGATTTTGGTTCATGAGTTTTGAGGAAAAAGGATGAACTTGGTTGGGTTTTGAGGTTTTGGGGGTTGGATGATGATTTATGGAGGGAAAGGGTGTTAGATGATGAATTTTAATTTGATTAATGTGGTTTTGATGAGGACCCATCATGGAGATTGAAGTAGAGATGTTATTGGGTCTTTTTTTGGAGTTTTGGGAAGTCATCAATGGAGTTTTGAGGGTTAATTTCGTGAAAACCGAAGCTGGAGGAAGAAGAAGGCGGAACAGTGTCAGACCCGTCACAGATCCGTGACGAGCACCGTGACGGAACGCGTCACGGCTCCGTGACGGAGGCCGTGACGGCACGCGTCATGGTTCCGTGACGGCACGCGTCATGGTTCCGTGACGGCACGCGTCATGGTTCCGTGACGGAGGCCGTGACGGCACACGTCACGGTTCCGTGACGTCACCCGTGACGAGGAGCATCACGGTTCCGCAACCCGAACCAGCACAAAGTGCGTCAAGGCTCCGTGACCCGAACCGTGACAGACCAGAGTTGGGCCTTTTGGGCCCATTTTGTTGGATTTTGAGTAATTGGGACGGTTATCTATAACCGAGATCTTTTGGGGGTTAATTGGGAATGTTTTCCTCTTTAAACCAATTGTGAATTACTCTTAATTCGAGTATTTAATTGTGATCCTAGACCTTGGACCCAAGCTTGGCGGAGGAGGAGACTTTTGGACCTCGTGAAGTGACTAAGCATTCGTAAAGCGGTCGAGGTAGGGAAAGTAGCGAATACCGGTTTAATTGCGGAAAGTTACTAGTATGTGTCACGCCCCAATTTCAGTGAACCGAACTCGGGACGCGAACATTTAAAATAATAAACAATTTGAAACCTTTTCCATTAAATCACTTTAAAATACCAGTTTAGTTCAACAAAATAATAATTACAACTCAAAATAAACGTCCCACAAGCGGACAAAAAGCGTGGTATCCGTCGCTAGACTAAAAAGTAACCCGGAGTCCCGCCCCTAGCTCTTCAAGCTTCGGAAGCTCACCTAGTCCGACCAGCGACCAGTACCTGTAGGAAAAGCAGCTAGGGGTGAGCGTTCGCTCACCACCACGGATAACAGACTGACTACGGCATAATTAACAGACAAAGCCGGTAACACCCCAACCGACACAAAACCGGGAACACAATCCCCAAACTCAAGTAACTCAACTGACACACCACCCGTTACTTTCCTCAACAGCCTCAACACTCGATAACGTAATGTAAACCCGACACAACTATCGACGACCTCCTCCAAGGACACGACAGAACGACTACGCAACGCCAAACAAGATCACAAAGGATCACACACCAAACAAGATCACAAAGGATCGCATTCCTGTTGCTCGGTAACCTCCCTCACGCCCTTTACCAATCTCAATCAGGTCAGGCGGTCGACCTATCGCAATTCCTCAACATAAAGTCGGATCAGGTTGTCGACCTATCGCAATTCATCGACACCAAGTCGGATCAGGCTGTCGATCGATCGCAATTCATCGACACCAAGTCGGATCAGGCTGTCGACCTATCACACTCACAACCCCAAACCACACACCCGCGGCCAAGACCCCTTTGTTAACGGGCGGGCCCCCTACCCCGTTTGAACATGCAGACGCGTGTGCTCGTGGACCCCCGTTTCATGAAGCGGGCCCCCAACCTCAGGTAACCACAATCACAAACACAACCAAAGCTCAACAAACAGTAACAACACCAGTCCAACACTCCACGTCACTCAAGGCCACCCAAGACGCCTCAATAGTCAAGACTCGGGTTCAACAACCCCACGGGCACTCACGGCCACCCAACCACCAACGGTAAGACACGGGTTCAACAAACCCCACGAGCACGTGGGCCCCACCCGACCCAACTTGGCCGTGGGCCCTAGGGTTCCAATTGGGGCCCGTCCACCATGGTGGTGGCTGGTCCCAGCTCCGGCCAGCCACCCCATGGTCGGCCGGCCACCACCCACGGTGGCCGGAGCTCCTCCCGAGCTTCCGGTCACCGGAAAACGTTCCCCTTCACCTCCAAACACCTCCAAAACGTTTCCAACACTTCCCCAACCTCAATACAACCCTAAACTAATAGTTTTACACAAACCCTAACTTTCAAAAATTAACAAAACGACGATCGGTTTAGTTCTTACCAAAGAGGAAGACGAGGGGAAGTTGATGTCTCCTTGCCTTGAGACGACCCAAAAGTTGGATATTCTCCAAAACCTAGCCCTTTCTCCTTCTCTCTTCTTCTCCTTCTCCTTCTCTCTCTAAACTCTCTCTTCTCTTTTTTTCTATTTTTTTCCTTTTGATTTAACTCATGGCCGAACCCCCCTTGTAGTCTCCCTTTCATTTTCCCCCCAAAACCTAACACCACCACTTGTTTGACAAGTGGCAAGGTGGGTCCCACACCTTTTGGGAAAATATCTACTTGATATTTTCCAATCAGATTCGCGAAAATCGGACGTTTCGGGCCCCGAACGGGCACTTTTTCCAAGAAATTACGAAACTCGGCGGGCTACAAGGAAACGGCTCAACTAAGACCGTTGCGACGACGGCTAAGCTTTTTGGATCCAAAACGGTCCTCGAATGGACCAAAACGTCGCTCGGTTGACTTTTCCAACGAAAAGTCAACTTTTCCCAAATTGATCAGAAAGTTGCCCTGAGTCCCCCGGAACTCACTTTGGTCGATATCGGGGTCAACTTAAGTCCGGTATGACCCTCGGGTCAAATTAGGTTAAATTAAGTGTCTGTCTTAAATTTTTTTAAATTTTCCAGTTTTTCGCAGGTTTGACTGGCGTTGACCGGAAGTGGTTATTACAGTATGCATATTTGATTTAATTTTTAGAATTGCATGATTAGGAGGTGAGGAACGAGTGAAATGAGGGATAGCTTATGAGCCATGTCGAGTCGTAAGTACGGGATTACCATGTTGTAGAAATGCACGCTGGCCATGTCGAGCCCTTAGGTTGTGTGTTGATTGAAATGCCATGATCTATGATTATGATGCTTGATGTGTGATTCATCTGTTGTTAGATTGAGAATCATGTTATGATATGCTCGTTGTAGCGTGTTGTTATGTTTTGGGCAAGTGTGTCATGCTTGATATGACGTGAACCAATGGTTGTGATATGATCGGGTGATTGATAGACCGATGTGAGGTGTTGTGGTAAGTTGGCTCGGTTTGTAAACCATGGTCGAACTATGGCATTGTGATGCGTGAGACTTCCTTGATGTATGTTCCAAGAGGAGTTGTATTTCGGTATGGTACCTACACCGAGGGGGTACGCCGGTGTAGGGTAGTACTTAGGCTGACGGTGTGGTCCCACGTATGCGCGGTCCCCCGGTGTGTGGTTCCGCTACGATACCTACAATGAGGGGGTATGCCGGTGTAGAGTATCTAGGCCGACGGTTACGTGATCAGTATTGTGATTGTGCCCCGACGGATTCCCAGGAAGACATCTAGGCCGATGCTGTGTGGTCCGGTATGATGTATCGTGATTGTGCCCTGATATGGTTCCGGGAAGATATCTAGGCCGATGCTGAGTGTTCCGGTATGATATGATAGAGTCGGGTTGTGTACAGCCGACTGAGTTCGGGGACTGCGGTACGGGACTTGTGCTCGTGTTACTGTATGTTGTATGCTTGATGATTGGTTAAGTGATTACGGTGTGATAATGGTCGTGTACGTATGTTAGTGAGTGTGGTTATCGTCTTGTGATTGAGGTATGGTGGTTATGTGATCTCGTGTTGTGGTTAGTTATGTGATGTATTAGTATGCCCTAATTGGACAGTTACTCGTGGTGGTGAGCGGACACTCATTGTCTTAACTACTTTTCCTACTGAGCGAAAGCTCACCCCTTTACTTTATTGTTCCACAAGTTTTGAGCGAGATTTGGACTAGCGGGATTCTCGGGGCTTAGGAGCTAGTGGGGGTCTTAGTCTAGTATTGTCTAGAGACGTACAATTTTACTTTTACTGAACTCTTTTACAATTTGGTTGTACCGAGCTGTTGACTCGTGATATTACTTGGAGCTTTAATATGTTAATTGAGACTCTTTTTGGTATTAAATTTGCTTTATTTATTTATTATTTTAGTTCACGTCTCGAGTCCGGTCAAAACCGGATTTGGGGGTGACAGAGCATATCTACCGCTCAACTCCAAAGCACCCCCGACCACAGCACGACGACAGTACAGAGATGAACTTAGGAGAACACCCAAACTGAGGACAACACTCGAAACCTACCCGGGCCCGGATTCGACCCGAATCAAAAGCGGATCAGAGCTAGACCCGACCCGTCCAAGTCTCAGACCCGGACCAGGCCCACCCTAGTCAAAGACTCGGGCCAGGCCCGACCCAGTCTAAGACCCAGACCAAGCTCACCGCCAGTCTAAACCCTATGAACCCAACCCGAGCCTGAAGCCGCAGCCCACCAACTGGCAACCAGACCCGACCCCAAAAAAACCCTAATCCGAGCATACCTCCGACCACGCCAGCCAGGGCAACGACAAGCTTCGAGAAACAGCCAAGCGACGAGGAATCTGGGCAGCACCGATCAACATCAACCCCAAGCTTAAAACGCCGGCGAGCAGTAGAATAAGAGGAGGAGACGAGCTTCAGACGAGCGTTGGAAGAAGCACACGACCACAAAGTCCGATCACTTTAACGGGAGACGAGCAGAGCTCAGGCGAGAAGGAAAATGATTGAACTCAGACGGAAAGAAGGGGGAAAAGGAGAGGGGAGAATGAAGGAGGAGACACCACCGTCGACAAGCCTGGCCGTGGGTCGTGCCGTCGTCGGTGGGAGAAGGAAGGATGGCGGATGCGAATGAGAAAAAGCTATGGTTTGGGTGTGGTGAGACGAGAGAGAAAAGAGACCTCCAACTAGTATTTTTTTTTATAAGAAGAGCAGTATATAAATCTCTCTCATTCCAAAGATTGAAATGGGAGGACAAAAGCCTCTAGTTATAGAGACTTTACAGGATGGAGTACATCAAACATGAAGGAGTAAAGGCCAACAATCAAAATGAAGGGGTACGCAGACCCTGAAGTGGATGGGTACACAGACCCAGAAGCGGATGGGTACGCAGACCCTGAAGCGGATGGGTACGCAGACCTTGAAGAGGATGGGTACACAAACCCAGAAGCGGATGGGTACACAGACCATGAAGCACTAAAAAAAGGTCTAAAACCCAGATATGTCAACAATAAAGCTCGAAAAAGCTACCCGTCTTCCAAAGTCAACACCAATAACCTAATCTGAACTTGAGGAGAAACTGTATCTCATCGGCACCCAAACTCAGTGAGTCGAAAGACACCGACACGCCGACGACCAACATAGCATACCGGCAGAGAAAAATCAGTGCAAAAACACTGAAACTCTTAACCCAAAAGAAGAAGGACAACTCGATTTTTAAGGCCTAAAGACCTAGTACAACTCGTCATAGGCCAACACCTAAAGAATGACGGGCCCCGCAGCAAAGTCACGAGTACAAGGAAAATCGAAACAATCTTAAATCTAAGGTAGAACAGTAAGCCTACAAGCTACAGATAAGGCTTAAGTAGAGATAAAAACCAAACCATCAGCGACGACGAGTGACGAGGTCAGAAGCACGACGAATCCGATCTCGGAAACGCCTCCAACGATGAAACTGGACGAAGACACTCGAAAGTCACCCCGATCAGGTCTGGAAAACAACCAAGCAACCTGTTGAGGCAGACCCACACGTTGGACCAGGCCCAGGCGCTTGCCCAACGGGTTCAGGCCGCAACGTTGGCCCAACTGGACCAGGCCCAAAACCACAGCCCAAAACGGGCGTCCCAGCCTGCCCTGCACCTGAGCCGCACGAGTATGCAGAATCCGGAGACGCGAGCGATGCAAGGTCTTGAACGTCGATCGAAGTCGGCTCGCTGGTCGGAGACAGAGGAGTAGGGGGTCGGAGAACATCGCGAGCACCCTTCTGACCCACAGAAACGGGATAAACGAGCCTTTTAACGGGGCTAGAACACCTCCCACAAACCGGATCTGAAGGGAAAAAGGCACCACGAAGTTCAGACGAAGTCCGGCAGTGAGGGAAGGGAGGAGAGGCGGAGCCTCAGACCGGCCAGAGGTAGCCGAACCCCTTGGAGGCAGGAGCCCTGAAGCCTGAGGTCGAAAACGAAAAAGAAAAAGGGAGGAAGGGATGAAAAGTTAAGGGGAAGAAGAGGGGGAGAGGAGGGGAGGAGAGAATGCCGCCGGCGGCCATTCCCGGAGGACACTGTTGTAGCCGGAGACGAGACTAAGTAGAGGGGCGGCGACGGATGAGAAAAGACAAGGCTTTCTAAGTCTCAACATGTTCTCGACCTCCAACTAGTATTGGTTCACAAACCCATCTCCTAGGATACGAGTGAAAGTTGAGCAGAGATCACATAAGATTTTATTGCAATATATACTTGACAAGGCAACACCAAGAGTAGGTTGAGGTGGCAAACAACATGGCACGCCGAATCTAATCTTCTTCTGCTTCTCATCATTTTCTATTCCTTATTCTTCACTTTATTTTAGGACCTCCACAATTTGGTAGTTTTTTAATCATCAATTTGGGTTCTACTTTTTTTAGCTAACCTTGACTACAACTCTGTCTCAATCGGACCATTTTTATCGAACGTGACGCCAAGTAATGCGCACGAATTTGGACCTAATGTTCACAACAAAACACAAAAAGTTATCAAATCTTTGACGATAAAAAACTAACATTTCCCCTCATTAACATATTCTTTAGACAATCCACAATAATCTCTATTGTGTGCCGAATAAGACCGTCGATTTACAATTTTTTTAGAAAAAAATTCAAAATCTACGATTCAGTTGATTCGATCCCATAAAAATTGATAGAATCGTTGAAAAGAGTAGAAGCCTAATTTTCTTATAGAGAATCGGCATGTGGTCCAAATAATTAAAAAAATTTGTTTAAGCCTATTCTTTTAAACAAATCGGGCCCATCTTTTATCTTTATTTTTCCACCCATTAGACCTAACGGGTTCGATGCCATTATGTATAGCCTTACAAGTACTTCATTTGTAGTGATACAGACTCGAGATTATAATTGACTTCTTGAAAGTAGGACTCACACGTAAATTTAAATATGTAAATAAAGAAGCTTAAAGTATCTTATTAAGTGATGTGATTTAACAAGTTAATTAATTATCGGATTAAGTTTTTTGTTGCATCCAAACCCAAAGAAGAAACAATCGGAAGAAATGATCAATACTAAGGTTCCGCAAGGAGGGAGTTCCGCCGTCACGGTGGCCATAGACGGCCGACAATGGTAAATCGGGAGGTCTTCTCGCAAACAAGGGTGAGCGTCATCGAGAGGAAGGTAGATTCATGCCCATTCTCTTCAATCTGCATATGTTTTGTTAGTATGCAGTCTTCGAATCGACTATATTAGACCGATCATTGTTTTGGAGCAGATCGATTTCATCCGCTGCTCATCGTAACCCCTCCCGTCGAGTATTGAACTCCGGATAGGTTGGTTGTTATAGACCCTTCGGTCGTGGCTTAATCCCCGTCGTCGACAACCTCAGTCCCTATATCAGTTTATCTGAAGCTCGGTCTAGGAAGCCATATTCGAAACAGGGGGTTGTCTGGGATTAGACCAGGAGATTTGTTCATTTGGTGTGGAAGTGCACGTTTTCGTTCGGGTAAGCTCTCTGCTCAGAACTTCCTACAGATCGATTCTCCCTTGTTCGAGAGGGCCGAAGGTCGAGGTTTTCTGGACAGTGATGCCTGTTTTGGGGATGAGTCCTTGAGTTTTTAAAGGTGAGGGAATCATGAATTCCCTTGTCCTATTCAAGTTTGGGTCTCATTTTTAATTTATGATAATCATGTCTTGGAATTGTCGGGGTTCGAGGAATATGGCCTCGATCGAATACCTGAAGGATATCATTCGTTGTCGTAAACCCCATTTTATTTTCCTGAGTTAGACGTTTGCCAAAGTAGATAAGGTAGAGTCCCCAAGTCTTCAACTTGGTTTCCCTAAAAGATGTGAGGTATCGGCGGATGGTCATTAAGGTGGCATTATGCTACTTGGGACGGTGGGATTTCAGGCTACGATTTGAGGGACGAACCGTGGCTATATCAATGATAATATCAAAGGAATGGAATCGAGGAATGTCGTTTCTTGAATATCTATGGTGACGTCAATCGTTATCTTCGTTGGAAGACGTGGGACCTTCTCAGCACACCAGAGAACTCAATGACACAAAGGACAACAAGTGGATGTTAATGGTAGATTTCAATGACATTCTTTACTAGAGAGAAAAGAGAGAAGGTCATCTATATCTCGAAAATTTAATCACCTCTTTCAGGGATGCGGAAACAGAAATGCGGGTTTTTGATCTGCCTCTTCAAGAGTACGAGTTAACTTGGCTCAGCGGTAGTGAACGGAGTACCAGGATGGAGGTACAACTAGACAGTGAATTTTATTTCAAATGCTCTTAAGACCAGATGGCCTCAAATCCATCTAGGTAATACGGGTATCTCAACGTCAGACCACCTCCCCTTGTTGGATACGGAATTAAGGGAGGAACCTTTAAGAACCCGGTAGTTCTATCTTGAGCATATCTGGGCGGAAGACCTAGAATGTTGAGATCCCATTTAGGAAGTATGGGGCGAAGCATATAATAGGTTTGTCCTGAAAAAAGATTAAGGAAACGGGGGACACTCTCGACAAGTAGGGGAAAAAAGTATAGTATGCTCTAGCTCGACAAATTGCTCTATACAAAAAGGATATTCTCTGACTGAATGGTAAAGGGGATCGGCCTAGCATACGAAGATGCAAAGCATTTAAAATTCAATTTACAATGCCCTAGACTAAAAAAAGGTGCTTTTGGGAGGCAGTGAGGTAAACAACACTGGCTGACAAATAGAGATGGTAACACAAAGTTTTCTAAGCCTCAGCATCTCACCGGAAAAAATCCAACAAGGAGTTAGAGCTCAAGGACGCAAGCAGGACGGTGTTGACCTAGGGACCCATATTCTTTATGTTTACAAAATACTTTCGGGGAGATCGAGAATATCGGGGTCCTTCTAGATACCTCATTTTAATTGACAGATCACAAAGATGCAGAACGCCTTCCTATTAGCACCTATATCATCAAAAGAAGTCTAGGATTAAACTTTTTCAATGGGACCCAACAAGCTGCCAGGCCCGGATGGCCTCAACCCTTTCTTCCACCAGAAGTATTGGGCTACATTTGGAGAAGACGTTGTCTCTTGTGTGCGTCAGATATTTGACAAAGGAGAGGTACCACCATCACTTCAAGTAACGACTCTAGTGTTACTCCAGAAAGTGGAGCCCCCTGACGAGCTTCAAGGACCTTCTTCCTATAGCCTTATGTAATTTTTTTGGGTCCAAAATAGTGTCAAAGGTGGCAGCTAATCGACTCAAACCTTTACTAGACCTATTATATCATCGTCGTATGGGACTTTTGTCACTGGACGTTCGATATAGGACAACATTATTATATTTTTTAAAACCCTTCACTTCATGAAGTGTAAGAAGCAAGGGAGGGAAGGATGGGTAGCTCTGAAATTATACATGAGAAAGGCCTATGATAGAGTAGAATGAGATATCTTATGGGATATGGTGAGAGGTTTGGTTTTGGGGAAGATTGGCTCTCCCTCGTGCGAATATGTACGTACTCGGTCAATAAACGTAGTGGCAAGAGATCGTCAAGAGGGTTTTGTTCAACCAAAAAGGGGTATTCGTCAGGGAGACTCGCTATCGCCGTACTTATTTCTTTTCTGTATGGAACGACTAGCTCATCTTCTCCAAATGACCGAAAGTCAATGGTTAATTCATGGAATTAGTATAACACCATCGACCGCTCCCCGCATCCACCTTTTCTTTGCAGATGACTGTTATGTCTACTACAAGGCATCTCTTTAGGAAATGGGGAGAATCAGGAACTATCTCAAGTGTTTGAGGAAGTTTTGGGCCAAGTAGTAAACCTTCAGAAATCCTCGCTATTTTTATCACAGTAGTCATCCGGATGTGCGAGGGGAAGAAGTTTGTTTACTGAGCATACCTGAGCTCCGGACACCGTCCTTGTATCAAGGAGTTCCAAACCTGATGTGACGTAGCAAAAAGAAAAGTCTGGAGTACGTTTTGGATCAAATCTTGGGAAGGATCTATATATGGGATAGGAAGATGCTGAATGGAGCAGGTAAGGAGGTTCTGGTAAAATCGTTTCTACAATCTACCTCAACTTATGTGATGAGTATCATGCGTCTCCCACAAGGAACGATCGAAAAAATAAATGTTTCCCTCGCATGGTTCTAGTGGAAATCGTCGGGGGAGTGAAAGATTGATTATCTAGTAATCCTGGTCAGCAATGAATCTCCCGAAGGAAATGAGAGCTTTGGGTTTTAGAAACATTCAGGATATAAACACCACCCTACTAGGTAAACGGTTATGAAAGATTGTAGTGAAGGAAATGATCTTGGTAGCTCGAGTCCTAAAAAGATATATTTTCTGGATTTGTCAATAATGGAGGCATAGAAGGGTCGAAACCAGAGTTTCATATAGAAAAGTCTATTCTCGGAAAAGGACATGGTCAATCAGGGTGAAGGAAGAGCCATATGTATATGACGACAACCTCTATCCTTTATCACCCTTGGCTAGCAGGGATGGATCCCAAGATCTACTTGTTTAACAAAAGTCTTGAACATCTCAACGTGTCTAGACTCATGATATCAGGAACAAGGTAGTGGAACATAGAGATGGTTCAGGAAATATTTGTTGAAAGGGACAATTTAGCTATTCTGGTAGTTCCAACGAGCAACTCGCTCCCCTAAGATTCGTGGTACCAGTCAGGCGAACAATTCAGACATTACTCAGTTAAATCGGCTTATGGCCCAATCAACCATGGCTATCCGTCAGCAAGTAATCCTTCAAACAATGCTTGAAACTCAATGGCTTACTATTACCCGAAACTACTAAAGATATATCTTACTTTAAACCAATCGTCTAGAAGGGCATTGGTGGGGTACCTCCTATGGGAATTGTGGAAAGCTAGAAAAATGAAGGTCTGGAATAATGTGACGCCTACAACAACGAACATATTGCATACAACATCCCTTATAAATGCAGGATATTTTGGAAGCCAAATCCCCTCAGAAGAGAGGGGCATCCTACCAGTCCCAGAAAATCACTAAAGCATCGATTATATGGAAGAACCCTGACCAGAGATCTCTGGTCATCAACACGGATGATGGTTTATTTGCATCAACAAAAAACTGGGAACATGCTAGGTGTGCAAGGATGATGCAGTCCAGATAATCCAGGCTAGACCTACATCTTTTCAGGGGCCCCAGAACCCAGGTGTAGGTGAAGCTTATGCCATCAGAGATGCCCTACAGTGGATCGTGCAAGAACCACGTTAGAAAATCATCATTAGAAGTGATTGCAAGATCATTGTGGATATAATCAACAAACGAAGAAGATCCTCTTCCTCGATTGTATCTCCCTAATGTCTAACTCGAGGTCGTACAACTCGAATTCGTAAAACAGACAACGAACAAAGCAATTCATTTGCTTGTCAGGGTCGCTTGTTTCTCCCATGTTTGGGAATGACAAGGCGGATATATATCCGAGTCATTCCATCATGTCCTTAATACGGACTTCTAATAATATTTCTTGTTTAAAACTAAAAGTGACTTATATTTTCCACATAAGAATCTTGACACTCATACTTATTGCTATAATAATTTAAATAATGTGATTTTCTATTCATGGAAAGATAAATGAAATCTTTTACAGGTATAACTATTTTCAAGGAGTACAATTTTGATACAGTGATAACACAAAGCAATATGAAGTTAATAGGTATAACTATTTTCAAGGAGTACAATTTTGATACAGTGATAACAGAAAGCAATATGAGGTATAAAGTGATGAGAATTAAGGAGTCAAAATCAGCTCTTTCGAAAACTGTAGATCCAAATCTTATTTAAGTTGCAACTTTCTAATGCTAGTTCTTTTGTCTTTTAAATTCACTTGTATCGTTTACAACCACTCAAAATGACACTAATTGGTTAGTGGCGTAAGTCTTTGTCCTCTAGTTTTTTTTTGATCAACGAGAGCATATTATAACAACCCTCTTCTGATGTAGAAAAAAAGTTTTACAAAAAAAACCCCAACTGTCTACAGATTGGGAGGAATAAGAGCAAACAAACAAGGGAAATAAAGACTTAAAACTTAAATCAAGGTTTGTTTGTCCAAAGTGAGTGCTGAAAATTGTCATCTGCAATGTTTTTTTTTATCAGCAATTTTTAAATTTTTATAAACCAATTTTTTCGAAGTGAAAAAATGGTCAAGGGATTAACCCTCTTGAAACAATTACAATAACATAAATTAAAGAAACTAAACCTGCCCCTAATTGCACAAACCAAGCTCAACAAATTAGCTAATTTCTTGCCCCCCAAGTAACCCCCACCTTTTACACTTTAAACCTAGAAAATGAAATTCAAACCAACTTGCTCTTCAAGCAAGACCTAGACACTGTCACAGCCCAAGATAACAGTTGCCAATAAATCAATTCTCACCCAATCTTGTCCCTGCCAAGTCTAGACCAAAAACCAGCAAGAGATCACCCCAAAAACCAATGCTTCTTCACTTAGGAATAAACCCAGAAGCCTTAGAACCCCAAATGTCCCCAGCCAAGGAAATGATCCAATGGCCAAACTGAACTCCAGAGCTTCAATCACACAACAGTCCTCTTTGGTTCCCACAGGTTACCAATCCCAGTCTGAGAAAAGGCCCTCCCAAAAACACCAGTCCAACAGGTTCACCAAAAAACAAGCCATAGTAACCTGCAGTAAGTATAAAACTCAAGCCAATCTAGATAATGCACAAACCAAAGCACTCATCTTAATAAGGTTCTACCCTCACACAGCATAATCAAAACAAGTTTTAAAACTACTACCCCCACTCAGTGATCAAGTGTAAAAAACCAGACAAATAACAACAATATCCTTACCAAATCTCACCACTCTCCCCAAACCACCCCTTAAACCATCCCAATCCCCACCCAAGATATAAAGGTTATAATCCAAATAAACCAGCACATTAAATTACTGATTCACCCCTCCTCCCTCTCCAGCAGTAGAACCCTTGATCAAGCCAATACAGGGTTTTGTCCAAATGGCAAGACCAAGGGCTGCTGATCCAAGAGTTGAAAGAAAAGGAGGTATTGCCTTTAAATTTGGCCCATAGTAGATTGTATGAGTCATTCTGAACTTGTTGGAACACTTCCTCAGGATTTTGAGAAATAGAGTTAAACACAAGATTGTTCCTATATAGCCATAACCTCCAAATAATGATTGAAACAAGTAGGCTCCAATGGGTCTTCTTTGATCCCAAATGTTTCCAAGAAATAAACCAGTCCAGTATTGTTTCAGGATGAACAGCTTTGATCCCCCACCACTTCAGACATAATACCCAGACAGACCAAGAGAATGAGCAGTTGAGAAACAAATGATCCTGTTCTTCTGGCTCATCATTGCAGAGAGGGCACCAGATATTTTGAGCAAACAAACCTCTTGATAATAAAAAACATTTGGTTGGGACTGCCCTCATGCACAAGAGCCAAATAAATGCAGCTATCTTGGGGGGAAGTAGTGCTTCCCAGAGTAATGAAGGCCACACCAAATCAATCTCATCAGATTCATCCAAGTACTGATACATTCTTTGCACAGAAAAACACCTCTGATCAATCACCCAAGTGACTTTGTCTGGATCAGAATTCAAGGGAGGAAGGCAGTTAATCATATCAGAGAGCAAATGCAGTTGATCCTCTTCCCAGCCCCTCAATTCCCTTCTAAAGATCAATACCCAATCTTCATTAACCGAAAAATGTGAAACCAAACCCCTTTTCTGTAGACTGAGATGGTATAATCTTTAGAACATGGTTTTTAAAGGTCTATCAGCTACCCATATATCATCCCAGAATTGAATGATGTTACCAGATTGAACTGACCATTGCAATCCTTCTACCCCAAAGGCTTTGAGAAATTTATCACAGCTGAGCAAGGAACCAAAATGTGAGAGAAAGCTTTGCCCATTATGTAGCAAAAATTTGGTCAAATCCCATTCAGAGCTGTCCCAACCATATTTAGAGCAAATCAATTGTTTCCACAAGGAATCAGACTCCACTGCAAACCTCCACCACCATTTGGACAAGAGAGCAGAGTTCATAATTGATAACTTCTTGATCCCTAAACCTCCAGCACCTTTAGGCCTACAAACCCTGTCCCACTTGACCTTATGGAGAACCTTCTTGTGTAGTGATCCATTCCAAAGAAATCTTTTTTGCCATTTCTCCATTTCTCTGATCACACCTCTGGGAGCTTTAAAAAGAGACATATAATACAATGGCAAAGAAGATAGAGAGGATTTGATCAAGGTTATTCTTCCCCCCAAGCTTTTATGTCTGGCTTGCCATAAACTGAGTTTGCTCTTGAATTTAGTGATGATAGGCTCCCAGGTTTTGATCCTCCTAGGATTTGCTCCTAATTGGAAACCTAAGTAATCAAAGGGAAGGTGCATAGCAGAACAACCAAGAATGCTTGTAAGATCCTCAATGTTCACAGAGGCAGGATTCAACAACAGCACTTTTGACTTCTGGAAATTTATTTGAAGGCCAGTGGATTTTTGTAACACATTGAGTGTATGCTTCAAGTTAATGACTTGTTGTAAACCAGCTTGTATAAATATAAGAGTATCATCTGCAAATTGCAGATGAGAGATCTCAGGCCCTAGTTCAGCACATTTAACCCTAGAGAACATATTCATAACAATCCCTTTAACCATCAACTGATGTAAACTCTCAGCTACTAGTGCAAACAAGAGTGGAGAGAGGGAGCAACCTTGTCTGAGACCTCTTTTCAAAGGGAAGTCAAGTGAGGGAGATCCATTTATCAATACTGAAGACCAAGCTCTCATACATTCTTCAATCCAAGCTCTCCATTTGTGTCCAAAACCCATAATTTTCAACAGATTGATCAATGAGCCCCAATGTAGGTGATCATAAGCCTTCTCAAAATCAATTTTGAGCACAATTACCTCTTGGCCAGAATTTTTGATAGAGTGAATTAATTCAGAGGCAATGAGGACCCCATCCAATATCTGTCTGCCTGCTATGAACCCAGATTGGACATCATGCACTAACAAGTTCATCAAGGGCTTGAGTCTTGAGGCCAACAGTTTAGAGATTATCTTGTAAGTACTGTGTATCAAACTAATAGGCCTGAAATCATTGAAATTTTCAGGGGCAGAACCTTTAGGTATAAGTGTGATGAATGATGAATTTAACCCTTTACCAAGTTGGCCCCCATTGAAGAAGTGCTGAAACAAATCTAATATCTCCACTGTTATTATTGACCAGCAAGTCTGATAGAATTTGAGGGAGAAACCATCAGGGCCAGGAGACTTTTCCCCATTGCAAGCTCTTATAGCCAATAAAATCTCCTCTTCCGAAAATGGTGCCTCTAACCCTTGAGCTTGAGAGGAAGAAATAGACTTGAAAGGTAAGGAGGAGAAGTTAATACAAACAGAATCATTCCCAAGAAACCTAGCAGAGAAATTATTTTTGGCCTCCTCTTTGATCTCAGATGGAGAATGCAGATAAATGTTGTCAACCTTTATGCTAGTAATCTTCTTTCTGCAATAATTGAAGTTTGCTACTAGATGGAAATACTTAGTACTCCTGTCCCCCTCTCTTGACCATCTATGTCTTGCCTTCTGACACCAGAGTTTAGCTTGGAGTTTCAATTTCTGAATTAACCAGGCATTTAATAAGGATCTCCTGGCAATCTCCTCAGGAAGCAGTTCTCTACTCTCAAAAACACTGTCCAGGACATGAATCTCTCCCTTGAGATCCTCAATAGCTTTGTCTAACCAACCAAAAGTACTGACATTCCACTGTCTATAAAATTTTTTGAGAGACTTTAGTTTATACCACAGTTTATAAGTAGGAGAACCTTCTACAACAATGCTATCCCAATGCTCTTTAGTATCAACCAAGAAGGAAGGATGCTTTAACCAGGCATTGATGAATTTGAATGGTCTTGGTCCCCAGTCCACCACTGGATTACTGAGGATAATAGGTTTGTGATCAGATAAGATCCTAGGCAGACAAGACTGAGATAAATTATTGAAGACAGTTAACAGGGAGGGGGTAATCAAAAATCTATCCAGTCATGAAGCCTTATCTCTGTTGTTGAACCAAGTATATTTCCCACCCTCCAACTGCATGTCCACAACTTCAGCATTGCTCACAAAACACCTAAACTCTCTAAGACTTCTTGCAGAATAATTTGAACTAGATTTCTATGAAGGATCCAGTATGGCATTAAAATCACCAGCAATGATATAATGAGGGTAGAGAGTAGAGATCTTATTCACAATGTCCAGCCATAAAAGTCCTCTAGTATTAACTGCACAAGGAGCATACACATTGACTATAGAGCAATCCAGATTGAGAGGGAGATATCTGCCAGACCAATAAAGAGCATTAGGATCAAGTGTGTGATAATGAACATCAAAGACCTCTCTATTCCATAATGTAATGATCCCCCCAGAAGCTCCAATGGAGGGGATAAAAAGTGCTTCCCAACTGGTATTGAAACCACAGCTTGACAAAAAGTAGTGAGGCAGAGTAGTAAGTTTGCTCTCTTGTATTAACACCATAGATACCTGTTGCTTGACACACAAGCAACGCAAAGCCCTCCTTTTCTGTGAGGAGGAGGCCCCTCTCAGGTTCCAAAAAAGGATTCTCATGGGGATGATAATCTCTGTGTTGCCACAGATCCTATCAAACTACCCCCAACTTCTCCAGCTTCCTCCAAGTCACAATATTCATCTTCTGAGGTGGTCTCAATCTCCACTGCTTGATTCACACCCAACTCTAAATTATCAAATTGTTGAGGTATTAAATCCCCAGAAACATATGCTTCAAGACCCATTGCTTGACAGAACTCCCAAGTGCCAACACCCCCTTGCTCAAAGACTTGCACATGCTTCCCAACTTTCTTCTTAGAAGTGATTTTAGGCCAAGGAATGGTTGATTTTGCTTTGGATCTTGTGTTATAAGCTACAGGGCCACTTAGTTTAGTTTTGTTGACTAAAACCCTATTGCTATTAGAGGGAGTATTTACCACCTCATTAACACTTAAAAATGAGTTTGAAATAACCCTTCCCTCCAAAACCAAACCCAAAACCAATGGTGTCTGTAACATGGGCCCCAAACCAGCTAAGAGAGGAGTAGAGCTCTCCATCTCATTAAGTCCCTCAGTTACCAATGTTCCCTTTTGTCCTTCCAAGCCACAGGGAGTCCCATCTTCTGCAGTAGCTACCACCAAGGTTTGGTCTGAAGAAATTGATTCTCTGGCCAGAACAGTAATAAGAGTGGCAGAATTTTCTTCCCCCAAGCTATCTGGAGCAATTAACACTTCTTTGAAAGAAAGAGGCAACAGATCTCTCGGTCCCTCATCAATGCCATTTAAAACTTCTACAACAACTACTTGTGTACCAAGGCAAGGGAAATCAACCTCTATCAATGATTGATCACTTGAAATTAATACCTCTTCCCCCTCCTTCTGAGTTGATCTACCCACTTCATCAATCCCTAACAATTCACTGACTTGTAATAATGCTCTTTCCACCCCAGTGCTGATCTGAACTGAAGAATTGATAGTCTCACCAGTCACATTAAAATCACTGGACTTAGTAGAATCAGTTTTTTCTGAGTTTTCAGTGCTTTGAACTGCACAACAAGATCGAGTAATTGCTGGTACAATTGAAACATTGGCTGAACAAATCATATATTTGTACTCTTTGTCTTCTAGCTCCAAACTGGCCTCCTTAAACACTTTCAAATATTCTTGTGAATGAATAAGCACAAAGGCCCCATCAAAGGAAGAACCCAAGGTATTCTCAGAATGAGACCAGACAACCTCTCCCAGCTCTTCACAGGCTGCTTCAAACGTTTCTGTACACCATCCCATTAATGGAATCCCATATAAAGCAACCCAAGTGAACTTCCCTCCTTGGTTGCAAATTCGAGCCTTGTCTTTTATCACAGTCATCCAAGAGTTGAGCCAAGCTGCATCTTCCTTCAAGGCTTCATATTCCACTTCTTCATCCGGAAAATAGAATAATACAACTCTATTTCCCAATCCTTTGATACAGATCTCCCCATCCCTCTCTGCTCTAAAATCCTCCATTATCAACTCTAAAGAGCACTCCTTATTCAAAATGGCAAGATGTCCCTTCTCCAACCACACCCGATTCTCCTCAACCACTCGACCTTTGGTGATCAATGCTGGTTGTTCTTGTTGTGAGGTAGAAGTTTCCTTCCTGACCCAACCACCACTGGTCTTGGAACGATCAAGTTTCAAATGATTGTCCCAAGCCTCTACCACGAACAATTAGTACCCTTTAAGAAAATAACCATTAAAGATCTCTACCCCTCGACGTCTCTGTTCCCTGGTTTTGAACAAGATGAATCCAAACCAACGACCCCTACTGTTCGGATGTTTAGGCGTGTCAACCTTGATAATCTCTCCACATTCCAAGAATAGATTACGGAGCCATTCACTAGACGTCTTAGGAGGTAGATTATGCACAAAAAGTTTGAAACCCTCATCTCCCCTATTCTGAGGAAGAGCTTGTGAGTCCGAAGTTTGATTCTGAAATTGTGTGTTAACCGATTCCATCCTCCGAGAACCAACACCCGCCCCACTCCCAACACGTCCAAGCTCAAAACCTGGCGGCGGGCCCGACGAGGAAGAAGAAACCATTTTGCTGAGGAGGATCTGTTACGTGAAAAAAACTAACCCCCAGTGCTAGAAACCCAACACGGTGGTCCGATGATCTCAGTGGATCACCCAGGACACTACACCGAGTTGCCCAACCTCTAAACCATGCTTGAAGATGAAGAAACAGTACCAAAGCTTGTGGAATGAAGAACAACACTGTAGCGAAATGAAGAACATCACTGTAGCTTACTGTAGCTTCAGAGCATTCCGACTTCCTGCGGCACATTCATCTGCAATGTGAGAAGAGTGTTTGAGCTGAATTTTGGCATCTGCAATATGGGAAGTGAGTTTGGGAAGCTGTATGATCTTCAGAAAAACCTTGAGCAAATGCCTTTCTTGGAGAGCATGCGAAATGGGAACTGGGGTGCTGATCTTTTGATAAAAGTGTGTGCTGGCTGCAGAGAAGAGGATGAGAAGCTGGCTTTGGCTTTGTTGAAAGTGTCTTAGGAGGTCAACTGGAGAGGAGGATGAGAGGATGTCCTTGCTGGAGCTGTGTTGAGTGGATCTTGAGAGAGTTGCTTGAGTTCCAAGAAAGAGTAACTTGGGTGCCAAGGCAAATGTGGCATCTGCAAGATCAATTTGATCTGAATGTGTGCTTTCAGAAATGATCAAAGATTGTGAGTAAGTAAAGTGTGTAGAAGTGAAAGGAGGGGATATGAACCCTGTGAAGAAAAAACAGTGAAGGAAGGAGAACTCTCAAACCTAAAAGATAAGCTACCCTCACACCAAGAGAGAAAGAAGGAACCCAAACTCCAAAAGAACAAAACCCCGGGACACTCCTAAACTCACAACCCTAAAATCCTCACCACCAACCACCCAAACCCAAACCCCTCCCAAACCAGACCCAAAGGCAGAGAAAATATAACTCCAAGATGATATACCAAAAGTCTTCTTTATACCAGTTGAGGATAAGAAAAGGAGTATTACTTTCTTGTTGCACAAGTTTTTGGATTGGCAATCCAGTCCTGAATAGTGAAGTGATAATTGGAGTTGAAAGAAGCCCATTCCCATCCATATACCTTGTTTAATGTTCAAGATTGTCTCAGATGATTCATCTACATCATTAAATTGTAGTGAGTTCCTTGCAAGCCAGAGTTGCAATAAAGTGACTTGGATTATACTTCCCCAGCATCTTTTTAGCCTTGGGGGAACAAGAGAGGACCAGCTGCAGAAGAGTTGTTTAACATATGCAGGACTAATCCAGACAACCCCCCACCATCTGCAGATTAATGTCCAGGTATTCCAAGCCTTTGAGCAGTGTAATAGGACGTGTGCTCCATCCTCAAAGTCCCATGAGCAATAAGGGCAGATCATTTGTTGAAGTGATAGTTCCATTCCCCTTCCTTCTAGAAAACATTTTGAGGGGATTGCTTCAAGACAAGCAAGCCAAGAGAAGGCACAAAGTTTTGGGGGTATTCCAGAGTTCCATACCTTTGAGGTACATTCTACAGCAGTACTATTTTGTTGAGCAAGCAAAGTATAAATTCTACTGACTGAGAAGCCTTTTTCATCTAGTGTCCAGCATAATTTGTCCTCAGCAGTGGTTATGATGGTAGAGCCTAAAATGGTTGAGAGTGATCCCCACTCAAGAATCTCCCTGCCCATTGGATCCCTTCTGAACCTGAGGTCCCAATCCCCATTAGATCTGATCTCTGCAATGGTTTTGCTTTTGGAGTTTGATAAGGCATAGAGTCTTGGATAGCAAGTTTTAAAGGGTATGTCTCCCCACCAGTGATCATGCCAAAATTGTATTCTATTTCCTTTGCCCAAAGTCCAAGTGAGGCCCTTGTCCCCAAAACAGTCAGCAAATCTGTCATCTTTGAGGAGTACTAGAAAGTGTGAGATAAAACTTGGTCTTCCTATCTCAGAAATCTTTGATAAATCCCATTCATTAAAGTTCCAGCCCATTTTAGCACAGATTGTTTGTTTCCAAAGTGAGTTTTCTTCTAGAGCAAATCTCCACCACCATTTTGCTAGTAAAGAGATATTCATCAAATGCAGGTTTTTTATGCCTAACCCTCCCAATTCTTTGGATTTACATATCTGATTCCAACCAACCTTACAGAAGACCTTAGTAGGAGCATCATCATGCCAGAGAAACCTTCTTTGCCAACTTTCCATTTCTTTCAAGACTGCTTTTGGGGCTTTGAGTAGGGAGAAGTAATATAGGGGCAGTGCACTGAGGGTTGATTTTATAAGAGTGATCCTTCCTCCAAAGGATAACATTTTTGCTTGCCACAGTCCAAGACTCTTTTTGAATTTCTGAATGATAGGCTGCCAAGTTATAAGCCTTTTGGAGCTGGCACCCAAAGAAAAGCCAAGGTATGGTAATGGTAACTTTCCAAAATTACAAGCCAGGATTGTTGAGTAATGTTGAGCTTCATCTGGGGATATATTGAGAGGAATTAGAGATGATTTGCTATAATTGACATTCAGACATGTTGTGAGCTTGAATATAGAGAGTGTTTTTCAAATTCTGAGCTCCTTCTGCATTGGCCTTGATGAAGAATAGAGAGTCATCTGCAAATTGTAGATGAGATATGGTTGGTCCATTGATTCCCAAAGAAATACCTTGTAACTGATCATGTATTAAGGCTGATTGCATAATCTGATTTAGTGATTCAGCAGCTAGAGCAAAGAGTAGAGGGGATAAGGCACAACCCTGTCTTAGCCCTCTAGATAACTTAAAGTCTGAAGTTGGGGAGCCATTGATAAGTATAGACACATGAGCTCTGAAGCAGGACATCATCCAAAATCTCCACTGGAATCCAAAGCCCATTTTTTGTAGCAGCTTCATTATATATAACCAGTTGACTTTATCAAAAGCCTTCTCAAAATCAGCTTTAAAGATCAATGCTGGTATCTTTGAATGCTTGATTTTATGCACCACCTCATTAGCCACTAGAACCCCATCTAGAATCTGTCTCCCAGCTATGAAGCATGTTTGCTCAAAACCCACCAAGGCACTGACTACTCCTTTCAGTCTTGTAGATAATAATTTTGTGAGTATTTTATAAGGTCCAGTCATTAGACTTATAGGTCTAAAATCATCAAATGTGAGGGGGGCATCACATTTTGGAATAAGGGTGCGGAAGGAAGAATTTAAGCCTTTTCCCAAGTGTCCTATTCTATGAAAGTACTGAATAAAATTTACCAGATCCTCCTTGATGATTGGCCAACAAACTTGATAGAACCTTAGAGAGTATCCATCAGGACCAGGAGCTTTGTCTCCAGCACAGGCCATTAGAGCCAGTAAGATTTCCTCTTCAGTAAAGGGCCTTTCAAGATCAGCAGCTTGTTCTGAAGAAATTGTCTTGAAGTTCATAAGATCAAGGTTGGTGTGGTTTGTTGTTTGTTCAGTGAATCTTGCAAAGAAGTGACTGGCAGCTGCAGCTTTGATCTGATCAGGTTCTTCTAATAAAACATCATTGACCAAGACTTGAGTGATTTTTTTCCTACAACCCTGGAAATTGGCTATTCTGTGATAATACTTTGAAGCTCTGTCCCCCTCACGATGCCATTTTATCCTAGCCTTTTGGCTCCATAACTTAGCCTGCAACTTGATTTTAAGTGTCAATGTAGCTCTTTTGTAACCTCTGTCAGTGCATTCAGAGGGAGTAAAAACCCTATCTTCCACTATTGTATCAAGATTATCTAGTTCTGAGGTGAGAAGTTTTATTTCAGTGTCTAAAATACCAAAGACTTGTATATTCCATTCCTTCAGGTTTTGCTTTAGAAGCTTGAGTTTTCTCCAGAATATCAAATGTGGTTGACCTGAGATATGATATGAGGACCAATATTGCTGCACAGTATTGAAGAATCTAGCATCCTCTAGCCATATGTTGAGAAATTTGAAGGGTCTTGGCCCCTAATCAGTTTGTTCATCTAATAGGGGTAGAGCTTTATGATCTGAAAGACCTCTTGCTAGACACTTCTGTGTGAGATTATTGAACTTGTGAAGGAAGTCTGAACTGACAAGGAACCTGTCTATCCTTGAGGCATGAGAGCCTGCATCAAACCAAGTGAATTTTCCTCCATTAAGAGATAGATCAATCAAAGATAAGCTATCAATTAGGCCTTGGAAAGAGGCAATGTCATTGTGTGAGGCTCTTCTAGAGGATCTTTCATCCCTGTCAAGTACTGCATTGAAGTCACCAACCAAGACTAATAATGGATTAGGAGGAGAGGAATTAAGTTCAACAACTAATTCTAGCCATAGTGATCTTCTGCCTCTACTATCACAAGGGTCATAAACATTAGTTATACAACAAAGTTCTCCAGTACTTTTGATCGATCCAAACCATAATATAGCTCCATTAATCTTCTTTGTCATAGAGAGCTGGAAGTAAGAGGGTTTCCAGCATATTATTAACCCACCAGATAGTCCTTCAGAGGGAATAAAGTCCAATTCCCACCCCCAATTCATACCACAAGATCTGAGAAAGCCTGCACTAGGAGCCAGTAATTTAGTTTCTTGAATGAGAACCATGGAGGGTTGTTGCTTGCAGATCACGTCACCCAATGACTTCCTCTTTTGTGAGGAAGAGAGTCCTCTCAAATTCCAAGAGAGGATCTTCATGTTTGCTCTTATAAGTGAGGGAATGGAGTGGGTATGTTACCCACATCCAAAGAAGGAACTGACCCTATAATATGATCTTCAGTAACCTCAACTGGACAGGATTGCACAGCTCTATCATCATCTAATAAGGCCAGATCTTGAAGAATCAGATCTTCACTGCAATCAGCTGATAATCCTATGATCTTTCCAAAAGACCAAGCCTTTTTTGCTTCATTAAGTTGCCCTTTTGATATGTAAGTCTTTTGTTTTTGGAGAGTGGTGGGAATTTTGAATCATCAATATCTGAGAAATCTGATGTCAGCTTCAGTGGGGTAGCCTTGAGGGTTTTACTGTCACTTCTAAGCAAATCCAGCCCTTCTATATTTGTTTGCAGCTGTTGAGTGTGAGGTTGAGTTGATTGTTTCTCTGAATATCCTTCTTTTGGGGCAGAAGCAATTAATATTGGTGTTTTCAAAGTCTTTCCTTCCAAGGTAAAACTAGGTCTCATATTTTGGGGCTCCCCCAGCATTAAATTATGTGGTGGCATTGTACTTGCAGGGTTGGATTGTGGTTGAACTAGTTGGCAAGTGACTGAGAGACGTGCTTACGGTGAGCATGAGGCTGACTGAATTGGTTGGGCCAAAGTGATGGAATTTGAACAGTGAGTTTGAGATTTTGAGACTCCAGGATCTTCTTCTGTTTCAAAGGTGTCTTGTACCACTTGGTTTAGAAGTGAAAATCGATTACTTGAATCAGATGCAGGGGCTTTAGGAGTAAAAACAGGTTTGTCCTCATTGATTGAGTCAATGACAAAGATTTGGGTGGTAATAACTGCTTCATTCCCAGGAGGTGTTTCAGAAGAATTAATGAGGTGTTGGGTGGTTGTGGTTTTAAGATCCGAGGTTGAAGGATCACCCAGCTGAAAGGACATTAATTCCTCAGATAGTGAATGTAATGAAATATCAGAATCCTCAGCTTCACTTCCTTGAGAAATAACCTGCATATTCTTTAACCCAGAGATTTCTTGTGGACATAGACTTTGAACCCAAATTGGAAAGGTTTGCATACCTAATAGAATGGTTGCTTCTGAGGATATTTGTGTGAAGGAAGCAGTGTGTATAAGAACATAAGCTCCTTCTAGATTAGTGCCAGCAATTGTTATTGGATGAGTGTATACATAGGTGCCAAAGTTGGCTACTGCAGAAGCAAAAGTTTCATCACACCATCCTTGATAGGGTATCCCTCTGATTTTTACCCAAGAGAATTGACCACCATACTTGTATAGAAGATCCTTTCCAGTAATGAAGGAGAGCCAGTTCTTTAGCCATGCTCCATTATCCTTCAGAAATTCTTTATCCAACGACCTTAAAACGAGTACTCGTTTTAGTGGCATGAGCTTGTTTAAGGTCGTTGGAATATGTTTTTTTTTGAACCTAGTGTTTTTTTTTGTCAAAATCCTTCAACGATAGAATAGGACAATCTTTGTGTGTTTTTATAAGCCTTCCTCTCTGTTATTGTTTAAGACATATTACTAGGCTCTATGTAAATTGGTCCGGACCGGGCCTTGTACATCATTGTTGTATTCTGTCCAAAGTCTAATCTGGCCGGGCCGAGTTTGATTGGATCACCTACGAGGTGGGATAAAACAAGAAAAAATACTTGGCGGGCCCTCTCTCTTTAGACATTTATGCTCTGATCTCTCTCTAAAAGTCCCCCTTTTCTGCCTTCGTTCTCAGTCACCGGTGACGCTCCTCTCCGGCTTTCTTGGCCTGGAAGTCGGCGGTGACCCCCTTTTACCCCTTCTCTTCGTTTTTCTCTTCGTCTTGTCTCCTCCTTCACTTCGTTTTTGGGCTCCCAGTCTCGGTTTTAATTCTCCCCTTTCTCCTCCTCATCCTTAGTCTGATTCTTGGCCTTGGTCGCACCTTTACTCTGTGGAAAAGGGGGCTTCTTCTCTCCCCTAGTGGTCGTTGGTTTGTGTTGGCAGCCAACAATATCTCGGAGATCCCATATCTGTTTTTGAATCTTCGAGATCTGAGAGGTAGCTTGGTATCTCGACGAAGGAGTTCATCTCTACCTCCCCCCTTCCTTGCTCAGGTATATCTCTTCTATTATGACCTTTAGTTTCTTCGTTTCCTCGGCCAGTTGTGGTCGGGGCCTCACGGTTGGGGTTGGCCACTGCGTGGTGTTCGAGTCTTTGGGCTTTGTTGTAGTTTCTACTGGTTTTGGGTTGAAGGAGTGGTACTTGTTGCTTGGTTGGGTTCGGAGGTATCCTCGGTCTACCGTTTGGTTTGTTGTCCGGTGTTGGCCGGCGGCGGGTTCTCCTATTTCAGAAAACTCTAGGCCGGGCGAGGTGATGGTGGAGAGTTGGGTGTGGGGGCTTTCGCCGAGACTCTGCTACTGTTCTGAGTTTGGACCTTGTGGTGATTCTTGGGGTGCGACTCGGGTCAGGCGTCATCATCGCCGCTCGGTTCGTGGCGGAGTTCTCTGTGGGTCGTACTTGGTTCCGGCGTTCTTCTAGTGCGTGGCTTGATGTTGTTGTCTCCAAGTCTGGTGCGCGGCTCGAGGTGGCGTTTTCCGAGTTAGTGTGCGTCTCGAGGACGGTCAAGCGACTGGGTTGGTGGGGCACGGGAATTTTTTCTTTCTTCATGTTTTTCTTTTTTCTTTAGTTGGGTTGCGGCATGTGGGTTTTGGTTAGGTTTGGGCATGAGGCCAGGGTTGTTTGTTACTGTTGGTTGGTTACTGTCTACTCGAGTGTAGTTGTTTGTTTTCTCGAGTTCTAGTTGTTCTTTAAGATAGGTATATCTGGGTACTACTACACCTGTTGTAATTGGTATTTGTTTCATCCCTTGTTGGGTGTTTGTTCTGGTTTCATCTGAGGGCTCTGCCCTTGTCATTCAGTTACATTTTGTAACTATTGGATTTATAAAAAAAAAAATTGTTGATAAAAAAAAACAAGAAAATAATACTAATTTTGGACAATTTTTTTTTTTTTGGTTTTACAGTTTTACCCCTGCGTTTTTCAGCTTATGGAAATCAGGCCCTGGTTCATTTGTTTTGGAAGATTTTCTACAACTTCCAAAGCCAAATTTTTACACGTTCTCCTCTTTTCATTTCACTACACATACGTTTTGGTTTCTATTCCGCTTAATCAACATCTAGTAGAGCGAGTGAGTGCGCTGCTGGGTAGAGTTGTATTATCCTTGGGGAGCAACCGCTGTTGATCGCCAGCACGGTCACGCCTAATTTTTTTTCAAGTTAGTCCACTTTACTGCCACACCACAAATTTAGTTTTCATTTTTTGCACGTCAACCCGGTTTTTCATTTCTAGTTTATGCTTTGTTTATTTTATTCAGTTATGTTCTGCAAATAGTTTTAGTCCTGCATATATTATACCAACAGTTTGAAAGAAAAAATTATTTTGTAACTGTGAACTGTAATGACGAACATGAACATGAACATAAACATGCATGTGAACCTAAATTCTATGCATGTTGTTGCTGCTCGTACTATGCATGACTTTTACCGAGTTGAACCTCTCGTTGGTCTAAAAAATTGATGACGTTTTTCGAAAAATGGACATTGATTATGTGTTGTTGAGTGCCCCCCCCCCCCTTACCCATTTCTTCTACCGCAAGTATCACTCCCTTAGTTGCGTCCATTGTTAGGGACAATGAGACCAAACTCAATAAATTTACGAAGGATAACAAAACTGCTCGGTGCCAGAATCTGAGTTCTGTTGATAACACCATGTTTGACCTACTTTGCGTTCACAAGGCTGTCAAATTTATTTTGAAGACTTTGAAGAAAAAGTATGGGGTTAACGTCACTAGGAAGAAGAAGTACGTCGTGGGCATGTGGCTATCATTCCAGAGGGTTGACAGCTAGTCTATCATGGATCAGGTCCATGTTTATGAGGACCTATCTGCCACTGTTGTCAACGAGGGGATGGAGATGTGAGAGGTGAGAGGTGTTCCTCGCCCATGTGTTGTTGGAGAAGTTTCTACTGTCGTGGAAGGACTATCTCAACCACCTCAAATACAGAGAGAAGGATCTGACACTTCACGAGCTCGTTAGTCATATGAAGATCGAGGAGGCGAACCGATTGAAGGACGCTTTGAGTTGCTTCCTGGTACCTTTGCTGCCTCCAACGGAAAAGGCCAACATCGTGGAGTCTGGTGTTCCGTCTTGACAGACCAAGTTCAAACCAAAGCCCAATACCAAGGAAACTCCCAAGCGAGGACCTCCTAACAACCGCAACAAATTTGTGAAGTCCTCCACTACTATTCAAAAACCGAGGTAGAATTTTTGGTGCTATTATATTGTTAAGATGGACACAAGGGCTATCAGTGCGTGAAACATCAAGACTTCAAGAAGAATGATGCAAGGGTCTACATTGCTGAAGATGATGACATCATAGCCGCTGTAGTGGTAGAAGCCATGCTGGTTCACAACACTATTAACTAGGTGTTGGACTACGCATCTACCCTTCATCTCTACAACTCCAAGGAGCTGTTCTACGAGTGTGACACAAATGCACCTAGTGAAGTTGTTCACATGGGTGATGACTCTACTACAGCGATTACTGGAAGAGAGAGGATTATGCTGAGGCTACATTCGGGAAGACTCTTGTTCTTAGTAATGTCCTATGTGTTCCAACTATACGACGCAACCTTGTTTCTGGATCTCTCCTGATGAAAGCTAGACTAAAGACTGTAATCGAGACCGACACTGCTGTATTCACAAAGAATGAGGAATTTGTGGGGAAGGGGTATTATTATAGTAATCTTATCCCTTTCAATGTTGGTCATGTTGTTCAGAATAATAAGATTACTGCTTCTGCTTATATCGTTGAGTCTCTTAATTTATGGCATGGTAGATTAGGACATCTGAATGTTTCCTCGATTAAACAACTAAGAAACATGTCTAACTAACCAACGTTATCTACCTCTTAACTCTCGAAGTATGAAGTTTGGGTAAAGGATAAATTTTCTAAATGACACACGAACCTTCTTGAATTAATCCATACCGATCTTGTGGATTTCAAGAACAGTAAGAGAAAGGGAGGCAAACATTATTATGTTATCTTCATCGACGATTCCTCTAGGTTCACGAGAGTTTATCTTCTCAACACAAAGGACGAAGCTGATGAGATGTTCATATAAGAATGAGGTAGAAAACCATCTCGAGGGGAAGATAAAGAGAGTTAGATCCGATAGAGGCGGAGAGTATGACTCAAACTTCTTAAGAGATGTTTGTGAATCGAATGGTATCATTCATGAAACCAGTGGGCCATACTGTTGGGTCTCGAGGTAGGGTGCGAGATGAACCAACTCGCAGCGGAAAATCAATGAAAACTAAGAGATGATTAAGCCATGAAACAACTAACAAAGAATGGATTCACAATAGAAAAATTCAGCACAATTTCTTACCAAAACAAGAACACCGGGTAACGAATGATTGGCTTGAGTCTCCAAGACGCCTACGTATCCACATGGGAATCAAAGCCACGTAGTTCTTCTCTTTGAGGACTCAAGAACACAAAAAAGGAGGTAGGAGCTTGCCTTGGCCGAAATTGCAAGGGAGAGGAGGGAGAAGTTGTGTTTCCTATTCTTGTCTTGTGTTTGTTATGTTGAAAAAAGATGACTTAAACATAACAAACCCCATACTTGTCCAACTAAGGGCATGGGAAAAGCATGGTGACAAGTAAGGTGTAAATAGGACAAAGTATGGCTAGATAAGATGGGGTTAGGTGGTGAATCACCAACACCTTAATCCTTGTCATGCTTACTTAGTACTAATTAATCAAGACTTGATTAATTAGTTCCATGGGCCTTTCATGGGCCTCTTGGAACATGGCCGTGGCCATTTCCAACGAGGTCTCGTGATTCGCTCATCGCCTCCAAGCCTTCCATACCGGAAATGTCCAACATTATCCGGCGCGCTTAATCCTAAGACTCCAAGCCTTGTCTCGATCCGTAAAGTCCTATTCACTTACGGGCACATGACCCAAAACCCTGTTTTGGTCATGTCCCGAGACAACTCCCTTTTGGCCATTCTCCATAAATGTGTCAATGAGTTTCACCCTCCGGTGTGACCCTTAGGTTTATGCATGTCAATAGATCAACGTAAAATCCTATTTTACTTGATCCTATTTAGGTGGCAACTAAAGAGACTTTATTATTGCCTGACACTGGATAACGAATCGACCATGTCGATTCTAACCTTTCCGTCGTCTATGTCACTATCCTTTTATCTCCGATATCCTTATTGAGATAAGGCATAGAGCCGTCATCCTTATTATTCTCAATCACTGTTCGTTGATATGCCAGATGACTGAATATATGATACCCAATATCATGTGCATGGCCATGCTATTATTTTAGTCACTCTCGATCAAGCGGCCAAGAACCGATATCCTTCCCATATCTCAGTATGAGGGATAAATCCTTTAGCCGTCTTTCGTGTCACTCATGTATCCCGTCCCCAAGCCAATCCTGGCCGTTATGGAAGCCCTATTACGGACAACGTTAGGCTCAGGTCAAACTCAGTTGTTGACTACATAGCGATCACAAAGACTCCTTGGTATAAGGATACATAAAAAGCTACGACACTGAATATGTTCATGACTTAATCTATGGAACATATTCAGGGCGGGTCGTCCAATATCATGTCCCACATGATATCTATGAACAGACTCCAGAATCCCGTTCCAATGACTAACAGAACTTAAGCCATAAAGAGCCATCTTTCATAGTAGTCTCTTTTAGTGAAGCTTTGTTGACTAGGGAACCATCGAGTGTGATCTATCTCGATCTATGGTTCTATTCGCATTGTGGGCATAGATCAGATCGCACATCGATATATTACTCAAACATATAAGTAATATAAAGCCGCTTTAATTTTATTGCTAACGATGATATATACATTTGGACATTTTGGATTGAACTACGGGCACTAAGACTAACAATACATGCCTCAACAAAATGGAGTAGCTGAACGTAAGAACTGGACGCTGAAAAACATGATGAATGCGATGCTTCTAAGTTCAGGCCTTCCTGATGAGATGTGGGGGGAAGCGGTGTTATCCGCTTATCACATACTTAATCGTTTGTCGCACAAGAAGCTTGATAAGACTCGTTATGAGTTATGGAAGGGTTACACTTTTAGCCTTGGATTTCTAAGAGTGTGGGGATTGTATGCGGAAAGTAGGCCTATCTGACCCTAAGAGAACCAATATCGGATCCAAGACCTATAATTGTGTATTCATTAACTATGTTATAAACAACACGACGTGTCGTTTTATGTCTCTAGTTGACCACTCCATTTTTGTAGCACAAACTAACACTTAAGAAAGAGGGATAGACTGTAAAGAAGTCTATAATGTCCAACCTAAGAAATGCTTTGATCTACTCTTGTTTTATCATACCAACAAGGTTAAACAAGAGAGGTATGATAGACTATCCCAATGTCTTGAGAATAATGGGAATAATCAAGGGAGAGTGAATACAACTCAATTTACTGAGAAGGGTGGGGTCATCTCTATGATCAACCCGTATGTCAAAGGACAGCGTGTCTGGAAGAATGTTAGACAAAATGTTCTAACATTCTTTATAACACTTATAGACCGCGGTTAAATAAGCTTGTTAGGAGAATAAGTCAGGTTCAACATTGAGAATGTCTCTAATTGTGAGAACAGTTGGTCCGGTAAGAAGAATGAATATAGTACCTCATCTATTACTGAAGGTATGAGTACTTAGCAACTATGAAAAAGAATCAATGTGTTCTATGAACAACAAAAGAAATATACTTGGATTACATCCCTACCGATCACTTTGAATTCTTTATGTCAATCGATTTTTGAATTTAAAAAGACTATTGTCACGCCCCATATCCGGTTTTGAACGGACTCGAGACGTGACTTAAGGGAGAAGCAATTGTAATAATAAAATGTCATAAAAACAATAAATCCTCTAACAAACGGTTCATAAAATTCATAGTAAACTCTTTTACAAAAAGGTTCATGACCGACAAAAAATCTGACCAAACGTCTCTAGGAGATAAGCACCCGGACCCTAGAAGCTCCCTAGCCTCGAGTCCACTAGTCATCACGCAAACCTGTAAAACAATCATACACAAATAGGGGTGAGCTTGCGCTCAGTAGGGAAAATGCATAACTAGGGCATCCTTTTAGTTTAACCATTCGGATTTCACAAGTTTATTCAAATCTTAATAAGGCGAGGGACCAAACAGATGATGAAATACGAAGGCAACCGAGTGTTTTACACTTTCAAAGAGTCAACATTAATCATAGGAGAATACGGGAATCAATGCGTTTCTTAAATAATCAATAAAGGATAGGCTGCTCAATTAATGTCGTGGGACATGATGTCGCCATCCTCCGATCCACAATACTCGTTGTGTCATGTCGGATTTTCCCTTGGTCCAGAGGAGACGCATAACGTCGCAAAGACGTATAATGTCGAGAATGCCGGAAACATCCCTAGGAGGACACATATCATCGGGATTCTCGGAAATGTCTCCAAAGGGCCATATGTCATCGGGATCCAAGGTATTGCTCCTGCAGGACGCATACACTTGGGTGAATCAACCAATAACCATCCCCGCAGGGTAAACCAACTGATTGCCCCGCAAGGTCCAATATCCAATGCCCCGCAAGGTCCAATACCAATGCACACATGCTCCAATAACCGATGCCCCGCAGGGTCCAATACAAATGCCCGCAGGCTCCAATAACCGATGCCCCGCAGGGTCCAATACCAATGCCCGCAGGCTCCAATAACCGATGCCCCGCAGGGTCCAATACCAATCATTATCCCGCATGATCTGCCACACACCAACGACTATAACACCACCGAATTACCCCCCCCCCCCGGTGTAAGTACTATACCGAACAATCAAACATCTTAAGAATAAGAATAAGGGAAACACACAATGACACAACAACCAACCAACGCTTATCGAATCACACTTTCACCACAACACACCGAAGACATCCATTCAATCCTTACTTGCCATTATGCTTACCTGTCACGATCCACCGGTCCATCGATCACCTGATCGTACCGTTTGGCACAATCAGTCATACTCGATCATCCGTTCAAGCATTCAGGCATTCAATCATTCAGCATTCATTCAGTCAACCAATCATGTAAACATTCAATTAATCATGTAAACACTCAATCCATCATTCAAGCATAACATTTAACTTGTTTCATTAGACCCTTGATTATCCTAATGACTAGCAAACAAGCATGTGAACCTAACACAACAACTAATATGAGGGCTCATCACGACCTCTCTACTAGTAAAACAATTTCCAAGTATTGAAAGCGAGTTACACTAGTTATTCTCATCCTACGCATGCATACTAGACACATTCGGTTATTAATAATTGAAGGACGATTATTCTAGTTATTTGCATCCTATATGCAATTCTAGGACCTTTCCGATTTTATTAACCTAATAGGGACACTAGTATTGAAATACTCAAGTAGTTAGGACTTTCCCTACCTTGTGGTCTTTCTCTAGTCGATTAGTCTCTCCTCCGTTCTTCACACGGGTACCGGAGTGGTCTTCGTCTTCTCCTGCGAAGTCCAAGCTCTGAGTCTGGGGTTTACAGAAAAACGGTCCAAAATCAGTTCGGGTCCAGATTGCCCAGATCTTTAAATTAAATATTCGTCCTTTTCTTTAATTAAACCAAATAGTCCAAACAACGACTGAATTAGTCCCAAGTGTAATTAATTTAGTTTTAAATTAATTAATTAATTAATTCTATCTGACCCGGCCGACACGAGTCCGGCACGAAACCCGAAACCCGACCCGAGCCCGGAATCCGACCCGGATCCAGGTCCAGACTCGGACCGGCCTGTACCCGACCCAGACCCGGAGTCAGGCCCGAGTCCGAACCCGAAGTCCAGAGTCAGTCCAGGCCGAGGCCCAAACCAGATTCGAGCCCGAGGCCCAAATCCAGTTCAAGCCGAGGCCCAACTAAGCTCCGGGCCCGAGTCCAAGGACTCAACCTCGTCCGGTTTGAGCTGGAAACGACGATGGCCGGGGCTAGGGTTCCGGAGACTCCGGTGGCAGCGGCAGTAGGACCTCGACGGTGGATATTTTGGCGGGGGTTGAGTCGTCGGAGGCTCCGGAACTCGACGGGGACGTTGGTTGGGTGAGGCCGAGCTCTCCTGGCCAGATCTGACGGTCAAACGTCGCCGGTGACGCGCGTCTTAGATCTGGAACTCGGAGGGCTCCGACGACCCTCCCTGACAATTCCCAACCTCAAACAAGTCGGAAGCTCGAGATTTTCCAGTAAAAAGGGGTTGGAGAAGGTGATTCCGGTAAGGAATCGAGCTCACCTTCTACGGTTTTGCTCGAATCGAGCACGGAGAGGTCTGACGCGAAGAGGGGCGGTGGTTGTGGCTTCGAAACGACGAGGAAGACGAAAGGGGGTCCTGAGTTTTGGGGTTTCTGACACGGGTGGAGAAGGGAGATGGAGAATAAGGAGTAGAAGGAAGAAGGAGAGGCTGAGGGGCTCGGTGAAGGTGGTCGGCGATGAGGTGCGACGGCGAGTCCGAGAGGTTTCGCGAGAGGGGAGAAGGCGAGAGAAAAGGGAGGCGATGAACAGTGCATCAGGCTAGGGTTTGGTAGCTTTATAACGCGACTGATCTTGGGCCTCGAGCGCTTTGGGCCCGGTCTCGCTCGTAGTGGGCCTGACCCAAACCAGACTTGGGCCCAGCCGACCCACTCTTCAGTTCAGTTAAGAATTTCCTCTCTTTTTTTCTCTTTTTTTTGAAAGTTCTCTTTAAACCACTAGTTTTGCAAAAGCCTACCCTCAAGTTTTTGATTGCAACAAATTACCCTTTTAAAAGCTAGGTGGGTTTTACAACTACAACTAGGATATGTACTATGACGCATCAAGATGTCCCTCAAAATGTCATCCAAAATGTCTTGAGCTGATGAAGGAACAAGGAAGTATCAAGCCTTATAGAAACTGATCAAATATCAATCAGAAGTCGTCTTAAGCTTGCTCTTAAAGAGAACCCTCCGTCTACACCTAAAGCTTCTCAACTCAATACATCAGAAGGTAATATCGTTGTCAAGTCGATAGTTACTAAGGAAGTTCACAAGGAGGCTGGTAATGAGGTTAATGAAGAAGTCACCCCAGTAGTCCTGGATCCTATCAAAGAGAATAAAAGGAGAATCAAAACCGTTTCCTCCATTCCCAAGATGGACTCTAAGAGACTCAAGCCACAAGGAATTTAGAAGAAAAGGGTCGCTGATACCTCTGTTCCAAAGAAAAATGTCAAGTATGTAGTACACCTATTTGATGAATCCTATTCTGAGGAAAAAGCTACTGAAGGAGTTGTATCATTACTCTCGCTCAAGGGAAAGAAATCAGGTTCTTTGAAAAGAAATTCAGAAAAAAAAGGTGCCCAGAATTAGGATGATATCTCTCAAAGATCTATGTTTTTAGTAAGGGAGAATTCTAAAGATGTAAAAAGTTTGGAGCAGGTCTTCGAAGTTCTTCAAGATGCTCAATTGATAAAGTATAATCCTCAGCTAGTGAGGGAATTTGTTGCCAACCTCAGTCTTGGTCTTGTCGAACTAGAGAATCCGGATTTCCATAGGGTCATTAACAAAGACAGAGTCATTAATGTCAATGAAGATGTCATCAATGCTTATCTGGGAAGAACAATAACTAGGCCAAGAATCTGTATGTTTGTGCCTAATGAGGTAGTCAAGGAGATATCTGGACCGTTTGAGAAGAAATGGTAGGCAAAGGGTAAATAGCATCCTTAGAGCTCACTTTTCTATACTTTGTTCTGTTTAGGATTGGGTTGGATAACTAGACATCTTCCACTTATGAATCAAATATCACTCCAAAACTCACCAGGCTCATTTAAACTATAGGGAAGAAGCCTCTACGACTATCCTTAAATATGAAGCACCTTATAGGGGTCAAATGTAAAGGAAGATATCAAGGCACCTAATAAGTAGGCTAAGAATGTTAATGGCTCAAAAGGCTCAGCCTATTCAAGCTTAGTCATGAAGAAAGTACAAGCTTCGATTTTGTTGTAGAACACCGGAACAAGATGTTGAAAAATCTCCTCCATGACATGCAAGCGGCTCAGGATGACAAAATGATGTCCAAGAAGATAATTAGCTAGAAGCCTCCTCCTCAGAATTTGTTTATCCCTAAATTTATGTATTGTTCTCTTCACCCTAATGAGAAAATTGGCAGACACCTTCGCAAAGGCTCTTGATGTTGCATAGTTTAAAAAAAAATACGGCCCGCATTGGGACTTTGTATCATTGAGCAGTAAGATGGTCAAAATGATCAAAGAAGGTATGTGAATTGATTTTATTAATATTTCAAATTCTCTGACAACTTGTGTGTACACATATTTTGAGAATCTAGGTACCTTCAACTATGCATCAAAGAGTTCTCAAGAATGTAGTTCTGTTTGTCAGTCTTGAAGCAATTCAGCTACTTCGGGATTTGCTTAATCATTAATCAAGGATATCTCATCTCCATGTTGACCGTTATCTCCCCTCGATGAGTCATGGAACTGTTTTGAGAAGTACACTAAGGAATAGAGGAGTGCTTGCTAATCTACCTATCACCATGTTCAGTGACTGTACATTTACCTACTTATTTTCTTATTTAACCTTTGGCAATTTGTTGTTAAAAACAGGGGAGAAAGTTATATGTCCGTGTTACTAATATGTAACTATGGTTGTGTGTTGCATGCGGACTAGTGATAATGAATTGATATCAAATGGGTGAGCATGCGAAGGAAGGTGTTGTCATCTCCGACTCTGAATTGAAGGACATGTTGTGCTATTTGGTGCTTGCCTCAAAAATAACCAAAGGGGAAGATTTTTGTTAAATCTGTATTGGCTACATTTGAGTTAAGCAAGATATTATCGAGGATATCAATGAACATCATCTTTGTGCAGCCGGTGCAGAGCTAAACTATGATGTCAACAAGGATGTCATTAACATGATAGTGTACAACAGTACACACGTGTGAGAATTTATTGAGTATATCCAATCGCATCCATCATTATCTAGTGAGACACATTTCCTTTACAGGCAGATACTCATTATTAGAGTTCTATTGGTATAAAGAAAGGGGATCATATTCTTTCTAAAATCAGAAGATATGTATGTTGTACGAGTCAAAACCGACTTGATGAGACATATTTCCTTTACGTGTAGATACTCCATTATACTCATATTCTAACAAAATATACGAGACAAATAATTTGGTTAGAGTCATATAAAAGTGTAGTATATAAAAAAACATGAATATAACCCGCATTAGATATTCACTTATACCTGTTTTGTCCTTATGGGGCTGATGGATTCAAGAAGAATCGCCATGTGTCGTCACAAGCAGAATTTGAAGGAGAAACGAAAATGGAATTGAGGGGCTATTGGGCGAAGAGCAGGGGACGATAAAACCGAGGAGAGGAAAATGATTAAAATAACGGCTCTCTCTCCACTTGTTTTTTAGATCAGCAAGACGAAATTATATTAAAACCTCTTTAAAAGTCGAAGAGGAGTACAATACAAGATGTGGCAATTCTTTACATACCTCGGTGTTGTAATGAAGTTTACCATAGTCTAACTCAATTTACATTTCGTAGTTTAATAGATCAAGAATGGGGTGCTTTGGTTTCTCCTTCGATTGCTCGCAGTGGAAGATGTGATCTTTCTTATTAATAAAGTTCGCATTTTCTTTCAAAAAAAAAACAACCACTTGTTTGCCAAGTCATATTCGTAGAAGTTTGAACTGTATCAAAGCAAGTTGGGAAACAAACATATCTCATATCACGGCCCGCGTGTTACACAAAATAAAAGAGTACTAGTCCTCTTGTTCATCATCACGATGATCTCACATGAAAATAAGCTACAAAATGTAGAAACCGAACTCAAAAACTAAAGTGACAATTAAAATAATTAAGAGAGCCAAGAAAAATCCTTGTTCCAGTTGACTTCATCACTGCTGAAGTAGAAGCCATCTTCTTTAACGAGCCAAGAACACTTGCGGAGAGGGGCGCAGCGGGAGCTATCCCGGGCGGCGACGAAGGCGTCGAAGCGTCGCCTCCGGAGGTCCCACTTCATGGTGCACAAGAAGTGGTTGGTGGCCCACAGGTTGGTCCTGAGGCGCCACCCGAAGTCGTCGCCCTCCTGGAGCGCACGACCCCCGAGGTCGGTCTCCTCCGACGAGCACCATATCACCAGCGGCAGCGACGAGTTGTTCCTGAAGCCGTTGATAACCCTCACGTCGTACTCCGTCCCGTAAACCGTCTCAGGCTGCAACACCGACATGAACACCACCAACAATGCCACCCCCGTTATCCCTACAACCGTTTTCACTGTCTTCATCTTCATTTCTTATACGCTACTCCTGATGTTAATTAACCACTGATGGGTACGAGGTTGTTTCAGAACTTAAAGTTGATGTATGTGGACTAGTTAAAGCCAAGGTCACTACATTCGTATGCGGTTCGGTCCTATTTATATAGACATCGGCTCATCAAGTGATGATCGCATATTAATTACAATACAAACCATGCTTTTTTGTACAGAAAAAAAAAAGATTTTGTGTTATGAAATAATTGGATTCTATTGGCCCACGAAAGATATATAATTTCATTTAATATATACATATAGCTGCTATAATGTATGAAGTTGGTCGGGATATGTAAAAACTCTTTTAGTATCATGGAATTAAAGCTGTACGGACCCGCCATGTTAATCATCAATTGATTTGAGAGCAGAGCCAAGTTCCCTCTAAACCCTATGGTTTGAGGTTTGTTTTTTTTGTGATTAGTCTCTCATCTTTTCCGACGAAACACGATGTTCTCAGAAGACAAAGATGGAGGCGAGGCAGACTATGAGGATGAACTAGACAATCCTCTTGGCCTAGTTTTGATGGGATCGGAGCCAGAGAAAACTCTCTCGCGAAAACCAATTTCACAGTGCGCAGAGGATCTGGAAGCACAAGAGGCGGCGCTGACGCCGCGAGGTGAGGCGTTTAGGGCGGCGACGCTGAAGTCGTGAGGTGGGGCTCAGATGGCGTTCACGGCGTGGGAGCGGGTGGTACGTGAACCATGGCCACCGCCGATCCTGGCGACGCGTGTGGTGGTTGCAGAGTCTGAGTCCGTGTTGTCTGAGTTCGGCGGACGTCGGGAGAAGGCGGTGGCGCTGTAGGGGAAAGCTGAACGGGAGGCTAGGGTTCCGAGCATACTGTCTTGGGCCGTGACGGAGTCTGGCGGCCGGTAGGAGAAGATGGCAGCGCTAGAGAAGAAGTCGGCGTTGGCTAGGGTTCTGAGAGAATGGTTGACGGCGCTGCAGGAAAGGGAAACTAGGGTTCGGTGGTCTTTCGCCAAGATGGGCTCTGGTTACGGGTCGGGCCAGGTTGGCCGGCCCGGGTCGGACCCAGACTGGGCTGAGGAGGAACCCGGTTTGGGTGGATTGGGTCGTGTTGGGTCTGGAAAGACCCAAGTTGAAGGCAACCTAGGTCATAGAGTGGACAGAGGCAGGGTCCCGGGTCGGGTTTCGGGGCACGGGAAATGGATGAACACCACAAACGGCGAGGGGCGAAACGCACCCTCGCCCAGATCCATGAGTCCTTCGTGGTCTAGTGGGGGGTTTGCCGGTAATACCGCCTCACTGGACGTAGGGTGGCATCGATTCCACCAAGTACCGATGCGACACTCTTCAGTCAGATCGGGAACCAGCAATTATAAGTTTTAAAGGCCCTCATTATCATCAGAGGGGGGACGACGTCTGCTGGTACCTCGGGAGAACGCAAAGTCCAACTGAGCCATTTCAGTTCCTGGTTACAGGCCTGTCCAGGGCGTCACTCTAAGGACTCAGTATTCTACTAGAGCGAACCTCAGAGTCGATTTATGTCCAATCGGAAATCTCAACACTGGGCCTGCTCGGCCCGTGCGAATCAGTATGGAGCCGTTGTATCGGTGATCGAAAGACGCTATCGCAATATCCTCCTCCAGACTACCCTTGATCTCTATAGAGCAAGTTTACTTTCAGTGCTGTTGATATTTCAATTTGTTGAATTTTAGTATTTCTTTCTTGTAAGCAATTTTCAATTATAATATAAGATCGTTCTTCCTAAAAAAAAAGATGTACGGACCCAGAGAAATCAATTAGTGCATAAGTACAATAATATTTTTTTAAAACGAGTAGTTGGGGTATCGTATTACTGTGAAAAGTAAACCATACAGAGTAAGGAGTAACAGTCTCGGATTCTAGATATTTGTCCAGGTCGACCGTAGTCCACATGACGCTCATGGATCCGTAGAAATAGTCTGTGTGTGGTCGTAGACGTTAAGGTTAGTGATTATGTTAAGAGTTTGAATCATATTAAATTCTCAATAGATAGATTGTCAATGATTTGTATTGATTTACTTATCTGTAAGTTGTATACAAATACACTGATCAATGATAATAAACGCACGGTTTAAATTCCAATATGGTATCAGAGCAATACCAAAATTAAACCTCTTCTGTTTTCACATTTCTGCATACCTTTTTTTCTTTTCCAATCGTGTTCTTCTCTACGATTGTTCCATATTTGTTGGTGTATCACATGCTTCCAATCCACAGGATCCACATTCTATCTATCGCATCACTTTTCCTCTTCTGCGATCCCATCTGCGTTCCGAGCTCCTGCAAATCGCATCTCCATCTGCTGCGATTCTGGGCTGATTGCGTGTGTGAAAGAAACTGCAAATCGCGCCTCTTCCGTTCCAACTTGCTTCTCCTTTTCCGATCAATCTAACTCGGAATCACCTACTGCTCCTACAATCACGACTTTGTCTGACCGAGCAGCTGTGTGCGTGAAGCTGCTGCGTTTCTCTTCCGTACCACCAACTGTTGCATGTGTGCATGAACCCGGGTCCGAGCTGTTGCTGCTGATATTCCGAGTTGCGGCCATAGCTCCACACGCTGTTGGTTTTTTGTTTGTGTTCTGAGTGCATAAGCTACCACGCAGGTTTCACTACAAGCCCATTTGAAGTTGCTCCATTCCCGATTACAGGCCTGGTATTTCTGCTGCATCACGTTTTTGAATTGCACCACAGCTGAATCGCGTTTCCAATAGCACCTCAAGCCTGCGATCATCTCCCTGCTGAATCCCGCTTCCGATCCCATCTCCCTACTGAGTCGCGTTTCCCTGTTCAACCAATTTTGTGTGTTTCTAACTGGTAACCATGGTTGTTCACACTCCACCTGCGATCGTGGTTCTTCCTCTGGCCCGTGGTTCTTCTCGAGGCCGTGATATTGCTAAGGGACACCGACGATCGTCCAGATGTTCACGTGGAAACCCACGACCAGGTCCTGATCCAAGAGGACCTTCACAACAACAAGCATGGACCCATGTACTGGATTGGGCAACAATTTTGGTCTGTGCCGCCGAATTGGGCTCAGCCGCAGATAGAATTCTAGCCATATCAACAACAATAGGTCCAGTTGCCATCTTGTCCTTACCTGCTTATTTCAGTTCGGTGGGTTCGTGGGCCATCACCTCATCCTAGACAGTAATGAGTTTTGGGTTCTTAGCTCAATACACCATCTCAAGTCCACTTGACACTTTCGGCTGACATTTCCAACGCTATGGCTAATCTCTCCATGTAGCAAATTCTGGATCGTCAACGGTACATGGATTCGGGTGCTTCCTTTCACATGACATCGAATTCAAGTACATTACGTTCTTATGTTAATTCGAACATTAATCCCTCTATTATTGTTGGTGACGGAAATCACATTCCTATTTCTGGTTATGGTAAAGCATCTTTATTTCCCACTCATCCCCATTACACCTTAAATAATGTTATCCATGTCCCTAAGCTTGTTAAAATTTTGATTTATATACGCTTTTTCACTTGTGATAATAATGTTTCGATTGAATTCGACCTTCTTGGTTTTTCTATGAAAGATTTTTCGAGGGGACATCTAGTTTCGACATGCAATAGCATATGCGATTTGTATCATGTCACACATAATATTTTGTGTCGTTCATCATTTCCCTTTTTAGCTTCTGCAACCGTGTCTCCAGTTTTATGGCATTCTCGTTTAGGTCATCCAGGTTCCCCGGTGTTTAATTCTCTCTGTCTGAAACACTTCTAATTCTATTTGTCAGTCGTGTGTACTTGGTAAACATGTTAAGCTTCCTTTTCAAACATCTATGATTGCTACTTATGCGCCTTGTGATATTGTGCATGCTGATTTATGGACATCCCCTGTGTTAAGCACCTCTGGTCATAAATATTACTTGATGATTTCACTAATTCTGTCTGGACATTTCCCCTAGGCAAGAAATCCGATGTTTTCTAGTTATTTCTATCATTCAGTGCCTATGTCTCTACACAATTTGGGGTTCCTATAAAAAGTTTTCAATGTGATAATGGAAAGGAGTTTGACAACACTCTATTTCGTACATTCGGCGTTTCATCAGGATTGATGTTCCTCTTCTCGTGTCCACATACATCTTCTCAAAATGGAAGTGCAGAACGCAAGATCAAGAGTATCAATAACATGGTTCGTACCTTAGTCCTTCATGCGTCCATTCCCCCGGCATATTGACCATATGCCCTATCTATGTCTATATACTTGTCCAATATACTCCCATCTAAATTGCTTAATTTCTCTTCTCCAACTTTTGTTCTCTATCGTCGTGTTCCCTCATACTCTCACTTGCGTGCTTTTGATTGTTTGTGTTTTCCTCTTCTCCATCCACCACAATTAACAAACTGCAGGCTCTGTTAACACCATGTGTCTTCGTCGAATTTCCTCCTAATCATAGATGGTACATTTGTTTTAATTTAAAGGAAAATAAATTTATTATATCGAGACATGTATTATTTGATGAAACGATATTTCCATTTGTATCCTCGTTCACACCTACCCTACCTAGCTATGATTTTATGTCTGACCCTTTATCTCCAGCTTCACGGGCCTAGATGTGTTTTGGACCGCACCCACCAGCTCGGCCCAACCCAAGCCTAAGCCCCATACATGCTCATGGCGGTACCCATGACACGCGCGCCGAGTCCGCTCCTCGATCTCGGGCTTCATCTCCTCAGTCCACTGCACTTGGCCCGACAGCTCCCGTCAGCCCACATCGGCCCCAACCCGAGCCTTCTCCTACACCAGCATCGACCCAGGCCCAGTCCTCAACCCAACCCGAACCTTCTCCTCCATCAGCATCGACCCAAGCCGGTGTACTAGACCTTGTTCCCTCTACGCCTGCACATCATATGGTCACACGGAGCAGGTCCGGTATCTCCAAACCCAATGTGATTTTTGATCTTAACTCCACCCACATCCTTATCCCCCATCCCCCGTAATCCTAAAGATGCTCTGCTTGATCCTAATTGGAAACTCGCTATGACATATGAGTTTAATGCTTTGATTAATAATAGAACGTGGGTTCTGGTTCCACGTTCTTTGAGAGTGAATTTCATTTGTTCCATGTGTATTTTTCGTCATAAAACTCGTTCTGACGGTTCTTTTGAGAGATATAAGGCTCGCCTTGTTGGTGATGACAACTCTCAGCAGGTTGGAGTTGATTGCGATGAGACATTCAGCCCCGTGGTCAAACCTTCTACCATTCGCACTGTGCTTAGCATCACTGTATCTCGGTCCTGGTCCATTCATCAGCTCAACGTCAAGAATGCTTTCCTGCATGACAATCTTAACGAGATAGTCTACATGTATAAGCCATTTGGGTTTCGCAGCTCTACTCATCCTGATCATGTTTGCCTATTGCACCGCTCGCTCTACGGTCTCAAGCAGGCACCTCGGGCTTGGTACCAACGATTTACCGACTTTGTCTCATCGATTGACTTTTCTCACAACAGGTCCGATCATTCATTTTTCATCTATCTCCATGGCCATAACACATCTTACCTCCTGCTATATGTTGATGATATTATGCTGGCCTCCTCGAGCGAACCTCTCCGGCTATCCATCATGTCCAGTCTCAGCTCTGAGTTTTCTATGAAGGATCTGGGACCTCTATCATACTTCTTGGGCATCGCCGTCACCCGTCATCCAGGTTGCATATTTCTCTCTCAACAAAAATATGCTACTGAGATCATTGATTGTGCGGGTATGGCTTCCTGCTCTACTTCGGAAACGTCGATTGATACTCAAGGGAAGCTCAGTGCCTCCGATAGTTCTCCCTTGGAGAATCCGTCTTTATACCGCAGTCTTGCAGGGACGCTCCAGTATCTTACTTTTACGAGGCTTGTTATTTCTTAGGCAATTCAGTAGGTGTGTTTCCATATGCACGATCCGAGGACCAGTCACATGAGTGCTTTGAAGCGTATTATTCGGTATTTCAAAGGGGCGATGCATCTCGGGCTTCACTTATACTCCACACCGATCACCGGTCTCGTCTCTTACACTGATGCTGATTGGGCAGACTGTCCAGACACTCGCCAATCTACCTCCGGCTTCTGTGTATTCTTGGGGGACGACCTGATATCTTGGTCCTCTAAATGACAGCCTACACTTTCTCGTTCAAGGACTAAGGCTGAATACCGAGGAGTTGGGTGTTGGGTCTCGAGGTAGGGTTGGAGATGAACCAACTCGCAGCGGAAAATCAATGAAAACCAAGAGACGATTAAAACCATGAAACAACTAACAAAGAATGGATTCACAAGAGAAAAATTCAGCACTAGTTCTTACCAAAACAAGAACACCGGTTAACGAATGATTGGCTTGAGTCTCCAAGACGCCTACGTATCCACATGGGAATCAAAGCCACGTAGTTCTTCTCTTTGAGGACTCAAGAACACAAACATGGAGGTGGAAACTAGCCAAACCCGAAATGGCCATGGAAGAGGGAGAGAAAATGTGTTTCCTATTCTTGTCTTGTGTTTGTTATGTTGAAAAAAGATGACTTAAACATAACAAAACCCATACTTGTCCTACTAAAGGCATGGGACAAGTATGGTGTCAAGTAAGGTGTAAATAGGACAAAGTATGGCAAGACAAGATTGGGTTAGGTGGTGAATCACCAACACCTTAATCCTTGTCTTGCTTACTTAGTACTAATTAATCAAGACTTGATTAATTAGTTCCATGGGCCTTGGTTGCATGGGCCTCTTGGAACATGGCCCGTGGCCATTTCTAACGAGGTCCCGTGATTCGCTCATCGCCTCCAAGCCTTCCATACCGGAAATGTCCAACATTATCCGACGCGATCAATCCCAAGACTCCAAGCCTTGTCTCGATCCGTAAAGTCCTATTCACGTACGAGCACATGACCCAAAACCCAGTTTTGGTCATGTCCCGAGACAACTCCCTTTTGGCCATTCTCCATAAATGTGTCAATGAGTTTCATCCTCCGGTGTGACCCTTAGGTTTATGCATGTCAATAGATCAACGTAAAATCCCATTTTACTTGATCCTATTTAAGTGGCAACTAACGAGACTTTAGTATTGCCTGACACTGCATAACGAATCGACCCTGTCGATTCTAACCTTTCCGTCGTCCTTGTCATTATCCTTTTATCTCCGATATCCTGATTGAGATAAGGCATAGAGCCGTCATCCTTATTATTCTCAATCACCGTTCCTTGATATGTGAGATGACTGAAGATATGATACCCAGTATCATGTGCATGGCCATGCTATTCTTCCAGTCACTCTCGATCAAGTGGCCGAGAACCGATATCTTTCCCATACCTTAGTATGAGGGATAAATCCCTTAGCCGTCTTTCGTGTCACTCATGTAGCCCGTCCCCAAGCCAATCCTGGCCGTTATGGAAGCCCTGTTACGGACAACGTTAGGCTCAGGTCAAACTCAGTTGTTGACTACATAGCGATCACAAAGACTCCTTGGTCTAAGGATACATGACAAGCTACAACACTGAATATGTTCATGACTTAATCTATGGCACATATTCAGGGCGGGTCGTCCAATATCATGTCCCACATGATATCTATGATCAGACTCCGGAATCCCATTCCAATGACTAACAGAACGTAAGCCATAAAGACCCATCTTTCATACTAGTCGCTTCTAGTGAAGCTTTGTTGACTAGGGACCCATCGAGTGTGATCTATCTCGATCTATGGTTCTATTCGCATGGTGGGCATAGATCAGAGCACACATCGATATATTACTCCAACACATAAGTAATATAAAGCCGCTTTAATTTTATTGCTAACGATGATATATACATTTGGACATTTAGGATTGAACTACGGGCACTAAGACTAACAATCTCCCACTTGCCCTAGTTCCAATCTAAACTCCAATATGTCCCCATCGACTTTACATGTCTAACATGTTCAGGCAGTGACACTGCCTTAGTCAAAGGGTTGGCTATGTTATCATCTGTTGCAATATCGGTTATCTTCACTTCACCTCAGTTCAGTATTTATCTGATGAGGTGGATACGCCGCAGTACATGTTTGGATTTGTTATGCGATCTAGGCTTTTAGCTTGCGCAATGGCCCTTGTGTTGTCGCAAAATGGATTCACCGGACTGGATGGGTTTTTAATTACACCCAGCCCTGCCATGAATTTCCAAATCCACATAGCCTCCTTAGCTGCCTCTGCAGCATCCATGTACTTGGCCTCTGTCGTAGATTCGGCAATGGTATCTTGCTTTACGCTTTCCCAGCTAAAGCTCTGCCATTCAGCGTAAACACATATCCTGATTGACTTCTAAAGTCATCTGGATTTGTCTTGGAAAACTAGCGTCTACTCATCCTTCGACGACTAGTTCAGCATCATCTTTCCCCCGGGTTAGAATGATGTCTACTGGTACAACATAAGGCTTACGAGACGTCTGGTCTCATACATGTCATGGCATATATGATCGATCCTGCCCTCAGGCGCATAGGATTCTCATCATCCTTTTCAGCTCATCATGTGTCTTAGGACACTGAGTGTTGCTGAGATGAATGCCATGACTAGTGGGTAAGAGTCCTTTCTTTGAATCGAGCATTAAGAACCTACTCAATGCCTTGTTCACATAGGTTCCCTGACTTAAATCCAAGACCCTCTTGGTGCGATCTCTACATATCTTAATCTTTAAGATATGAGAAGCATCGCCTAAGTCCTTTATTGAAAAACACTTCCTCAACCAAGCTTTAGTCTCGTGCAAGGTTGGGATGTCGTTTTCAATGAGAACCAGAAAGGTAATCTTGCTCCCACTAGCCTTCTTATAAACGCAAGATTCATCCTCGTTCTTGATTAAGCCAAATCCAATTACAGCTTCATCAAAACGAAGGATCCAACTCCGAGAAGTTCGTTTCAATCCATAAATGAATTTCAACAACTTATAAATCTTTCCTTTATTCTTCGGATCGTCAAAACCTTTGGGCCGAGACATACAAACGTACTCAGTCAAATTTCCATTTAGGAAAGCGGTTTTTACATCCACTTGCCATATCTCGTAATTATAATACGCAGTTATGTCAAGAAGAATTTGGATCGATTTTGACCATAGCCACTAAGGAGAAGGTTTCCTCATAGTCAATCCATGCCTATAACCTTTCTCCACCAGTTGAGCTTTGTAGGTCAGAGGGTTGCCGTCCATGTCCATCTTCACCTTGAAGATCCATTTGCATCCGATGGTCCTCACACCATTGATGGGATCAACCGGTTCCCAGACTCGGTTGTCCGACATGGATTGCATTTCCTCCCTCATGGCTCCCAGCCATAACTCGGAGTTGGGCCCATCCATGACTTCCTGAAAGGTGGCTGGATCATCGTGATCCACCATGACTTCATTGTCACCTCCGGATACCATATCTTGGAGGTGGAAGATTGATCCTTTCAAATCGTCTTGGACCTTCCGGAATTGTAACAGGAATTGGTTCTTACTCTACGACAATCTCTGACTCCTTTCTACTGGGTTGTCAATTGGTTTAGACAGATCTATACCATCCTGAATTTCTTCGAGATGCACAGTCCTTCCAATGACGTCTTTGGAAACAAAACTTCTTTTCCATAAAGACCCCACCCCAAGCGACGAACACCATGTTCTCACTGGGATTGTAGAAATAGTATCCCTTTGTTTCTTTGGGACACCACACGAAGGTGCATATCTCAGATCTTGGTTCGAGCTTAGTCGAAACCAAATGTTTCACATAAGCCTCGCAACCACAAATCTTTAGGAAGGACAAAGCGGGCATCATCCCGTACCATTTTTTAAAATGGTGTCCCTTCCACACCATTCGTCGAAGCCCGATTTACTATGAATGCGGTCGTCTCTAGAGCAAAACCCCTAAAAGAGATTGGGAGATCAGTCCAACTAATCATGGAACAGACCATTGTCTAACAATGTCCGATTTCTCCGTTTGGCTACACCTTTCAACTACAGTGACCTAGGAGGAGTCAATTCCAAAAGGATCCCATTCTCTTTTAGATGATCTAATAACTCTGTGGTCAAGTATTTTCCACCTCGATCCAATCGAAGTGCCTTAATACCTTTGTCGAGCTGGTTATCTACTATAGTCTTAAACTCTTTGAATTTATCAAAAGCTTCAGACTTATGTCTCACCGAATAGACATAACCATATTTACTGTAATCATCAGTAAATGTGATAAAGTAGCTAAAACCCCTCCTGGCAAGTGAACTTATTGGTCTAAACACATTCGAGTGTATAAGCCCCAATAATTCACCCGCCCTTTCATCGCGATCGATAAAGGGCACTTTAGTCATTTTTCCCATCAAACAAACCTTGCACCTATCGATCGAATGGAATTCGAATGAACCTGAAAGCCCGCACTTCTGAAGTGTTGATAGGCGCTTCTTGTTTATACGACCCAAATGACAGTGCCATAACAGAGTTAGGTTTAAATCGTTGGATTTAGACCTCTTGGTATTAACGGAATATATAGAACTTGAGGCATTGTTACCCATATCTAATATGTACAATCCTCCAACCATGTCAGTACTGGTATAAAACATATCATTGCATAGAACATTGAAAACTCCATTTCCAATATTAACATTATATCCTTCCTTGTCAAACACGGATACAGATATAATATTCCTACTAAAAGTAGGTATGCAATATACATTATACAATACTAAGACAAGGCCTCTTGGCAAAGCAAGACTCATGGATCCTACAGCAGTTGCCACAACTCTGAGGTCCATTTCGTGCTTTCCAAATCTCTCCTACTTTCAGCCACCATATATTAGTGCATGTGTGAGATTCAGTCATGGTATCTAATACCCATGAATCTTTGGAAGTAGAGAGATGTAGCTCTATAGAGTTAATACCGATTGAAGGCACGGTCCCACCGCTCTTCCTTAGATCATCCAGGTTTCCTGATGAAGGCGCAGTCTTACTGCCCTTCTTCAGATCATCCAGGCTATTTGATGAAGGCGCAGTCCCACTGCCCTTCTTCAGATCAGCCGTGAACTTCCTGTAATCCCGGTTCCAATGACCAGGCTGTTGGCAGTAGAAGCAGACATTCTCAGGTGTCTCATCTTTCCTGCCAAGTGCGCATGGGCCCAGCCCTTGCCACTTCCAATTCCCTTGTTGACCATCAGAATATCCTTGGATCCCAGATCCCTGAGATATTCTTCTCAGCAGCTGATGACACTTCATGTAACTCTGATATGGTCTTAGAGACAGCCTTGTCAAGGACATATTCTTTGCGTTCAGACTTGAGGACTATCCTCAAAATTCTGTACCAGTCCAAATAGTTTGTCCCATTTAGCTTGACCCTGTCAAGAATGGTTTTTAATGACAAACTATTAATGTTCGCTGAATTTTCCATTTGATCTACAACAGATAAAATTCAATCAGTAAACTGAATAAATTTTATGAAGATCAAGCTTAAACACCAACAATCAATTCTAAACCTTTAGAATCTGAAACCAAGATCCTTGATTCACTCGATTAAGCTGAACTAATGCTCACCACTTAATCGAGCTATGTAGGTAGGACTCCATCCAATCACATCCAATGTGACTCTTGGCTAGGGTATGTACTTATGTACACGACTTACCCTATCTGTTACCCTAGCTCAACCTCAGGCTGAGAATCGTAGTCAGGTCCACCAATTTTCAACTATGGCCCGTCACTATGTAGGTGCTCCGCTAATGCGCACGACACCCACATATGTCGTCCAAACCTACTACCCCGCTTTCCCATGGATGCTCCGCTAATGCGCACGACACCCATAGGACGGGGAGGTAGTAAGGTGTTGATTATTGGGAGGTATCGGACATGACCCGCTTTTACTTGTCCAGTTGTGTTCAAAACTTTGGCACATCCTAGATGCGATGAGCACATCAACTACATTCCAAATGCAATGATGCCTCAAATTACATCCAATGTAATTCTTCCTTTGAACCCGTCAACTACATCCAATGCAATGACGGTTCTAAGGGTTCACACACAAGGATTAAAATTCCAATTTTATCTTTACATGTGAGGTGATATGCTCGGTAAATAAAGTTAAGCATGCAATTCTAAAACACATAGAATTAATCATGCATAAACTAAACCAAGCATAAAGCGATAAATGTGCACATAATAGCCCCCTAAACTAACTCCCACTAGCTTCTTGAGCTCCACCGACTCCAAGCCGATGACAACACCCGAAAAGCCACCAAATGACCTTTTCGCCATTTCTTCGTCTTGAGTAAAATATTACAATTTAATACACGACTCGCAGGTCGGGAATAAATAAATATTACAAACAAGTGGTTCGACGACCACACCTTGAAAGAATAATTACACGCTAACTCTAACGGCTCGCAGGCCGTGAAAAGCGATAAATAATTAAATTGAGCTCGGGGCTATTATGTACACCATGCCAACATCACATCACACATCGTGTTATCAAACAAGCATGTTATCAAACATCATGTGATTTTCCGGTTTTAATTAATAGCCAAGTTTCGAAATTTTTTGATGCTCGGTTTATCGAAACCGTTCAAAAATGAAACTTTTGAACATTTGATCTTCGAGTTCGTCATGACGGTTCCAAACTCGTCATAACTAACAAAACGGTTTAGCCTTGGCATATCAACCATCCAATGGTCATGCTTGGCCTAACTCCGTCCAACGGAGCCCCGTTCGGTCTCGGTTTAGGCTCCCCGAGAGTCCCGCTCCCGAGACCCGAAAAATCAAACTTTTTTCAAAATTTCCAGATTTGAAATAATTTTCAAAAAATCATTTTACATGTATTAAATCCATAAACAATAATTTAAAACATGTTATCAAACAATTTAGCAAAACAACATGCCAAAAACGAAACTTTCAAGCAAAACCGAAACTTTGAACACCGTCTTGTGAATCCCGAAGGTAGCACGGCTCTGATACCACTGTTGGGTCTCGAGGTAGGGTTGGAGATGAACCAACTCGCAGCGGAAACTCAATGAAAACCAAGAGACGATTAAAACCATGAAACAACTAACAAAGAATGGATTCACAAGAGAAAAATTCAGCACTAGTTCTTACCAAAACAAGAACACCGGTTAACGAATGATTGGCTTGAGTCTCCAAGACGCCTACGTATCCACATGGGAATCAAAGCCACGTAGTTCTTCTCTTTGAGGACTCAAGAACACAAACATGGAGGTGGAAACTAGCCAAACCCGAAATGGCCATGGAAGAGGGAGAGAAAATGTGTTTCCTATTCTTGTCTTGTGTTTGTTATGTTGAAAAAAGATGACTTAAACATAACAAAACCCATACTTGTCCTACTAAAGGCATGGGACAAGTATGGTGTCAAGTAAGGTGTAAATAGGACAAAGTATGGCAAGACAAGATTGGGTTAGGTGGTGAATCACCAACACCTTAATCCTTGTCTTGCTTACTTAGTACTAATTAATCAAGACTTGATTAATTAGTTCCATGGGCCTTGGTTGCATGGGCCTCTTGGAACATGGCCCGTGGCCATTTCTAACGAGGTCCCGTGATTCGCTCATCGCCTCCAAGCCTTCCATACCGGAAATGTCCAACATTATCCGACGCGATCAATCCCAAGACTCCAAGCCTTGTCTCGATCCGTAAAGTCCTATTCACGTACGAGCACATGACCCAAAACCCAGTTTTGGTCATGTCCCGAGACAACTCCCTTTTGGCCATTCTCCATAAATGTGTCAATGAGTTTCATCCTCCGGTGTGACCCTTAGGTTTATGCATGTCAATAGATCAACGTAAAATCCCATTTTACTTGATCCTATTTAAGTGGCAACTAACGAGACTTTAGTATTGCCTGACACTGCATAACGAATCGACCCTGTCGATTCTAACCTTTCCGTCGTCCTTGTCATTATCCTTTTATCTCCGATATCCTGATTGAGATAAGGCATAGAGCCGTCATCCTTATTATTCTCAATCACCGTTCCTTGATATGTGAGATGACTGAAGATATGATACCCAGTATCATGTGCATGGCCATGCTATTCTTCCAGTCACTCTCGATCAAGTGGCCGAGAACCGATATCTTTCCCATACCTTAGTATGAGGGATAAATCCCTTAGCCGTCTTTCGTGTCACTCATGTAGCCCGTCCCCAAGCCAATCCTGGCCGTTATGGAAGCCCTGTTACGGACAACGTTAGGCTCAGGTCAAACTCAGTTGTTGACTACATAGCGATCACAAAGACTCCTTGGTCTAAGGATACATGACAAGCTACAACACTGAATATGTTCATGACTTAATCTATGGCACATATTCAGGGCGGGTCGTCCAATATCATGTCCCACATGATATCTATGATCAGACTCCGGAATCCCATTCCAATGACTAACAGAACGTAAGCCATAAAGAGCCATCTTTCATACTAGTCGCTTCTAGTGAAGCTTTGTTGACTAGGGACCCATCGAGTGTGATCTATCTCGATCTATGGTTCTATTCGCATGGTGGGCATAGATCAGAGCACACATCGATATATTACTCCAACACATAAGTAATATAAAGCCGCTTTAATTTTATTGCTAACGATGATATATACATTTGGACATTTAAGATTGAACTACGGGCACTAAGACTAACATTGGGAATGTTGTGTCCGAAGTTTGTTGGACTCGGAACCTCTTACTTGAGTTTCATTGTCCCCTCTCCCGTGCTACGCTGGCATATTGTGACAACATCAGTGCCATATACCCCTATGGTAATCCCGTCCAACACCAGCGCACCAAGCACATAGATCTTGATATTCACTTTGTCCGAGAAAAAGTGGCCAAGGGCCACGTTCGAGTTCTTCATGTCCCCTCCCGTTCGCAAAGTGCAGATGTGTTCACCAAGGGCTTACCGAGAGTTTTGTTTCTTGATTTTTGGTCCAGCCTGAACGTATGCGAACATCCCGTTCAGACTGCAGGGGCGTGTTAGTGATTGTGTTAAGAGTTTGAATAATTTTAAATTCTCAGTAGATATATTGTATATGATTTGAATTGATTTACTTATCTGTAAGTTGTATTCAAATACACTGATCAATGATAATAGACGCATTGTTTAAATTCCAATAGTTAATTCAGGAGTTCTCCTTACCGACATTTCAAAAGTACGAAACCAAAAGTAAATAATCCAGCATACAATAATAACTAAACAAACCAAACTAAAATAGAAAAAACCATAATGCAAGCCTGATAAATAAGCTCTAATTGAAGTTGTTCCGAGACTCCCTAGCACCGTCATTCCCGGGCCTGTGGGTAGAGGCCCTGGTCGGACCTTCCCACCCCCGCCGGGTTCTCTAAATGCTCCAAAGGGACTATTTTCTTCCTTTCTCCTCCCGGGACGACCAAACAGCCGTGTAGACATACCCCACCTTATTGCCCCTCCTCCTGGATCAAGAACCCATCGAGAGAGAGGAGCCATGAAACAACCCGAAGGTTCAAGAGAAACCCTAGGGTTCGAGTGAGTCCCCGAATCCCTGAGCTCCGGGCTGTGCCGGTAGAGCGAACTGGCGAGGTAAAGGTAGGGCCTTTGAATGCCAATCCGTGGTCGGGGGCGGCCGGAGGAGGACAGTGGTGGCGCAAGAGCAGTGGATGTCGGGTGGTTCCTCGCAGCAGCCGAGGGTGACGCGTCAACGTTGGGAAGAGGAATAGCTCAGATGGTTGTTGGGGAAAAGGCTGGCCGGCTAGGCGAAGGAGGCGGGAGCCATGGACGGAGGAAGGGAGAACGCAACGAGCAGAGACAATAAAAAACATGGCGACATCGAAACCGAACCTGAATGAGCGTGAACGATGAGGGAGAAGAGCCCCACCGAGAACCATCGTGACCGCCATTAGTGACAGCACCAATTAAGTATTTGGAAAAATATGGTTTTCTCTCTTTAGAGAGAAACGTAAGAGAGAGACAATTTTTCATAAGTACACTAATTAAATTTTAGTAGGGACGAATCCTTAAAATGATTTCTGACAAGTTGAATCAGTATTAATCTAAAAATATATACCACAAACCAAACATAACCAAAACTTTGGTGATCAAAACTTAGTTGGTCATGCTCACATGCTAGGTTATAGACATAATCAGATATGGTAATTAACCCCTAGCTAGTGAGTCGAGTCTATGCTGTCCACTGAGTGCTGAACTGTTAATAAAATGATTATTAACGTTAATTAGCATTATCTTGATTATCATCGTAATACAATGTAATTAATAAAAGGGTTAAATATTGAAACTTACTCTTAAGTATTGGTCACGAACACTACACTACCCACGTTTTCAAAATGAACACTACACTACCCGTAAGTATTGGTCACGCGATTTTGTTAGTAAAAATGGACGGAATTTTCCATTCCGTTAGTCATATGATCTCAAGTGTTATATAATGGATGGTAAAATGACGTTTTTTTGCCCTTAAGTGTTAGACCTCTATACATTTTATAAGGAACAATAACGATGGTACAATGGTAATGTTCCTTATAAAATGTGTAGAGGTCATATAATTAAGAGGAAACGTCATTTTACCATCCATTATATGACACGTGAGGTCATATGACTAACGGAATGGAAAATTCCGTCCATTTTTACTAACAAAATTGCGTGACCAATACTTAAGGGTAGTGTAATGTTCATTTTGAAAACGTGGGTAGTATAGTGTTCGTGACCAATACTTAAGAGTAAGTTTTGATATTTAACCCTTAATAAAGATTTGACATGCAGCAGAGTAAAACAACAACTAGGCACCGCCTACAGTCGGACTTAGGTTTCGCTTTCAAATATTCTTTCTTTTTGACAAACTATATTCAACCTTTATCTCCATCCAATCATCATCATTTTCAGTTCCTACCTTCCTCCGGTCACCAGAACTTAACGGTACTCGTGCATGCTAACCTTTACTGTGTCCCGTTAATTTGTTCGTTGCCCTTCCTCGGCCTGGTAGACACAACGGAGATGGTAGATCGTACTATGGAAGACACTACGCCTTTACCACATACCGTCGACTGCTTCCACATGAGATAGCTTATTATCCGTTAAGGAACCAGCAATCCATGACGGCTCCTCAGATGTTGGCTCCGATCAAGAAAGGATAGGCGATGGAAGAGGACGACCTCGTCTTCCAATGACTGCCGCACGCTGCTACCGTATGAGATGGGGTTCAGGGTCCCATTCTTGCACGACCTCTGGCCTCGGAACAACCCCATCTCTACCAACAGGGATCCATACCAGATCTTGTTCCAGACGCCGCCAAGAACCGACGCGAGCTGCCTAGTCTCATGAGGAGGAGCCCCACCAAACTCCGAATCACGTGCAGGATCGATGCTCCCGATCCCTGAAACCCTAGTGGAGGATGATCCACAATCATGAACAGGTATTCTTCGAACCGACCTATGCAGGACTAGAGGAGCAAGGCAGTAGTCGATCACCACAGGTGACTGCCATGATGCTTCCTATCTTTGTCGTTGTAGACACCCGCTTGGGCTTGAACCATACGAGAGTAATCATCTTCATCCCCGAGACACCCGTCGGTGTGAGGATCACGAGACGACCCTGTCTTCACGGGTACCTCTGAGTTACGGATGGAGGAGCCCCACTGGTATCCCTCCGCTCTTGGGTCGGATGATCCAGCACCCCTACCCACCGAATGGAGGAGCCCGCTGGTACTTGTTCTCTCTAGAGTCGGATGGATCCGACACCCCCACCCAAGGCAGTCTGGACGACACAGACACTGTCGAGAAAGTTGGTCCCGATAAGGCCGTAGCGAGGCACAATGAGCTGGCTTGTGGTTCGCCATGAGCCAAGTAGGGCACTTCGAGGTATCCATGAGGAGCCACACCCCGACCTCTACGGAACATATACCTTCTATCCCCTTTCCCTTGCTTACTTCTTGAACGACTGGTACGACATAACAAGATCGTTCAGGTCTTGATGGGGAAAGTCTCATGCATCCACCGCGCTAAACACAGTTTGGATAAGGAACCACCCCTTGACATCTTCCTTAGTAGCATCAGGCATTTAATCATAGCATCAGACATTTAAGTATAATGTTTATGATTTTTTTTTTCGATATTTCAATAAAATTTTCATTATGTGTGCTCGAAACAAAGATATGCAGCAGAGCTACCATGTTGCAATAATGAGGTAGTATCCACATTATACATCCCTATTAAACAAAGACAAGTTGTTCGTATTCGGAACTTTATCCCAACACGATATAATTAATATATAATAAATCTATAAGAAGATATATTGTGGTGTTGGGGTTATAAAAATGGATACACACCATTCATCCACTCCTCACAACTGTTAAAATAGTCACTTAACTTGGCTTTCAGCACAACTTTCTGCTCTGAAGATAAGCATAAAAAAACTGATAAAGGTTCCCACAGATTTTTTTGTTTACTAATTGTTAATGCTTAATGTTCTGTTGGCTCATGAACAACTTGAGCTTTATGATGATCATGATTACTTTCTAAAACAATGTCAAAAAAATCAGTAAACTAATTATGACTATAAATCAAATCATTATTAAATAACGTTCATCCGAAACAGTCTGGGGGTGTATTTTTCGGCTTAGGTTCTGTCTTTGTCGGATTTTGGTCATTTGCGGTGTTGGCCGCCGACCAGTCTACTGTATATTTTCTCGTTTATGAGGATTTGTTAGTGTTGATGCTGGAGTTTGTTGTTTGATCTGGTTTTGGTTGGGGTGTGAATGTGTGGCTTTGGGTTTTTTTTGGTGAATGCTAGTGTGTTTTTTCGTTGGCTTGTGGAGTGATTGTTCGACTACATATTGATAAGTTTTTTTTATTCTAGTGTTTATTTTATTCTTTCACCATTATTTTTATTTTTCCAAGAGCTATCTATAGAGATGCATATTGAATATATTTTGAGCAAAAAAGTAAAAATAAGATAAGTTTAACGTAATTGTAAATCGGAAATGTAAACCCGCATAAAAAAATGTAATTACATTTTATTTTAGCGATATTACATTTCAATTATGTATATTTACATTTCATTTTTGCAGATTCACAAACTGTGTTTATCCGATTTACAATTACGTTGGACTTATTCTATTTTTATTTTTTTTGCTTTAAATATATTCAATATGCATCTCTATGGATAGCCCTTCGAAAAAGAAAAATAATGGTATAAGAATGAAAAAAATCGGAATTGAAACGAAGCGGGAATGAGTAAATTAGCGAATTTGGTAAAAAAAATAAATGCTTACTACTAAGATGATGTCATGTGGCATATATCCAATGAACTACAATGGTTCGCAAATTTGTACAGAATGGTGTGTTTGTACCTGAAACCAAATATATATATATATAGGGGAGCTTTCAGGTACGACTCAATCTTTAAATACGAAATACGACTTAATCCCAACTTTGGAATCGCAAATTGCCCAAGGGCTGCGATTTTCGCATGACCTATTTTTTTTTCACCAAGTTTCTTATTTTGATCTTTCCCGCTTCGTTTCAACTCCGATTTAAGTTTTTCTTGCGCCAAAAACTTTCTTTTTTCAAGATCTATCTATCAAGTACCATATTGAATATGTTTTGAAGCAAAAAAAAAAACATGTACAAGCAAAAACACAAATCGTTAACCGTGTACTATTGTATGTTCTTGCAATTACATTTGTATGAATAAGCTAATCTTAATGTATGTTTTAGCTAATCTTAATTTATTAGCTTACACGTACAAAACATACATACACATACAAATGAAAATAGTAAGAACATACATTAAGTTTAGCGTATACATACAACTAAAACAACATGCATTAAGGTTGGCTTAGACATACAAATGAAAATGCCAAGAACATACATTTAAAATTGTATAAACATACATTAAGTTCAGCGTACATATATAACTGAAAATTAAAAAACATGCAGTTGTAAAAACATATATACAAAACATACATTAGGATTAGCTTATTCATACAAATGCAGTTGCAAAAACATACATTAGTGTACGGTTAACAATTTTTTATTTTGCTTGTACATGTTCTTTTTTGCTTCAAAACATATTCAATATGCTACTTGATAGATAGATCTTGAAAAAAACAAAAGTTTTTGGCGCAAGAAAAAATTAAATCGGAGTTGAAACGAAGCGGGAAAGATCAAAATAAGAAACTTGGTGAAAAAAAAATAGGCCATGCGATTTGCGATTCCAAAGGCTGGGATTGAGTCGTATTTCGTACAAAATTGGCCAAGTCTTACCTGAATGTTATCCTATATATATATATATATAACTATATATATATATATATATATATATATATATATATATATATATATATATATATATATATATATATATATATATATATATAGTTTCGGGTGCAAACCCATGTTTATGATACAAACTTGCGAACCAATATAATTCATTGGATATATGCCACATGTCAGCATCTCAGTAGTAAACATTTTTTTTACTAAATTCGTTTAATTTACTTATTCTCGCTTCGTTTCAATTCCGATTTTTTTCATTCTTGTACCATTATTTTCATTTTTCGAAGGGCTATTCATAGAGATGCATATTAAATATATTTGAAGCACGAAAAATAAAAATAGGAAAAGTCCAACGTAATTGTAAATCAGATAAACACAGTTTGTAAATTTGCAGAAATAAAATGTAAATATGTAAAAATGAAATGTAAAATAGCTAAAATAAAATGTAATTACATTTTATTTCTACATATTTACATTTCCAATTTACAATTACGTTAGACTTATCCTATTTTATTTTTTTTGCTCAAAATATATTCAATATGCATCTCTATAGATAGCTCTTGGAAAAATATAAGTAATGGTGAAATTATAAAAAAATGGAATTGAAACGAAGTGAGAATGAATAAATTAGCGAATTTGGGAAAAAAAACTAAATGCTCACTACCTAGGATGTTGTTGTGTGGCTTATATCCAATGAACCAAATCGGTTCGCAAGTTTGTACCCGAAACCTTCCCTATATGTGTGTGTGTGTATATATATATATACACATATTTTATTTTTTTTGCTCTGTTAGGGTTTTGAGAGCCCTGCCGGTGTCCACCCCTCCATGGTTATGGCTATGGCAGTTTCCATAGCCTATGCCATGGTTCTTCTCCTTTCTTCCCAATCTCCCCTCTGTACCTCCCATTCGGATTCTATGCCGCTCTTCTTTGCTCGGGTCTCCTTCAAGCCGCCTCTAGCCAATGCAAAGTTGGCCGTCTCCCTCGACCAACGGAGCACCTCCCATTCTGTTTCGGTCTCCCCTCTACACTGGGGGTTTCCGTCTTTACAGCCGCCGTCACTGATGTTGTCGCTGTCGTCCTCGAAGCCGCCGCTGCCCTTGCATATGTCGCCTCTGATGTCGTCGCCGTCTCTAATGCTGCAACCATCTATAGAGATGTCCTTGAGTTTGAAGCAGTCGACGCGTCCTCCACCCTGGCCTCCACCGCCGCAGCTGCCTCGTCCCCTTTCACGATTATGGCTCTGGCTAATCGAAATGAGCTTTTTTCTGTTGTTAGATTTTTTCTGTGCAGGATCACTACCTACCGATCAAAGAATAAAGGAGTTCTCCAGGGAGGGAAACATCGGGGACTGGCCCGACCACGGCGATGCTTTGCCTCCCACCTTCACTTTTACCGTCGAGGTCCCGCTGGATCTCCGGTCTCCCGTTCCCCCTCACCGTTTTCTTCCACTGCCCAAGGGGCGTCCAAATACCGTCTATGACGGCTATGATACTCATAGGATCTCATTGTCCAAGGGACATCAAAATACCGTCTGTGACGGTTCTGATACAAAAAGGTTTAGTGAACCATTGTTCATTCATACTGACCTTGCCGTGGTCGAGGAACATGTTCCTCGATGTACAACAAAATAATCGTTTTATGAAAGTTATAATATTACACCTTTCGCTTAAAAAAATATATATACACACATAAATTGTGAGATTAGTTAATTAAGTATTGGGCAAAGACATAGACACTAAACTTGGTGTTGGATAGTAATTAGTAAATCATGTGTGTTTTGTTTGTTTGCATTATAAAACTATATGTATAGTTGTGGAGAAGGATTCGGTAAGTGGGTGTTGTCGTTTCTACATTTATATTGAGTGGAGTGGGCATATCTGCAGCTTTGCTTTTCCATTCTCATTCTATTTTGGTTTTTATTCGGCGCACTCGAGTTGTTACCATGACTACATATGAAGCTACACCACCATACTTGAGATTAGATACGAGGACTAAATGAATTGGGTTACGATTAGGCATCCAAATTCCCTTCAAATAATGCTTCAATGTAGAAAGTGTTTTTTTTAATAGCTGTTTTGAGGATTTGATAACTATGTTTTTTTTATTAGCAAAGCAAGAGAAATTAGAATAAAATAAGGACTATTTCAGATGTTAAAATGGTTCTAAAGTCCAGTACAAACCAACTACAGATGAAATCCAAAGAAAACAAGAAGAAAGACAGCTGCAAGAACAAAACACAATACAAAAAACAGGTCATTAAAGAGGAAGAGCAACTGAAAGAAGAAGAATAAATCAGAGCTGAGGTCTTGAAATCCTTTTCTTGAACCTTAAGCAACAAGGAGTTGTGATCCAATTCGAGAAAGAGAAGAAGTAGGAATTACTTAATGAAGCTAATTCTCAGGTATAGGCTTGATGCTGGATAAGAGAGAATTTTTGAGGATGAGACAATGATACACTGCAAAATGAGATTGCTCCTAGACAACCAAAGCTGCCAACAAATGATTTTAAGTACGTGAGACCAAGATCTGTGTATGGCCTGAGATTGTAGTTGGTTCAAAGAGGAAATGAGAGTGGCGAGCTTATGAGGAATGATCAAAGTAATGTTGCACCAACATGAGATGAGACCCCAGACTTCCCTAGCCTTATAACATTGCAGAAGAATATGAGATGAGTCCTCAAAATCCCAATTGCAGCTAGTGCAGAGAAGATCATGAAATGAAAATTGCAATCCTCTATTTTCTAGAAAACATTTATAGCGAAGAGCCTCATGACAGGAAAGCCAACAAAATGATGTTATCTTAGGAGGTACTCTAGGAGTCCAGAGGTTGTGAGGACAATCAGATTTGAGGGTGCCTTGACTTACAAGTAATGAGTACAATTTTTTAACTATGAAGTCGTTGGGATCTAATTTTCGGCACAATACATCATCCCTACCTTGTGGATGAATACCATCAAGAATAGAGGAGAGAATAGACCACTCATGATTTTGCCTGCCTGAGGTAGATCTTCTTAATTTAATGTCCCATGAAGATCTAGAAAATGCATCAGCTACCATAGAAGATTTTGCTTCACATAAAAGATAGAGTCTTGGGAATAAAAATCTAAATGCTTGATCCTTGACGCCCTGCGAATTTAACACAGAAAATGGCACGATAAGCATACCGTTGTCAAGTAGTATTAGGGGTTAAGTCCATATATCATACACAAGGGAGCATGAGTCAATGCAATTTCTATCTCAAAGTTGTTATCAAGCTATTTCGGTAATAAAATAGTTTTGTGTTTTTAAAACATGTAAAAACGAAAATAAGCAACTCAATAGTGAACAAGTACAGACGAAGCTCAAGAGAGGTTCGAATTAGAGGAAAAAAAGCAATCTAAGGTTCTGGGTTCATAGAGACCAATTCGAATGCATGAAATGACGATGAACAATGTGAAGTTGTCTGATTTTAGGGGCTACGAATTATCTCTCAAACTAGTGCTAACTTCTCCCATTGTTTCGGACCCTAATGGAATCTAACCACCTAGTTCTCCCGAATCAAGATGTAGGAAGACCCAAAGCACTACGTTTTTTGATAATTTCTAACTTTCGGTATCCTATGGTTATTGCAATTGTATTAACCTATCTATCCGTAGTCTTGATTTAAAACCAATTCGTATAAGATTTTTTACCAAATTGCAATCCACCTCTCTTGAGTGTTAGATTGCAATTTCCACCTTCTATTAAGCCTACTGGAAGATAGAGCATTAAATTCACATCAAATACAAACCCTAAATCAAATCAACCAACACAATATTCATACATTGGAAATCAACTCTTTAATCCCCCATAACTCTAGATTATGGGGTTTTAGTTACTCATAATCCAGGAAGTAGAAGAAGCCATTGATGAACATAAACAAGCAAGCTTCATAATCAAAAATTGTAGAGAAATACAATACCCAATTGTGATTACAAATGATATTCTTCAAGGTTTGAATCTCCTTTTCTCCTAGTTCTCAACTCTCTTCTCTTCTAAGCTCTACAAAATACAAGTTAGCCCTATTCTATCCCTAAAATTTGAGTTAAATTGGGCAAAATCCGAGTCTGAAACGAAACAGGGAAGACAACTTCTGCAGGCATCACGAGCAGCGTGCCAACTTCGCATGCGGGTCCTTGACGGGCTATGTCACGGTTCCAGCACATTGCCTACATGCGAAGAGAGGCTTTTTGGCTCGATTTGCTAGAGTGCTCCGCGGGCAACACCACGGCTCCGGGTGCGGGTCCGTGACGGACCCCTTACCAGCTCCGGCTCTTTGTCCGCATCAGATCAGTGCTTTAGAAATAGCCCTTTTTGGTGGATTTTCGCTCCATGACCTGATAATCATAAGACACACTGGAAACACGTAAAATATAGGAGAGTGAGATCCAAACGGGGCTAATATAACACATAAACCCCCTAAATGTGGCCTTTTTAGTGGTAAGATACGACCGCATCAACACCCCACACTTAGACTTTTTCTCGCTCCGAGAAAATCAAAACAAGAAGGCATCATCAACTAAGATAAAAATGGTTAAACCCCGAGGTTCACCTCGATATGAGGACTCCGGTACTCCTTTATTCAAGATATTATAAAATAAAGATGCATGTGCAATGCATGAACCCTAACTCTAATGCATTCCTATAACACATTATATGATGCATGCAAAAAGAGATAAAAGTAGGTGATATTCAAAGTCATGCATAGAGGATCACAAGGATTTTCTCATAGTCACCACATGCCAAAAATCTTACAGTCATCAGAGAACCATATGAACTAATGAATTCATTAAAGTACGATGTTGCTCACATTAAAAAGTAACTCTTTCCTTTTTTTTGGATAAGCGCGAAAATTTTTATTTGAAAAAAGGTAAGATCTAAGGAGAATCAACCCAAAAAGCAACCATTACAAAGTAGCTCTCTTAAGGAGCTGCGGGAACAATCCCCGAAACAAAACACGAAAGGGATCAAGATATCACCCATCAGTAACCCACTCTTCCCCTTCCGAAGTTAAAGTCGGATCATCAACAACCTTAGCTTGATGAGCTAACTGAGCGGCTTGAGTACCTGCATGAGCTAGCCGAGCATCTTGTACCTGCTTCCCAATGTCCACATGATTAACCAATCTCTCCAGACTCCGAGAATGGGTTGGCTTAATTTAAAAGGTGTAATAATCCCCAAAGAAATTAGGAGGTCGACTCTGACGAGTCGAAACTCTAGATGGTATCTTCGACTGACGACCCTTGTCAGAAGGTTTAAGTTTCTGCGGTTTGAAAAGAGCTTCTTTCCAAGGACTACCCTCCGATGGATCACTCATCGTATCCTTCGAACTACCCTTAACCTGAACCGGGTCATTGAATGGAAGTGGGTCAATACTTTGAATCGGATCAATTGTCTGAACAAACCCACACTGTTGGGCTTCTAGGACCTCTTCCACAAGGGCCTTAGAATGCCCAACCCGTAAGGGCCCAGCACACAAGTGATCCACGCTGGCTTCATTTCCCAACGTATTCAATTCGGTTCCCACACGAGAAACCAAAATCACTGGCCCATACATGTTGACTGCATCATCTTCTCCGTTTGAACCGCGATCACAAACTGAAACAGAGATTTTTTCCAGAGCTTCATGATTCACTTTCGAGCCATCCGATTTGGATTCAAAATTTGAATCCGCGAGATCCGAGGAATCACAGATCTCCCCCGAGACATGTGGAGCAGCTTCGCTCCGAGTGCCGAGCTTTGGCAAGACTTGATCGCTGGAAAAAGCCTCGACCATTGCAGCACCAGAAGTAGTTGATGACGTTGCCTGCCCACTCAAGTTCAGATTCTGACCCACTACAGTCTTCTCTGGTTCTCCACAAGTCGGGCTCTGTTTTGCATTCCCTACGACACAAGTAGGTTTCCGACTTCTAGCGAGAGCAATGAATAGGTGATACCCATTGACCTTCATCCCGTTCGTAATGTCGATCGCTTGAGCCGCCGCCTCCTTCGAAAGGAAACGTACAAAACCAAACAATTGATGTTTACGGTTAGGACGACTAGGTGCAGACGAGGAGACGACTTCGCCAAAGGGGGAAAAGGTGTGGCGCAACCAGTCGTTGGTAGTACCATAAGGTAAGTTACGCACATATATTTCCTTTTCAATAACCTGTTTCCGAAACCCGGGCCTAGAATTACCTGAGATCGGTTGTAACTCCTTGTCAGGAATGACCGGACTCATCCCTTGCCTAGAATGCACAGAGAAAATCTGCAGACCTTTAACCTTAGGCCGCATACGTCTTCGTGTTCGACCTGACTTCTGCAAGCCCTCTTTCACAGAGCGCGTACTCTGTTTGGGATGACGAACACCACCGGCCCTGTAAGAACCGCTCCCGGTCAACGCCAGTCAAATCGGCGGAAAAACACGAAAATTTAAAAATTTTGGACATACACATAAATGAACCTAAATTTGACCCCGAGGGTCATATCGGACTTAAGTTGACCCCAATGTCGACCAAAGTGAGTTCTGGGGGACTCAGGGCAACTTTTTGACCAATATGGGAACGGTTGACTTTTTGCCGGAAAAGTCAACCGAGCGACATTTTGTTCGTTCGAGGCCCGTTTTGGATCCAAAAAGCTTAGCCGTCGTTACAACGGTCTTAGTTGGGCTGTTTCCTTGTAGCACATGAAATTTCGTAATTTCTTGGAAAATGGGCCTGTTCGGGGCCCGAGACGGCCGGATTTCACGAATCTGACACTTGCCACTTGTCACACAAGTGGTGGTAGTTGTTATTTTTGAACAAAACAAAAGGAAGACAAGGTGTGTGTTCGGCAATTTACAAAAAAAAGGAGGAGAGAGAAAAATAAGAGAAAAAGAAGAGAGAAGGAGGAAGGAGGAAAGGGAAAAGAAAGTGAGGGTTTTTGACGATTTCCCGACGATCCGACCGACGAATCGTCTCAACGACTGCGGATTCGAACTCCCCTCGTCATTATTTACGGTGAGAACCCATTCTTTTCTCGTTTTGGTACGTTTGAATTTTAGGGTTTGAGTTTAAACGGTTTTTTAAGGTTGGGTTTTGGTTAGAATTGGTTTAAAGATGAATGGTTGAGGTTTGGGGTTCGTTAGGAACGTTTTGGGACAAAAAGGAAAATTTTCCATTGTGGCCGTGTGGGGCCCACTTGTCCGGGCCTCGGGTTTAGCCTGTTTGCGTGGTTTTGAAAGATCCCTGAATCGATAATTCACACCCGGAACGAATTATGGGATTAAATTGTGAAAGTTGGAAATTTCGGGTTTAGAAACTTTAAACGCGAATTAAATCGCTCGGAAGTCGGAAATTGATTCCGTCGATTGCATTGGAACCCTTGAATTATTCTAAGATCGTAGAAACGAAAACGGGAATTTTAGGAGCCCCGAAAGGGCGTTTTCCAATCCCGGGCAGCTTCACCGAGCCGGGTGAATCGGGCCTTTCCGGGCCCATTGTTGACAATGTCGAGTAATTGGGAACTTTAGGAGTGATCGGCATTACCGGGGTTGCGTTTGGGCGTCTAATTCTTTAAAATTCAGCTTTGCCTGCGAAATTAAAAAGTGTTTTAATTGTGTTCATGTTAGATCGTGCCGCCGACCGCGGAAAGGGTAGGCTAGACGAGTGATCGCGAGCGCGCCGGAGCTTAGGCGTGGACTTTTGGGAAAGCGTTACGAGGTAGGGAAAGCCTTGACTAAGGAAAGTTAACAGTAGAAATGCATGTGACACTTGGGTGTCGTAGGATCAATGAACGTAACGAACATTAGAAATACATGTGACACCTAGTGGTGTCGTAGAATAAGTGAACGTATCGAACAATAAAAATGCATGCGACCCTTAGTGGTGTCATATGATAAGTGAACGTATCGAACATTAGAAATAGTTGTGGCATTTGGTTGTGCTCGTAGGTTGATTGAATTGTTTGTGTTTGTGGGCGGCCATGAGTGCCTGTGGGGAGTTGAACCCGTATTGGTTGACTGACTTGCCGAGTGGTAGTTAGTCGTGTTGTCGTATTTTCTTTCTATTTGCGGGGTATTGGGTGTTATTTGGTTGTGACTGTGATTGTTCTGGTGATAATTATTGAGCTATGCCTGATGGGTGTGTCGTACCCTCCGGTGCGCGGTCGGTAAAGTGCTGAGGGCTGTGGTTCCCGTTAGGTGCGTCGTACCTTCCGGCGCGTGATCGGTAAAGTGCTGAGGTTAGAGCTGTGCCCGAGGGGTGTGTCGTACCCTCCAATGCGTGGTCGGTAAAGAGTAGAGGGCAGTGGTCCCCGTAGGTGTGTCGCACCTTCCCACGCATGATTGGTAAAGTGCTGAGGCTGGATTTGTGCCCGAGGGGTGTGTCGTACCCTCCGGTGCGCGGTCGGTAAAGAGCAGAGGACTGTGGTCCCCGTCAGTTGTGTCGCACCTTCCGGCGCGTGATCGGTAAAGTGCTGAGGCTTGTGGTTGTTGTTTGCGTGACTTTGATCACTTCTGTTTTGTTGTGTTCCTTGAGATCATCATTACGATGTCGGGTCTACACTACGGGTACAGGTGTTTAGATGGTTGGGGAAAGTAACAGTTTTCGTGTGACAGTCGGGTTATTTGAGTTTGGGGATAGTAGTCCCCGGTGTTTTGTTTGTTGTTGGTGTTTCCGGTATTTCTGCTAGTATGCCGTAGTCAGTCTGGTATCCGTGGTGGTGAGCGAGCGCTCACCCCTAGCTGCTTTTCCTGCAGGTACTGGTCGCGAGGCGGAGTAGGGGAACTCTCGAAGCTTGAAGAGCTGGGAGCGAGAGTCCGGGTTTTTGGGAGTTTAGCGACGTACGCTTTGGTTTTTTCCGCTTGTTTTGGACTTATTTTCAGTTGTAAAATTTTATTTTGATTAACTCAAAGTGGTGATTTTAAGTGGTCTTAATAAAATGTTTGAAAATTGTTTTATTGTTTCACCGTTCGCGTTCCGGGTTCGGTCCTACTGAATTCGGGGCGTGACAGGCCCATGCTTTCTTCCCCGCAAGAAGACCGTCCTTCACGGCAGCGCCTTCTTGTCGACTAATGATCGCATAATACTTCGCGTATGAAGAAATCAATGTCGAACAAAAGGAGGAAAAGGATTGAATCTTCATGGTTTTGGTTTCACGATCATCCCCTATTACCATACTGACTTCAAAAGGAAAAAAGTAGAGCGAGCAGGTAGACTTGACATACCGAAGATGACAAGCTATCACAAGTACACTATTTTTATTATTTAACTCTTTCTTTTTAAACTCGCATTATTCACCATAATCGTGTGTTTCCTCTTATGCTATCATGCTAGACCCATCTCCATTAATTGTAAGGAACCATGGTTATTCAAGAGTCAGAAAGGTGTTTAGTTTGGCTTATAATGTAAGGCTAGGAAAAGGGTATAAAAGGAATATGAAAAGAAGCTAACATAAATATCTTAAGACAAAAATGCTTCATTCTCACACCCACAAATTATTTCATACATCCCTAAACCCCATTTGTGTACATCCACTCTTTTACAATCTCTAATACTATTCTCCCTTTTATTGAATTGCTAAAGGCTTAGGCTCAAATGGGTGACTAAGACATTCAATCATGCAAGGGTGGTCAATTTTTAGCTCAAATGATCCATAAATGGCCTAATAACATTTTCCTAAACAACCATGTTCCTTATTCTTACTTCGCCTCGAATGGGTCATACATTTAGTTATAGACTCAAGTTACCATGCCTAGGAATCAAAGGAATACAACACTAGTTCTAGCAAACACTCAAACACAAGTGGAAGAGCTAAACCTAATGCATGTGCTTTCACTACTTATTCGATTCATTCATTCTCATATACAACTTTGATTTATGCAAGAAATAAGAATTTGGGACAATTCAATCATCGAAACCTTAGGAACATATATATTAGACTCAACATATCACCAGAAAATATTTTTCTTGATTTTTTCAATTTTTTTGGATTTTTCAAAAGTTTATAACACAAAATGATGCATGAGCACACAAAAGAAAACATAATGCAACACAAGGCATACCCCACACACTTTAAAACAAAGCATTATCCCTAGTGCGACTCTAAACACATATATATGTATGCACCCGATGTGTAATAGCATTTAAGTACTCCACACTTATAGTCAGTAGGTATACAACTCACACAACCCTATATGCATAGCCTATCAACACGACAATTTGGGCACTCATGTCCCACCAGAGAACATATAGGGAAGTACATAGTAGAAAACATGATAAAGTAGGAAGGGTAGAGACACTACCCCTCGAAGAAACGCTATGTGAAATGCATTGGCTGTGGAGATCCTCGTGCATGGATGGATGGAGAGCTCTTCGCCCGAGAGAACCACTAGGAGGTTCGGTGCCATAATCTGCTCCGCTGAACTGATCTCTCTCTCCACGCCATGTGTTCGGTTGACTCCCAATTGGCGCATTTTTTTAACGTTGTTAGCTCGACGAACGGGGTGGCCATAGAAGCACTACTCCAGAAGCAACTGATCAGTAGAGCTAATGCTAGACACAGACTCAAACAAAAACATAAAATGCACGGGAAATAAAAACACAAATAATGTTGTCCCAAATACATTAAGGCCTAGCGATGCTGAAATCAGAGAATGATCAGAAACCACGCATCATGCATAAAATTGGGTGCAGCATAAAACACATATATACAGAGATGCAAATGGACCCGCTTACTACGAGTGGTTAGGAGGGAGGTCAGAAAAGTGGCCAGGTGGGTGGCCACTAGACTCCCCAAGAGGGCCCCTATACCAATCAGAACCCATATGGGTTTGGATCCAATCGACAGACATTGGGACAGTGGGCAAGGACTGAAGACTAGAGTCCACCATGTAAAATCGGATGTGAACCCTGCCAAACTGTGCATCCACTCCATCAAAACGGGTATTGACCCCATTAAACTAATTATATATACCTTGAAAATAGGTACTATACTCCTCATGGCGGGCATCCTATCCCTTGAAACCCGCGTGCATTTCCTCTTGGACAGTTGTGATTTGGGCTGACAAGGCCGCATACCTGCCATTTTCTTCCCTCTCCTCCCTCTCCGGCTCGGGGGCTGCCATGGTCATGTCGGTACCCTTAAACACGCTTCCAATCAGATTGTTTGTTTTGGCGTTTTGGGTGGCCATGAGAGCCCGTACTTTACTGTTGGTGTTTTAGCTGGCTTACGAGTTAGAGTCTCGGTAAGTTGCAAGCGTGTTTTATTGTTGAGTTTTGGGTGGCCGTGAGTGCCCGTGGGGTTGTTGAAACCGTGTCTTTACCTTTGGTGTTTAGGGTGGCCTTGAGAGCCCGTGTACTAAGGTTGGTGTCTTTGGCTGGCCTGACCGAGTTAGAGTCTCGGGGGGTTGTAAGCTTTCTTTAGCTGGCTTACGAGTTAGAGTCTCGGTAAGTTGCAAGCGTGTTTTATGGTTGGTGTCTTGGGAGGCCGTGAGTGCCTGTGGGGCTGTTGAGTCCGTGTCTTACTGTCGGTGTGTCTTGGGAGGCCGTGAGTGCCTATGGGGCTGTTGAGTCCGAGTTTTACTGTTGGTGTCTTGGTGGCCATGAGTGCCTATGAGTGTTGAACCTGTGTTGTTACTGGTTGTTGATTTTGCTTGTGATTGTGTTTGTGATTGTGAATGTGATTGTGGTTACCAGAGGTTGGGGGCCGCTTCCTGAAACAGGGGTCCACGAGCACACGCGTCTGCATGTTCAGACGGGGTAGGGGGCCCGCCCGCCAATAAAGGGGTCCTGGCCGCGCGTGTGTGGTTTGGGTTTGTGAGCATACCTTGGCTGGCTTATGGGTTAGAGTCCCAGTAAGTTGCAGCATTTTTCCGGCTGGTTTATGGGTTAGAGTCCCAGTAAGTTGCAGCATTTTCCGGCTGGCTTATAGGTTAGAGTCCCAGTAAGTTGCAGCATTTTCCGGGTGGCTTATGGGTTAGAGTCCTGGTAAGTTGCAGCATTTTTCCGGCTGGCTTATGGGTTAGAGTCCCAGTAAGTTGCAGCATTTTCCGGCTGGCTTATAGGTTAGAGTCCCAGTAAGTTGCAGCATTTTCCGGCTGGCTTATGGGTTAGAGTCCCGGTAAGTTGCAGCATTCTTGGGTTGGCCTGATCGGGTTAGAGTCCCGGGAGGGCGTTCTTGGCAGCTGGTTTGCGATCGTTTGTGATCTTGTTTGGTGTGCGATCCTTCGTGATCTTGTTTGGGGTGATCCCTTGTGATGCTGTTTGGTGTTGCGTAACTTTCTTTTGAGTCCTTGGAAGAGGTCGTCAATGGTTGTGTCGGGTCTACTTTACGTGTCAGGGTGTCGAGTTGGTCAGGGAAGGCAACAGTGGGTGTATGTTCAGTTAGAGTACTTGGGTTGGGGATGGTGTTCCCCAGTGTTGAGTCGTTGTTGGTGTTACCTGCTTGTCTGCTAATTATGCCGTAGTCAGTCTGTTATCCGTGGTGGTGAGCGAATGCTCACCCCTAGCTGCTTTTCCTATAGGTATTGTTCGTGGGACGGACTAGGTGAGCTCTCGAAGCTTGTGGAGCTAGGAGCGGAGTCCGGGTTTTGTCTTTTGAGTCTAGGGACTGATACCTTGTACTTTTGTCCACTTGTTGGGACGTGTTTTAAGTTGTAATTATTATTTTTGTTGAATAAATGATGATTTTAAAGTGATCTATAAAAACGGTTTCAAAAGTGTTTATTATTTTAAAACGTTCGCGTCCCGAGTTCGGTTTACTGAAATTGGGGCGTGACAGCTTGGTATCAGAGCTCGAGGTTTCACACCTCGGACTGCTCGTCAATTAGGTGGGGAGGGTCGAGTCAGTGTAGACCTGTAGTATTATGAGTCCTGGTTGGGGTTGTGTGTATGTGCAGTGTTTTATTGCTGGCTTGCTGATTCTTGTTGCTGCTTGAAACGTTTTTAAGCTGTCGCGGGTCGACTCAGGAGCGCTCCTGTAGTCGAACATGACGGTGCTGACATCAAGTCGGTACATCGTAGTTCGGGGACACCTGGACCGGGTTGTGACTGCGTGATGTCAAGTATGAGGTTTTAAAAATGAAGTGGAGAAAGTTTTAAAATTGGTTGGCCCGGCGGGCGTATTTGTTTTGATTGGCCTTGTGGGCGTGTTTTGATTTTGTTTGACACCGTGGGCGTGTGTATTTGATTGTGCTTTGCCCGGTGGGCGTAGTTCGGTGTTGGTTGGCCCGGTGGGCGTGTATTGTTATTACTCGGCCGTGTTGGCTTGTGTTTGAGGTCGGTCTTGGGTTGCCGTAACTGTGTTATGTGTTTGGTGGTCGTTGTCTGCGACGTACTAGTGTACGGGTCGCTATTAGCCGGGAAAATTACGAGTACCCTAGGGTAGACGTAGCGAGTGTAAGTAGTGTGAAATCATTACCGCTACATTTCGGGGTCACTGGTTTGGCCCGGTAGGTGGGTTGAGGCGATTTGGTTGCCGGCCCGGCAAGGGGTCCGGCAAGACTTGGACGCCGGCCCAGTATGGGGTCCGGCAAGTCGTGGTTCCCGGCCCGGAGAGTGGCACGGCAGGGGTCGTGTACCGGCCTGGTCCAGTGAGCCGTCTTCGTTTTCCTTCGGTTGTTTTGTTTTATTTTGCGTTTAGGTTTGCGGTTGCGTGACTCAGTTCACGTTCGTGCGGTTTGAGCGTTGGTCTTACGTGTTTGGGTTCGCGGGTGTGGGTTGTAGAGGCCGTAGGCCTGGTGCACGGTGGGTTTGTTGTTGAGTGTTTCGCTCACGTACTATTATAATTAAGGCATTAGTAGCGTGAGCAGTGTGACGTTTGGCTTCAGTTTTGTGTTGGTGTTTGCCCTGACTAGAGTGGTAAGTCTTTGGTGCGTTACTAGTATGCCATAATCGAGCGGGTGTCTGTGGAGGTGAGCATAACGCTCATCCCCTTTACTATTTTTCCCGCAAGGGACGAGTAGCGAACACTGGCTTGGTTGCGGAAAGTTATAAGTAAATGCATAAAGGACTGGATGAGGGCTTGGTGTACGTTTGTGTGGTTAAGTTTGAGGTTCCGCTTACGTGTTGTTATAATTAAAGGATGTTTAGCGTGAACGATGTGGCGTTTAGTAACAAGTACATTGGGGTAGACGTAGACCGTGGGAACGTTAGTGTATTCGAGTTGGTTGTCCTTATTTGAGTTCGCAAACTGAACGTTTGCGTGTATCCGTGCAAAGGATACCTGCTGATGGCTCGTGGCAGACGAGGAAGAGCAGCAGTGGCACGGGGACGAGCGCCCTCGCGAGGCAGGCGGGGACGGTCAGCGGGGACACCAGGACGGGTGCCCACCGTTGAGCCCGCCGAGTACGCCGAGGCGCAGGGTACTCCTGTCGGTGAAGATAGGAGGAGCGATGCGGGACCTTCTACGGGCACGCCCAGCGTCCCGCCGGTGGCAGACCCACCCGTCATGACTGCCCTGGATGAGCTGACCAGGACAGTCCAGAGTTTAGTGGCGATTATCGCTAGTCGAGAGTCTGCTTCGCCAGCCCCGGAGGCAGCCGCGGTCCTAGTGAGGCCCGGTCAGACAGAGGATCACACATCCCGAGCACTACTAGACTTCCTGAAGCTCGGGATACCTACATTTGTCGGGGAGCCGAACCCCGACCTAGCCGAGAGGTGGATAGAGCAGGTCACGAGGGACCTGGATACATCAAGTATCGAAGACGGTCGCCGCAGAGTGTCCTTCGCAGCTCACCAGCTGAGGGACAACGCCTACCACTGGTGGGGGCGTGTGAAGGACATGGTTGGATACGACTACAGCATCTTTCAGGATGTGTTTATGGCGCAGTACTTTCCCGAGTCGGCTCGGCTGGAGCGACATCGGCAGTTCCTAGATCTGGAGCAGGGAGGATTGACAGTGGCGGAATACGAGGCCAGATTCACGGCCTTGACTAGATTCGCGCCGGAGATGGTGACTACCGAGCAGAACCGTTGTCTGCGGTTCCAGGGGGGACTGAGACCGGTGATTCGGGACAAGGTCCTCGCCTTGAGGTTGCGGAAGTATACGGATCTTGTGGACACCGCAGCGACGGTGGAGCAGGGTATCCGGGATGCGGACGGGACCCGTGAGGTCCGACAGCGGCCGACCAGCTTTGCAGGGCCGTCCGAGTCACGAGACCCGCAGAGGCAGAGGACCACGGGACCCTTCCGACCACAGACTCATCAGGATGGATCGAGACAGCGGGGGTCGGTGGCGTCAGTGGGGCCAGTCGCTTCAGAGAGACGGCTGGGATGTTATAGCTGCGGGCAGCCAGACCACATGCAGCGAGAGTGTCCGATGAACACGGGGCCGAGGGCCGACGAGACCAGGTGTCACCGGTGCGGCCGTGTTGGGCACACTATCGGCCAGTGCTATGAGCCGTTGGGGGCAACGACAGTGCGACAATCACAGCAGTCGCGCCCTCGTCAGAGCCAACGGTCGGGGTTTTCACAGTCGTCGACGAGCGGGCCAGCTCCGAGACAGCAGCGGAGTTATGGATATCCAGCAGTTAGTGCGCCGAGCCAGAGGCAGCAGGCGCCAGCGGGGAGAATGTACGCACTTACCGATTCCCGGGCCCCAGGATCCCCTACCTACCGCGAGACCTATCAGGGTACGTGTTTATTGTACCTTTTTATGAGTGTTATTCTAATTTCGCGGTCGAAATTCCTTTAATGGGGGTAAATTGTAATAACCACTCCCGGTCAACGCCAGTCAAACCTGCGAAAAACAGGAAAATTTAAAAATTTTAAGACTGACAGTTAAGTGAACCTAAAATGACCCCGAGTGTCATACCGGACTTAAGTTGACCACGTTATTCACCAAAGTGAGTTCTGGGGGACTAAGGGCAACTTTTTGATCGATTTGGGAAATGTTGACTTTTCGCTGGAAAAGTCAACCGAGCGACGTTTTGGTCCATTCGAGGACCGTTTTGGATCCAAAAAGATTAGCCGTCGTCGCAGCGGTCTTAGTTGAGCCGTTTCCTTGTATCCCGTCAAGTTTCGTAATTTCTTGGGAAAAGTGCCCGTTCGGGGCCCGAAACGTCCGTTTTTTGCGAATCTGATTGGAAAATATCTAGTAGATATTTTCCCAAAAAGGTGTGGGACCCACCTTGCCACTTGTCAAACAAGTGGTGGTGTTAGGTTTTGAGACAAGACAGGACAAGACTTGATGGTTAGTTTTACCTTTAAAGGGTTAGTTTGTTATTTTTTTAAATAAAACAAAAGGGAAACAATATGACTACACGTCCATTTCAAAAAAGAAGAAGAAAGGGGTTAGTTTTAGAAAGAGAAAGAAGAGAGAAGAAATGGAGAGAAGGAAGAGGAAGCTTGGGAGGTTTTGGCCACTATTCACGAGCATCGAGCCATGGGTTCGTCTCAACGATAGTAGATTCGGGTTCACCTCGTCTTCCTCTACGGTAAGCACCTAATCAATCTTCGATTTGGTAAATTTCAAATGTTAGGGTTTGGTTAAAATGAGTAGTTTATGGTGGAAATGAGTTGTGGGGATGGTTGGAGATGTTTTGGAGACGTTTTGGAGGTGAAGGAGCACGTTTTCCGGTGACCGGGAGCTCGGGAGGAGCTCCGGCCACCATGTGAGGTGGCTGGCCGGAGCTAGGGCCGGCCACCACCATGGTGGGCCGGGCCCACTTTGGCCCTAGCCACCCATGGCCAAGTTGGGCCGGGTGGGGCCCACGTGCTCGGGTGATCGGGTTTTGTGTTTCGGGTGGTTTAAAACGTTCCCCAGACCTTTTATCCTGAACCGAATCGAAAATTGGAATTAAATTGGAGAAGTTGTAATTTATCGGGTTTAGAAACTTTAAACGTCATTTAATTGACTCGGGAGTCGGAACTCGATTCCGTCAAGTGCGTTGGGTTCCTTGAATTATTCTAAGACCGTAGAAACTGAAACGGGGGCTTTTGGAACCCCGGAAGGCAATTAACAAAACCCGGGCAGATTCGCCATGTCGGGCGAATCGGGCCTTTACGGGTCCTTTATCGACAATGTCGAGTAATTGGGAAGTTTGGGAGTGATCGACATTGTCGGGGTTAAGTTTGGGCATCGAGTTGAATGGTTTTCGGTTTATTTCCTGCGAGTGTTTAGTGACTTTAATTTGTGTTCTTTTAGATCGTGCCACGGACCGAGGCAAGGGAAAGCTGGGTGAGTGACTGAGATCATCACCAGAGCACGTGGTTGGCTTTTGGGAAAACACGCACGAGGTAGGGAAAAGTAGCCGGATCTCGGCCCTGACTAGGGAAAGTTAACAGTATAATTGCATGTGACACCGGGGTGTCGTGGGTTGAATAGGTTTATTTAAATATTAGAAAAGCATGCTACGGGAACTTGGTAATTGTTAGAAAAGCATGATACGGGATTGTAGCGTTTATTAGAAAAGCATGTTACGGGAACTTAGTAATTATTGGAAAGGCATGTGACACTTAGTAGTGTCGTTTGTTTTGGCGTTTTGGGTGGCCATGAGAGCCCGTACTTTACTGTTGGTGTTTTAGCTGGCTTACGAGTTAGAGTCTCGGTAAGTTGCAAGCGTGTTTTATTGTTGAGTTTTGGGTGGCCGTGAGTGCCCGTGGGGTTGTTGAAACCGTGTCTTTACCTTTGGTGTTTAGGGTGGCCTTGAGAGCCCGTGTACTAAGGTTGGTGTCTTTGGCTGGCCTGACCGAGTTAGAGTCTCGGGGGGTTGTAAGCTTTCTTTAGCTGGCTTACGAGTTAGAGTCTCGGTAAGTTGCAAGCGTGTTTTATGGTTGGTGTCTTGGGAGGCCGTGAGTGCCTGTGGGGCTGTTGAGTCCGTGTCTTACTGTCGGTGTGTCTTGGGAGGCCGTGAGTGCCTATGGGGCTGTTGAGTCCGAGTTTTACTGTTGGTGTCTTGGTGGCCATGAGTGCCTATGAGTGTTGAACCTGTGTTGTTACTGGTTGTTGATTTTGCTTGTGATTGTGTTTGTGATTGTGATTGTGATTGTGGTTACCGGAGGTTGGGGGCCCGCTTCCTGAAACGGGGGTCCACGAGCACACGCGTCTGCATGTTCAGACGGGGTAGGGGGCCCGCCCGCCAATAAAGGGGTCCTGGCCGCGCGTGTGTGGTTTGGGTTTGTGAGCATACCTTGGCTGGCTTATGGGTTAGAGTCCCAGTAAGTTGCAGCATTTTTCCGGCTGGCTTATGGGTTAGAGTCCCAGTAAGTTGCAGCATTTTCCGGCTGGCTTATGGGTTAGAGTCCCGGTAAGTTGCAGCATTCTTGGGTTGGCCTGATCGGGTTAGAGTCCCGGGAGGGCGTTCTTGGCAGCTGGTTTGCGATCCTTTGTGATCTTGTTTGGTGTGCGATGCTTCGTGATCTTGTTTGGGGTGATCCCTTGTGATGTTTTTTGGTGTTGCGTAACTTTCTTTTGAGTCCTTGGAAGAGGTCGTCAATGGTTGTGTCGGGTCTACTTTACGTGTCAGGGTGTCGAGTTGGTCAGGGAAGGCAACAGTGGGTGTATGTTCAGTTAGAGTACTTGGGTTGGGGATGGTGTTCCCCAGTGTTGAGTCGTTGTTGGTGTTACCTGCTTGTCTGCTAATTATGCCGTAGTCAGTCTGTTATCCGTGGTGGTGAGCGAACGCTCACCCCTAGCTGCTTTTCCTACAGGTACTGTTCGTGGGACGTACTAGGTGAGCTCTCGAAGCTTGTGGAGCTAGGAGCGGAGTCCGGGTTTTGTCTTTTGAGTCTAGTGACGGATACCTTGTACTTTTGTCCACTTGTTGGGACGTGTTTTAAGTTGTAATTATTATTTTTGTTGAATAAATGATGATTTTAAAGTGATCTATAAAAACGGTTTCAAAAGTGTTTATTATTTTAAAACGTTCGCGTCCCGAGTTCAGTTTACTGAAATTGGGGCGTGACAGTCCTGGGCTGGGTCACAGAACCGGAATGATGTCCGTGACGGGTTGGTTCACGGGGCCACGACACTATCCGGCATGGGTAAGTTATCGAAGTCGTGAGACAAGTCGGCACGGGTTGCAAGCCAGAGCTGTGGCGTGGTCCGACCCGAGTTGTAGGCCAGAGTTATGGCGTGGTCTGGCATGGGTTATAGGACGGAGCCGTGGCAAGGTCCGTGCGATTGTAAATCATAGCAAAACTTCGACTTCTACTCGGGAATCTTCTCAGATGGTTCTCCGCGAAGCTTTGGCACTCTTCACGACGCTGCTCTTCGTTGTCACAAAGCGCCAGCTATCGGTCCGAAGCTCGGGAGAGGATGGAAGGCTTGGTGTTTATGAGTTGTGGCGTGGTTTAAGGTTGAAGGTTGAAGAGGATGGAGGAAAGGGTTCGGTTATGGAGGTTAAAGGAGAAGAAGAGTGGTTGGAAGCGTGGGGTCGATAGTTTGAATATGTAGTTGAATGAGGAGATATGAGGCGTGAAGTAGAAGAATGGTAGGGTTTTGAGGGATAAGGAGTTGAGTTTAGGCATAGGGTTTGGGCTTGGAGAGTAAAAATAGGTTCAGGTTTTGAGTGGACCTGAGTTGAGCCTCGAACAGTCCCAGATGCGCGCTCTCGGCTCTGGGTGTTAGACTGAGACGGGCCCATTGTCTGCTCCGGCACTCCTCCCGTATAGGAACATTGGGCTTTTCCCAAAATCCTCTGATCTGCCTGCCTAATACCCGACTCCGTGTATGAGCATATTACGGGCACCATCACGGAGTCGTGGTCTGCACCGCATCACAACAACAAGCTTTCGTTGAATCTTTATTGTTTGTTCTGCTCCCATTTGTTTTGACTTTCCTATACACATACGCATCTATCAATTCATGAAAAATAAAATAACCTCGGGTTTCCTCCCGAGAAGCACCTTTGTTTAACGTCATTGGCTCGACTCAAAGGCGGCCTACACCGCCTCTACGCCTCATATTCTGGCTCCTCCAGGTATATGCACTCTTCTGGACCCAACTCCCCACCATATTTATGCTTTACTCGGTGCCCATTCACCAAAAATGAGGCCTTCTTCCCATCACAAATCTCCACCGCCCCGTCAAATAGGACTCGATTTACTTTATAGGGGTCGTTCCATTTCGAAACGAGCTTCCCGGCGAAGATCTTCAACCGAGAGTTATAAAGAAGGACTTTGTCTCCTTCCTTAAACTCTCTTTGCACAATATTTTTTCATGGGCGATCTTGGTGTGTTCCTTGTACAACTTGGTTCTGAAGTAGGAAAGGGACCTAAACTCGCCAAGCTCATTATCTGCATCAACCTATTTTCAGCATAAAGATTAACATCAAATTTTAAAATTTTAAGCGACCAATATGCTTTATGTGGTAGCCCTAATTGTAAGTGACATGACTTCCCATATACCATCTTGTATGGTGACATCCCAATAGGATATTTATACGTTGTTGTATATGCCAACAGTGCTTCATCTAATTTGTGTGACCAATTTTTCCTAGACACATCAATAGTCTTTTCCAGAATACTTTTTAATTCTCTATTAGTAACTTCCACTTGCCCACTAGTTTGGGGATGGTAGGGTGTAGCTAAGCGATGTCGAACTCAATATTGATTTAAAAGTTTCCAAAATATCTTATTGCATAAATGTTTTCCACCATCGCTTACTATTGCCCTAGGTGTGCCAAACCATTAAAAAATGTGCTTCTTTATGAAAGCAACCACCGGCTTGGATCCATACCCATAGATCGAGGGAATGGACCCATGAAATCGATGTTCCAGACATCAAATGACTCTACCTCTATGGTGGCATTCAGAGGCATCTCATGCTTCCTTGATATGTTGTCGGTCCTTTGACACATGTCACACTGCTCAACAAACCGAATAGCTTGATGAAATATATTGTGTAAGTAAAAACCAGATTGAAGTACCTTTTGAGATGTCGTTTGTGGTCCAAAATGACCTCCTACCTCACCTCCATGGCATTGATGTAAAATTGCATCAGTTTCCTCCTTGAGAATAAACCTTCTCACCATTTGATTTGCACATATTCTAAACAGAAACGGATCATCCCAAAAAATAATTTTTCATATCATGTAAGAAATTTTTTTCTTATGGTAGGATGACATGTTAGGTATTGGAGCACCACTTGCTAAATAGTTTGCAAAATTTGCAAACCATGGGGCCTCAATAAGCTTTGCTTGAAACAAGTGCTCGTCTGGGAACTCCTCGTTTATGGGCATACTCAGCTCTTCATATGGATTCTCAATCCTAGACAAGTGGTCAGCTATCACATTCTGTACTCCCTTATTGTCCCGTATTTCCAAATCGAACTCTTGGAGTAGTAGAATCCACCTTAAAAGTCTAGGCTTTGCATCCTTCTTGCCAAACAAATGCTTAAGAGCTGCATGGTCAGTGTATATTATAACCTTGGAAAAGACAAAATATGAGTGAAATTTATCACACACAAATACTGTTGGGTCTCGAGGTAAGGTTGGAGATGAACCAACTCGCAGCGGAAAATCAATGAAAACCAAGAGACGATTAAAACCATGAAACAACTAACAAAGAATGGATTCACAAGAGAAAATTTCAGCACTAGTTCTTACCAAAACAAGAACACCGGGTAACGAATGATTGGCTTGAGTCTCCAAGACGCCTACGTATCCACATGGGAATCAAAGCCACGTAGTTCTTCTCTTTGAGGACTCAAGAACACAAAAATGGAGGAGGAAACTAGCCAAACCCGAAATGGCCATGGAAGAGGGAGAGAAAATGTGTTTCCTATTCTTGTCTAGTGTTTGTTATGTTGAAAAAAGATGACTTAAACATAACAAAACCCATACTTGTCCAACTAAAGGCATGGGACAAGTATGGTGTCAAGTAAGGTGTAAATAGGACAAAGTATGGCAAGACAAGATTGGGTTAGGTGGTGAATCACCAACACCTTAATCCTTGTCTTGCTTACTTAGTACTAATTAATCAAGACTTGATTAATTAGTTCCATGGGCCTTGGTTGAATGGGCCTTTCATGGGCCTCTTGGAACATGGCCCGTGGCCATTTCCAACGAGGTCCCGTGATTCGCTCATCGCCTCCATGCCTTCCATACCGGAAATGTCCAACATTATCCGACACGATCAATCCCAAGACTCCAAGCCTTGTCTCGATCTGTGAAGTCCTATTCACCTACGGGCACATGACCCAAAACCCAGTTTTGGTCATGTCCCGAGACAACTCCCTTTTGGCCATTCTCCATAAATGTGTCAATGAGTTTCATCCTCCGGTGTGACCCTTAGGTTTATGCATGTCAATAGATCAACGTAAAATCCCATTTTACTTGATCCTATTTAAGTGGCAACTAACGAGACTTTAGTATTGCCTGACACTACATAACGAATCGACCCTGTCGATTCTAACCTTTCCGTCGTCCCTGTCATTATCCTTTTATCTCCGATATCCTGATTGAGATAAGGCATAGAGCCGTCATCCTTATTATTCTCAATCACCGTTCCTTGATATGTGAGATGACTGAAGATATGATACCCAGTATCATGTGCATGGCCATGCTATTCTTCCAGTCACTCTCGATCAAGCGGCCGAGAACCGATATCTTTCCCATACCTTAGTATGAGGGATAAATCCCTTAGCCGTCTTTCGTGTCACTCATGTAGCCCGTCCCCAAGCCAATCCTGGCCGTTATGGAAGCCCTGTTACGGACAACGTTAGGCTCAGGTCAAACTCAGTTGTTGACTACATAACGATCACAAAGACTCCTTGGTCTAAGGATACATGACAAGCTACAACACTGAATATGTTCATGACTTAATCTATGGCACATATTCAGGGCGGGTCGTCCAATATCATGTCCCACATGATATCTATGATCAGACTCCGAAATCTCATTCCAATGACTAACAGAACGTAAGCCATAAAGAGCCATCTTTCATACTAGTCGCTTCTAGTGAAGCTTTGTTGACTAGGGACCCATCGAGTGTGATCTATCTCGATCTATGGTTATATTCGCATGGTGGGCATAGATCAGAGCACACATCGATATATTACTCCAACACATAAGTAATATAAAGCCGCTTTAATTTTATTGCTAACGATGATATATACATTTGGACATTTAGGATTGAACTACGGGCTTTAAGACTAACAATACAACAACTAATAGTTCTTTTTCAGTAGTAGCATAATTTATTTGAGCCTCATTAAGAACCCGACTAGCATAGTATATGGTATGAAAAATATTATCTTTCCTCTGCCCTAAAACTGCCCTACCGCTATATCACTAGCATCACACATCAATTCAAAGGGTAGAGACCAATCAGGACTAACCATTACAGGTGTATTTATCAATTTTTCTTTCAAGGGTAAGAAGCTTTTTAAGCATGCATCAGCAAAATTAAAAGGGATATCTTTTACTAGAAAATTACATAGTGGTTAAGAGATTTCAGAAAATCCCTTTATAAATCTCCTATAGAACCCTACATGTCTTATTAAATTCTAATCCCTTTTATATTAATAGGTAGAGGTAATTTACCTATTACATCCACTTTCGCCTTATCTACCTCAATTCCATTAGAGGAAATTTAGTGGCCTAAAACGATTCCATGTTGTATCATAAGATGGCATTTTTTCCAATTTAACAAAAGGTTTGTTTATTCACATCTAGTCAATACTTTATGTAGATTATTAAACATCTATCAAACAAAGAGGCAAACATAGAGAAATCATCCATAAATACTTCCAAGTAATCACAAATCATGTCATGAAAAATAGCAGTCATGCATCTTTGAAATGTAGCAGGTGTGTTATATATACCAAAAGGCATTCTCCTATATGCAAATGTTCCATATGGGAAAGTTAAGGTTGTTTTCTCTTGATCCTCAGGAGCTATGGTTATTTGGTTATACCCAATGTATCCATCTAAAAAGCAGTAATATTCATGACCAGCTAATTTTTCTAACATTTGATCAATAAAAGGTAAGGGAAAATGGTCTTTTTGGGTGACATCATTTAACTTCCTATAGTCTATGTATACCCCCCACCCTGTAACAGTTCTAGTAGGAATTAATTCAATTTTCCCATTCGTTACTACCGTCATCCCCCCTTTCTTAGGCACACATTGAATAGGACTAACCCAAGCACTATCAGAAATAGGACAGATAATACCTGCATCCAGTAGCTTTATAATCTCTTTTTTTACTACCTCTTGCATTAACAGGTTTAGCCTTCTTTTTGGGTGCACAGTTGGTTTGTAGGCATCCTCCATCAAAATTTTGTGCATACATGTTGACGGGCTGATTCCTTTAATGTCAGCTATTGTCCGTCCAAAGGCCCTTTTATGTTCCTTGAGCACACTAATCAACTTTTCCTCCTATAGAGAAGACAATTCAGAATAAATTATTACAGGCAAAGTATTATCTTCATTTAAAAACATGTATGTTAAATTATCTAGGAGGGGTTTTAATTCAGGCTCTGGGGCCTGGTCAACAGAGGGTTTTAGCGTAAGCCCTTTCCTCGCCTCCAAGGTTAGACGAGTGTGAGATCTATCTCTTTCTTGGAGGACATGCCTCCAAGAGATTGACCATCTCTTGTTCACCATCCTGCATAAGATTAATAGTGTTTGTATCATCATTAATTAAACATGCTAGTAAAAGATCATCAGGAACAAAAATTTCCTGCACTACAGAATCAATCATGTCAATCCTATAACAAGCATTATCAACTATATAGCATGCTTAAGAGATCTGAAAACATCAAAAACCACTTCTTCTTTCCCATATCGGATGATCAATTTCCCTTTCTCTACATCATTAAGAGCTCGGGCTGTGGCTAAGAATGGTCTTCCTAGAATTACGGGAATCTCATAATCCTCATGCATGTCTAAAATAACAAAGTCAGCAGGGAAAATCAATTTATCAACTTTCACCAAAACATCTTCCACAATCCCTCTAGGGTATTTAATAGATCTAACAGCTAGTTGTAGAGACATAGATGTTGGTTTCAGTTTCTCTTTTAATCCTAATTGCTTAAAAATATTTAAGGGCATCAAATTTATACTAGCCACTAAATCACACAAAGCTTTTGCAAATGAAAGGGACCCCATTGCAAATGGTATAGTAAAACTCCTAGATCTTTCAACTTAGGAGGCATTTTATTTTGTAAGATAGAAAAAGACTTCTCACTTAAATTCTCCCTCTCATTCACATTTAACTTCCTCTTGTTGGATATCATATGTCACGCCCCAAATCCGGTTTTGACCGGACTCGAGACGTGAACTCAAAGGTAATTAATTAATAAAAGTAAGAAGGAATTAAATAAAATAAACCTCATGTATGGATCAAAAAATGGCGCTCTCAACATGACCTCGGTTGGCCGGAAAAAAATTTCCGGTAAGTGCGAGGAGGAGATGTTGTCTTTGTCTTCTTTTGGTGTTGTGTTGCTATCTCTTTATAGAGATTTATGTGCAATATTCTCAACCAAAAAAAGGACAGAGTTTCAGGAGAAGGTAACACTTCCAGCCAAGGCTAAAGTACAGGTTCAGCATCCGGCCAAGGTGCAGGGCCAGCCAGATTCAACCCCGCCTTTGCGGAAGGAGGAGCAGCCCGGACCTGTTTCAGGGACGGAGAAGATTGGTTCAGACGAGGTGGACAAGGGGAAGCTCTTCCTATAAAACTTGCCATATGGTACGTCTGAAGACTGGGTTCATAATGCACTTGGTTCCTTTGGTGAAATCGCTACCGTCTCGTTGCCGAAAAGAGCAAATCGCCATGGCTACTACTTCGGTTTTCTCACATTCAGAAGTAGGGACTCGGCACAGCAGGTCATTGATACTTTTCATGGCTTCACTTTGAAAGGGTACAAGCTTTTCATTGCGTTTGCTCGTCCCCGAAAGACTGTTTCCTCTCCGGCGACTTCCCCTGTTTTACAGTTTCAAAAACAGAGCAAGTCTAAGGAGGGACCGCAGGTGAAATGGGGGGTCGAATCGGCCGGAAAACACGACACCAGCTCGTCCCCGGTTGGTGTCGTCTCCGGCGAGCAGGTTCGCGACGTGGGCACGTCTTCTTCATCGGAGTCGTCAGAATGAACGTCTTCTTCACCAAAGTCGTCGGAATCAATGGGGATTCGCACACCCAGATCTTCTGAGATTGATGGTGTGAAGATCCCTGATTTGCAGGCCATGAAATCACGCCCCGTGATTTCAGAGGCGTTAGAAACTCGTGAGATTGTGTTTCAAAAAGTTACGCCTACGTCTGTGTCGCACGAAGAAGACGCTGGGCGTGGAGACGTGCACAATGGAAGTGGGTTAACTGGGCCAAGTGAAACAGGCCCAGTTTTGGTTAGCCCTGTTTCAAAAGCAGCAACTACTGGTGAAGCGCACGACGCTGACGAGGTCTGCGAAGGTGCTGCAGTTGGACCGGTCCAAAAATCTGTAATAGGGCCGCCCCCTTTTGGTTCTGGACCAAATAAAGGGTCATCTGGTGGCTCTGGCCCATTGGAGCAGCAGCAGGTCAATCCACGTTTGTCTGAGGTTTTTTCCCGCATTGGTACCGATTTGGGCCCGTTAGAGGTGGCGGAAAAGCAGACCGTGCAAGACACAGTTAGAGAGTTCGAATATCAGGGTAGCCCATGGAAGGATGCCTTAGAAAAACTGATCTCCAAGATCGAGCCAAAAAAACGTGGACGTCCAAAGAAAGGTCACCCGAAGGTGATCACCCAGCCGGTGGTTGTATATCAGACAAGAGCCAAGGCTGCTGATAAATTGGGATGTTTCACTGTGAATGTTTCCAAAAAAGATAGCTTGGGCATTTGGAACCATAGCTCGAAGGTTTGTAGAAAGGCAGTCGATCTTGGTTCACAAGCGCTTGGTCAGTACAAGCAGGGTTCCGAGGTTGGGAACGAGGAGCACTGCGACTTGATTACGGAACAAGATTTAGCACCCGTTCCGATCGCTAACCAGTTTTCTTGTTTTGATTCTGATTAGTTATTAGGCAGGTGTTTTTCTGTTCTATTTCTGTTTTATGCTTCCCGTTTTGTTTGTTGCTCTTTGTAGCTGTTCTGGTTTGGGAACAGGTCCTCTCAGATCTGTTTTTGGTATGTGTCTATTCTTCATAGACCATATCCTTAATAAACTTTTCGCTTATCAAAAAAAAATAATAAACCTCACAATTTTAGTTCCAAAATAACAATTCCGATAAATATAACATTAGTCAACCGCACGAATCCGAACTATTTAAAACATAGTTTAGCAAAGAAAAAAGGGTATGTCTCTAACACGTAACACCACTCGGACCCTCAACGAGCTCCCGAGCTCTGAGACGTCCTTTAGGCCTAATCATCAATGAAACCTGAAAAAACAGTAAACACGAAGTGGGTGAGCTTACGCTCAGTAGGAAAAAGTAGTAAAGTAAAAAGAATCGCCTCTTTGAGCACAAAATCCCGATTAGTACGATTATTCAAAAGACACCATAATTAGGATCAACAAGAATTGCAACACTTAATAAAATAGTAACTCAAAGGGGATCAACGAGGATACAACTTATTCACCAATAGACCAACTAAAGAAACACACGAGTACTGAAATATAGATAATTTAAACCACTAGACTCCGACCCACACACAAACCAACACATCATACCGGAATGCCTCTCGGTCAAGATGTCCTCCCGGAAATGCCCCCGAATGGGACACATATCATAGGGCTCCCGGAAATGTCCCCGAATGGGACACATATCATCGGGTTGAAACAAGTCTCTCTGGAACACGTAGCATCGGAGTGAGACAACAGTATACCATGCCGGAATATCCCTCGGCCTAGGTCTTCCCGGAACACGTAGCGCCGGGGTGGAACAGTCTCTCCCGAACACGTAGCATCGGAGTGAGACAACAATATACCATGCCTGAATATCTGTCGGCCTAGGTCTTCTCGGAACACGTAGCATCGGGGTGAAACAACAAGATAAGCATATCGGACCGACACCTCCCTCGGTCTGATAGCCTCCCGAAAATACACCTCGGGGCAAGTAAACCATAATGCACACAATACCAAACAAACACATTACACCGAACTCATATTATCATCCAAGCTTACCGACTTGACTAACCAAGCACGTCCATCCGCTCTATCATTCACCCGATCACATCACCAGACACAATCATATCACATTCAACACAATCACTCAACCAATCATGTCACAGAGCAACCATTCATATCATACTCATCATAATTCATCTAGTTTAATAAGACTCTTATATTAAACAAAGCATGGAACATGCATCGACAATTGAGGACACTCAACCATCATCAATACAAGCAATCATGCAATCCAAAGGCTCGATATGGCTATTCTTCCAGCACGACAATTTCCCAATAAATGAAAGCGGTTAAGCTAGTGAATCACATCCTATATGCATACTAAGACTCTTCCGGTTATTATCGTAATTGAAAGCGGTTATTCTAGTGAATCACATCCTATATGCAAACTAGGACCTTTCCGGTTACTATTATCCTATAGGCATACTATTAGCATTCTTTAAATTAAGAGTGGAGTTTACTACTCTTCCCTACCTCGAAAACAGACCAATCATAGCAGCTGATGACCTGGCTAGCTTCCTCCTCGTCCTCTCACGCGGTCCAAAGGCCTCCTCCTCCGTCGAGCTCGGGTCCAAATTCTTGGATCACGATTAATACTATAATTAAAGGCTAACCAAGGGTAGTTTAAGAGTAATACATCTAAGTTAAAAAAAAAACCCAACCGTTTGGTTCAAAATAACCTTTCGAAATAAACGAAAAACACCCAAAAAGGGCTCAAAAGGACCAAAACTGGTCTGCCACGGATCGGGTCACGGAGCCGTGAGGCTACCCGTCACGGACCCGTCACGTGTGCCGTCATGGTCTCCCTCACGGAGCCGTGACGTCTCCCGTCACGGTGCCCATCACGAATCTGTGACGGCCCAAACCCGTTTCGTCATTCTTCTTCCTCCAGCCTCCTTTTCACGAAAATAACAGCCAAAACTCCATTTTCAGTGACACAAAACCTCCAAAACAGTCACATAACTTCAATCCTTCACTACCCAAAGTAGGATTCATCAAAACAACAAATACCCAAGAGATTTCCAACTCAAAAACAAGTGGTTTCAACATAAATCAATCATCTACTTCTCTAAAACAACATCCAACCACATAGAGCTCAAAATATAGCTAGTTTAAGCAAATTCCATGAAAACCCATAACTTGAAATGAATTGAAATGAGATTGTGAGAGTTTACTTACCTTTAGAGTGATGAGATGATGAAGATGATGGACTTTTGGAGAAGAAAGGGTGAAGAAATGACTTGAAAGGAGGTCCTTTTCCCTTGCTTATTCTTGAAGCTTCAATGGAAGCTCTTCTTCTTCCTCTCTCTAGCAAAATTCGGCCACAACACTAACAATGAGAGGAAAAGGTCCAAAATTGAGTCATATAACCTAAGGGTGAATTTCCTAATATGCTCATTTGCTCTTATCCACTCAATACCAACTTATGAGGGCTAAAAGGGTCATTTTGGCCTCCTTTCTTCCCCTCCAAGCTAACATGGACAAGTGTCCATGTAGAGACCACTTTTCTTTAATTAAATCCAGCACTCCAACTTAATTAACTTTAGTCGACAAAAAGTCACCGTTTGACCGAAAGTTGACCTTTTTCACAATTACAGTCATTTGAACGGAAACAGCCCACGAAGCTAACCGTAATGACGGCTAAGCTTTTTGAGCCCCGGAAAGGTCTCGAAAGAATTCCGAAGTCATCGGTTGAGTTTTCCGGCCGAAAGTCAAACTTTATCACAAATCACCGGTTCGACCGGGATCGACCGGGGGTGGTTCTTACAATCTTCCCCCTTAAAGGAATTTCGTCCTCGAAATTTAAAACGAAAGTACCTCAGGGGTCGAATAGGCTGGGGTACTTCGCGCGAACCTCGTCCTCACGCTCCCAGGTCGACTCTGCTCCGTGGTGCTTCCATTGCACCCATACCAGTGGAATAGTCCTGCCACGCACGGCCAGCTCTCGCATATCCAGAATCCTGACTGGCTGCTACTCATACGAAACATCCTCAGCTACCTCGATGTCCGCCCACTCAATAACGTGGGAGGGGTCCGCAGTGTATTTCCATATTTGGGAAACGTGGAAAACATTGTGAACGTTCCCAAGCTGCTGTGGCAATGCAAGGCGATAAGCAACGGCTCCAACTCTGCCCAAAACCTCAAAAGGTCAGATAAAACGCGGGGCCCGCTTGCCTCCGCCGCGGATGAACCGCAATAGTCCCTTCTTCGAGCTCACCCTCAGAAACACATGATCCCCAACTGTAAACTCGACAAGTCGGCGTCGTCTATCCGCATAACTCTTCTGTCGGCTCTGCGTGGTCTTCAACCGATCCCGAATCAGTGCGACCTTCTCGGTCGTCTCCCGGACATGCTCCGGACCAAGTACACTCCGGTCTCCAAACTTTGCCAAACACACGTGCGATTTGCACGACCTACCATACAACGTCTCAAACGGTGCCATCCCAATACTGGCCTGGTAACTGTTGTTGTAGGAGAACTCAGCCAATGGAAAGTGATCCTCCCATGATCCTCGGAAGTTTAATATAAATGCTCGTAGCATATCCTCTAAGATTTGTATATTGTGCTCTGACTGACCATCGGTCTGTGGAAGATAACCCATACTGAGCAGGACCTCGGTTCCCAACGCTCTCTGCAAGCTCTCCCAAAATCTTGAGGTCAATCGAGGATCCCTGTCGGTCACAATTGACACCGGAACCCCGTGAAGACGGATGATCTCTCGAACGTATAACCGACTCAAGGTGTCAACCGTGTCGGTCATCCTCATGGCGAAGAAGTGCGCTGACTTAGTCAGTCGGTCGACCGCTACCCAAACAGCGTCGTGCCCTCTCGGTGACGTCGGTAAGCCACTCACGAAATCCATTGTGACGTACTCCCACTTCCACTCTGCGATCGCCAGTGGCTGTAGGAAACCGACGGGACGCTGATGCTCGGCCTTCAATTGTTGGCAAGTGAGGCATCTCGAAACGAACTCTACAACCGCTCTACGCATCCCGCTCCACCAGAACTGTCGTTGGATGTCTCGATACATCTTGGTGCCACCCCGATGCACAGCAAGACGGGGGTGATGACATTCTCTCAACACAACGTCTCTACAGCCACGCGGCACAAACAGTCTTCCTCGGTATCATAGACCAGATCAATACCCTTCTCCAACCCTCAGCGTCAACACCGCTGGTAAGTCTCTCCCGAACCTCCTCTGCCTCCGCATCCTCGGCCTGTGCCTCCAGCACCCGAGCAACTAATGTGGGCTGAGCCACCAACGAACACATAGTCACGCCATCGGTGATCTCATCTAGCTCAAGTCTGAACGAGCTCAACTCCTCCATCATGTCCCACTCTCGGATTGATATACTAACAATACAGTGGGTCGACTTCCTACTCAGGGCATCGGCGACGATGTTCGCCTTGCCCGGATGGTAAAGTGGCTCGAAGTCGTACTCCTCAAGTAGCTCCATCCACCGCCTCTAGCGTATGTTCAAGTCGCGCTGGGAGAAGATATACTTGAGACTCTTGTGATCCGAGAATACCCGGAATCGCTCTCCATACAAGTAGTGTCGCCAGCTCTTCAGGGCGAAGACGAGTGCTGCCAACTCTAAGTCATGGGTAGGGTAGTTGTGCTCATGTATCTTCAACTGTCTGGAGCTATAGGCAACCACCTTCCTGGACTGCATCAACACACATCCCAGTCCCTCACCAGACGCATCACAATACACATCATATCCGATCCCCCATTCCGGCATGATAGACATGGGAGCGGTAGTCAAACGAGCCTTCAGCTCGGTAAAGAAATGCTCACACTCATTAGTCCACAGAAACTCGGCCCCCTTGCGTGTCAGGGCAGTCATCGGTGCGGCCAGACGTGAGAAGTCCTGGACGAACCGTCGATAGTATCCTGCCAATCCTAGGAAGCTGCGGATCTCAAATACACTCTTGGGCCGTGCCCACTTCGAAAATGCGCCGATCTTCGCCGGGTCGACTAGGATACCCTCTTGGGAAACAACATGCCCGAGGAACTTCACTTCGGCGAGCCAAAACTCGCACTTCTCCAGGTTGTCGTACAACTGGTGAGTGCGCAACAATGTCAAGACTGTCCTCAGGTGCTCCTCATGCGCCTCCTCACTCGGCGAATAAATTAGAATGTCGTCTACAAACACCACGACAAACTGGTTGAGGTACGGTCGGAAAGTACCGTTTATCAGGTCCATGAACGCTGCAGGCGCGTTCGTCAACCCGAACGACATCACTAAGAACTCGAAGTGTCCGTACCGAGTCCGGAATGCGGTCTTCGCCACATCCTCCTCCCGAACTCTCAACTGATAATACCCTAATCGTAGATCAATCTTCGAGAAGCACTTCACTCCTCTCAGCTGATCAAACAAGTTATCGATCCTCGGCATCGGGTAATGGTTCTTCACCGTGACCCGGTTCAACTTTCGGTAGTCTATGAACATCCTCAGTGCTCCACCATTCTTCTTCACGAAGAGGGCGGGTGCTCCCCAGGGTGAGGCACTCGGACAGATGAATCCCTTCACCTGAAGCTCCTCGAGTTGTTGCTTCAACTCGACCAACTCGGCTGGTGCAAACCGATATGGTGCCATAGATATCGGCGTCGTACCTGGATCAAGTCGATCCTCAACTCCACCTCGTGCGCCAGCGGTAAACCTGACAGCTCCTCTGGAAAGACCTCCTGGAATTCACATACCACTCTCGGCAGCTCTCTACTCTGCACGGTCTCCGTCTCATCTCCCACGGTCAAAGCGGACAGGAGTACTCCGCTCCTACTGCCCAAGACACAAGTGACGATCCTATCGCCCGACACCACTGTCACCTGTCGTCGATGGCAATTGATCGACGCTCGATATCTCGCGAGCCAGTCCATCCCCAAGATCACGTCAAAAGCCGTCATGTCCAAAACAAGTAAATCACCAACAAAAGGGCAATCAGCCACTCTAATCTCACATGCACAACATACGGTACTTAAGACCACATCCCCCGTAACCGGGGTATCAAGACATAAGGGTCAACTCAACGTCTCTACCCTTAAACCCAAGGAATCAGCAAAAGTAGAAGAGATGAAATAATGTGAAGCCCTAGTATAAAATAACAAAGACGCCTAGGAATTATAAAGCAAACACGTACCCTGAGTGGCCTCATGACCAGAGTGGCGTCCCTCTGCTTGCGAGTCAGTGACAGCATACACCCGACCCTGTTGAGCCTGAGGTCCTCTCGGGGGTGGTGGAAGGGTCATCTGCTGTGGGGCCCTCGACTGATGCCTCTGTGCTGGTGCGCCCGTCGCCTGGCGTGGGGCTCTCGGAGTCTGTGTCTGACTCGGGCGGACAAATGGTGTCGGGCGAGGCTGCGCCTGTTGAGGTCTCGGTGCTGGCGCTCCTCTGACCCGGTCAGGACACTCAAAAGAGATGTGTCCTAGTCGCGCAGTGGTAGCATGTCCTCTGAGGGGCACTTGGCCTCTCCTCGACCCTAGTCGGACGAACCGCTAGGCGGTCTGCAGATAAACCACTCATCGGGCAGTCTCGGCCCAGATGTCCCAACTGCATACACGAGGGAAAAAACTGTGCTAACGGGGTAGGTCAATTGACGTTACTTCTCCGACCCGCCACATCCCACCTGACTGGGTCTTTGGCTGGAAGGATCCCGAGGTCCTCTGCCTCCTCGGATCGTGGCCCTCAGACGGGCTCAGGAAGCCACTCGGCCTCGGACTGCTCTCCCGCGCTCTGGCGGTCTCTCAAAAGTGCCGCTCCACAACTAGTGCCTGCTCCACTAGTACAAAATACTCCTCAGTCCTGAAGTCAATGACTCGATCCGCGATCGACGGAATAAGCCCCCTCTCGAATCGTCTACATCAGAGTGCCTCAGTCGGCACCATCTCTAGTGCGAAGCGAGATAGGGAGGTGAACCTCACCTCATACTCCGACCCAAACATCCCCCTCTGGCACAGTTCTAGGAACTGCTGGTGTTTGTCCTCACGGGCCGATCTCGGGAAGTACTACTCCAGCAACAATCTTTCGAACAACTGAAAGTCGTCTCCAACCCTGTGCTGCTCGCGCTGCCACCAAAAGTATGACTCATCCCTCAACTGGAATGCTGCAAAGGAAACCCGCATGTGCTCGTCAACGATCCCCGACGTGTCCAAGTTGCGGGTGATCTGTCCCAGCCACCTCTCGGCTGTCTCGAGATCTGGCTCCCCAGAAAAGATAGGAGTACCCAACCTGAGGAAGTCCCTCAGTGCCTGGGCTGTGAAACTGTCGGCCTGACTTGGCTTCACAGCAGCTGTTGTGGTGGCAGCAGGTACTGACTCTGGTGCTGGTGTTGCGGTCTCTTGCTGTGCGCTGATCGCCGCAAGAACTGTGCGAACCACCTCCTCCAGATGGGTCACCTGGGTCGGCTGTGTGACCGGAGGAACTCTGGGCGGTAACCCTGACGGCCCAACCTCATCTCTCTTGTGCCCCGCGGAGGTAGCACCTTGGGAACTCGTTGCCCTTGCCTGCTCAATGGCAGGTGGGTGCCCCTGGCCCAGCTGGGCGACCTCTAGTGCCTCTTGGAATGTAGGTATGAGCCATGTCGCTTGTATCCGATGCACGGATAAACGCACATGCTCAATTTCTCAATTTCGAACAAAGTGGTTCGCTTAATACAATAACGTTCACACGCGTTTCACAGAGGTCATACTCGGACCAACAATGTACTTAGTCTTAGTATAGTGAAATATAATTTCATGTATTCAGAGAAGTTCGCACACTTGTGCGTCTGACAGAATCAATCACACAATTCAACCATCTCCTACAGGAGTCACAGTTCCAACCAAGTCACACAGACAATATACCAGACCGGCACACACCTCGGTCGTGTATCTTCCCATAACATGGGTACAAGTCACACCACAAGTCAATTCCACAGAGTCTCCGCACTAACTCATTCCCACAGGTTCTCAACACCTTTCTCCTTCTATCACAACATTCATGTCGTTATCGCGTCGTTACAGCCCGATTCAGGCGTCCCCGAATCTCGTTGTAACCACTTAACATCCCCCTATCACGTTCGACTACAGTGGTGCTCCTGAGTCAACCCGTGATAGTACAAACACTTCAGTTTTGTAGAAAATTGGGCATGACCCATTCGTAAATTCCACTAACCATCCGCTTAAGCGGGACATTCAATAATCAGATTGCACAAAGCATTCAGCACACAGAGCACACAGCAAAACATCGTAATTACACACCTCGGGTTTCGGTAATTTCCCGATTACCTCCCGGCCAAGTCAACATTTCGATTTAACCAATCACTCAACGACTGAGCAAGGCGGCAACCCACATCATGGTTACTCAATAACTCGTCATAATCAGTATCGAGCACCGCTCGTTAACTCAACCTCGATCTCAACCGATCGGCATAACAATTCAACGAAAGCACATAGCATAACACAGAGTAAAGAAAGACTCAAACAAGGCACTTCAACATCCAAGACTCTTGTCGTCTCGAATCTACGCGTAGGAAATTTCCGACTTGCGTAAGCAACCACTACGACTTTGACCACCTAACTCTACCCACCTAATTGACGTACGGTCCGAGGTTTTGAAAAACAATTTAAAAATGAAACCAGGCTCTGATACAAAATTGTCACGCCCCAAATACGGTTTTGATCGGACTCGAGACGTGAACTCAAAAGTAATTAATTAATAAAAGTAAGAAGGAATTAAATGAAATAAACCTCACAATTTTAGTTCGAAAATAACAATTCCGATAAATATAACATTAGTGAACCGCTCAAATCCGAACTATTTAAAACATAGTTTAGTAAAGAAAAAGGGGTACGTCTCTAACACATAACACCACTTGGAGCCTCAACGAGCTCCCGAGCTCTGAGACTTCCTCTAGGCCTACTCATCAATGAAACCTGAAAAAACAGTAAACACGAAGGGGGTGAGCTTACTCTCAGTAGGAAAAAGTAGTAAAGTAAAAAGAACCGCCGCTTTGACAACAAAATCCAAATTAGTACGATTATCCAAAAGACACCATAGTTAGAGATCAACAAGAATTTCAACACTTAATAAAATAGTAACTCAAAGGGGATCAACGGGGAGACAGCTTATTCACCAATAGAACAACTAAAGAAACACACGAGTATCGAAATATAGATAATTTATACCACTAGACTCCAACCCACACACAAACCAACACATCATACCGGAATGCCCCTTGGTCAAGATGTCCTCCCGGAAATGCCCCCGAATGGGACACATATCATCGTGCTCCCGGAAATGTCCCCGAATGGGACACATATCATCGGGGTGAAACAAGTCTCTCCGGAACACGTAGCATCGGAGTGAGACAACAGTATACCATGCCGGAATATCCCTCGGCCTAGGTCTTCCCGGAACACGTAGCGTCGGGGTGGAATAGTCTCTCCGGAACACGTAGCATCGGAGTGAGACAACAATATACCATCCAGGAATATCCGTCGTCCTAGTTCTTCCCGGAACACGTAGCATCGGGGTGAAACAACAAGATAAGCATATCTGACCGGCACCTCCCTCGGTCGGATAGCTTCCCGAAAATACACTTCGGAGCAAGTAAACCACAATGCACACAATACCAAACAAACACATTACACCGAACTCATATTATCAACCAAGCTTACCGACTTGACTTACCAAGCACGTCCAATCGCTGTATCATTCACCCGATCACATCACCAGACACAATCATATCACATTCAACACAATCACTCAACCAATCATGTCACAGAGCAACCATTCATATCATACTCATCATAATTCATCTATTTTAATAAGACTCTTATATTAAACAAAGCATGGAACATGCATCGACAATTGAGGACACTCAACCATCATCAATACAAGCAATCACGCGATCCTAAGGCTCGACATGGCCATTCGTCCAGCACTGCAATTTCCCAATAAATGAAAGCGGTTAAGCTAGTGAATCACATCCTATATGCATACTAAGACTCTTCCGGTTATTATCGTAATTAAAAGCGGTTATTCTAGTGAATCACATCCTATATGCAAACTAGGACCTTTCCGGTTATTATTATCTTATAGGCATACTATTAGCATTCTTTAAATTAAGAGTGGAGTTTACTACTCTTCCCTACCTCGAAAACAGACCATGCCTAGCAGTTGACGACCTGGCTAGCTTCCTCCTCGTCTTCTCACACGGTCTAAAGGCCTCCTCCTCCGTCGAGCTTGGGTCCAAGGTCTTGGATCACAATTAATACTATAATTAAAGGCTAACCAAGGGTAGTTTAAGAGTAATACATCTAAGTTAAAAAAAACCCAACCGTTTGGTTCAAAATAACCTTTCGAAATAAACGAAAAACACCCAAAAAGGGCTCAAAAGGACCAAAACTAGTCTGCCACGGATCGGGTCACGGAGCCGTGAGGTTACCCGTCACGGACCCGTCACGTGTGCCATCACGTTCTCCCTCACGGAGCCGTGACGTCTCCCATCACGGTGCCCGTCACGGATCCGTGACGGCCCAAACCTGTTTCGTCATTCTTCTTCCTCCAGCCTCCTTTTCACGAAAATAACAGCCAAAACTCCATTTTCAATGACACAAAACCTTCAAAACAGTCACATAACTTCAATCCTTCACTACCCAAAGTAGGATTCATCAAAATAACAAATACCCAAGGGATTTCCAACTCAAGAACAAGTGATTTCAACATAAATCAATCATCTACTTCTCTAAAACAACATCCAACCACATAGAACTCAAAATCTAGCTAGTTTAAGCAAATTACATGAAAACCCATAACTTGAAATTAGATTGTGAGAGTTTACTTACCTTTAGAGTGATGAGATGATGATGATGATGGATTTGAGGAGAAGAAAGGGTGAAGAAATGGCTTGAAAGGAGGTCATTTTCCCTTGTTTATTCTTGAAGCTTCAATGGAAGCTCTTCTTCTTCCTCTCTCTAGCAAAATTCGGCCACAACACTAACAATGAGAGGAAAAGGTCCAAAATTGAGTCATATAACCTAAGGGTGAATTTCCTAATATGCTCATTTGCTCTTATCCACTCAATGCCAACTTAAGAGGGCTAAAAGGGTCATTTTGGCCTCCTTTCTTTTCCTCCAACCTAACATGGACAAGTGTCCATGTAGGGACTACCTTTTTTAATTAAATCCAGCACTCCAATATAATTAACTTTAGTCGATAAAAGTCCTCGTTTGACCGAAAGTTGACTTTTTTCACAATTACAATCATTTGAACGGAAACGGCCCAACTAAGCTAACCGTAACGATGGCTAAGCTTTTTGGGCCCCTGAAAGGTCTCGAATGACTCTCGAAGTCATCGATTGACTTTTCCGGCCGAAAGTCAAACTTTGTCACAAATCACCGGTTCGACCGGGATCGACCGGGGGCGGTTCTTACATAATATCATAATATCCTTCAAATATTTGGCATAGATAGGCATACTTTTAATTGCATCTAGAAAAGGAATATTAATCTCAAGCTTCTTAAACACATTCAAGAATTTAGCATATTGATCATCATGTTTAGATTTCTTGACAACATAGGGGAAAGGAAGAGGTGGAGTCTGGGTTTCTGAATCAACCACGGGCTCCCTTACCTTCTTGCATTTAGAGCGTTCTCTGCTCACTACCTCTGTTAAGCCTTCTTGCTCCTCCTCTTGAATTTTCTCCGTATAGATTTCATGTGGTAGCTCTTTCTCAATTCCCTTATCTACTAGTTCTACCACCTTACCACTTCTTGTAGAAATTTCATGTGCACTTTCTCTAGAATTCTTCTCGGTGTCACTAGTTGTATGTAGTTCATTGCTGTGGCAACCTGTCCTGGCTGAGTCTGCACTGCTTTTCAATTTTTTTCTGACTCAGCTTTACAATTGGTTTCTGACTCAACTTGTTTCCTCAGCAACTGCATGATCTACATGTTTTTTTCCTCTAGTTTCTTCATCATCTTCCTGTCCTTCTCCTCTTGTTGCTGCATAATTTTTAAAATTAAATCAGTTGGATCAGAGGAAGGTCTTTGATTACCTTGATTTTGTTGAGGTTGAGGGTTTTTTTGCTGGTTGCCCTGATTTTGATGTCTTTGATTGAATCTGGGAGATATTGGATTTTGGCTTCTTTGATTCTAGTCTCCTCCCCATTTGAGTTCAGGGCGATCTTTCCAACCCTAATTATAGTTGTTGTTGTGATTCACCTAGTTAGCCACCTCAACTTGGGATCCTTGCATCCCCATTACATAGTCCATTGGATTAGGTTGTGGTTGTTGTCCCTGCATGCCTGCAATCATCAACCTCATTTCTTTTAAATGCTCTATGACTTGATTTATCTCTCCTTATGAGCAGACTGAATTGACTGTAGAACCTCCAAGCCCTCTTTTAGAATGCCAAGCATCATTGGCCATGGTATTCTCTAGAATCTCTTGGCATTCCTCTAGAGTGTTCTTGGGGAACGTGCCGACAAATGCGGTGTTCAGCACTGCTTGACTTACTTTGTTTAACCCTTTGTATAATTCTTGCAACTGCAACCACAATTCTTGTCCATGATGAGGACACTTTCTCATGAGTCCTTGATATCTCTCCCAAGCTTGTACCAATGATTCAAAGTTTGATTGAGCAAAATTCTGGATCTTGGCTCTAATTCCTTAGTCTTCCTTGGCGAGTAAAATCTGGCTAGATCAGCCCATGTTGTAATGGTGTGGTGAGGCAAGCTTGTAATCTAGTATGTGGTATCATCTCTTAAGGTGAATTCGAAGAACATTAGCCTATCTGCATCATTTGTCACTCCATTGTACCTAAAAGTAGAACAAATAGAGATAAATTTAGATAGATGTGCAGCCGGGTCAAGATCCGTAGTTGGATTCCAACTAAATTGGTTTTGTTGAAGTAAATTAATGGTAGAGGTTTTTATTTCGAAGTTCTGAGCTGCCACTACTGGTGCTCGAATGCTCTGATGTAGGTTATATGTCTGAGGTGTGCCATAATCACATAAATATCTTGGTGGCCTCGCGACATTTATAGGACCCTCGGGTGGGTCTACTTGAACCACCAGGTTTTTCGATTGTCCCCCTCTTGCATTCTGCCCAGTGCCTTCAACTCCCACATTTCCCATTGTATATGAGGTTATAATTCCCTCACCGAGTTTCTTCTTTAATGCTCTTATCTTCAACTGTCCTGCTTCACGTAAATCTGTATCACTAAGCAAATCACTTGGAGTGCATTTAGATTTTGTAAGCATAAAATAACCTTAGTAACAGGCACACGATGAGAACGGAATGTAAAACAAAGATTTTAAAAGACAGATAAAAAGTGAAATAGTCGTAACACAACTTTTATAGAAAGGGTTGGCTCAATTGCTCCCCGGTAACGGTGCCATTAACTTAACGCCCTGCGGTTTTAACACATAAAATGGCATGGCAAGCGTACCGGTCTTCAAGTAGTATTAAGGGGTAAAGTCCATATATCGTACCCAAGGGAGCACAAGTCAATGCAATTTCTATCTCAAAGTTGTTATCAAGCTATTTCGGTAATAAAATAGTTTTGGGTTTTTAAAACATGTAAAAGAGAAAATAAGCAATTCAACAATGAACAAGTACTCACGAAGCTCGAGAGAGGTTTGAATTAGAGAGAGAAAAAATCTAAGGTTCTAGATGCATAAAGACCAATTCCAATGCATGAAATGGCGATGAACAATGTGAAGTTGTCTGATTCTAGGGGAAATGAATTATCTCTCAAACTAGTCCTAACTTCTCCCATTTTTTTTGAACCCTAATGGAATCTAACTACTTAGTTCTCCCGAATCAAGATGTTGGAAGACCAAAGCACTACGTTCTTTGATAATTTTTAACTTCTGGTACGAATCATAAGGTTATTGCAATTGTGTTAAAATATCTATCCATAATATAGATTTAAACTCAATTCGTATAAGATTTTTGACCAAATTGCAACTTACCTCTCCCTAGTGTCAGATTGCAATTCCCACCTTCTATCAAGCCTACCTGGGAGATAGAGCATTAAATTCAAACCAAATACAAACCCTAAATCAAATCAACCAACATGATATTCATACATTCAATACATTGGAAATCAACTCTCTAATCACGCATAGCCCTATATTATGGGGGTTTAGTTACTCGTGATCAAGGAAGGATAAGAAGCCATTGATGAATATAAACAAGCACGCTTCATAATAAAAAAGTGTAGAGAAGTATAATACCAATTGTGATTACAAATGATGTTCTTCAAGGTTTGAATCTCCTTTTCTCCCAGCTCTAAACTCTCTTCTCTTCTAAGCTCTCCAAAATACAAGTTAGCCATATTCAAAGCCTAAAACTGGAGTTAAATAGGGAAAAATCCGAGTCTGAAATGAAACAAGGAAGACAACTTATGCGTGCATCATGGGCAGTGTGTCGGCTACGCATGCGGGTCCGTGACGGGCAACGTCACGGCTTCGGCACACTGCCTGCATGCGAAGAGAGGCTTTTTGGCTCGATTTGCTACAATGCTCCTCGGAAAACACCACGGCTCCGGGTGCGGGTCCGTGACGGACCCTTTACCGGCTCCGGCTCTTTGTCCGCATCAGATCAGTGCTTTAGAAACAACCCTTTTTGTGGATTTTCGCTCCTATTTCGCTTCATGACCTGATAATCATAAGACACACTAGAAACACATAAAATATAGGATAGTGAGATCCAAACGGGAATAACATAAAACATAAACACCCCTTAAATGTGGCATTTTTAGTGATAAGATGCGACCGCATCAATCCTCCTACCAAATATCATCCGAAAAGAAGATCCTTTTGCCAGGTCGTAGATACCACTATAAATCTTTGACTCCAAAACAATTTACAAATATAGGTTCATTGATAAGGCATAGAATGTTCTTTAGAAAGCTTTGATTCACAATTTCCAGAAAGATTGAAAGATCCCACATGGAACTGCTGCAGCCTAGCTTGGCACAAATGATCACCTTCTAGAGAGAATTCTCTACCAATTCAAACGTTCACTACCATTTAGCTAGGAAGGCTTGATTCATGATGGAGAGATTTTTAATGCCTAAACCTCCATCCTCCTTGTCTCTGCATACTAAGCTCCATCTGACTTTACAAAAGATTTTAGAGATAGAGGAACCATGCCATAAGGATCTCCTATACTACATTTCCATAGCCTTACTCACCCCTTCAAGAGCCTTTGGTACAGAGAAATAATAAAGAGGAAGTGATCCCAAAGTTTGTTTTATAAGGGTAATCCTCCCTCCAAAGTTTAGGAGCTTAGCCTACCACAATCCAAGTGCTTTTTGGAATTTTTCCAGTATTGGCTGCCAAGTTAATAGTCTCCTTGGATTTTCTTCTAAACTGAAGCCTAGGTAGGTGAAATGAAGAGAACCTAGGTAGGTGAGTTGATCGGGGAAGTTTCTTGCTCAGACAAATTCATTGAAACCACTATAGACTTATGGAAGTTGACTTGGAGGACACTCAATGATTGAAACATTAAAAGAGCATATTTAAGGTTTTTAACTTCAGAAAAATTTGATTTGGCAAAAAAGATTGTAGCATATGCAAATTGCAAATGAGAGATGGATGGTGCTTGGGGTGATATTTTAATTCCTTGGAAAAAAATTCTTGACAACCCTGCTAACATTATCTGATTGAGGCCTTCATCAATATAGAAAATAGGAAGGGTGAGAGTGCACAACCTTGCCTCAAACCTCTAAAAAGAGAAAAAGTCTTGATTGGGAGATTCGTTGATGAGAATTGAAACTGAACCTTTTAGCCAAGATAAAATCCACAGTCTCCACTAAAGACCAAACCCCATCCTTATCAATAATTTCATAAGATACATCCAATCAACCTTGTCAAAGGATTTTTCAAAATCATCATTAAAAATTATAGATTTTTCTTTGATTTCTTGATGTGCTGAACAATTTAAGAAGCTGCCAATATCTCATCCATTATTTGTCTTCCAGCCATGAAGCCAATTTGATCCCCCCCTACCAAAGACCCAACAACAACTTTTAGTATGAGGGTTAGCAGCTTAGATAAGATCTTATAAGGTCCTCTCATAAGGCTAATTGGCCTGAAATCATCAAAGGTTAAAGGAGAGGAGTTCTTGGGAATAATTGTTATGAAGGATGAGTTGAGTCCTTTCCCCAAATGAATTGAATGATAAAAATGATTGAAAAATTACAGCAGATCAAGCTTTATTATTGACCAAGACACCTGAATGAACCTGAGGGTATAACCATCTGGGTCTAGAGCTTTGTCTCCTTTACATGCCTTTGACCTTGTAGAATTTCCTCTTCAAGGAAAGGTCTTTGAATCCAGTTAGATTGTTCCTCAGAAAGAGATTTATAGTGTAGATCATCAGGGTTAGTAGAATGAGCCCCTTTATAGTTAGCCACTTTATGAAAAAATATTGAGCTCTTGTCTCCTTCATGAAACCAAATCCTTCTGGCTTTCTGACTCCAAAGTTCGGAGGATAATTAAGTTTTTTTTTGGATGAGCTCAACCTTTAATGCTCCTCTCCCATAAAAATTTTATGGGGATAAGGGTCTTGATTCAACTAAAGAATCTAGTTGCTCAATAGAGGACCTTAGAGTTTCAATCGGAGTAGATAAAAAAACCAAAGACTTCCACATTCCAAGACTTAACATTGTCTTTCAAAACGTTTAACTTCCTATAGAGAGAGAAATGTGGCGGAGGCCATAATATTGAAAAGAAAGCCAGAAATACTTTAGTGTTTATAATAATCTATAGTCTTTAGTCCAAATATTCGAGAATATAAAAGGTCTTGGACCCTAGCCAGCAGTAGTGACTGATAAGAGAATGGCTTTATGATCTGAGATGCATCTTGGGAGACATTTTTGAATGAGATGATAAAACATGGCTAAGACATCAAAGGAGATCAAGAATCTATCAAGCCTAGAGGCCCTTGATCTTTGTAAGAACCATTCCCGGTCAACGCCAGTCAAAGCGGCGAAAAACGAGAAAATTTAAAATTTTTGGACAGACACCTAAATGAACCTAAATTTGACCCCGAGGGCCATGTCGGACTTAAGTTGACATCGATATCGACCAAAGTTAGTTCTGGGGGACTCAGGGCCACTTTCTGACCAATTTGGGAAAGGTTGACTTTTTGCTGGAAAAGTCAACCGAGCGACGTTTTGGTCCGTTCGAGACTCGTTTTGGATCCAAAAAGCTTAGCCGTCGTTACAACGGTCTTAGTTGAGCCGTTTCCTTGTAGCCTGTGAAGTTTCGTAATTTCTTGGAAAATGGGCCCGTTCGGGGCCCGAGACGGCCAAATTTCGCGAATCTGACAAAAAAATATCTACAAAGATATTATTAAAAGAGGTGGGACCCACTTTCCACTTGTCACACAAAGTGGTGGTGTTAGGTAATGTTGAACAAAACAAAAGGATGAGTGACTTGAGGTGTTCGTCCATAATAGAAAAAAAGGAGTAGAGAGAGATAGAAAAGGAGAGAGAAAGAAGAGAGACGAAGGAGAAGAGGAAAAGGAAAAAGAGAAGGAAAAGGGTAGGGTTTGTCGATTTCCCGACGATCCAACCAACGGATCGTCTCAATGGTTGAAAAATCGAGCTCCCATCGTCATTCCCTACGGTGAGAACCTAATTGATTTTCGTTTTGGTACGTTTAGAAGTTAGGGTTTGTGTTTAAACGGGTTAAGTTGGGAACATTTTGGAGCGAAAAGGATCGGTTTCCGGTGACCGGAGGCTCGGGGGAGCTCCGGCCACCGTGGGTGGTGGCTAGCCGGAGCTAGGACCGGCCACGATGGTGGTGAATCGGTCCAGCCACCCACGGCTAAGGGTGGCCGGGTGGGGCCCACGCGTCGGGTCTTGGGTTTTCGTGATCGGATGGTTTAGGACGACCCCCAAGTCATTAATCCACACCAGGAACGAATTATGGATTTAAATTGTAAAAGTTGGAAATGACGGGTTTAGAAACTTTAAACGCGAATTAAATTGCTCGGAAGTCGGAAGTTGATTCCGTCGATTGCATTGGAACCCTTGAATTACTCTAAGATCGTAGAAACAAAAACGGGAAATTTTTGGATCCCGAAAGGGCGTTTTCCGATCCAGGGCAGATTCATTAAAATTCAGCTTTGTCTGCAAACTTAAAAAGTGTTGTACTTTGTGTTCATGTTAGATCGTGCCGCCGACCGCGGAAAGGGGAGGCTAGGCGAGTGACTGCGAGCACGCCGGAGCTTGAGCGTGGACTTTTGGGAAAGCGTTACGAGGTAGGGAAAAGTAGCCAGATCTCGGTTTTGACTAGGGAAAGTTAACAGTAGAAATGCAGGTGACACCTGGTGGTGTCGTAGGATAAGTAAATTTATCAAAAACTAGAAATGCAGGCGACACTGTGTGGTGTCGTATTATACGTGAACGTATCGAACAATATAAATGCATGTGACACTTAGGAGTGTCGTAGGACAAGTGAACATATCGAACAATAGAAATACTGGTGGCATTTGGTTGTGCCCTGAGATTGATTGAATTGTTTTGTGTGTCTTGGGTGGCCATGAGTGCCTGTGGGGAGTTGAACCCGTATTTTACCGTTTGTGTGTCTTGGGTGGCCATGAGTGCATGTGGGGAGTTGAACCCGTATTTTACCGTTTGTGTGTCTTGGGTGGCCATGAGTGCCCGTGGGGAGTTGAACCCGTAATTTACAGTCGTGTGTCTTAGGTGGCCATGAGTGCCTGTGGGGAGTTGAACCCGTATTTTACCATTGTGTGTCTTGGGTGGCCATGAGTGCCTGTGGGGAGTTGAACCCGTATTTTTACCATTGTGTGCCTTGGGTGGCCATGTGTGCCTTTGGGGTGTTGAACCTGTATGTTACTGTTTTTTTGTGTTTATGGGTGGCCATGAGTGCTCGTGGGGAGTTGAGCTCGTATTTGGTTGACTGACGTGCCGAGTGGTAGTTAGTCGTGATGTCGTATTCTTTTCCTTTCCTTTGCGGGGATTGTGTGTCATTTTGTTGTGACTGTGATTGTTCTGGTGGTACTGTTGAGCTATGCCCGATGGGTGTGTCGTACCCTCCGGTGCGCGGTCGATAAAGAGCAGAGAGATGTGTTCCCCGTAGGTGAGTAGCACCTTCCGCCGCGTGATCGGTAAAGTGCTAAGGTTAGAGCTGTGCCCGAGGGGTGTGTCGTACTCTCCGGTGCGCGGTCGGTAAAGAGCAGAGGGATGTGTTCCCCGTAGGTGAGTAGCACCTTCTGGCGCGTGATCGGTAAAGTGCTAAGGTTAGAGTTGTGCCCGAGGGGTGTGTCGTACTCTTCAATGAGTGGTCGGTAAAGAGCATAGGGATGTGTTCCCCGTAGGTGAGTAGCACCTTCCGACGCATGATTGGTGAAGTGCTAAGTCTAGATTTATGCCCGAGGGGTGTGTCGTACCCTCCGGTGCGCGGTGGGTAAAGAGCAGAGGGTTGTGTCCCCATCAGGTGAGTAGCACCTTCCGACGTGTGATCGGTAAAGTGCAGAGGCTTGTGGTTGTGGTTTGCGTGAGTTTGATCACTTCTGTGTTGTGTTCTTTGAGGTCGTTATTACGGTGTCGGGTCTACATTACGTGTACGGGTGTTTATTTGGTTGGGGAAAGTAACCGTTTTCGTGTGACAGTCGGCTTATTTGAGTTTGGGGATAGTAGTCCCCGGTGTTTTGTTTGTTGTTGGTGTTTCCGGTATTTCTGCTAGTATGCCGTAGTCAGTCTGGTATCCGTGGTGGTGAGCGACACTCACCCCTAGCTGCTTTTCCAACAGGTACTGGTCGCGAGGCGGACTAGGGGAACTCTCGAAGCTTGAAGAGCTGGGAGCGGGAGTCCGGGTTTTTGGGAGTCTAGCGACGTACATGTTGGTTTTTGTCCGCTTGTTTTGGACGTATTTTAAGTTGTAAAACATTATTTTGTTTAACTCAAAGTGGTGATTTTAAGCGGTTTTATTGAAATGTTTGAAAATGGTTTTATTGTTTCACCGTTCGCGTTCCTGGTTCGGTGCTACTGAATTCGGGGCGTGACAATCTTGGTCCAAACCAGGTGAATTTACCACCTACCAAGGGAAGATCCAAGAGATCAAAGGCATCTACAAAATTCCGGAAGGAAGTCATGTCTCTTCTCTCGTTCTCTTTCATCGGCACTAAGGATGGTATTAAAGTCACCAGCTAGTAATAGCAAGGTTGAGGTAGGGAACGTAGTAAATTTCTACTACAAGGCCAGCCGCAAAGATCTTCTCCCTTCGGGAGAACAAGGAGCATATATATTAATGATTGCACAAGGGCTGAGAGAATGAAGAAAATTACCAAGACATAAGAGAGCTCCTTCAATGCTATAGGAAGAGGATAGATGAAAGAAGCCAGGATCCTAGATTGTTATGGTTCCTCCTGAGTTGCCTGAAGTTGGGATGAATTCAAATTTCCAATCCCCACTAATTCCACAGTCCCTTAATAAATTGAAGGGCACAGAGTTTAACTTTAATTCCTGAATACAGATGAAATTAGGCCTTTTCTTGAAGCAAACGTCACCTAATGTCCTCTTCTTTTGGCTGGAGGACAATCCTCTCAAATTCTATGAGAGGATTCTCATGACTCAGGTTTAAGATAAGTGTGGAGTGTGATAAATTCCCACTAGTTCTCCTTCTGAATCTCTGTCTAGATCTAAAAAGGCATCCTCACCATCTGAATGTAAATCAACCCTATGAATTCTTTCATCTTCAAGAGAAAAGAGTTGTTGAATAATGACCTTATCAAAATGAGCAGCCTTGAGACCTATAGCCTTTCATAATTCCCAAGCTTTTGTTGCTTCAGATCTCCTATGAGATTAAACTTCAGCCTTGCCTTTGCCTTTGGATGTAGTTTTAGATCTGGTTTCATAAGACTTTGAAAGATCGATTCTTTTTTGGCTTCCTTTCCATTTCTTAAATTTAATCTTGCTGGGGGTATTAGACTAAGGTTGAAGGCCCATCAAATCTGCTACCTCGTTGATCTTATTTTGAATAAAATCTGGTTGTAAAGAAGGAGCTAGATCGGCATTAGCCTGAAATGCTTTTGCACTTTGGATATTATCCAAGCCTTGAATTGTAATAGGAGAGGATAAAAAATCTGATAGTGTATCTTCAGCATTTAATGCTTGAATTTCCAACCCATCCTTTTGTTGGGTGTCGAGGTAGGGTTGGAGATGAACCAAGCCGCAGAGGAAAATCAATGAAACCAAGAGACAATTAAAACCATGAAACAATTAACAAAGAATGGATTCACAAGAGAAAAAATTAGCACTATTTCTTACCAAAACAATAACACCGGGTAATGAATGATTAGCTTGAGTCTCCAAGACGCCTATGTATCCACATGGGAATCAAAGCCACATAGTTCTTCTCTCTGAGGACTCAAGAACACAAAAATATATGTGGAACACACCCTTGGCCGAAATTGCAAGGGATAGAAGGGAGAAGTTGTGTTTCCTATTTTTGTCATGTGTTTGTTATGTTGAAAAAGATGACTTAAAAATACAAACTACATCAACTTGTCAAACTAAAAGCATGGGACAAGTATGGTGTCAAGTAAGGTGTAAATAGGAAAAAGTATGGCTAGACAAGATGAGGTTAGGTGGTGAATCACCAACACCTTAATCCTTGTCTTGCTTACTTAGTACTATTAATCAAGACTTGATTAATTAGTTCCAGGGGCCTTGGTTGCATGGGCCTCTCATGGGCTTCTTCGAACATGGCCCGTGGCCATTCCCAACGAGGTCCCTTGATGCGCTCATCGCCTCCAAGCCTTCCATACCGTAATGTCTTATTCACTTACGAGCACATGACCCAAAACCTAGTTTTGGTCATGTCCCGAGACAACTCCCTTTTGATCATTCTCCATAAATGTGTCAATTAGTTTCATCCTCCGGTGTGACCCTTAGGTTTATGCATTTCAATAGATCAACGTAAAATCCCATTTTACTTGATCCTATTTAAGTGGCAACTAATGAGACTTTAGTATTTCCTGACACTGCATAACGAATCGACCATATCGATTCTAACCTTTCCGTCGTCCCTGTCATTATCAATTTATCTCTGATATCCTAATTGAGATAAGGCATAAAGTCGTCATCCTTATTATTCTCAATCACTGTTCCTTGATATGTGAGATGACTTAATATATGATACCCACTATCATGGGCATGCCCATGCTATTCTTTCAGTCACTCTCAATCAAGCGGCCGAGAACCGATATCTTTCTCATACCGCACTATGAGGGATAAATCCCTTAGCCATCTTTCGTGTCACTCATGCAGTCCGTCCCCAATCCAATCTTGTCCGTTATGGATGCCTTATTACGGACAACGTTAGGCTCAGGTGAAACTCAGTTGTTTACTGCATAGTAATCACAAAGACTCCTCGATCTAAGGACACATGACAAGCTACGACAATGAGTATGTTCATGACTTGACCTACTGCACATATTCATGTCGTGTCATCCGATATCAAGTCCCACATGATATCTATGATCAGACTCTATAATCCCATTCCAATGACTAACAGAACATAAGCCATAAAGAGTCATCTTTCATACTAGTCGCTTTTAGTGAATCTTTGTTGACTAGGGACCCATCGAGTGCGATCTATCTCGATCTATGGTTCTATTCGCATGGTGGGCATAAATCAGAGCACACATCGATATATTTCTCCAACACATAAGTAATATAAAGCCGTTTTATGTTTATTGCTAATGATGATATATACATTTGGACATTTAGGAGTGAACTACGGGCACCAAGACTAACACTTTTGTGGCAGAGTGTTGTTCGTGGGACCTACTCAACAAAGGATTTGCAGTTGGCACTTTCTTTTCTTGTAAAGTGACTATCCGTTCTATAATTGGAATGGTAATAGAAGGTTGAGGAGTAACTAGAGGGACTGAATCTGTCAGCATCTCTCCTTGTTGCTGAAGAGAATATTTTCTTGAGGTCTTTGGGATGGATACTAATTGCAGACATGCAATTGAAGGATGAGGAACAATAATTTCATGAGTAATATCTCGAACATTCTCCTCTCCTTCATAAGTATCAAGCACCACTAGATGTTGGTCAGAACCTTGAATAATCTTAGGGTGTGAATATTTCTCCATTTCAGAGAGCATTGAATGGTGTTGAAGATGATTGGAACTATTAATGTTGTTAACCTTAACTTGCTCCTCCTCTATAGCCACTAAGAAATTAGGCTCTTGAGTTTGCAGATGCTCAGAACTTGATGAGATGATTGGGTTTAGGGAGCTGTTAAAAGAGTCAGATGAAGTATCCGAGTTAGCATGAGTTGGCTTAACTAATGGAGGAATTGAGCCTTCCTCCAGGTTATTGACTGATAGTAGAAATAAATCTTTCCTCAGCCTAAGGTGCACTTGCTTTGAAAAATCTCCCATGACATTAGTGTGGACTAAAACATAGGCAGAATAATGATAAACCCCTTCTTTTTATGAGGATGAACAAACACCATGATTGCAATAGAGGAGACTGCAGGCTCGAAGGATTCTTCACACTATCCTTGATAAGGCAAACCTTGAATAGAAATCCAAATGAATTTACCTCCTCTAGAGTGGTAGGAAAGTTAGTCGGGCTTTAACCAAATCCCTTCTTCCTTCATCAATTCTTCATTATAGCTTTAGTCTGGAAAATGAACAAGAAAAACTTTATTGCCCAAAGATTTCAATATAATCTCATAAACTCCCTCAACAGCTATCTTCTTCATTATAGAATCTGCATGCATATTGGTATAATAATCGCAAGACGGGAGCGCTGGATCAGCTGAGCTTGAACCGTTACAACTCATCCCCTGACTGCTGAGCATTAGCCACATAATTGATTTCTAATAGAAGGAAGTACGATGCTCAAGGTTCTTGTTTTCCCAAGCTTCTGTGACAAGCAATCTATACTTTTGAACTAAAGAGCCATTGAAACTCTAAATGGCTTGTTGGAGATAGTCTCTGTCAGCTAGATGAACAAAGTCAAATTTCTTTCCTTTTCTATTTGGTTTAGATGGGAAAATTGCTTTAAGAAGTCCTCCATATGGTTTGAAGAGTTCCTCTAGCCAGAGAGTTGTGGCATGCAAGGGTAGATTAAGAACAAAATCCACATAGTTATTTACCTTGTCTCTTTGAGAGGGATTGTTGTTAGAGTGATAAGTGGTTAATGATATATGAGGTGGTCTAGGATTGTTTCTTGCAGAAGGTACTCTGATTGTGTTTATTGTAGGTATTCCAGATTCAAAACCAGGCGGTGGATAACCTAAAGCCGAGGAAGCATCATGCTCCTTCCCTTGTTGATGCAATTATGAGGCTAAGACAATAATAGATCTGAACCTTTTGAGTTGAGATTTGTTTCTTTGAACCCTAAAACTTCTTAGTTGCAACCCTTTCTTCAGATTCTTGAGCCTCTGAGTTTTGCAACGAACATGAATACTGTTATCTTCTTCTTCCATTGTAATTGTCCTTGAGTCCGACCCGTTGGCAGAATGTGTTGCCACTTCAATCGCCTGAGTAAGAGACTTCTTTGCTGCCTTTGTTCTTAAAGATGAAGGAATCTAGTGGAGGTCTTACTGATTGGAGTATCTTAGAACTCCGGATTTGTCATGAAACATTGTACCCCAAACTTTACGACCATTGTTGAGCTTGGTTGTACCATTGGGAGACCATGCTTACTTGATTGGTGAAAATCCAAGAGCACGCAATTCTTCATCAGTATACTTACCCATTTGATACGAGGTGATGATTATGTTGAGGATGAACTAGGATGAACTTTAGTTCGAGTTACTATAGCTCATATTAGATCATTCATTACATTCAGGGTTTTCCTATTTGTCATTGATTCTGTTCCTTTGATAACTATGTTGTTGTGTTTGACAGTAGTAATAAAATTACACTCAAAGAAATAAATGCCCATTTGGAGTCACATATTTGAATTTCAACTTATATATTTATTTAAGCATGTGGTGGTCGTGGGATATGCTTGCTTAGGAGCATGTGTGGAGGGTAGTTTTGATTAGACTAAAGTGGGATTTCTCTGTAATTCGACCTAATAAAAAACATTGATATAAATAAATGGATTTGGACTATGCAATTGTCACGATATTCTTTTACCCCAAGTCTCCTTTTGTCATTGTTTTTGTTTATATATTTGTTGATTAATATGTTGCAATTCATCTAGTTGTCGAGAGTACCGCTCAAGTATCCTGCAACGTTTTCTTCTTGTCTTCTTCCTTCTTTCTCAATTATGCCTTGTCATTCACATCATGTTAGTTCAACAATTATGTTGGCATCGCATTCTGTGGGCGAGCATGTCAATATATGAAGACAACTCATCCTCTTTTTAGGGTTTTCTATCACAATTTTGAATCTAATCTGAAGGAGACAAGAGTAAACAAGACTTGATTCAATCTCTGAAATATAAATTACAGCAAGTCAATCCTAAATGGATACTTTCAGTTCACTACCAGCTACTCTAGATTAACTCTACAGGTAAGAACACACTACATTAAGCTATGGCTAAATGAGAAAATACCAGTTTGTTCATTGACGCCTCTGTAGAAGCCTCAAGCCTTGCCTTTATGCATGACCTATCTGTTTCGGAAGAAGCACCGAAACGATACTGTATCATCCAGATAAACCCACTCGCCCCAAGCGACATCGCCCCAAGACTTCTCTTCTTTCTATCAAAACGGTGTCGCATCCAAGACAACCTCTTTCCACTCAAGGTCATGACTGGATCATGACAGAGCATTCCCCTCAAAGAAAGCTTGTCCTCAAGCTTGACATATAAGCTTGACCTCTAGAGTTCAATCCATATATTATATAAAGAAAACAACCCAACCCATTCCATAGACACTTTGAAGAGCCAAACATTTTTTTCAACCACCTAACTCTACAACTCCAATCATGAAACTCCAAGACCATAAGAACAAGATCCCACAAGAATACAAAAGGCAACCCATCGTGCTCTTGTTCACTAGGCAATTCAACACTCCCTAGCACAATGTCCTCATTCTCTTCCCTCATACTGCAATCCTTTGCATCCTTTAATTTATCCTTACCATATCTTCATATGTCTTAGCTAACAAGACATTAGCTATAATAGAAATGATGGTGGCAGCCCATGTTGCAACAAAGCAATCCAATTATACAGTGTCACAAGTGTAAGAATGATTTACTTATAGAGAAACCACATGTCATGAACCATTGCATTGAGTTTGAAATCCAAGTAAGTGAGCCAAAAAAAAAGAAGCCAACCATTACCTTTGGCTCATTTCCAACGAGCAAGCTCCCTATATTCTCAAGAACAGACATAGTGTAACACCCCGTCGTGCCCCACACAGGACCCCACGTGCGGCGATGTTAGGTATGCAGCCCAATACACCCCAGCCCCTCTGGTGTATTGTCCACAGACAAATACCAACCTAGGTTGTTGGTGAGACTTGAACCCAAGACCTCACCCTTTATAGCATTTCCTTGAGTGATGCTATCACCAATTGAGCTGCAGCTTAGGTTCAAGTCTCACCAACAACCTAGGTTGGTATTTGTCTGTGGACAATACACCAGAGGGGTTGGGGTGTATTGGGCTGCAGACCTAACATCGCCGCGCGTGGGGTCCTGTGTGGGGCACGACGGGGTGTTAGAAAAAAGTGCAGCTCAATTGGTGATAGCATCACTCAAGGAAATGCTATAAAGGGTGAGGTCTTCGGTTCAAGTCTCACCAACAACCTGGGTTGGTATTTGTCTGTGGACAGTACACCAGAGGGGTTGGGGTGTATTGGGCTGCAGACCTAACATCGCCGCGCGTGGGGCCCTGTGTGGGACGGCGGGATGTTACAACAAGGTAATTATGGACTGATTTAAAGATTGGGCCGAACTCGGGCCCAATCAGAACAAGCCTGTATCAGGCATTGACGCGCGCCGGCCGAACTCGTGCGAGCAGAACCCTCGCGCTCGGCTTCCTTCTCGCGCTCGGCCGCGCAGCCAGGCCCGCCAGAGGCCCACGAATTCGAGCCCGTGTATATAACCCTCGTTTAGGGTTTCTACATCAGACGAAGCCCCTTCTCTGAATCGCAGCCGTTTCTCCCTCACTCTCCCTCCATCTCGATCAGATCTCACTCCCGGCCGAGCTTCGTCTTGCCCTCCTCGCCGGCTCGCATCGCCGTCGACAACCAACGATCTCAACCCCTCACTTCCCCTGGTCAGTCAAACCACCACCGACCTCCCTCTCTTCCCCCTCGTCTTCTCAGACCGCCATCGTCGCCGCAACCCCCAGCTCCCTCTTCTCTACGACCTCGAGCGCCGTCCTTTCCACCGCCGTGATCCTCAGATCTCCCGAGCCTCAGCCCGTACCGAGCCTCTCCCTCTTCCACGACAGTCACGGCCACCAGAGAAGACGTCTCCACGTTGCGTCCTTCACCTCTTACGATTGGACTTCGCCTGAGAAGACAGAGTTGGCCCGATCGTCAGCAGCTCGGAGTATTATTAGAGGAAGACTGCCAGGTAGGGAAAGTCTAACTCCTCGAGTATTTCAATACTAGTATGTCTATTAGGTTAATAAAATCAGAAAGGTCCTAGAATTGCATATATGATGCGAATACTAGAATAATTGCCTTTGAATTACTAATAGCCGGATGTGTCTAGTAAGCATGTTTAGGATCCAAACAACTAGCATAATTCGCTTTCAATACTTGGGTTTTGATTTACTGGTAGAGGGGCCGTGATGAGCTCTCGGATTAGTTGTGTGTTAGGCTCACATGCTTGGTTGCTAGTCATTAGGATAATCAAGAGTCTAACGAAACTAGATTGAATGCATGCTTGAATGCTTGAATGCCTGAATGCTTAAATGCTTAAATGTTTGAATGCTTGAATGATCGAATGCATGCTTGTGTGATTTAATGTTGGATGAATGATTGAGTGTAATTGGTTGTGCTAAAGGATATGATCGGGTGAGTGATAGACAGATTGAGTGCGGATGGTAAGTAAGATGGTAAGTGTAATTACGGGTATGAATCCCTTGTGTGATTGGTTGTGGACCCTGCGGGGCATTGATTGTTTGATCCTACAGACTATTGATTGTGGACCCTGCGGGACATTGTTTGGTTGATCCTGCGGGATATGGGTTATGGACCCTGCGGGGCATTGGTTAGTGATCCTGCGGGATATGAGTTATGGACCCTACGGGGCATTGGTTGAGTGATCCTACGGAACATGGTTTGGTAGATCCTGCGGGAGATTGTTGGGTAGATCGTGCGGGATAATGTTAGGTAGACCCTGCGGGGTATCGTTTGGCAGATCCTACGGGATAATGGTTAGGGACCCTGCGGGACATTGGTTAGTGATTCGGTTGGATATTGGTTATAGACCTTGCGGGACATTGATAGGATGATCCTGCGCGATAATGATTATTGTTGACTCGGTATGGTACCTACACCGTTGAGGAGTCCGGTGTAGGATGATAGAATGGTTACTTGAGATTCACCCGAGTGTGTGCGTCCTGCGGGAGCATTACCTCGGTTTCCGATGATCTATGGTCCTCTGGACCGAGGGACAATTAGACATAACACAAGGACTATTGTGGATCGAAGTATGGGATCCGACATGACACAAGAACCTAGTGTTCCGGAGTATTCGGATTGAAGTTGTTAGCGTGATATTCACTTGTTCTCATTTTATGGTTATCAAATACTTGCAGTACTTCCCTTTTTATTTCTCATAATACCGGTATTCTTAAGAATTGAGTATTATTTCCTCTTTAGTCTTTTCATAGTATGTTATTGGGTAATTGTATTAACTGCATATTGTGCGACCGTGCTAAAACCCCTTTTACTACTAAAATGAGGTTAACCTGTTTCTGATTTTCCCTACTGAGCGTAAGCTCACCCCTATTTGTTTTATCTATTGTTTATTGTCACGCCCCAATTTCAGCGAACCGAACTCGGGACGCGAACATTTTAAAAACATAAAAGCACTTGAAACATGTTTTCATGAAACACTTTAAAATACCAATTTAGTTCATCAAAATAATAATTACAGTTTAAAACACGTCCCACCAAGTGGACAAAAGTACAAGGTATCCGTCACTAGACTCAAAAAGACAAAACCCGGACTCCGCTCCTAGCTCCACAAGCTTCGTGAGCTCACCTAGTCCGTCCCACGAACAGTACCTGTAGGAAAAGCAGCTAGGGGTGAGCGTTCGCTCACCACCACGGATAACAGACTGACTACGGCATAATTAGTAGATAAAGCCAGTAACACTAAAACCAAACCCAACACCGGGACTACAGTCCCCAACTCAAGTACTCAACTGACCCACAACCCGTCACCTTCCTCAACAGACTCGACACTCGATAAAAACAGTGTAGACCCGACACAACTATCGACGACCTCCTCAAGGACTCGAACGAAACGACACAACACCAAACAAGATCACAAAGGATCGCACACCAGCTGCTCAGTAACCAATCTCAATCAGGTCAGGGTTCGACCTATCGCAATTCCTCGACACGAAGTCGGATCAGGCTGTCGACCTTTCAAACTCGCAATTCCTCGACACTAAGTCGGATCAGGCTGTCGACCTTTAAAACTCGCAATTCATCGACACTAAGTCGGATCAGGCTGTCGACCTTTAGAACTCGCAATTCATCGACACTAAGTCGGATCAGGCTGTCGACCTTTAAAACTCGCAATTCATCGACACTAAGTCGGATCAGGCTGTCGACCTTTAGAACTCGCAATTCATCGACACTAAGTCGGATCAGGCTGTCGACCTTTAGAACTCGCAATTCATCGACACTAAGTCGGATCAGGCTGTCGACCTTTAGAACTCACCACCCCAGGTAACCACAATCACAATCACAGGCAAGTTCAATCACACAGGCACTCAAGGCCACTCAAGACACCTCAACAGTCAAGACTCGGGTTCAACAACCCCACGGCACTCACGACCACCCCAAAACATCAACAGTAAGACACGGGCACTCATGGCCACCCAAGACACCAACAATTAAATACGGGCTCTCATGGCCACCCAAACTCAACAATAAATAACGCGGGCTCTCAAGGCCACCCAAACTCAACAATAATAACGCACAACAACCTCCGGCATACTCGATGCCTCCAACAGTCCTAAGATTTCTAGTTTCACAAACAACCTCCGGGCATGGTCATATGCCTCCAGTAAATCAATTATCAACAAGTTCACAGACGACCTCCGGGCATGGTCATATGCCTCCGGTAAATCAATTAACGCTAAGTTCTCTGCCCCTACGACACTACTAAGTGTCACATGCTTTTCTCATAATCGTTATGATCCCGTATCATGCTTTTCTAATATTTGATAACCTAAATAACCCACGACACCCCGGTGTCACATGCAATTCTACAGTTAACTTTCCCTAGTCAGGGCCGAGATCCGGCTACTTTTCCCTACCTCGTATATAGATCCAAAAGCGCTCCAACAAAACCCGAAGTGGACCTAGTCACTCGCCGAGCTTTCCCTTGCCTCGGTCCGTAGCACGATCTAAAAGAACACAAATTCAAAGTACTTTTAAACTAGTACGAATAAACCGAAAATTAATAAACTTAACGCCCAAACGTAACCCCGACAAAGACGATCACTCCCAAACTTCCCAATTATTCGATATTGCCGAAAAAGGACCCGTAAGGGCCAGATTCGCCCGACATGGCGAATCTGCCCGGTTTTGGTTAATTGCCTTCCGGGGCTCCAAAAGTCCCCAATTTCGTTTCTACGGTCTTAGAATAAATCAAGGAACTCAACGCACTTGACGGAATCGAATTCCGACTTATAAATCAATTAATTAACGTTTAAAGTTTCCCAAAACCCGTTAATTACAACTTCTCCAAATTAATTCCAAATTTCGATTCGATTAGGAATAAGTGGTCCGGGGGACGTTTTAAACCACCCGAACATTAAAACCCGAGCAACCGAGCACGTGGGCCCCACCCAAGAGGCTTGGCCGAGACCCTAGGGTTTGAGGGAGGGGCTCGGCCACCAAGTGGTGGCTGCTGCCACCTCCGGCCAGCCACCACCCACGGTGGCCGGAGCTCCTCCCGAGCCTCCGGTCACCGGAAAACGTGAAATTAAACCCCCAAACACCTCTAAAACGTCTCCAACACCTCCCCACCCTCTACACAACCCTAAGCCTTAGTTTATAACCAAACCCTAGCTCTTGAAAATAATCAAAACGAGAATCGGTTCGGGTATTACCGTAGAGGAGAACGAGGGGAACGGGATTGCTCTTTGCTTTGACTCGATCCAAGGGCTCGATCACAAACCCTAGCTCAACCTCCCTTCTTCTCTCTTCTTCTCCTTCTCCTTCTCTCTCTAAAACCTCTCTTCTAATTTCTAATTTAATTAAACTAACAACAAAACTAATAAAAAACTAACACTTTCCCTTTTAAAACCCCATACTCGGCCAACCCTCTCCAACCACACCTTTTCCCTCCAAAAATACACCACCATATACTTGACAAGTGTCAAGGTGGGTCCCATACCTTTTGGAAAATATCTAGTTGATATTTTCCAATCAGATTCGCGAAAAACGGACGTTTCGGGCCCCGAACGGGCACTTTTCCCAAAAATATTTTAAACTGGACGGGCTTCAAGGAAACGGCCCAACTAAGACCGCTACGACGATGGCTAAGCTTTTCGGGTCCAACACGGTCCTCGAATGGACCAAAACGTCGCTCGGGTGACTTTTCCAGCGAAAAATCAATCTTTCCCAAAATGACCAGAAAGTTGCCCTGAGTACCCCGTAACTCATTTTAGTCGATAACGGGGTCAACTTAAGTCCGGCATGACCCTCGGGGTCAATTTAAGTTAAGTTAAGTGTCTGTCTTAAAAATTTTAAATTTTCCTGTTTTTCGCAGGTTTGACTGACGTTGACCAGAAGTGGTTATTACAGTCTACCCCCCTTAAAGGAATTTCGTCCGCGAAATTTAAAACAGACGTACCTCGGGAGTCGAACAGGCCGGGATACTTCGCGCGAACCTCGTCCTCGCGTTCCCACGTCGACTCAGCTCCGTGATGTTTCCACTGCACTCGGACCTAGTGGATAATCTTGCCTCCCCGCAGAATCTGTTGCCGTGTGTCCATGATCCGAACCGGCTGCTCCTCATAGGAGACATCATCAGCCACCTCGATATCAGTCCACTCGATGACGTGGGATGGGTCTGCGTTGTATTGCCGTAACTGGGATACGTGGAAGACGTTATGTACTCTCCCAAGCTGCGGTGGCAACGCCAGACGATAAGCCACGGCTCCCACTCTGTCTAAGATCTGGAACGGGCCTATGTACCTCGGAGCCAACTTTCCCCCGCTGCACCTGAACCGCACCAGCCCCTTCCTCGGGCTCACCTTCAGGGACACGTGATCCCCGACTGCAAACTCAAGAGGTCGACGTCGCCTGTCTGCATAACTCTTCTGCCGGCTCTGCGCGGTCCTCAACCGATCGCGGATCAATGCGACCTTCTCCGTCGTCTCTCTGACAAGATCTGGCCCCAGCAGACTCTTGTCCCCCACCTCTGCCCAGCATACTGGTGACCGACACGGCCTACCATACAACGCTTCGAACGGTGCCATCCCGATACTGGCCTGGAAGCTGTTGTTGTAGGCGAACTCGGCCAATGGCAGGTGGGTCTCCCAAGATCCCCTGAAATCCAGCACACATGCTCGCAGCATGTCCTCCAAGATCTGAATGGTACGCTCAGACTGACCGTCTGTCTGAGGATGATGTGCTGTGCTGAGTAGGACCTCTGTCCCCAGTGCCTTCTGCAGACTCGGCCAGAACCTGGACGTGAAACGGGGATCCCTGTCAGACACTATCGACACCGGGACCCCGTGGAGGCGCACTATCTCCTGGATATACAGACTGCTCAACTTGTCGACCGGGTCTGTCATCCTCATAGCCAGAAAGTGGGCCGACTTGGTCAACCGGTCGACTACCACCCACACGGCGTCGTTTCCCTTGGGCGATCTCGGTAGTCCACACACGAAATCCATTGTAATGTGCTCCCACTTCCACTGAGCAATCGGTAGTGGCTGTAACAATCCCGCGGGACGCTGATGCTCTGCCTTCACCTGCTGACAGACAAGGCATCTCGACACAAACTCTGCAACTGCTCTCCTCATGTCGCGCCACCAGTAGTGCCTCCTGAGGTCACGGTACATCTTGGTGCCCCCCGGATGCACTGCGAGACGCGAATGGTGTGCCTCTCGTAACACGGCATCTCTATAGTTAACTGGTACGAACAGCCCCCCGCGGTACCGTAGTCCCCAATCAGTACTGTCCTGCCAGCCCACCACCTCGTCACCCCTGACGACTCTCTCGCGGATCTCTGATGCTTCGACGTCCTCCCTCTGCGCCTCCAACACTTGGGCAAGCAGTGAGGGCTGAGCCACTAGGGAGCACATGGCAACACCGCTAGTAACCTCCTCTAGCTCAAGCCCGAATGTGCTCAGCTCCCCCATCATGTCCCACTCTCGGACAGATATGCTGGCGAGGCTCGGAGCCGACTTCCTACTCAAGGCGTCGGCGACAACGTTCGCCTTGCCTGGGTGGTAGTGTAGCTCGAAGTCGTACTCCTCGAGTAGTTCCATCCACCGTCGCTGACGCATGTTCAGGTCTCGCTGGGAAAATATGTACTTGAGGCTCTTGTGATCCGAGAACACCTGAAACCCCTCGCCGTACAGATAATATCGCCAGCTCTTTAGCGCAAACACGACTGCTGCTAGCTCCAAGTCGTGGGTAGGATTGTTGCGCTCGTGTATCTTCAACTGCCTGGAGCCATAAGCCACAACTCTGCCCGACTGCATCAGCACGCAACCCAGTCCCTCTCCGGACGCATCGCAGTAAACATCATAGCCAAACCCTCGTTCGGGCACCACTAACACTGGAGCTGTAGTCAGTCGAGTCTTCAACTCCGCGAACGCATGCTCACAGTCATCTGTCCACACGAACCCAACACCCTTGCGCGTTAACAGAGTCATCGGTGCGGCTAGTCGTGCAAAATCCTGGACAAATCGCCTATAGTAGCCTGCCAATCCCAGAAAGCTGCGGATCTCGAAAACACTCGTGGGCCGTGCCCACTTCGAGACCGCATCGATCTTCGACGGATCGACCAGGATACCGTCACGGGATACGATGTGGCCGAGGAATCTCACCTCAGAGAGCCAGAACTCGCACTTCTCCCGGTTGGCATATAGCTGGTGCTCGCGCAGTAGGGTCAGAACAGCCCTCAGATGTGCCTCATGCGCCGCCTCGTTCTGCGAATATATTAGGATGTCGTCCACGAACACCACCACAAACTGATCCAGGTACGGCGGGAAGATGCTGTTCATCAGGTCCATGAACGCTGCTGGCGCGTTCGTCAGTCCGAATGGCATCACCAGGAACTCGTAATGCCCATAGCGTGTCCGGAATGCAGTCTTTGCGACGTCCCCCTCACGGACTCGCAACTGATAATAACCGGATCGCAGATCGATCTTCGAGAAGTGAGTCGCCCCTCTCAACTGGTCAAACAAGTCATCGATCCTCGGCATCGGGTACCGGTTCTTCACCGTAACCCGGTTCAGCTTCCGGTAATCTATACACATCCGTAGCTCTCCACTCTTCTTCTTCACAAAGAGTGCTGGTGCTCCCCACGGCGATGCACTCGGACGGATAAACCCCTTCTGCTGAAGCTCCTCCAGTTGACGCTTCAGCTCAGTCAACTCTGCCGGCGCAAACCTGTAAGGCGCCATCGATATCGCCGCCGTTCCCGGCACTAGGTCAATCCCGAACTCCACCTCACGAATCGGTGGCAGCCCGCTCAACTCCTCAGGAAAGACCTCGGGGAACTCGCATACCACTCTCGGTAACTCTCGGCTCTGCACAGCCGATACTTCCTTTACTGCAGACAAGCCGACAGGAGAACTCCGCTCCTACTGCCCAGAATACACGAACCTTTCGTGTTGCCTGTTGACACCGTCACTCGTCGCCTGTAACAGTCGATAATGACTTGGTACTTCGCTCGCCAATCCATTTCCAGGATCATGTCAAGGCGGTCATTTCGTGGGTATCCTTCCCACGGACACAGGTACCAGCTTAGTCGCTGCCGAACTTCATGGAACCTCGCGGTCTCACTAAGACCTCGCTCCTCCACCGTTATCATGCTTACCGACTCCGAACTCGCCCGAATCCTCGGGGTGAGGACTCGATCCAGCATCAGGGCTCTTGGGCCCTCTCTCGAACCTCCTGTACTGGTTCGCTTCTCTAACTCCGCAGGCATGACAGACCCTAGTCAACACCACCCCACCACTAACCGGCGTGTCACGACGCAGGGGTGGACTCAACGGCTCTAAACTCAGCCCCAACCTCTCAGCACAACTCAACGAACAAACGAGTGTGATAACCCGACATCCAAAGAAACTGACGCCCCAAACGGAAACCGAACACCCACTCCATTAGCCACCCTGGTAAGGTCTAGTGTAACCCTCACACGGTTCTCTAGGCATCACTTGTAACTTTCCGCAACCAAACCAGTGTTCGCTACTCGTCCCTTGCGGGAAAAGTAGTAAAGGGTATGAGCGTTATGCTCACCTCCACGGACACCCGTTCGATTATGGCATACTAGTAACGCACTAAAGACTTACCGATCTAGCCAGGGCAAACCACTACCTCAAAATCGGATGCCAAACGTCACACTGTTCACGCTAGCAACAACTTAGTACTCGCTCAAGTAAGATAAACCTCGACACTGGAAACACATCCTCGATTCAGTAATTCACTATTGTTCGCAACCTCAAAACCCCATTTACCCGATCACGTATGGAAACCTTAAGACGGGGACCACGCTCTCAACTACGCAAACACCCTTACCCACACTATTAAAACTTCAAATGTAACAATACGTAAGCGAAACCTCAATTAAACCGCATAAACGCACACTAAAACGCGCAACGACAAACCTAACCGTACAACGAAACAACCACGAAAGAATTGAAATCGGCTTACTGTACCGGGCCTGTACACGACCCCCGCCATGCCACTCTCCGGGCCGGTAACCTGGCCGGGTCGTGCCCCTTACCGGGCCGGCACCCAGGCCGTGCCGTGCCTCGCACCGGGCCGGCGTTCAATACCTGTCGGGCCCCCTTACCGGGCCAACAGCCAAACCGGTCCACTCTACCTATCGGACCAAACTAGTGACCCTGATAATATAGCGGTAATGATTTCACCCTACTTACACCCGCTATGTCTACCCTAGGGCATTCGTAACCTTCCCGGCTGATAGCGACCCGTACACAAGTACGTCGCAGACAACGACTGCCAAACACATGACACAGTTACGGTAAAACAAGACCGACCTCAAACACAAGCCAACACGGCCAAAAACAACACAATCACACGACCGCCGCTCACCGGCCAACCAAGGACGAACCTTGCCCACCGGGCCAACCAAAATCAACCATACGCCCACAGGGCCAACCAAGTCAAACACAAACGCCCACGGCGTCAAACAGAATCAAGACCAGTCCACTGGGCCAACCAAATTTTAAAACTTTCTCCACTTTATTTTTAAAGTCTCGTACTTGACATCAGGTAGTTACAACCCGGTCCAGGCGTCCCCGAACTACATTGTACCCACTTGACATCAACACCGTCACGCTCGACTACAGGGGCGCCCCTGAGTCGAGTCGCGACAGTTAAAAACATTTCACGCAGCAACACACAAACATTGTGCCAGTAACCCCGTACTGCACAAGCACATAACAAAACAGGACTCAAGTCCTAACGGGTCTACACACGAGTTCTGACTTGCGTACCCAACGTACGATGGGACTCTACCGACTCGACTCTCCCACCAAATTGACGGACAGTCCGAGGTGTGAAACCTCGAGCTCTGATACCAAGCTGTCACGCCCCAATTTCAGCGAACCGAACTCGGGACGCGAACATTTTAAAAACATAAAAGCACTTGAAACATGTTTTCATGAAACACTTTAAAATACCAATTTAGTTCATCAAAATAATAATTACAGTTTAAAACACGTCCCACCAAGTGGACAAAAGTACAAGGTATCCGTCACTAGACTCAAAAAGACAAAACCCGGACTCCGCTCCTAGCTCCACAAGCTTCGCGAGCTCACCTAGTCCGTCCCACGAACAGTACCTGTAGGAAAAGCAGCTAGGGGTGAGCGTTCGCTCACCACCACGGATAACAGACTGACTACGGCATAATTAGTAGATAAAGCCAGTAACACTAAAACCAAACCCAACACCGGGACTACAGTCCCCAACTCAAGTACTCAACTGACCCACAACCCGTCACCTTCCTCAACAGACTCGACACTCGATAAAAACAGTGTAGACCCGACACAACTATCGACGACCTCCTCAAGGACTCGAACGAAACGACACAACACCAAACAAGATCACAAAGGATCGCACACCAGCTGCTCAGTAACCAATCTCAATCAGGTCAGGGTTCGACCTATCGCAATTCCTCGACACGAAGTCGGATCAGGCTGTCGACCTTTCAAACTCGCAATTCCTCGACACTAAGTCGGATCAGGCTGTCGACCTTTAAAACTCGCAATTCATCGACACTAAGTCGGATCAGGCTGTCGACCTTTAGAACTCGCAATTCATCGACACTAAGTCGGATCAGGCTGTCGACCTTTAAAACTCGCAATTCATCGACACTAAGTCGGATCAGGCTGTCGACCTTTAGAACTCGCAATTCATCGACACTAAGTCGGATCAGGCTGTCGACCTTTAGAACTCGCAATTCATCGACACTAAGTCGGATCAGGCTGTCGACCTTTAGAACTCACCACCCCAGGTAACCACAATCACAATCACAGGCAAGTTCAATCACACAGGCACTCAAGGCCACTCAAGACACCTCAACAGTCAAGACTCGGGTTCAACAACCCCACGGCACTCACGACCACCCCAAAACATCAACAGTAAGACACGGGCACTCATGGCCACCCAAGACACCAACAATTAAATACGGGCTCTCATGGCCACCCAAACTCAACAATAAATAACGCGGGCTCTCAAGGCCACCCAAACTCAACAATAATAACGCACAACAACCTCCGGCATACTCGATGCCTCCAACAGTCCTAAGATTTCTAGTTTCACAAACAACCTCCGGGCATGGTCATATGCCTCCAGTAAATCAATTATCAACAAGTTCACAGACGACCTCCGGGCATGGTCATATGCCTCCGGTAAATCAATTAACGCTAAGTTCTCTGCCCCTACGACACTACTAAGTGTCACATGCTTTTCTCATAATCGTTATGATCCCGTATCATGCTTTTCTAATATTTGATAACCTAAATAACCCACGACACCCCGGTGTCACATGCAATTCTACAGTTAACTTTCCCTAGTCAGGGCCGAGATCCGGCTACTTTTCCCTACCTCGTATATAGATCCAAAAGCGCTCCAACAAAACCCGAAGTGGACCTAGTCACTCGCCGAGCTTTCCCTTGCCTCGGTCCGTAGCACGATCTAAAAGAACACAAATTCAAAGTACTTTTAAACTAGTACGAATAAACCGAAAATTAATAAACTTAACGCCCAAACGTAACCCCGACAAAGACGATCACTCCCAAACTTCCCAATTATTCGATATTGCCGAAAAAGGACCCGTAAGGGCCAGATTCGCCCGACATGGCGAATCTGCCCGGTTTTGGTTAATTGCCTTCCGGGGCTCCAAAAGTCCCCAATTTCGTTTCTACGGTCTTAGAATAAATCAAGGAACTCAACGCACTTGACGGAATCGAATTCCGACTTATAAATCAATTAATTAACGTTTAAAGTTTCCCAAAACCCGTTAATTACAACTTCTCCAAATTAATTCCAAATTTCGATTCGATTAGGAATAAGTGGTCCGGGGGACGTTTTAAACCACCCGAACATTAAAACCCGAGCAACCGAGCACGTGGGCCCCACCCAAGAGGCTTGGCCGAGACCCTAGGGTTTGAGGGAGGGGCTCGGCCACCAAGTGGTGGCTGCTGCCACCTCCGGCCAGCCACCACCCACGGTGGCCGGAGCTCCTCCCGAGCCTCCGGTCACCGGAAAACGTGAAATTAAACCCCCAAACACCTCTAAAACGTCTCCAACACATCCCCACCCTCTACACAACCCTAAGCCTTAGTTTATAACCAAACCCTAGCTCTTGAAAATAATCAAAACGAGAATCGGTTCGGGTATTACCGTAGAGGAGAACGAGGGGAACGGGATTGCTCTTTGCTTTGACTCGATCCAAGGGCTCGATCACAAACCCTAGCTCAACCTCCCTTCTTCTCTCTTCTTCTCCTTCTCCTTCTCTCTCTAAAACCTCTCTTCTAATTTCTAATTTAATTAAACTAACAACAAAACTAATAAAAAACTAACACTTTCCCTTTTAAAACCCCATACTCGGCCAACCCTCTCCAACCACACCTTTTCCCTCCAAAAATACACCACCATATACTTGACAAGTGTCAAGGTGGGTCCCATACCTTTTGGAAAATATCTAGTTGATATTTTCCAATCAGATTCGCGAAAAACGGACGTTTCGGGCCCCGAACGGGCACTTTTCCCAAAAATATTTTAAACTGGACGGGCTTCAAGGAAACGGCCCAACTAAGACCGCTACGACGATGGCTAAGCTTTTCGGGTCCAACACGGTCCTCGAATGGACCAAAACGTCGCTCGGGTGACTTTTCCAGCGAAAAATCAATCTTTCCCAAAATGACCAGAAAGTTGCCCTGAGTACCCCGTAACTCATTTTAGTCGATAACGGGGTCAACTTAAGTCCGGCATGACCCTCGGGGTCAATTTAAGTTAAGTTAAGTGTCTGTCTTAAAAATTTTAAATTTTCCTGTTTTTCGTAGGTTTGACTGACGTTGACCAGAAGTGGTTATTACATTTATACAGGCGTGATTGGTGAGTAATGGGCTCGAAGCTCGGGAGCTTCCGGAGAGTCTGTGCTTGTTTAGAGACGTCTTGGTCATTGTATTGAACCTCATATTTTATTTGCTTATTCGGAGCTTGACTCTTATTACAGTTTCAGAAACCATTTTATCGAGTTATTGATTGGAATTAAACTTTGAGACTTACTACTGTTGAAAGGTTGTGTTTTATGTTATTATTTTTATTCTCAACTCAAGTCACGTCTCGAGTCCGCCCAAAAACCGGATTTGGGGCGTGACACATAGACTCAAGCTCTTCCTCACCAAGCACGATTGTCACTTCACTATCAAAATTACTTAACTTCACATACAGAGCACATATAGTTTCCATACCATTTGAAATGAAACAACTAGTAATGGAACCAAAACACTATAATAGCCTCTGACTTTGTTGTGAATCCAACACTCCAATAACAATGTTCCCATAGTCATTGGACAATACCACTTCGTGACCTTATGTAATACATGTGAGGTTGATACAACATTCCAGAAAAAAAGCACAAGCAATGTGTTGGTCTGAGGTAGTAGTATTTAGGGGTAGGAAAGAGACAATCATGACACAGTGAACATGCTTAGTTTGTGCTATATGCAGAGAATGTATTTTGTGGTAAAAGGCAACCCAACTTAAATCTTTCCCCATTCTCCTAATTTGGCCATAACATTGGAACAAGTAACTCCGATCGACAACAGATGAACATTTCAAGCTCTTATAGATATTCAATAGAGTTACAATACAAGTAGGCCATATGATCCTTCCATAAGCTTGTCTAGCTAAATGAGAAGAGTATAAATTCAGTAAGACTAGTAGTACCTTTTTACAGCTAATTCTGAACTTCAACAATGATTTGGTTATTAGGAATGACAAAGCATGCTCCTTTAGTAGAACTTCGTGATCCATATAGAATTTTAGCTTCTTATTCACAGCAACATAAAGCTCAGAATTTGGAGGAAAAATAGGCTTCCATAGACAAGTTTGAATCTTCATGATAATGAGTAGGTTCTGCCATAGCAATCCCGCCATCCAACAAAAGGCGCCAGAATTACCATGACCAATAATAATCTTGACCATCCGAGCATCAGTGACCCCAAGCACTTGTTCATTCCCCTTATAGAAATAGAAACATTTACCTTGTTCACAAGATATTTAAAAATAGAAACAAGAAGCTATAGTAGACCACGACTTCACAAAATTTTCAATTGTTAGGCCCTTATGAATAAAATATACAGCTACAAACTTTCCCATATTTTGAACAACCTGAATCTCACCAATCTTCATCACCAACAAAGCAATACATGCCACAACCAATACGAACCCATCACTAGTTGATATTTCAATGTAACAATGGACTTTGGCTTCAACATGTTCATCTTTTTTGGGAACCTGTAGTTCCAGAACTTCATCCCTCATCATTCATTTTCCATATATGTCCATAATCATATTAAAAGAGATGCTCCTAAGACATAATCCAGTAACATACATGAAAATTACACATTTTTGGTCCTCTTTGTTGACACTAATATTATCCAGGGTGTCCTCAACAGCATAACAGTGCTAAGCATCATCAATAGCAATAATTAACAAGCAACTATATTCATGTGCAGACAAAACAACTCCAACCAATATAGTTTACCCGGCTCCATAATTTGTAATGTTCAAATTACTCAAGAACACATTTATCATCTCCATATTGACCCAAAAATTAACCATTGCCCCTACGATAACAATTATCATATTTATCACCCCATAAACCATTGCCCTAGTACCAATCTCAATAGGCCATACTGTAGTGCCAGAAGCTTGTGTAATTACAGAGTAATAACAAAATTTAATTGGAGTTGATTTTACCTCAATGTTGTAAAATAGCCTCTGCAGGCTTGTGATCATACTCTGGGTACTAAATCTCCCCATATACCAATGCTCCCAAGCTATTACAATACTAGGAATTTTAGTCGTAGCTATTAACTTTGGAGTTTCATCTTCCTCAAACCAGTTGCTCAGCCCATTCAGTACATTCTTGTAACCATGGCTGAAAAGTTTGGTTTCAAAAAGATTTTGAACTTGCCATAAACTCGGCCCCACTCTCCTCAGATCATTCCTCCATTGTGGACCAAAAACCAATTGTTTTTTGTCCATCTTCTCGATTGAAACCAATTGTTCTTGAGTAGAATTATGTTTCTGATCCCAAGCGTCTTGTTCCACCAATAATCTCTCCTCAAGTACTTGATCAGTAGCATTGCCAAATTCATCATTGGTAGAAACACATATACAATCACCTTGAGTGTTGAAATTAGGAACTAATTTTACACCAATGCCACCATCACCATTAGAAGCACAAGTAACCTTAGCACTATAATTGCCACCATCCAAACTAGCATTCATGTCAGCCATTACTTCTGAATTAGTTCCCTCTGATACTAGTGTAAAGATACCTTCACTATAATGATATTGTGCCGCACCTTCATTGTCCAAAATATCCTTCTCAAAGAGATCGTCAGTACCAAAAACACCCAAATTTTTGTCCTCCATAATATCATTTTGCAATTTCTGGTCATTCACAGGAACTGTTTCACCCACTTTCATATCATTCACTAGATAAATTTCGACATTCTGTTTCTCAAGTTTGGCTAGTTGCTCAGAGATGTGTACATCAATAGCTAGTTGTTGAGCTGCCCAAGCCTTTCGTTCAGCCAACCTTCTCTTCTGAATCAGTTTTACAACCCATATTTTTCTCCATTCTTCAAGTTGCACCAATATGGCTCTCTTCTCGAAATCGTAGTCTTGCTCGTGTAAGGTTTGAGTAGGTGGAGGTGGATATATGTTCATCTTAGTAGTATAGTGTTGATGTTGGGGTATATGAGGGTGTGAGTCAAGCTCCAATAAGTAGTGACGTTGGTCTGGGAGAAACATGGTTCCATGGCTCATAGGAGAAAATATGGAGATAAAGTCTGGTTCGGGTCAGAAAATTTTTTGGGTGAAAATTGCTTCAGACGTAGAAACAGGCAACAAAGACACAAGAGATTTACCTCGATCAAATGGGTCTATGAGAGGATTTCCGTAATAATCAAAACATTGGGAAGAGTAATTGGAATTTATGTAGCTGAAGCATAGTGATACATGCCGCTTCAGATAACTTATACGGTCGACTGGCCGAGCAAAAAATTCACTGCTTCATTTCTGGCCCTAACCCTAAGCGCCCAAACCAGGCTCTGATACCACTATCACGATTGTGAATCTAGTTTGAAGGAAATAAGAGCAAACAACACCTCATTCAATCTCTGAAATACAAATTACAGCAAGTCAATCCCTAATGGATCCTTTGAGTTCACTACCAACTACTCTAGATTAACTCTACAGCTAAGAACACACTACACTAAGCTATGGATAAATGAGAAAATACCAATTTGTTCATTGATGCCCCTGTAGAAGCCCCAAGTCTTCCATTTATGCATGACCTATCTGTTTGGGAAGAAGCAGCAAAACGTTACCGTATCATCCAGATAAACCTAATCGCCCCAAGCGACGTTGTCCCACATCTTCTCTTCTGCCTATCGAAACGGTGTCGCGGCCAAGACAACCTTTTTCTACTCAATGTCATGACTGGATCGTGACATTTTCTAAGAATTGGTGCTTTCATCTTTATCATAGGAGTAGGGTAGTAAAAATAGCGTCTCTCTAGTGCCGATTACATACTCTTGTCATCATTTCCTAATATAAAATTTCATTTCAACTCATGTCTGTTTCTACTACTTATCTTAATAATTATTATTTCCCTAATAATGGTATCATAGCCCATGTCCTGCAACCTGTGATGGATGATAGTGGAATGGATTGTGCCTTAGAAGAAGAAAGGAGTGTACCCAGCCAGAGGCAGATTTAGAGGGGTTTAGAGTATGCTACGACATACCCTACCCGAAGAAAGTTATATATAGTTGAAGAGTTTGCAGATATCTTCGATTTGATATTTTACGGTCTTCAATCGGAGTTAGTATGAAGAAGTTATGGTCATTTGAAGATCTGTTGCATATATAACCTAATTTTAGGGTTATTTACGACAAGGTACCCTAATGTTTCATCCACGAACGATAAGGTACCCTTATGAATTTTTTGTCCGATAAGGTACCCTAATGATTCGTCCACGAACGATTTTGTTTAAAATTGTCATATTCCGTTAGAAAACTAACGGAATATACCATTAGTGAAGTCACGTGACCCAAATGTGAAGGTTGGAAAATTTTTTGTTCCATTTTTACCCTCATGCATCTGGACCATTGATTTTTAAATTTCCATAATACCCATAATACCCTCAAACAATCCTGACCATTCGTTCCATTACATTGCATCATGATGTAATCACCTCCAATCGTATCTCCTTCATTCTTTTCACAACTCATGCCAGAACTCCATTGAAGCTTGACCGAAGCTCAGACGACGAGAAGTTGAAGTGGAGAGGGACGGTCGCGACAAGTGGGGAATCGACGAAAAGAAGGGCAGAGGCACAAATTTGAGGAAGGGACGAGAATTTGGAGTGGAGAGCCAATGTACTCGTGGCTGCTACAGTCGGATTTGAGGTTAGGGTTTCAAAATCAAGCGTTTTCGTCTATTCCAGTATTTGAATCTGAGTCTATAAGAGGGCAACATATCATCTTCGATCGAAGCCCTGTTGGGGTTATCAGTTTTTTTCTAATATGACAGTAGAAGCCCTATAATTTGTGTGTTTAGTACTTTTTGTTCTTCTTCAGTTCAGTGTCATAGGCTTGAAGCGTCAAATTATAGGGTTTTTAATTTGTTGTTGTTCATCCTCAGTGGGTTGAAGCCCCAAAATATAGGGTTTGTAAATTCATTTGTAATGTGACCGCAGAAGCCCCAAATGTGAGGCTTTTTGTTGTTCATCCTCAGTTCCATATCGTAGGCTACAATGTCGATGGGTAATGATTGTGGTCTCACAAAAAGCATGGTATGTTTCTGCGGAATTTTCGTGTCTACAAAAACATCATGGAGCAAAGACAACCCCGAAAGACGATACGCAGGATGTGGGATTTTGAAGTTGAATGTATCCAAAAAATTAGTTCAATATGTTCATATCGCATCCTTAATGTTAATAAAAATTTGACACTGTAAAGGTTTATAATTGTTATGCTTTTGTGGAATCAGGGTGGTCTGAAATGTGATTTTTTTTACTGGGTGGAGCCAAAGGTTGAGGTGAATGTGTTAGTAGCACGGTTGAAGGATGTGGAAAGAAGGAGCGAGGCATTACAGGAAATGAACAAATGTTTGGAGGATGAATTGAAGTGCATGACAATGTTAATCAAATAATCGAAAAACAAGCATCGCTCAAAGAAGTTGGAGTTAAAAATTCAGTTGGAAACGGTTAGGAGAAATAATAGTAGATTAGTTTTGCTTTTGTGCATATCGTATGTTTTTTTTGTGGTTATGTGGTTTGGTAGTCAGTAGGGTTTGGGATATTCACTGTAATCAACCTTATGTGCACTTTGAATTATGGTCAATTTGAAATATGGTCAATTTCAATTCTTGATTTGTTGATCTTCATAAATGTGTTACATTCTTATTCATTTCATTTGGGAGTTGTTATGTTAAACCTTTTCGAACTTGGATTCTAGTACATAGTACACATTTGATAGTGTTGAATGTTCAGTAATCATGATTTGGTCACGAATGCCCAATTCTGTCAAAGGTTTGGTCACATATTATCAAATAAGTTCATGATTTGGGCACACATATGTCATTCTGTTAATACTAGGACATTATTTGTTTAATCAATCCGTTGATGTTCAGTTGTTGTACATTTCCCATGTGGTACTGTCTGTTGTTTAGTATTCATGATTTGGTCACAGATGTCTAAATCTGAACATGATTTGGTCACAGCACACTACATGTGTACATGATTTGGTCATACATGTGGGAAATGTGTCCATGATTTGGTCACAGCTTACTAAATCAGGTCATCATTTGGACACACGAGGCAAAATATGTTCATGAATTGGGCACAAATGGTCAATTCATTTGAAGTGGTTTAATTAAGTCCGACATGTGTATGCCTTTTATATTTAACATGGTTTTGTCACATTCCAATGACTGGCATTTCCGAATTGGGCTGTGTTATTATAACTTTAGCAATTGTACACAAATTAGGCTTGGTAACTCATGTTTTGGAAACAGATCCTTTTGGGGACTTCATGATATGGTCACAGACAGTATAAGACAACAAGAATGGGCATGATATACAGACACATGAAAACCTGTTCCAACATCATCGAATCCAAACATTAACATGTTTCATTACATTCCAAACATTAACCTATTCCAACAGCATTACAATCTAAATTGCAATCTCCAGTACAAAAAAAGTCATTCCAAAAATTATGTATGCCATAGTTTGGCGACCAAAAACCTGTTGTCCTTTAGTAATATCAAAAATCAAAATGATAAACTCCTGAATACACAATTTCAGTTTGCTCCTCCGGCTCCCTCTGCTGCTGCACGTGCCCTGCTCCTTGTTTGGCGGCCAACATAAGTTCTATCCCCGAACCTTGATGTAGGACCCCTTTCCATTTCAGACTGCATGAAATATGAAATTATTAGCGTCGTCCATACAAGAAAATACATGAATATACAAATAACTTATGTGTCATAAAACTATATGAAGCCAGTTTATAGGATGAGCTGTCAAGTCATTGTCGAGCTCATGTTGGGCAATACCAACTCCATGCACGGTATTCTCATCCTGGATTATAAAAGGTTAGTGATCCAACGGTAATCTGGAGTGAATAAGAAAAACCTATAAAGTATGTAAAATTCGTTACCTGCGAAGCCGGCTGTTGGGCTTAGGGTTCAGATGCGGTAGACTTCTGTCTCCTCCGCTTCAGCTTCTGAAGGGCTGCCCGTCTACTGTTTTCTATGTGTTCCAGTTCTGGGCCTGTTAGAGGAGTCTCAGTGGCCTTCCTCTTGGTGCCTGGACTAGGAGATGTGGATGGAGTCCCGAAACCGAAAGCCTGTTCAGCCCGCTTCTTTCTCATATACTCCCTCTTTTTGTCTCTCCGCTCTTGCTGGGCGTTCGCCCGAACCGAGAAGCATGTGCGCCTTTTATGGCCGGTCTTCTTGCATAGGGTACAAGCACCTAGGCCAGTATCGCGGGTTGCCTTGTATAGATTTTTTTCCTTCTCCTTTTGCTTTGACCCTTTTCTTTTTTGGTCGACCAGGGGCTTTACGAACTATTGGTGGTTCTGGTGCTGGTTTGGAACTAATAACCCACTAAACTTCACCTCCAACGGGGAACAATTGAAATTTGTAGCTTTCCTTGAACGTGCATGGTATCCCTGACAATTTCCATTCCCTACACAAGTTGATCATATTAGGCAGTTTCAAATTAGTAATACCTAGTGTATACAAGTAAAGTGTACATAAAAATAAACACACACCTGCACCTGCAAGTTTGGTCACCGAGTTTAACCACAAATCGTCGCTCATCTTCGTCCACCTCATATTGCCCTCTTCCACTCGGTCTACCGAACGAGTATTTTGCTAATGCCTTGTTCTCTTCAAGCATGACCTGAATGTTTGGGCATATTGGGCCAGGGTAAGTATCCAGGGCAGTACGACGGTCGTAGAACTGCTGCATGAGTTGCTTCCTGATGTAATCTATCAAATGTATGATAGGCATGTCTCGGTAGGGAGAATCCAAGCGTTGAAACTCTCGGCCAGGTTATTCACCTGAGTGGAGGTCTTGGTGTTAGTCTTAGTGCCCGTAGTTCAATCCTAAATGTCCAAATGTATATATCATCGTTAGCAATAAAATTAAAGCGGCTTTATATTACTTATGTGTTGGAGTAATATATCGATGTGTGCTCTGATCTATGCCCACCATGCGAATAGAACCATAGATCGAGATAGATCACACTCGATGGGTCCCTAGTCAACAAAGCTCCACTAGAAGCGACTAGTATGAAAGATGGCTCTTTATGGCTTACGTTCTGTTAGTCATTGGAATGGGATTCCGGAGTCTGATCATAGATATCATGTGGGACATGATATTGGACGACCCGCCCTGAATATGTGCCATACATTAAGTCATGAACATATTCAGTGTTGTAGCTTGTCATGTATCCTTAGACCAAGGAGTCTTTGTGATCGCTATGTAGTCAACAACTGAGTTTGACCTGAGCCTAACGTTGTCCGTAACAGGGCTTCCATAACGGCCAGGATTGGCTTGGGGACGGGCTACATGAGTGACACGAAAGACGGCTAAGGGATTTATCCATCATACTAAGGTATGGGAAAGATATCGGTTCTCGGCCACTTGATCGAGAGTGACTGGAAGAATAGCATGGCCATGCACATGATACTGGGTATCATATCTTCAGTCATCTCACATATCAAGGAACGGTGATTGAGAATAATAAGGATGACGGCTCTATGCCTTATCTCAATCAGGATATCGGAGATAAAAGGATAATGACAGGGACGACGGAAAGGTTAGAATCGACAGGGTCGATTCGTTATGTAGTGTCAGGCAATACTAAAGTCTCGTTAGTTGCCACTTAAATAGGATCAAGTAAAATGGGATTTTACGTTGATCTATTGACATGCATAAACCTAAGGGTCACACCGGAGGATGAAACTCATTGACACATTTATGGAGAATGGCCAAAAGGGAGTTGTCTCGGGACATGACCAAAACTGGGTTTTGGGTCATGTGCCCGTAAGTGAATAGGACTTTACGGATCGAGACAAGGCTTGGAGTCTTGGGATTGATCGCGTTGGATAATGTTGGACATTTCCGGTATGGAAGGCATGGAGGCGATGAGCGAATCACGGGACCTCGTTGGAAATGGCCACGGGCCATGTTCCAAGAGGCCCATGAAAGGCCCATGCAACCAAGGCCCATGGAACTAATTAATCAAGTCTTGATTAATTAGTACTAAGTAAGCAAGACAAGGATTAAGGTGTTGGTGATTCACCACCTAACCCAATCTTGTCTTGCCATACTTTATCCTATTTACACCTTACTTGACACCATACTTGTCCCATGCCATTAGTTGGACAAGTATGGGTTTTGTTATGTTTAAGTCATCTTTTTTCAACATAACAAACACAAGACAAGAATAGGAAACACATTTTCTCTCCCTCTTCCATGGCCATTTCGGGTTTGGCTAGTTTCCACCTCCATGTTTGTGTTCTTGAGTCCTCAAAGAGAAGAACTACGTGGCTTTGATTCCCATGTGGATACGTAGGCATCTTGGAGACTCAAGCCAATCATTCGTTAACCGGTGTTCTTGTTTTGGTAAGAACTAGTGCTGAATTTTTCTCTTGTGAATCCATTCTTTGTTAGTTGTTTCATGGTTTTAATCGTCTCTTGGTTTTCATTGATTTTCCGCTGCGAGTTGGTTCATCTCCAACCCTACCTCGAGACCCAACACTTGGCACGCTCCGAAAAAAAGGCTTTCACCCATTCTTTGGCGGCCTCGCAGTAACCCAACCGGCTGCATTGGGGTGCTCCTTCCTCAGTTTCTCAAGCAGTCGTTCATATTCCACCATAGTTGCACACCGGGATAAATCCCACAGTTTATCACGCATGCCTTCTCCTTTGTAAGTTCCGATGAAGTTGTCTTCCATGTGACACATGCACCATCTGTGTTCTACATTTCCTACGTCGTTGAAAGCATGAACCATGCTCTGCATTAAGCATGTGAAAATGTTGGATTTAATACAACGGACAAAACAAATGAAATAGTCATAACCAAGTCACCAAAAGGTACAAGTTTGTTCAGAAATAGAGTGATTTATCTTCTGCTTGTCGCTCATAAATACCCAACCTCGTTCATGGGGTGTACCGAAGTCAGCAAAGAACATCTCCAAGAACTAAGCCCACGTCTCTTTGTTTTCTATCTCAACCACCGCGAAGCAAAGAGGGAACATTTTCTCATTTGCATCGTAGGCAACTGCCACTAACATTTGTCCACCATAATGTCCCTGCCCGTTAACAAGTTGGTCAGTGAAGTAATTAAAGTAAAAAAAATCGAAACCAACTAATCAAATATTGAAAAGTACATGTTACCTTTAAATGGCACATATCCATCTGAATGAACGGACGACAACCTGCGAGGAAACCTCTCAACTGTGCCTCGAACCGTATGTACACCCGCTGAAAGCGCTCCACACGGTACTGATCATACTTGGTCACAACCTTGCATGTGCTGCCCGGGTCTGTTGCTTCCAAGGTTTCGCAAAAATTGTGTATCCTCTGGAATTGCTTCGTAACGTCCCCATAGATTATCGTCTTCTCCATCCTAATGGTATTGTATGCTTGTGACAAGTTCACGTGTAGCAGTAACTCTCGGTGAATGTGCTTTGCGAGCTGTTACCGTGTAATTCCACGGTGGTCTCGGATGTAGTCCAAGAACCTTAAGTGTAGGTAGGTGGATTTCACAGATGTATTAACCCTAACTGTGGGGCAGTCATGTTGTGCAAACAAGTACCTGATAGATAAAAGGCAAGTCTTCTTACTCTTGGAGGCATTTAGCTTGAATCTGCAGTGTGCTGCTAGACATACGACGGATAGCTTCTCCCGGTGATTCCTCAAGAATAGGTACTCCCTTTTTTGTTCTGCAGCATGGGCCATTAAAGCAATTCTGAACACCTTAGCTGAGGTAAACCTCTGCCCCACATGGAACTGCACATCTCTGTATCCATAGGAGCCATAAAAAATGGGTAGCTCTGTGCATGTCTCCTCGTCGGACTCGTATTGTGGCCAGAAAACATTAGCTTCAGATATTGCTTGGACCCTCTGCGCATGACCAGCAATCTTCCTCTCATGCACGTCCTGTACGTCTGGAATGGGCAAGTCATCTTCATCATCGTCATCGTCCTCGGAGGTGTCTGTGAACTGGGGTTCTTCTTCATCACTGTCTACCCAATCCTCCACTATAACCTCATCGTCTTCTTCGCCTCCATTCCGCGTACTCGGACCTACATCGTCCCTCTCGGCTTCATCTGAAGTCTCAGTTTCAGCTCCATCCGCCTCTGGCATGTCAAGATCTTCTCCCCCAATGGTATAATCGTCTGAATCTTCATCTATAAGACCCTTCCTGACCATCGCTGACAGTCTATCAAGATGATCCTTACGAGCTTTACTTAGCATCCACTCTTCTTCTTCGGATGATTGTGCACCTTCATCCATTGTTTCAGACATATTCGTAGCACATGCAGTCACAAAAAAATTTTACAACCTAAGTCCATCATATTCTGTCAATGAGTGTGCATTTTGCAAACTAATTCACACAAATAAATACCTGTACCGGCAGCCGGTTCACCTTCTTCCACACCTCCCTCAACAGGGACACCTTCAGCTCCAACCTCCTCATCCACAGGTTGTGTACATTCAGGTGTAACCTCTTCTTCCACATCACCTTCAGCTCGAACCTCCTCATTCACGGCCTCTGGATCTTCAGGTCTAACCTCTTTGGCCACATCTCCCTCAATCGGTCGACCTTCATTTCTTACATCCACATCAGCTTCATCAGCTACAACTACATTCCAAATCAAAAATTAAATTGTAAACGACACCAAAAACTTACAACAATGGCACAAAAGTTTGAAATTTTACCTTCATCCTCAGCGACTGCCACATGTGCAGCATCATCTGTAATGTAAGTATCCATAGTGCTAGGGCCTGCACCAAATTAACAAAATTCATTGTTACAAGTCATATGAATGGGTGAAAAGAAACAAATAACCGAATAACATAAACGATAAGTGTTATCAACTTTTACCTGCACCATTGATTTCTTCTTCGGCAGGTTCGCGTACCATTCCCTTTTGTATTTTGGCAATGACCTTATCCAGCCTTTCCCTCTCCGTTGCACTCATCGTCCATTCTTCTTCGTCGGATGATGCACCTTCTTCAACCACCTCTTCAGTTGTTGCAGCTTTACCTCTCGGTGATCCTTCCACATCAGCTGCTTCCCCATCACCTCCTTCATCATCATCTGCTTCCCCATCACCTCCTTCATCATCAGCTCCTTCAGGTTTGGAATCGCTGTCTAGAAAAACATGCACAGGAATTTTATCCGCTTTCTTCTTTCTTGGCATATCATTCTTCCGCATTAGTGGTGGCATAGGGCAAGGCATGGTCTGCCTACCTCATTCCCTTAGGATTGTCACCTTCCCCCTCGGTGTTACCAAAGTGTATGGCCCCACTTCAGAGGTCCAACTGATGTATATGGGGATACGTTGGCCTTCCTCCTACAAACTCAGAAGCAACTCCAGTTCATCTTCTAGCAATGGCTCTCGCCCGTTCTTCATACTCATCCCCGACACAAGATATTCCAGAGTACAAGTGGAGTCACACCCAACCAGAGTTATTAGTTCCATCATGCTGTGCCACGACATCATATCCGGCTCTATGGTGAAAATCTCAACTTGTCCCCCAACATATTGGCATGTCGGTTGGTCAATGAATTCCCCTCCGTAATGGATTTCAAATGTCCTTCGGATAGGAGCAGGTTTTGGTGGCTTCGGTAGAGTCCAACAGTCACTGTACTCCATTTGTGGACATACCATGTTAGTATTGACACTAATCAAGGACAAAACATTGCACTTAAATGTCATTGGGACATATCATAGAACTTAAACTATTTGTGGCAAAATCATTTCAGAATTTCATATGCATGTGGACAAGACCTATGTATAATGAACCTACTTGTGGACAAAACATATGTACCAGTGAACTCTGTGGACAAAACATAAGTTCCTACCAGATTATATAAGTTAACCATTATCAGATTGTGCATAATTGTCTAAGTATATAAGTACAGGCTCATTTTACAAAGTAATGGGGTCAAACATACATCTATTTCTTACATTAACAAACTAATCAACACCTAAATGATTTTGCAAATATTGTCATTCCAATACCTAATTGAAAACTAAAGCGCATAATGAATTCAGTAACTCAGTTTAACATAATCAAGCCTAAAAATTGCCATTGGTCCAATTATAGTTCACCCAAAAGCAACCATATCACCAAAACCAGAGTTCAACCTATCCATATTTTTTCAATGAACCTAGAAACCACTTAACACATAAACTACCCCAAATCATCTTTACCCTCCATAGTTATCAACAACAAATGAGTTGAACATATCAATATTTGGATTAACTAAACCAACAAATTCTTTTCTTAATATACAACACAGCTGCAGAAGGAACCCATAACCCACATAACACATAAACTAACCCAAATTCTAAGTCTTAAGTATCCATGGTTATCAACAAAACATTGAACATAACAAATTCTAAATTGCCACTCCATGCACAACCTTTCAACCACCTTTGCATGGACGTTGTGTAACCTAATACTAACATTTAAAACTAACCCAAATCATCTCCAAGATTGCGTCAATAATGATCTTCAGCACATTTTACACACACTCAGTACTGAGGTTACATGTAACAATATGATCAACTTTGGAGTTTAAGAACTTTAAAAATTCAATTTTTACTACAAACACACTTAGTTCTTCCGAAGAAAATCAAAACCCTAAATATTTTCAGACTCATCACCAAAAATAAAACGATTAACCATTACCCATTCACTCAAACTGAAATAAGAACCTAGCAATCCCTACTTGCCTATGACAAAAATCGATTTTTTCATACTCTGTGGTGTTATTCCCGTGCACCAAACCCTTGCATCATGCACCCAAAATACGATATGGAGAAGGAAGCGATAGGGGGAAATATAGTACATGAATCGAACGCGAGCCTCCTTCGATTACAGAATGTTGTCGTCGGCTACAAGCTTCAACTTCGAGTTCGTCACCATCGACGAACAAAAGCCAAAGGAGCGTCGCCTTCCCTTCCCCGTCCCACACACTAGCGCTGCCTGTCCCTTCACCGTCACACCCATAGAGCTTCGACGCCACCAACTCCTCTGCTCTTCGTCAGACCTCCCTCTCGCGTGCGACTTAAACGATGGAGACGAAGAGTCTTCTTCGTACTTAAGAAATTTCAATCGTTTCCTGTCCACGTCAGACAAGGGTTTGTCTTTTCTGTGAAGGGCACATTAGTCATTGTGCACAATGCTTGGATATTCTAATAATATCAAAAAAAAGTCAACGGGTCAACCACATCTACTAAAAGGGTAAATTGGTCTTTTCACGTAGGTCTGTTAGTTTTTTAACAGTATTAAACCAAATCGTTCGTGGACGAATCATTAGGGTACCTTATCGGACATAAAACTTATAAGGGTACCTTATCGTTCGTGGACGGAACATTACGGTACCTTATCATTATATATAGTTGAAGATTTTTCAGATATCTTCGATTTAATATTTTACGGGCTTCAATCGGATTTCGTATGAAGAAGTTATGGTCATTTGAAGATCTGTTGCATATATAATCTAATTTTACTTGAATCTCCAAACTTCTATGATACTTTCCAACAACCATATTCATATTTTTTTTGCAAATTGTATTTGAAAAAAATAGATGTAAGACATAACAATTCAGTAGTATACATCTATAAGTATTTTTAGTCATTTATAATAAAGTAGTGTTAACTCATTTAAAAAAAGCTGATGTCTTGGATTATATCATTTACTACATTGTTATCAATTTAAAATTAGTGTTCAAATATAGTCATGTGAATGATTAGCTATGCATATATTTTTATTCAACTTCACATTTAATACTTTTTTAACAAGAGATGTTGCCTCTTGTCACGCCCCGAATTCGGTAGAACCGAGCCCGGAACGCGAACGATGAAACAATAAAATAAATTTCAACATTTTAATAAAACCGCTTTAAAACACCACTTTGAGTTAATCAAAATAATATTTTACAACAGAAAAGCGTCCAAAACAAGCGGACAAAAACCAAAGCGTACGTCGCTAAACTCCCAAAAACTCGGACTCCCGCTCCCAGCACAGAATGGCACAAATAGCATGAGGGCATGGTATCCCTGACAATTGCCATTCCCTACACAAGTTGATCATATTAGGCAGTTTCAAATTAGTAATACCTAGTGTATACAAGTAAAGTGTACATGAAAATAAATACACACCTGCAGCTGCAAGTTTGGTCACCAAGTTTAACCACAAATCGTCGCTCATCTTCGTCCATCTCATATTGCCCTCTTCCACTCGGTCTACCGAACGAGTATTTTGCTAATGCCTTGTTCTCTTCAAGCATGACCTGAATATTTGGGCATATTGGGCAAGGGTAAGTATCCAGGGCAGTACGACGGTCGTAGAACTGCTGCATGAGTTGCTTCATGATGTAATCTATCATATGTATGATAGGCATGTCTCGGTAGCGAGAATCCAAGCGTTGAAACTCTCGGCCAGGTTATTCACCTGAGTGGAGATTTTGGCACGCTCCGAAAAAAAGGCTTTCACCCATTCTTTGGCGGCCTCGTAGTAACCCAACCGGCTGCATTGGGGTGCTCCTTCCTCAGTTTCTCAAGCAGTCGTTCATATTCCACCACAGTTGCACACCGGGATAAATCCCACAGTTTATCACGCATGCCTTCTCCTTTGTAAGTTCCGATGAAGTTGTCTTCCATGTGACGCATGCACCATCTGTGTTCTACATTTCCTACGTCGTTGAAAGCATGAACCATGCTCTGCATTAAGCATGTGAAAATGTTGGATTTAATACAACGGACAAAACAAATGAAATAGTCATAACCAAGTCACCAAAAGGTACAAGTCTGTTCAGAAATAGAGTGATTTATCTTCTGCTTGTCGCTCATAAATACCCAACCTCGTTCATGGGGTGTACCGAAGTCAGCAAAGAACATCTCCAAGAACCAAGCCCACGTCTCTTTGTTTTCTATCTCAACCACCGCGAAGCAAAGAGGGAACATTTTCTCATTTGCATCGTAGGCAACTGCCACTAACATTTGTCCACCATAATGTCCCTGCCCGTTAACAAGTTGGTCAGTGAAGTAATTAAAGTAAAAAAAATCGAAACCAACTAATCAAATATTGAAAAGTACATGTTACCTTTAAATGGCACATATCCATGTGAATGAACGGACGACAACCTGCGAGGAAACCTCTCAACTGTGCCTCAAACCGTATGTACACCCGCTGAAAGCGCTCCACACGGTACTGATCATACTTGGTCACAACCTTGCATGTGCTGCCCGGGTCTGTTGCTTCCAAGGTTTCGCAAAAATTGTGTATCCTCTGGAATTGCTTCGTAACGTCCCCATAGATTATCGTCTTCGCCATCCTAATGGTATTGTATGCTTGTGACAAGTTCACGTGTAGCAGTAACTCTCGGTGAATGTGCTTTGCGAGCTGTTACCGTGTAATTCCACGGTGGTCTCGGATGTAGTCCAAGAACCTTAAGTGTAGGTAGGTGGATTTCACAGATGTATTAACCCTAAATGTGGGGCAGTCATGTTGTGAAAACAAGTACCTGATGGATAAAAGGCAAGTCTTCTTACTCTTGGAGGCATTTAGCTTGAATCTGCAGTGTGCTGCTAGACATACGACGGATAGCTTCTCCCGGTGATTCCTCAAGAACAGGTACTCCCTTTTTTGTTCTGCAGCATGGGCCATTAAAGCAATTCTGAACACCTTAGCTGAGGTAAACCTATGCCCCACGTGGAACTGCACATCTCTGTATCCATAGGAGCCATCAAAAATGGGTAGCTCTGTGCATGTCTCCTCGTCGGACTCGTACTGTGCCCAGAAAACATTAGCTTCGGATATTGCTTGGACCCTCTGCGCACGACCAACAGTCCTCCTCTCATGCACGTCCTGTACGTCTGGAATGGGCAAGTCATCTTCATCATCGTCATCGTCCTCGGAGGTGTCTGTGACCTGGGGTTCTTCTTCATCACTGTCTACCCAATCCTCCACTATAACCTCATTGTCTTCTTCGCCTCCATTTCGCGTACTCGGACCTACATCGTCCCTCTCGGATTCATCTGAAGTCTCAGTTTCAGCTCCATTCGCCTCTGGCATGTCATGATCTTCTCCCCCAATGGTATAATCGTCTGAATCTTCATCCATAAGTCCCTTCCTGACCATCGCTGACAGTCTGTCAAGATGAGCCTTACGAGCTTTACTTAGCATCCACTCTTCTTCTTCGGATGATTGTGCACCTTCATCCATTGTGTCAGACATATTCGTAGCACCTGCAGTCACAAAAAATTTTACAACCTAAGTCCATCATATTCTGTCAATGAGTGTGCATTTTGCAAACTAATTCACACAAATAAATACATGTACCGGCAGCCGGTTCACCTTCTTCCACACCTCCCTCAACAGGGACACCTTCAGCTCCAACCTCCTCATCCATAGGTTGTGTACATTCAGGTGTAACCTCTTCTTCCACATCACCTTCAGCTCGAACCTCCTCATTCACGGCCTCTGGATCTTCAGGTCTAACCTCTTCGGCCACATCTCCCTCAACCAGTCGGCCTTCATTTCTTACATCCACATCAGCTTCATCAGCTACAACTACATTCCAAATCAAAAATTAAATTGTAAACGACACCAAAAACTTACAACAATGGCACAAAAGTTTGAAATTTTACCTTCATCCTCAGCGACTGCCACATGTGCAGCATCATCTGTAATGTCAGTATCCATAGTGCTAGGGCCTACACCAAATTAACAAAATTCATTGTTACAAATCGTATGAATGAGTGAAAAGAAACATATAACCGAATAACATAAAAGATAAGTGTAATCAACTTTTACCTGCACCATTGATTTCTTCTTCGGCAGGTTCGCGTACCATTCCCTTTTGTATTTTGGCAATGACCTTGTCCAGCCTTTCCCTCTCCGCTGCACTCATCGTCCATTCTTCTTCGTCGAATGATGCACCTTCTTCATGTTGGGTCTCAAGGTAGGGTTGGAGATGAACCAACTCGCAGCGGAAAATCAATAAAAACCAAGAGACGATTAAAACAATGAAACAACTAACAAAGAATGGATTCACAAGAGAAAAATTCAGCACTATCTCTTACCAAAACAAGAACACCGGTTAACGAATGATTGACTTGAGTCTCCAAGACGCCTACGTATCCACATGGGAATCAAAGCCACGTAGTTCTTCTCTTTGAGGACTCAAGAACACAAAAATGGAGGTGGAAACTAGCCAAACCCGAAATGGCCATGGAAGAGGGAGAGAAAATGTGTTTCCTATTCTTGTCTTGTGTTTGTTATGTTGAAAAAAGATGACTTAAACATAACAAAACCCATACTTGTCCAACTAAAGGCATGGGAAAAGTATGGTGTCAAGTAAGGTGTAAATAGGACAAAGTATGGCAAGACAAGATTGGGTTAGGTGGTGAATCACCAACACCTTAATCCTTGTCTTGCTTACTTAGTACTAATTAATCAAGACTTGATTAATTAGTTCCATGGGCCTTGGTTGCATGGGCCTTTCATGGGCCTCTTGGAACATGGCCCGTGGCCATTTCTAACGAGGTCCCGTGATTCGCTCATCGCGTCCAAGCCTTCCATACAGGAAATGTCCAACATTATCCGACGCGATCAATCGCAAGACTCCAAGCCTTGTCTCGATCCGTAAAGTCTTATTCACTTACGGGCACATGACCCAAAACCCAGTTTTGGTCATGTCTCGAGACATCTCCCTCTTGGCCATTCTCCATAAATGTGTCAATGAGTTTCATCCTCCGGTGTGACCCTTAGGTTATGCGTGTCAATAGATCAACGTAAAATCCCATTTTACTTGATCCTATTTAAGTGGAAACTAACGAGACTTTAGTATTTCCTGACACTGCATAGCGAATCGACCCTGTCGATTCTAACCTTTCCGTCGTCCCTGTCATTATCCTTTTATCTCTGATATCCTGATTGAGATAAGGCATAGAGCCGTCATCCTTATTATTCTCAATCACCGTTCCTTGATATGTGAGATGACTGAAGATATGATACTCAGTATCATGTGCATGGCCATGCTATTCTTTCAGTCATTCTCGATCAAGCGGCCGAGAACCGATATCTTTCCCATACCTTAGTATGAGGGATAAATCCCTTAGCCGCCTTTCGTGTCACTCATGTAGCCCGTCCCCAAGCCAATCATGGCCGTTATTGAAGCCTTGTTACGGACAACGTTAGGCTCAGGTCAAACTCAGTTGTTGACTACATAGCGATCACAAAGACTCCTTGGTCTAAGGATACATGACAAGCTACAACACTGAATATGTTCATGACTTAATCTATGGCACATATTCAGGGCGGGTCGTCCAATATCATGTCCAACATGAAATCTATGATCAGACTCCGGAATCCCATTCCAATGACTAACAGAACGTAAGCCATAAAGAGCCATCTTTCATACTAGTCGCTTCTAGTGAAGCTTTGTTGACTAGGGACCCATCGAGTGTGATCTATCTCGATCTATGGTTCTATTCGCATGGTGGGCATAGATCAGAGCACACGTCGATATATTACTCCATCACATAAGTAATATAAAGCCGCTTTAATTTTATTGCTAACGATGATATATACATTTGGACATTTAGAATTGAACTACGGGCACTAAGACTAACACTTCAACCACCTCTTCAGTTGTTGCAACTTTACCACTCGGTGATCCTTCCACATCAGCTGCTTCCCCGTCACCTCCTTCATCATCAGCTGCTTCCCCATCACCTCCTTCATCATCAGCTCCTTCAGGTTCGGAATCGCTGTCTAGAAAAACATGCACAGGAATTTCATCAGCTTTCTTCTTTCTTGGCATATCATTCTTCCGCATTAGTGGTGGCCTAAGGCAAGGCATGGTTTTCCTACCTCATTCCCTTAGGATTGTCACCTTCCCCCTCGGTGTTACCAAAGTGTATGGCGCCACTTCGGAGGTCCCACTGATGTATATGGGGATACGTTGGCCTTCCTCGTACAAACTAAGAAGCAACTCCAGTTCATCTTCTACCAATGGCTCTCACCCGTTCTTCAGACTCATCCCCGGCACAAGATATTCCAGAGTGCAAGTGGAGTCACACCCAACCAGAGTTATTAGTTCCATCACGATGTGCCACGACATCATATCCGGCTCTATGGTGAAAATCTAAACTTGTCCCCCAACATATTGGCATGTCGGTTGGTCAATGAATTCCCCTCCGTAATGGATGTCAAATGTCCTTCGGATAGGAGCAGGTTTTGGTGGCTTGGGTAGAGTCCAACAGTCACTGTACTCCATTTGTGGACATACCATGTTAGTATTAACACTAATCAAGGACAAAAAATTGCACTTAAATGTCATTGGGACATATCATAGAACTTAAACTATTTGTGGCAAAATCATTTCAGAATTTCATATGCATGTGGACAATACCTATGCATAATGAACCTACTTGTGGACAAAACATATGTACCAGTGAACTCTGTGGACAAAACATATGTACCAGTGAACTGTGTGGACAAAACATAAGTTCCTACCGGATTATATAAGTTAACCATTATCAGATTGTGCATAATTGTCTAAGTATATAAGTACAGGCTCATTTTACAAAGTAATGGGGTCAGACCTACATCTATTTCTTACATTAACAAACTAATCAACACCTAAATGATTTTGCAAATATTGTCATTCCAATACCTGTAACTCAGTTTAACATAATCAAGCCCAAAAATTGCCATTGGTCCAATTATTGTTCACCCAAAAGCAACCATATCACCAAAAACAGAGTTCAACCTATCCATATTTTTTCAATGAACCTAGAAACCACATAACACATAAACTACCCCAAATCATCTTTAGCCTCCATAGTTATCAACAACAAATGAGTTGAACATATCCATATTTGGATTAACTAAACCAACAAATTCTTTTCTTAATATACAACACAATTGCAGAAGGAACCCATAACCCACATAACACATAAACTAACCCAAATTCTAAGTCTTACGTATCCACGGTTATCAACAAAACATTGAACATAACAAATTCTAAATTGCCACTCCATGCACAACCTTTCAACCACCTTTGAATGGACGTTGTGTAACCTAATACTAAAATTAAAACTAACCCAGATCATCTCCAAGATTGCGTCAATAATGATCTTCAGCACATTTTACACACACTCAGTACAGAAGTTACATGTAACAATATGAACAACTTTGGAGTTTAAGAACTTTAAAAATTCAATTTTTACTACAAACACACTTAGTTCTTCCGAAGAAAATCAAAACCCTAAATATTTTCAAACTCATCACCAAAAATAAAACGATTAACCATTACCCATTCACTCAAACTATAATAAGAACCCAGCAATCCCTACTTGCCTATGAAAAAAATCGATTTTTTCATACTCTGTGGTGTTATTCCCGTGCACCAAACCCTTGCATCATGTACCCAAAATACGATATGGAGAAGGAAGCGATAGGGGGAAATATAGTACATGAATCGAACGCGAGCCTCCTTCGATTACAGAATGTCGTCGTCGGCTACAAGCTTCAACTTCGAGTTCGGCACCATCGACGAACAAAAGCCACAAGAGCGTCGCCTTCCCTTCCCCGTCCCACACACGAGCGCTGCATGTCCCTTCACCGTCACACCCACAGAGCTTCGACGCCACCAACTCCTCTGCTCTTCGTCAGACCTCCCTCTCGCGTGCGACTTAAACGATGGAGACGAAGAGTCTTCTTCGTACTTAAGAAATTTCAATCGTTTCCTGTCCACGTCAGACAAGGGTTTGTCTTTTCTATGAAGGGCACATTAGTCATTGTGCACAATGCTTGGATATTCTAATAATATCAAAAAAAAGTCAACAGGTCAACCACATCTACTAAAAGGGTAAATTGGTCTTTTCACGTAGGTCTGTTAGTTTTTTAACAGCATTAAACCAAATCGTTCGTGGACGAGTCATTAGGGTACCTTATCAGACAAAAAACTCATAAGGGTACCTTATCGTTCGTGGACGGAATATTACGGTACCTTATTGTTATATATAGTTGAAGAGTTTTCAGATATCTTCGATTTAATATTTTACGGGCTTCAATCGGATTTCGTATGAAGAAGTTATGGTCATTTGAAGATATGTTGCATATATAACCTAATTTTACTTGAAACTCTATGATACTTTCCAACAACCATATTCATATTTTTTTTGCAAATTGTATTTGAAAAAATTAGATGTAAGACATAACAATTCAGTAGTATACATCTATAAGTATTTTTAGTCATTTATAATAAAGTAGTGTTAACTCATTTAAAAAAAATCTGATGTCTTGTATTATATCATTTACTACATTGTTATCAATTTAAAATTAGTGTTCAAATATAATCACATGAATGATTAGGTATGCATATATTTTTATTCAACTTCACATTAAATATTTTTTTAACAAGAGATGTTGCCTCTTGTCACGCCCCGAATTCGGTAGAACAGAGCCAGGAACGCGAACGATGAAACAATAAAATAAATTTCAACATTTTAATAAAACCGCTTAAAAACACCACTTTGAGTTAATCAAAATAATATTTTACAACAGAAAAGCGTCCAAAACAAGCGGACAAAAACCAAAGCGTACGTCGCTAAACTCCCAAAAACCCGGACTCCCGCTCCCAGCTCTTCAAGCTTCGAGAGTTCCCCTAGTCCGTCTCGCGACTAGTTTCTGTAGGAAAAGCAGCTAGGGGTGAGCGACGACCTCCACCAAAGACGCAAAAGATAACCACGCAACACCCAAGATCACAAAGGATCGCACACAACAATCATGATCACAAAGGATCGCATTCCAGCTACTCAGTGCCGGTTGCTAACCGGCTGGGCTTGAGCCTGCCCCACACAACTTTCCCCGAATGCAGTCGGGCCAGACGGTCGACCTGTTAGCGATATATACAACGATACTTTTCCGATAGCTAGTCGGAAGGGGAGCCGCCCTTCATCGCCGAAGAAATGCACAAGTTTACCAATGGTTAGTCGGAAGGCTAGCCAACCCCCACGCGCGCGACCACAGTACCCCTTTATCGTAGAAGAATGCACAATTTTACCGATGGTTAGTCGGAAGGCTAGCCAACCCGCACGCGCGCGACCACATGACCCCTTTATTGTCAGGCGGGCCCCCAACCTCCATGCAATCACAGTCACAACCAAAAGGCACAATAAACCCCGCAAAGAAAGAGAATACGACAACACGACTAACTACCACTCGGCAAGTCAGTCAACCAACACGGGTTCAACTCCCCACTGGCACACATGGCCACCCACGACACACCAACAGTAATATACGGGTTCAACACCCCAACGACACTCATGGACACCCACAGACACAAACAATAACATACGGGTTCAACACCCCAACGACACTCATGGCCACCCACGACACACCAACAGTAATATATGGGTTCAACACCCCAACGACACTCATGGCCACCCACGACACACCAACAGTAATATACGGGTTCAACACCCCAACGACACTCATGGCCACCCACGACACACCAACAGTAATATACGGGTTCAACACCCCAACGGCACTCATGGCCACTCACGACACACCAACAGTAATATACGGGTTCAACACCCCAACGGCACTTATGGCCACCCACAAACACAAACAATTCAATCAACCTCCGGGCACAACCAGATGCCACCAATATTTCCATTGTTCGATAAGTTCACTTATCCTACAACACTACTAAGTGTCACATGCATTTCTATTGTTCGATACGTTCACGTATCATACGACACCATTAAGTGTCGCCTGCATTTCTAGTGTTCGATAAACTTACTCATTCTAGGACACCACTAGGTGTCACATGCATTTCTACTGTTAACTTTCCCTAGTCAAGGCCGAGATCCAGATACTTTTCCCTACCTCGTAACGCTTTTCCAAAAGTCCACACCCAAGCTCCGGCGTGCTCACGATCACTCGCCTAGCTTCCCCTTTCCGCGGTCGTCGACACGATCTAACAAGAACACAATTAAAGCACTTTTTTAAGTTTGCAGGCAAAGCTGAATTTTAATAACTTGACGCCCAATTGCAACCCCGACAATGTCGATCACTCCGAAACTTCCCAATTACTCGACATTGTCAATAATGGGCCCGGAAAGGCCCGATTCACCCGGCTCGTCGTATCTGCCCGGGAATGGAAAACGCCCTTCCGGGGCTCCGAAAATTCCCGTTTTCATTTCTACGATCTTAGAATAATTCAAGGGTTCCAATGCAATCGACGGAATCAATTTCCGACCTCCGAGCAATTTAATTCGCGTTTAAAGTTTCTTAACACGAAATTTCCAACTTTCGCAATTTAATCCCATAATTCGTTCCGGGTGTGAATTATCGATTCGGGGATCGTCTAAACCACCCGAACACGAAAAACCCGAGGCCCGTCCAAGTGGGCCCCACACGACCACAATGGAAAACGTTCCTTTTCGCACCAAAACGTTCCTAACAAACTCCAAACCTCAACCATTCATCTTTAAACCAATCTTAAATAAAACGCAACCTTAATCAAACCGTTTAAACTCAAACCCTAAAATTCAAACGTACCAAAACGAGAAAATATTGGGTTCTCACCGTAGGGAATGACGAGGGGATGACGAATACGCAAGGATTGAAGCGATCCAACGGTCGGATCATCGGGAAATCGAGCCCAACTTCTCTTTTGTTCCTTCTCCTTCTTCTTCTTTCTTCTTTCTCTCTCTTCTCTCTCCTAAATTCTGAAAATGGTCGAGACATACCAAACTTCTCCTTTTTATTTTGTTTCAAAACACACCAAACCTTTATTAACAAAACTACCCCTCATCTTGTCTTTCCTTTTTGTTTTGTTAAAAAATAACAACTACCACCACTTGTGTGACAAGTGGCAAGTGGGTCCCACCTTTTTTAAAAAAATATTTATGTAGATATTTTTCTGTCAGATTCGCGAAATTCGGCAGTCTCGGGCCCCGAACGGGACCATTTTCCAAGAAATTACGAATTTCACGGGCTACAAGGAAATGGCTCAACTAAGACTGCTGTAGCGACGGCTAAGCTTTTTGGATCCAAAACGGATCTCGAACGGACCAAAACGTCGCTCGGTTGACTTTACCGGCATAAAGTCAACCTTTCCCAAATTGGTCTAAAAGTTGCCCTTGTTGGGTCTCGAGGTAGGGTTGGAGATGAACCAACTCGCAGCGGAAAATCAAGGAAAACCAAGAGACGATTAAAACCATGAAACAACTAACAAACAATGGATTCACAAGAGAAAAATTCAGCACTAGTTCTTACCAAAACAAGAAAACCGGGTAACGAATGATTGGCTTGAGTCTCCAAGACGCCTACGTATCCACATGGGAATCAAAGCCACGTAGTTCTTCTCTTTGAGGACTCAAGAACACAAAAATGGAGGTGGGAGCTTGCCAAACCTGAAATTGCAAGGGAAGGGAGAGAGAAGTTGTGTTTCCTATTCTTGTCTTGTGTTTGTTATGTTGAAAAAAGATGACTTAAACATAACAAAACCCATACTTGTCCAAATACAGGCATGGGACAAGTATGGTGTCAAGTAAGGTGTAAATAGGACAAAGTATGGCAAGACAAGATTGGGTTAGGTGGTGAATCACCAACACCTTAATCCTTGTCTTGCTTGCTTAGTACTAATTAATCAAGACTTGATTAATTAGTTCCATGGGCCTTGGTTGCATGGGCCTTTCATGGGCCTCTTGTAACATGGCCCGTGGCCATTTCCAACGAGGTCCCGTGATTCGCTCATCGCCTCCAAGCCTTCCATACCGGAAATCTCCAACATTATCCGACGCAATCAATCCCAAGACTCCAAGCCTTGTCTCGATCCGTAAAGTCCTATTCACTTACGGGCACATGACCCAAAACCCAGTTTTGGTTATGTCCCGAGACAACTCCCTTTTGGCCATTCTCCATAAATGTGTCAATGAGTTTCATCCTCCTGTGTGACCCTTAGGTTTATGCATGTCAATAGATCAACGTAAAATCCCATTTTACTTGATCCTATTTAAGTGGCAACTAACGAGACTTTAGTATTGCCTGACACTGCATAACGAATCGACCCTGTCGATTCTAACCTTTCCGTCATCCCTGTCATTATCCTTTTATCTCCGATATCCTGATTGAGATAAGGCATAGAGCCGTCATCCTTATTATTCTCAATCAATGTTCCTTGATATGTGAGATGACTAAAGATATGATACTCAGTATCATGTGCATGGCCATGCTATTCTTTCAGTCACTCTCGATCAAGCGGCCGAGAACCGATATCTTTCTCATACCTCAGTATGAGGGATAAATCCCTTAGCCGTCTTTCGTGTCACTCATGTAGCCCGTCCCCAAGCCAATCCTGGCCGTTAAGGAAGCCCTGTTACGGACAACGTTAGGCTCAGGTCAAACTCAGTTGTTGACTACATAGCGATCACAAAGACTCCTTGGTCTAAGGATACATGACAAGCTACGACACTAAATATGTTCATGACTTAATCTATGGCACATATTCAGGGCGGGTCGTCCAATATCACGTCCCACATGTTATCTATGATCAGACTCCGGAATCCCATTCCAATGACTAACAGAACGTAAGCCATAAAGAGCCATCTTTCATACTAGTCGCTTCTAATGAATCTTTGTTGACTAGGGACCCATCGAGTATGATCTATATAAATCTATGGTTCTATTCGCATGGTGGGCATAGATCAGAGCACATATCGATATATTACTCCAACACATAAGTAATATAAAGCCGTTTTGATTTTATTGCTAACGATGATATATACATTTGGACATTTAGGATTGAACTATGGGCACTAAGACTAACAATCTCCCACTTGCCCTAGTTCCAATCTAAACTCCAATATGTCCCCATCGACTTTACATGTCTAACATGTTCAGGCAGCGACACCGCCTTAGTCAAAGGGTTGGCTATGTTATCATCTGTTGCAATATAGGTTATCTTCACTTCACCTCAATTCAGTATTTCTCTGATTAGATGGATACACCGTAGTACATGTTTGGATTTGTTATGCGATCTGGGCTTTTAGCTTGCGCAATGGCCCTTGTGTTGTCGCAAAATGGATTCACCGGGCTGGATGGGTTTTTAATTACATCCAACCCTGCCGTGAATTTCCAAATCCACATAGGCTTCTTAGCTGCCTCTGCAGCATCCATGTACTTGGCCTCTGTTGTAGATTCGGTAATGGTATCTTGCTTTACGCTCTCCCAGCTAAAGCTCTGCCATTCAGCATAAACACATATCCTGACTGACTTCTAAAGTCATCTGGATTTGTCTTGGAAAACTAACGTCTACTCATCCTTCGACGACTAGTTCAACATCATCTTTCCCGTGTTAGACTGATGTCTACTGGTACAACATAAGGCTTACTAGACAGCCGGTCTCATACATGTCATGGCATATATGATCGATCATCCTTTTCAGCTCATCAGGTGTCTTAGGACACTAAGTCTTGCTGAGATGATTGCCATGACTAGTGGGTAAGAGTCCTTTCTTTGAATCAAGCATTAAGAACCTACTCAATGCCTTGTTCACATAGGTTCCCTGACTTAAATCCAAGACCCTCTTGGTGCGATCTCTACATATCTTAATCATTAAGATATGAGAAGCATCGCCTAAATCCTTTATTGAAAAACACTTCCTCAACCAAGCTTTAGTCTCGTGCAAGGTTGTGATGTCGTTTTCAATGAGAACCAGAAAGGTAATCTTGCTCCCACTAGCCTTCTTATAAACGCAAGATTCATCCTCGTTCTTGATTAAGCCAAATCCAATTAAAACTTCATCAAAACGAAGGATCCAACTCCGAGAAGTTCGTTTCAATCCATAAATGGATTTCAACGACTTATAAATCTTTCCCGTATTCTTCGGATCGTCAAAACCTTTGGGCCGAGACATACAAACGTACTCAGTCAAATTTCTATTTAGGAAAGCGGTTTTGACATCCACTTGCCATATCTCGTAATTATGATACGCAGTTATGTCAAGAAGAATTTGGATCGATTTTGACCATAGCCACTAGGGAGAAGGTTTCCTCATAGTCAATCCATTGGATCTGCCTATAACCTTTCGCCACCAGTTGAGCTTTGTAGGTCAGAGGGTTGTTGTCCATGTCCATTTTCACCTTGAAGATCCATTTGCATCTGATGGTCCTCACACCATTGATGGGATCAACCGGTTCCCAGACTCGGTTGTCCGACATGGATTGCATTTCCTCCCTCATGGCTCCCAGCAATAACTCGGAGTCGGGCCCATCCACGACTTCTTGAAAGGTGGCTGGATCATCGTGATCCACCATGACTTCATTGTCACCTCCGGATACCATATCTTGGAGGTGGAAGATTGACCCTTTCAAATCGCCTTGGACCTTCCGGAATTGTAACAGGAATTGGTTCTCACTCTACGACAATCTCTGGCTCCTTTCTACTGGGTTGTTAATTGGTTTAGACAGATCTGTACCATCCTGAATTTCTTCGAGATGCACAGTCCTCCCAATGACGTCTTTTGAAACAAAACTTCTTTTCCATAAAGACCCCACCCCAAGCGACGAACACCATGTTCTCACTGGGATTGTAGAAATAGTATCCCCTTCTTGCTTTGGGATACCACACGAAGGTGCATATCTCAGATCTTGGTTCGAGCTTAGTCGAAACCAAATGTTTCACATAAGCCTCGCAACCACAAATCTTTAGGAAGGACAAAGCGGGCATCATCCCGTACCATTTTTAAAATGGTGTCCCTTCCACACCATTCGTCGAAGCCCGATTCACTATGAATGCGGTCGTCTCTACAGCAAAACCCCTAAAATCATGGAACAGACCATTGTCTAACAATATCCGATTTCTCCGTTTGGCTACACCTTTCAACTACAGTGACCTAGGACGAGTCCATTCCAAAAGGATCCCATTCTCTTTTAGATGATCTAATAACTCTGTGGTCAAGTATTTTCCACCTCGATCCAATCGAAGTGCCTTAATACCTTTGTCGAGCTGGTTTTCTACTATAGTCTTAAACTCTTTGAATTTATCAAAAGCTTCAGACTTATGTCTCACCGAATAGACATAACCATATTTACTGTAATCATCAGTAAATGTGATAAAGTAGCTAAAACCCCTCCTAGCATGTGAACTTACTGGCCTACACACATTCGAGTGTATTAGCCCCAATAATCCACCCGCCCTTTCATCGCGATCGATAAAGGGCACTTTAGTCATTTTGCCCATCAAACAAACCTTGCACCTATCGATCGAATGGAATTCGAATGAACCTGAAAGCCCGCACTTCTGAAGTGCTGATAGGCGCTTCTTATTTATGCGACCCAAATGACAGTACCATAACAGAGTTAGGTTTAAATCGTTGGATTTAGACCTCTTGGTATTAACGGAATATATAGAACTTGAGGCATTGTTACCCATATCTAATATGTACAATCCTCCAACCATGTCAGTACTGGTATAAAACATATCATTGCATAGAACATTGAAAACTCCATTTCCAATATTAACATTATATCCTTCCTTGTCAAACACGGATACAGATATAATATTCCTACTAAAAGTAGGTATGCAATATACATTATACAATACTAAGACAAGGCCTCTTGGAAAAGCAAGACTCATGGATCCTACAGCAGTTGCCACAACTCTGAGGTCCATTTCGTGCTTTCCAAATCTCTCCTACTTTCAGCCACCATATATTGGTGCATGTGTGAGATTCAGTCATGGTATCTAATACCCATGAATCTTTGGAAGTAGAGAGATGTAGCTCTATAGAGTTAATACCGAATGAAGGCACGGTCACACCGCCCTTCCTTAGATCATCCAGGTTTCCTGATGAAGGCGCAGTCTTACTGCCCTTCTTCAGATCATCCAGGCTATTTGATGAAGGCGCAGTCCCACTGCCCTTCTTCAGATCAGCCATGAACTTCCTGTAATCCCGGTTCCAATGACCAGACTGTTGGCAGTAGAAGCAGACATTCCAGGTGTCTCATCTTTCCTGCCAAGTGCGCATGGGCCCAGCCCTTGCCACTTCCAATTCCCTTGTTGACCATCAGAATATCCTTGGATCCTAGATCCCTGAGATATTCTTCTCAGCAGTTAATGACACTTCATGTAACTCTGATATGCTCTTAGAGACAGCCTTGTCAAGGACATATTCTTTGCGTTCAGACTTGAGGACTATCCTCAAAATTCTGTACCAGTCCAAATAGTTTGTCCCATTTAGCTTGACCCTGTCAAGAATGGTTTTTAATGACAAACTATTAATGTTCGCTGAATTTGCCATTTGATCTACAACAGATAAAATTCAATCAGTAAACTGAATAAATTTTATGAAGATCAAGCTTAAACACCAACAATCAATTCTAACCCTTTAGAATCTGAAACCAAGATCCTTGATTCACTCGATTAAGCTGAACTAATGCTCACCACTTAATCGAGCTATGTAGGTAGGACTCCATCCAATCACATCCAATGTGACTCTTGGCTAGGGTATGCACTTATGTACACGGCTTACCCTATCTGTTACCCTAGCTCAACCTTAGGCTGAGAATCGTAGTCGGGTCCACCAATTTTCAACTATGGCCCGTCACTATGTAGGCGCTCCGCTAATGCGCACGACACCCACATATGTCGTCCAAACCTACTACCTCGCTTTCCCATGGATGCTCCGCTAATGCGCACGACACCCATAGGACGGGGAGGTAGTAAGGTGTTGATAATTGGGAGGTATCGGACATGACCCGTTTTTACTTGTCTGGTTGTGTTTAAAACTTTGACACATCCTAGATGCGATGAGCACATCAACTACATTACAAATGCAATGATGCCTCAAATTACATCCAATGTAATTCTTCCTTCGAACCCTTCAACTACATCCAATGTAATGACGATTCTAAGGGCTCACACACAAGGATTAAAATTCCAATTTTATCTTTGCATGTGAGGTGATATGCTCGGTAAATAAAGTGAAGCATGCAATTCTAAAACACAGAATTAATCATGCATAAACTAAACCAAGCATAAAGCGATAAATATGCACATAATAGCCCCCTAAACTAACTCCCACTAGCTTCTTGAGCTCCACCGACTCCAAGCCGATGCCAACACCCGAAAAGCCACCAAATGAACTTTTCGCCCTTTCTTCATCTTGAGTAAAAAATTACAATTTAATACACGACTCGCAGGTCGGGAATAAATAAATATTACAAACAAGTGGTTCGACGACCACACCTTGAAAGAATAATTACACGCTAACACTAACGGCTCGCAGGCCGTGAAAAGCGATAAATAATTAAATTGAGCTCGGGGCTATTATGTACACCATGCCAACATCACATCACACTTCGTGTTATCAAACAAGCATGTTATCAAACATCATGTGATTTTCCGGTTTTAATTAATAGCCAAGTTTCGAAATTTTTTGATGCTCGGTTTATCGAAACCGTTCAAAAATGAAACTTTTGAACATTTGATCTTCGAGTTCGTCATGACGGTTCCAAACTCGTCATAACTAACAAAACGGTTTATCCTTGGCATATCAACCATCCAATGGTCATGCTTGGCCTAGCTCCGTCCAACGGAGCCCCGTTCGGTCCCGGTTTCGGCTCCCCGAGAGTCCCGCTCCCGAGACCCGAAAAATCAAATTTTTTTCAAAATTTCCAGATTTGAAATAATTTTCAAAAATTCATTTTACATGCATTAAATCCATAAACAAGTATTTAAAACATGTTATCAAACAATTTAGCAAAACAACACGCCAAAAACGAAACTTTCAAGCAAAACCGAAACTTTGAACACCGTCTTGTGAATCCCGAAGGTAGCACGGCTCTGATACCACTGTTGGGTCTCGAGGTAGGGTTGGAGATGAACCAACTCGCAGCGGAAAATCAAGGAAAACCAAGAGACGATTAAAACCATGAAACAACTAACAAACAATGGATTCACAAGAGAAAAATTCAGCACTAGTTCTTACCAAAACAAGAACACCGGGTAACGAATGATTGGCTTGAGTTTCCAAGACGGACCTACGTATCCACATGGGAATCAAAGCCACGTAGTTCTTCTCTTTGAGGACTCAAGAACACAAAAATGGAGGTGGGAGCTTGCCAAACCCGAAATTGCAAGGGAAGGGAGAGAGAAGTTGTGTTTCCTATTCTTGTCTTGTGTTTGTTATGTTGAAAAAAGATGACTTAAACATAACAAAACCCATACTTGTCCAACTAAAGGCATGGGACAAGTATGGTGTCAAGTAAGGTGTAAATAGGACAAAGTATGGCAAGACAAGATTGGGTTAGGTGGTGAATCACCAACACCTTAATCCTTGTCTTGCTTACTTAGTACTAATTAATCAAGACTTGATTAATTAGTTCCATGGGCCTTGGTTGCATGGGCCTTTCATGGGCCTCTTGGAACATGGCCCGTGGCCATTTCCAACGAGGTCCCGTGATTCGCTAATCGCCTCCAAGCCTTCCATACCGGAAATGTCCAACATTATCCGACGCAATCAATCCCAAGACTCCAAGCCTTGTCTCGATCCGTAAAGTCCTATTCACTTACGGGCATATGACCCAAAACCCAGTTTTGGTCATGTCCCGAGACAACTCCCTTTTGGCCATTCTCCATAAATGTGTCAATGAGTTTCATCCTCCGGTGTGACCCTTAGGTTTATGCATGTCAATAGATCAACGTAAAATCCCATTTTACTTGATCCTATTTAAGTGACAACTAACGAGACTTTAGTATTGCCTGACACTGCATAACGAATCGACCCTGTCGATTCTAACCTTTCCGTCATCCCTGTCATTATCCTTTTATCTCCGATATCCTGATTGAGATAAGGCATAGAGCCGTCATCCTTATTATTCTCAATCAATGTTCCTTGATATGTGAGATGACTAAAGATATGATACCCAGTATCATGTGCATGGTCATGCTATTCTTTCAGTCACTCTCGATCAAGCGGCCGAGAACCGATATCTTTCTCATACCTCAGTATGAGGGATAAATCCCTTAGCCGTCTTTCGTGTCACTCATGTAGCCCGTCCCCAAGCCAATCCTGGCCGTTATGGAAGCCCTGTTACGGACAACGTTAGGCTCAGGTCAAACTCAGTTGTTGACTACATAGCGATCACAAAGACTCCTTGGTCTAAGGATACATGACAAGCTACGACACTGAATATGTTCATGACTTAATCTATGGCACATATTCAGGGCGGGTCGTCCAATATCATGTCCCACATGATATCTATGATCAGACTCCGGAATCCCATTCCAATGACTAACAGAACGTAAGCCATAAAGAGCTATCTTTCATACTAGTCGCTTCTAATGAAGCTTTGTTGACTAGGGACCCATCGAGTATGATCTATCTAAATCTATGGTTCTATTCGCATGGTGGGCATAGATCAGAGCACACATCGATATATTACTCCAACACATAAGTAATATAAAGCCGTTTTGATTTTATTGCTAACGATGATATATACATTTGGACATTTAGGATTGAACTATGGGCACTAAGACTAAAAGCCCTGAGTCCCACAGAACTCACTTTGGTCGATATCGGGGTCAACTTAAGTCCGGTATGACCCTCGGGGTGAAATTTAGGTTCATTTAAGTGTCTGTCCCAAAATTTTAAATTTTCCTGTTTTTCGTCGATTTGACTGGCGTTGACCGGGAGTGGTTCTTACACCTCTTATACTAAGAATTCCTATATTCGTCTATACGTGGTATGACTAACTGTATGTTTTTTCAAAGCTCTCTACCCCACCCGTTTGATTTGCACGGCGTGTATGTGTTCATGAACTATTTTTCTGGATAAAATACTTTCATGAAAATTGTAGATATCTGAACTACATTCGATTTGATATCTATGTAAAAGTTGTGTCATTTAAAAAAAACGATCAAACTCTTACCCTTCTTAAACTGACTTTTATTTTTTTATATTTAATTATTAACGGTAGCATACCTTAGAATAAAATTCTGTATCCGCCTCTGTATCCAGCTCAAGAACGATTTGTTAGAGCCCAAATCAGCTCATAGGAAGGCCTGGTATGATAACGAGGTTGCGACGAACTCGGGCGAGGTATGAGCCGTTTGATGCATAACAGAGGCCTACTCACTCAACTTTTGGAGGGGTCAAGCTCTCACACCCAGATTCCAAGAAGAGGAGCTTCTCATCTTTCATACACTCCACCCATTTAACGACCCTCGGATCAATGATTTCCTAACCCCGCAACCCCTGTTACTTCCCCAAATCCATCTTCTTGGATTTCTCAGCCCAACCCACTATGACTAGAAATATAGCGTCAGAACCAACATCAACAATCAATATCCCTCCCTTTATTATGATTCCACCATATATCCCGCTTACATCCAACCACCATTACATCATAATATTCCTTTACAAATTCCCAAGTGGGTGCCTCCACATCCATATCAAGCTCATTGAGATCTATACCCAACACCTACCAAGATGCACAAACACCTACAACAGAATCCGAGCCCACAACCACCACTAGATTTTAAGACCTCAACCCTGGTTGTGCCTCTACTTGACGGTAAAGACATTAAAGGATGAATATGCCATTCTTATGTTTATGTTGAAGTGTGAGTCCCACATCGAAAATGTGTGGATATATTGGCCACTTGATATACATCTTGATGCCTCCACCCATCAGTTCGAGCTTTTGGGTTGGATTGGGCTTTAACATGGTGTCAGAGCTGGTTCGGCCCATGGCCTGTTTATCGCCTCCACCCTGTGGTCTCCGGCCCATATGCAGATGTCCAGTCCTGCTATGGCCCACGTGTAGATGTCCACCCCTACACGTGAGGGGGAGTGTTGAAGTGTGAGTCCCACATCGAAAATGTGTGGATATATTGGCCACTTGATATACATCTTGATGCCTCCACCCATCAGTTCGAGCTTTTGGGTTGGATTGGGCTTTAACAGTTTACTTCGGCTACAGGAACATTGTAGAGGAGCTCAAAGTTAAGTTTGCCTCGCTGCATCTTTATGGATACACGGAACTTTGGTATACAAAGTTTTCCTTGAACTCTAAGTGGAGGAGCCAATCAATAGGCACCACGTGGCGCGTTCTAGACCAGAGGATCAGCTAACAGCTGACCCGGATCCTATATGGCGCAATCCACGTAGTGCATGTGCTGACGCTTCATTAGATGTTGGATCTGCTGACCGCGCATGACTTCAGATCCATCGTTCGACCCGCGTTCCGTATCTTCAGCTTTCAGCAATTGGATCTAGGGGTAACATTGTTTCCTAACTATGGTTTATCTTTGTTTTCACTTTCTTAACTGCGATTTACCTTTCGTGACAATTTCCAACTACGAACTATCACGGTTTTACAAGTACTAACGAAATCCATGCGTTTTGACATTGCCGTCTGGATTTTGAACACGTGTTCGTCATGTGCAAAGTAATATTTTTCTAAATAAAATTTTTTCCCTCATATTGGCTGACCTTTCGTGACAATTCCTAACGGTGAACTATCCACTTTTTATAAAATAAATTATTCTCATCATATTTAATAATTTTTAAATATATAAAAATCAAATCTGATATTTTTTATTAAAGAACAAATTTTGAAAAAAAAATATATTTAATCCATAAAAAATATAAATGTTATATATTTAACAAAAATAATAGATCTATTTTTTAAAAGAAGAAATTGTGAAAAACAAAATATCTAAATCATAAAAATAAAATCTATTTAATAAAAAATAAAAATCAGATATAAGAAATTCAAATTTGATTTTTTAAAACAAAAAGATTTATGGGTTAAGAAAAACTTGAAGTAGGCCAGGGAACTCATTAAATGTTGGAAAGTTGATGAAAGGGGTTTTGATACACGAATTGAGATTCAAGTGTGTTTTTGAATCAAAAATAATGATTAAAATTAGGGGTTTCGGTACGCAGACTGCAATTGGGGGGCGAACTCTGGCCTGGTGGATTCGATGATGGTTCATCCATTAGGGAATGTGTGAGGATGATGGAGATAAAAAAAATATTAGGCGTTTTTGTGCTTTGGCTTGATATTTTTATTAAAGAAGAAATTGTGAAAAAAAAATATTTAATCCATAAATATAAAATATAATTTTTATATATTTTAAAAAAATATCTTATATTTTTATTAACGAAGAAATTTTGAAAAAATATTCAATCCATAAACGTGATAGTTCGCAGTTGGAATTGTCACGAAAGGTCAGCCAATATGAGTTAGATTGAAGGACATTTTCAACATTTTACACAAGAAACTAACAATTGTGTTAGCTTTGACGGATTTTGTTAGTCTGTGTACAAACGTGATAGTTAGTAGTTGGAAATTGTCACGAAAGGTAAGTCGCAGTTTGGAAAATGGAAACGAAGCTAAAACATAGTTGGGAAGCAGGGTTTCCCCTTAGATCTATGGACTAAGTGATCAGAGGCTCATGCACCTGGTTGCACAGCGCCACTCTAGCTCGCTCATGCACCAAATCACGTGTTACAACTGCATCTACTTCACATGTTGTCACACGATTTCAAACGAGGGGACTTTATTTTTTTACCATAAATTTTAGAGAGAACGAAGAGGAGGCGTCATTTTTGGGTAGCGATATCCCGATGCTTTGGCCACCTCCGGCGAACCTCTGGCCATCCACGTGAGACCCACACTCACATCTCCTTATTTCATCCCTTTTTTCTTTCGCATTTGGGGCTTCCAAAGACAAAAATCAAGACTCCAAAGAAGGCTCAACACGAAGCTCGGGTTGAGCTTTATCTTTGGATATTGGGATCGTTTTTATCAAGTTTTGAGGATTTTCATACCATATTTTTCTTAACTCAATCGCTATTTCAAACCTTGGTTTCATAGTTTTTAGCTCCATGGCTAGAGAGTAGTCACTCCTAGACATGAATGTCATTGTAAATATATATTAGTTTAATATATGCATGAGGTTATTCATTCCTGGTGTTAGATGATAATTTTTTGCGGTATTGAGTTCCATACCCATTTGTGTTCGTTACCCGATTTAATTGAATTTGGTTGGTTTATGTATGTAAATCGAAGCATAGGTTAATTGAATCGGGAAAAATGTTTTCTAATATCAATTGCATGCTAAAATTAAGATTTTTGGTACCTTAATTAGGAGGGTTTTCGATGTCTTGAGCGAATATCAAGTGCTATATTTATATTTTTGGTAGCATTCGTCATATAATATGTTTAGAACTTATTTTGGATGCTTGATATTAATGTTGCATTCTATATGAGATTGATAATTTGGGATGACTGTCATCTATGTCATGTGTGTTTTAAGTTAAATTGATTATTTCAGGCGTGGATTTCACTGTGAGTGATTTATTTTTTTGGGTCTGGATTGCCCTGTGAATCGTGAGTTGTAGCTATCTCGGGTCGGTGTATAATTTATTATTCACTTTTAGACTATTTGAGACGTTAAATTGAAACATTTTTTTTCTTGATGACTTATCTAGTTTGGATGATACCAAGTCACTCATTATAGGACTTTTGTGTTGACTATTTGAGACATTAAACCAAGACATTTGCGTTGAATCGAAATAGTCGGGTTAGAGAAGTTGATCTAGGTGTAGCTTGAATAATTAACACTTTATAGGGTTTGTGTTCTATGCTTGAGTATTACTGGAACGATGTTCTATTTAGTTCCACTTGATAACTGGTCATCATCTAGATGGGTGGTGTTCGATATTCAACAAGTGAAATATCGTAACTTGGGACGCCAATTTTTGTGCTTATCTATTTTAGCATTTGTGTATTATTGGGTAAATTACCCGCTTATCTTATGTAAGTTGACTTTCTTTGGTTATTTATCGATATTGTATATTATCAAGTCGAGAAGAAACTAAAGAGAATGCAAAATAGATGTATAAGACTGCGATGATTGGTTTTACTCGAACCATAGAACATCATACTTGCACATTTATTCTGATGATTGGTTTTTAATCCATGACGAGAGAACTCTTTTCATCATCATCATCACCTTGTTTATCTTATGTATTGATTGACTTTATGTATGAGCACGACACTCATGATTGTTTCTTATATATATACTTTCCATCTTTATTTCCATTCTTGTCTTTTTTTTATTGTTCACCTACATCATATGAAAGTTTCCATTTATGTGTTCACTGCTTAAACCACTTGTTTATTTTTAGAGAATTTGCATTTAGTGAAGTTTATACATTTTTCTCCTTTTTATCGGTTTCATAGATTTTGTCACCCATTGTCCCGATTGCTCCCTTGTGTTCGACCGGTTACTTAATGTTATCATTCATTGCTTGAACGAATGTCTACGAAAGCACGTTAAGGAGGGTATGCAAAAACCTCATATTCAAGATGCGTTGTTGACGGGGAGCACGATTAGCCCTAGATGATTTCATATATTTTATAGTTCATTTGTTAGTAATTAGCAATGGTTATTGCAGTTTTTTTATAGTTTTTCTTCTTGCATTATTTGTATTGTTTGTTTGTTATTTCTGTTTTTGACTTTGTGATTATTTTCTCGTGCTTCTAGTACTATTTGCTTTTGATTTCCACTCTTTCTCGTGTTTATTACCATGTGAAATCTTTTTAGAGGAGTGTGTGTTATGAGGATGTTGCTCCGCAATACCAAGAGTATGTTGACAAAAGAAGCGGGTCAAAGGCCAGCATATTCTTTAGATGAGGTTACAAGACTTGTAGCTAAAAAGAAGGAGAATCACATTCTAATAAAGAGACTTCAAGAGATTATGGCTTAAGTCAATCGAGGTGTAACACTAATTACACCAGCTCAAGCAGCAGAAGTAGAGGCTATCATGATTAAATCTGAGTAGAATTCAAGAGCAAGACAGAGTGAATCGCCTGAAGAGCCTCCAAAGATGTTGGAGGAGCCAATACGGTTACAGCCCATCTAGGTGCACAGTATCGAGCAAATTATAGTGCTGACATCGAGCGAATTCCATAGTGACTATGATTGCGACTTAGCTAGCAGTAGCCTTGAGGGAGTCGCAATTAACCTTGTTTCAGCTACAACTTTTTTATCAGCAAAACTTTTGAACTTTTTTATACAAGCAGGTTCCTTCGTTGTATCTCATGCAACCACATACTCAATTTTTGTTGTAAAATAAAAACAGTGTCCTTTTTGCTTCTCAAGCTAAATGCAACTTTTAATTTAAAAATACACAATCAGATAGATAATCACCTATGTTGATTTAGAAGTATGCATTTGTGTAACTCTTTACAACCAGCTCATCTTCTTGACCATTATACTTCATAAATATCCTTAGCTCATCTCAATTACTTAAGGGTATTTATTTATAGTACAGTGACACTTACAATAGTTTGATTAGTTAGTAATCGTAGCACCCAAGGCATATGATACATCAAGTCGAGTACATAACATCATATACATGATTGACCCAATAACCTACGCATATAGAATTTCAATCATTCTCATATATTTTCTTAGAACACTTAGTCTTTACCGAAACAAATGTCATGGTACATAGTTGACGACCCTCTCTTAGAGTCTTTTCATACTAAACATGATTAATATCTTATCGATGTAAGTGCTCAAACTTTGGGAAATCAGACTTCTAGGTCTATCTGTATAGATCTTAGAGCTTAATACTGTAAGAACCACTCCCGGTCCACGCCAGTCAAACCGGCGAAAAACAGAAAAAATTTAAAATTTTGGGAAAAACACTAAATAAACCTAAATTTGACCCCGAGAGTCATACCGGACTTAAGTTGACCCCGATATCGACCAAAGTGAGTTCTGGGGAACTCAGGGCACCTTTCTGACCAATTTGGGAAAGGTTGACTTTTTGCTGGGAAAGTCAACCGAGTGACGTTTTGGTCCGTTCGAGACCCGTTTTGCATCCAAAAAGCTTAGCCGTCATTACAGCGGTCTTAGTTGAGCCGTTTCCTTGTAGCCCGTGAATTTCGTAATTTCTTGGAAAATGTGCCCATTCGAGGCCCAAGACGGTCGAATTTCGCGAATCTGACAAAAAATATCTACAAGATATTTTGTTTAAAGGGTGGGACCCTCTTGCCACATGTCAAATATGTGGTGGTGTTAGGTGATTTTTGAACAAGACAAGGATGAGAGAGGGTGGGGTGTTCGGCCACACTTGTAAAAAAAAAAAGAGAGAAAGAAGAGAGAAAGAAGAGAGAAGGAGGAGAGAAAAAGAGAAGAGGGGTTTAGGGTTTTGAGTTTTCCCGACGATCCAACCAACAGATCGTCTCAACGATCGAAGAATCGACCTCCCGTCATCATTCCCTACGGTGAGTACCCTTTCGATTTTCGTTTTGGTACGTTTAAAAGTTAGGGTTTGTGTTAAAACGAGTAGACTATGGATGAGTTGAGGTGTGGGGTTCGTTGGAGGCGTTTTAGAGCGAAAAATGATCGGTTTCCGGTGACCAGAGGCTCGGGGGAGCCCCTGCCACCGTGGGTGGTGGCTGCCGGAGTTGGGGGGTGGCTGGCCGGAGCTAGGGCCGGCCACCATGGTGGTGAACCGGCCCAAAACCAGCCCAACCACCCACGGGTCATAATGGTCGGGTGGGGCCCACGAGCTCGGGTCTCGGGTTTTCGTGTTCGGGTGGTTTAGGACGATCCTCAAGTCGTTAATACACACCCGGAACGAATTTTGGAATTAAATTGTAAAAGTTGTAAATGACGGGTTTAGAAAATTTAAACGCGAATTAAATTGCTCGGAAGTCGGAAATTGATTCCGTCGATTGCGTTGGATTCTTTGAATTATTCTAAGATCGTAGAAACGAAAACGGGAATTTTCGGAGCCCCGGAAGGGCGTTTTCAAAACCCGGGTAGATTCGCCGAGCCGGGCGAATCGGGCCTTTCCGGACCCATTATGGACAATGTCGAGTAATTGGGAAGTTTGGGAGTGATCGACATTACCGGGGTTGCGTTTGGGCGTCAAGTGTATTAAAAGTCAGTTTATGCATGTGAACTTAAAAAGTGTTTTAAATTGTGTTCTTATTAGATCGTGCCACTGACCGAGGAAGGGGAAAGCTAGGCGAGTGATCGTGAGCAGGCCGGAGCTTGGGTGTGAGCTTTTGGGAAAGCGTACGAGGTAGGGAAAGTAGCCGGATCTCGGCCTTGACTAGGTTTATCGAATAATAGAAAGGCAGGCGACACCGGGTGGTGTCGTATGATACATGAACGTATCGAAGAATAGAAAGGCATGTGACACTTAGTAGTGTCGTAAGATAAGCGAACTTATCGAACATTAGAAATACTGGAGGCATCTGGTTGTGCCCGGAGGTTGTTTGAATTGTTTGCGTGTCTTGGGTAGCCATGAGCCCGTGGGGAGTTGGACCCGTATTTTACTGTTTGTGCGTCTTGGGTGGCCATGAGTGCCCGTGGGGAGTTGAACCCGTATTTTATTGTTTATGTGTCTTGGGTGGACATGAGTGCCCGTGGGGAGTTGGACCCGTATTTTTACTGTTTGTGTGTCGTAGGTGGCCAGGTGTGCCTTTGGGGTGTTGAACTCGTGTGTTACTGTTGTGTGTGTCGTGGGTGGCCATGTGTGCATGTGGGGTGTTAAACCTGTGTTGTCGTTTGTTGTTGAACTTTGGTTGTGATTGTGGTTGCCTGAGGTTGGGGGCCCGCCTGACAATAAAGGGGTCATGTGGCCGCGCGCGTGGGGGTTGGCTAGCTTTCCTACATAGATCGGTAAAGTTGTGCATTCTTCGGCGATGAAGGGCTGCTCCCCTTCCGACTAGCTATCGGAGAAGTATTGCGGAATATATCGCTAACAGGTCGACTGCCTAGCCCGACAGGGATCGGGGAAAGTTGCGTCGGGCAGGCTCGAGCCCAGTCGGTTAGCAACCGGCACTGAGCAGCTGGAGTGCGATCCTTTGTGATCTTCGGTGTTGCGTTGTTATCTTTTGTGTCTTTGGTGGAGGTCGTAACCACTGTGTCGGGTCTACATTATGTGTTCGGGTGTTGAGTTGGTTGGGGAAAGTAACAGTTCGTGTGTCAGTCGGGTTACTTGAGTTTGGGGATAGTAGTCCCCGGTGTTTGGGTTGTTGTTGGTGTTTCCGGCATTTTCTGCTAGTATGCCATAGTCAGTCTGGTATCCGTGGTGGTGAGCGAACGCTCACCCCTAGCTGCTTTTCCTACAGGTACTGATCGCGAGACGGACTAGGGGAACTCTCGAAGCTTGAAGAGCTGGGAGTGGGAGTCCGGGTTTCTTTTGGGAGTTTAGCGACGTACGCTTGTTTATTTTGTCCGCTTGTTTTGGACGTACTTTTGAGTTGTAAAATATTATTTTGTTTAACTAAACGGTGATTTTCAAGTGGTTTACTAAAAGGTTTAAAATTTGTTTTACTGTTTCATCATTCGCGTTCCGGGTTCGGTTCTACCGAATTTGGGGCGTGACAAATATATATAAAAAAACAATACCTAATTTTCAATGGCAAAATAATTCCCCCAATCTTTTGCAAGTTGGGATTCTCATTTTCAACAAGGAGTATGTCTTCTACGTACAACATCATACAAGATCATGATGCCACTAACCACCTTGTGAACACGAGGCTAATTCTCGTTTTAGTGAGAAATCAAACTCTTTGACTTCTTTATCAAAACGAAGATTCTTTAACTCCATGAATGGATCCTTCAGTCTTGCACACATATCCATAATTCTCACTTTTATCAAGACTTTAATGTCGTATCATGTACACGTCTATTGATTGGAAGTTTCGGTTAAGAAACATTGTCTTGGCATCCAATTGTCATATTTCATTGTATCAATATGCAAGTATGACAATAAGTATCCTTTATGGACTAAAGTATGGTTACTGCTGATATAAAAATCACCATAACCTAAATCTTTCATATGGATATTATCTATATCCATCATATCTTACTTGGGTGATGAAGTACATATAGCTTTGGCATATAATGTACGTAGCTCCATAAGCACTGATAAGTATGTAGTTTTGGTGTAGGTTTGCAATTTTCAATCCATGATGTTCTGTCTTTGACGACTATGCACATATAGCTTTGGCATATCCTGTACATAGCTTTCTAAGCCATGTCGACCATTTCTATCTAATGGTTTGTTAACTATTTGTTGGGTCAATCAAGTCCGTACTTGATTTTCATATGCATTGAATTTCTCATTACATAGTTCTTACACATTTATTAGAATCGGGATTATTATGGCATTTTTATAAGACATGGCTTACAATAAACCACCTCATTATTCTTATATGAGAAAGGCCCATATCATATATGGTTTAACGTGTCCCATTAAACCTTATTTTATCTTATGGTACATCAGTGAGTACTTCATTGTTCTGTTGATTATCTTGAAGTTCCATCGTTAATACAATGCCCCTTTATGGTTCTTGAACTCCTTTGGGTAGTATAGTATTCCCGCTGTTTCTTTTGGAATTAAACATCTCTTTCTATGTGTCCAGGAAGTTCCTCTCTAGCGCTACAGTAAATTCCTAATTTGCTACAGTGCCTTCTTCAACCTTCTTGGTTTTTCTGCTTCGATCTTCAACCTTTTTGGGTCTTCTACATCGAACTTCAACAATCTATTCTTATTCTCTACTACAACAACACACCTTTTTCCAGCTATTTTGGAGTGGCGGTGTAGTGTTCTTGTTGACAATTTGTCATCGAACCACCGACTCACTCTCCTTCAGACACATCATGCTTTCAGAGAAGGAACTCAGTGGAGGAGTCAGTCACACACAGAAAGAATGAGCTCTACCGGAAACAACCTCTTCCTCCATTGGACCACCGCCGGGTTTCGAAGCTAAATCCAAGTCCAAATATAAGAAGTTAAGAATACTCAAGAATCGTCAGATCACACTCAAGAATACTCACCTGGGGGTCACACGAAGTTGATCGATGGGCAAAAGAAATTTTACGACAAACATTTCAATCCAGTCACCTCTGAAACTTACACAACTCCAATTGTCTCTGAGGATGATGGGGAGAAGAAGAAGAAAGGCAAAGAGGTGAGGTGGAAGGATATGGAGGTGGTAAAGGGGGCTAGGTTTGGTGTTTATGGGTTTGAAGCCACTACTTCCAGGAAGCCTGGGAAAGTTTCAGAGACTGGTAATAGAAGAGTGGAAAGGGGTTACTTGGGCAATTTCAACTCTACACTAGAGAGAGAGAAATCATCCTCTTCTTCCATAGTCCACAAGATCATCATTCATAATCTTCCACCCAAACCTGAACCGAGCTGGTTAGAGGGTCTCTTCTGGCATTGTGGAGGGATCATGAAGGTTGAAACACCTATCAAACCCAATGCCAGAGGCATTTGGTTCGCATTCATCCAATTTGAAAATGAGTCTGCTGTGAAAAAGGCAATACATGAGTTCAATGGCTATTATTGTTCGGGGTACAAAGTATTTGTGGCTAAGGCTTGGGAGAGGACTGGGGGAATAGGACACAAACCAAGAATCACCAAGGTTTGGAGACAAATTTCCGACACTGGTTTGGAAGAGGAGAAAGTAGTGGCCAAGTGTTTGATATGCAACAACTTACTGAAGCTTGGAAATTCTTCACAACTGGTCATTATTCATAGGAACCTCTCATGTGAAGCTGTTATGAGAGAGTTTGCAATGGAGGGTGTTTATGATTTGAAGTTATACCCCATCTCCAATAGGGTGGCTCTCATGCATTGCAAAGATCCTAGCTTCCAGACTGAAATACTTAGGGACTCTGAGAATTGGCTGAAGCAATGGCTCACAGTCCTACCAGAATACAATCAGTTGACTCTAAAAGGAGGGTGCTTTCATTGGATCTCAATTAAAGGGTTGCCAATACAAGGTTGGAATGAAGAAACCTTTAAGGCCTGTGTGAATAATGTGGGGCAAATTGTTTATATTCATCCCAAAACCAAAGATAATTTCCAGGAGGCCTTGCTTCTTATTCATTCCAAGCAACTGAAACACTTGGACTTGGAAACAAAAATCAGGCTTGAGGAGGAGATTGTCACAATTTGGATCTAAGAAGTTAACAACAATTCCATTCCAGTGATCATTCACCCAAACCTCAGAGAACCCTCTACTGAAGAGGATACTCCACAATTAAATCATCATAGGCAAGGCCAGGAAGAGGATATGTCTAGTGAGTTTAGTCTATCTTCAGATGCTTCCCCAGTGCTGCAAAACTCAGAAGCTATTGACAGTCTTGGAAGAGTGGACACAACTCAGCATTTGTGCTTCTTAGAACAATCTGGAACTTTAATTGAAGGGAATGGAGTTATGGCAGAGCAACAAGGAATAAACAAGGCAGTTAGTAGGGTGGATGAGGCACTGCACTCAAACAAGTCAGACAGAGGAATGAGCATTAAAGATCCAGTGATTTCAATGGCTGCTCAGGACCCCATGATTTTGGAGCAGCTTCAGACATTGGTGCCAATCATTGAAGACACTACTGTACCAACTACCAACATTGAAGTCTCCTTGGCTCAGTTACAATCTCAGTTACATACAGAAGTGATAGGGGAAGATGGGTCAGATGTGAGATTGGAGGCTACTCAGTCCCAAGAAGCTTTGGCATTGCAAAACATTAATGATAATGTGATTGTTGCAGACACCTTTTGCTCTGCCAGCTCTTCTAAGTCACAAGGAACTACAGCCAAGCATTTTTTGGAGGGAACTTTAAAAGAACTTGGGATGGGCCAAAACACTCCAAATAATTTCCAAAGCCCACCACTGTTGCTTAGAAGTGGGAAAGATAGAAGGAAAGTGAACAAAAATCCATCCACTTACATTTATGCCACAAGATCAAAGGTTGGAAACCTTAAGGCCTCTTCTCCAGTGATTTCTCCTTCCTCAACTGGTTTACAATCAACAGAGAAGAGGATCAGAATTTTTGAAGCAACAGGCAAGGGAACCTGGGACTATTGTAAGGCCATAGGCTTGAAAGCTTTTGGTACTGATGCTGAAGTTGCAGATCAGTTTGAAAATTTAAATGAAGAGCTTCATGGGAGAGCTGTAAGAGAGGAAAGTTCTGACATTGATTTATTTTCAGAAGCTGATGAACAGGAAGAGGGATTGGAGGAACTAGTCTCCAATCATAGTCTACTACAGTGATCAGAGATGAGACTCCTCTCATGGAATGTGAGAGGAGCATCCTCTAACCAAAAGAAGAGGATGATCAAAAATGTTGTAGTAAAGGAGAGGCTAAACATGTTACTTCTACAGGAAACAAAGCTAACATTATTGCCCTTTTCATTTATGAAAGCTTGTGGAGGCACTTTTAGTTGGGAATCAGATTTCATACCCTCTAATGGTTTATTTGGGGGTTTATTCATGGCTTGGGACACAACAGAATTACAGATGGATAGGGTGCTGAAGAAGGAGAATGTACTTTTCTGGTTTGGAAGGATCCTCTCTATTGATTTACAAGTCTGCATCATAAACATTTATGCTTTCAACAAGGCTGCAGATAGGAGAAGGCTTTGGTCACAAATAAGACAGGAGTGTCTCACCATCCATGATCCATTAATTTGTGCAGGAGATTTTAATGCAACCCTCTTACAGTCAGACAGGTCTCAGAACTGCTCTTCTAAGAGAATAAATGCTGATTTCAGCTCATTTGTTCAGCAAATGCAGTTAATTGATTTACCTCTGGAGGGAGGAAACTTCACCTGGTTTGGCTCCTCAACTACTGCATCTAGGATTGATAGGATCCTAGTAAGTCCTTTGATACTAGTTAAAATGTCAAATGTCTCTCAGAAATGTTTGCATAGGAGTCTATCTGATCACATGCCACTATTGCTTGCCACTTCATCAATTAACTGGGGTCCCAAACCCTTCAAATTTTGCAATTCTTGGATGGATCATAAAACCTTTTGGAAGGATGTCTCACAATTATGGGGTTCCATCATTGTTTCTGGAGATCCTCATTACAAGCTATGGTACAAGTTAAAGGCATTAAAGGGCTTTCTGATAAACTGGAGGAAGAACACTTTTGGAAGCATTGAAAAGGAAATTATTGAACTCACTGAAACCATCCATTCCCTGGATCAACTATTGGAGGTTAGGCCATTGACAGCAATAGAATATAGCCACAGATCACTCTCAACAGCTTTACTCATACAAAAGCTCAAAACTCAGTCAAAGGTTTGGAGACAGAAGACAAAACTAAAAATTTCTTTGGAGGGGGATAGATGCTCTAAATATTTCCATGTGCTGGCAAATTTAAGACAGAAGAGGAATAAAATTTCCTACATCATGAAGGAGGATGTTATTTATGAAACTCCAACAGAAATCAAAGTTTGTGCCACAAGGCACTTCAAAAAGAGATTCCAAAAGGGGGCTGATTCACTATTGGATTTGTCTGTGCTACCCTTTAATAAGATCAGCACTGTCCAAGCTTCTGAATTGGAGAAAGCCTTTACTGAAGAGGAAGTCAAAGCAGCAGTAATGGATTGTGAGGGGCATAAATCCCCTGGCCCTGATGGTTACTCTATGGCTTTTTTACAAAAGGGTTGGGAACTTCTCAAAGCTGATATCATGGCATTCTGTGAACATTTTTATCAAAATGGCTGCTTGGGGAAAGGCATAAATTCCTCCTTCATCACACTCATCCCAAAAAAGCCATCTCCTCTGGAATTCAATGAATTTAGGCCCATCAGTCTTGTAGGAGCAGCTTACAAAATCATCTCAAAAACCTTGGCAGCCAGATTAAAACCATTGATGTCTGGTTTGGTTAGTGATGTTCAATCAGACTTTATAGCAGGGAGACAAATTTTAGATGGTATTCTTATAGCAACTGAATTGTTGGATTCCATCAAAAGATCCAAGGTTGAGGCCATTTTAATAAAGGTGGACTTTGAGAAGGCATATGACCATGTACATTGGGGTTTCTTGATGAAGTGTTTAACAATTATGGGGTTTGGTTCAAGGTGGTTGCTCTGGATCAATTGTTGTATAAGAGATTGGGTGTCTGTTCTCATTAATGGCTCACCATCACAGGATTTCTTGATTACCAGAGGACTCAGACAAGGGTGCGCCCTCTCTCCCCTTCTCTTTACTTTAGTAGCTAAAGGACTACATCAATTACTCAATCAAGGCCAGTCTCTAGGGATGTTCAAAGGCATTGCAGCAGGTTTAAAAGGTCCATTCATAAGCCACCTACAATTTGCAGATGATACACTACTTTGCATCCAAGCAGGAACAAATGAATTGATCAATCTTAAGCACTCTCTCCTTGCATTTCAAAGTGCCTCTGGGTTGAAGATAAATTTTGCCAAATCAAAAGCAGTATTACTAAATGCTTGCACAATGGATGAAGGCACTGTGGAACAAATCATGTGCTGTGAGATCACTAATCTGCCTATGGATTATTTGGGTTTTCAACTAGGTGCTAATCCTAAGAGGATCAAAACATGGAGGCCTATTATTAACAAGTTCAAAAGCAAACTCACTCTTTGGCAATCAAACATGCTGTCCTTTGGTGGGAGGATCACACTCATCAAGTCAACTTTAAGTGCTATACCATTATATCATTTATCACTATTCAAAGCTCATGTTGGTGTCATCAAAGAAATGGAGAAATGGATGAGGAGGTTTTTGTGGAATGGCAAGGTTACTAGAAAAGCTCTGCATAAAATTAATTGGGATTTGATTTGTAATACCAAAGAACAAGGAGGGTTGGGCATTAGGAGAATTAAGTTGATGAATGCTTCTCTTCTGGCAAAGTGGTGGTGGAGGTTTGCATTTGAAGTAGATTCATTATGGAAAAGGGTGGTGTGTGATAAACTTGGTTGGGAGGTAGCAGATTGGGACCTCACAGTAATTAACATTACAGAAGATCATAGCTTTTTCACACAGTTTACTGGTTTATTAGAAGAAGAAAGGTTCTGCTCTTCTTTTGGCAACACTGGACTTCAATGGACATTAGGAAATGGGGAAAGGATAGACTTTTGGAAGGACCTTTGGCTTGTAGAGGTGCCATTGAAACAAAAATTCCCAAGACTTTATCTTCTCAGCACACAACACTCAGTCAAGGTGCAAGATTTCTGGTTTGAGAATGATTGGTATTTACATTTTAGAAGAGATATCAGAGGTTGGGAATGGGATGAGCTAGCTGAATTGGGGGAGCTTCTAAATAATCAAGCTATTTCTAATCTGATACCTGATAAACTGACTTGGAAGGTGTCTCCAAAAGGTTTTAGTGTTCAAGCCATGTACAATCATATTTCTCCAACAAGAGAGGAGCAACTCTGGAGTAAATTTCTCTGGAAACCCTCTATACCACCTAAAATCTCAGCATTTGTTTGGTTAGCTTGTTGGGGAGCTATCCCAACAAAATTGTATTTTGAGGCTAGGGGGGTTCCAATAACACTAGCAGAATCATTCTGCCCATTTTGCACAGGAATTTTTGAAGACATTCAACATCTCTTCACTGAATGTCAGAGAACTTGGAGGATTTGGGGGGCTGTCTTGAATTGGTGGAAGGTGCAAGGGTGTGCTCAAAGAAGGATTACTGACAATATTACTTCTTGGAACTTCTTACACAGAAGAAACAAAGCTTGGAAAAATATCTATTACCTTTTCCTGTGGGAAACTTGGCTGGCAAGGAACAAAATGGTTTTCCAAGGCAGTTATATCACTACCTCAGAGGTGCTACTTGCAGTTCAACACTCCTCTTATACAATTGAGTGGTCATATTTCAACAAAAATTTATCCTTCTCCTTTAATCAATGGCAATTGGCACCTTATCAGTGTATGAGAGTTAGAAGAAAGGTTACTTGACACTTGTTTTGTTCTAGGGGAGACTTGGGTGGGGCGGTTGGAGGGTGGGTTTGGGGTCTGAGTGGGTGAGAAGTGAGGACATCCTTGGGGTTTTTTGTTGTTTGGCTCTTTCTACACTTTTGTGAGAGTGGTTAGTATAGGTTTTTCTCCTTGCTGTTCTGATTTCCTGAGAGTGGGTAGAACACTTTAGGTAGAGGTTTTTGCTTTTCTTTGGTTCTCTTTGCAGGCAGGAGGCTTTGGGGGATTTTATCCTCCTCTTGCTGTCCACTTTTTGGTTCATGCATTCTCTAAATCCGAACTGGAAGCAGAGCTTTTTACTGTTGGCATTTTGGTTTGAACAAGACTAGGCTGGCAGCAAACTTGTAGCAGAAGCAAAGCAAAACATTCCATTTCTTACAACTTCTGCACTTGTTGGGGGAGCTGTTTAACTATCAACATCTGCACTTGCTGGGGAGTTGATTTTACACAAGTATTTGGGGTTTTGAATTTTTGGCTCACTCTTAGAATCCAATGTTAGTTGCATTTCAATTAAAGGTTTACAACTTCTGCTTTTGGGGACTCTAGTCACTGGTTTTGGGGAACCAGGTATTAGAAACTCTTTTATGTATAATGGTCTATCTTGGTTGATTAAGGGTTGGTTTGTATTGTGGGGGATTTCACTCCTCCTTTCTTTTGTTTCATTCTCTGAAACATTAGAACACTAATAAAATTCCTTTGCCTCTTCAAAAAAAAGCATCTCTTTCTAGATTACATTATTTCGAGCAAAAAACATTTTGTTCTCTTTAAGCATTGTAAAACTAATATCCATCATTATATATAGGATATTCAATAAAAGGCACTTGCTGGATTTTCACGATTATTTTGTTGAAACTATATGCTTCGAATGAACTTCACAAAACAAATCTTAACAAATGACAAAGTTGGAATCTTTAAAATCCATCTCTCATATGGTGCTTTTTTTATTACCTTTAATGGAACTCGGTTTAAAATACTACGCTTCCAAAGCGTATCCCCAAATAAGATAGAAAGATCATTCTGACTTACTATTTGTCGAACTGTATCTAATATAGTTCGACTCATCCATTCTGATATACCAATTTATTATGAGCCATGAAATTTTAGATGACGTTTAAATCCTTTGATATAAACACGTTATCCCAATGTATCTTTTGGTAGTGTCCTTTATGTCCAGCATATAGAGAATTCTAACTTACAAGATAATTCCATGGAGAACCTTATCATGATAATAGTTATTCAATTGAAGACAACTTATATGACCCTAAAACTAAGGCAACAACCTTTTTCTCCTTCGTGACCTTGTAGGTCAAGCTTATCTTTGGATAAAGTTTTACTACTTTTGAGATCATGCACGTTTGCAAAAAACGTAGAATTTAGATTTTGCTTTGAATACCCAAGAACCAAAAATATATAATTGTATATCTATAACATGAATATTAAAAGGAGTAGTCTCACTACACTTTATTAGTTTCATGTCATCTTTATCAATTGTGGTTTTCTCTTGGAACATTTACTTGAGACAACCAATCGTTATGTATCCACCCATCTCTATCGATTACATTTAAAGTTCAAACTACATGCCTAAAGCATTGTTTAAGTAACGTTCACATATTCATCAATATGCTTACCATAAGAATTCTTTTAAACTCTAGGCATATTAGGAGATGGATGATTAGGAATACATTTGGTGCTGGACACATTCCTTACCGGTCTTTACTAAGAACAATTCTTAGTTTTATTTACCAATCAAAAAAATTGTCCCATGAGCTTACCCTTTTAAGGGTCGATCATTACTATAAAAGACATTATGTGTTTAAAAACATGATATACAACCGAACACATAAATATGCATTTAAAGTACAATTAATAAAATATCCATTTACTCAAAAAAAAATATCCATAATTTTAATTATATAAACCTCTGTGACACTTCAAGTCTTGAAACATTGTGGACCAAGATCCATATTTTATCACAATTGAAGTAAACTTTGGCTCACCTATCTAAATTGGTTGTTTAGGTAGGTAACTCCTTACCAATTTCATCTCCATACAACTCTTAGATAGAATATATCCATCATATATATTGGCAGATTCTATCTGACACCTTAGGTCCAAAACCATTTTGATAACCTAGTTAAGTAAATGATATCAGACGTGTGAAAGCACCATTTTTCATCTTACTTTACTTAGATTACTATGTACACACAGCTTTGGTATGTTCAGAACATAGCTTTCTAAGTAATTGTAAGTCTTCGAACTATAGAAGGCATCTTTTTTTACTTAATATTAGTTGGAGGATTTTAACTAATTTATTTGTATCATATACAAAATTTTATGTAACATCCAAGTGTACATGATTTTAAATTATTACTTCTATCACATACAAAAGTTCAAGCTCAACATACATACAAACATTAATTCATGCATATTAAGCAAACAAAAATATGACCTTTTAAGTACATTGAGCGGAAAAAACTCGCCAATATCGATCCTAGTAGTTCGTGCACCCTCATGACTGTCCCCCGAATCTATTCCGACTAGCTAGTTTGTCGACGACGACGTCCTCTGTTCGTCAGCATCCATGAAAAACTTAAGGGAACAGCATCGGCCCGAAGAGATCATCAATATTTTTGGATTGCCTTTTCTCGATCGCGTTTGGGCTTCGCCAATGATGTTTGTTTTAGTTTCTGTGACTACATCCGATCGTCGGTGGCTCTGTTTCGCCTCCATTTGGAGATCGCAATTCCCAACCAGGTGACCCCGTGGTTTCGCTTCTAGAGATCGGTATTTTCAATCGGTGCCGTTACTTTTCAAAGGACCACGTTTCCATCATGAGGACTCTTGAATTCCAGGTTCAAGTATTGTCGTTTGTTTCTTGGTCCGGTTTTGTTTTCCGGTGTCGGTTTGTATGGGTCCGGTAGTGTGGCTTAGTTAAACTGAATTTGTTTTCTGGTTTTATTTTTTTAAGATATGGATTACAGTGTTTGGCTTTTTCTTTGTGAAGGGGTTTATGGCAACGTCTTCCTTTCCATTCGGTCCTCCTCCTGGTTTCGAAGGAGTCAATCTGAAGCCCTCTACCGTTCGAAACACGAAGACCTGGAAGGCTAAAACATATTTTTATTGATATCGCTCACATGATGCCTACCTATTCGAATTGTAAAGTATGGTTTCTTTTCCTGTAAATCCTAGATCCTAATTCATGGTTTCTTGTAATGGCATACTTCTCAATCTTCTTCTTTTTTATCAACAATTTTGAAATTTATTTTTTTAACCTAGCTTTCGAAATGAAAGGCAAGGCCAAGGGATGTACCCTCCAGTAATATACAACACCAGGAGATAAAACTGAGTTCTCCACCAGTTAACTTGCACCGCAAGCAACCCTTAGAACAAACTAAAGGGAAACGAAAAGACGAAATCAACACTAACAAAACCTATTACAACAGTTACAACCCCCAAGGACCAACACTCCATAGAAATCACCCAAAGGTAGTCACAAAAGGAAACAGGTTAGTCCAAACTGTAATAACTTCAGCCCCAAGTTAGTACACTCCCCCCTTCGAACCAACCAAATATCTCAGCACCACCAAAACACTAGTCCAACAAGCTACCCAACGCTAGAGAGATCAGTCAAAGCAAAGAAGTAAAGCTACCCCAAAAGTATGTGATGGAAACCGAGTAAGAATACCCCTAGTACAAAAATGAGTATCAGAATTAAACCAGAGAGCCACTCCAACCTAAAAACAAAATTACCCTCAGACTAGAAAATCAGGAACAGGGAGAAGGAGAAACCCCACACACGCAAATCCTTACCAATACACCAAACCCAAGTGAACAGCCTAACCTCACACAACTAGTAACTCACCAAAAAAAAACCCAAAACCCTCCCAGACCCTCCCCCAACACCCCAATAAAATCACCACAAAAGGAATCAACCTGTCTAAGGAGGGTGACTTGTGACTCAAGTAACCCCGAGACCCTCCAAAACCTTGCCTAGAGGAACCTTGCGAGTCAAGTAATATAGAATCAGTCCTCAATAAGCAGCAAATCAACCAGAATCGGGATCTCAAAAGCCCAGAGCCAGGATAACAGTGAAAAGGGGAATTGATCTAAGCACTGAAAAGAAAGGAGGAACCTTGCTTGAAATTGGCACACAAGAGTTGAAAAGAATTACCTCAGTTCCTTCCCAACAATTATTAAAGATGACCTTATTTTTGCATAACCAGATTCTCCATATAACAATAGAGGATATCATTTTTCAGTGCTTCTTATGATAATAGGGAGAAAGATCTTGTCAACTTAAGAACAAATCCAAAATTGTCTTACCACAAGCAGTAGAGATCCCCCACCAAGAAAAACAGGCAGTCCAGATTGTCCAGGAAACCTTGCAACCAATAAACAAGTGGTCTAATTTTTTATATCATCGATTACAAAGAATTTTTTGTAGGTCACTACTAAATACTACAACCATTGTCTTGTTTATTAGACATGTTCTAATTCAAATAACTAAAAAGCTTGCGATTTATTTAAAGAATCATAAAATGCCTTCCAATCTTTCGTGAGATGGGTGAAGTCTTTCAGGCGGATTATGTCACGCCTCAATTCAGTAAACCGAACTCGGGACGCGAACATTTAAAATAATAAAACATTTGAAACCTGTTTTGTATAAACACTTCGAAATTTCCAATAGTTAAATCAAAATAATATTTACAACTCAAAAACGTCCCACAAATGGACAAGGTACAAGGTATCCGTCTCTAGACTCAAAAGATAAAACTCGGACCCCGCTCCCAGCTCTTCAAGCTTCGAGAGCTCACCTAGTCCGTCCTGTGATCAGTACCTATAGGAAAAGCAGCTAGGGGTGAGCGTTCGCTCACCACCACGGATAACAGACTGACTACGGCATAATTAGCAGACAATGCCGGTAACACCAACAACCAACTCAACACCGGGGATCACCATCCCCAAACTCAAGTAACCCGACGACACCCACACACTGATACTTTTCTCAGCCGACTCAACACTCGGACACGTAAAGTAGACCCGACACAACGATTGACGACCTCCTCCAAAGACACGACAGACCACCACGCAACACCCAAGATCACAAAGGATCGCACACCAAACAAGATCACAAAGGATCGCACTCCTGTCAGCTGCTCAGTGCCGGTTGCTAACCGGCTGGGCTCGAGCCTGCCCCACGCGCTTTGCCGATCCCTGTCAGGCTCCAGGCGGTCGACCTGTTGGCGATATATACAGCACTGCTTTTCCGATAGCTAGTCGGAAGGGGAGCTGCCCTCTCATCGCCTACAAATGCTCACAACCTACCGAGACTCGAACATGGATCAGGCTAGCCAAAGAATGCTCGCAACCTCCCGAGACTCGAACTCGGTCAGGCCAGCCAAAGGATGCTCGCAACCTCCCGAGACTCGAACTCGGTCAGGCCATCCAAATTCCACACCACTTCCCGACACACAGTCGGGTCACTAACCTCGGGCAAACACAATCACAATCACAAGCAAGTTCAACAAACAGCAACAACACAGGTTCAACACTCCACAGGCACTCATGGCCACCCAAGACACCAAATACACAATCAACCTCCGACATAACCAATGCCTCCAACAGTCCTAATATCAACAGTTTCACAATCAACCTCCGGTCATGGTCATATGGCTCCATTACTCCTAATATCGATAAGTTCACAATCAACCTCCGGGCATGGTCATATGCCTCCATTAATTCTAACATCGCTAAGTTCACTGCTCCTACGACACTACTAAGTGTCACATGCATTTCCAATCTTCGATAACCTACTTAACCCATGACACCCCAAGTGTCACATACATTTCTAATATTCGATAACCTACTTAACCCACGACACCCAAGTGTCACATGCAATTCTACTGTTAACTTTCCCTAGTCAGAGCCGAGATCCGGCTACTTTTCCCTACCTCGTATGCTTTCTCCAAAGCGCACAAAATAAGCTCCGGCGTGATCTTGGTCACTCGCCTAGCTTTCCCTTACCTCTGTCTGCAGCACGATCTAAAAGAACACAATTTTAAACGCTTTTAAGCTTGCAGGCATAAACCGGAATTTGATAAACTTGACGCCCAAAAGTAACCCTGACAATGTCGATCACTCCCAAACTTCCCAATTACTCGACATTGTCGATAATGGACCCGGAAAGGCCCGATTCGCCCGACATGGCGAATCTGCCCGGGTTTTGGAAACGCCCTTCCGGGGCTCCGAAAATTCCCGTTTTTGTTTCTACGGTCTTAGAATAATTCAAGGGTTCCTAGGCACTCGACGAAATCGAATTCCGACTTTCGAGTCATTTAATAAGCGTTTAAAGTTTCTAAAACCCGTCAATTACAACTTTCACAATTTAATTCCAAATTTCGATCCGGTTGTAGATTAATGACTTGGGGAACGTTCTAAACCACCCGAACACGAGAACCCGTGACCCGAGCACGTGGGCCCCACACGGCCACAATGGAAAAATTCCCTTTTTTCCCCAAAACGTTCCTAACGAACCCCAAACCTCAACCATTCATCTTTAAACCAATTCTAGCCAAAACTCAACCATAATCAAACCGTTTAAACTCAAACCCTAAATTTCAAACGTACCAAAATGAAAATCGGTTATGTGCTCACCGTAGAGAATGACGGTGTGAGCTTGAATCTTCTATCGTTGAGACGATCCAACGGCTTGATGAACGAGAAACGTCACAAATTCCCCAAGCCTCTTCTCTTTTTCTCTCCTCCTTCTCTCTTCCTTTCTCTCTCTAAAAGTCTATTTTTTTCTAATTGTGAAGTGTTGGCCGAGACCTCCATTTGCCATTCCTTTTGTTTTTGTTTAAAAAAAATCAAAACATTAACTATTTACAAACTACCCCTCAAGTCTCATCAATTGTTTTGTTCAAGAAACCTAACACCACCACATAATTGACATGTGGCAAGTGGGTCCCACACCTTTTGGAAAATATCTTCTAGATATTTTTCAGTCAGATTCGCGAAATTCGGCCGTCTCGGGCCCCGACGGGCACTTTTTCCAAGAAATTACAAAACTTCACGGGCTACAAGGAAACGGCTCAACTAAGACCGCTGCGACGACAGCTAAGCCTTTTGGATCCAAAACGGTCCTCGAATGGACCAAAACGCCGATCGGTTGACTTTTCCAGCGAAAAGTCAACATTTCCCAAATTGATCAGAAAGTTGCCCTGAGTCCCCCGGAACTCACTTTGGTCGATAACGGGGTCAACTTACGTCCTGTATGACCCTCGGAGTCAATTTTAAGTTTAATTAAGCGTCTGCTTAAATTTTTTAAATTTTCCTGTTTTTCGCAGGTTTGACTGGCGTTGACCGGGAGTTGTTATTACAGATAATGCCTTGTCCTCAATAAGCAAAGTAAAGAAGCATTTGTAATGAGTTTATGTTATCAGATGGACAAATCAAAGACAAATATTAAAAGCTAATACTTTTTAGTACACTTTGTAACAAATTAAGGAGTCTCATTTAACCTTATTTTCGAGGAGTTTCATTTAACAATTATAAATTTTAACTTCTTTAGAAGATTACTAACTCATATTCATTTAATAAAATTATCCAAAAGCAATCAATAAAATCTATCATCAAACAAAAAATTCCATTGGATTTCTACATGAGACAAACATGGATCAAAGTAGTCGTCTCAATAGTGAACAATATGGACTCATATCCAACAGATTCAAATGCACGATGTCATTAGTGATGCTCAATTATCCAAGTAACTAAAATATATTTTAACAATACAGTATAACGTTCAAATCGCAGATAAATATCACAAGAAAAATCAATAGCATCTAGAATGATGATACCTTGATCGACTTACAGCTACAACTACACCTTCAGAATTAAGGCATTAAAAGGAAAAATGTGACTGATAATGTTTTAAAAATGATTCCAGGAAATATACTTATAATTAAGAAGTTTTGATGCAGTAAGTAAATTGACTTCAAACCTTGATACATACATCAGTTTTGAATTTCGATCAAATAATCGGGCCCTCAAGCCTCTAAGAGTTGGATTGTTGATAAAAAAAAAGGAACTACTGATGCAATGGGCTTCTTTTCCTGTCTTTGCCTTCTGAGTGTGCTGGGTAGCCCTTCTTCCTAGGTTTAGTGTCATTCCTTTTGCCTCTTCTTTTGCAGGTTGCATTTACCCCCATTGCAGCTTCGGTTCATCATCAGTTTCAGTTTGGAGTGTGTTATCAAACTCAAAGTACATTCAGTTCCCACATAAGGGGGTCCAAGTTCTAAAATTGATTATCTCAAGGCAGAAGAATTCCTACAGCTCCCTGGATGGTGCTACTACTCTGTTTTGGATCAACACAAGTGTTATATCTGGTCATTACATCGCACTACATACCGATACCCCTCAACACCTCGCTCATCTGTGACACCCACAGCCGAATTTTGCACCAGATCCCTCATTGGCTCAAGTTCAAGGTTCAAGTTCCTCAACTATACAAAAAAAAATTTTGATCAGCAATGAAAGTTTATTAATAGACCATTCTTTGAAGTAAAGAAAGGCCCAAAAGCATGAAGCTCTCAAAATACACAAGTAGGACAAAACCCTAAAACACCCAAACCCCTAAATGAGACCTCAATTCCCCTTTCAAACTACCAAACAAACACAAGGTTAACTTGTGGCACAAGTAATCCCCAAAACCCCAACAAAAACTAACCTTCCCCATGATCTGTGACCCCAAATCCAAAACCACTAGTACTAAAACAATCCTAACAACCCAAATTGGTTTTAACATTGTAAACTTCGAACCAATTCCCTGCTGACAAACTGATATAGCCTATTCAGATCTTCAAAAAAATCATTTCAGAGGCATATGTGTTGATAGAAAAACTATCAGCAGCACCCAAGTATTAATCACCCATAATTTTGTCGAGTAACTTGCTGCAGATGTGTCTGAAAAAAATCCAAAGTAAAGCCTGCACCCCAACCGAAGAGATCACCATTATCCAAAATTGCTTCAGCAGGAATGATCTAATGCAGAAAGGATAGCAAAAATGTCCATAGGCCAGGGATGCAACTCCAAAAAAAAAGATGTTGCGTCTGAAACCACATGGGAAGAACCTGCAAAATTATGCAGACCAACAAGAGTGATCCCAAAAAGTAAAGTGTGATCATAGCCACCAAGAAGATGTCAAGAAAAAGGTTCACAGTAACAAGCAAAATGCCAATTTGACAACAAAAAACCCTCAAAACCTTGGAGCTACTCCCAAACAGAACAAAGATGATTTTTAAGAGATAAGGAGAGGAAAAGAACCATTCCCAAAGAAGTACCTATAAAAATCCCAAAGAACACTCCTACCTCACCACATTCCTAATCCTCACACCCAAACCAAACCAAACCAACCCATAACCACCCATAACCCCCCAAAGACCAGTCAGTAAACTGCATTCAGCAAGGGAGATAAACCAAAGCCTTCATTGTAAAGCCAAGATAGAAGCTTTCTTCCTAGTCCAAGAGGAAGGTGAATCCGCCCATCTAGAGAAAGAGAATGGCTTATACTTGACAAAGAGAGTCCACTCAAGATTAAAGCTATAACTTTTAATCTTGCTGCAGATGGTAGAAGGAGTAGTGAGATTGTTGTTGAAGATTAAATCATTCCTGGCTAACCAGATATGACAAAGTGTAATGTAGCAGATATTTTTCCATTGAGTAAGAGAGGCAAGTGGACAAAGAGACTCCCAAGAGTAGAGAAAGCTGATAATATCATTGCAAAAAACCCCATGAAGCCCCACCAAGAGAGAATTTCTGACCAAACTAGCCAAGTTCTATGACAGGAGAGGAGGAGATGATTAACTTCTTCAAAGTCAAATCTGCACCAAAGACACAATGTATCATTAAACTCCAAGTTTAAGCCTCTACTGTCCAAGAATAATTTTGTGGGAATTGCATAGTGACATGCCAACCATGTAAAAGTAGAGATCTTAGGAGGCAAGATGAGTGACCAAAGAAGTGTTTCCCAATGTTTATCCTGTAGATCATTATCCTCCAGTAAAGTATACATTTTTCTAACTTTGAAGCCTGAATTCTGAATTTTCCAAACCACCTTGTCATGGCCAGAATCTTGTAATGAGAATAAGTTCAGATGATCAGATAAAATCTTAAACTGGCCAATCTCCCAACCCCTCAATCTCCTTCTGCAATGTATAAGCCATTCCCCATTATTCCAATAAAAAGCCACCTTATTCTTCTTATGTATGCACATGTGATATAATCTTTGGAAATTACATTTTAAGGGAGCATCTAACAGCCAAATGTCACCCCAAAAATCCACTCTCAAACCATTGACCACAAACAGAAAATCCCACTACACTGTTGAACTAGGGATCAGAGAGAAGTGATTGAACATGACTTAAGAAATTTTGACTTGAGGTCAAATTTATATTAGATAGGTTCCGATCATCAGGACTCCAGCCATACTTTGCACATAGAAATTTTTTCCAAAGAGAATCAGTCTCCACAGCATATCTCCACCACCATTTGGCTAAGAGAGCAGAATTCATGACATAAAGGCTCTTAATTCCCAGACCTCCCTTATCTTTTGGTAAACAAACTAATTGCCGTCTTACTTTGTGTATTACCTTCTTTGTAATTGAGCCATTCCAAAGAATTGAGGAGGATTTGATAAGAGTTATTCTTAAGGACTGATGATTGGACAATGAATATTTGATAGGCACTCTGAATAAAGACTTAAGGACTTTATTAGGCACTCTGAATAAAGACATATAGTAAAGGGGAAGAGAAGACAATGAGGATTTGATAAGAGTTATTCTTCCCCCAAAGTTTAAAGTTTTAGCTTGCCGGAGACTTAACTTTTTCTTGAACTTTGCAATGATAGGGAGCCAGCTTGTATACCTCCTTGGATTGGCTCCTAACTGGAAACCCAAATAATCTAAGGGCAGTGAAGTGGCCTCACACCCCAGAGAACTAGAAATTTCTTCCACAGACATTGAAGAGGGATTGAGGAGGACCACCTTTGATTTGTGATAATTGATTTTTAAGCCAGAAGCTAACTGAAAAGCTTTGAGAGAAGACTTGAGATTGTGTACATGCAGAGGATTGGCTTTAATTATGATCAAAGTGTCATCTACAAACTGTAAATGTGAGATCATAGGACCTTGAGAGCCACAGATAATGCCTACAAAGTTACCAGCCATTATGCCTTGTTGTAGATTTGATGTAGACCTTCAGCAGCTAATGCAGAGTAAAGGGGAAAGTGAGCAACATTGCCTCAGACCTCTAGTGAGTTTAAAGTCCAATGAAGGAGAACTATTAATCAACACAGAGGACCAAGCTTGAAAACATGAAGCCATCCAGTTCCTCCAAACAGATCCAAACCCCATGGTAAGGAGGATATGATCCAAATAACCCCAGTCTAAAAAATCATAGGCCTTCTCAAAGTCAACTTTTAATATTAATACTTCTTCTTTTGATGTTTTTACTGAGTGAAGAAGTTCAGTAGCAATCAAAACCCCATCAAGAATCTGTCTCCCTGCTATAAACCCAGATTGAACATCACTCACCAATGTGTCCATTACTGTCTTCAATCTAGCTGCTAATAATTTTGAGATGATTTTATAGACAGAACCAACCAAACTAATAGGTCTGAAGTCTTCAAAGGTTAAGGGATTCTGTACTTTAGGGATCAAAGTGAAGAAAGAAGAGTTTAAGCCCTTACCCAATTGTCCAGTATGGAAGAAGTGTTGACAGAAAAGTGTGACATCTGTTTGTGAAAAATCCCAACAATGCTGAAAAAATTTCAAAGTAAAACCATCAGGCCCTGTGGCCTTATCACCATTACAATCCATGACAACTGAATAAATCTCAGCTTCAGAAAAAGGCCTCTCAAGGAAAAGTGCTTTAGCAGAAGAAATAGACTTGAAAGAAAGAGAGGAGAGGTCTAGTATAACTGAGGATGCCTTCTCAAATCTAGCAGCAAAATGATCTTTAGCTGCACCCTTAATAAGAGAGGGAGTGGTGAGCAAGTTCTCCCCATCCCAAATTTGTGAGATTCTCTTCCTATGACCTGCAAAATTAGCCAGTAGATGATAGAATTTGGAACACCTCTCCCCATCTTTGAGCCACTTGGGCCTAGCTTTCTGTCTCCAGACCTTAGAAAGAGATTTCAATTTCTGTATGAGTAAAGCCCCCAATTGACCTCTCTTGGCCCTTTCAGCATCAGTAAGAGACATGGTCTCACAAAACCCATCAAGATCATTAATCTCCAATTTGATGCTTTCTATATGTCACGCCCCAAATCCGGTTATCGCCCGGACCCGAGGCATGACGGGTAAGAGAAGACAATAAAGCAAAGAAACAATATTAAATCTCGAAAATCTCCAGTGAGTACTCCAATCCATAACCTCAAGTACAGTATAAGTAACCCTCAGGGGGTGAAGTAATAAGTTTTTACCAAACTGTTTTTAAACAAAGGAAATAAACATGAAGTCTCTATGAACCCACACCGAGAAGCGCCCAAGCTTCTACTCCTCAATCAAGCCTGTAGACACAACATCAAAACAAAGGGGTGAGCTCACACTCAGTAGGGAAAACGCATGACAAGATAGACCTTAACTCGAACAAGATCAACAATAAAGTTAACCGAAAATAACTTAACAAAACAAGGGTAATAAGTAAACAAATCAATGCCGTGGCACATGAAGTCACCACCCTCCGATCCACATGATGTGTCTCTCGGATTCTCCCTCAAATCCAGAGGAGACGCATAACATTGAGGCGACCGGAAACAACCCTTCGGGGCGCTTATCATCGGGATTCTCAGAAACGTCTCCAAAGGATTTTATGTCATTGGGAACCCAGGGCCATACTTCCGTAGGAGCGCACACGTGGGCAATTTAATAAATAACCAATAAATCATCCCACACCGGACTCCCCAACGGTGTAGGTACCATACCATAACAACAATCAACTCTATCTCACCCTACACCGGACTCCTCAATGGTGTAGGTACCATATCGTATCAACCATAATTCCATAACATCTTAGCAACACGCTTACCGAAACTTAACACCAACCAATCCAACCACAGTTAAACCACTAACACACATAGTTCACCCATCACCAGTTCCCCATAGCACACAGTACACAAATCACTAGATCAATTCACACCAATCACACAATTCCAACTTACCGTTCACTTACCAGTTCGAACCACCGGGGCATCGATCACCTGATTGCACCGCGTGGTACAACCAGTCATACTCGATACCCCCAACAACCAATCAAGTAAATCAAGTAATCATTCGAATACAGACAACGAGCAGGTACGAGTCTGATCAACCAATTAATCATAAAGCCTTCGAAAGAGCATTCAAACATGCAATTTCACTAGTTTCATTAGACTCTTTAGCCTATCCACTAAGCAAACAACAACCAAGCATGTGATCCTAACACGCAACTAATCCGAGGGCTTTGCCAAGGCTCCTCTACCAGACAAACATATCCCAAGTATTGAAAGAGAATTATACTAGTGATTGGCCTCCTAATCGGTCACCACTAGACACTCCGGTTATTAGCAATTGAAAGATGATTAAGCTAGTTATTCGCATCCTATATGCATATCTAGGACCTTTTCCAATTTTATTAACCTAGCATGCATACTAGGCATCGTAAACGAGAGGTTAAGGCTTTCCCTACCTCAAGGTCCTCCTCGTCAACGCTTTGGTGAAGTCCGGTGATCACCACCTCGCTCTTCCCTCGGGCCTCGGTGTGATCCTTGCTCCTCTAGTTCGATCCCCAAGGTCTTGGACACAAAGAAACACTAATTAGGTTCCACTTAAACAGTAAGAAAGACCCCCAAAACCCTTCCAAAGTTCAGCTCAAAACCAAGGTGTAAACACTTCGAAAAATCCCCAAGAAACCCTCACTCTGGTGGGTCGCGGATCTGGTCACGGATCCGTGATGGCAACCCTCACGGTCACCGTCACGGAGCCGTGACGAGTGCCGTCACGGACTCCCTCACGGAGCCGTGACGTCGCCCGTCACGGGATCCGTCACGGATCCGTGACGCACCAGGGCAGTTTCGCCCTTCTTCAACCTCCAGCTCCAAAACTCCGAAAATCTACCTTCAAACCCAGAACTTTCCCCAAGCCAACCCCCAAAACAGTCCAAATCCATCATTACTCCTCTACCCATGGTAGGAATCAATACACAAACAAGTTTTCCAATGATTTATCAAATCAAACCCACTTCAAAAACTCCAAACCACCATTGATTTCTCCACAAAAACTTCACCAAGCTCTTCATCAACACCAACTCCCATCATTTCTACTTAACCCAACATCATCTAGCCATTTTTCACCCAAAACCCAAGGAAAATAGATGAAGAGAAAAGATGAGTAGAGAGTTCCATTACCTCTAGAATGTGAGGATGAAGAGGATGCTAGTGTTTTTTAGGGTGGAAGGCTAGAGGATGACTCCAAATGGTTCCTTCTTCTTAGATTCTCCTCCAAGCTTCCATGGGAGCTCTTCTCCCTTTCTTCCTCTCCAATTTTCAGCTACAACAATGCAAATAGGAAATGATTTTGCTTCTCCAACACATATAATACCTAAATGTTGCAATGACTTAAAGGCCCTTGAGCTAGAAACTCATGTAGGAGCTTTTGGGAGGGTAAAAGGGACAATAACTATCCCTTTTTCTCCCATTCAACCAAAATAGGACAAGTGTCCCTCTAGCTCATTTAATTTCCCCACTTAAATTCCAGCACTTTTAAAATTGAAGCTTTAGTCGATATGAAGTCTCGTTTTGACCAAAATTGACTTTACGCAATATTATATTCAAATGAAAGGGTTTTCTTCCCTGAAGCCAACCGTGATAATGGCTACTTCGTTTGAGTTCCGGAGAAGTCCCGAGTGACTTCCGGAGTTACCGGTTCGACCGGAAGCGGGTCTTACACTATATCCTTCTCTAGCCAGCCAAAGACCCTAATATTCCAATCTTTTAAGAAGATCTTGAGTAATTTCAATTTTTGCCAAATGATGTACTGAGGATCACCAATGATGACCAAAGCCAACCAGAAATCTTTAACTGCTTGATAAAATAAGGGATGATCAATCCAGACATTGAGGAACTTAAAAGGCCTAGGGCCCCAATCCACAAAGGGGTCAGCAAGGGTAATAGGCATGTGATCAGAAATCACTCTACATAACCCATTCTGGGACAAGTTTTTGAATTCAGCAATAACTTGAGGTCCAAGCAAAAACCTATCCAATCTAGAAGCTCTGGAAGCAGGTCCAAACCAAGTGAATCTTGCTCCATTGAGAGGTAAGTCAATAAGGGAGGCCTCATTTAAGAACAAAGAGAAGTATCTACTAGCATTGGATAGAAGAGAAGATCCATATTTTTCTGAGGGACAAAGAACTGTGTTGAAATCCCCAGCACAAATATAATAATCTCCTAGGGCTTTAATTTCCTGCACTAGCTTCACCCAAAGTACCTTCCTAGCTGATCCTCCACAAGGAGCATATACATTGATAATGGCTAAATTCATGTTCCATTCTGATGCAAAACCATACCAAATAATAGCATGTGTAATGAGTTTGGTGTGATGAGCATGAAAAAAGGGTTTGTTACACAATGCGCATAAACCACCAGAATTCCCCAAAGCATCCAAATGAACCTCATCCCAACCCAAAGATAGTCCAACAGATCTTAAGAAGTAAGTAGGGAACAAATGAAGTTTTGTTTCCTGTATTAGAATGAAACCAGGTGAGGTTTTTTGTATCAATTCCCTCAAAGCCCTCTGCTTTTGGTCTGTGGAAACACCTCTCATATTCCATGAGAGTATCTTCATATGTGAATTACTGACAAGGAGATCTGGACTGAGATTCAACTCATCCAGGCAAACATCATCTTCTTCTTCTAAATCAAGAAAGTCATCACTAGAATCAGCTTCCAGGTTAACTCTTTGGTTAATCTCAGCTTCAAGATGATCAAATTGATCAATCACTAGCTGATCAGCCACAAGTGCCTTAATTCCAGTAGATTTGCAATACTCCCGAGGGCTCTTAGGATCCTCCAGATTAGCAATGAATTTTGTTTTCCTTCCACACCCTCTAGTATCAGGTAAGGCAATTAGAGGAACTTCTCTTCCCTTTTTAGACCTTGTATCATAAACATATGAGACTTGAGGGTTTTTTTTTTGTCTTTCTACTAGGTTGAGAAATATGAGGTTATGCCAGGTGTTTTTGTTTTGGTGCCACTATGCTGAGAGAAAATATTAGTAAGATGTGTTCCCTCCAAAAGATTTTCCGCCCAAATTGAAAAGTTGATGGATGTTCCTTTGCAATAGTCATATTGGTAACCCTTACCATCTCATTAATGTGTTCTGCCAAACCAGCTTCCAAAGGGGTGTTCTTCTCAAAAACTGACAGAGAGGGGATTGTTCTTTTATCCACTGGTTCATAACCAGTGGGAGAAACAGGTACTGTAGCTTCCTGATTTGTCTGTGAGATTGAATCAGATGCAGAGGAGAGAATAATCAAAGAATGAACATTCTTTCCCATTGCTGGCAGAGGAGAAGAGACATCCCAGGTATCTTTGATCATAATATCTTCATCAAAGGCAGTTGGGAGTATTGAATTCTCAGAGATCAAAGACATCTTCTGTGTTCTGACTTCACACAAAGATTTGGGTGGAATAAATGTCTCTTCCACCACATTAACTTCACCAACCCTCATAACCGATGTTGTAATAGGATGATCAAACTCATTGCTTACTCCTAGAGCTCCTAGAGCTTGACCTCCTTCCACAACTTGTAATAAAACTGGAGGAGTGGCAATAACTTCTTGTATTGGGGACATATTGTGTTGACTATCAATCAACTGAGGTGTTGGTTCTTCTTGGTTAACATTCAACTGAGGAGAAGGGTCTGAATCTTGTGTTGAGCCCAAATTTGAGGAGGAGAGGCTATCAGAGGCCTGTAAAGATTTATCTTCCAACTCCCATTGTGGTAGAGTGTTGTCATTGACTGAGGACACAAGTACTTCAATAACTTCTTCTCCCAGCATCAAACTAGTGATTTTGTCAACTGGCTTGATCTGTTGTGTATGAACCAAGACCAAAGCCAAGTCTCTATTAGTGTCTTTAAGAGATGAGGGATGTGTATAAATTAGCTCTCCAATATTCTCAACTGCAACAGCCATTGTTTCCTCACACCATCCATGAAAGGGAATTCCTTTGATGGCTAGCCATTGGAAGGTGCCACTTTTCTTGCATAAATTTTGTTTGTGTGGAATGATCCTAAACCAGTTCTCCAACCAATCTTTATTCTCAAGCATCATCAACCGATCTACCTCATCACCAATACAAGTAAAGAGTACACATCTACTTCCTAGATCTTGGACTTCAATAAGACTCACACCTTCAGCAGCCATGTCCCTCAAGATGGCACTAGCACTGAGATTCCTGTGTGAGATGGCAAGATGAGCTCTTTTCAATTTTTCTTTCTGTTTTGTGACTACTGATCTTCTTGGAAGGTTTTGAGCTTGTTACTTTCCCCCAAATTTTCAGCTACCCTCGTTTTCTCTCTCCATTCCATATTCTCAGGTGGTGAACTGTAATCCTTTCTTCTAACTTCTTTTCTCCATGCCTTTGCAACCAATACCCTATTTCCACAGAGTGTCCACCCATTAAACTTCTGGATTGCATTCAATAAACCCACCTCCTCTTGGAACCTTATGAAGGCGAACCACCTCCCTCTAAGGTTTGGTTTAGTAGGAGCCTCCACTGCTAGTATTTATCCAGCATCTTTAAACTGATCTTCTATCCATAATGCAGATGAATTAGGAGGCACGTTACTAATGAAAGCCTAAAATTCCTTTTGTCCTGTGATTACATCAGACCAACCTCTATCCCCATCAGAGATGTGTCTTGGTCCTAGTCTCCTTCTCCATTTCCTTTCAAAGGCAGTGGGAGACAATGCTCCTTTGTTTCTATTGTGATTGATTGTAGTTCTTGTTCCAAAACCAGGAGGAGGTCCCAACGAAGAGGAGGAAGGGGCTACATCTTCACTCCGGGCTGGCACTTCCAAGAGATGATCTTTGGCTACAGGGCGAGTGTGAGAGTTTAGTAATCTTGTAGAGCCATCCGGTCTTGTCTGGAAAAACATTTTTCCACTGTCCAGCATGTTTGTGCATTTGAAGGTCTTCAAAATATAACTCATATATTCAGTAGAAGTTGGAGATTGATAAGGAGCCTCAGTAGGCATAATGGCATCTTGTTGTGTGCCCTGAGCAACAAGAGGTGAGAAAGTGTTGAAAAGTAACCTCTGGGTCTGTGGAGGTGTATTAGAAGTATGTGAGGGTGTAGAAGGTGTTGTAGGTAACAGAGCATTTCCACTATGTTCTTCAACACTTAACATGGTTGTAGAATACAAAGATAGTAACAACAACAAAGAGAAAGATCAGAACACTAGAAACATTAGATGAGCCCAAGAGGCATAGCACTATAATCACTTGGTGGTTCGATACCGTAGTCGGATATCCTGAACACTCTCGTTTATTCACTGCACTTACTTCAAAGGAGTGGTAAAGAATACACCTTAGATCCATGCCATTTTCAGTTTCATCTAGTGCTCATTTGGTTAACTTGGGACGCAAGTAAGCGCTATTCTTGCACCGGACGGGCTCCCCTCTCAAGCCCATGATTAGCTCCTTCTTAGTTTTTGTAGTTAACCTTGATTAACTTTCCACTCTTACTTTTTTTCTCCTATAATCGGCATATAATCGATTAGGAGAAGCTTTTGTTGAAACTGTAGCTAGTTATTGTATTCTCTTTTACCTCAAAAGAGGGTATTCATGATTTCAAGTTCTGTACCCTTGCTAAATTATATATCTTAGACTGGTAATTTAGCAATAGTACAACTCACATGCTTTATTGCACTGATATGCAACATGTAAATAAAGCATTAACCTGTTTCTCAGGCTCCCTAACTCTGGCACCCACCTCCTTGTATTTTTCTAAGCTAAGTTGTATCACAAATTCAAAATCACTAATAGTAAGTGAGACAAGGTATATTAATAACTCAATTACTATCAAGAAGCAAAAAAAAAAAACTAGTCGAGAGCACTTTTGTCCTCCTATAGCACGATCATCCGTTTCAAAGATCCTTGAGAAGAAAAAAAAAACACTTTTATCGAACTCATTACTATGATCATAAAACCCATTCATTTAGCCCCTATGATCATGCAGCTATAATATTGCGTCAATGAAACAATATTGCCACATTTTTCATCTTTTCAAACATTCTAAATCGAGTAAGGACTCTACCTTCAAGTATTGCTTATCTTTAGGTGAAAAGGCCACTTCATCTCTCTTCATGTGGTAGCTCCAATGAGAAAATGTGCTGATAGCAATTCAACAACAGATGTACAGTACACCAAAATCAATTGCAAACAAATCGATTCGAACAACATACATAACAATACATTTTCTCATTGGGTTGGAAGATACAGTTGATGAAGAAGGTAGAGACCCAAGTATATGAACGGACCGCAACTTTTGATTTCCCACAATTAAGTGCCATCATTTATCGGTCATTGATGGAATGTACTAACGGCCGTGGGCACAATATTTACCGAATAGTTTTACTATCAAGTCGCGTATTTGATGATTTTAAAAAGAACTATCCGTTCATAAATTATCATAACACAAAATGATAATTAAGTTGCTTCATTTTATTAATAAAAATGATAAATACAACTACGTAAGATTGACCTACAGCATATTACCAACAAATTAAAAGACTCATTTTTTATCAACAAGAAAAAAACTTGTGTTCAAAGATTTTTATTTTTTTGAAAAGCAAGAAATTTATTATCCCTCAACCCAAAATTACAAGAAGGAACCACGGGTAAGGAATCGAAGGATTCTCTACAAAACCAAACAAAGTAAAGCCCAAAGAGCCTACAACGAGAACTAACACTAAAAAACAGTAGAACGAGAGCCCAAGAAAATTTTCATAACCGGCCTGCTTTGATCTCAGGCAACTCCCAGGGTCCCTGTTCCAATCCAAGAAAGTCATTGACCTCCTTAAAAGGCTAGAGTTCCACGCCAATGCATAAGTATAATGCTGCAATTTTAATACCAGATTGTCCACAGTCATCATCACTCCTTCGAAAACCAAAGAGTTCCTCAATAGCCACAATGCCCACAACGCAGAATACCCTGTTTGTAGCCAAGCGATTCTCCACTTCCCCTTACCTAAACCCAAGTAAAAAAACTGCCGACAAGGTTTAAATCTACCAAATACATTTGCTACAAAAAAATTCACAAAGTACCTCGTTCCCCGCTTAGACTGGGCACAATTTAATCTCTCATCCGCCTGCAACACTGTTTTAAAATCTCCCCCGATAACCACCACTTCTTATAATAAGTTTGATATACCGAACAATCTGTTACAGCACTTATGCTTCACGCTCGGATGAGACGGAGTCAGGAAGAACTCGTACAGAGACACAGGCGGTCGTTGTCCCACAGGTTGTTCGCCGGCCTCGGAGGAATGATAAATTTGTATAACAAAAGGATGAGGTTTTTTTTAATGGGTTACCTTTCAAAGCGTCCGAAGAATGGACTCATAATGTCTTCAGTCTATTCGGTACGATTGTGTTCGTTAAAATTCCCAAACGTCCGAGTCGAAGTCATCGATACTTCGGTTTTGTTCGCTTTGATACATAAGGTGCAGCGGCTAAGGCAATTGAGGTTTTGAACGGGTTTAAAGTTTACTGGTTCATGCTATTTGTTGCCACGGCTTGGCATCGCCAGACATCAGCAGCTTCGGCGCCAGAATATGGTACTTCTGGTGGTCCAATCCAAGGACTAGTTCAGCGAACAGAGGTTGTTCAGTGCTCTCTGGAGACAGTTGTTGAGGAGGACGAAGGGGTAGGTCAGTCCGGGGACTCGTCGGAGTTGGTTGTCGATGTCGATGTTGAGATGGATGCGGTTGCTGATGTCGATCCAAAGACGGATTCCACTTCTTTGGTTGTCGATGTTCAAACGGATTCAAGAGATTGGATTCGATCCTGTTGTTAGTCTTAGTGCCCGTAGTTCAATCCTAAATGTCTAAATGTATATATCATCGTTAGCAATAAAATTAAAGCGGCTTTATATTACTTATGTGTTGGAGTAATATATCGATGTGTGCTCTGATCTATGCCCACCATGCGAATAGAACCATAGATCGAGATAGATTACACTCGATGGGTCCCTAGTCAACAAAGCTTCATTAGAAGCGACTAGTATGAAAGATGGCTCTTTATGGCTTACGTTCTGTTAGTCATTGGAATGGGATTCCGGAGTCTGATCATAGATATCATGTGGGACATGATATTGGACGACCCGCCCTGGATATGTGCCATAGATTAAGTCATGAACATATTCAGTGTTGTAGCTTGTCATGTATCCTTAGACCAAGGAGTCTTTGTGATCGCTATGTAGTCAACAACCTAGTTTGACCTGAGCCTAACGTTGTCCGTAACAGGGCTTCCATAACGGCCAGGATTGGCTTGGGGACGGGCTACATGAGTGACACGAAAGACGGCTAAGGGATTTATCCCTCATACTAAGGTATGGGAAAGATATCGGTTCTCGGCCGCTTGATCGAGAGTGACTGGAAGAATAGCATGGCCATGCACATGATACTGGGTATCATATCTTCAGTCATCTCACATATCAAGGAACGGTGATTGAGAATAATAAGGATGACGGCTCTATGCCTTATCTCAATCAGGATATCGGAGATAAAAGGATAATGACAGGGACGACGGAAAGGTTAGAATCGACAGGGTCGATTCGTTATGCAGTGTCATGCAATACTAAAGTCTCGTTAGTTGCCACTTAAATAGGATCAAGTAAAATGGGATTTTACGTTGATCTATTGACATGCATAAACCTAAGGGTCACACCGGAGGATGAAACTCTTTGACACATTTATGGAGAATGGCCAAAAGGGAGTTGTCTCGGGACATGACCAAAACTGTGTTTTGGGTCATGTGCCCGTAAGTGAATAGGACTTTACGGATCGAGACAAGGCTTGGAGTCTTGGGATTGATCGCGTCGGATAATGTTGGACATTTCCGGTATGGAAGGCTTGGAGGCGATGAGCGAATCACGGGACCTCGTTGGAAATGGCCACGGGCCATGTTCCAAGAGGCCCATGAAAGGCCCATGCAACCAAGGCCCATGGAACTAATTAATCAAGTCTTGATTAATTAGTACTAAGTAAGCAAGACAAGGATTAAGGTGTTGGTGATTCACCACCTAACCCAATCTTGTCTTGCCATACTTTGTCCTATTTACACCTTACTTGACACCATACTTGTCCCATGCCTTTAGTTGGACAAGTATGGGTTTTGTTATGTTTAAGTCATCTTTTTTCAACATAACAAACACAAGACAAGAATAGGAAACACATTTTCTCTCCCTCTTCCATGGCCATTTCGGGTTTGGCTAGTTTCCACCTCCATGTTTGTGTTCTTGAGTCCTCAAAGAGAAGAACTACGTGGCTTTGATTCCCATGTGGATACGTAGGCGTCTTGGAGACTCAAGCCAATCATTCGTTAACCGGTGTTCTTGTTTTGGTAAGAACTAGTGCTGAATTTTTCTCTTGTTAATCCATTCTTTGTTAGTTGTTTCATGGTTCTAATTGTCTCTTGGTTTTCATTGATTTTCCGCTGCGAGTTGGTTCATCTCCAACCCTACCAAGAGACCCAACAGTGGTATCAGAGCCGTGCTACCTTCGGGATTCACAAGACGGTGTTCAAAGTTTCGGTTTTGCTTGAAAGTTTCGTTTTTGGCATGTTGTTTTGCTAAATTGTTTGATAACATGTTTTAAATTATTGTTTATGGATTTAATACATGTAAAATGATTTTTTGAAAATTATTTCAAATCTGGAAATTTTGAAAAAAGTTTGATTTTTCGGGTCTCGGGAGCGGGACTCTCGGGGAGCCGAAACCGAGACCGAACGGGGCTCCGTTGGACGGAGTTAGGCCAAGCATGACCATTGGATGGTTGATATGCCAAGGCTAAACCGTTTTGTTAGTTATGACGAGTTTGGAACCGTCATGACGAACTCGAAGATCAAATGTTCAAAAGTTTCATTTTTGAACGGTTTCGATAAACCGAGCATCAAAAAATTTCGAAACTTGGCTATTAATTAAAACCGGAAAATCACATGATGTTTGATAACATGCTTGTTTGATAACACGATGTGTGATGTGATGTTGGCATGGTGTACATAATAGCCCCGAGCTCAATTTAATTATTTATCGCTTTTCACGGCCTGCGAGCCGTTAGTGTTAGCGTGTAATTATTCTTTCAAGGCGTGGTCGTCGAACCACTTGTTTGTAATATTTATTTATTCCCGACCTGCGAGTCGTGTATTAAATTGTAATATTTTACTCAAGACGAAGAAAGGGCGAAAAGGTCATTTGGTGGCTTTTCGGGTGTTGGCATCGGCTTGGAGTCGGTGGAGCTCAAGAAGCTAGTGGGAGTTAGTTTAGGGGGCTATTATGTGCACATTTATCGCTTTATGCTTGGTTTAGTTTATGCATGATTAATTCTATGTGTTTTAGAATTGCATGCTTAACTTTATTTACCGAGCATATCACCTCACATGCAAAGATAAAATTGGACTTTTAATCCTTGTGTGTGAACCCTTAGAACCGTCATTGCATTGGATGTAGTTGACGGGTTCAAAGGAAGAATTACATTGGATGTAATTTGAGGCATCATTGCATTTGGAATGTAGTTGATGTGCTCATCGCATCTAGGATGTGCCAAAGTTTTGAACACAACTGGACAAGTAAAAGCGGGTCATGTCCGATACCTCCCAATCATCAACACCTTACTACCTCCCCGTCCTATGGTTGTCGTGCGCATTAGCGGAGCATCCATGGGGAAGCGGGGTAGTAGGTTTGGACGACATATGTGGGTGTCGTGCGCATTAGCGGAGCACCTACATAGTGACGAGCCATAGTTGAAAATTGGTGGACCCGACTACGATTCTCAGCCTGAGGTTGAGCTAGGGTAACAGATAGGGTAAGTCGTGTACATAAGTACATACCCTAGCCAAGAGTCACATTGGATGTGATTGGATGGAGTCCTACCTACATAGCTCGATTAAGTGGTGAGCATTAGTTCAGCTTAATCGAGTGAATCAAGGATCTTGGTTTCAGATTCTAAAGGTTTAGAATTGATTGTTGGTGTTTAAGCTTGATCTTCATAAAATTTATTCAGTTTACTGATTGAATTTTATCTGTTGTAGATCAAATGGCAAATTCAGCGAACATTAATAGTTTGTCATTAAAAACCATTCTTGACAGGGTCAAGCTAAATGGGACAAACTATTTGGACTGGTACAGAATTTTGAGGATAGTCCTCAAGTCTGAACGCAAAGAATATGTCCTTGACAAGGCTGTCTCTAAGACCATATCAGAGTTACATGAAGTGTCATTAACTGCTGAGAAGAATATCTCAGGGATCTGGGATCCAAGGATATTCTGATGGTCAACAAGGGAATTGGAAGTGGCAAGGGCTGGGCCCATGTGCACTTGGCAGGAAAGATGAGACACCTGAGAATGTCTGCTTCTACTGCCAACAGCCTGGTCATTGGAACCGGGATTACAGGAAGTTCACGGCTGATCTGAAGAAGGGCAGTGGGACTGCGCCTTCATCAAATAGCCTGGATGATCTGAAGAAGGGCAGTAGGACTGCGCCTTCATCAGGAAACCTGGATGATCTAAGGAAGGGTGGTGGGATCGTGCCTTCATTCGGTATTAACTCTATAGAGCTACATCTCTCTACTTCCAAAGATTCATGGGTATTAGATACCATGACTGAATCTCACACATGCACTAATATATGGTGGCTGAAAGTAGGAGAGATTTGGAAAGCACGAAATGGACCTCAGAGTTGTGGCAACTGCTGTAGGATCCATGAGTCTTGCTTTGCCAAGAGGCCTTGTCTTAGTATTGTATAATGTATATTGCATACCTACTTTTAGTAGGAATATTATATCTGTATCCGTGTTTGACAAGGAAGGATATAATGTTAATATTGGAAATGGAGTTTTCAATGTTCTATGCAATGATATGTTTTATACCAGTACTGACATGGTTGGAGGATTGTACATATTAGATATGGGTAACAATGCCTCAAGTTCTATATATTCCGTTAATACCAAGAGGTCTAAATCCAACGATTTAAACCTAACTCTGTTATGATACTGTCATTTGGGTCGCATAAACAAGAAGCGCCTATCAGCACTTCAGAAGTGCGGGCTTTCAGGTTCATTCGAATTCCATTCGATCGATAGGTGCAAGGTTTGTTTGATGGGCAAAATGACTAAAGTGCCCTTTATCGATCGCGATGAAAGGGCGGGTGAATTATTGGGGTTGATACACTCGAATGTGTGTAGACCAATAAGTTCACTTGCCAGGAGGGGTTTTAGCTACTTTATCACATTTACTGATGATTACAGTAAATATGGTTATGTCTATTCGGTGAGACATAAGTCTGAAGCTTTTGATAAATTCAAAGAGTTTAAGACTATAGTAGAAAACCAGCTCGACAAAGGTATTAAGGCACTTCGATTGGATCGAGGTGGAAAATACTTGACCACAGAGTTATTAGATCATCTAAAAGAGAATGAGATCCTTTTGGAATGGACTCCTCCTAGGTCACTGTAGTTGAAAGGTGTAGCCAAACGGAGAAATCGGACATTGTTAGACAATGGTCTGTTCCATGATTAGTTGGACTGATCTCCCAATCTCTTTTAGGGGTTTTGCTCTAGAGACGACCGCATTCATAGTGAATCGGGCTTCGACGAATGGTGTGGAAGGGACACCATTTTAAAAATGGTACGGGATGATGCCCGCTTTGTCCTTCCTAAAGATTTGTGGTTGCGAGGCTTATGTGAAACATTTGGTTTCGACTAAGCTCGAACCAAGATCTGAGATATGCACCTTCGTGTGGTATCCCAAAGCAACAAGGGGATACTATTTCTACAATCCCAGTGAGAACATGGTGTTCGTCGCTTGGGGTGGGGTCTTTATGGAAAAGAAGTTTTGTTTCCAAAGACGTCATTGGGAGGACTGTGCATCTCGAAGAAATTCAGGATGGTACAGATCTGTCTAAACCAATTGGCAATCCAGTAGAAAGGAGCCAGAGATTGTCGTAGAGTAAGAACCAATTCCTGTTACAATTCCGGAAGGTCCAAGGCGATTTGAAAGGATCAATCTTCCACCTCCAAGATATGGTATCCGGAGGTGACAATGAAGTCATGGTGGATCACGATGATCCAGCCACCTTTCAGGAAGTCGTGGATGGGCCCAACTCCGAGTTATGGCTGGGAGCCATGAGGGAGGAAATGCAATCCATGTCGGACAACCGAGTCTGGGAACCGGTTGATCCCATCAATGGTGTGAGGACCATAGGATGCAAATGGATCTTCAAGGTGAAGATGGACATGGACGGCAACCCTCTGACCTACAAAGCTCAACTGGTGGCGAAAGGTTATAGGCAGATCCAATGGATTGACTATGAGGAAACCTTCTCCTTAGTGGCTATGGTCAAAATCGATCCAAATTCTTCTTGACATAACTGCGTATCATAATTACGAGATATGGCAAGTGGATGTCAAAACCGCTTTCCTAAATGGAAATTTGACTGAGTACGTTTGTATGTCTCGGCCCAAAGGTTTTGACGATCCGAAGAATAAAGGAAAGATTTATAAGTTGTTGAAATCCATTTATGGATTGAAACGAACTTCTCGGAGTTGGATCCTTCGTTTTGATGAAGCTGTAATTGGATTTGGCTTAATCAAGAACGAGGATGAATCTTGCGTTTATAAGAAGGCTAGTGGGAGCAATATTACCTTTCTGGTTCTCATTGAAAACGACATCCCAACCTTGCACGAGACTAAAGCTTGGTTGAGGAAGTGTTTTTCAATAAAGGACTTAGGCGATGCTTCTCATATCTTAAGGATTAAGATATGTAGAGATCGCACCAAGAGGGTCTTGGATTTAAGTCAGGGAACCTATGTGAACAAGGCATTGAGTAGGTTCTTAATGCTCGATTCAAAGAAAGGACTCTTACCCACTAGTCATGGCATTCATCTCAGCAAGACTTAGTGTCCTAAGACACCTGATGAGCTGAAAAGGATGATGAGAATCCTATGCGCCTGGGGGCAGGATCGATCATATATGCCATGACATGTATGAGACCAGACGTCTCGTAAGCCTTATGTTGTACCAGTAGACATCATTCTAACCCGGGGGGAAGATGATGCTGAACTAGTCGTCGAAGGATGAGTAGACGCTAGTTTTCCAAGACAAATCCAGATGACTTTAGAAGTCAATCAGGATATGTGTTTACGCTGAATGGCAGAGCTTTAGCTGGGAAAGCGTAAAGCAAGATACCATTGCCGAATCTACGACAGAGGCCAAGTACATGGATGCTGCAGAGGCAGCTAAGGAGGCTATGTGGATTTGGAAATTCATGGCAGGGCTGGGTGTAATTAAAAACCCATCCAGTCCGGTGAATCCATTTTGCGACAACACAAGGGCCATTGCGCAAGCTAAAAGCCTAGATCGCATAACAAATCCAAACATGTACTGCGGCGTATCCACCTCATCAGATAAATACTGAACTGAGGTGAAGTGAAGATAACCGATATTGCAACAGATGATAACATAGCCAACCCGTTGACTAAGGCAGTGTCATTGCCTGAACATGTTAGACATGTAAAGTCGATGGGGACATATTGGAGTTTAGATTGGAACTAGGGCAAGTGGGAGATTGTTAGTCTTAGTGCCCGTAGTTCAATCCTAAATGTCTAAATGTATATATCATCGTTAGCAATAAAATTAAAGCGGCTTTATATTACTTATGTGTTGGAGTAATATATCGATGTGTGCTCTGATCTATGCCCACCATGCGAATAGAACCATAGATCGAGATAGATTACACTCGATGGGTCCCTAGTCAACAAAGCTTCACTAGAAGCGACTAGTATGAAAGATGGCTCTTTATGGCTTACGTTCTGTTAGTCATTGGAATGGGATTCCGGAGTCTGATCATAGATATCATGTGGGACATGATATTGGACGACCCGCCCTGGATATGTGCCATAGATTAAGTCATGAACATATTCAGTGTTGTAGCTTGTCATGTATCCTTAGACCAAGGAGTCTTTGTGATCGCTATGTAGTCAACAACCTAGTTTGACCTGAGCCTAACGTTGTCCGTAACAGGGCTTCCATAACGGCCAGGATTGGCTTGGGGACGGGCTACATGAGTGACACGAAAGACGGCTAAGGGATTTATCCCTCATACTAAGGTATGGGAAAGATATCGGTTCTCGGCCGCTTGATCGAGAGTGACTGGAAGAATAGCATGGCCATGCACATGATACTGGGTATCATATCTTCAGTCATCTCACATATCAAGGAACGGTGATTGAGAATAATAAGGATGACGGCTCTATGCCTTATCTCAATCAGGATATCGGAGATAAAAGGATAATGACAGGGACGACGGAAAGGTTAGAATCGACAGGGTCGATTCGTTATGCAGTGTCATGCAATACTAAAGTCTCGTTAGTTGCCACTTAAATAGGATCAAGTAAAATGGGATTTTACGTTGATCTATTGACATGCATAAACCTAAGGGTCACACCGGAGGATGAAACTCTTTGACACATTTATGGAGAATGGCCAAAAGGGAGTTGTCTCGGGACATGACCAAAACTGTGTTTTGGGTCATGTGCCCGTAAGTGAATAGGACTTTACGGATCGAGACAAGGCTTGGAGTCTTGGGATTGATCGCGTCGGATAATGTTGGACATTTCCGGTATGGAAGGCTTGGAGGCGATGAGCGAATCACGGGACCTCGTTGGAAATGGCCACGGGCCATGTTCCAAGAGGCCCATGAAAGGCCCATGCAACCAAGGCCCATGGAACTAATTAATCAAGTCTTGATTAATTAGTACTAAGTAAGCAAGACAAGGATTAAGGTGTTGGTGATTCACCACCTAACCCAATCTTGTCTTGCCATACTTTGTCCTATTTACACCTTACTTGACACCATACTTGTCCCATGCCTTTAGTTGGACAAGTATGGGTTTTGTTATGTTTAAGTCATCTTTTTTCAACATAACAAACACAAGACAAGAATAGGAAACACATTTTCTCTCCCTCTTCCATGGCCATTTCGGGTTTGGCTAGTTTCCACCTCCATGTTTGTGTTCTTGAGTCCTCAAAGAGAAGAACTACGTGGCTTTGATTCCCATGTGGATACGTAGGCGTCTTGGAGACTCAAGCCAATCATTCGTTAACCGGTGTTCTTGTTTTGGTAAGAACTAGTGCTGAATTTTTCTCTTGTTAATCCATTCTTTGTTAGTTGTTTCATGGTTCTAATTGTCTCTTGGTTTTCATTGATTTTCCGCTGCGAGTTGGTTCATCTCCAACCCTACCAAGAGACCCAACACCTGTCAGGCGTGACGCTTCAGATATCGATACGATCTCGTCCATGGAAACTGTGTTGGTTGACTACGTTGTTGGCGGGGTGTTTCCTAGGGATTCTGCTGGGCTTGATTCTTTGGAGTCAGGTGGGCTTGCTTCTGGGCTCACTCAAGTCCAGCCCTTAGTCTTGGATCAGGTTATTGGTGCGGTTAAAGGCCAACATACACAACAGGAACTTTCCCCATGGAATGACGCTCTAGTAAATAAGCGGGTGAGTCGTCCTCCAAAGCATTTAACGGAAGTATACACTTTGACGTGTAAACCAATTGTAGCATTTGATCGGGAGAGATATGTTCGGCCCGTCGATATTGGGAAGCAGGTTGAGCAAATCGGCAAAGGAATAACTCAAGTCACAGCTTCGTCTCAAGGTACTAATGTATGTACTGCAATTCGTGAATTGGCTGCCAAGAAGAAGAATGTGACGACTCATCGGTGATGGGGTTTTTTTATTTTTTTTTCTTTTTTCTCCTTGTTTTCTTTTTTTAGAAAAGGCTTAGCCTTTGGCTCCCTTTGCTGGAGCCCCTTTGTTATCATTGGTTTTATACCCTGTTTCTTCTTGATTCAGGGCTTTTTGATTCATACTGGAATCAGTTTTAATAAATGTTTCGAGCTTATCAAAAAAAACCGATCAACCTCTCCCATAAACTCTCCTCTCTCTATCATCACAAGGAGTATACACTACAATTGAACTCAAACTTAAATTATTAGAAATCAACTCATCAGTCTACACGACCTCATTTGCAAAAGCATCAACGCTCTTCACTTTGAACACACTTGTTTGCCACAACAAAATCACCCATCGTAACATCCCATTAGCAAGCACGGCCATCCAACTCCAACCCATTCCGAACCCGCACTTTCTGAGAATCCTTGGATTGATTACAGACAATTTCAATTCCTGCAACATCACACATTGTGCCCTCTCTTTATTCAGTAGCTCCTTCAGACTCCTCCTTTTTTGTGAGGAGTTTAAACCTCTCATGTTGCATGAGAGGAACTTCATTACGAGTCAGCTTAATAAGGCAGGATCCACGTCCTCTCCCTCTTCTTCCGATTCTTCTTCAAATTCAAGTCTCTTATTCACTTCAACATGTAAATTCTGCAGCTGATCAATGACGAGGTCATCTTTTACAATAGCCTTGTAACCTATGAGTTTTAAATAGGCACATGACTCTTGCCCATCTAATTTCGGCCCAACTCTACTTTCCTTGGTGTTTGTCTGCGCCACAACCTTATTAATTGAGGTAACTTGTGTCTCACGGCTCTTTAATTCGCGACTGCGTGATCTTGTATGATAAATTACAGTGCTCACTGATGCTTTAGGTTTCCTCTTCTGACCCTTCTCTTTGAGACACCCTTCCTCAACGGGGACGATGCTTTGGGTTACCAACACTCCTTGTGTTCCAGAGTTTCCTTTTCTCTCCTCATTAACACAATTAGAATTTGAAAAAACACCATTACTTTCCATCTCTTCTGTAATTGATTTCCTTGTTTGACTCTCCGAAACGCAGGGATCATATCTCTCCACCCGATCCTCCATTAATTCCTTTGATTTATCACTTTCCTTTTCCTCACTGCTTACCATTAATGCGTCTCCTTCCCCAACCATGGATTTTACAGCCACCGCTTCCGACGAGCTTCTTCCTCTGATGACATTACTGTAGATCTTCCCACTCGAACTGGCGGTACTAACGTAGCCTCTACAGGCCGAACTCCAATGTGAAACATATCATTGTTGATTTTAAAATCCACAGTTTACTGGGTAAAGCACTTATGAGATTTTAACATAACTCAAACTCTATCAAAGTTGGTCTTAAAGTTATCATGAATGTATAGTACTTGCCCGAAATCCTTCAAAATTTTCTGCACGTTGTCCTCGCACCACCCATGAAAGGGTAATCCATCCATACACATCCATTGGAAACTTCCTTTCTTCAAGAAAACTTCTCCTGGACAATTAAGGATTTTAATCCATTGTTCCATCCAAATGAGATCTGCATCCTCTACAGAGTTTATAAGACACACTCTGCTTCCTAACCTTCTAATTTCCATATCCCAGATTCCATCCCGCTCCAAATTAGCCTCCAACACATCCAAGGTACAGGCTGTGAGCTCTATCCTCAACTTCCCGCTCTCTGCTAACAGTTTATGCTTCAATACTTCTTCCCCTACCAAAAATGATATCTCTTCCTCCTTTTGCTATTTCAAACTCTCCTTTCGATCAACATGTACCTCTAACACGACTGGCCATTCTATCTTCACCCATGCTTTAGGTCTGGACTGCCTTGTGATGACTCCATCCTGCCACGCCAAAGCCACAAAGAAAGTGCATCCACTTACTCTGTATCCATTCATCTTATCCACCACAATATTCGCTTCCTCCCTCGAGCGCAACACTAAAAAAACAAAATACTGACCTCTTTTGTTAGGACTACGTACAGGTTCAGTAGACACAATTCTCCCCCAACTTTCGAATAACCTTCTCATCCAAACCTTCGAAGTGTTCTTGGGTAAATTACACACAAACACTTTTGTGGCTTGATATGACGTAACGAACGCACGTCCATCTTCTATCGCCTCTGAAACTCCTCTAGATGTCTGATATCTCCCTTCGCCCCACCTAAAACCACTATTCTCTTCACTTTTTCCAAGACTAGGAGCGCACCCTTGAAATCGATCGCGATTTCATTCCCTGCTCGGCGTCCCTGATCTCTAACCGTGTCTCTACCGCCTCACCCACTAAGGTTGAATTGCATATAGGTTAAGTAATCGAATAATCGTAGAATCACATTTAGGATGTGAATTACCACTTGCTGACCATTTCGTGCTCGTAGGTGTGGGAATTGTTGTGTTGTAGTATCACATGTGGGTCCCAGGTTAGTCCCGTATGATTGTGTGTTAATTGTGGTGTTGATGATTGGTAGATTATCATTATTCCTCTGTGATATGTTTTGGTGTTAAACTAAGGATCATGATATTCTATGAAAATGTGGTGAATGTTAGCGTGAGTTATTGCCCTGTGATATGATCGGGTGAATGATAGACCGATGTGGTGTGTTCGATAAGATTGTTCGATATGGTATGCTGTTAGCTGAACTATGGCCTTATGACATGTTTGAGACATTTGTGGGTATGATCTGATACGATATGTTCCGATACGAGGTGTTCCGGTACGATATCTATACCGTGGAGGATTCCGGTGTAGGAGATCTAGGCCGAGGATGGTGTCCTATGTACGTGGTCCCCAAGGCCTAAGGGTTCTGGCATGATGTCTATACCGACGGAGGATTCTGGTATAGGATATCTAGGCCGAGGGTGGTGTGATTTGTACCCCGATGTTGTGTGGTCCGGGAAGATATTCAACCGAGGTGTGTGCCGGTCCGGTATGTTTATTTTGAGTTGCACCCCGATGTTGTGTGATCCGGGAAGATATCTAGGCCGAGGTTGTGTGTTCCGGTACGATATGGTGGAGTCGTGCTATGGAAGCCGGTGACGGGGGGGACTGCTGTACGGGGCTTGTGATCGTTTTACTGTGTGTTGTTTGCATGATGATTGGGTAAGTGATGTGATTAAGCGTGGTTACAGTCATGTGAGTATGGTTTGTGATTATGTGATTCTTGTGGATGTCGTTAGTTGTTGTGCTTGTCTAGTATGCCGTAACTAGACGATTACCTGTGGTGGTGAGCGAATAGCTCATCCCCTTAACTACTTTTTTCCTACTGAGCGAAAGCTCACCTCTCTCCTTTACTGTTCTACAGGTTTTGAGCGGGATTTGATCTAGAGGACGTCTCGGAGCTTGGGAGCTAGTGAGAGTCTTAGTTTTGTATGGTCTAGAGACGTACTTTCCTCTTGTTATTAAACATCTTTATTACTTGGTTTTCGAGTTGTTGACTCGTATTGTCAGAACTATTGGTTTGGACTATCATTTTGGAGTTTATTTCTTTTAAAATTGCTTTTATTATTATTATTCTTAGTTCACGTCTCGAGTCCGGTCAAAATCGGATTTGGGGCGTGACATCATTGGCGGTAACCCATCTCAAAGCATGGCGTGAAGCTAAGGCTGCCTCTCCCAAACCTCGTTGCACCCCGGTAAGTTGACCGGCTACCTAGACCAGCCCACTGACCGGTACGACCGTCATTAATGTGGATGGGGCGGTTTTTCAAGACACTCACCAATCGGCATGGGGCTTGATAGCCCGAGATACGGCTGGCTCGATCCCATTACTTGCAAATGGTATCCTCCCGGGTGTATGGTCCCCAATCATGGCCGAAGCCATTGCTATAGCCATAGCCTTGAAAATGTGTCAGTGTTGAGGACCAAGGGTGGTTATTCGCTCGGACGCGCAGGTGCTGGTCCATATGATTCTCCATGGTGCTCCCCCAGTCTCACCAATTGGAACTATTATTCGGTATATTAAGGGGATGCTTTCTCAACACGAAGGGACTTCCCTTCAGTTTGTCAAAAGAACTGTTAATAGGGCCGCCCACTGGCTAGCCAATGAGGCCCGTTCTGTGCCTGTTCTTCAGTGGTCAGACCTTGTGCCTGACGCACTACAATGTACTATTGACTCGGAACTATGAATAAAGGTTACAACTTTCGATCAAAAAAATATCTCTTAATTACAAGGAAATTAGATAATGCCTAACTGTAAAATACCTACTATTTAAATAATAATTATATAAAATTCAGCTACCACTTCTTATGCTATGCGAGACCATAACAGAGCCTTGGTCTGCAAGAAACAGAAAAAAAAAATCTAAGTAGCCGAGGAGGAATAAGCTCCATTTTAGATTCTTGAAGGAATATAAACAAGGGTTTTTGACTAATCAGAAGCTAACATAAACCTTTGCACGAGGTTAAAACTCCAAAGTTCCATGAATATCATACATCGTCAATCTCCTTATGATGTGTGAAATCATCCTTACATCAACTTTGGCATCTGTTTCTGAAATTGTGCGACAACCTCATACTCGAATGCGTAAAGCTTCCTGACAATAAGAGGATACTGGAATTTGGGTCTCAGTCTTCAAAACAGTTGGGAGCAAAGTGGAAGGACTCATTCTAATAAGCGATGTGACAATCAGTATTCCAAGTATGATAGACAATATTAAATGCCTGATCTTGATAAAAAACATGTTTAGTTATAGCGAATAGACTTATCAACCTTTCTTCTTCTTCTTTACAATGAGAATAAAAAGCAAATGACAAACCGTTGTTTCTTTCACTTGAAACCCATTTTGGCGCTAGAGGAGTAGAGCAACGACGTGGCAGAGAAGCTCGTGTTATTGCTCTTCGCATACAAGCTCTGCATTGCCGGAGCCGACGAGGATGTCGCCGGAACAACAAAGCTCGGGTTCGCCGGAGAGCCCTTGAGGAGCGCGTCCACTTTGGCGTACTCCTCCCTCTCGTGCTTGATCTCCTTGAGCATGGCAGCTACATCTTTCATGGTCGGCCTCTCTTCGGGGCTCGAGTTCACGCACAATAGAGCCACCCCCAACGCTTGCATCATTTCGTCCACCTCAGACTCCGGCCGTGATACCAGACTCTGATCCAGAACTTCCATTCCTCCCCTCTTTTGCCTAACCCAATCCACCACGTGTAACCCATCTGGTATTGTCGGGTCGATCGGTTGCTTCCCCGTCAACACTTCCATTACCACCACACCGTAGCTGTACACATCGCTCTTCTCTGTGATCTTCATTGAGTATCCGTATTCTGATCATAACAACTAAACAAGTCAGCATGTGTATATAGTTGGGAAAACGTTGTTTCTTAGTCCTATGTGACTTTTTATTAGGATTTCTTAAAAGACCTCGACCTTTTGTCACATATCCTAACCTAAAATTGATGTTTTTTACAAAATGTAAACTAAAGGGTGGTTTTTTGTCACAGATTTCAACTCGATTTTTCAAAAATAACTATACAAGTTTTGTAAAAAACGACCATTTGGATTAGGATTTGTCTCAAAAAGTTGGCCACATTTAGGAATTACTAATGAAAGGTCATATAAGTCTGGAATCAACGTTATCCCTATATAATTTAGTGATTTGAAAAAAAAAACTAGTTTTAGTTACCTGGAGCAATGTAGCCGTATGAGCCTGCTACGGTATTAGAGGACCGGGCGAAATCGCCATCATCAACGAGCTTAGCGATGCCAAAATCAGCAATGTAAGGCTCGAAATCAAGGCCTATAAGGATGTTATTGGCCTTGATGTCCCTATGAACAATGGGAGGGACGCAATCATGGTGCAAGTAAGCGACGCCTTGGGCGGCCCCGAGTAGAATCTGGTACCTGAGGTCCCACTCCAAAGAGCCTCCGCTTCTCTCATGGAGGAGACTCCCCAAGCTTCCGTTAGGCATGTAGTCATACATTAGCAGCCTCATGTTCCTGTTCCAGCAACAACCTAGGAACCTGACGATGTTCTTGTGCCTGATGGAGCCCAGTGTCTTCACTTCCGTGGAGAAGGAGTCGCGGACTCCGCACTTGTCGTCCTCGCACCCGTTTGTTGCGGTCGTCGTCGGCCACAGCTTCTTCACTGCAATGACTTCACCGTCCTCCATATCCGCCCGGTACACCACCCCCGAGCATCCTTTTCCGATGACATTCGTGTCCACCAGGCACCTTAGTACTTGGTCTACTGAGAAATTGAGCTTTTGGAATGGAGTGAATTGCCAAGGCCAAGAGTCTCCCAATTCGGAATCATCGTCCCTCATCGTCCTCCGTGCTCGAATCACCGCCAGTGTCCCCATGATCACCATTGCCACTGTCAAAGCTATCAGCAATGCGATCGCTACTTTAAGCCTCCGAGACTGTCCCGGGTTCGCCATCCCTGTCCTTCCGGTGTCACTCAAGAAGCACGAGTTCTTCCCCCAAGAGCACAACCCTATGTTCCCTCCAAGGTTTTCGGGTGGTAGCTGTCTGAAGAGCTTGTTGTCGGGTAAGTAGCCCGTGAAGTTGTTGCTAGAGATGTTGAGAGACACAAGGTTGTCCAGTTTCGAGAGTGGACTCAGATCACCCTCAAGCTTGTTATGCGAAAGGTCTAGAATGGAGAGCTTGGTGAGAGCAGAGACTTGAGGTGGGATTGGCCCGGTGAGTCCATTGAAGCTAAGGTTGAGAGTAATCTCAAGTGCCGCCATTTGACCAAGCTCCATGGGTATGCTTCCTGAGAGCTCATTGCCTCCGAGGTCTAGCAACTGAAGACTCGAGCATAAGCCTAACGACGAAGGTATCGAACCCGAGAACCCATTCCTGCTCAGAATGAGCTTGTTCAACGAAACAAGCCTTCCCAAGCTCGCCGGTATCTGACCCACGAACTTGTTACCCGAACCATCCAAGACTTGCAGACCGGACAGCGACGACAATGAGTTCGGCAATGGACCCTCCAACATGTTGTTGCTGAGGTCAATCATCTGCAACTCCGAGCACCTCCCAATCTCAGTAGGAAGCGACTCAGAAAGGCGATTCGAGGACAGATCAAGAAAGTTCAAATTTGTAAGAGCGCCGATCTCTTTCGGGATAGACCCAGCAATCCGATTGTTCCCGAGCCTCAACCGCACAAGAGAGCTGCAGTACCCAATCTCCGGAGGTATGGAACCTGAAATGTCGTTGGAAATGAGGAGAAGCTTGGTGAGGTTCTGGAGCTGGAACAAGCCGGAGGGAACACCGCCGGTAAGAGCATTGTGGGACAAATCAAGCGCTTGGAGGTCAGTACAAGTAGCTAAGGTTGAAGGAATGCTTCCTTCGAGCTGGTTCTGCCAAGCGAAGAACACATTGAGCTTCGACAACAGGCCGAGCTCCGGAGGGATCAAACCCGAGATCTGGTTGGTGTCTAGCTGGAGCTGCAACAGATTAGTGGCGTTGGAGAGGTTGGAGGGTATGGTGCCGGAGACGTTGTTATCACTGATCATCAACTCTTGAAGCTCAGAGAGGCCTCCTAGAGACAGAGGTATGGTTCCGGACAGAGAATTCAAGGAAAGATCGATCATTTCCAAGCTGGTGCAGTTCCCAATCTCTTCGGGGATGACCCCGTCGAGGCTGTTCTGCCACAGAAGCAGTTGCTCGAGCTTCTTCAGCTTTCCGAGCTCCGGCGGGATTGAACCGGAGAGGCTATTCTCGTACAGAAACAAGTTCACAAGCTCAGAACAGTTACCTATTTCAGGTGGGATTTCGCCGGAGAGCATTGTGGTGTAGATGGACAGTGTCTGGAGCTTTCCGAGCTTCCCCAACGACCCTGGTAACGAACCCGACACCCTCGTATCGGCGAGGCCCAACACCGTCAAGTTGGTGCAGTCTCCGAGCTCCGCTGGAATTTTCCCGGCAATGTCCTTGTTGCCTCCGGCCCGGAGGACTTGGAGACCGGAGAGCTTAGCTAGCTCCGCCGGGATGTTGCCGCTGAGCTGGTTGTCGAAGAGGAGGAGGTTCTTTAAAGCGCTGCAGCTTCCGAGCTCAGGTGGGATTTTCCCGGTGAGCTGGTTGGAGTTGAGGGCCAAGTCCTGGAGGCTCTTGAGGTTTCCGAGGGAGGAGGGTACACCTCCGGTGAGGGCGTTGGAGCTGAGGTCGATGACGGTGAGGGCAATGCAGTGTCCGATGTCGGGAGGGATGGTTCCGGTGAGATTTGCATCGGAGATGACGAGTTTTGTGAGGAAGGTGAAAGAGGAGAGGTTGGTGGGCAGAGGAAGGTGGAGAGGGAGAGATTGGATGCTGATTTGGGTGACGAAACCTTGTGAAGAACATGTTATGGAGGACCATTTACAGGGGTCGGCGCCGGAGAAAGACGGAGAGGCGGAGTGGAGCCATGAGTGGAGGAGGGAGGAGTCGGCGGCGGAGAGAACAGGGGAGGTGGCGAGGAACAGAGGAAGAAGAAACAGAGCAACAACAACAAGTGGTGAGGAAGAAGAAGAGGATTGCCTCGAGCTGGGCATCGACATTTGCCTCAAAATGCAAACCTTTCTTCTCGGGTTCGGAATTGCAATACCATCTGGGTTTGGGTTTCTCTTTCTCCGTGCTGTTTATTTCTTGCTTGTTTTCAACTCAAACTCGAACAAAACACAAGACTAAGGTTAAAGAAACAAAACACCACAATACCACATGAGAGAGAGACAGAGCAATGCCTTGAGATCGACAAAACCCAAAAAAGAAACAGTTTTCATCAACACCACCACCACAACGACACACACACCCACATGTCTGCTTCAGGCTCATGAGTTTAATATAAGCACACGCATCTCCAAGCCAGACCTAGGGTTTGTTTAATCTAATTGTATTGTGTTTGTGTCATTGTGTGTGTTTTTCTTCTAGTATAAGGAAAAGTAGGAAATGGTGACCTAAATGGTGTCTGGCTGTGCCTAGGTTGATATGAAACAGTAGTGGTAAGAGTGGGTACAGTGACTCAAACTGGATGATCAATCTGTATATCAACCGTACAAAATTAGGGTTTACAATTTTTAAAATAGAGTGTGTTTTATAGTAGTACAAACTGGATGATCTAACGGTATTGTGAGTGGATGTTGACTAGATGTTGGATTGATATTTTATTGATTTAATTATATAATTTATTAAAACAGTAAACGTTTTGTAAAATTGAAATAAACTTTGGTAAAAATAACTAATAATAAAATTAATTAATTGCATCGTATGTTTAATTTCATTGCTCAGGAGCCCGATTCGACCCAAAAAAATATTAAGATTTCGTCGAAAACAGGCACTGACGAGTTTTACATTTTAGATAAAAATATTGGGTCCATTTTTTTTTATAAGCTCAAAAATTTATTAATAAGACCGAGTCTGAAGGACTGGATGCCCTGTTCAAGCAGAACAGGGAAAAAGACAACGGTTACGCTTGAACAGGGAAAAAGACAACGATTACAAAGGAGCTCCAATAAGGAAGAGCTAAAAGATCAAGCCTTTTCCTAACACGAAACAAGGAAAAAAAAACAAAAAAGGGGACCCTTCCAACCCTCGCTTCCCTAAGTCAGAGACGAACAGTCGCATCTTTCTTCTTAAAAACCAACTCGCGGACTTTAGTCCATGCGTCAGTCCCGTGAGACGAGGCTGCAAGTTGAGTGTTTCCATGTCGGCCTTGCTCAACCTGTTTCCCAATAACGATGGGCCGAACAACTCTTTCTCGATCCAAAGAGCGACTCCTTGACTTACACGTACCGATATAAAATTTCGATAAATGTTTGGGAGGCCGACTCACTCGTTTCTTGAGTAAGGCCTCCTTCCAAGGGCTACCAATATCCTCATTGGATCCTGAGTCTATCGACCCAGCACTCGGCCTAGGGAATACAACTCCACCAGCTTCAGGCCCAATCTTCATCAAGCCCAAACCGTGTGCATGAGCTGCCACCTCATTCACTTGGGCTGCATCAGTATTGGGCCGGTCCAAAAGCTTATGAAACTGGACCTCACCTACAGAAGGGTCATCCTCGTCTTCACAAGGAAACGCAGCCCCATTCACGCAACCGCGAATCTTGGCGACTTGATCACCGCCAGATTTCACGCCAGCGACTTCGGAAACGCATTTTGATTTTTCAAAATTCAAAACCTCTTGATTGACCACCGATTGATCCCCGAGACCTCTCTTGACCTGTTCACCGGAGTGCGTCGCCGACAAAACCTCGTCTTCATCACGACTCCGGCACGCTTCTGATCAGGAACACACTTCCTTTTCACCAGAGAGCGTTGCAGAATCACGCACAACAACATCAGCACCAGTGATCGGAAATTTCTCAGTCCGGTCTAAAAACAGAGCCTTATTGGCTATGCTCTATTTCTGAGAATCCATAACAGAGTCGGCGGAAGTTTGGTTCACCGGCCGACGTCGTGCTACCGCAACAAATAGAACAAAACCATTGATTTTGAAACCATTTAAACCTTCAATGGCTTGAGCAGCTTCACCTTTAGTATCAAATCTAATGAATCCAAAGTATCGGCCGTGGAGGTTGGGACGTCGAGGAACACTCGCAGTTACGATCGTGCCGAATGGACTGAAAATGGTTCGAACCCACTCCTCCAATGATTCGAATGGGAGGTTTCTGACGAAGACCTCGTCCTCCTTCAACACAAAACTCGGACTCCCCAAGCGACTCCGACGACCAGTCCTCTTCGGCAAGGCAAGCTATGAAGACGCTCCATTCGTAATCTCCACCATAGCAGCTGGCTCGACAGGGACAGATACACACTTCTGTTTCTCCTCTGCGATGGGTATCACCGGAGTAACCTTGGCCGAACCCTTTTGGGTTTTCACCTTTGCATCGCGGGCCTTGACCAGCAGAAACACCCTCACGATCTTTGCTCCGACCACCAAGGTTTGGTGTCGCTTTCGTTTTTACAAGGTTCACATACTTTCCATACAAACGCAGCAACTCTGAGCAAAAATCATGGAAGGAGAGCATTCCTTTAGTTGATGCCTAAGGTAAATTTGAACACACAAACACGAAATGACAGCAATATATTGGGTCCATTTTAAATGTTGCTTAATATTTGTTACAGTGTAAAATTATCTATTTATACTTTAATTTTGGACTTATCCTATTTAGTTTTTTTTTTTTTTGATAAGCGCGAAAAATTTTATTAGAAAAAAGTTAGCAGAAACAAAAGAGAAAGTAACACAAAATCACCCATCAGTGACCCACTCTTCATCTTCTGAAGTCAAGGTCGGATCATCAAAAGCTTTAGCTACATGAGCCAGCTGAGCAGCTTGAATCTGCTTTCCAATGTCCATAGGATTTACAAATCTCTCCCGACTCCTCGAAAGTGTTGGTTTGATATGAGCGGTATAGTAGTCCCCTAAGAACTTAGGAGGCTGACTTTCACGGTTCGAAGTACAAGAAGGCTACTTTGAATGTCGACCCTTGTTCAAAGGCTTAGGATTTGGAGGTTAAGGAGAACCTCCTTCCACGGACTACTTTGAAAAAAACCCCGATCGGATCTCCCTCGATAGGTACGGTATTAATCGAGGATTTTGGATTTCGTGCCTGGTCCAAAATTTCCACAACGATAGCATCCTCGGTAAAGACTTCGGGAGCCTCCATAGTGTCGACCCCAACATCAGGCCCAGGCACCTGGGCTACCGGCCCAATAATAGAACCCATCGCAAGCCCATCCTCAACTTGATCCATATTAACAACATGGACCAAATGTTGATTGGACTCAACAATAGGCCCATCTAAGGAAGCCTTAGACGTTGTAGCAATACTAACAACAACAACAACAACACCACAATCGGATCTCACACCAAACGCCGTCAATCCACAAGAATTTTAAATGGGATTGACAGAAGACGCATGAAGCAAGGGATTGTGATTTCCACCAACCGCCTGAGTACTAGACCTACCCCGAGAAACCTGCTCGTCACCGGTCTCCGGCGAAGCGGATTGACGGAGCTGATCTGATATCCCCGTATATATATCGCAAATCTGAAGAAGGTTCTCGCCAAAGAACGATGTCAATGATGGAGCTGGATCCTGCGGCGATACACCACCATCCATGTCTACAGAGACATGCTTGACGAAGCTCTGTTTTGAGCCAACGGAGATCGGGTTGATCGGACTAACTTTCCGACGTCTGGCAAGGGCTACGAACAATATATATCCATTTACCTTAAAATCGTTCAGACTTTCTACTGCTTGATCAGCCGCCAACTTGGATCGGAATTGCACAAAACCAAAAACCTGATTATTTCGGTTTGGTCGGCGAAGCATGGATGTGGAAACGACTTCACCAAAGGAGCTAAGCGAATTTCGGAGCCAATCATCAGTAGTATCGTAAGGAAAGTTGCAGATAAAGACCTCATCGTCCAAAGTTGCCAACCTCTTCCTTGAACGCCTCTACTTCATCTCCCATGGCTTGTGTCCTTGAGTTCCCGGAATTGCCACGGGCTCAACAGAGGCCAACTCCTTAAGACTCGGCACATCACCTGGCTGGATGACTTCTTCCACGACATCGGGTTTCTCTGTGTCCTGAACGGAGGATCGGTCAGGCTGTCTCCTCTGCTGACGGGAACGTCGGGATCCTCCCATCATCCATGTGGTTTTACCCGAACGATCCCTTTTCTCTTTGGCCACAGACAACTCAAAAACTAACTTGCAATATTGGCCATAAAGAGATAAAAGCTTAGAACCAAAAGTGAAGAAGGAAAGGATCATCTTCCGCGACAGGTTTCCACAGTAACACTAACAACGTTGCTTCTCGTAGTTCATCCTCACTGAGCATGCATGCAGTGTTTAGGGTTGATCAAAGTTGACGGTGGTTAGAGAGAAATTTTTTGATACGAGGGGTAATGTTACGTACGTATCCTATTTAATTAAATCTGATTTTACGTATTTTTTTAAGAAAATCGAGATGAACACAGATGGTTGACGCACGAATCGGATCGAACGACCCGCGAATAGGAAATACGGTTCACTGGTCGCACATCATCCAGCAAACCGTATTTGTTCGGTTCGTGATTCGTACAATCGATGTCCCACAACGGGTCGAACTACAACCTGAGAACGGATACAAGTCGCTATACTGTGCATGCTCTAAGAGCACGCATAACAGAACGGCCCCGCTCCCCGCTCCCTCGCGTGCGCTGGCCGGGCGCACTGGCCGTTCCGCTATGGAGCCGAAAAAACGCGGTCCCGCTCCCCATTCTCGCGCTCCCGCTCCCCGCGCCGCGCTCCTCGCTCCCCTCTCGCTGGCCGAGCGCGCTGGACACGCCGTCGCTCCCTCGCCTGCGCTGGCCGCCTGCGGTGCCGCCACGTGGCCGCCCGACCGTTGGCAACGGTCAACTAACGGCTATATATATTTTTTTTAATTCAAAATCAATCAAAAAAACCCTATAAATACTCATCTTCACTCTCATTTTTTCCACACAAATCTACACTTTCACTCTCCAACTTCACTCTCTTCTTCCCAAATTCTCCTCTCTCGTTTCAATTATTATCGTGAAAAATGTCGGGCGACGCTGGGTCTCATGCACAGTCAGCTGGTGACGAAGTCAGATTCAGCTCTGACGAACTGGCACGAGGTTTCGAAGACATTCTAATGGACAATCGAGAGAACTCCGTTTTCTCCCCATACTCGCAACCGGGGTCGAGTTCAGGTAAGTAACGTAATTTTTTTAATTAATTTGTTGTATTAATGCATTCTATTAATTTTTTGTTATTAATTTACTATATTAATGCATTGTTAATTATTTTATTGTATTAATGTAATGTATCAATTATTTGTAATAGGGCAATATCGTCCACAATTTCAAAACCAGGGTTCCAGGTGCCATCACAATTTGGCATGCACCCACAAGGGTTCCAGACGCCACCGTTCCAGGTGCCATCACAATTTGGGATGACACCGCAAGGGTTCTCGCTGCCACCCCAATTCTACAACTACGAGGGGCACCCACTACCCGACGTACAAACCCCCCAACCATCCTCTGCCGTACCTTCCCAACGACGAGGCCGAGCCCCTGCCCGAGCCCGAGCCCAACCCCGAGCCCAACCCCAAGAACCAGATCCGGAGGGCCGAACATTAAGCAAGCAAGAGGACCTCCACCTCATAAGTGCCTGGTTGAGTACTACAAAAGACCCCGTCAAGGGAAACTCTCAAACCGGCACCACATTCTGCTGCGAAGTTACGAGGAAATACAACTCGAAGGGAGGTTTCCCAGAGCGCCGCTGGGAAGCTATCAAGAAACGTTGGCTCAGAGGTTCTGGGCAGACAAGGAGGATGCTCGGGTATTTGAAGAGGTCCAAGGTCGAGAATCCGAGCGGCGCCAACCCGGAAGAGCACTTGAGACGTGCAAAGGAAATGTGGGCGAAGGCAGGGAAAGTGGGTGACCACCCACTAAGGTTCGAGCTGGATCATTGGGTGATGAGGCTCGAGGGCGTCACGAAGTTCACTGCCCAGGAGGGCACAATGGGAACTGTCAGCAGTCAAGTACGCCAACAACGACAGCGGTTTGATGAGGCTGGGGCTTACAGCTCAACCCCACCCACACGCACAGGGAAGGAGTGCACACCTCTCAGTGGTGAGTCCCAACCACCAGAATGGGGAGCAAGCGACAACTACGAGGGGACTCAAGTCCCTCTCAGCGACACGCCCCATCCCCTGAGGTCGCCCCAAGTCCCCCTCGCCGACCGCAAGGGAAGAAGGCAGCGAAGGCCACAAAGAAGGGGACCGTCCTCACGGCCCAAATGTCTGCCTTCGCCGAGCTGGAACGTTCACGGCTGGAGGCTGAACGTACACGTGGCGAACAACATGTAGAAATGTATCGCATGATACAGACATTAACCCAACAGTGGGAAGCAAACCTCGCCACCTACAAGTCCCTGGTACATCTTCCTTCGACGAAGAGGATATGGCAGACCATAAGTTTTTCAAGTCCGAACTGCGACAACTCATAGCAACCCTTAAAGCCCAAATTGATGATCTTCGACGACAACCCCCACCACCGAATGTCAACCCAACAGAGAATGATTCTTGAACTTGTATTTTGTTTTGGGTTGTATTAAAAGGGGTTGAATAAAATTTAAAGTTCAATTATATTTGTGTTAAATTTATTTATGAATTATTTATTGTCATTCATTATTTATTTCCAAAATTGTTTAAATTATAAATAATTTAAACAATTTCTGATAAAGAATTAAATAAAATAGCAAAATATCAATTAATAATCCAGTCAGCACTGTTCTGCACTCACAGGACCTTAGAGGTCCTTTCTGTTACAAAACACCTACTTTTCTGCACTCTTGGAACCTCAATTTTGTCCAGTCAACATAAATTCTGCACTCGCAGGACCTCACCAAATTCATTTCTGTTGTGCATGCTCTAATGCACATAGTCAGAGAGACACACTTGACCTTACCTCAGTTTACACACTTGGTGTCGTGGCCATCAGTCATGTCATGTGCTACTGCTAGTGCTTAGCTTTCTGGGCTTCACTTTTGGCCTCCCTTTTTCACCCCTTTGCTACCATGTAACATGTTTTTCTCTCCTCATTTTTAACTATTATGTTCTACTCTTCTGTCGACCTCATATACATACTTACTGGTTGATGGTTTTGATCGGCAGTGTCCTTGGCCTATCACTCTCACTTGTTTCCTTGTTTACATGACTTCATCAAACATGGGAGCCCATGAGTGATTCTTGTGTCAAATAAAGAGTATCATGATTGTTATATATCTCTCACTTTTAGAGCAAATTATGAATCCATCTACCACAATGTGCATGTGTTTACTGTTTCTCATGAAATGTACTGTCCTCTCCTTTTTCCATGGGATATTAATAGTCATGCATGAGGTCATTGGCTCACCATCAAAATAAATCCTTATCATTTTTCTTCCTTGAACATCATACCCATGTATAGTATGGGAACACTTGGGGTACAGGCTCCTCTATTTTCGTAAAAGAGAGAGACGTGAATCACAGACTCAAGGAATCCCACCTACGTTGCCACACTGATGTCAACAATTCATGATATTTGTTAGACCTTGTAAAGTAGTGCGATTTGTAACAGATCCGGCGGATCGAACCGTTTTTTATGGTTCGTGGATCGCGGTTTGACCCGTTGTGGGGCACTGGTGACCCACGAACCGAAAAAATACGGTTCGCAGGGCAACGTGCAACCCGCGCACCGTAGTTCCGGTTCGCGGGTTGTTCAGCCCGAGTCGTGCGTCAGCCAGTCGTGTTGTGATGTGGTTATCCCGATTATTTTAAAATACATAAAATCATATTTAACTAAATAGGATTAGTCCAAAATTAAAGTATAAATAGATAATTTTACACTCTAACAAATATTACGCAACATTTAAAATGGACCCAATATTTTTTTGGGGAAACCCTGTATCTTAACCTCATTTGAGCTTTGTTTTTTAATTCCTAACTCAGGTTTACCTTTGGTGACATTTCCCAACTGTCACCTTTCAATTTTTTGCAGAAAGTATCATTTACCGTTTATTTTGACGATTCCGTTAGTTTTTTTCCACGTGTCACTTCACCATGACGACACGTGACTAACACGTAGGCAAAAAAACTAACGGAATCGTCAGTTTTGACGATTTTTGATACTTTCTGCAAAAAGTTGAAAGGTGACAGTTGGGAAATGTCACCAAAGGTAAACCTAGGTTAGGAATTGAAAAACAAAGCTCAAATGGGGTTAGGATACAGGGTTACCCCTATTTTTTTATAAAATGTAAAACTCGTTAGTGTTCATTTCCAACTAAATCTTAGTATTTTTCGAGTCGAATCGGGCTCCCGAGCAATGCAATTAAACATACAATGTAATTATTAATTATTTTCTTGTTTTAAGATTATTTATAATTTATTTATTTTACTATTAATTATTTTTACCAAAGTTTATTTCAATTTTATAAAACGTTTACTATTTTAATAAACCATTTAATTAAATCAGCAAAATATCAATTCAGCATCCAGTCAGCATCCACTCACATAACGGTTCTTTATACAGTTTGTACCACTATAAAGCATAGTTTATTTTAAGGATTACAAACCTTAATTTTGCACGGTCAGCATACGGTTTGATCATCCAGTTTGACCCACTGTACATGCTCTTAGAACATCCATAGAGTGCGAACCACATCTAGGTTTGCGATTCGTGATTCGCACGTTGTAGTATGCGCGATTCGCGACTCGCAAACCACTATATTGTGGTTCGCGATTCGCACATCGAACTGCGAATCACAATTGTAAGTCGCTGGTTCGTGAATCGCGGTTCATGGTCGGTCTAATTATCGTGCGACACGTGACGGGGGAGAAGAAAAAAAATCGGACCGTTGGCAACGGTCCGATTCCAACGGTTACATTTTTTATAATTATATTAAATACAAAAAAAAACTTTTTTCTCCACCTATAAATACTCATTCCTCATTCATCTAACCACCAACACTTCTCTCAACTTTCACTCTCAAATTACCAATTTCCTCTCTAAAAAACCCGATAAAAAATATCTGACGATTCGACTCAAACGTCATCCTCACCGGAACCACAAGACTACACGTTGAACCAACCAGATGATCGGATCAACACATCTCTAGCAGTCGGCTTTCAAGAGATGTTGAGCACACCTTTCACACACACACACACACCCTTCCCCCCGTCTTACAACCCAGCTACCTTTGCTTGGGCCCTACAGCGTTACGCATATGCCATATATGCCAAAACGAGATATAACATAAACAAATCCAAACCTTCCCAAGATTATGGGATCCTACGCTTTTCCACATCAACAAATCATCTCCAATCGAAACATACAACACTCAATACATATCCCACCAAGAAAAAACACGGCTCCAAATCCTCCAAAAACATAACAATGAAGTAAAATATGATTCGTTGTTTCCATACTCACCTTACCTAATGGGAAAAACATTTGATTGATAGTCAAATGTAAACCTCGATCGTGCAAACAAATCGTCGTAGGGAAGCATTATGAGCAGCCAACCACAACAAAACACAGTACCAATAGTCGTCTTATTATTTTGTGATGATGCGAAAACAAAATATTGAATTTATCAAGATTTATGTGTTGAATGTATAGGTCACTTCATATTTGGCGAGGCCTTGACCACCACATCAGGACAGGGTTGGGTCGACAAAGTTTTTGATGTCTTCGGTAAAATGTATCATTTGGTTCACGAAATAAATAGTCGTTGTCGAAGTAAATATAGGCCGAATAATTCCAAAATCGTCAGTCAAGTGAGTCACTTAAATGAAGGGAAAAAGAATTGTAGGTCTGGTGGGATATTTGGCCGACAAAGCCAAAAATTCGGCGTTCAAATGGCCCATCACACTAACGATTAAAATCATCGGCCAAATTTCTCATTTTGAATACGGGAAAAATAAGCATTGGTCTTGTGGGCCGCTAGGGCGGCGAAATCTAATATTGTTGACAAGTGGCCCACTTGGACAACGATTATAATTTTTTTCAGTCATAACATTCCCCAAGTATAGATAGTATTTTTTTTAAAAAAAAGCTTCTTTTCTCTCTAGTAAAACCCTAGCCGTCAGCCAGCCCCCCTCCTTTTCCTCTTCTCCATACCGATGCCGCCACGGTCTCTGACCATGGACTTCACCGGTGGGTACCTCTCCTTCCCCTCCTCCTTCTCCCATTTTCCACTTTCTGGCCACTCCCTTCCCGCTCATCATTCTTCTTTCCAAGTTCGACCATCTTCGACGGTTACTACCTCGATTGAAGACATGTATGTTGGCATGTCGATAGCATGTGGTTCTGGCTATTATGCTTACCTTTTCCAACGTCGAGGTGTTACAACTAGACATTACATTCAGATCTCCTTGTCTAGTCGCATCTATGGTGGTAGATGGCTCGTTTTCTTCCAGCGTTGAGGCGGGGGTCTCAGACCTTGTCTGGTTCTTCTGATCCCGCACTTCTCATCAGTCGTGTTCTCTGGTAAGTCTTGGTGTTGGTAGTCTTCCCAACTAGAGATGGTGGGTTCGTGGGGGCCGCTCTATCGCTCTATTTTTTTTGTCTTCGTTTTGTCCACATAAGGCATTGCTTGTGTTGCCGGAGCTCGAAGTTAGTTGGGTAGTCGGGAGCTTGGGACTTCTGCCCGCCTCCTCCTACTTGTTTGTTGGATTCGGGCTTGTCGAACTTCTCAACTCTAGGACAGTTTTGGTCTTCGAGGAGCAATGGTGCTTGGGCTTTGCGATCGGAGTTTTTCTACTACCCATGATTCGGTGGATTTGTTCTTGATGTGGAGCTACGGTGTGATATCAGCAACCCTTGCGGTGGAGTAGCAGATCTGGGGAACATAATTGGTTCTGGTCTGCGGAATTTTTGGTGTTGGCCATCGGTGTAGACATCTCTGTTGCCGATATGCTCCTCGTGGTGGTGTTGTGGTGCCTCTTGCATCTCCTCGTGGCCTCAGTTGGTAAGGTACTCCTTTCACATCCCTTGCTTACTTACTCGCTTGTGGAGGCTCTACTCTTACCTTAATCCTTGATATTATTCGATATTCTCGGTTTCCCCCACTTATGTATTGGTAGGGGCTCGTCAGTTGTGGTATTGGCCTCCGAAGAGTTGTTAATGGTCTTTTGTCCTCTTTCTGAAGTCAATTGCATTTTTTTATTTCGGTTTTAAAAGTTTCGGTGGTTTTTCGAAGATCAGACTATCTTTGTCGTTAAATAGTGTTGACCCTCGGCGTATTGATGTCCTATCAAATCTATGAGTTTGTGGCCCCGGTGAGATGGAGTGTTGTTCACAAGTACAGACATGCTTTGGTGTGTTTAGAGTAGAGGTCGAAAGTTGGTGAGTTGGTTAAATCTGGGCTTCATGGTGGTCAAATCTAGGTTTTATACATGTTTTGGGCTTCATGATTGGATAATTCGGGTTATGGACTTTTATTATTTTATGTTCTTCATGATTGTAAAATTTGGGTTCTAGACTTTTATTTACTAGTTGAGGCTTAATGATTGTAAGATATGGTTATTAGATCTTGGTTTACGCCCTTATTGGGTTATTGAGGTTCCTTTCATAAGAATGTTCTTTCTTTGTACTGGTTTGATACTTTTAGGATCTGTGGTTTGGTTTGAGGTTGAGACTTGTCCAATCCTCTAGTGTTATATACTTCGGCCCAAAATAGTTCGGTCCTTAGATTTGTACGAACTCTGCCCTTATGTCTCGTCTTTCATCCTCTTAAATATGGGAATTTTTATATAACTTTGGCTTTGCTAATTAAAAAGGCATCACCCAAGTATCTAACTTGGATAACAATTTTGTATTTCCTTAGCCAGTTGTGTTTTTTCTTATCCGGCGAGATCTCTCCTACTATAGTTGCATTCTCCGACGAATTCCTCCATTGCAAGGTAACTTTGATGAATATATTGAATTTTATAGTGTTTAAATAATTACGATTTTTGAGTTCGATATCGAATTTTAGCGGTATTGAATTTGGTGTTCGGGAATTTAGGGAAAGTAAATTGAACATTATTGGAAATTTAGTGTTGGTAATTTTGTTTTAAAAAATTATCCTAACAAGTTTATGCTAGACAGTTTTTTGTTGATTTTTTTTTTGATAAGCGATTTGAAAATTTCATTATACTTGAGGAATGTATAATAAAAAGCAGAATATAAGGCCAGAGTGACCCGTTCTGAGAAAAGAAAAACAAGTAAAAAGCAACAGAACTAGACAATGCAGTCTGAGAGTACTAGAGCATAACAACAGACTACTAGCCTAAAAAAACACAAAGAGGCCATAACACAAACAAAGCCTCGGACTTCTTTGTCAAACCACAAAGGTTGCCTCAGAAAGTAATAGACCTGTTGACCAAAGGAGACTGAAAGATAAATGTTGCAACTTCAAGAAAGATGCTTCAACAGTGTCAGAAATATGTGAGTAAACCACAACATTCCTCCTCAGCCATAACACCCACAAGGCAATATATGCAACACAAAGTCATTTAAGCCAAAATCTCATAGGCCATAAACCCTCCCAATTGTATAAGACCAATGTAGTAGTTGCAGGATGAACATAAACAACCCCCAACCACCTGTAAACTCTTGTCCAGAAATTCCATGCAAAACTACAGTGAAGAAAAAAAGTGATCCGAATCTTCAAAAACAATTTTGCAGGACTTATAGAGCACTTCGGAAAGGGATAAGGGTCTCCAAACAGACAATAAACCCTCAGACGCCCCTTCAGCGGGAGAAAAAGCATGTTCCCAATTACCAACGAGCCCACAATAATACTCTGTCTCTTCTGGACGGAGTTTGTTCCTCTCACATTCCATGAGAGGAACTTCGTCTCTTTAATTCAAGGCAAAAGCAAGAGAATTGGAGTTCAAGGCCTCCAATTCCTCATCATCACATTCATCTTCGTATAAATCCTCCTCATCATATTCCAGATCAAGGCGTTCCGGTATCTCTAAATCAAGATTATTAAACTGTTCTAAAACAGAGACATCAGGTTTTAAAGCCTTTACACCAACATGTTTAACATAATCCCAATCTCCCTGTCGTGTTTGACGTTCTGTGCTTCGAGGACTAAGGTGAGACAAAACTGGAGCTTGATACGAAACAACGGGCTTAACTTTCTGGAGGCGTTTTGGTGAGACCCGGGAGTTTGAAGGGGAAACTTGCGCAGCATGGGGAAGCTGGTCTGCGACTGATCTGACAGAGACAATCTGGGCTTCGGGCTCATGAGGTTCAGTTGAACGCGAAGTTGAAATGAGCCCCTTATATGAGTTTGAGATTGTATTGGAGACCTTAGTGTTGGGTCTCGAGGCAGGGTTGGAGATGAACAAACTCGCAGCGGAAAATCAATGAAAACCAAGAGACGATTAAAACCATGAAACAACTAACAAAGAATGGATTCACAAGAGAAAAATTCAGCACTATCTCTTACCAAAACAAGAACACCGGTTAACGAATGATTGGCTTGAGTCTCCAAGACGCCTACGTATCCACATGGGAATCAAAGCCACGTAGTTCTTCTCTTTGAGGACTCAAGAACACAAAAATGGAGGTGGAAACTAGCCAAACCCGAAATGGCCATGGAAGAGGGAGAGAAAATGTGTTTCCTATTCTTGTCTTGTGTTTGTTATGTTGAAAAAAGATGACTTAAACATAACAAAACCCATACTTGTCCAACTAAAGGCATGGGACAAGTATGGTGTCAAGTAAGGTGTAAATAGGACAAAGTATGGCAAGACAAGATTGGGTTAGGTGGTGAATCACCAACACCTTAATCCTTGTCTTGCTTACTTAGTACTAATTAATCAAGACTTGATTAATTAGTTCCATGGGCCTTGGTTGCATGGGCCTTTCATGGGCCTCTTGGAACATGGCCCGTGGCCATTTCCAACGAGGTCCCGTGATTCGCTCATCGCCTCCAAGCCTTCCATACCGGAAATGTCCAACATTATCCGACGCAATCAATCCCAAGACTCCAAGCCTTGTCTCGATCCGTAAAGTCCTATTCACTTACGGGCACATGACCCAAAACCCAGTTTTGGTCATGTCCCGAGACAACTCCCTTTTGGCCATTCTCCATAAATGTGTCAATGAGTTTCATCCTCCGGTGTGACCCTTAGGTTTATGCATGTCAATAGATCAACGTAAAATCCCATTTTACTTGATCCTATTTAAGTGGCAACTAACGAGACTTTAGTATTGCCTGACACTGCATAACGAATCGACCCTGTCGATTCTAACCTTTCCGTCATCCCTGTCATTATCCTTTTATCTCCGATATCCTGATTGAGATAAGGCATAGAGTCGTCATCCTTATTATTCTCAATCACCGTTCCTTGATATGTGAGATGACTGAAGATATGATACCCAGTATCATGTGCATGGCCATGCTATTCTTTCAGTCACTCTCGATCAAGCGGCCGAGAACCGATATCTTTCCCATACCTTAGTATGAGGGATAAATCCCTTAGCCGTCTTTCGTGTCACTCATGTAGCCCGTCCCCAAGCCAATCCTGGCCGTTATGGAAGCCCTGTTACGGACAACGTTAGGCTCAGGTCAAACTCAGTTGTTGACTACATAGCGATCACAAAGACTCCTTGGTCTAAGGATACATGACAAGCTACAACACTGAATATGTTCATGACTTAATCTATGGCACATATTCAGGGCGGGTCGTCCAATATCATGTCCCACATGATATCTATGATCAGACTCCGGAATCCCATTCCAATGACTAACAGAACGTAAGCCATAAAGAGCCATCTTTCATACTAGTCGCTTCTAATGAAGCTTTGTTGACTAGGGACCCATCGAGTATGATCTATCTAAATCTATGGTTCTATTCGCATGGTGGGCATAGATCAGAGCACACATCGATATATTACTCCAACACATAAGTAATATAAAGCCGCTTTAATTTTATTGCTAACGATGATATATACATTTGGACATTTAGGATTGAACTACGGGCACTAAGACTAACACTTAGTAGGAGATAGATCTGCAGGATTAGCTTTATCAACTTGGCATTCCCATGATTAATATTGTTGTGAGCTATAATTTCTTGTTGTGATTAAATGTTGTGTGGAATTAATAAGTAAATGGATAAAAGTTTGATGAACTTTGGTAAGCACAATAAGTCGTATCAAGAAGGTAAATGTTTTTTTTCTCAAGCATGTACCAATTAAGAAAAATGTATATAAATATCCTTGTAACAGTTGTACGAAATTCTACTTCCTTATGGTTTCCGCAATGCATAAGTACTTGGTAAACAAGTTTGGGATTATGGCAACATACAAACTATGGAACTTTCGTGGTGAAAAGGTCATGCCTTCATCAGCGGAACGAAGATTCGGAAGTTTACAAAATAATGTTTTATCAAGTAATAATATCATTTATCATGCAACTGAAGATATTTGATATGATTCATCAACAAAGTATATGGAAGATGTGTTATATTTTGTAGTGATAGACATGTGAATGAACTTATTAAGGGTGATGATGTTGATAGCTTGACTGTAAAGAAAGTGGTCGTCAAGTGTACTCAATTGTTGAGTGAGCATCGAAAGTCATTGTACAAAGGGTCAGCATGAGATAGATTGAAAACAATAATAAATTTGATGTCATCAAAGGAAAAATATCAACTGTTGAATAAAGCTTTTAGTACGTCTTGTGTGTTACATAAAGAAAAGCTTCCTCATCCTGACTGTTAACAAAATCATTCAAAGAAGCGAAGAAATTGGTGAAGAGTGTGGGGATGGTTATGAAACGACAAATTCCAACCATGACTCGAGAGGAAACTCATGTAAGGGAAAAAGGTTGCTCAACTACTTAGTCTGTTGATTTGTCTGAGGAGTTACAAGAGATAAAGCTTCGCCTTTTTTAGCAACAAGGAAAAATGGATGTTATGGGGAAAGAGTTGGATGACAAAATGATCCAGTAAATCACAAAGACAAAGATAAAGACATTCATCGTAAACCATTGCACAAAGGGTCAAATTGCTAATAAGGTCTGAACATCTTTCTCCAGGATTTTGCAATAAAAACCTTATAACCACATAGATGCCAACCATTGAAATTCTCAATTGCAGCTGACAGACCATCTACCTCTCAAGTTTGGTTTTGTTGGAGTTTATATAGACAATATTTCCTCAACTTCTTTGAATTGTTCCTTTAACCACATAGAAGAATAACTTGGTGGAATGTTACTTACAAAAGTCCAAAATTGTTGCTAACCTTGATTTATATTTGACCAGCTTTTGTTGCCATCTTGTCTAACAGGTGGACCAAGTCTTCTCCTCCATCTTCTGCCAAAATCTGTGTTGAGGTCAAGCTCCAATCCTCGTCTATGCTTCCTCCCTTGAGTTGTTGTACCTATATTAATTCTTTCTATAACATGATCTTCAAAACCTAGGGGAGGTCCAGTTGAAGATGAAGAAGGTTTATTCTGTCTTTCCTCAGATACACGCGTCTTTGTAGTGCCTTTATTTGGAATCGAATGAGGAGGGATCTTGTGGGAGTTTAGCTGGTCCGAATATCTTAGTGCACCTGATATGTCTAGATATATATAGAACCCCAAACTTTCCTGCCATTGATGAGCTTAGTTGTACCATTAGGAGACCACCTTTCCTTCATCGGTGACGCCCCTAGAGCTCTCAATTCTTCATTTGTGTACTTACCCATAGTTGAGTGGACATTTGTCGATATTCTTCAGCTGCTTAGTGTTCTTCCACGAAAATTATTGTAGGTTCTTAGCAAGGTTGAAGATGCTACTGTAACAGTTGAGAGAAAAACCAAGACCTAATATTTTTCTGGTTATTGGATAGTAATTATTTTTTTTAGCGAAAGGTGCAATTCATTAATTTAAACTCAAATACATTTGAGTGCATCAGGAATAAATCCCTGACCACGAAGAACAGACAAAAGACACAATGGTGTCGCAGTTCTTTTCATACTATAACTGTCCCTAACGGTATTGAATGGGATGCCATAAAGGCGACATGCTAATACTAGACGAAGTTGACTACGGTTGCTCGAGGTCTTGCCTAAATGCTACATGCATTGTAGAGTACGACCGAACCTACTATCATCCACTTCTTCGGGAGGCAGAGCTCTTCCAAGGGACCCCTCCCAGAGCCAGTCCCTAGAGCATAAATCTCTGAACCTCTACATACTAGTTTTTTGACCCTGCAAAAAAACAAAATCAGATAAAATAAAAAAGACCTGCTCGATTAGCCAGATCCAGAATTGAGAGAAGGGTCGAGGAGGGTGCGGTGGTGGAGGCCAGAGAGAAGGTTATGCCAATGGCGCCTTCAGAGATGATGGTGACGGCTTCAGAGGCGGCGAATGATGCGACTTTAGAGACGACGGTGGAGGCTTCAAAGACTTGCAGTTGAGATCAATCGGGGAAGAGGCAGTAGAACACGAGACCCCCCCCCCCCCCCAAAAAAAAGAATAGGGAAAGGGACAAGCGATATCGGCGGTAGCGTGATCATGGTGATGGGAGTTGGAGATAAGATTGAGGAAATCGGGGAAGATGGGAATTGGGCATTGATGACCCTCGTGGGCAGAGGCCGAACAGGAGAAGGTGAAGAGGATGGACGCCATATCAACGGAGCAACAATACTGGATTGATTCTAGGAAAAGCGACGACGGTCGTGGAGAAAAGACGCCTCCTAAGCTAGAGGTTCTGAAACCCTAGCAGAACTCAAGGTATTGTGACTTATCACAAACCGTTATTAAGGACACGTAATTATTTAAGTAATTTTTTTAGCAAACGGTGCATATTTCATTAATCAATAATCGATTACATTGTTGTGCATCGAGGAACATGCTCCTCGGCCACGATAAAGTTAGTATGAATGAACAATGGTTCACTGATCCTTTTCGTATCAGAATCGTCACAGACGGTATTTTGATGCCCCGCGAGCAGGTGATGCCTCTTAGGCAAAGATAGAAGACGGTGAGGATGAGCGGGATACCGAAGATCATGAGAGACCTCGACAGTAATGGTGATGGCGGGAGGCACAACATCGATCAGGGACCCCTCCATAGGCCAGTCCCCAATGTCACGGTCGTGCATCATTCCTCCCGGCGGGGCCTCTTCCCCGTCTGTGGTCGAGCATCCCACACCCCTGTGGAAGTCTCCTGCATCAGAGTGCCCACATGAGCACCCCCGGGATCAGTACCCGGATTAGTCCAGGGACGAACAACTCCATGTCCCTAGATGATTCTGTGAGAAGAGAAGCCCAGGGATACCGGATAAGAACCCACAGGGTTACCTGTCACGGGCCACTTGTATTGAACTCGGGGCCACTTGTTTTGAACCCGGAAAATGAAGTGGCCTAGCGTTGGCCACTTGTATTGAACCTCGGCAACGAAGTGGCATGTCGCTGGCCACTTGGGTCGAACCCAAGTAGGGTGCTCGAGACCCGGATTAGGTATCGGATCTAGTGTAGTGTCACCATGCCGGCATCCTGTAGAGTCCCTAGTCGAAGCTCTTGACGACCACAGTTTTCACATGGCGAGAGCTCTGCATCGGAGAATATCGTAGTGAGGCTCTTTGAGATGCGGGGGGTGGTGTTTTGGGTACTAGTCTCAGCGCGCTGACCGGGCTACCCTCCGAGGCATCTCATTTCCGGACCCCATAGCAACTCTCTCACTACCCTTGATGAAGTTTCCCCCTGCAGTATGAGGCTCTTAGCCGTGCCTTTCAAGAGGCCCTTGTTCCCGCATCCGACACTGGTTCCAACTCCGGGAACGCTGCTCAGCGCTGATATTCAGATCACCATAGTCACACATTAGTCCCTTAGACCGAGCGGACCCCGACCAGACCGAGGCAGCCGACGAGTATTCCTTCCCCTCTCGACGTCTCTTCCTCGTCAGCACAAGAGTAGCAGTCCATGATGGAAAGCCCCTAACCCTAAATGGCGTCGAGGGCCCTGAACGGCGGGTGAGGATGATGTCCACGCACCTTTAGGCCTGGCCCACACAGACTAGGGTACGGCCCACTCGGAGAAGACCTAAGGCTTCGAGTGGAAGACGCCAAGGTCCCCCAACACTCTCAGCGTCGCCTGTAGAGGCCAGGAACTGGAGGAGTGGGAGGTAGGCCGGATAGGTAGATACCCGGTGAGTCCAGCATGTTCGATCCCGGAGTCCCCGAGCCCACCCGTAGACTTGAGTGGGGCACTGCATGGGCGATCAGAGCATAGGAGAGCGGCGACGGAGAGACCATCGGACTAGGAGAGACAATGGAGCCAGATGGAGTCGCCAAATGGAGGAAATGAGTCAGGTCGAGTGGGTTAGAGTTTGGCTAGATCGCCGTAGGAGTTGAGGGCAACGGGATAGAAGGAATAGGTGAGACCCACGAGGAAGACCGAGGATTTTCGGTCGGCGGAGGAAGAGGTACTGAGGTCGCAAGAGGGGTGGGGGGAGGGAGTCGACGAGGGCTGAGGGAAGGCCAACCATTCCCAACCGTGGATAAACTCCACACCATGCGTTGTCTACGAGGTCATCTGGACAGGGAAGACGAACACGACAACAAAAGCAATAGACGATAGCTCCTAGGCTCTCAAGCGAGAGAGAAAATTTTTTGAGTGTTAAGATCTCTGTTTATTTAAGTAGTTAGTATCTATTAACATAAGATTTTATATTTTGACGTAGATTTTATTTTCCGATGTCTTTAATTTCTTAAATTCCTGACGTGTATTTAAAAAAATAAACATGGTGATACGTGAACTCACCCAAAACATATTCATTTACTTCAACATCAATACGCAGCCTATTCTTTTGCTCTGCTAGGGTTTGGAAGGTTTTGCGAAGTAGTCGCGCTTCATGGAGTTTACAGGCGAGATGGAGGGCAGGGAGAGCGGTTGTGACGCGGTGTACACTGGGGTCCTCGCCTGTCAAAGCTAGATGATCGAGAGGTGGTTGGTGACGTCCGGGAGGAGTCTCTGACGCCGGGTCTGGTGGAGACGGATGAGGAGCCGGTGGAGGAGACGGACGGGGCGAGGCTTTCATTGCCGGAGGAGGAGCCGGACCGGGAGGAAAGTCTGGCGGCTTCTGAGGGCGTGATGACGGAGAGGATCAGGGCGTCACCGGTGATGTGCTTTTCGGCCTTCCCCGAGGAGAACGATGGTTGGGTGGTGGGAGGTCGGGTCCGCTCGGGACCGGATGGTCTCCGCTGTAGGCCGACGAGGGGACCGCGGCCCCGGCGCCTAGGGAGCGGAGCAGGACGACGGGCGTTCGTTCGCAAAACCGACGATGGTGAACGGGTCGCAGTGATACCGGGGGACAAGGGAGAGGGTGCCACCCCGATCCCGATCTCATCGGGCTCGGAGGTCACGCCGGAGGAAACGTCGGCAGAGGTTGCTTGGCGACGAAGAAAAGGGAAGGAGCCGGCGGCGGGAGAAGCTGCTAGGGTTTCAGAGGTGCGGGTCGGGGGTGACGTGGGCCTGGGCCGGGGGTTTATGGGGGATGCCCGATGGGCTGGTGGTCGACCTCGGGCTGAACTGGGCCATTACCCGGGCTGGACCCGGGGGGGTGATGGGGACATAGCCCGTTGGGCTGCTCGGTTTGGACCGGGTCGTGATCCGGTGATACGGTCGGGTGGACAGAATATTGGAGCGGGGAAGCGGATCGGGTTGAGGGCCGGGTCAGGACAGGGTTTTGGTGATCCGTCACCGCCGGTTCGGGTGGCCTAGTCGGGTCATGCGGATCCGATGATGAGGACTGCTCCATCTTCCGGACCTTGGGGTATTCAAGGGGAACAGGTCGGAGCACTGGACTCTCAAATGGGAGCGATGAGGATTAAGGAGGTAGTGGTGCCGGTCCAGGAGGTCACTAATCGGGGTAACTCGTATAGGTTCGCGTTGGCAGCCAAGGTCCTGACTACCAGGAGGATATTCTGGAAGTCTGTGGTGGCGCGAATGGAGGATGTCTGGGGAATGAAGGTCGAGGCCAAACCTCTGGAAGGGGGCCTGGTCGCTTTCTTCTTCCGATCAACTAAGGAGAGGGAAAGGGTTCTGCTGGGGGAACCATGGTCCTTTTGGGATTCCCTGGTCCTTTTCACGGATCTAAGGGCCCATATGCAGGTTAAGGAGCTGCAATTCCACCACTTCTCGGTAAGGGCGCGGGTATCAAACTTGCTAGTAGGGGCTTGGACGAGGGATGTGGGGTTCAGGGTATGCAACACGCTGGGAGTTTGTCAAGGCGTGGATGTGGATAAAGATGGTCTCTACTGGGGGGACTTTATGAAGGTCAGAATATGGGCGGATATTCGGGTCCCTCTGCAGAGTCAGCTCTGGTTCCGTTTGTCCGTCTCTCAGGTAAGAACACGCCTATATATTTCGTATGAGCATTTACTTGAGCACTGCTTTGGGTGTTGCTCTGCGGGTCACCTTTTCCCGGTCTGTCCAGTTTTTGGGGGAGTCCGGGGATCCTCTCTAAAGGCACCAGGGGACCCGAGGTCAGTGATAGAAAAAGTGAAACATGGGAAGGCTGTCCCAGGGACGAACTGGACCTACCTTGGGGGTCGGAAAAGGGAGACTACTCTAAGGGGGTACCAAGGACACCGCCAAGGAAGGAAGGAACAGGGTGGTGGGGACGTCAGGATGCAGGGGAGGAAGAGGAGCCGGTGGGTTGGCTCCAAAGGGGTCCGACGCCATCACTATCTGGAAACAAGAGGGCAGTGAGGGAGGAGGATCCTGAGGATGAAGAAGAATCTAGGGCGTCGAATGGGGCGTCATCTGCAGCGGCGGGGGGCTTCAAGCACCCTCGCCTCCAGGAAGGGGCCAGGGAAGGTTTGGTCGGCTGTACCTTTTCCCTGGTGTATAGGTGGCATTGGTACCACCAACAGCTGATGAGTTACTCCCCTACCACTTCGGAGTCAACAATCCCGCGCTCAGGAGCCCTACCAATATCATTCAAGGGAGGACGACGCAAGCTGACTTACCGGGGGAGTAATTGGTCCACCACTGCATGTTTATCCTCTGATCTGCTCGGTCAGTTTCTTATGGTTGGAGTATACTGTATCGGTGTCCTCGGATGCTACCGCAGTACCCCCCCCCCCCCCCCCCCCCCCCCCCGACCGCCATTATGCCTAATAGCAAAATTTACTTTTCTGCACTTGTCTTTCCAATTCTGTTAGTTTGGTTTATGTATGGTGATTCCAATGTTTGTGGGCACCGGATTTCTTTAAATTAATAATATCATCATTTATCTAAAAAAACAACATATTCATTTAAAAAAACATATTCATTTTTTTGAAACAAAAAAAAAACATATTCATGTATGTGGTAGCATAGCAGATACGTGTAAACAAAATGGGAGAATTAAAGAATAATGAATAACATTAGCAAGTAGTAAAAAAATGAGTTAACCTTTCGAAAGATAGTAGTTAACCTAGGTAACAGGAAAGGAATAAATATTCATTCACAGTGAAAATGCTACGGGAATATGAAAGACTCATTTGGAGAATGACCATCTCACTGTCATACTTCTAACTGCTAATGCTATGCCATGTGTGCCCTATTCTTCACTCAACCATGTCAATGCACTACGCTCACGGTTTCCATACATAAATATACTTTTATATATATTTAATTTCACAAAATATATTTCAAGAAATAAACAAATTGTGTCCAATAAATACGAGATAAAAACAAATTATTTTTCTGAATTCGAGGATCACACTTGTACCCTATTCCCATTCTTAAATTGTGCCTAATGTAGTGTTTTTTTCTAGAGAAAGTTGTAATTTTAGTAATTATTTAAGAAAAGAAGTACAAACGAAGTTCATCGGTGAAAAAGATCGTTTGATTATTGAAGAACGGACATAAAACGAAGTAAAAAACTTTGTTCACGGTCTTTTAACAAATTCGAGAGTGAATCGTTTTTTTTTTAAGAAAACTAAAGAAATTTAAGCTACTACACTGAGGAGAACCGCTCAAAATGGTGCATCCCTACTTTCCAATGACTCCTTTTGTTGTGAGGAGTGCGACCGAACTTGAACTCATCAGTAATAACGGAAGGATATACGTGAATCAGGGTTCCCTCCCGGTAAAAGTTCATGATTCTCTGTTCACTAGTCATTAAACCTGTAAAATAGAAAACAGATAAAGTAAAACGATCCAATCGATTAGCCTGATCCAAAATCGAGAGAGAGGTCGAGGAGAGTGTATCGGTGGAGGCCAAAAGATGGACGCGCCGGTGAGGGCTTCAGAGACGTTGGGGGTTGATCAGGGACCAGTGATGGTGAAGGCGGAGGATGCACGAAAGATGGCGATTGAAGACCCGACGGGATCGAGGATGGAGAGGCAGCATTCGGGAGCACTGGTAAGGGGTCACATTCGCTAACAGTTTCGGAGGAAACCTAACAGAGTTCGTTCTGTCGTACTACATCTTGACATTTTATTTTTTCGTTTATTGATTTCGCAATACGGTTTATTTGGGAGGAAGGTGCTGAGTTTATCATTATTACAGCTTGGTTGCCTAACACAGTGTCTTGTTTGTCATGTCATAATTTAATTAGTCTGATTTTTAATCATTTCATTTTTTTAAAATTGTATATTAAGTAAAGCTTGTATTCGTGTGGGCAAGCTATAGAATAGAGTAAGTTATCGTGAGGGAGGAAGATAATTAAGCGGGTTAGGAATATAAGAAAGGTGGTCAAGTAAAATAATTATATGTATTAATTAGTTAAATAAAAGTGAAAAGCCATATAAATGAATGTGTTGTGGACCTTGTGGTATGTAGATTGGGTTAGAGATATAGATAGGTTGGTAGGTAGGTCAATTTCTTCCTACATTCCCACAAATCATCAAAGGAAGAGAAAAAGGAAGAAAAACAAGACAAGTCTCTCCTCAACTATCCAGCTAAGTTAATAATAATGGGTTAATTAATAAAAATTAATGATAGTGAGTTTGAGTTTGAGTTTAAGTTTGAGAAGAGCTCGGCTCACAAGTCGCAACAAATGGACAATACTAATTAAATATTACCCAAAAAACAAATATAATTAATTAACTTAAAATAATGATTATATTCTATAAGAGATTTGGAATCAATTTATGGACTGAGTGGAAGTGGTAGCTTTACAAGTTACAACAACTACTTCCCTGATTTTGAGGCCATATCACGTGACTTCTTTTTCTGCTTCTGCCCCCACTTATTGTCCTTCACTTTTGAATTAGCATAAAATCTAATGAAATCCTACCAAAATCGGTGGTTATGAAATCATTACGACAATTTTTGGATTTACATTTGATTTATGTTCTGAACATTTACGTGCATTTTTTTTGAAACGTAACCATAAAAATTTGACAAGAATCATAAACATAAATCATGTCCTTGGGCCTGAATTCTAGCATATGTCCAAAACCACACACGTATTCTGACAAACTTAAACTCGTATTAGTGATCACTTTTATCAGTGACGGATCTAGCTTTTTCAATGAGGAGGGGCACCGAATTTTTTTCGTAGTCAAAATTGACGTAAAAATAACATTGAAAATATTGATATCGTATGAAAAAGATAACAATTGATGATATTACAAAATATGGCTTCAAATTTTCATATACAATTTTCGTATAAATATTATTTTTCTCGATGTATACAATAATCATTGGCCTCCTACTCGATCTGTTCTTGTTCTTATCAAATATCGTAGAGTTGGATTTTTTTTTTTGAAATATTTCTCAATTATTATAGTAATTTTGTATATAACTAAATTTAAATTGACAATGGTTCAAACCTCAAACAATAGCTAAACTCAAAGCTTAAATTAATAATAGTCTTAAATTTTAAAACAATGACTTCAATTAACATTTTACACAAATTTAAAAACTTATTAAATATAAGATATAAAATAATTACATAATAAAAAAGAGAAATTAAGAAATCAAATCAAATCAAATTAATACATTTAAGTAATTATAATAAAAAAATACAATTTCATAAACAAAAACGAAAAGAAATTAGTTAAGGATTTTTTATAATATTTGAAGGGGGCACTTTTGATCAAAAAACAGTGTTTTATGGAAGTAAATTATAAATATATAGGTAATAAAAAAATTTCCAAAATTTGAGGGGGGCACGTGCCCCCCTGGGTCCCTACTAAATCCGCCTCTGACTTTTATATAGCTGACCATAAAGACTACAATAAAACAGAAAAACGAACATAGTAACCTAAATAACTTGCGATGCCAAGTATCATGAGCATCGTAACTGTCGTAGTAGGGCAATCTGGTATTGCTAACTCATCGGCTTGAGTCGCTGGACTGTGTAATTGTGGGGCGAGGACGGTGCATGCGCCTGGTGCTCCGGATTTGACTTCCCCGATACTTCATGCAGAAGCAGATTGATCATCATCGGATCGACCCAAAACGGGTCGTCCAGTCTCAGGTAACCGGCATTGGGTGTCGTGGATATAGATCCAGGCCTAACGTCCTTCCTCCCTGATCCCAAATCCAGCGACCCTCCCAAAACGCTCTGGTCGCGACAGCGTGGTTGTTTGGCTTTGGTTGAGCCTGTCCGAGAGTGGTTTGGGGCCGGTGCACAGTCGTCCAGATCGGTGCTTGCACACCGTTGACGATGACAGTGGCGTGGGAAGAGCGGGGGCGGATCCGTGGATGGCGACGGCGACATGGAGAGGCCCACGGGGTTGCTAGATCCGGCATGGAAACCATCCGCCCTGGTGTATCGTCGTGAACACGGCATCGTACTCTGATCCACCAATCTGGAAGTTGGTGAATACGAGGATGGTCTGGTTGTCCGACCGTGGTGGTTGAGGGTGATCGGCATCCATGGAAGTGGGTACCGGTGGTGGCTGCGTGGGAAAAAGAAGAGGGGAACCTATCGGTTCGAGAGCAACCCTCGGGGTCGGGAGAGACGCATACATCCTTGTGGTATGCATCAAGCTAATACTTGATCGGAGTAGAGCCATGGAAGTCATGGCTGCGCCACCGTGGTTGCAAAAGCTTGAGAGAATTAGGGTTTTAACATTTACGTGCATAATTTCCATTGGAAAAAAAACATTTACATGTATAATTAAGAGTACTCGTAGTTGGTGGCCCTTTGTCGACGTTTTTGTGTTGGTGTTCTGTAAATGTCGGCCTAAAAAACTCGGTGACGATGTTTTCGTTGGCATCTTCCACTCTGCTGAATTGTTATCGTCGCGCCAAGCTATTAACGGATATGACCATTTGTAGCGGTCTCCAACGCTGACCGCTTGAGAAGCAGTGCCGGTCGTTAAGAATGAATGCGTTGTGGACACGTGATAGCACTAGATGCGCCCAACCCATTTTTTCCTATTTAAACACCCATGCTCTTCTTCAAATTTAGAGCCACTCACCAAATCATCTCTATATTCTACTCTCAACCTTTATCGCTCCCGCACGAACCTAAAGGAAAATGAAAGCCCACTGATAAAAGACATCCCTCAAGATGAAGCGGTTCAATTTAATCCACCGCGAACTACTTCATGCTCGGTAAACGGATAAAACTTATGGCCAAATCATAATGTTGGTTGCATCAACTTAACGGGATCGTACGAGTCAAGCATTCACCAAGTTTGACTGGTGCTACCTTGTTAAAGACCATCCCAAATGGCTTATGTATTGCAATGAACTCCTTAGTTATGAATGAGTTATGAATGATCTTCCGGGTATTCAAATCTATGTTTAGTTTTCGTTTCGGTAATAAATAACTCTTACAATGCAGCTTTTTTGTTTTATAATAAAAGTATGATTTTTCCTTTTTGATTTTATTCTTATTTGACTCTTACAACCTCACCTATCAGTCTACCTGAAAATCATGAACTGCAAATGAAATTGTTTCAGCTAGATTGAAAGAGGAGAGAGAAAGTGTTTTTCTCTTATTTTATTCTTTCAACCTTTATCTTTTAGTCTCAACTAGACTAAAGGACTGCGGATGCTCTAAGAGTACTAAATATATTATTATTAAATGGATATATAAAGATACTCTCTTTCAAAAAAGTTTCTTGAAGTCGTCATGTCGTCTAGAATTGTTTGTGGCCGTTTTCTTCTCTTGATTGTTTCTCTCCTTTATTAATCATCTCAACCCCATCTTCATCATCTTTAGATTCGGCATGTTCTTCTCTGTTCTCTCCTCATAACAAGAGTCGTAGTTTTCAAGGTTTCTTTATGAAACAAGTGTGTCGTCACATCAACCAAAGCATGAGAGAAGCATATTTATGCCTTCTCAATTGGGTTCTCGCTCCACTTCTCTTCCTCTTGCAGATCCTATCATTCCATTCCTCTTGGGAGTTCAACCATCCGCGAGTTCGTAGCTTTCATCGACCCAGTGATCACTTTATCATATGAGCTTATTTAACTTATTATTTCTTTTTAAAAAAACATGGAGAAATAGTTGTATTACTTAAAATGACATAGAATACATAAAAATGAATTTGATATAGATAACTCAAAGCACATAAGACCATGCACAAAACGTGCCTCTCTGGCTAACCAATGGTCGGCACCGTTCGCTGCTCTAGGTACATACTCAAAAGAGAAAAATGGAATGAAATTCCTCAATGATGCGTCCCATAATTGAGAGGGGGGGGGGAGAATCCCCTAGAACTAATACCACAATATATTGGGTATCCCTCCATATGATCACTCAGGCCTGCCCATGAAGTTGTCTCCATCTGAGGGCTCTCAGAATCGTTGTGGCCTCCGCAAACTCAGGACCGTGGACCCCGTGTAGTATACCGTTACTCCCATCCACGAAACGTCCCTGGTCATCCTTACAAACCATGCTTCATCCTATCTTATATGTATTAGAGAAAATCACCCCATCCATATTTACTGTTATCCATTCTTGTGGCTGTAGGGACCATCTAACCTCCCCCCACCGTTGTTGGGTGTTGGGTAATGGGTGGTGTGATCGTGTTGTTGTGAGAAGACCGTCAGTTATGGAGATGACTTCGAACAAAAACGTCTAAGGCATCAGCTGATTTCAAGGTTTGTTTCCACACAACTCCATTTCTGGCCTTCCATATCCCCCACACCGTCATAGCCATACGGACTTTTGTCAGCCTATTTAGAAGAGCCAAAACAAGAGTTTACTAGTTCTAAAATGAATAATCGAGAATGATGGAACTGCCAATTTTCCATTTCCGATACTTCCTTGGTGAACGGACTGTGAAGCAACATATGAGATGTGGACTCCTGATCTCCTTGGTGTTAGTCTTAGTGCCCGTAGTTCAATCCTAAATGTCCAAATGTATATATCATCGTTAGCAATAAAATTAAAGAGGATTTATATTACTTATGTGTTGGAGTAATATATCGATGTGTGTTCTGATCTATGCCCACCATATGAATAGAACCATAGATCGAGATAGCTCGATAGGCCCCTAGTCAACAAAGCTTCACCAAAAGCGACTAGTATGAAAGATGGCTCTTTATGGCTTACAATCTGTTAGTCATTGGAATGAGATTCCGGAGTCTGATCATAGTTATCATGTGGGACATGATATTGGACGACCCGACATGAATATGTGCCATAGATCAAGTCATGAACATATTCATTGTCGTAGCTTGTCATGTATCCTTAGACCAAGGAGTTTTTGTGATCGCTATGTAGTCAACACCTAAGTTTGACCTGAGCCTAACGTTTTCCGTAACAGGGCTTCCATAACGGCCAGGATTGACTTGGGGACGAGCTACATGAGTGACACGAAAGATGGCTAAGGGATTTATCCCTCATACTGAGGTATGGGAAAGATATCGGTTCTCGGCCGCTTCATCGAGAGTGACTGAAAGAATAGCATGGGCATGCACATGATATTGGGTATCATATATTCAGTCATCTCACATATCAAGGAACAGTGATTGAGAATAATAAGGACGACGGCTCTATGCCTTATCTCAATCAGGATATCGGAGATAAAATGATAGTGACATAGACGACGGAAAGGTTAGAATTGACATGGTCGATTCGTTATGTAGTGTTAGGAAATACTAAAGTCTCGTTAGTTTCCACTTAAATAGGATCAAGTAAAATGGGATTTTACGTTGATCTATTGACATGCATAAACCTAAGGGTCACATCGGAGGGTGAAACTCATTGACACATTTATGGAGAATGGCCAAAAAGGAGTTGTCTCAGGACATGACCAAAACTGGGTTTTGAGTCATGTGCCCGTAAGTGAATAGGACTTTACGGAGTCTTGGGATTGATCGCGTCGGATAATGTTGGACATTTCCGGTATGGAATGCTTGGAGGCGATGAGCGAATCACGGGACCTCGTTGGAAATGGCCACGGGCCATGTTCCAAGAGGCCCATGAAAGGCCCATGCAACCAAGGCCCATGGAACTAATTAATCAAGTCTTGATTAATTATTACTAAGTAAGCATGACAAGGATTAAGGTGTTGGTGATTCACCACCTAACCCCATCTTATCTAGCCATAATTCGTCCTATTTACACCTTACTTGTCACCATGCTTGTCCCATGCCTTTAGTTGGACAAATATGAGTTTTGTTATTTTTAAGTCATCTTTTTTTCAACATAACAAAGACAAGACAAGAATAGGAAACACAACTTCTCTCCCTCTCTCCCTACAATTTCGGGTTTGGAAAGCTCCCACCTCCATTTTTTTTGTTCTTGAGTCCTCAAAGAGAAGAACTATGTGACTTTGATTCCCATGTGGATACGTAGGCGTCTTGGAGACTCAAGTCAATCATTCGTTAACCGGTGTTCTTGTTTTGGTAAGAAATAGTGCTGCATTTTTTTCTTGTGAATCCATTCTTTGTTAGTTGTTTCATGGTTTTAATCGTCTCTTGGTTTTCATTGATTTTCCACTGCGAGTTGGTTCATCTCCAACCCTACCTCGAGACCCAACACTTCGCACATCGGCACTCCTTTGGAATAGGAAATTTGTTGTCCTAAGGTTGGTAGCCACCTATAGTGTCCATGAGAAAGCCCTCCATGGGAAAACCATAATCCGATGTTGGATATCGAGGTCCCAAAGAGCCTTCCAAACCGACACCCCCCCCCCTCGTGGGCGTCCATCGATTGTGAATATGTGCTTACTCCTTGTATCCTTCTCTACAAGTATAGATCCCTCGCGTGTTGCGAGTCCAATACCATTTATCTTACCGTTCACCCGGTGGAGGGAGAACCTATAGGACCCCCTCAATCAAATTCTGGAGGAGAAATTCCCCCAATATAATCATGTTCCATCCTCTATGTACCGCCAGCTCTTTAACCAAGATGCTCGAAGTCCCAATTTTTTTGGGGATGCTCGGTATCTTCCCTAGGAGCCACAAGATCCCTTTTCCACCTGAGTAGTGTTCCGTTCCTAAGGGTCTTTCGAAGGCCCTACCGGAGCAAAGATTTTGTCTCCCGAACACCTGACCAGAGTGTACTCGGGTGCAACCCACACCCCACACCCCACAGTTAGGAAGTCCCATTGGTGTAATACCTGACCTTAAAACCCCGGGCCACCAAACTCTTTAGTTTCAAGAGGAATTTCCACCCCCATCTTATCATGCATGTCCCGAAATCCCATTCATCCTTCCTCATCTGGCTTGTACAATTTGGCCCAATCTTGACAAATGATCGGTTTGGTGGACCGTGGAGAACCTTCCCACCAATAACGAGATAAGGCGATATGCATTTTCTCCACCGATCCCCGGGGGAAAATAAAAACACTCATAACATATATAGGTAAAGCTTGTAGCACCGAATGAACCGTTACCTCTTCTCCACCTGCTGATAGTATCTGACAATCCCATGCCCCAATCTTGTCGAGAAGACGATTGTAGATAAACCGAAGACTCTAACCACATCTCTGGTCGACCATGTTTGGGACCCCCATATACATTGACCCTTGCGAGATTTCATGGATACCGAAAGTAACATAACAAACCAATTAGGCAATAAGGATGGTATTTGTACTGAACAAAATAGAGGACTTGGATTTATTTATTACCTGTCCATAGTGTGCCAAAGGTAGTTAGGATAGTTTGTAGGTGTTCTGCCTCTTTCTGGTCTGCCCAATAGAAAATATAGCAATCATCTGCAAAAAAATATGTGGGATATCACTAGTGCTCCTCTAGCCATCGAAACCCCATGCAAGGTCATCTTCCCTTCCCGCTTGTACCAACATCTGGGAGGGCCATTCCATATGTAATGAGGATAATGGGTCCCATTGCTGGATACCTATGTCTGCCATAAAAGGTGAAGTCTGCTTTCCCCTAAGCTGATAGAATATTGTTTCGACTACATACATGCCATAGTAAGCGTTCTCTAATGGGGGGCGAAAACGAAAGCCCCCAACATATCAAGGATGAGAGACCATTCCACCCTATCATAAGCCTTACTCATATTGAGTTTCAGGGTCATGAAGTCGTTTGGTCCTTGAGTCTGATGTCGGAAGAAGTGAATGACCTCATAGGATATGAAAATATTATCTTGTATCGCCCTCCCTAGCACGAAAGCTCCTTGATTCAACACAATAATAAGGTCGAGGAGTGGTTTAAGGCGTTATTAATGACCTTGGACAAGATGCAAAAGATCACATTGCATACAAAAATGGGTCGAAGGTCTGCAACCTTCCTTGGTGCTTGCTTCTTCAAGATCAACACAAGTGTAATCTTGTTGATGTCCTTGTTGATGGTACTTGTCTCAACTACCTCCCACACAAAAAGAATGACCTCCCTATTTAATATCGACCAGTAATGTTGATAGAATAATAAGTTCAACTCGTCTGATCCTAAGGCTTTATTAGGCCCCATCTGAAAAACGATAACCCTTACCTCTTCGTTCGTAACCCTTGTTGAAAGTAATCGGTTATGCTCCCCCAAGATCAAGGTCGGGACCGGTATGTGGAGGTCCTGCAAAGTCTTAGGTTATGTTGTTAAGATCTGCTGAAAGTAGTGCATGATCAATTATTGCATGCATGAATCTCACGTCACTTCTTACCCCTTATCGGTCTAAGGGACCTGATATTGTTCCAACGTTGTCTCTTTGTGGCTGCCGCGTAAAAAAACTTTGTGTTATGATAGCCATCAACTAGTCAATGTTGTTTGACTCGTTGCTTCTAGAAAGCCTCTTTACAGGACAATGCTTATTCGTATTGTTTTTGTATGACCAGTCTATGCTTGATCCCTACATGGACCCTCTTGTCATTGAGCTCACCGAGAGTACACTGACACCTTCTAATCGTATTAGTAGTCTCTCGGTACACCGTTTGGCCCCACATATCCAACGATCGACCAACGTCACAGATACCATGCTGATGTGTCATCCTCTCGGGTTACCCCATTCTTGTTGGATGAGATGGCCACAACTTGGTTCCTCAATCCATCCGTTCTCGAAACAGAATTGCATATTCGTCGGCCCCAACCATTCATCCATCAATTGAAGAAGGATGGGCATATGATCGAACGTCGTATATCCCATGTTCCGAAGATAGTCTTGATGGGACCGTGCCCTGGGTTGTCGAGGACATAACTTCCTATTTATGTGAATCTCTAGTCGTGTCCTGGGATCATTTCCTCTAGTCCAAGTATATTGATAGACCTCCATCGGCATGTCCTCAACCACTATATCGGTGAGGGAATGATGGAAGGCCTGAGTGAGGGGAATCGGATATGTCCACACTCATTTCTTCTTCCCCGGGGTGTAAAAGCCATTGAAATCCCCCATGAGGATCCAATTACGGTCTGATGAGCCCCGACCCAAACGGTGAAATAACTCCCAAGTCTGATGTTCGTGTTCCCTAGTCGACTCACCATACACTCTGGTGAAACGTACATCAAGCTCCTGACTCATCCATATATGCACGTCAATATGTGTATATGATGGGTCAGACACCGTTCTGACCAAACACACATCGACGTGCATTGATGTGCGTATATGGATGGTGCAATACCCTACTTTTTTTCCACTGACGACAATCCCTATGTCCGTGAAAATCAAGGTTGCGCCAAAGCAATACCAGTCGCGACCGAGAGTGTTGAGACTCTAAGTGGTAAGTCTTAATAAGAAAGACAACATCCGGTTTAAACCGGAGCACCAAGTCCTTTGAGTTGACGTCAATCAAGGCCGCGACAATTCCATGCCAGAAATGACACCATAATAACTCGAAAACGAAGGCAGAGACTAGAGAAAGTAATGGGACTATGTACTAGTAGGCATCTAAGTAGTTCTCATAAGTCCCTTTCCGACGAACAGAGCCCCAGATCGAATCGACTACGCTGACGGACTTGGTGTAGCCCTAATACAGCTCGAGTTCCAATCTCTCAGACTCTTAAGTTATTATTTCTTTGTTTTATGTCATAATATATAGGTGACGAATTATGATTGATTTTTTGTACTATTGAATTCAACATACATTATTTCGTATGAGTTTTTTTTTGAAACATAAACATAGATATTTTATTAATCATGATAGTGAATCATAAACATAGATTGAGTCCATGATTCCAGTATATGTCCGAGACCCCAGTAGGAATTCCAGCGAACTTGAAACTGTGTTGGTAGTCTACTTTGCATTGCAGACAATATAGAACCACAAATAAACACAAAAGCGAACATAATAACCTATAGAGCCTGTGATGCCAGTTCTTCGAAAACTCGTAACTTTCGTTGTGAGGCGTTCTGGTATCACAAGCCCATCGTCTTGAATCGCGGGGATGTTTAATTGTGATACGGAGAACGGAGCATGCGCCCGGTGCTCCGGATTGATCATCGAGATGCCCGACTTTGGGTGTCGTGGAGACCTCACCGATACTTCTCGCAGAAGCAGATTGATCATCATCGAGTCGACCCACAAAGGTCTGTTCATCGTCGAGATGCCCGACTTTGGGTGTCGTGGAGACAGAACCCAACTTATCGCCCCTCCTCCCGGATCCCAAATCCATCGTCTATCTTGTTTTGAGATTCGTACCTGATTTTCACCGGGAAAGGGGGTCATGTGAAGGTGTCTTCGCTTGAGAGAATGATGGTCCGATAGAGGTGGATCAACGATGGCATCGATGAGAGCAATCATGGTGGCTAATAGTGGACGACGACGGTGGCATAGGGAGAGAGAGGGCGGAACCATAGCTGTTAAGGATTTTTCCCCTCTACAGAACGTTTTTCACGTCTCTACGAATTATGTGGTTCCTAGGGAGTGTATTTCGTATGAGTTGAAATACGTATTTTGTAACAAAAATTACATACTATATTTGAAATGGCTATGTGAAAGACAACATACTTATTTTTTTTAAATATATTTATATAAAGAAGATATGATGTTGGACTTTTAGGTCATCCTGATAATAGTTTAAACTGGATTAAAAAGAGTGGTTTACTTTAGGACCACAGACAAACACAATAAAAGGTCGAAAATAAAAAAAGAAAAAAGATGAGCGGCGCTGCCCCGGTTTTAAGGGTCGTGGGCTTGGCCTTGGGAGACTCACCCCATTCGAATCTATTCACGTTTTTGGTTCTCTCCCACACTATATCTTAATTTACTTCTTAACCTAACTCTAATCCTATTCCTATCCCTAATCCTACGCTATTATATCATTAATTATCTCCTTTCCTTTCCTACTCAATCACAACTCACAAGTCACGGCTCCACCTTTTGCCTTCTCAAAAACAATCTACATTACTATTGTAAGAATTAAATAACAAAAACATAACTATTTTGAACTGGGGTGACAAGTTATTTTTTCTTCTATCAAGCGCTCTGATAACCTTATGGTTCTCCCATAATCTTTCGGGGTCCATCCTCATTGTCGCCGATCGCCCTGATCGGAGTTGGTTTCTCTTCCTCGGTTCATTACATTGCTTGATAGGATCTCCGTCGTCACCCTGCGCATCCGGTCGTGTTGCTCGGTTCGTCGTGCTTCGGGCTTCAGAGGATCCTGCCGTGGCGTCGATACCGTGAATCCCGAGCGCCCTCGTCTGTGATTGTTTTGACTCGACGATCACTGGACGACTTATTCGGTCCACGTGTCGGGTTGAAGCCGTGCGGCGCAGTCGCGAGTCGTCAGGCAAGGGACACAATTGCGTCTTGCCGGCGGCGGGACGGTCACGCCAGCACCCGTACGATCTAAATTGGATTGATCGCCCTGGTCATTATCATTCAGGTATCTTGATTCCTCGATTACCCTGCTGCTGTACTGATTCGTGTTTTGGATTTGGATTTGGATTTTGTTCTATATTGTTATCATATGCCGATTTTTCTGTCATGGAATTTTCATTGTTTGGGCACGGATCACAATCGGCGTCAGCTCAAGGATCTGGTTGGTCAGTTTAAACCGGATCTAGTGTTTCTCACAGAGACCCGTCATGTAGACTCTCAGAACTCCCGGTCAAGGCTGGCCATTTTAAGGCGGACGTTGGGATTCCATGGGGGTACAGGGATCCCTGGAGTTACCCCTCCGGCAGTCCCGGGTACTCGAGCCCCATCGAACAAAGGAGGGGTTATCCTTCTCTGGTCGGAGAAGTGTGTGGTGGATGTGCTCTTAGCCCAGCAATCCCACATAGATGTTGTTGTACGGATCGGCCAAGAATTGCCTTTACGATTTACAGGAATCTACGGGGAAACCGGTATGGGAGAACATGCACAAGACGTAGGACAATTTGCGTCATCTGGCTAAAGTCCCATCGTCATTAGACTGGGTGCTAATGGGAGACTTTAATGGTATCCCTCGGCCCTCAGAAAAAAGGGGAGGCAATGCTACCCTGTAGGTCTCATGCAGGGGTTCCAACATGCTATTTCTAGCATCGGGGTGGAGGAACTCCCATTACAGGGGTACCAATTTACGTGGACTCGGGGACATGATCCAGAGACTAAAGTTGAGAGTCAACTAGAAAGGGCCTTCATATCTCCTCAAGCTAGAGTCCGCTTTCGAGACGCTTCTCTGCAAAATTTGGGTGTCTCGACCTCCGATCATATGCCCATTCTATTGCAGATACAAAAGGAGCCCTTAGAACGACGGCAAAGGCAGTTTTGTTTCGAGAATGCGTGGCTGGAGCATCCTGAGTGTGGTACCTTGGTCCAAGCTGAGTGGGGAAGACCAGGGGATCGCTACATAAAGCATCATATCAATGACATTGGGCAGTCTCTCGATGAGTGGGGTTAGACAGTCTTCCGGGATAATATCAACCAAATCCGCTCTCTCCAGAGGAAATTGGTTGAACTAAATGGTCGTACTGACAGGAAAGGTATTAAACTCCGGATGGCTTTACAGAAACAGTATAATCGAGCTTTGGCCAAACAGGATGAGTTCTGGCGTCAACGAGCGAAACAACACTGGTTGAGAGAAGGAGACAGAAATAAGAAGTTCTTCCAGCGGTCGGCCACGAAAAGGCAGGCAAGAAACAAACTGAAATTGTTGGTGAATGACGAGGGGGTGGAGATGCAGTGGCACACGGGAATGAAGGAGCTGATCCATTCCTATTTTGCCAACATATTCACTGCGGGAGATATTGATGACTACGATCTCCCCATGCCGGTTCCTCATATGATAACCCCTGCCCAAAATCTACAGTTAACAAAACGGGTATCGGACGCGGAAGTGTGAAAGATAGTCTTTCAGATGGGACCATCAAAGTCCCCGGTCCAGATGGTCTCAATCCGAAATTCTTCCAACACTACTGGGATACCCTGTCTCCGGAAGTTATCGAGTTTGTCCAGACTGCAGTAGCGACAGGAACCATCAACCATGATATCAACAAGACTACCCTGGTACTGATTCCGAAGAAACCTGGGGCGAGGAAGATCACAGAGTTACGACCCATAGCCCTCTGTAACGTCACTTTTAGAATTTTGTCCAAAGTTTTGGCCAATCAACTAAAACCGCTTCTGGATCCTATTATATCCACCAATCAGGGAGCGTTTGTACCGGGGCGGCATATTCAGGATGACGTGCTCATATCGTACGAAATTACACACACCCTCAAGCGTCGGACTCAAGGGCAGAGGGGCTTTATGACCTTAAAGCTGGATATGAGCAAGACCTATGCTAGAGTGGAATGGTCTTTCCTCTTATCCATGATGGGTGCGTTTGGTTTCGACGTGGGGTGGAGGTCTTTGGTCCTCGCCTACATGCGGTCTATCCAGTACACGGTGAGTTCAAATGGCAAGCGTACTGCCCCATTCACAGTTGAGCGGGGAATTCGCCAAGGTGATCCGTTGTCCCCATACCTGTTTCTGTTCTATATGGAAGGCCTCTCCCGTATGATCAACCAAGCTGAAAGGGACGGGACTCTTCACGGGGTTTCGGTGGCCAGGGGAGCCCCGATAGTATCTCACATCTATTTTGCAGATGATTGCTATATCTTCTGTAGGGGCAACCCAGATGAGGCTGCACAGCTTAATCAAATCTTACAATCTTTCGAACAATGGTCGGGTCAAGTAATCAACAAGGACAAGTCATCCATTTTCTTCTGCACCAATACCTCACCAGCAAACCGGGCGGCCTGCTGTGGCATTCTAGAGATCCAGGAGATTTCAGGCCTGTCTAAGTATCTGGGGGTTCCGAACATGCTGGGGCGGCGAAAAGGTCAGAGCCTCCAATTTCTGTGTGATCAGATTGTGACTAAAATAGGAACTTGGGATGGCCAAATGTTGTCCGCAGGGGGTAAAGAGGTGATGATTCGGTCAATACTTCAGGCCATGCCGATTTATTCCATGAGTGTGTTCCTTCTACCACGGGACTCCATCAACAAGATCCACGTTGCTTTAGCTCGATAATGGTGGACGGGGACCCCTAGATGTAACAAACCGATTATCTGGCAGGTCTGGAAGAAGCTTTGTTGACCAAAGGAGGATGGGGGAATGAGTTTCCGGGACATGAGAGACATGAACATAGCTATGCTGGCCAAAATGGGATGAAAGTTCTTGACCCAGCCAGATAGTTTAGTCGCTCGTATTTTCAAGGCTTGGTATTATCCAAAGGGTGATTTTCTAACCACAGACGGAGGTAATAACCCCAGTCAGATCTGGACGGGCCTTCGAGCTACATATGATTTGCTTAGGAAGGGTTTGATTCGGACTATTGCGGACGGCTGTTCGACTATGGTGGAGGGGTCTCCCTAGCTCCTAGGGAATAACCCGATCATCCCGCTTCATACTTGTCTCATCCCGGACATGAGGGTGTCAGAGCTGGCTTCGAACAATGGTCAGTCTTGGGACAACCCGAAACTCCAACAAAACTTTCCTGCAGCCATTGTGGAGGACATACTGCAGGTGCCCCCTCCTCTTCCACAACATTTAGACAAATGATCATGGAAGTACAATATTCGTGAGTTTACTCGGTCAAGGAAGGGTATATGGCGTTATCCCGAGAGAATGGAAGATGGCATGTATCGGATGTCACGACGGTTTGGACGGGCATTTGGGACCTGGACATCCAACCGCGCATAAAGGTTTTCCTCTGGCGGGCTTTATCCGGTACCTTACAAGTTGCGGTCAATCTTTGAACCAATTTCGTCCCGATTTCGGATACTTTCACGATATGTCAGGGTGATCAAGAGATTACCGACCACCTCCTCCTCCACTTTCCGTTCGCCCGATCAGTCTGGGCTTTATCAGGTTTGCAGGTCCCTATCCCCCACTCGGGTACTTTGCGTGATTGGATATCTTTATTGGTGCAACTTTCGGACATGCAAATGAAGAGTAAAATGTGCCTATTTCTCTGGGAGATTTGGAAAGCGAGAAACAAAAAGGTATGGGATATAAGTACCTCTACTCCACAGGGTATCCTAACTACAGTTCTTAGCAACCAGTGTAGTTGGTCAGAGGCCCAGAATGGTCGACCCAAACCCGTTGTCGCCCCTTGTTGCAGGCAGACGAGTTGGACTCCACCGCCTCAGCATTTGTCTACTATCAATGTGGATGGCGCAACGTTTGCGGATTCAAGGCACTTTGGATGGGGGTGGCTTTGTCGAACGGAGACGGGAGCGATTCTGGATGGGAGGAGCGGTAGTGGGCTTGGCATGTTGGGTCCCAAATATTCTGAAGCTATGACTATTTGGTAAGCTTTGCAATGGATTCAAACTTCACACCTATCCAGAGTAATTATTCGGAGCGATGCCCAGTATCTGATGCACTTGATCCAAGGGTCTCACTAGGTGTTCTCCCCTTCGCGCCGATTGGTTGACGACTGTCGGACCCTCCTTGCTGTTCTTGAGGATGTTAAACTCAAGTATATTTCTAGGTCAGCGAACGGAGCAGCCCACTGGCTAGCTCGGGAAGCCCGTTCTCTGCCTGTCCTCTCGTGGTTTGGATTCATTATTCCGGATGCACTTAAATGTATTATGCAACAATTCAAGTAATAAATCTTTTTCTCCCGTTTAAAAAAAACATTAGAGAAGAGGTATGTTATTCATGGTCTTCTTTTCACACCGTTTATTCAACAATTTAATCTTTATTTTGAACACTTAGGGTTTGTCTAGACGATAATCTAATTTTCTAAAAATTCGTACCAATGACGTTTGATTTTTGCATTATTACCCTATGCTTTTATAGTTAGAATACTGTTCAGACGAATTTTGTAGTTATGTTCGGCTAAATGAAAACAAATTTAGTTTAATATAAGTTGGTGTAATTAAATTTTGACTTTATATTTAAAATGACATAATTTATTACTGTAAACCGGAATTCGTAATTTTGAAAATCATATATAATGTTGTGGAATTATCGGATCAATGAAATCTATTTCTTCACTCTTCAATTAGTGTATTTTGCCGTTAAACTCTCCTTTATTTTTATATGTACAAGACCAATTTTTATTAGAATCAGATAAATATATTTGCACACATTTATACACGTTTGGGTAAGAATCTTAACGGGAAACATGAGAAAGAGGGTGCCTTCTCCCTCTCCATCGAGTTTGAGGAATCCTAAATTTTCTTATGAAAGATTAAAATAAATTTAATTTGATAATAATATATTATAGTATCTATATATATGTTACATACAAAAAGAAAGAAACAGAGAAGTTTCCTCCCCAACAAGATATCCGCGTCTCGCACAAAAGGGAAAACCCTAGCGTCCACAGATCCGCCCTCTCTCTCTCCATGTCGCCGCCACCGTCCACGGATCAACCATCTCTCTCTCTCCACATCGCCGTCGCAATCCACGGATCCCCCCCGCTCTCCCCACGCCGCCGCCATCGGCAATAATGTGCAAGCACTGATCTGGGTGACTGTGCACCGGCCATAAGCAACTCTCAAACAGGCTCAACCAAAGCCGAGCAACCACGCGTCGCGACCGGAGTGTTCCGGGAGCGTCGCTGGATTTGGGATCCAGGAGGAGGGACGTTAGGCCGGAATCTGTATCCACGACACCCAAAGCCGGTCACCTCGAGACTGGGCGGCCCATTTTGGGTCGATCCGATGATGATCAATCTACTTCTGGGTGAAGTATCAGTGAAGTCACATCTGGAGCACCGGGCGCATGCTCTGTTCTCCGCCCCACTATTAAACATTCCAGCGACTCAAGCTGATAGGTTAGCAATACCAGAATGCCCCACTACGACAATTAAGAGATTCAGAAGAACTTACATCGCAAGATCTTTAGGTTACTATGTTCGTTTTTCTGTTTTATTGTGATCTTTAGAGTCAACTATACAAAAGCGATCACTAATATGGGTCCAAGTGTGTCAAAATCCATGCGGAGGTTTCAGACATATATTGAAACTCAAGGTTAAAGACCCAAATTATGTTTATGATTTTTGTCATGATTAATAAAATTTCTATCATCGCGTTTCAAAAAAAATATATCTGTTACACACGTGCACATATTCATCTCAGCCAGCCTATCCCACTGCAGGTTGAGGGACATTAGGTCCAAATGGGCTCTGATGACGCAACACAAGGGTGATATGGGCCGTATTGTAGAGCTGGTCTACACAAGGCTGGCATGGGCCGTATTGTAAAGTTGGTCTACACTGGGCCTCATGTCTGATCAAGAGAGCCCAATCGTGTCAAATATCATTTGTGTTGAATCTTTGACCTCTTCTCTGTTGCTACTTTTTCACTTCACTTTGCACTATGGCGGTGGTAAGAGCGGCCGGAGCTCCGAGCAGCTTATTGGTATCGCGGCCGGTGACGTTCGTGACTGGAAATGCTAAGAAGCTTGAAGAAGTCAAAGCCATTTTGGGCAAATCCATTCCCTTCCAGTCACTGAAGCTCGACTGTAACCACCTCTCCCTCAAACCCTACGCTCTCCTTTGATCTCTATGTTTATTTTGGTTTCTGGGTTACGTTTTTCAGTGCCGGAACTTCAAGGCGAGCCTCAAGACATCTCCAAGGAGAAGGCTCGTTTGGCTGCTATTCAGGTTTTTTTCTTCTTCTCTAATTTGTTCTTCTGTATCTCTCATACAGCTCTTTGAATGTTAGTATTTAAATGGAAAAGGTCAATGGTCCTGTGCTGGTGGAAGATACTTGTCTCTGCTTCAATGCCCTCAAGGGTCTCCCAGGTATTTATCATTTATATTTTTCTTAATTTCTTATTTATCTGTTTTTAATACTTTAAGGTACGATTTTGATTTGTATGGAACTATTATTGCAGGACCTTACATGTAAACTCTTCTTCTACTTCATGTGGTGACCTTCTGTTCCCTTTTAGTCCTACTCATTTTTCAATTGACATTATGAAAACATGTGAATTGGTACTGAAGAGCTGAAGGGACTTCAGAATCTTGTTTTTTTTTACTTTGAATTTTACAAAATTTTCAAAGGGCATTGCTGCTGATATGAGTGTTTATCATAAAGTGTAACACCTGGTGACCGTCCCTCTTTTGAGAATTTCGCATCCCATGTCCTTTTATTACTACAGCATGCTTGACAGCTTACCTTTTATCTCGTGACTAGTTCTGACATTAAGATATATTTGTTATTTACTAGTGCACTTAGGGTGAAAGGGTTATGCTTCATGTGTATCATATGTTTGTCTCTATTGTGGGTTGATTAATTGTGCAAAAGTAGAAATGCCACAATGCTAAAGAAAAAATATGGTGGTAAACACAAGTATCTCTGTTATTATGATTTCCGTTGCATTACTTCCTCCAATTAATTAACTAGTAAACTCATCGGCTGTTGATATCCTTTGTTTACGATTGTTATTGAATTTCATATCGGAACTCCATTTCTAAAGGATTAAGTGTTTGAACGTAAAGAAAAAGCATTCTATGTCGACAAATTCAAGGCTAATTCTGTTATTACATATTTACATGTACATCTATTTGCTATCTCTTTGTAGTGCATGTTTTTTTAAAGGTCACTGTACTTAGGCTTTTTAGCCTTTCTTCTTATGATAAAAGAGAAGTTGCGTTTTAATTTTCTAAGCAAACATACCTGGAAATATGACGCATGTCTTTGTATCTTTTGTTGACAGTCTAGATATTTCATCTTTAGCTACCCGAGCTAAAATATGTATCGGGTTAGAGAAGTGCTATGGATTATAATGTAAAAGGTGTGCTTGACTGCCTCCATATCTTCTGAGTGCAAGACAAAATAGACTCAATAATAGCTATCTCATGGACCAACATTATCAAGACTTTCATAGTATATATGTCAAATAAAGAGATTCGCACTCTCTTATGCCTTCCCTAATTCTATCTGGACTTAGGGTATACATAACCTATAGCTCTTAGAAGCTTAGACTTTGTTGTTTTAATGAATACCATTGGTTCTGCCAAAACTGTTTTTTCTTCATATTTGACTCATTATCTAATTTTATTCATCAACTCATGCAGCAAGTGGTTTTTGGAGAAGATTGGTCATGAAGGTTGTATTTTGTGTCATTTTTTTTATCTCCTGTATTTGTTGCTCTTTGTTTGTGCCAAAATGACATACCAGTTTAATTTAACACAATGCTTGCTTTCCCATCTTTTGCAGGTCTGAACAATATGTTGATGGCATATGAGGATAAATCAGCATATGCTTTATGTGCTTTTTCTTTCGCTCTTGGGCCAAATGTTGAACCTATCACATTTCTTGGGAAAACCCCGGTACGTGTTTGTTATATACTTAATACTTTTCTTTCCTGCATACATATTTGTTAATTGTCCATTTAATAGTCTCGTATGGACAACTGTAATTGTTGTGGCTAAGAACTGGTTTTGTCTTGAAAAGATATTAGTGTAACAAGCGTAATAGCTAGTTTTTGTTTTCCTTTTGGACAATTACTATTCATTAGCATCAGTTGGTTGGTTGATCCACGACTGAGAAACCGGAGGATTTAAGAGAAAATTTCCCCTTAACTGATGGAACCCAAACGTTTATTTTTTTAAGTTAATTTACATTCCACTACATTAATGAATACGCTGATTTCACACCACTACACTAACATTTGGAAATGTCTTTGGGAGTCATTCAAGTTTCTAAGAATATCACCGTGTCTCTTTCATCCGAGTTTGTTATGATTTGAGAGTAAAAAAGACAAAAGTACCCCTATTGCGTTTTGAAATTTCCATGTGAATATCCTTATCCTCTTTCTCTTTGTTCTTCAATCTAACCAGCCAAGAAATTTACCCAAGTTTAACCTCAGATTATTTTTCAAATAAATTTTCTGAGATGAATTCTTTAACTAAATAAAATGGTCAGAGAACAATTTCCCAATGTTCTTAAACATTGGGTTTACAAATCTAACCTGATGGGTTTATATTAAGAATTATTATAAACATTAAAGAACTAAAAAAACAGTTCTGATTGGTTTACAAAAGCTTCAACAAGAACAAATGGCAACAATCAAACAAACAGATTAAAACTTACATCAAAGAATTATGAGCAAAGAAATAACCGACCCACAGTGTTCCTAAAAAGTCCCAAAGACTACATGAACCCTAAGTCAAACCCCAAACCCCTAGAGACCCTAAAATCGTTGAGCGCGACTCCTAGATAGCGGCTAATGACAAAGTCTGGACCTAAAACCCTCGATTCGTGGTGCTCATGCAAGCAAGGCCTTCTCAGATCCGTTGATTCTTAAGTTGAGGAGATGTTTTCTTTTTCCAGATTTGCAAACCCAAAATCGTCATGCAATGTATTGATTCTCCGACCAGTCTCTTCTTTGCTTTGTTATCGGTTTGAGATTTCTGCTTTCCTACCTTCCAATATTTGGTAGACCCTTTGGAGGCAGAAGAGTGGTCACGCAAGGGCAGAAATAAGACATCCACCTTCACAATCAATACCATGTGTCGGATTCGTTGATGGTGATTTAGGATCAACACGCCGTGCATTGAAGTCGTTGCCAGTGTCCTCGGGGAGTCCAAGAGGAAGCCGAAAAACATATGAGGGATGTAGGAGTATATTAGTTTTTTTTATCTCTTAGGGGCAGTTCTGTTGCCCTAAAAGTATTTATCGTAAAATCTAACAGAATTTGTAACGATGAAAATTTCGGAAAGTTCAGTGATTCTTGAAGACGCTTCCAAAAGCTAATGCAGTGGAGTGTAATCAGCGTCTGCGTTTATGTAGTGTAGTGTAATTTACCTTTTTATATCAAAATATGTATTTTTTATTCCTTCTAAGCCATACAATGTGGTAGTCCTCCCCTTTCCCTAACCCCCATCTATTCTCAAGCATGTGAGCACAGCACTGGACCACTTAGAGGTGAGTGGTGAGTGCCTTGACAATGGTTCAATTATCACATCTCCATAACGAAGGGGTGAGTTTGAATTTTATTAGGTAGAGTGGGGGATTATGAGAATTTAAAAAAAAAATCCATTCGAGAAATCTAGCTGAACAATATTAGACCCAAACATAGTGGTTGACTTTAATGTCAGTTAGTGATAACTGCGCTTCTATTTAAACTACCAGTCCTACAGTATTTTGGCATGTAAGTTTTGTAGAAGTGAGATTTATAACAAAAAAAGTTTTGTAGAAGTGAGGTTGGTCTTTGCAGACAGAACACGAAGTCAACTAGTGGTGACACCTAGAACAAATCAAGTAGTTCACTCATGTATGACTCTGTTTCAAAAGTACAGAACATGTAGAGCAAAGGAAATGCTTCCTATTAGCTGCCAAAGAAAGTTCTTTCTTACCTTCCAAAGGGATATAACCAAATAAAACCATGATTTTTTTCCCCTTTTGACAATTTCAAGATACAATTGGGTCATTTGAAGTTCCAGATGTTTATGCATTTGAATTTTGTGCTGACATTTGATATGTTCTAGGGATTGGGTAGTAGTATCAACTTTCAGTAACTAAACATCTGAATAGCACTTATATCTGTCTTGTGGTGGTCAACGTTTTATTTTAGGGAAAGATAGTTCCTGCAAGAGGTCCTACTGATTTTGGATGGGATCCGGTCTTTCAACCTGACGGTTATGAGCAAACGTAAGAATATACCTCTTGTGTGTTTTGCTGTTCTATCTGGTGGTTTATAATCTTTCAACCTGATGGTTTCATTTTGCCAGTTATGCAGAGATGCCAAAGGAAGAGAAGAACAAGATTTCTCACCGGTCCAAGTCTCTTGCATTGGTAAAAGCCCATTTTGCTGAAGCTGGCTATAATTTCGAGACAGATGCCTCAAATTGAGATGTGCTGTAAGTCTATGCAGATGAGATTGTATGTAGTTGAAAGGTTTTCTTCCTTGTCTAGTGTTTTTTTATATGGAGAAAATTAGAGAGTAATTGGCTAGTAAAAATCAGGGGAAAGCTTATTTATGTGATAATAGCTGGGGTTTTTCCCCCAAAGAAGTGTGATAATTGCTGTTGGTCCAAGTGCAGATGACTCCTTTTTATAAGTAACTTGTTTCCCGAATTTACGAAATATCTGGTTGATTGTATTGTTTTTTTTTTTCTTGTCATGATGTAAATGCCCGAAATGATCTTTTTTAATGCGAAAGTTATCACTATCCTTTCTTAAGATTGTAAAAACATGACCTTTGGTGAGGTTTTATATTATTCTATTTTTATTTATATTATAAATTATTGAATATATAAAGTTGGTTTTTTTTTTGTTAGGAGAGGGCTTAAAAGTCAATAGAATTTAAATATTTTTAAAAGACAGAAAAAATAGCCCAACATTGTCTAGATCAACCTAGACGTCCGACCTGCTTAGGTGTCCTTCCCACCTTGATATGTCCGGCTTGAGAAACTCGGATTGGTGTTGCGAAAATCGACGTTTAAATGGTCATATGGGCTGGTTTATATTACATTGTTGAAAACTATGTCTATATCCATCTACCGTATTTTGAAAATAGCTCTACCTTTCCTTTCAGCATATTTTTCAGACACACTTGCTCTCCTTATAAGAGCACCTCCAACGGTCGTGCCTACGCGTCGTGTTTGGCGTAGGCGCGGCCCAGACACGACGCGTAGACACGACTTGTCGTGTCTGGAAGTCGTGTCTGCGGGGGCGTGCCTACGAGTCGTTGCTGGTTCTGGCAACGACGCTGCTGGTCGTGTCTGGCGCCAACGGCTAGTCGGCTGGCAAGTCACGACCCGCCACGTGGCGACGCCGACCCCCAAAAAACCCTAAATTCCTCTATAAATACATATCCACCCCCAACTCAAATTTTACCCTCTCTTAACTTGTTTTTAGCTTCCCTTCCTCTATTCTTCATCAAATTCTCTCCAAAAAAATTTCCTACACTCGTTATGGATCCGAATGAAGCCCTCCAATCCCTTGCCGACTCCATGGATGATGAAGACGTGAGTTCTCACCACACCGAAGAGGACTACTTGGCCAACTACTCCTCCTTTTTCCTAACTCCTCCAATCGGGAAACTCAACGCCGCTTCCTCCATAAACCCCGCCGACCCAATGGCCAGAGTCCCAAGTGCAACCTTCCCAATTCTTTCCGGCCACCCAACCTTTCCAGTCAGCTCCGACGCAAGCGAGGAGGAGGAAGGGGAAGGCGGCGACATCTTCAGTGAGGCCGAGACCACTTCCGCGACCGAAGTGGACCGCCGAGGAGGAGACCTGATTGGCACGAGCGTGGCTGAACAACTCGCTCGACCCCATCAACGGGAAGAACCAGAAGAACGACAAGTACTGGCAAAAGGTGCATGCCGAGTACGAGGCGGTTAGACCGGCAGAGGACCCACCTCGGGCGTGGATGGCGTGCAAGGACCATTGGCATAAGGTTAAAGCCTTCATCACCAAGTTCCAGGAGAAGTACACCAACTTTGAGAGCACGGTGACAAGCGGGAGGAACGAGGTTGACGTCCTGGCAGGCGCTGAAAAGGCGTACCGCGATGAGGAAGGGCACGTGTTCAAATTCAAACATATGTGGGAGGTCGTGAGGGGGCAACCAAAGTTTTTCACAAAAAATGTTCCAGAATGTGACATCCCCGACCTTGACCTCAACCTCAACGCCGACAGTGATGGAAGCAAGCGGACGAGGATGGACGAGTCTCGCACTTTTGGAGACGACTTCGACCACGAGTTGAACTCGTTTACCACCGAGGATCGTCCGATCGGGCAGAAGAGAGCCAAGGCCAGGGCTCGAGGCAAAGCCCAATCCTCCCAGTCGGCGGCGTCTGGGCTACCTCCCGAGCAAATGCAGTTCCTCGACACTCTTTCCCAAAGGAAAGGGACACAGTTAGAGGGCAGAATTGCGATGCAGAAGGAGATCATGGACACCCTGAACGCAGTTCTTTGCCAAGACATCACCAACATGAGCGCGGATGAAAGGGCGTCTCGTGCCTCGCTCATTCAAAGCCTCGGGAAGCGGTTGGAGTTCTTGGGTTAGCCAAGACTTCAATTTAAATTTAGTTTTTAAATTTATGTTTTCTTAATATACTTTGCGTTTTCTTAATAAAAGTGTTAATCTAGTTGTTTTACTGTACTTTGTGTGTTATTAAAAAAATCAACTTTTTATCGAATTATCGGAGCCTCGAGGAGCGTGCTAGGGTTACTATTTGAAATAGTAACCCTAGGTCGTGGCAGCCGCGCCGACCCCTCCCCCTCCCCCTCCTATAAATACCCTCACCCCCCCTCATCATTTCTCACACCTCTCAAATTCTCTCTCTCCCATTTCTCTCATTTTCTAGCATTTCCTCTTATTTTTCTCTCAAGTCGATATGTCTACTTGGGCAACCGGGCCTCTTTGGTCACTAGAGGAGGAAATTCATTTGGTGGTCAACTGGCTCACCCACTACGAGCCCGGGGGTCAGTATTGGCATGGTCTGTACGTTGCTTACGTACAAACCGGGAACGATGTGTGGCCACCACGGACAGAGAAGCAAGTGAAGGACCACTTCCAGAAGATGAGCAAGAAGTGCAAGTGGTTTGAGAAATGCTACCGGGAGAAATTGGCCGACCCTAGGAGAGGGGCAACGGATGACGAAGTATATGCCGCAGCCGTTTCTTATTATGAAGGCAAACACGGGCTGTGGAATAAACGTCCTGTGTGGGAGATGCTCAAGGACGATGCGAGGTGGCGTTTACATATTAGTAGAAATAGGAATTAGTTTAATCGTATTTTAATAATTATGTTTTAAATTATCTACATATGTATTAGCGTTTAAATATTATGTAATGTTTGTGTGGTATGAAATAAAATTAGTATTAAAAATGTGGGGTGCTTTTTTAATTAACTAAAACTGTGTAGACACTGCTCCTGACACTGCGTAGACACTACCATTGGAGGAGCAGTGTCTGGAAGCCAAAAACAATGGTTAAACACTGCGCATAGACATTGCACAGTGTCTAACCATTGGAGATGCTCTAAGACTCAATTTCTTTATGGTTTATCTATGTGAATTTTTTTTGAATATATCTTGGTTTGGTTTATATTTCTTTGCAACTTATCTTCTTCTTGCATGCTTTGCTCGTTTTAGGCTCTACATTTAAGTTCTGATACATCTACAATGTCATAGCAAACCCTACTTCTGCAGCCGCCACCTACTCATTTTCTCATCTCCACCGGCGACGATTATGGCTCTGGCCATGATAGTTTCCGGTGGAGACCTACTCCTTCCCCTCCCTATCTTTTTTCCTTTTCCCTACCTCCTCGTTTTCTTCTTTTCAGGGATGCTTACTTTGTAACTTTGGTGTCCTCGGTAAGACACTTTTTATTATGTGTAAACTATTATGAGACATGGATATCATTGTTATGTGATGTTTATTTTAAATGTATGTTGTTTTAAAGTTATGGGTTGACTATGCATGTTTTTTTAAATTATGGGTTGAGAATTGTCATTTCAAATGTGTATTTTTCGGGTGATGAGAACGGGCGAGAACGAGGTAAGGAATAAAATCCCCCGATGGGCGAGAGTGTGACAGGGAATAAAATCCCCGTTCCCCGCCCTGTCCCTATGGGATCCCGCAGGGCGGAGTCGGGGCGTGTGGCGGGGACGCGGGATGGGGCCTAGGGTCCCCGCCCCAACCCCAGCCCATTGCCATCCCTAGATATAAGATTAATTGAGGTGGAATATAATATAGTGCTTTCCAATTTTGACTGTTTGTTTCTGGTAGGAAAAAAACATCTGAACACCAAACAAGTCAGACTGGTCATGAAAAATATCAACAAAACATACATGTCCATCACAAAAATAAAACTCATCATCAACTTTCATCGATCCATTTACAGGTTATTAAATTGTACAAAGGGTATTCAAAAAATCCGTTATACGTAGTCCACCCATTAATCCGCCCAACCTAATACGGATTGAAGTTATACTAGCATAAAATCAAATGAATTTCGGATCAATTTTTATGAATCCGCCTTATTGTGGACGGATTACGGACTTAGGGAACATATCCATAAGTCATCCACCCGCTTCTCTTAATAAATCACATATTTTGAATCATGGTCAAACCTACATAAAAATATTCAGCTCATCATGAATCTTATAAAAGTCCACTACGAGTCTACAAGCTTTAGTTTCACAATAAACTCATTATCTCACTTCTTTTAGGTACTGCAAACCATAGAACCTATCTTGAGTTTTTTATTTCCATGTCATTGCAATTATACATGAAATGGGTGGATTGGTCCGATCCACTCACAAATCCACCAAGTATTTTCGTCTGTAATTTTCCTTTTCAGTCTTTTGAGGAATGGCTTTGGATGCATTGTTTCCGTTAAGAGGGTAGTATTGGTTCCTCGTCCAAATAGAAGGGGAAATATTTTCGGTTTCGTGTGGGTCGCGACTCAATATGAGGTTGGGATGCTGATTGGGGAGTTGAATGGTAGACGAGTTCATGGTTACAAGTTGCTTGTTACTTTGGATTGAGCTTAAAATTAGTAGAGAGAGTGTAGGTGATTAAAGTTTGGTAGCGAAATTAGTATTGGCGAACCTTTTCTTTGTTGCACAAGAAATCCAATACCAAGAGTTGTGTGTAACAAGGGGCATCTGGAGTTGGTCTGAAATCCAATTCCTCGTCGGTTAAGGTGGAGATGGTGTCGAATTCCTCGTCGGAAGGACCTACAAATCAGTCAGTTGAGTTCTTTCTCCGTTGCAGATCAAGAGTTTGTGGCTCCATTGGATACGAGGGTGATGGAGACTAATACTTGTCAAGTCAAACCAAGACTTGAATAAGCGTATTGTCCCCTTTCTAAATAAGTTTATGTATAGTTGCGGACAATCTCAAGGTCTCTTACAGATTCTGCTTGACAATAATGTGGATACTTGAATGACGTACTCTTGATTGAGGTTTCCCTAATAGATTCTTATTAACTTCACTAATTGCATCAACCCCAAAGATACTTGAATGATATTTATTCATTGTTAACCAAGCTTAATATTGGAGCCTAAATCCTGTGTTGGTCATCTAACTCATAAATTATTCATTTAATGATATAATCCAAATCAACTTGTACACATCCTCTAGAATTATCCAGACTTCCAACTTCTTAGTGGCAAACTTATATGTGATTAGAGGTTCTTTATTGAAATTCTATGACAAGTCGATAATTATTCATCATGTAGTTTAACTCATCTTCAAAAGGTATGTCGCCACAATGTCATCATATCATTATTATCTTTCCAATATAAGACCATACCTCTTGATGCTTCCCATGTTGAATTATGCTCAGCAACAACTCATGGAATAGAGTTCCAAAAAATATAAAAATTTCTCGGAATAGATATCTTAATGAACTTTTCATAAGTCGGGCACTACATCCATCTGGATATCGGAGATAAAGGGATAATGATAAGGACGACGGAAAGGTTAAGATCGACAAGGGTCGACTCGCTATGCAGCGTCATGCTGTACCAAGTCTCGTTAGTCGCCATTTAGGTAAGATCAAGTAAAATGGGATTTTGCGTTGATCTTAACAACGTGCATAAACCTAAGAACACAATGGACTTGAGTCGGAGGGAGATGTGTCGGGAATTGCCATAGTGGACGGGCAATCATGATGGGCTCGGTATGGGCTCTCTTGGAGAGCCCCATGCCTGGACCACATAGGCTAAGCCCAACAAGAACAAAAAGTCATTAAGTGACTTAGTAGTCTTGTTAGGACCCATTTTCCACTTAGCTAATAAACTTGAATTTCTTATTAGATCCGCCTTGCACATTTGCAAGGACACTTGGCTCATGATTAAGTTAAGTGAAATGACCCAATCCACTTAACTTAAAAATCGAACGTCCCAACAATCTCAAAAATCGAGGCATTACTCCAGCACGCAACGGGAAGACCTACAAGATCAACCCAAATGAGGCGTCCTTCTTACAGAACCCTGTCAGCACAATCAGTGAATGAAAAAAAAAATCAAGGACGCAGAGCTTTCTAGTCGGCCTCCGCTAAAGACGCCCAAACATCCTTATCCGAATAAGATAGCAAAAAGGCCCTCGAGCCCAACTCGACAAGTTCCAGCCCAATAAGCCCTGCAAGCCGAAGGCCAATACTAAGGGTGCTCACCGTAGCCGAGGTGTTAGCCACGCAAATCACGCCAAAGGTAGGTAGCGTTTCAAATCCAAGAGTGAAAGGCAAAGAGCACCGTGACAACTCGACCGAGGCAGGCCGAGAGGGTGTTAAAGCCGACGGGCCCAAAGACCCAAAGAGAGACCCTTCCAAAGTACCTGGAGAAGAGCGGCCAGCAAACAAAGCATCAGTACCTTTGCGACGTTTACCCAACTCAACTCGGATCTTACGTCCTGAAACAAAAAACCATTCAAAGAAGTAACAGCTCGTGCAGGATCATATGAATTTTTTTAGCACACAAAAGCAAATCTAATGCCTTTGGAAGCTAATTTCGCCCCAGCATCAACGACCTCAATGTCACCAACCGGGAGAATAAGAACATCAACTAATCGCTTGTTGTTGATGGCGAGAGATTAGCAATGAAGACCAAAAAGCACTATTGTGTTAAACTTAACTCGCATGAGTTATTACCACTATTGTGTTAAACTTAACAGTGAGGCTAAAGTAGAAGAAGAGGGAAACTGAAAAATTGTGCTAGTCTAACTGCTAACCGTTATTAGGCTATTATCTTTGTATTTGTTGTAAAGATGTGAATTTCAATATCACAAATAAGAAGGAAGATATTATTGGTCCACCCGAGCTCTCTAGTATAGTATTGGTGTTTGTGCTTTATGTGGGTTCAAGATTGTGACAAGTGATAGGTGCATCACATCCCATCTAATATCATACCAATTGAATGTAATTGGACTAGTTCAAGTAGAATAGCAAGTATGAGGAGCCGTGTGCATTTGCGCGCGTGTGTATAAGAGAGAGATAGAGAGAGACATAATCTTATTGTACGAGGAGTAATAGTGGTGAAATCTGCTACAAACCACTCTTAACCTAAAAACTAGAGAACCAATCCTAGCCACACACATAACATCCAACATTCCCCATGATGCCACATCATCATCCCAATTTCACCAAAACTCACGCCACTTTCATCATTTCTCACACAAGCAAGGGCATAATTGTAAAAGCATGGTGCCATGTGGACAAGTGACCATTTTTTTTTCTTCACCAATTCACTAATTTAATATTTCCCGATTCGTTTGAACTCCGATTAGCTTCAAACTTGCGCCAATATTTTTATTTTTTCAAGGGCTTTAAATCAAGATCAATCATGAATATATTTTGAAGCACGGAAATAAAAAGGTATATTGGAGTGATAAAAAAATGTTGAGTGTTGATAAATCTTCACTAATAAATGTTTTATATCGAAGTTATCAAACTAGTGCTAAATGTTGATAAAAACATATACTGAGGTGATAAAAACCATGTTCGATTGTGATAATAAGTGTGATAAACTAGAGTTAACGTTGATAAAAAAACATGTGATGGGGTGATAAAAACACATGTAATTTAATGATAAACATAGTGTTTAGTGTTCATAAAACTGGTGTTCATAAAAAGCACGTGATGAGATGATAAAAATCACGATCAATTTTGGAGAATGGGGTGATAAAACCAGTGTTGAGTGTTGATAAAACCAGTGTAAAGTGTTGATAAAAATAAAGCAAAGTGTTGATAAAAATTAGTCAGATATAATTTCTTTAAAAACCAGCCCCGAAATAAAAAAAATTGTGCTTCAAAAAAACCATGTGATCGGGATGATAAAACACACGTAATTGAAAGATAAACCTAGTGTTTAGTGTTGATAAAACTAATGTTCATAAAAAGCACGCGATGAGGTGATAAAATCATGATCAGTTTTGGAAAATGAGGAGATAAAACCAATGTAAAGTATTGATAAAACCAGTGTAAAAGTGTTGATAAATCCAGAGCAAAGTGTTGATAAAATTTACCCAGATTTTTTTTTAAAAAAATCAACACCGAAATAATTTTTTTTTCGTGCTTCAAAATATATTCATGACTGATCTTGATTTAAAGCCCTTAAAAAAACAAAACTAATGGCGCAAGTTTGAAGCCAATCGGAGTTCAAACGAAGCGGGAAAAATTAAATTAGTGAATTGATTAAAAAAAAATATCATAGTTTTACTAAAAAGCCCTTACCACTTATTAAAAAGTGCTGTTTTTTTTTGCAGTCAACAAGTCAACTACTCAATTGCATCTCATCCACCCATTCTTAAAATGGATGGCTTAGATTGGTTCTCTAGTTTTTAGGTTAAGACATGTTTTGTATTTGATTTCTCCCCAGGAGTAATATATCACAAAAATAAAAAGTGTTTTCGAGAAAATAACAAAATTAAACATTTTTAGAGAGTGGTAACTTTCGACATAAGCACGAGAAAATGTGTATCTTAGAACATATTTATTAAAATTTTCCTACTAAAACCATTTACATATGGATGGATCAAATCAGAACTTGCTACAGATTGAACTCCAGTCCATTCAAAATACATAAATTGTTTGGTGTATGTGACAACTCTAACTTCAACCTGATTGTTGAAAGCCCAATTATAGATATATTGTAACACGCGTCCTCACGGACAAACCCGTTTACGGGTTTGGAGGTGGATTATTTAGAAGAGGAGATGATCTCATTGAAAAGAGAGATATGGGCTGGCTCATTTGGGACAAATTTGATAAATTGATAAGAAATTAGTTATTTTTGTAGAGAATGAGGTTTGAACCCGGGTCCGTGAGGTGCCAAGCTCTGATACCATATCAGATGACCAAATCAACTAAACGCTCACCTTGATAGTTAAAAGCCCAATTATAGCTGTATTTGAGCACTAATGATGTAGAAATCGTGAGTCTAACCTATTGGCTAACTCAAGTGTTGTTGCAGAGAAGATAGACCATAACTTCATTTCAGGCGCTGACGCTCCATTACCAAAGAGAGTGCATTAAAGGTGATTTTATAAAATTGAGTATTAGTTTGAAGTATATTTATGAAATTATTAATTGAAACATTTGACTAGGTTGGGATCATATCTGGTTGACAAGACTCGGAATCTGTGTTGCAGGAGAATATGTTCGTTTTGAGTGTAGTGGGCTCGAATCTTTCTACTAATATTGTTGATGCTGAACGATATGGATCAAACAAGGGAGGTCTCAGTCTGACAAATAGATCTGAGAATAATTGCAGGGATTGTGTGTTGCTGCTGCTGCAAGTCAACAACACAATCATATTTAGATTTTGGAATGCAGAAGTATATCTTGAACCTCATATTCACTCATTCTCTACATCTTCCAAGCTTCAATATGCAGCTTTAGCTTTCTCCAAAGAAACCTTCCATGTTACCTTAGACCAGACTTTCTTTGGGGATTGTCCTTTTGATAAAAATAAAGAGAAAGTGAAACAAGAGTGCCAAATGTGGACTACCAAAATGTAATTCAAATAAGCCTAAGAGCCCCCAGTTTGCTAGCTCCAATTCGCTCTAAAAGCTGACCTTACAGCACGACACATACCCCATTTCATATGCAACTTCTAATGGAATGTTACTTGCGTTTTGATTCTTCTTTTTCTTGCTCCGCTGCATCAAACACATGATTGAAAACAGGACAAGGAGTGGCCATCATTTCGATAGTATGCAGAATAATAAAAGGAAAGTAGAAGAGCAGTGTTATCACTAATTAAGCATTTCATTTTCATGTCAGATAATTGCAATTGCACAAGCCCTAAATCAAAACATTGCAGCTATTAACTCAAAAGGAAAAGCCAAACCTATTGTCTGTAAAACAATGACTCTCAAATTCATGACACTCACTCAACACGTGTATGACTCTAGACCAAAACAAACAAGAAAGAAATGACAACATCCCAGCAAAAACTAACGGGATAGGGGATAAACAGTATGATGCTTAGACCAAGGTTAAAACAAATGAACAACGCTTCTGCGCCTACTTGTATGATGACTTTGATCTTTTTGCAGTTGAAGCAGGCCGAGGTTGAGCTATTAAAGAAGACAAGACAGAGACAGTGGTGGGATAAAATTGAAGTGTGGTGGAAATAATTGAGTGACTGAGGAAGGTATTACTTATTAGCATGACCTTCCCCTGCGGCATGGAAGAGAACCGGCGTTAGAGGTGATGGAACCAACCATGGAAGAAGGCTTGGCTCCCAAGCTAGAGGCACGAGCATAGCTAGCTGAGGCTCCAGCACCTGAAGGAGTGAAGTATGCACCATTGAGCAACAGATCTCCCTCTGATCTCCAGTTCCAGTGCTTCCACCGACCGCTATTTGTGTCTACCCTCTTTGTCACCTCCTTTGCAAAGGGGTTGGCCGGAGCATTGTATCGGTTGCCCTGGCTGTTGATGGTGGGATCGGCGCTTCCTCCAATGGCATACATTTCCCAGTGAGTGTAGTCATTGTTCACCACATGGAAATACCCATGTCTGCATCTTGGCATCCTCTGGATCAGCCCTTGTCCAAAATGGTTGTATGCAATGGTCACCTGCATTTGCTTGTCCTTGGTGTATGAGTCACTGTGTCCCAACAGCATCACCTCGTTGTGGTGGGTGAAGTGGTTGTTAGACACCGTAATTGCAGTAGATCCCATCACAGCATCAACTAGACCATCAGCGCAGTGAGACAGGGAATTGTGGTCAATCCAGATATGGCTTGATCCGAAGATGGAGATGGCATCACCATCTGCCATTGTCCTCCACCCGAAATGTGTCGGGGAGCTCCTCACCTGGGCATTCCCAGTGGGCTTACAGTCATGGATGTGGAGACCGTGGATGATCACGTTCGTGATGTACTGGATGGTAATGCAGCCCCCATTAGCGATGTGCACGTTGGCCCCACGCCCATCAATGGTCTTGAAGCTGTTCATGATCAGCTCCTGCTTCAATGTGATCACCATGTCCCGCTTGAACACAATCCACAAGGGCTTCTCCTGGATCACAGCATGCCGCAGAGTACCAGGCCTGGGGTTCACAGGATCATCATCACGGTTGTCTGTCACAACGTAGAACCGCCCGTCACGACCACCAATGGCATTTCTCCCAAAACCAATACCACACTGGGCCAGGCGCTTGCGGTTTTTGTGCCAGTTGGGGTCACACCTCCAGCAGTCGTCAATTGGGTTGCCTGTTCCACAGGAGAAGTAGCCCAAATTCCTCCTTTCACTGCTGTTGTGCATGCTCCTGAACAATTCAAACCCATTGTTTTTTAGATGCTTCACTACTATGGTTCAACAAGATCTTCCAATTATATCACTAAACACTATACCAAACATCTCATACAAGTTAGAATTACTAGCTATTATCCTTTTTTTTACATGGAAACCAAATAATGGAACTGTGCTTCAGCTGGTTTCATTTATTTCAAAATAGAAGCAAAGACAAGGTGATGTACTTAATTTGTCCTTTGGGAACGTATGGGTGTAGCTGTCACATGCTCCACAAGCCACCAAACGCATAAATAAAGGCTGAGAAGAATCAATGAGGTAGCTACTTTGTGGTGCACATCTCAGCTTTTACAGCAATATATCACTAATTGGCAACAAGACTTTTGTACTATGAACATACTAGCCGACACATAGTTCTGTTCTTGTTTGACTTTGCATATGCAATTATAATGCTCAAACTTGTGCCCTTCACACGCTGAAGAAGCATAAAACTCAGCTGCCACCATTAATAACTGGCACATTAAACACAATGCACCAGCACAGGCAGAGAGACATGAGACTCAAAGGGGCAAGAGATATGGTATTTTCATAGGTAAAAACATGAGCTTTTATGAAGAATGTGCAGATGCATAGACAAGAAAGGGCCAGGAAAGAAGCATCTTAATGGGTCTTGACTGTAATGTCCCCACCACAATCTGACCAATACCATGTGATAGGCGTGTAACGGTCAAAAAATGAGCAACGGCAGAGGAGTTATGGTTCCTCACCTTACCCATTTTGCAGTGATGAGGGAAGTAAATAATGCAGAAACCCAAGGGCTAACATGGGTACAAAATATTTAAGACTGAGCTGTAATAAAGTGGGTCTCCAAACATATTGGTTTGTTGGTTTGATTGGAATTGGATCCTAATATCAAAAGGGTATAGGTGTAATTTGTATATGTGAGGTGGGGCCACATTTAAGTCAAGAGCAACCCCACCCACCAATACCAATACAATACCTCATTGTCATGTCAAAGAAATGCATTTACTTACCCAAGTTGTTGTAATTGACTATTAACTTTACAATAAATATCATCAGTCACATAATTTGATATTAATGAAGAAAATTAAGAATAAATAAATAACCCAGTAATTTAAAACGTAATGTATAGTAACTGAATCATACATTATTTTGAAGAAAAATTGTAAGAGAAGGGAGTTACTTACATCTCAACCATGGAGACAACATTCTCTGGGTCAGCTACTGCGGCTTGCTCATTCAATGCCTCAGCCTCCTTCACCCTGAGACACACACAATGCCAAACCCAACACAATTAATAATAAAATTCAATACTCGCGTAAAGTAGGGGTATTTTAGACAATTTATACTGACGACAAGACACTTGTCGGTCAATGAGAGGTAGTGTGTGCACTGCTCAAGGACAGTGAGAAAAACCGTTAGAAAAGTGAGAGGAGAGAGAGTAACGAAACGGACTCGTCTGGGTGGAGATATGTAATGACCAAATTATCCACAAGGATTCTTCAAAGTGTAGCTGGCGGAAGGGGTATTATTGGGAAGAAGACCACTGAAACAAACTGACTAACCGGATAAACGATCGAGATATAGGGATCTGGATCTAAACGGCTGCTATGGATAGCAATCGGACGGTCCACGGCTAGGTTTCGTTACTGTAATTAACGTTTCAGAAAGGAGACTGACCTCGCAGCCATTGACGAGTTGCTCAAGCTCTGAAGCTCCTGCTCTGTCTCAACGTCTCTGCAAATACAACCACACACAGTAAGAAAATGCCTGAAACTTTAATATCCGCATTATTAAACAAGCCAAAGACAAGGTGAACTGAGATCAACCACAACATAATGTAGCTAATTTCTCTGCCTACAAAAAAGGAGCCAGAATAAAGTCCAGAAATTCCTAGAAATTCATGAAGCGAGACAAAACAAGCATCGGAAACGACTTAATTGCTCAAAACACCAATGTTCGTTACCACCAAATCAACTACACAGTGCAGCTCAAATTTGAATTCCAGGACCAAGAGCTCAAGGAAGGAGACGACGAAAACCTCAAAATAGAGCAAATCCACAGCACGAAACGAAAACAAACCTCATAGAACGGGTCTCGTCCTTGCTGACTCTGGCCAAGGCGCCGACGAACAGCAACAGCAGCAGCGTCAAGCACAACCCGGCACCACATCTCGGCATCGTCATGTCTCAGCGAAGAAGAGCGAGAGAATGTAGGTGCTCAAAGCAGAGCAAAACGAGAACAGAGTCGTTGGGTTGTGTTGTGTGTGCCATCACTCGCTCCTTATGTTATATAGAAGAATTGGAAACACGCTTCCTAACGCCGTTAACTGACTGTACCCTACTTTAACCCAACCCCAGTTACCTTCTCACCCTCGTTTTAACCGCCACTAACCGCTCTCAGCTCTCAGCTTTAGCCAAAGCGGAACTCGCACGTGCCTCCACGTGCCGGGTAATCCACGTCATCATCCCCGTTACGGCCCGTACGGGGGCGGATGTCACGCTTTCCTGCTGATTTTGCGCTACTAGATATTTATTTTTTTCTAAAATAATGTGGGTTTAATTGAGGCGCTAATCACGGGCTTAAGTCATTGACCCAACCAAGTGCTTGTGGAAGGTCATAATGCTTACCTGCAGAGTTACAGACTGTTTTTTTTAAATTTGATTATTTTGGATAATAGTTTTTTTTTTAACGATAAATTGTAATTTTATGATTGTATAAAAGCGATCACATCGAAGTGTCTCGAGGAGCATACTCCTCGACCATAAGAGCAAGAACAACGGATCGGCCCTGAGGCCCGACCCTCGTTTTTACGGGACGCGGGCCGTCCCATTGTGAGACGGCTTTTACGCGGCCCGCGGCCCGCAAAAACGCGGGCCGGGCCTCAACCCTCGTCCCTCGTCAAGGGAAAAGCGGTCCGGGCACGCGTCCCTCGCTCGGCTCCCGTCCAGTGGCATGGCGCCACGTATCCCTGCGTCAGACAAAAAAATCCGACCGTTTGAAAACAGTCGGTAAGGCTACTTTTTTTTAAATCTAAAACAATTTAAACCCTATAAATATCCCAACTCCAACCTCATATTTTTCACACTCATTCTCCAATTTCACTCTCTCATTCCCACATTCTACTCTCTCATTTCAAATATTCTCGTGAAAAATGTCGGACGACGCAGGGTCCCGTGCACAATCAGCTGGTGACGAAGTAGGATTCACCCCCGACGAACTAGCACAGGATTTTCAAGATATTCTAACAGACCCTCGTGCGAACTCCGCTTTCACGACATCCTCGCAACCGGGTTCGAGCTCAGGTAAGTGCAAACTAATTTTATATTTATTGTATTTTTTAATTCATTTATTGTATTTTTTTTAATTCATTTATTGTAATTTTTTTAAATTAATTTATTGTATTTTTTAATTCATTTATTGTCTTGTTGTTTAATTCATTAAACCAATTTATTTAGAATACTTGTGTAATAAAAGTTTTGTAATTTCATATTTTCAAGGTCAATTCCGTCCACAACAATTCCAAATGCCGCCACAACGATTTCAGCTTCCACCACAATTCTACAACTACCTCGACCACCCACTACCCGACGTAGGCGTCACCCGTATGTCGAACTCATCCTCTGCCGGGCCTTCCCAACGACGACTCCGAGCAGCACAACAGGATCCGATGTTATGGGCCAAGGAGGAAGACCTACACCTCATATAGTGCTGGCTCAATGCTACAAAAGACGCGATTAAGGGAAACTCTTAAGCCGGAAACACATTCTGGTGCATTATTGAGAGGAAGTTTAACGCGACCGGAGGTCACCGCCACCCAAGCTGGAATGCTATCAAGAAACGTTAGGCCAGATGCCAGTCGCAGATAAGGAGGTTCCTCGGTTATCTGTGTTAGTCTTAGTGCCCGTAGTTCAATCATAAATGTCCAATTGTATATATCATCATTAGCAATAAGATTAAAGCGGCTTTATATTACTTATGTGTTGGAGTAATATATCGATGTGATTTCTGATCTATGCCCACCATGCGAATAGAACCATAGATCGAGATGGATCACACTCGATGGGTCCCTAGTCAATAAAGCTTCACTAGAAGCGACTAGTATGAAAGATGGCTCTTCATGGCTTACGTTCTGTTAGTCATTGGAATGGGATTCCGGAGTCTGATCATAGATATCATGTGGGACATGATATTGGACGACCCGCCCTGAATATGTGCCATAGATTGAGTCATGAACATATTCAGTGTCGTAGCTTGTCATGTATCCTTAGACCAAGGAGTCTTTGTGATCACTATGCAGTCAACAACTAAGTTTGACCTGAGCCTAACGTTGTCCGTAACAGGGCTTCCATAACGGCCAGGATTGGCTTGGGGACGGGTTGCATGAGTGACACGAAAGACGGCTAAGGGATTTATCCCTCATACTGAGGTATGGGAAAGATATCGGTTCTCGGCCGCTTGATCGAGAGTGACTGAAAGAATAGCATGGCCATGCACATGATACTAGGTATCATATATTCAGTCATCTCACATATCAAGGAACAGTGATTGAGAATAATAAGGATGACGGCTCTATGCCTTATCTCAATCAGGATATCGGAGATAAAAGGATAATGACAGGGACGACGGAAAGGTTAGAATCGATTGGTTCGATTCGCTATGTAGTGTCAGACAATACTAAAGTCTCGTTAGTTGCCACTTATATAGGATCAAGTAAAATGGGATTTTACGTTGATCTATCGACATGCATAAACCTAATGGTCACACCGAATGATGAAACTCATTGACACATTTATGGAGAATGGCCAAAAGAGAGTTGTCTCGGGACATGACCAAAACTGGGTTTTGGGTCATGTGCCCGTAAATGAATAGGACATTATGGATCAAGACAAGGCTTGGAGTCTTGGGATTGATCGCGTTGGATAATGTTGGACATTTCCGGTATGGAAGGCTTGGAGGCGATGAGCACGTCACGGGGCCTCGTTGAAAATGGTCATGGGCCATGTTCCAAGAGGCCCATGAAAGGCCCATGCAACCAAGGCCCATGGAACTAATTAATCAAGTCTTGATTAATTAGTACTAAGTAAGCAAGACAAGGATTAATGTGTTGGTTATTCACCACCTAACCCATCTTGTCTTGCCATACTTAGCATCATACTTGTCTTACTTCACACCATGCTTCACACCTTACTTGTCCTTGATGGTTGTTGATGGTTTAAGTCATCTTTTTCCTACAACAAATCACAAGACAAGAATAGAAACACAACTTCTCTCCCTCTCACACTACAACTTCGAGTTTGGCACATTTCCTCCCTCTTGTTGTGTTCTTGAGTCATCTAAAGAAGAACTACATGGCTTTGATTCCAATTGGATACGTAGGCGTCTTGGAGACTCAAGCCGATCATCGTTTCTTTGGTGCTCTCTTCCTTTTCTTGAACTAGTTGGTAAGGAAACATCCATATTGTTTATTCTCTTGTGTATCTAATATTTGGTAGTGTTCTATGACATGGTCTCGAGTTATTTCCGCTGCAAGTATGTATTCATACCCTCCATCGAGACCCAACAATCTGAAGACCTCCACGGCCGAGTACCACAGCGGCTGGAACCACGAGCAGCAAATGCAAAATGCGAAGGATATGTGGGCGACTGAACGGAAGGAAGACAGACCGAGGGACCAACCAGCACATTTCGACCTTGATCATTGGGTTACCGAGCTTGAGGGCAATAACAAGTTCGCTGCCGAGGAAGGCACCATGGGTAATGTCCGCCAACAACAACAACACCAACAATGACAACGCTTGGATGAGGCTGAGGCTTATAGCTCAAGCCCACCCACATGCACAGGGGACGATTACACACCTCTTAGTGGCGAGTCCCAACAACCAAAATGGGGAGCTTCCGATCACAACGAGGGGAGTGAGGTCCCTCTCAGCGACACACCCCCCGCCCATGAGGCCGATGCAAGTCCCCCTCAACCAACTCGCCGAACGCGACCGCAAGAAAAGAAGGCAGCGAAGGCATCAAAAAAGGCGACCGTCCTCATGGCCCAAATGGCTGCCTTCGCGGAGATGGGACATACAAGGCAAGAAGGCAAGGCAGAAAGGACCCGCATGATACACAAGATAACCGAAAAGCGGGAAGCAAACATGGCCTTGTACATGTCCATGAGGCAAACTGATACCTCCAACTACACCGAAGAAGATTTGGAAGACCACAAGTCGTGCAAGGCCCGAGTGCGAAGAGTCTTGGATGCCCTTGAAGGTGAAATTGAAGATCTTCGACAATAACAACCACCACCGCATGTCGACCCACCACAATGATTCTTGAGCATGTGTTTTCTTTGGGGTTGTATTAAAAGGGGATGAATAAAAGTTCAAGTTCATTTTTATTCGTGTTAAATTTATTTCTTATTTTTTTATTGTCATTAATTATTTTTTTTCACATTTGTTTATATTTTTTATAATTTAAAAGTTTTATGATAAAGAATTAAATAAAACAGCATAATATCAATTAATTAACAACTCAACATCCAGTCAACACAAGGGACTCAGCCCAAGGGACTCACTATGAGCCTCATTGCAAAACACCAACTATTCTGAATCCTTACTCCCTCGATTTTGTCCAGTCAGCACAAGGGACTCAGGACTATGGACTAACCAAGGGCCTTTCCATTGTACATGCTCTAAAAGGCCAGTATGAACGAACACTAGTTCACTGAACCTTGAAATACTAAAACCGTCATAGACGACATTTTGACGCCCCATGGGCAAAGTAAAAAGATGGGGAAGAGGAATGGGATATCGGAGATCCTGAGGGAACTCTACAGCAATAGTGATGGTGGGAGGCAAAGCATAGTCTATGGACCCCTCCTAGAGCCAGCTCTTGATGCTTAGGTGGATCATCATTCCTCCCAGCGCGACATCTTCCCCGCTTGTGAATTGACCGGCTAACCAGATGCAGGCGCCACCCTTGCCCGTACTCCAGCAGTTGTACTCCTACGAACCAAAAGTGGCGGAGCTTCCACAGCTCGCGCTCCTGGATGGTCGCGTCCACCACCTCCACTTCCATCAAGCTCCCGGGTCAGCAGGGTAGAAATCGAATAAGCAGAGAGTTGATCTCCACCAGCCCTCGCTGGATGTTCATGTGTACAAAATGCGAAGTTTTCATGATGAACCACCCAAGGGGGCCTATCGCGGGCTCCTGCCTAGCATCCCAGGTGAGGGATCGGGGATCCGGGTTAGTTATCGGGTCCATTGTTATCCGGATCGGGGATCCGGGTTAGCTATCGAGTCCATTGTTATCTGGATCGGGGTCCGGGTTAGCTATCGGGTCCATTGTTATCCCGACCCCCCTTCCTCGAGATGACCAAGCCTTAGGTATCAGGTCCATTGTCAACCGGGCACCAGCTCCACTAGCATCCCCATAGGTCTGCGGTGCCACCCCAGCCGGACGGGAGTGATGAACCACCGACCGTTTGTCACGGGTGCGCGGCCCTCTCGCTACATTGTACCGCAACATGCCTCTCTGATACGCGGGAGGTTGGTCAGAGGGTACCGTGTTGAGGTCAATATCCGGGCTCTCTCCCGGACAGCGGTCTCCATGTGCGCCGCCACCTCCAACCTCGAGTCCTAAGGCTGCGGGCCACCAACCCCAACAACAGGATTAGAGACGACTCAGCTACAGGGTATCCAAACCGTACTCCGCCTCCGTATCCAGCCCCGAAGAACAAAAGTGGAGGAGGCTTCCACCGTATGCCGTCGTACCCCTTAGCGGTCGCGGACCAGGTACTGAACGCGGGTCCTTATTATCGTGACCGAGGAGTAGGTCGCACATCCCGTCATGTCCCGGACAACCCCCGTCTCCACTAAGCGAGAAGGCGCCGACTTCAGAGGAGGACCTTCAGACTGCGTGTCGTCCACCCCAACCACCAGAGGAAGGTCGTGGTGGCCCCAAGGCGACAAGCTAGGAATCCGCCTGAGAGGGGCCGCGATGTGGCGTAGGTCGCAAGGCACCCCACTAGCCTGTACCGATTCATTGTGCAGCAGGGAGGGAGGCAGACCTCGCGGATTAGGAGGCCCGACCGACATCGGCAAAGAGTAGAGACTCGGGGTCCTGTGGCGATCGGACTAGAAGCTGTCGAAATCGTAGAAGGGACGACGAGGGATAGAGAAGGCGAAGGGTGTGTTGCGGGGATCCAATCCCATCGGTATATATCCCCGCACCAAGCGTGGTCTGCGAGGGCTGCGACCGGATGTGATGGATGAATACAGGGACTGCGATGCCAACAGTGGTTTTAGGCGGCGCAGGGGCAACGATGACGAAAGAGATCTCCATAGCAGATAGGACTAGGATTATGGATATTTTCTTAAGGTCGAGAAAATATGAAAAATTGCCGTTAAAAATACGTGTTTTAACTTTGTTGATCTTAACATCACTTAACTATTTTTGGATAATAGTTTGTTTGGTGAGTTTGCAATAATTGAAATAATTGGCTAGGCTCTTGCTTATGGGACAAGGAATGGACCGGAAGAGTACAATATTAGCAATGCATTTGGTTACGCAATTAATTACAATGACCACTCAAAATTAGGAAATGACAACACACATACTTATGTTATTACCAGCTGAGGTCATCACATCACTCACGTGATTGCACGTGACAAGAACATTTTTAGCACCAGGTTAACAAATGATGTGGTACTGATTGTCCCTGTTTGGTTGATTCCTATAATTAGTAAATTAAATTTGAATACTTTTGGTGCGCTAAAGCAATGGCTTAAAATTCACATGTTTCCTCTTTCGATAAAATATTTTGGTCTCCCGGTTCAAAATGTATACAGCATTGGATTCCAAAAGTTGCAATAGTAATTTTTGCTTGAATGATACTGCTCTTTTTTTTTCTAGGAATAAATGTCTGTTATTTTCTGGTAGGTATAAACGATCAATAAATAATATTTCACTATATCTTTAGTAATTTACTAATACTATTTAGGATAATATCATATTGTCATACGAAACTCTTCACTACTTGAAGAGTAAGAGGCATGGCAAGGAGGGGTAGGTGACTTTGAAGCTGGATATGAGTAAAGCATATGATAGAGTGGAATGAGGGTTCATGTGGGACATGATGAGGGGTTTCGGACTGGGGGAGGACTGGATCAACCTCATTCGCCGATGTACGTACTCTGTCACGTACAATATTGTAGCCAGAGGGTAGCAAGCGGACTTTGTCCAACCGGAAAGGGGGATAAGACAAGGAGATCCGTTATCCCCGTATTTGTTTATGTTCTGTATGGAAGAGTTCTCGAGGCTACTTCAAGGGGCAGAAGGCGCGGGGGAAATACATGGGGTCCGAGTAACCCCTCGTGCACCCTCACTAACCCATTTGTTTTTTGCTGATGACTGTTATGTGTATTGCAAGGCGACTCCGCTGGAAATGAGTCGTGTCAAGGAGTATTTACGTATGTTTAAAGAGGCGTCAGGTCAGATTGTGAATCAACAAAAATCATCGCTTTTCTTTAGTGTCAACACGCCTACCTCGCGCCGAGAGGAAGGAGCTCGGATATTGGGAATTCCGGAGTTGACCCAACCACCCCCCTATCTGGGAATCCCAAATATGATGGGGCGTAGCAGGAAGAAGAGGCTACAGTATATCCTGAATAGAGTATTGCGGAGAATCCGAAGATGGGATGACAAACTACTCAATGGGGCGGGCAAGGAGGTACTAGTCAAGTCTGTTCTGCTAGCAATCCCCACATACATGATGAGTGTTATACGGCTGCCAAAAGGGTTACTGAACAAGATGAATGTGGCGTTGGCCCGATTTTGGTGGAAATCGGTCGGGGTGGACGGGAAAAAAGTCATCTGGCAGTCATGGACGACTATGTCACGCCCAAAGGAGGAGGGTGGCCTGGGATTTAAAAATATGTATGACTTCAACTCAGCCCTACTGGGAAAGCAACTCTGAAGACTTCTGATGGACGAATCCAGTTTGGTTGCGAGAGTATTAAAAGCTCGGTACTACCTGGAGTCCTCGGTCTTAGATGCAGTACGGAAACCTAACCAGAGTTATGTCTGAAAAAGTCTTCTATCGGCTCAAGACTTGATCAAGGGAGGGGCTAGAAGGTCGATTGGGTCGGGGACGTCCACGATGATCGGAAATCAACCGTGGTTGGCTGGGGTCGAGCCGAGAGTACGCTCGACACGATCGAATATTGCTACAAGAACGATCTCGGATATTATGTTGCCAAATGAGCGGCGGTGGGACGTAGACAAGATACAACAGATGTTTGACGTGGACGACCAACGGGCGATTCTGGCCGTACCAATAAGCTGATCAACTGTATCTGATTCCTGGTATTGGACGGGGGACTACTTAGGGAAGTATACGGTGAAGGCGACCTATGGGATGTGTCAGTAGGAGCAAGCCTCCTTTCAACCCTAGACAGACATCTGGACAAGAATATGGAAACTGGAAGTAATGCCTAAAGTGCAGACGTTCCTATGGAGAACGTGCTCAGGGTGCCTCCAAGTCGCGGTCAATCTTAGACGCAGACATGTGGAAATGGAAGCGGTGTGTCCGGTCTGCATAGGGGCAGATGAATCAGAACTTCACCTACTAGTCCACTACCCAATGGCGACGGAGTGTTGGGCTAAGTCGGGCTTGAGCACTCCCCAGGATGCTCAGACTATCTCCGAATGGCTGCAGAGGACGTTGAGTAGTAATCCTCCGGCAAGCGGAGGACTAATAGGCTGCATTTTATGGGAAGTATGAAAGGCTAGAAATAAGGTGTTTTGGGAACAAACGACACAACTGGCGTCTACTGTCTTCCAGACGACTTTCCACTTACAAGTAGGATGGCTTGAAGCTATGAAGCGGAAGCGACAAAACCAGGCAAAGCCAGGGCAAGGCCATATCAGGGCGGTAGAGGTGTGGGATCACCTGACTCAGGGGACGTGGACGGTGAATACAGATGGAGCGCTCTTCGCGGCGGCAAACTTGATGGGGACGGGATGGATATGCAGGGACGACCGGGGATGTCTCACAGGGGCCCGATCGACATCCTTTCATGGCCCCCAGAATCCGGGTTTGGTGGAGGCGTATGCGATCAGGGAGGCGTTAACATGGCTCCTGCAACACCCACACCAAAGGGCGACCATGAGGAGCGACTGTAAGATCATAGTGGATATGATCAAGAAAGGAGGACGACTTTTATCTACTTTAGGGACAATTATCACATATTGTATCTTCTTTTTAACTAAACTCGAGTACGTGCAACTCGTCTTTGTAAAACGGACAGCGAACAAAGCAGCTCACTGGCTTACCAGGGCGGCTTGTTCCTCCCCTGTCTGGAATTGGTCCGGGGGTCATATCCCTGAGCCTCTTCAAAATATCTTTCTTGCCGCTATTTAAATAAACATTTCATTATCTCTCAAAAAAGAAATACTATTCATTTTAGGAATGAATGATACTTTATTAATTTTTACAGGACTTTGAAAGAGAAATTTATTTTACGATAAATTTATTTTACCTTGTTTCTCCCTCATTGTAACTAAAGATTTGTTTTAAGTCACATCATGATGTCACGAGTAGTAGCGAATAAATCTTTTCCATTCTTTGTAGTAGGATGAAGTAGAACCTGCTGATAGGTTATGTATGTTAGTGATGATAGGATGGAGTTCCTTAGCTGACCGTACAACATTATTTAAGGAACCAATGGATGGGGATGGAATCTATGATGGAGATGTTAGTCTTAGTGCCCGTAGTTCAATCCTAAATGTCCAAATGTATATATCATCGTTAGCAATAAAATTAAAGCGGCTTTATATTACTTATGTGTTGGAGTAATATATTGATGTGTGCTCTGATCTATGCCCACAATGCGAATAGAACCATAGATCGAGATAGATCACACTCGATGGGTCCCTAGTCAACAAAGCTTCACTAGAAGCGACTAGTATGAAAGATGGCTCTTTATGGCTTACGTTCTGTTAGTCATTGGAATGAGATTCCGGAGTCTGATCATAGATATCATGTGGGACATGATATTGGACGACCCGCCCTGAATATGTGCCATAGATTAAGTCATGAACATATTCAGTGTTGTAGCTTGTCATGTATCCTTAGACCAAGGAGTCTTTGTGATTGCTATGTAGTCAACAACTGAGTTTGACCTGAGCCTAACGTTGTCCGTAACAAGGCTTCCATAACGGCCAGGATTGGCTTGGGGACGAGCTACATGAGTGACACGAAAGACGGCTAAGGGATTTATCCCTCATACTAAGGTATGGGAAAGATATCGGTTCTCGGCCGCTTGATCGAGAGTGACTGAAAGAACAGCATGGCCATGCACATGATACTGGGTATCATATATTCAATCATCTCACATATCAAGGAACAATGATTGAGAATAATAAGGATGACGACTCTATGCCTTATCTCAATCAGGATATCAGAGATAAAAGGATAATGACAGGGACAACGGAAAGGTTAGAATCGACAGGGTTGATTCGTTATGCAGTGTTAGGCAATACTAAAGTCTCGTTAGTTTCCACTTAAATAGGATCAAGTAAAATGGGATTTTACGTTGATCTATTGACATGCATAAACCTAAGGGTCACACCGGAGGGTGAAACTCATTGACACATTTATGGGGAATGGCCAAAAAGGAGTTGTCTCGGGACATGACCAAATCTAGGTTTTGGGTCATGTGCCCGTAAGTGAATAGGACTTAACGGATCGAGACAATGCTTGGAGTCTTGGGATTGATCGTGTTGGATAATGTTGGACATTTCCGGTATGGAAGGCTTGGAGGCGATGAGCGAATCACGGGACCTCGTTGGAAATGGCCATGGGCCATGTTCCAAGAGGCCCATGGAACTAATTAATCAAGTCTTGATTAATTAGTACTAAGTAAGCAAGACAAGGATTAAGGTGTTGGTGATTCACCACCTAACCCAATCTTGTCTTGCCATACTTTGTCCTATTTACACCTTACTTGACACCATACTTGTCCCATGCCTTTAGTTGGACAAGTATGAGTTTTGTTATGTTTAAGTCATCTTTTTTCAACATAACAAACACAAGACAAGAATCGGAAACACAACTTCTCCCTCCTCTCCATGGCAATTTCGGGTTTGGCTAGTTTCCACCTCCATTTTTGTGTTCTTGAGTCCTCAAAGAGAAGAACTTCGTGGCTTTGATTCCCATGTGCATAAGTAGGCGTCTTGGAGACTCAAGCCAATCATTCGTTACCCGGTGTTCTTGTTTTGGTAAGAACTAGTGCTGAAATTTTCTCTTGTGAATCCATTCTTTGTTAGTTGTTTCATGGTTTTAATCGTCTCTTGGTTTTCATTAATTTTCCGCTCCGAGTTGGTTCATCTCCAACCCTACCTCGAGACCCAACAAGAGATACTTCAACTGGCCGTACAACACTCTTTGAAGAATCTAAGTAACTAGGGAGATAGACGGGTGGAATGAATGACGCCACATCGATTATGGAAAAGTTTGTGATAAGTCGAAAAATCAAGGTTCAAGGATTCACACACATGAAGATTGAATTGTTTAAGGTTCTTCCCGGAAGAAAACTCGATATTTTATTTCATAAAACTTGCATTAACATGCTGAGAAGAGACTTTATTAAATAGTCCAACAGTAGGTGACCTTCAAGGGTCGAAAATTAATTACATTTGACTATAACTAATGACTAAAGACTTTTGAGAAAATAAAGGCTTGAAAATCTGCAAAACAACAAAAATAGATCATTAATAGCTTTAAATTCAAATGCATACCTTGGTTGTTCATCACCTTGAATGAATGAAGTGGCTGATTTGTCTTTGGAAATGATGAACAAGTTGACTTCATTAATTCCTTTAAGAAGAGGCAAAAACAGATTTGAAGAAGTCTTGAATTGACCTTGAATGTCTTCTTGATTTCCCTTGGTGATCACGTCTTCTTGGAGTTCCCCATGCTTTATGAGTGTAATTAAACTCTATACTTGTTTGTTGAACTCTTCTCGTAATGCTCTAGTTCCCGATCTTGTCGTTGGTGCTAGTCGCATACTTGATAGCTTGTTTCTTTGTGTTGCTAATAGCTTCTTCCTCGGGTTTGGGATAAGCTAGTCTCAATGTCCTCATCATCCCTTCCCTCTTGACAAGGTTCTGACCTCATAACTGATTCATCTACATGATAGGGAGCCAAATCAGTAATATTGGAAGTAGGAGAAATGTTTGAAGAAGTCTTGAATTGATCTTGAATGTCTTCTTGATTTTCCTTGGTGATCACGTCTTCTTTGAGTTCCCCATGCTCTATGAGTGTAATTAAACTCTCTACTTGTTTGTTGAACTCTTCTCGTAATGCTCTAGTTCTTGATCTTGTCGTTGGTGCTATTCTCGTGCTTGATAGCTTGTTTCTTGGTGTTGCTGATAACTTCTTCCTCGGGTTCAAATAAGCTAGTCTCAATGTCCTCATCATCCCCTCCCTCTTGACAAGGTTCTGACCTCATAATTGGTTCATCTACATGATAGGGAGCCAAATCAGTAATATTGGAAGTAAGAGAAATGTTTGAAGAAGTCTTGAATTGATCTTGAATGTCTTCTTGATTTTCCTTGGTGATCACGTCTTCTTTGAGTTCCCCGTGCTCTATGAGTGTAATTAAACTCTCCACTTTTTTGTTGAACTCTTCTCGTAATGCTCTAGTTCCTGATCTTGTCCTTGGTGCTAGTCACGTGCTTGATAGCTTGTTTCTTCGTGTTGTTGATAACTTCTTCCCCGGGTTCGGATAAGCTAGTCTCAATGCCATCATCATCCCTTCCTCTTGACAAGGTTATGACCTCAGAACTGATTCATCTGTATGATAGGGAGCCAAATAAGTAATATTGAAATTAGGAGAAATGTTTGAAGCAGTCTTGAATTGATCTTGAATGTCTTCTTGATTTGCCTTGGTGATCACGTCTTCTTGGAGTTCCCCATTCTCTATGAATGTAATTAAACTCTCCACTTGTTTGTTGAACTCTTCTCGTAATGTTCTAGTTCCTAATCTTGTCCTTAGTGCTAGTCGCGTGCTTGATAGCTTGTTTCTTGGTGTTGTTGATAGCTTCTTCCTCGGGTTCGGATAAGCTGTCTCAATGTCCACATCATCCCCTCCCTCTTGACAAGGTTCTAACCTCAAAACTTATTCATCTTCATGGTAGGGAGCCAAATCAGTAATATTGGAAGTAGGAGAAATGTTTAACTCACCTGGAAGCTCAAGCTTGTAAGCGTTGTTGTTGATTTTCTCTAGCACTCGAAATGGTCCATCTCCTCTGGGTGAGAGCTTGGATTTTCTCTGGTTTGGAAATCTTTCCTTCCTCACGTGTACCCATACCAAGTCTCTCGGTTCAAAACTGATATCTTTTCGATGCTTATCAACTTGTTGCTTTTATTTCTCGGTCTTTTTCTCCAAATTGTCCTTGACCTTTTGACGAAGTTTCTTGATAAAATCTGCTCTGCTTTCTCCTTCACTAGAAATGACATCTTGAGGCAAAGATACAAGATCTATTGGAGTAGTAGGGTTAAAGCTATAAACAATTTCAGAAGGAGAGAATTTAGTAGTAGAGTGTTTGGCGTGATTGTAAGCAAACTCAATAAATAGTAAACAGGATAACCAATTCTTCAAGTTCTTACCCACCGTGGCTCTCAACAGTATTGAAAAAGTCCGATTTACTACCTGAGTTTGGCCATCTGTTTATGGGTGACATGTAGTTGAGAAGAACAGTTTCGTTCCCAACTTTTTCCATAAAGTTTTCTACAAATGGGATAGAAATTTGGTATCACGATCTGATACAATTGTCTTTGGCAATCCATGCAAACACACTACTTCTTTGAAAAAGAGATCAACGGTTTGAGTAGCATCATTGGTCTTGTTACATGGAATGAAGTGAGCCATCTTGGAAAATTTGTCCACTACTAAAAAATGGAATACTTGTGGTGGATCTTTGGTAGACCTAGAACAAAATACATAGAAATGTCTACCCATGGTAGGTTAGGAATAGGCAAGGCATATATAAACCGTTAGGATGTGACCTGTATTTTGCCTTTAAGCAAGTGATGCATTTGGCATAAAACCTCTCCACATCTCTCTTTAAGTGCGGCCAAAAGAAATGATCCATAAGCATACTTCGAGTTTTGTCTCGACCAAAGTGTCTCATAATACTTCCTCCATGTGCTTCTCTGATAAGCAATTCTCTCATGGATCCTTGTGGTATGCAAAACCTTCTATCCTTGAATAAGAATCCATCTTGTTGATAAAAGGATCCATACGCAGCCTTGCTTGTCTCCTTGAAAGCTTATTTGAAATATGGATCAGTTTCATATAAACTCTTGATATGCTCAAATCCCATGATTTTTGCCTCTATTGTGCAAATTAGAGCATGTCTCCTTGATAATGCATCAGCTGCGACGTTTTCCTTGCCTTCCTTGTACTTGATCACATAGGGAAAAGTCTCTATAAACTCAAGTCACTTCGCATGTCTTTTCTTAAGAGTGGTATGTCCTCTTAGATGCTTGAGGGTCTCGTGATCTGTATGAATAACAAGTTTTCTGGATAACAAGTAATGTTGCCAAGTTTCAAGAGATCTTACCAACACATAAAGCTCTATGTCATGGGTAGGGTAATTAAGGGCAGCTCCATCGAGTTTCTCACTAAAGTATGCTATTGGTTTCCCCCTTAGAGTTAGGACAACGCCTATACCTGTACCTGAAGCATCACATTCAATTTCAAATGTTTTATCAAAATTAGGTAATACCAAAACATGTGCATGTGTAGGGCTATCTTTGAGCATTTGGAATGCTTCCTCTTGTGCTTGACCCCATTTAAACTCCACAATCTTTTTAATCACTACGGTCAAAGGGGCATCAATGGTGCTAAAATTCTTCACAAATCTTTTATAGAATGCTTTCTCTTGTGCTTGACCCCATTTAAACTCCACATTCTTTTTAATCACTACGGTCAAAGGGGCATCAATGGTGCTAAAATCATTCACAAATTTTTTATAGAAGCCGGCCAGTTCATGGAAGCTTCTAACATGTCCAGTGGTTGCTGGTGTAGACCAATCTTGAATGACTTTTATTTTCTCTTCATCAGCCTTTAATCCCTGCAAGCTTACACCAAATCATAAAAACACAATTGTTTACTTATGATTGAGTATGCTAACTAATTGTCAAACCCAAGAAGATGAGATTAATTGCTAGAAATATTTATACCATTTTCGCAAAACCAATAAAACGAAAATTTGGTAAGAAAATATTTAATATGAATTTTCGAGGCCTTTGAGAAATAAGAAAATGGGGTTTTCGGGAGCACGATAATGTTCCCATGCAACTACCATCATAGCAGTGCCTCACGCGGGGAACCAAATTTTAGGGATTGACGTATTTACCCTTATAATCATCCGGTACAAAAAGGTCCACACAAGCATCATGACCCCCTCCTTAAATTGCTACAAGTAGGACCATTGATTGCATGGACCTATCTCACATGGATTATTTATCATGTAACTAACTCCATCAATATCACTGCCACAACTTCTTTGGTAGCAATGAGATCACACCATTCATACTTGGGTCAATAAATGAAATATATAAATCAAACTTACCCGACAATTGCATGTATAAAATACACTTACGAATCATTAAATCCTTTTTACTTCAATTCGACATGTATTCATTCACATCATATTTACACGTTAACATATAATGTATAAAAAATCCTCAATAATAAATATATAGTTGAACTTTCAACTGCGGTTGTAAAAGACGGTTGGAATGATTGTTTGTGCATTGATTTGATTTTTATATCGCTGGTTCGATTTTTTTTGGGATAGCATTGGAAATTAGCTATTATTTATTTGTATAGTTCAAAAACTAACTATTGACTTATTAGTCGATCAATTTGACACTGTACACTTACAAATACTTACGCAAACTAACATTTTCCGTTGAAAATGAAAGAAAACAGTAGGAAAAAACTAACAATTAACAAGTCTACAATTAGATTTTGAGTTCAATCGTCATATGGCAGTTAGTTCTTAGGGTTTTTCCTAACATTTTATGTCATTTCTAACGGAAAAGGTTAGTTTGCGTAATTAACTTAAGTCTACAGTGGCAAATTGACCGACTAATAAGTCTACAGTCAGTTTTTGAAAGATACAATTTGATGATAGTTAGTTCTCGGAGTTTTTCCTTTTTTATTTAAGTTGAACGAAGTAACCGGAGGGAGTGCCAATACATATCAAAGTTGGATGGAGTGTCTGGACGGGCCTGGGCGGACCATGAAGATGGATTCTGGTTGTGTTTTTTTAAATGTTTTAGTTTATTGATTATTTTCAAGTATGTCGAAATACAAGATGAGATAAAAAAAATAGTCGTCACCACCTTCCACCACCGGCGACGCCAGGGCCTCCGGCTTAGGTCGTCGCCGGTGGTGCCCTTGCCCCTCTCTCCTTCTTCTCCCCCTTCCCCTTCTCTCAGGCCTTGTTGGTCGGCTTGCTTTCCACCAGATCTGTTTTGAAGCTTCTTCCTCGCCTGCATCTTCATCCCAGCTCTGAGCTGGCGGCGTCTAGGCTGCGTGTCGTACACCATCAACGACTTACCACGAGCCACGAGGTCATCACGCAAATCGATCGCCTTGGCGAAGTACGCCACCACCCGCTCCGCCTCCAGGAGCATCCGGTGGGACTCGCCGAGGTTGTCCACGGAGATCGTCGAGATAATCGGTTGGAGGAGTTCTTGACCTTTGGCGCAGGTTTGATGTGTTTTGGGGGATGGCCGACCTCGACACATCTTCCTTTGCCTCTGGGTTTACTGGTTCGCCGGAGTTCTTCACGTCTCGGACCGTGTCGCTTCTGCTTGTGATGGAGGCTTGGGGACGGCAAGCTCGGAGAGGCCGGTGTCTCTTGGACCGGGTAGGGCTGACCAGGGTCGGGCGGGTTGGGTTCATTTGATTTGGGCCGGGTCAGCTCAGTTTTGGGCCGGGTTTCTGGTGGCCCAGCACTTGGGCCTGGTCTACTTCTTGGGCCCGACCCACATTGTTTCAACCCTCGGTCGAAGTTTGTAGCGGTTCAGTTCTCGGCTCCTTTTCCTGTCCTTGGTGTTTTTCTGGATGCTTGCTCAAGGCCCGGTGTTGGAAGCGTTTCTTCTGCAGAAGTCGTTGGGGTCCTGTGTGAGCGGAACCTGCCTCTGGCTGTCGAGGTGTTGGCCCCAACTCGTCGGAGGTTCTCTTCGGTGCTACAACGGTTTAGGACTTCACCTGGTTGGTTTGACTTAATATCACATTATTCGTCAGTATTTACACTACTTGGTCCCGAGTATTAGTTTCTTGTCGTACTTCTAGTTTGCCCCTACTCTTGGTGTTGGCCTTCGACGGGTTGTTATGGGTCTGTTGACCTTTGTTGAAGTCGATTTGGTTATGAAGTTTGGGATCTGAGTCCGGTGATTATCGTCACTGGTCCTTCTCTACCATTTACGGTGTAGGCCGTCGGCGTGTCTGAGCCTCCTGACTCATTGAGTTGGAGGATCGGATTAGTTAGGAGTGTATTATATTTGGTCGGATATCGTGGTAGTCGAAAGTTCTCGGTGATGCAGAGGTGTGGTGTTTTTTGTGCTTATGGTTGGGAGTTCTAGGTTTTAGACCTGTTTGTTTGGTTTGTTGCCCTTTGTTGAGTCAGTTGCCCGTGTTGGCTTGTTGTCCCTTGTTGGACTTGTTTGCTCTTAGTAGCCGTTTTGGTTTGGAGAAAAGGCCCTTGCTTTGAATGTCGTTTTCTTTGTTTCGTTTCTATGTGCTGATAGAACGAATGCCTAATAAATCTTTCGCTTATCAAAAAAAAAACAAGATTAGATAAAAAAAATTACGGTCGAGGTTATAGTTCAAAACCCCTTTTAAAATAGGTATCCCAACGTCCTAGACTACACATCAAACTTCTATCAAACAAAATATAAGCTAAACAACAATAGTAATTAAACTCATCAATTAAACAAGACCGAAGATCTAAATACCCGACTTGGTGGTTTTCTTGACTTGTTGAGTGGCTAAACATGTCGCCCCACAGAACATGACCCATCCAAATGAGGCCACAATCACGTTAAGAGGGTTGTTCTCGATCCCCCAAACCCAACTACCGTATATCATGGCTTCCGACGAGACTGTTTTGTAGGCTTCGTCGATGTCTTGAATGAGGATGGATGATATCCGTCTTTGGCATTTGGGTCCACGTCCATTAGCTCAAATACTCTCTTCTTGATTTTGTCTTTGAGGGTTACAACTCGTTGTTCTTTTTACTGAGCTAATTCTTTCACATTTTTCCCTATGCGGGCCCCATTTGAATAACTTCTGATCTTGATCTCCTTTCTTGTTCCTCATCAACTTGGCTGAAAATGCCACCCCTCGGCTCACTATCCCCTCCTACAAAGTGACATGGAGGGATGTAAAGCTGTGAACCTAAAAGGGGTAACTCAGTAGGAAGAGCGGCCTCACTCACCGGTTTGTGTTCCGTCCTTGGGGTATCTGAAATCTCGATCCGGACAGGTTATGCAAGGATGTAGGGTGGATAAGTATCAGGAATGAGTTAGATACTATCGATCCCATCTGTCTTTACAATGCTAATAACGATGCACGCCTACTGAATTGTTCTTTAGGCAAAATTGTAGGTTCAAGTTCCCTCGATCCTTAGTTTGGGGAATTCGCTCCTCGTTGGATTGCAATTCCTAAAGGATGGAGGAGCTGCAAATGACTCCCTACTGGAGGTTTTGTTGTTGTGTTCTGCATGGGTAGGCACGTTTCACCTACATCCCCAATTGATAAGGGTGGAGGTGGCGCTGCTTCCCAGTTCACCGGAAATACCCACCGGTCTGTATGCCAGATGAGGCTTAGATAGAGTCTGAGTACCGTATTGCATGTTTGTCAAAACCCGGGAGAACTACCATGCAACCCTATTGAACGACCACATCGATAACGAAAATACGAGAGCTTCTCATATTGAAGTCGGGTCGTGATGGACTGTGTGAACCCCTCAATCAAATTTGGATGTGTTGTTGGAGAGATCGAGTATCATCTAGCTCCACTCAGGGCTAAAGAAAAATGTCCCTCCCCTATGCTGCGTCAGGTTGCAGCTTCCACTTCCTTTCCCAACTTAAAGACAATGAATTCTCTTATCTGGGAAGTCGTATCCACTTCTGGAAAATCAAAAGCTTTCACTAACATGAAAACATGATGGAAGAACATTGATCCCGGTTGAGTACGAGGTGGAAATGGCTTAAGGAGAACCATCTCTCTATGGAAAGACCACAACTCCCTATCCCTAATACCATCCAACGAGACTTAAGATGAGAAGAAGAAAAAAAATTACCTTATCCGTGAGGGGTTGGACAACAAGGCCACGAATATACCATGTATTAGCTATCAATCCACATAGAGTTCTTGTCCTTACCCGTTAATCGACGAGTAAGCGGCCTACAATAGCGTGCTGGTACCAAGCATCATCCATAGCTGGAATAGTGTTGGCCGGGACGTCTGTAACAACATCATTATCATCGATATCTTCATCCAGTTTCATCCCAATGAAGACGCTTGTAATTTTATCTTGTAAATCCTCCAGCGACTTCGGAGATGCTTTCTTTGAGCTGAGAGGTAAGGCGGTGGAGCTTGAAGCTTGGGACCGAGAGTTTGGTCTTGCTCTCATTAAAGATCCCATTGCATGTTGCACTGGAGTAATAAGAGCTGTGGTTTTGGGCGTTATGTTGGGAGAGGTTATGGAAGAAGGCATGTTGAATAGAGATGGGACGAAAACTGGTAGCTTGGATGAAGGAGTGGCTTGCAAGGACTGCATCAGTTAGTAAGGAAAGACTTGTAGGGATGAGCAGTGAGGTGAAAAAGGGACGGAGGAAATGGGTGGAGATAGTGACATAGAAGACATTGGTAGAGGAGATAAGGACTCGATTGATCTTCAACAAGGAAGCGAAGGAGAAGAGGAAGGGATAAACACCATCTTCACAGTCCTCGGACGAAGTGGAAGGTGGAGTGTGAGAGACGTGAGACACAGAGCATGCGAGGGGAGGGGCATAAGACTATATTTACTTGGTTTGCGGGGAATTCTTTTATAATTAGTTGGTTGAATTTTTTATTATATTTTCTTGAGGTTTTTTAAATATAGAGAAAATATTTGAATTTTAATAAAGCTTAAACTCTCTTAGTAGTTTTTTTAAGTATTATTAATCATGAGTCTTCTTCATAAAAAAAATCCACGAGAATAGTTTTTCTCTCAGCTGAACTTAAAGAATCACACCGATCTCAATGTCCTCCTTCTCGGGTGTCCTCCCGTCCGACTATGGTCGCTCCATCACCACCACCAACCCCTCGCTTCCTTGTCTGGATTTACCAGTGTGTTGGCGCTCCTCACCATGGACAACATCTGCAAAGCCTCCCCCGAATTAACTCCACCAAGTTCCTCTTGTTGTCGAAGATGTCTCAAGTGGATAACCGCACTTCCATGCTGCACAAAAATATTGGTTTCTATGAGGGCATGTGGGTACCGACAGAGGGACAAAAAACGGAGCTTTCCCTTTTCTGGAAAGAGGATTTAGAGATCGAGGTACTCGAAAAGAACGTCGGTTACATGATTCTCGAGATCAAGGCCCCGAACCGGGAAGGCATCCGCCTCACAGACGTCTCTGGAGAACTTGGGAGGATCACGATCTATCTCTCGGCGATGATGTTGTGCCATCGTGGATCAGCACCAAGAGCCTTTGTTGGCCAAACAATTAGGCGAGGTATGCTACGCAGCCTCGCCAGTTCCAATGCGTACCAAACGAGAGAGCGAGATGTTGTAAAGGAGACACGTCATGTCCTAATAGGATATGACTCAGCTCGATTCCAAGTCTCCTCCTTTTTCTGGTGATCTCCTCTGCTTCCTGCCATTATCCTCACCCCTTTTAAGAGTCTCAGTCGAGGGACCAACATATTCTTTAGACAAAGTAGGTCCACACATGTCGAGCTAAGAAAAAGTGAAAGAAGCAATAAATATGCACCTCCATGTGAATAAGGAAACACCCCTATATCTTCACTTGGATTATTCGAACATTTTAAATACATGGTAAGTGTTTCGAGCATGTCCAAAATTATGTATCACCCTTCAATTCTGCTTTCTATTATGTTACCATTTAATTTTCGTTAATAAATATTCCACATTAAGTTCAATAAAAATTATGAGTCCTCTTTTAGTATAGTTTTTAGAAGAAATCCAATAAAAACCACTTCTTATCCGAAAAATAGTGAAAACTCATTCAAGATATCCATTTTGTATATAGATCGGAGATGCAATTTATTTGTTGACTTTGAATCTTGAAAAACAAAACACATTTAGGTAAGTGGGCGGTGTTTTTAGTGAAATTATAATAGTACTTTTGTTCTTGACCAATTCATTAATTTAATCATTCCCGTTTCGTTTGAACTCCGATTGACATCAAACTTATGCCAATATTTTTAATTTTTTAAAGGTTTTCTATCAAGACCAATATTGAATATACTTTGAAGCACAAAAAAAATTACATCAGACTTCAAACTTGTGCTAATATTTTTATTTGTGAAGATTTATCTATACTCAACACTAGTTTTATCACCCTCATATATTTTTTTCGTTCTTAAAAATATGTTCATCATTGGTAATTATACATATCCATTGAAAGAGTTAAATTATTGGCGTAAAAACAAAGCTAGTTGGAGTTCAAACGAAGCGGGAAATATTAAGTTAGTGAATTGGTCAAGACAAAAAGGACTTGAAAACAACTTAATTTCATTCACTCTCTATAAATTTATTAAGGGGACTATTGATATATTTCTCACCCCTAACACCTCTCGCTTATCTCTTGATTCTTTTATATCGGCTATAACTTGTTATTATTGTGAGGGGGGTGACAGCTTGGGCAGTAACAAGGAAACCTGGTCTTCATGTTAGGTGATGTGGAGGACGTTTGCGCCGTGACTAGAGGGGTTTTTATTTGGTGTTTTTTTTACATGGTGGTGCGACTCTTCGTTATCACAACGATGAGGTTCATGTTGGTTGAGGTGACACAACTCCTCGTGATCGTGGAGGAACGATTTCTTGGGGGTCATGATGGAGGCGGAGGGGTCCCAATGAGACTCGCCTTTATGGTAGAGGTACGACTGGTAGTTGATACGACGGAGAGACATTTATTCTGCCAGCGGTACCAAGGAATGTTTTGGCTGACATTAGCAACGACGTTTCGATTTTTTGCTTGTCCCTCTAGGCTTTCGCGGTAGTAGTGCAGATCGAGGAAGATGATACATGCCCCTGACATATTTGGTGACTGCGAAAGTTCATCGATAAAGTGAGAACGAGATTAAAGAATCGTATATGGAGACGTATCAACAGAAGAGGGATGCCATCTTCGAGCCTTACGACGACATCAGATTGGGAATTGTGGTAAAGGAACTTGTGCCCAAGACCCAAGTCTAGAGATCCACCAATCGGCCCGAGGGATTTGGTAATGGTAACGGTGCAACATGCGTGGAGCAGGAAACACTCCCTTATTTGAATGATGATCTTAAGGGCGAGTAACTATTTTGATACCACTCGGCCACCACGCCCAAGGTGAAGCTGACTCTACTAGGTATTATTCTGTCTCCTGTCAAGCCAGACGATTTTCAGGAGACTTTTATTTTTCGAGACCCCCACATCTACTCGAGGGAGGACACCAAATGCTGATAACCTGCGCCGGAGAAGTGTCAATTCGTGCCGAACCAGTTCAACAAGGACATATCAACCAAACCTCCTATCCAATCATCCTCTGAATACTATTAGAGTGGTCGTCACTCACCCCACACTGTTTGACACGTGGACGATCTTCTCCATATTTTCACTGGCTACTTTTGTATTCTTGTTTTGATATATCAGTTTTAGTACGTAACCTTTGGCCAATTTTGATCTTCTTAATAATTTAAAAACTTGTTTTAAGAAAATAAATTGGATTCTTTGTTTTAACATGATAAGATTTTGGTTTCTACACTCTCAATGATTGACGGTTTATCTATTATTCTTTTTTATCGTATATCTTGCACCTACAACTGTCTTTAAGTATGTGTATCTACTGAAACTCGGTAAGAAGCTCAGAATTGAATCTGGAGATAGGAACAATTGGATTTTTAAGGGGCCGACCCTAGCTCCGAGAGTAACGGACGAGAGGGGAAACGGAGCGCGTCCCGGCGAGTGTGGCCGACGTCAGGTTTCGGAGGTGTGGAGGGGGAAGGTAAGTCCTTTCTACCTTCATCTAGTATTGCTTAAACTCGATTTCGGTAGAGTTTTGTGTGGTAGTGTGGTCTTTTCTGTCTGGTTTTTGGTGAATCGGGGGGAGAAATCCGATTCAATTCCCGGGAGAGGAGGTGTGTGTTGCCCCACGACCAGGAGGAATTACCTCGCGGCGTGGTTGGTGGAGACGGGGACTTGATCGTTTTTGGGTCTCGGTACGAGAACGGATACGACTCTGGCGGTACGTACGAGCAGCAGGAGTGCGACCGACGAGGGGGGTGGTAGCCGGTGAAGGGTCAGGGGTATCTTGGTCTGGTAGCGACGTCGGGAGAAGGATTTGGTGCCGCTTCCACAGATTGTGCTTGAAGAAGTGCGATGAGGTTCCTATCCTGAAATTGTCGGGGGTTAGGCAAATTGGCAACAGTCGAATACCTGAAGGGGGCGATTAGGTGTAGAAAACCTCAAATTGTCGTTCTGAGCGAGACTCTGGCGAAAAAAGGGGAGGTGGAAGTGCTGAAGCTTAACACCGGCTTTGCAGGGGGCTATGAGGTTCCGGTAGAGGGACATAAGGGAGGCCTGATCCTGTTATGGGCAACGGGCATATCTGTAATCCCTTACGAGTGTTGGGACAGATACATTGATGCTGAGATCACTGGTCCGGATGGAGAAAAGTTTCGATTTATGGGGATCTATGGGGAGGTAAACTATGTGCACCAGTGGCAAACCTGGGACATGATTAGATCCTTGGGGGCGCGTAAGAGGATGTCGAGACGCTGGTTGTTGATGGGCGACTTCAATGGAATCCTCCGCCGGAGAGAGAAACGGGGGGGGGGGGGGGAATCGATACCCGTCTACCCTAGTTAAGGGATTCCGGGACGCGATGCGTGCTGTGAATGTCCAGGATGTGCCCTTGCAGGGGTATGGTTTTACGTGGCATAGTGGAAGTGAGCCGGAGACTAGGATGGCGGTACAGTTGGACAGAGCCCTGATAACACCGGAGTTAATGGCATTGTGGCCGTCGGCACATTTGGTCAATCTAGGGATATCAACGTCTGACCATCTTCCTATACTTCTAGACTCGAAATGTCGGGTGGAGCCGGTGGGGTCTAGGCAATTTAGATTTGAGAATATCTGGGCGGAAGATCCGGTATGTGGCCATCTCATACATGCATGGTGGGGAAGTCCGGGTGATAGGGACATTGCCACAAAAACAAAGAAAACTGGAAGTGCCTTGGAGGTGTGGGGCAAGGAGGTATATAACGCATTAGCAAGGAAAATATCAAGGTTCGAGAAAGATATACTGTGTTTGAATGGGAAATTTGATCGGACGAGTATTAGGCGACGCAGGGCGTTGCCGAAACTTTATGAGACAACTTTGGACCGCAAAGGGGAGTTCTGGAGGCAACAGGCTAAGCAACACTGACTTACAGAGAGTGACCAGAACACTAAGTTTTTTCAAGCGTCGGCCTCACAGAGGAAGAGTATAAACAAGGTGACAGAGCTGAAGGATGACGGTGGGAATATTTTATCATGGGATACGAGATTGGGAGATCATATATTGGACTTCTACAAAACACTATCCCGGAAATCTAGGGGGGAGGGGATTAACTGCCTGAGATTCCTTCAGCAGGTTACGGAGGAGCAGAACAAGGAACTGATGAGTGAGGTGTCGTCTGAGGAAGTACGGGATGCTACTTTTTAGATGGGACCGAACAAATCACCGGGACCGGATGGGCTTAACCCGTATTTCTACCAGAATTACTGAAGCACAGTGGGGGAGGATGTTACCAGCTGGGTCCGGAGGATTTTTGCGGGGGAAGAGATACCGAAAGTAATGAACAAGACTACACTGGTGCTGATACCGAAGGTGGAATGTCTCATGTCCCTGAAAGACCTGCGGCCGATTGTACTATGCAATGTTATCTTCAAGATTGTATCGAAGGTGGCGGCGAATCGGTTGAAAGGATTGCTGGATGGTTTAATTTCGGCGTCCCAAGGGGCGTTTGTACCGGGCCGATCGATTCAGGATAATATTATCCTCTCATTTGAGACCATTCACTACCTGAGGAACAATAAGGTAGGTCGGGAGGGGTGGGTGGCCCTAAAACTTGATATGAGCAAGGCGTATGACATAGTAGAATGAGGCTTCCTGTGAGATATGATGCGGGGGTTTGGTATGAGGGAAGGATGGATTGATATGATTCGGAGATGTACGTACTTGGTCACATACAACATTGTGGCAGGTGGAAGGCGGGCGGGGTTTGTCCAACCGGAGCGGGGAATTAGACAGGGGGACCCACTCTCCCCGTATTTATTTTTGTTATGTATGGAAGGTTTCTCGCGCCTTCTACAAGGGGCAGAATATGGAGGAGAAATACATGGAGTTAAGGTGGCTTCCAAAGCACCGTCACTTACCCATTTATTTTTTTGCAGATGATTGTTATGTCTACTGTAAGGCTACACCGGTAGAAATAGGTCGGGTGAAGAACTACCTCCGAATGTTTGAGGAGGCGTCGGGCCAGGTGGTGAACCAGCAAAAGTCGTCACTGTTCTTTAGCTCCAAAACGTCGGACACACGACGATTGGAAGGGGTACGGATATTGGGGATCCCGGAGTTGACGCAACCATCCCCATACCTGGGGATTCCAAATATGATGGGTCGCAGCAGAAAGCAGGGGTTGCAGTACGTCATGAATAGGGTGTTGAGGCGAATCCAACGATGGGATGTGAAATTACTAAACGGAGGTGGTAAGGAAGTATTAGTCAAGTCTGTATTACAGGCAATCCCGACGTACACGATGAGTGTGATGCGCCTGCCGAAAGGGACGCTAGATAAGATGAATGTGGCGCTAGCCCGGTTCTGGTGGAAATCAGCCGGCATAGATAGGAAAGGAGTCATCTAACAGTCCTGGACGACGATGTCTCGTCCAAAGGAAGAGGGCAGATTGGGGTTCAAGAATATGCAAGACTTCAATACGACGTTATTGGGAAAACAATTGTGGAAGCTGCTGACAGATGAGTCTAGTCTGGTAGCGAGGGTGTTGAAGGCGCGATATTACCCGGAAACCTCGGTATTGGAGGCGGTACGGAAACCAAACCAGAGCTTCGTCTGGCAGAGCCTACTATCAGCACAAGAATTGGTCAAAAAGGGAGCTAGAAGATCGATTGGACCAGGGACATCCACATGGGTCAGTACGCACCCGTGGTTGACATGAGTTGAGGCGAGGGTGAGATCGTTGAGATCAGGTACGGGCATCATGACAGTCTCGGAACTTATGATGCCTAATGAGAGTCGTTGGGATATAGACATGATTTAGAACATGTTTGATGTGGAAGATCAGAGAGCGATTTTGGCAGTCCCAATTAGCAGATTGGCTAGGTTTGATGCGTGGTACTGTTCGGGTGATTACCTGGGCAGTACATTGTGAAGACGGCCTATGGGATGTGTCAGCAGGACCAAGCAACATTCCAGCCCCAGACGGACATCTGGACGAAGATATGGAAGTTGGAGGTTATGCCAAAGGTACGTACGTTTCTGTGGGGAATGCGTTCGGGGTGTCTTCAGGTAGCGGTTAACCTTAAGAGAAGACATGTGGCAATGGAGGCACAATGCCCGATATGCTCAGGGGCGGAGGAATCAGAATTACACCTCCTGATCCAATGCCTAGTGGCGGCAGAGTGCTAGGCTAAGTCCGGCATAATCACTCCTCAAGACGCTCAAACAATATTGGAATGGCTGTAGGAGACTCTCAATCTCAACCCCCTGGCGAGTGGGGGTCTGATCGGCTGTTTATTATGGGAAATATGGAAGGCAAGAAACAAGGTGGTCTGGGAACAGACGACGCAACTCCCTACGACCATTTTCCAGACGGCTTACGATCTACAGGCAGGCTGGTTGGAAGTAAAGAGACGGAAACAACATGCGTAGACAACCCCTAGTCAGGGGCGGAATGGGGCGCCTGAAATCTGGGAACGCCCTCATCAAGGGACGTGGGCCGTGAACACCGATGGGGCGTTCTTTGCAGCGTACATAAGATGGGGACGGGCTGGGTATGCAGAGATGATCGGGGTCAGATGACAGGGGCCCGTTCTGCGTCTTTCCATGGTCATCAGAATCCCGGGTTAGTAGAAGCCTATGCAATCCGGGATGCACTAACATGGCTCCTACAATAGCGACTGCAAGATCATAGTGGATATGATCAGGAAAAGAGGGTGACTGTTATCTCCTTTAGGGACAATTGTGACAGATTGTATCTTCCTATTAACTAAACTCGAGTACATGCAACTCATTTTTGTAAGACGGACAACGAACAAAGCAGCTCATTGACTTGCCAGGACGGCTAGTTCTTCCCCTGTCTGAAATTGGTTTGGGAGTCATGTCCATGAACCTCTTCACAATATCATTTTTTCCGATATTTAATAAAGTATCATATTTTCTCAAAAAAAAAAAAAGAAAACTGAAACTCGAACCCGAAATTCGTAAAGAAATAAAACCATGAGAGAACTCTTCCTTATCAGGCTAACCTTAATGGACCAAGGCTTCTCTACTACTCCGTTGGCTTGCTCCCTCATGATGTGAACACTATTTAATCCAACGTGTACGCAAATAAGGGTCTTACTGTTTCAGATTGAAAAAATGTGCATATGTCCAAATGGATTGGAAAAAAAAAAGAATTTGGAAAAAGTGGAGCAAAAAAATCCCATGTCTTTTGCTTTATAATCACTCGTGGTGTTTATTTGTTTGTTGTGTGTTAATTAGCATGATGATGGGTTAGATGATAGAGGATAGGGTTAGGGTCCACTCGCAAGGATGAAGCATGAGCCATTTTTGCTGCCTTGGGTTAGACGCAAGAGAGAATGAGGAATAGATATAGGCGAGTTTGGTCTTTTGCACTTTGTACTCAACTCCATCTTTATAGAATGAAAAAGTTAAAGATATTAGATTGTGTAGGGCAAAATCTTGTGGGTTTGGGTTCTTTTCTCGTGCTTTACAAATTTAAAATGGGCCATGTGGTGTGTGGTAATTGAGAATGACCTCATTAATGATCTTCTTTGGAAGATTCTTGCATTCATTTTGTTATATTGAAGATCATTTCCGGACCAACCGACCACATCACTTCAATTTGGGTTTTACCACCCGCACTCACCGCCCCTCCCTCTTCATCATTCTAATTTTCCCTCTAAATTTACTTCCATTCATTTCCTCCTTAGAAGCTTGTTCAGTTCAACAGATAAATGTTTTAAGGGTAAACTACATATGCATATCATGAAGTTGTCACGTTTAAACGATGATTACCGTGAAGTTTAAAGTTAACTGATGCATACCTTAAAGTTATGAGTTGTAACTCAAAACCCCTCCGTCAGCTAAAATGACGAAAATACCCTCAACTAAACTTCAATAATTATGTTCAAAAAATTATTTAAAAATTACTTTTGTTATATATATATATACATTTACTTACTAAATGACTTCATTTTTATTTAAAAAAATCACTTCATTTATATTTTAAAAAAATCACTAAGGGTATTTTCGTCATTTTAGCTGACAGAAGGGGTTTTTAGTTACAAGTCGTAACTTCAGGGTATGCATCAGTTAACTTTAAACTTGAGGGTACCCATCGGTTAAACGTGCCAACTTCAGGGTATGCATTTGTAGTTTACCCATGTTTTAATCTCAAAAGTTCGGAGATGGACCGGGTTGGTTGAAAGAGGTACAACCGTCCTATCTACTTCAACGCCATGCAGGTTTAGGTGTTGGGTCTCGAGGTAGGGTTGGAGATGAACCAACTCGCAGCGGAAAATCAATGAAAACCAAGAGACAATTAAAACCATGAAACAACTAACAAAGAATGGATTAACAAGAGAAAAATTCAGCACGAGTTCTTACCAAAACAAGAACACCGGTTAACGAATGATTGGCTTGAGTCTCCAAGACGCCTACGTATCCACATGGGAATCAAAGCCACGTAGTTCTTTTCTTTGAGGACTCAAGAACACAAACATGGAGGTGGAAACTAGCCAAACCCGAAATGGCCATGGAAGAGGGAGAGAAAATGTGTTTCCTATTCTTGTCTTGTGTTTGTTATGTTGAAAAAAGATGACTTAAACATAACAAAACTCATACTTGTCCAACTAAAGGCATGAGACAAGTATGGTGTCAAGTAAGGTGTAAATAGGACAAAGTATGGCAAGACAAGATTGGGTTAGGTGGTGAATCACCAACACCTTAATCCTTGTCTTGCTTACTTAGTACTAATTAATCAAGACTTGATTAATTAGTTCCATGGGCCTTGGTTGCATGGGCCTTTCATGGGCCTCTTGGAACATGGCCCGTGGCCATTTCCAACGAGGTCCCGTGATTCGCTCATCGCCTCCATGCCTTCCATACCGGAAATGTCCAACATTTTCCGACGCGATCAATCCCAAGACTCCAAGCCTTGTCTCGATCCGTAAAGTCCTATTCACTTACGGGCGCATGACCCAAAACCCAGTTTTGGTCATGTCCCGAGACAACTCCCTTTTGCCCATTCTCCATAAATGTGTCAATGAGTTTCATCCTCCGGTGTGACCCTTAGGTTTATGCATGTCAATAGATCAACGTAAAATCCCATTTTACTTGATCCTATTTAAGTGGCAACTAACGAGACTTTAGTACTGTCTGACACTACATAACGAATCAACCCTGTCGATTCTAACCTTTCCGCCGTCCCTGTCATTATCCTTTTATCTCCGATATCCTGATTGAGATAAGGCATAGAGCCGTCATCCTTATTATTCTCAATCACCGTTCCTTGATATGTGAGATGACTGAAGATATGATACCCAGTATCATGTGCATGGCCATGCTATTCTTCCAGTCACTCTCGATCAAGTGGCCGAGAACCGATATCTTTCCCATACCTTAGTATGAGGGATAAATCCCTTAGCCGTCTTTCGTGTCACACATGTAGCCCGTCCCCAAGCCAATCCTGGCCGTTATGGAAGCCTTGTTACGGACAACGTTAGGCTCAGGTCAAACTCAGTTGTTGACTACATAGCGATCACAAAGACTCCTTGGTCTAAGGATACATGACAAGCTACAACACTGAATATGTTCATGACTTAATCTATGGCACATATTCAGGGCGGGTCGTCCAATATCATGTCCCACATGATATCTATGATCAGACTCCGGAATCCCATTCCAATGACTAACAGAACGTAAGCCATAAAGAGCCATCTTTCATACTAGTCGCTTCTAGTGAAGCTTTGTTGACTAGGGACCCATCGAGTGTGATCTATCTTGATCTATGGTTCTATTCGCATGGTGGGCATAGATCAGAGCATACATCGATATATTACTCCAACACATAAGTAATATAAAGCCGCTTTAATTTTATTGCTAACGATGATATATACATTTGGACATTTAGGATTGAACTACGGGCACTAAGACTAACATTAGGATGGGTAAATACACCGAGGAGGAATTGAGGGCACTTGGTTCTTCACGACAAAGGAAACATGATCGCCAAATGGTACAACAAGGCTCATCAATCTAGAGAGAGAGACTCCGACCTCTCTCTAGAAACCTTAGATTTCTTCGTCTCAACCTCGTCGTCCTTCTCCTCCGGTGGCTTCAGTTGGCGACGCTATAGTGTTCCTTCATCGTGGATGTTGTTGACGAAGGTCCTCTTCTCCTCCTTCTCTTCCGTTTTTTCTCCGTCCTTTCCTCTTTCAATGGCGAGTTGGGGCTTTTGGCCCCCTTCCACGGCGGCGAGGCTCAGCTCAGATTCGGAGTCGGGCGGTGGCGGCGTGTGGTGGCGCGGCTCTGGCCTCCTCTTTCCTCTGTAGATCTGAGCCTTCTAGAGCCAAATCTACGGCCTTGGGGGGCTTCTCAGCCTCGGGCGTGGGTCGATCTATCTCTCCCATGAGAGGTTCTTCGCGAATCTGAGGGCTCCTCTAGCACCGGTAGTGGCGACTTCGGAGACATGGTGGATGTGCTTCCGTTCCTGTTATATTCTAACACGCGCCCTCACAGATAAGGTGAATTATTTAGAAAAGAAAGATGAGCTCATTGAGAAGAGTGATAAGGGCTGGCCCATTTCGGCAAATTTGATAAATAGAGAATAAATTATAATTTTTTTGTAGAGAGTGGGGTTTGAACCCGGGTCCATGAGGTGCCAAGCTCTGATACCATATTAAAACCGTATCCAACCTAAAAGTTCGAGCTTTTAGGTTGGATAGGGCTTTAATATGGTATCAGAGCTTGGCACCTCACGTACCCGGGTTCAAACCCTACTCTCTACAAAAAATTCTAATATATTTCTATTTTCTCTAATTTTCCCAAAAATGGGCCAGCCCTTATCACTCTTCTCAATGGGCTCATCTCCTCTTCTAAATAATTCACCCCCAAACCCGTAAATGGGTTTGTCCGTGAGTGCGCGTGTTAGAATATAACTATAATTGAGCATTTAACTATCAGCTTAAGCTTTTAGTTGAGTTGGTCCTCTAATAATTATGTCCTATTTTACATTGATTTGGATCACCCATATCTTTGATTTTGGTCCCCAACACCCATTATTTAAAAAAAAAAAATCTTAATGAATGAGTCAACCAACACAAGATAATATTTCATACTAAAAATGTTTTTTGCTTGTTGAAAATGAGTATGTGCGAGAGTTCTGTCGTTGAGAATGCACTATTTGACTCTTACAATGTTGTCTATATATGATATGTGAATGACTTTCTTGAGAAGGCATTTGACGAGCCGCAGAAGAAAGAGTTCAAATTTGTTAGTGCATTACACATAATTTTTGGAGTTCCATTAATAACTTCTGAGCATGAGAAGTTTGGTGCTGATGGCTTTCATATTCACTTCTTTGTAGGTGAATAAATTATCTTTCAAAGAACAACAAGTTTCTCTCTTGGTTAATATTCGTCGCCTAGAAGAAGGTGCTAAGTTATACAGGACATTACTTTCTGAGCCTTGACAATTACATGTAATTTCTCACTAATTAGCTGATATATTGATTTTCCTGTAAGAATACATCAGTTTGGTTCTATGTCATTTTTGTTTACCTTCTGGTAGTTTGGTTGGTAGTTATGGTTATAGTCCAATTTTTTAGAATGTCATAATTTTTTATGGTTAGTTCAATTTCTTAGTCTGTCAAATTGATTTTAATGGTTAAGTAAAAGGATGCAACTGTTCAAACAAAAATATTATATAATGTCATGAACCACTGCAATGGTTAAGCAAAAGGATGTAACTGTTTCAAATATTGGTTAAGTGAAAAGATGTAACTGTTTGAAATGTTTCTTATAAATTCATATTCTTGCTACTATATTTTCATATATATTCATTGCCTGATTATATATAATATTTGCATTATTATATAAAATATGGATATGATTATGTTGAAGTCAGTTTCTACCTTAGATATATCGGGGCCAATTAAAGTTAGACTTTGGCTGAACGGGTGATTGATTCTTGAACCATGAAGTCGTTCAAAAAGAATACAAGAGATTCTAAGAAATTCCATCTGAAATTTGAGACCTTGTTGGACAGGGTTTTGTATTTAAGATGTGATTAGGTGATTATAATCTTAAATATGGTAGTGATATCTTCACAATGTGTGATGCATATAGTCCAGAAGATGTTTCTTATGCTACCACTGCTGGTCATTCAATGATAATTGTTTTTATTTGTTGATTTCTTATTTTTTCGTATTAGGCTATTAGGTTTATATGTAATGCCCTTGAATTTGTACTTCAAACAATTGAATTTCCGCAGGTGGTTCATAGTGGTAGAGAGAATGTTACAAAGAGAAGAAAGTTAAGAAACAATGAACCCACAGTTCGTCTTCCTGACACTGCTTAGATTATGAATACTTCATTCTCTCTACTCCTCTGTTTTCTGTTTGTGGCATTACTTTCTTTGTCTTGAAGTTATAAGGCTCTTTTAGATGATTTGTTTTCGTCTGTATGACATTGCATGGATTGTGGATTGTGGCATCGGTTTCCTTGATTTTGGGGGGTGACCTGAAGTTATACCTCTCATTCATAATTTTTGTTTTCGTCTTCTCGACACTGCTTGGATTATGGATTGTGGCATTGGTTTCCTTGATTTTGGGGTGTGACCTGAAGTTATACCTCTCATACATATCATCTGTTTTCGTCAACCCGACACTACTTGGATTATGGATTGTGGCATCGGTTTCCTTGACTTTCAGGGGGGGGGGGGTGTCCTAAGTCTCAGTTATTTTCTTATATTCACCATACTTCGTATAAGTTAATATTTTATTTTGGTAATATAGTTTTAAAATGAGAATGTGAAATTGTTATCTTCATTGCCAACTACATGAATAAGGTAAAATTTGAGAAAGAGATTTTTTGAGTGGAGGGGATTTGAGAGGGAAATTTGGCATACAAGTCAATGGTGGCGTTTCATTGTTTTGTTCAGGTGTTAAGTATGAACTTTGACAAAATATGATTGTCTTCTTTTGATTTTCAGAGTGACAGTTTATATGATTTATCATAGGTTGGTTTTGGAGAATTGTCTATGCAGTTGCCAGATGTTCCTCCTTTTGGACATATGTAATGGGTATCTGGCTGTCATTTGATTATTTGTTAGATATTTTCATTCAGGCATTATTGTGTTTAGGATTTCTTGATCAAATGGATTGTGTTTGAAGAAAATTAGGGTAATGACATTGAGATTTTGGTATTAACCTAGCAGATAGTTGCTTAATGCTTTTTGATTTCCAAGCACGAATTTGTATCTTTTGTTTCTGAATTTGGCAGCTAAAAGTTAGTTATCGTCTCCTTGTGATGTAAATCATAGTTTGAAGAGTTGCATTTTGCACATTATATTTTAGACTTGAGCACTTCCAAATTTCTTGATTCTACCTACTATAATGGCATTTTGCACATTACATTTAGACTTGAGTACTTCCAAAGTTCTTGATTCTACCTACTGTAATGACAGAGTTTTCGGTGGGAAGAAATTGCTTGTGGTAGAGGTGATGTCACAATCACAGGCCAGAGTATCACTTCTCCTCTTTGATTTGCCTTCTTCGCTACCAGCTCTCTTTAATATGAGGTTCGACTTCATTATATGCCCTCTATTTTTCCTTTCATGTATTTCTCTAATTTTTCCCCTTTTGTTCCGAATTTCGGAAGTTGTTATCAATCAATTGGAGGAAAATTGTGTGAGTCAACTAGAGGATAAAGATTAATCCTACCCATTTATCTGCTATTGTCTATATGTATATGTACATGAGATGGTTGCATGCTTATTAGACAAAACAACTTCTTTAACGATTGTTATTGTATAACAATAAGCACCGCACGATAATGCGGTACAATCACATAATTTTTCAATAAAACAACTATTATAGGAGAGCATGTTTCTCTGTTCATTGTTTGAGTAAGAGATGTTGTATAACTAAAAAGATTTTTCTTAATCCTACAGTTCTAAACTCTTTTCACCAATTCATAAAGATAATGATTTATATATAATTCAATATTTATCTTTTAAATTACAAATATAATCAAATCAAGTTTTTGGATAGTTATTTTCAATTTATCTCAAGCAAAGTATATAACACAACTAGCACCGCACGTTAGCGCAGTGCAAGAACTTAGTTAAATTATATAAAGACAAGAAAGTGCATCTGTAAAGTCCTGAAAATTTAAATTGTCTTTTTACGGGTTTTAATTGACGGGATCGGGAAGCAGTTCGAAAAGTCTGGAAAAAAAGAAAAAAAAAGAAAAAAAAAAGAAAAAAAAAAGAAAAAAAAAAGGGTATTGGGTCGGACCGGGTCGGACCGGACCCAACCAGCAACCCGGCCAGGCCAGACCCGGGCAGGCTGGCCACCCACGTTTGGGCCGAGCGGCCCATCTCGGAGAAGCCCAGTGAGGCCCGTTTGAGGGCTCGAGTATAAAGGGGCAATTTTAGGTCTGAAACCCTAAAATTGCACCCCTCTCTTCATTTCTCCCGCAGCCGACCACACCTTCCTCCTCACTCCTTCGTCTTCGCCTTCTTTCTCGCCAGAGACGGCATCTCCGACCTCCGAACCCCGATCCCCTCTCCCTTTCCTCATCTCCCGTTCAACCCGCCACCGTTCCGAGCTCCTCCTCCACATCGTCTTCTTCTTCCTCACCGGATTCCGACCACACCAGCACCCACCTCCCCTTCGCCGCCGTCTCCCTCTCCGTCCAACCAGCCACCACCGAGCCCCTCATCTCCGTCCAGCCACGCCGTGCACCGCCCCCGTCTTCTCCAGCTCACGTCGCCGCCGCCGCCGCTGGCCGAGTCTCCGTCCAGCCACGGCACCACCACCGAGCCGCCTCTCTCCCTCGTCTTCTCGGACCAGATCCGCCCTCGCCGTGCACGAGAAGGGCTCGCCGGCGCCGTCCCAGAGCTCCTCTCGCCTCCCTCGAACCCGAGCCCCGTCGTCCCAGATCTGAGACGGGTGAGGGCCACCGTGCCTCGCCGTGCTCCGCCGCCACGCCCGGCACCACGACCACCTCCCGCCGCCCTTATCTCCCTTACGGTGAGCCACCACCGTGAGTTTCCGGCCGGCTTTATCGCCGTCGAGGGTCGTCGGAATTTATGACCGAGCCCTCCCTTTCGTCGTTTTGTTTTCGTTTTATGATTAGATCTGTTAATGATAGATCTGTTAATGTAAAATATGTTATTGTTAAACCTGTAAATGTTGATCGGTTAATACGAAAACAATTGTAAATTTTGGATCCATTTAGTGGAATCAAAATCGGATTTTGGAAAGAAAAGTTGTAAAACGAAAATCGTATTAAAGAAAAAGGGTTTAAGATAAAAAGGGAATTAAAATCAATTTGGGTTTTAAAAACGGTTTTAAATCGAGGAGTGGAGAATCAGATTTGTTAGGAAATAAACTAAAACGTCGGAAATAAAACTTGGGTTTTAGAAAGTCGATTTAAGTGAACAGTCAGATTTGATTTAAAATGGATCTTGATCCGTTGAGCGTGGAACGAATAATCGGGCTGTTAAAATGGACTGCAATTTGGGTTTAAAAAGGAACAAAAGCGGACCGCTGAATCGGACCTCGGGATTCGTGCATTGGGACTGTGCCTCGCAAGCACCGGTTTCGGTGCTCGGGCACTCAACCCGATTCACCGTGACCCCGCTTTTAGCCCGCTCGAGTTTAAAGGACAATTGTCGGGTCTAGACCGGATTAATCGTAACCTTTAATTTAGCGGTGGAACCGTTATTAATCTATGGCTTTCGTGTTCTCTTTAGCGTCCGGCTTCGATCGAAGTGGAGCCCGGAGGTAGCGAGCCAGAACGTCAGCAGCTAGGAAGCGTAGCGGTTGCTCTTCAGTTGAGGTAGGGAAAAGTAGCCGGATCTCGGCCCTGATTAGGGAAAGTTAATAGTAGAATTGCATGTGACACCGGGGTGTCGTGGGTTGAGTAGAATTATTTAAATATTAGAAAAGCATGATACGGGATCGTAGCGAATATGAGAAAAGCATGTGACACTTAGTAGTGTCGTAGGAGCAGAGAACTTAGCGTTTTTAGAATTACTGGAGGCATATGACCATGCCCGGAGGTTGTTTGTGAAACTGTTGATATTAGGACTGTTGGAGGCATTGGTTATGCCGGAGGTTGTTTGTGTACTATTGTTGATGTCTTGGGTGGCCTTGAGAGCCCGTGTATTATTGCTGATGTCTTGGGTGGCCATGAGAGCCCGTGTATCACTGTTGTGTCTTGGGTGGCCATGAGAGCCCGTGTACTAAGGTTGGTGTCTTTGGCTGGCCTGACTGAGTTAGAGTCCCGGGGGGTTGCGAGCATTCTTTGGCTGGCTTACGAGTTAGAGTCTCGGTAATTTGCGAGCGTGTATTATTGTTGAGTTTTGGGTGGCCATGAGTGCCCGTGGGGTTGTTGAACCCGTGTCTTTACCTTTGGTGTTTTGGGTGGCCATGAGTGCCCGTGGGGTTGTTGAACCCGTGTCTTTACCTTTGGTTTTTGGGTGGCCATGAGTGCCCGTGGGGTTGTGAACCCGTGTCTTTATTGTCGGTGTGTCTTGGGAGGCCGTGAGTGCCCGTGGGGTTGTTGAACCCGTGTCTCTACTGTTGGTGTACCTTGGGAGGCCGTGAGTGCCTGTGGGGCTGTTGAGTCCGTGTTTTACTGTTGGTGTCTTGGGAGGCCGTGAGTGCCTGTGGGGCTGTTGAGTCCGAGTTTTACTGTTGGTGTCTTGGTGGCCATGAGTGCCTGTGAGTGTTGAACCTGTGTTGTTCCTGGTTGTTGAACTTTCTTGTGATTGTGGTTGCGGATCCCGGTAGGTTGCAAGCATTCTTTGGCTGGCCTGACCAAGTTTGAGTATCAACAGGTTGCAAGCATTCTTTGGCTGGCCTGACACAGTTTGAGTATCAACAGGTTGCAAGCATTCTTTGGCTGGCCTGGTCCGAGTTTGAGTATCACAGGTTGTAAGCACTCTTTGGCTAGCCTGATCCGTGTTCGTGTGAGTGGGAGAGGTTACTGAGCAGCTGGTTTGCGATCCTTTGTGATCTTGTTTGGTGTGCGATCCTTTGTGATCTTGTTTGGTGTTGCGTAGTTCCTTTGAGTCCTTGGAAGAGATCGTGATCGTTGTGTCGTGTCTACTTACGTGTTGAGTGTCGAGTCGTTCGAGGAAGGTCACCGTGGGTGTTTGTCAGTCAGAGTACTTGGGTTGGGGACAGCGATCCCCGGGGTTGAGTTGGTTGTAGGTGTTGCCGGCATTGTCTGCTAATTATGCCGTAGTCAGTCTGTTATCCGTGGTGGTGAGCGAACGCTCACCCCTAGCTGCTTTTCCTACAGGTACTGTTCGTGGGACGGACTAGGTGTGTTGGGTCTCGAGGTAGGGTTGGAGATGAACCAACTCGCAGCGGAAAATCAATGAAAACCAAGAGACGATTAAAACCATGAAACAACTAACAAAGAATGGATTCACAAGAGAAAAATTCAGCACTAGTTCTTACCAAAACAAGAACACCGGTTATCGAATGATTGGCTTGAGTCTCCAAGACGCCTACGTATCCACATGGGAATCAAAGCCACGTATTTCTTCTCTTTGAGGACTCAAGAACACAAACATGGAGGTGGAAACTAGCCAAACCCGAAATGGCCATGGAAGAGGGAGAGAAAATGTGTTTCCTATTCTTGTCTTGTGTTTGTTATGTTGAAAAAAGATGAATTAAACATAACAAAACTCATACTTGTCCAACTAAAGGCATGGGACAAGTATGGTGTCAAGTAAGGTGTAAATAGGACAAAGTATGGCAAGACAAGATTGGGTTAGGTGGTGAATCACCAACACCTTAATCCTTGTCTTGCTTACTTAGTACTAATTAATCAAGACCTGATTAATTAGTTCTATGGGCCTTGGTTGCATGGGCCTTTCATGGGCCTCTTGGAACATGGCCCGTGGTCATTTCTAACGAGGTCCCGTGATTCGCTCATCGCCTCCAAGCCTTCCATACCGGAAATGTCCAACATTATCCGACGCGATCAATCCCAAGACTCCAAGCCTTGTCTCGATCCGTAAAGTCCTATTCACGTACGAGCACATGACCCAAAACCCAGTTTTGGTCATGTCCCGAGACAACTCCCTTTTGGCCATTCTCCATAAATGTGTCAATGAGTTTCATCCTCCGGTGTGACCCTTAGGTTTATGCTTGTCAATAGATCAACGTAAAATCCCATTTTACTTGATCCTATTTAAGTGGCAACTAACGAGACTTTAGTATTGCCTGACACTACATAACGAATCGACCCTGTCGATTCTAACCTTTCCGTCGTCCCTGTCATTATCCTTTTATCTCCGATATCCTGATTGAGATAAGGCATAGAGCCGTCATCCTTATTATTCTCAATCACCGTTCCTTGATATGTGAGATGACTGAAGATATGATACCCAGTATCATGTGCATGGCCATGCTATTCTTCCAGTCACTCTCGATCAAGTGGCCGAGAACCGATATCTTTCCCATACCTTAGTATGAGGGATAAATCCCTTAGCCGTCTTTCGTGTCACTCATGTAGCCCGTCCCCAAGCCAATCCTAGCCGTTATGGAAGCCTTGTTACGGAAAACGTTAGGCTCAGGTCAAACTCAGTTGTTGACTACATAGCGATCACAAAGACTCCTTGGTCTAAGGATACATGACAAGCTACAACACTGAATATGTTCATGACTTAATCTATGGCACATATTCAGGGCGGGTCGTCCAATATCATGTCCCACATGATATCTATGATCAGACTCCGGAATCCCATTCCAATGACTAACAGAACGTAAGCCATAAAGAGCCATCTTTCATACTAGTCGCTTCTAGTGAAGCTTTGTTGACTAGGGACCCATCGAGTGTGATCTATCTCGATCTATGGTTCTATTCGCATGGTGGGCATAGATCAGAGCACACATCGATATATTACTCCAACACATAAGTAATATAAAGCCGCTTTAATTTTATTGCTAACGATGATATATATACATTTGGACATTTAGGATTGAACTACGGGCACTAAGACTAACAATCTCCCACTTGCCCTAGTTCCAATCTAAACTCCAATATGTCCCCATCGACTTTACATGTCTAACATGTTCAGGCAGTGACACTGCCTTAGTCAAACGGTTGGCTATGTTATCATCTGTTGCAATATCGGTTATCTTCACTTCACCTCAGTTCAGTATTTATCTGATGAGGTGGATACGCCGCAGTACATGTTTGGATTTGTTATACGATCTAGGCTTTTAGCTTGCGCAATGACCCTTGTGTTGTCGCAAGATGGATTCACCGGGCTGGATGGGTTTTTAATTACACCCAGCCCTGCCATGAATTTCCAAATCCACATAGCCTCCTTAGCTGCCTCTGCAGCATCCATGTACTTGGCCTCTGTCGTAGATTCGGCAATGATATCTTGCTTTACGCTCTCCCAGCTAAAGCTCTGTCATTCAGCGTAAACACATATCCTGATTGACTTCTAAAGTCATCTGGATTTGTCTTGGAAAACTAGCGTCTACTCATCCTTCGACGACTAGTTCAGCATCATCTTTCCCCCGGGTTAGAATGATGTCTACTGGTACAACATAAGGCTTACGAGACGTCCGGTCTCATACATGTCATGGCATATATGATCGATCCTGCCCCCAGGAGCATAGGATTCTCATCATCCTTTTCAGCTCATCAGGTGTCTTAGGACACTGAGTCTTGTTGAGATGAATGCCATGATTAGTGGGTAAGAGTCCTTTCTTTGAATCGAGCATTAAGAACCTACTCAATGCCTTGTTCACATAGGTTCCCTGACTTAAATCCAAGACCCTCTTGGTGCGATCTCTACATATCTTAATCCTTAAGATATGAGAAGCATCACCTAAGTCCTTTATTGAAAAACACTTCCTCAACCAAGCTTTAGTCTCGTGCAAGGTTGGGATGTCGTTTTCAATGAGAACCAGAAAGGTAATATTGCTCCCACTAGCCTTCTTATAAACGCAAGATTCATCCTCATTCTTGATTAAGCCAAATCCAATTACAGCTTCATCAAAACGAAGGATCCAACTCCGAGAAGTTCGTTTCAATCCATAAATGGATTTCAACAACTTATAAATCTTTCCCTTATTTTTCGGATCGTCAAAACCTTTGGGCCGAGACATACAAACGTACTCAGTCAAATTTCCATTTAGGAAAGCGGTTTTGACATCCACTTGCCATATCTCGTAATTATGATACGCAGTTATGTCAAGAAGAATTTGGATCGATTTTGACCATAGCCACTAAGGAGAAGGTTTCCTCATAGTCAATCCATTGGATCTGCCTATAACCTTTCGCCACCAGTTGAGCTTTGTAGGTCAGAGGGTTGCCGTCCATGTCCATCTTCACCTTGAAGATCCATTTGCATCCTATGGTCCTCACACCATTGATGGGATCAACCGGTTCCCAGACTCGGTTGTCCGACATGGATTGCATTTCCTCCCTCATGGCTCCCAGCCATAACTCGGATTCGGGCCCATCCACGACTTCTTGAAAGGTGGCTGGATCATCGTGATCCACCATGACTTCATTGTCACCTCCGGATACCATATCTTGGAGGTGGAAGATTGACCCTTTCAAATCGCCTTGGACCTTCCGGAATTGTAACAGGAATTGGTTCTCACTCTACGACAATCTCTGGCTCCTTTCTACTGGGTTGTCAATTGCTTTAGACAGATATGTACCATCCTGAATTTTTTCGAGATGCACAGTCCTCCTAATGACGTCTTTGGAAACAAAACTTCTTTTCCATAAAGACCCCACCTCAAGCGACGAACACCATGTTCTCACTAGGATTGTAGAAATAGTATCCCCTTGTTGCTTTGGGATACCACACGAAGGTGCATATCTCAGATCTTGGTTCGAGCTTAGTCGAAACCAAATGTTTCACATAAGCCTCGCAACCACAAATCTTTAGGAAGGACAAAGCGGGCATCATCCCGTACCATTTTTTAAAATGGTGTCCCTTCCACACCATTCGTCGATGCCCGATTCACTATGAATGCGGTCGTCTCTAGAGCAAAACCCCTAAAAGAGATTGGGAGATCAGTCCAACTAATCATGGAACAGACCATTGTCTAACAATGTCCGATTTCTCCGTTTGGCTACACCTTTCAACTACAGTGACCTAGGAGGAGTCCATTCCAAAAGGATCCCATTCTGTCTTAGATGATCTAATAACTCTGTGGTCAAGTATTTTCCACATCGATCCAATCGAAGTGCCTTAATACCTTTGTCGAGCTGGTTTTCTACTATAGTCTTAAACTCTTTGAATTTATCAAAAGCTTCAGACTTATGTCTCACCGAATAGACATAACCATATTTACTGTAATCATCAGTAAATGTGATAAAGTAGCTAAAACCCCTCCTGGCAAGTGAACTTATTGGTCTAAACACATTCGAGTGTATCAGCCCCAATAATTCACCCGCCCTTTCATCGCGATCGATAAAGGGCACTTTAGTCATTTTTCCCATCAAACAAACCTTGCACCTATCGATCGAATGGAATTCGAATGAACCTGAAAGCCTGCACTTCTGAAGTGCTGATATGCGCTTCTTGTTTATGCGACCCAAATGACAGTGCCATAACAGAGTTAGGTTTAAATCGTTGGATTTAGACCTCTTGGTATTAACGGAATATATAGAACTTGAGGCATTGTTACCCATATCTAATATGTACAATCCTCCAACCATGTCAGTACTGGTATAAAACATATCATTGCATAGAACATTGAAAACTCCATTTCCAATATTAACATTATATCCTTCCTTGTCAAACACGGATACAGATATAATATTCCTACTAAAAGTAGGTATGCAATATACATTATACAATACTAAGACAAGGCCTCTTGGCAAAGCAAGACTCATGGATCCTACAGTAGTTGCCACAACTCTGAGGTCCATTTCGTGCTTTCCAAATCTCTGCTACTTTCAGCCACCATATATTAGTGCATGTGTGAGATTCAGTCATGGTATCTAATACCCATGAATCTTTGGAAGTAGAGAGATGTAGCTCTATAGAGTTAATACCGATTGAAGGCACGGTCCCACCGCCCTTCCTTAGATCATCCAGGTTTCCTGATGAAGGCGCAGTCTTACTGCCCTTCTTCAGATCATCCAGGCTATTTGATGAAGGCGCAGTCCCACTGCCCTTCTTCAGATCAGCCGTGAATTTCCTGTAATCCCGTTTCCAATGACCAGGCTGTTGGCAGTAGAAGCAGACATTCTCAGGTGTCTCACTTTCCTGCTAAGTGCGCATGGGCCCAGCCCATGCCACTTCCAATTCCCTTGTTGACCATCAGAATATCCTTGGATCCCAGATCCCTGAGATATTCTTCTCAGCAGTTAATGACACTTCATGTAACTCTGATATGGTCTTAGAGACAGCCTTGTCAAGGACATATTCTTTGCGTTCAGACTTGAGGACTATCCTCAAAATTCTGTACCAGTCCAAATAGTTTGTCCCATTTAGCTTGACCCTGTCAAGAATGGTTTTTAATGACAAACTATTAATGTTCGCTGGATTTGCCATTTGATCTACAACAGATAAAATTCAATCAGTAAACTGAATAAATTTTATGAAGATCAAGCTTAAACACCAACAATCGATTCTAAACCTTTAGAATCTGAAACCAAGATCCTTGATTCACTCGATTAAGCTGAACTAATGCTCACCACTTAATCGAGCTATGTAGGTAGGACTCCATCCAATCACATCCAATGTGACTCTTGGCTAGGGTATGCACTTATGTACACGGCTTACCCTATCTGTTACCCTAGCTCAACCTCAGGCTGAGAATCGTAGTCGGGTCCACCAATTTTCAACTATGGCCCGTCACTATGTAGGTGCTCCGCTAATGCGCACGACACCCACATATGTCGTCCAAACCTACTACCCCGCTTTCCCATGGATGCTCCGCTAATGCGCACGACACCCATAGGACGGGGAGGTAGTAAGGTGTTGATAATTGGGAGGTATCAGACATGACCCGTTTTTACTTGTCCGGTTGTGTTTAAAACTTTGACACATCCTAGATGCGATGAGCACATCAACTACATTCCAAATGCAATGATGCCTCAAATTACATCCAATGTAATTTTTCCTTCGAACCCGTCAACTACATCCAATGTGATGACGATTCAAAGGGCTCACACACAAGGATTAAAATTCCAATTTTATCTTTGCATGTGAGATGATATGCTCGGTAAATAAAGTTAAGCATGCAATTCTAAAACACATAGAATTAATCATGCATAAACTAAACCAAGCATAAAGCGATAAATATGCACATAATAGCCCCCTAAACTAACTCCCACTAGCTTCTTGAGCTCCATCGACTCCAAGCCGATGCCAACACCCGAAAAGCCACCAAATGACCTTTTCGCCCTTTCTTCATCTTGAGTAAAATATTACAATTTAATACACGACTCGCAGGTCGGGAATAAATAAATATTACAAACAAGTGGTTCGACGACCACACCTTGAAAGAATAATTACACGCTAACACTAACGGTTCGTAGGCCGTGAAAAGCGATAAATAATAAAATTGAGCTCGAGGCTATTATGTACACCATGCCAACATCACATCACACATCGTGTTATCAAACAAGCTTGTTATCAAACATCATGTGATTTTCCGGTTTTAATTAATAGCCAAGTTTCGAAATTTTTTTTTGATGCTCGGTTTATCGAAACCGTTCAAAAATGAAAATTTTGAACATTTGATCTTCGAGTTCGTCATGACGGTTCCAAACTCGTCATAACTAACAAAACGGTTTAGCCTTGGCATATCAACCATCCAATGGTCATGCTTGGCCTAGCTCCGTCCAACGGATCCCCGTTCGGTCTCGGTTTCGGCTCCCCGAGAGTCCCGCTCCCGAGACCCGAAAAATCAAACTTTTTTCAAAATTTCCAGATTTGAAATAATTTTCAAAAATTCATTTTACATGCATTAAATCCATAAACAATAATTTAACACAAGTTATCAATCAATTTAGCAAAACAACATGCCAAAAACGAAACTTTCAAGCAAAACCGAAACTTTGAACACCGTCTTGTGAATCCCGAAGGTAGCACGGCTCTGATACCACTGTTGGGTCTCGAGGTAGGGTTGGAGATGAACCAACTCGCAGCGGAAAATCAATGAAAACCAAGAGACGATTAAAACCATGAAACAACTAACAAAGAATGGATTCACAAGAGAAAAATTCAGCACTAGCTCTTACCAAAACAAGAACACCGGTTAACGAATGATTGGCTTGAGTCTCCAAGACGCCTACGTATCCACATGGGAATCAAAGCCACGTAGTTCTTCTCTTTGAGGACTCAAGAACACAAACATGGAGGTGGAAACTAGCCAAACCCGAAATGGCCATGGAAGAGGGAGAGAAAATGTGTTTCCTATTCTTGTCTTGTGTTTGTTATGTTGAAAAAAGATGAATTAAACATAACAAAACTCATACTTGTCCAACTAAAGGCATGGGACAAGTATGGTGTCAAGTAAGGTGTAAATAGGACAAAGTATGGCAAGACAAGATTGGGTTAGGTGGTGAATCACCAACACCTTAATCCTTGTCTTGCTTACTTAGTACTAATTAATCAAGACTTGATTAATTAGTTCTATGGGCCTTGGTTGCATGGGCCTTTCATGGGCCTCTTGGAACATGGCCCGTGGCCATTTCTAACGAGGTCCCGTGATTCGCTCATCGCCTCCAAGCCTTCCATACCGGAAATGTCCAACATTATCCGACGCGATCAATCCCAAGACTCCAAGCCTTGTCTCGATCCGTAAAGTCCTATTCACGTACGGGCACATGACCCAAAACCCAGTTTTGGTCATGTCCCGAGACAACTCCCTTTTGGCCATTCTCCATAAATGTGTCAATGAGTTTCATCCTCCGGTGTGACCCTTAGGTTTATGCATGTCAATAGATCAACGTAAAATCCCATTTTACTTGATCCTATTTAAGTGACAACTAACGAGACTTTAGTATTGGCTGACACTACATAACGAATCGACCCTGTCGATTCTAACCTTTCCGTCGTCCCTGTCATTATCCTTTTATCTCCGATATCCTGATTGAGATAAGGCATAAAGCCGTCATCCTTATTATTCTCAATCACCGTTCCTTGATATGTGAGATGACTGAAGATATGATACCCAGTATCATGTGCATGGCCATGCTATTCTTCCAGTCACTCTCGATCAAGTGGCCGAGAACCGATATCTTTCCCATACCTTAGTATGAGGGATAAATCCCTTAGCCGTCTTTCGTGTCACACATGTAGCCCGTCCCCAAGCCAATCCTGGCCGTTATGGAAGCCTTGTTACGGACAACGTTAGGCTCAGGTCAAACTCAGTTGTTGACTACATAGCGATCACAAAGACTCCTTGGTCTAAGGATACATGACAAGCTACAACACTGAATATGTTCATGACTTAATCTATGGCACATATTCAGGGCGGGTCGTCCAATATCATGTCCCACATGATATCTATGATCAGACTCCGGAATCCCATTCCAATGACTAACAGAACGTAAGCCATAAAGAGCCATCTTTCATACTAGTCGCTTCTAGTGAAGCTTTGTTGACTAGGGACCCATCGAGTGTGATCTATCTCGATCTATGGTTCTATTCGCATGGTGGGCATAGATCAGAGCACACATCGATATATTACTCCAACACATAAGTAATATAAAGCCGCTTTAATTTTATTGCTAACGATGATATATACATTTGGACATTTAGGATTGAACTACGGGCACTAAGACTAACAAGGTGAGCTCTCGAAGCTTGTGGAGCTAGGAGCGGAGTCCGGGTTTTTACTTTTGGTCTAGCGACGGATACCTCGCCTTTTTGTCTGCTTGTGGGACGTTTTATTTGAATTGTAATTATTCTTTGTTGAACTAAACTGGCATTGTAACATGTTTTAATGGAATTGTTTCAAAGTGCTTTCTTATTTTAAACGTTCACGTGCCGAGTTCGGTTTACTGAAATTTGGGGCGTGACAGCATCAGAGACTCTCTAACCACGAAGAACAGACATAGAACATTTAAGAATGTTCGCTATTCTTTTCACAATAGAGCCGTCCTCGACGGTATTGAATAGGGTTCCATAAAGGTGAAATACTAAAACTACAGTATTTTGACGTCCCTTGGGCAATGAGATCCTTTGAATATTAGAACCGTCATAGACGGTATGTTGACGCCCCTTGGGTACTGAAAGAAGACGGTGAGGGGGAATAGGGTACCAGAGATCCTGCGGGACCTCGATGATAATGGTGATGGTGGGAGGCAAACCATCGCCTAGGGACCCTTCCCAGGGCCAGTCCCTAGAGCATTGGATTCCTGTCGTCATTGACCTTACAAAGACGAAGACAGAAAAAATAACAAAGACCCATCCGATTAGCCATATCCATAATCGAGAGAGGGGTCGAGGGAGAAGCGGTGGTGGAGGCCAGGGAGGAGGCGGTTTCAGGGACGATAGTGGCGCCTTCAGAGGCGGCGACGACAGTTGGGGCAAGGGAGAAAGACGCGCCGGTTGTTGGGTCTAGAGGTAGGGTTGGAGATGAACCAACTCGCAGCGGAAAATCAATGAAAAGTAAGAGACGATTAAAACCATGAAACAACTAACAAAGAATGGATTCACAAGAGAAAAATTCAGCACTATTTCTTACCAAAACAAGATCACCGGCTAAGGAATGATTGACTTGAGTCTCCAAGACGCCTACGTATCCACATGGGAGTCAAAGCCACGTAATTCTTCTCCTTGAGGACTCAAGAAAACAACAATAGAGGTGGAAACTAGCCAAACCAGAAATGGTAGGAGGATGGAGAGAAAAAAATTGATTCCCATATGCTTCTTGTGTTTGTTATGTTGAAAAAAGATAACTTAAACATAACAAACCTCATACTTGTCCAACTAAAGGCATGAAACAAGCATGGTGACAAGTAAGGTGTAAATAGGACAAAGTATGGCAAGACAAGATTGGGTTAGGTGGTGAATCACCAACACCTTAATCCTTGTCTTGCTTACTTAGTACTAATTAATCAAGACTTGATTAATTAGTTCCATGGGCCTTGGTTGCATGGGCCTTTCATGGGCCTCTTGGAACATGGCCCGTGGCCATTTCCAACGAGGTCTCGTGGTTCGCTCATCGCTTCCAAGTCTTCCATACCGGAAATCTCCATTATTATCAGACGCGATCAATCTCAAGACTCCAAGCCTTGTCTAGATCCGGAAAGTTCTATTCACTTACGGGCACATGACCCAAAACCCAGTTTTGGTCATGTCCCGAGATAAGGCATAGAGCCGTCATCCTTATTATTCTCAATCACTGTTCCTTGATATGTGAGATGACTGAATATATGATACCCAGTATCATTTGCATGGTCATGCTGTTCTTTTAGTCACTCTCGATCAAGCGGCCGAGAACCGATATCTTTCTCATACCTCAGTATGAGGGATAAATCCCTTAGCTGCCTTTCGTGTCACTCATGTAGCCCGTCCCCAAGCCAATCCTGGCCGTTATGGAAGCCCTGTTACGGACAACGTTAGGCTCAGGTCAAACTCAGTTGTTGACTACATAGCGATCACAAAGACTCCTTGGTCTAAGGATACATGACAAGCTACGACAATGAATATGTTCATGACTTGATCTATGGCACATATTCATGTCGGGTCGTCCAATATCATTTCCCACATGATATCTATGATCAGACTCCGGAATCACATTCCAATGACTAACAGAACGTAAGCCATAAAGAGCCATCTTTCATACTAGTCGCTTCTAGTGAAGCTTTGTTGACTAGGGACCCATCGAGTGTGATCTATCTCGATCTATGGTTCTATTCGCATGGTGGGCATAGATCAGAGCACACATCGATATGTTACTCCAACACATAAGTAATATAAAGTCGCTTTAATTTTATTGCTAATGATGATATATACATTTGGACATTTAGGATTGAACTATGGGCACTAAGACTAACAATCTCCCACTTTCCCTAGTTCCAATCTAAACTCCAATATGTCCCCATCGACTTTACATGTCTAACATGTTTAGGCAGCGACACTGCCTTAGTCAAAGGGCTGGCTATGTTATCATCTGTTGCAATATAGGTTATCTTCACTTCACCTCAGTTCAGTATTTCTCTTATTAGGTGGATATGCCGTAGTACATGTTTGGATTTGTTATGCGATCTGGGCTTTAAGCTTGCGCAATGGCCCTTGTGTTGTCGCAAAATGGATTCACCGGGCTGGATGGGTTTTAAATTATACCCAACCCTGCCGTGAATTTCCAAATCCACATAGCCTCCTTAGCTGCCTCTGCAGCATCCATGTACTTGGCCTCTGCCGTAGATTCGGCAATGGTATCTTGCTTTACGCTCTCCCAGCTAAAGGTCTGCCATTCAGCATAAACACATATCCTGACTGACTTCTAAAGTCATCTGGATTTGTCTTGGAAAACTAGCGTCTACTCATCCTTCGACGACTAGTTCAGCATCAACTTTCCCCTGGGTTAGATTGATGTCTACTGGTACAACATAAGGCTTACGGACGTCCGATCTCATACATGTCATGGCATATATGATCGATCCTGCCCCTAGGCGCATAGGATTCTCATCATCGTTTTCAGCTCATCAGGTGTCTTAGGACATTGAGTCTTGTTGAGATGAATGCCATGACTAGTGGGTAATAGTCCGTTCTTTGAATCGAGCATTAGGACCCTACTCAATGCCTTGTTCACATAGGTTCCCTGACTTAAATCCAAGACCCTCTTGGTGCGATCTCTACATATCTTAATCCTTAAGATATAAGAAGCATCGCCTATGTCCTTTATTGGAAAACACTTCCTGAACCAAGCTTTAGTCTCGTGCAAGGTTGGGATGTCGTTTTCAATGAGAACCAGAAAGGTAATCTTGCTCCCACTAGCCTTCTTATAAACGCAAGATTCATCCTCGTTCTTGATTAAGCCAAATCCAATTACAACTTCATCAAAACGAAGGATCCGACTCCGAGAAGTTCGTTTCAGTCCATAAATGGATTTCAACAACTTATAAATCTTTCCCTTATTCTTCGGATCGTCAAAACCTTTTGGCCGAGACATACAAACGTACTCAGTCAAATTTCCATTTAGGAAAGCGGTTTTGACATCCACTTACCATATCTCGTAATTATGATACGCAGTTATGTCAAGAAGAATTTGGATCGATTTTGACCATAGCCACTAGGGAGAAGGTTTCCTCATAGTCAATCCATTGGATCTGCCTATAACTTCTCGCCACCAGTTGAGCTTTGTAGGTCAGAGGGTTGCCGTCCATGTCCATCTTCACCTTGAAGATCCATTTGCATCCGATGGTCCTCACACCATTGATGGGATCAACCGGTTCTAGACTCGGTTGTCCGACATGGGTTGAATTTCCTCCCTCATGGCTCCCATCCATAATTCGGAGTCGGGCCCATCCACGACTTCCTGAAAGGTGGCTGGATCATCGTGATCCACCATGACTTCATTGTCACCTCCGGATACCATATCTTGGAGGTGGGAGATTGATCCTTTCAAATCGCATTGGACCTTCCGGAATTGCAACATGAATTGGTTCTTACTCTACGACAATCTCTGGCTCCTTTCTACTGGGTTGTCAATTGGTTTAGACAGATCTGTACCATCCTAAATTTTTCGAGATGCACAGTCCTCCCAATGAAGTCTTTGGAAACAAAACTCCTTTTTCATAAAGACACCACCATAGTGACGAACACCATGTTCTCATTGGGATTGTATAAGTAGTATCCCTTTGTTGCTTTGGGATACCACACGAAGGTGCATATCTCAGATTTTGGTTCGAGCTTAGTCGAAACCAAATGTTTCACATAAGCCTTGCAACAACAAATATTCAGGAAGGATAAAGAGGGCATCATCCCGTACCATTTTTAAAATGGTGTCCCTTCCACACCCTTCGTCGAAGCCCGATTCACTATGAATGCGGTCGTCTTTAGAGCATAACCCCAGAAAGAGATTGAGAGATCAGTCCAACTAATCATGGAACAGACCATTGTCTAACAATGTCCGATTTCTCAGTTACGCTACACCTTTCAACTACAGTGTCCCAGGAGGAGTCCATTCCAAAAGGATCACATTCTCTTTTAGATGGTCTAATAACTCTATGGTCAAGTATTTTCCACCCTCGATACAATCGAAGTGCTTTAATACCTTTGTCGAGCTGGTTTTCTACTTTAGTCTTAAACTCTTTGAATTTATCAAAAGCTTCAGACTTATGTCTCACCGAATAGACATAACCATATTTACTGTAATCATCAGTAAATGTGATAAAGTAGCTAAAACCCCTCTTGGCAAGTGAACTTATTGGTCTACACACATTCGAGTGTATCAGCCCCAATAATTCACCCGCCATTTGATCGCGATCGATAAAGGGCACTTTAGTCATTTTGCCCATCAAACAAACCTTGCACCTATCGATCGAATGGAATTCGAATGAACCTGAAAGCCCGCACTTTTGAAGTGCTGATAGGCGCTTCTTGTTTATGCGGCCCAAATGACAGTACCATAACAGAGTTAGGTTTAAATCGTTGGATTTAGACCTCTTGGTAATAATGTAATATATAGAACTTGAGACATTGTTACCCATATCTAATATGTACAATCCTCCAACCAAGTCAGTACTGGTATAAAACATATCATTGCATAGAACATTGAAAACTCCATTTCCAATATTAACATTATATCCTTCCTTGTCAAACATGGATACCGATATAATATTCCTACTAAAAGTAGGTATGCAATATACATTATACAATACTAAGACAAGGCCACTTGGAAAAGCAAGACTCATGGATCCTACATCAGTTGCCACAACTCTAAGGTCCACTTCGTGCTTTCCAAACCTCTCCTACTTTCAGCCACCATATATTAGTGCATGTGTGAGATTCGGTCCTGGTATCTAATACCCATGAATCTTTGGAAGTAGAGAGATGTAGCTCTATAGAGTTAATACCGGATGAAGACACGGTCCCACCGCCCTTTCTTAGATCATCCAGGTTTCCTGATGAAGGCGTAGTCCTACTGCCCTTCTTCAGATCATCCAGGCTATTTGATAAAGGCGCAGTCCCACTGTCCTTCCTCAGATCAGCCGTGAACTTCCTGTAATCCCGGTTCCAATGACCAGGCTGTTGGCAGTAAAAGCAGACATTCCCAGGTGTCTTATCTTTCCTGCCAAGTGCGCATGGACCCCGCCCTTGCCACTTCCAATTCCCTTGTTGACCATCAGAATATCCTTGGATTCCAGATCCCTGATATATTATTCTCAGCAGTTAATGACACTTCATGTAACTCTGATTTGGTCTTAGAGACATCCTTGTCTAGGACATAGTCTTTGCGTTCAGACTTGAGGATTATCCTCAAAATTCGGTACCAGTCCAAATAGTTTGTCCCATTTAGCTTGACCCTGTCAAGAATGGGTTTTAATGAAAAACTATTAATGTTCGCTGAATTTGCCATTTGATCTACAACATATAAAATTCAATCAGTAAACTGAATAAATTTTATGAAGATCAAGCTTAAACACCAACAATCGTATAAGGAATACCATACATTTACAATAAAGTTTGTCTTTTTTAGAGAATATGAGTCCCTAAAACTGCCATTGGAATTTTATTGATTACTGCTTTTGGTCCATTACTCCAAAGACTTCAAAACTATCATTTAGTCAAATGGCATTGTATTCAATTGATCACATAAAGGGAATATCAATGACCACAATGCTCAATCTATCTTAAGGGATCTAATCATGGAAGGTGTGTGTGAGCTAAAGATCAAAGACTTTGGCAACAAACTTGTGCTAATCTATTGTGATAATTCGGAGTTGGATTCTGAGCTGCTGAAAGATAATGGAGCCTGGTTACAAAACTGGCTCTCTTTTATTCCTGGAAAGGAAAACCTTATCAAACTTGGGGGTCAGTTCAGGTGGGTACAAATCTAAGGCTTGCCATTTCACGGTTGGTGTGAAGAATCATTTGATGCTGCAATCTCTGGTTTTGGTACTTATATCTACTCCCATCCTATAACCACTGCTGAAACTCAAATTGGTGAAGCTTATGTTTTGATACATACTACACAATTCACACCAATTTCTTCGGAAGTAAAGCTAAGATTAGGTACACACATTTTTTATCTCTGGATACAATCCCTCAATGTTGCAGAAATACCTTTATTACTGCATGTATCCTCTAAAGGCAACTCAGATTCTGATTCCTCGCTACTCAAATCCCATTCTGAGGATCCACATTATTCACAACTTGGATGCTCTGACTTAGCTGATCTAACAACTCAGTCAGGACATCCACTTAATTCCAAGGAAGAGCTTGTACCTTCTCCAAATGAATTAATTACCAAAGACATTGATTCTGTTGTTGGTGAGTTAGTTATTACAGGCCAAGCCATTGATATCTCAGTCAGGAATTTAAATCCAACCTCGGATCACTCCTCAGTTGCTGTCAGTACTGATCCACAACAACATCTGCATAATCTGGTGGTTTAAGATACTTTAGAAAGGGAAGGAAAAAAAGAAGGTGAAGCAAATACACAAATTTTCTGTCTTAGCTCATCCACCTTGGTCATCCAACCCTTGTTACAAAATACTCAAGATCCAACTCTCTCAGTTACTTACCAACTAGCACAATCACATCCCAGCCCTATAAGTACAATGACACGTCAGATTTTATTGCAGCCCAAACCTCAAAATACTCTCTCTCTACTGTCCTCTAAAGGAAACTCGTTGGAAACCACAAGATTAAATGCACCTGTTATAAAGGAAGGATATTCAGAGTTACCACCACTTCCAACTCAAACTCACCAGCTGCAAACTGAATATATTGGACTGGATTTGATAAACAGTGGAATTCTCTCCCCCAAGACAACCCCACCGGATCTGACACCAAGACCACCAGAAAATTGGGATATTGATAATTCACAATTCCCTCCTATCTCATTGGTAAAAAAAAAGAAAAGGAAAGAAAAGCAAAGCTACAATCTCTCCTCACAACTATGCAACCAGATAAAAGCTCAAGGTGCCTGGTTCAGCTGCAAAAACCTTCATCTCCAAAGGGTAGAACAATGAAGCAAAAAAAGCCTGGAGTTTTGGGAAAGTTATAGGTCTCTCAGCAGATTGCAGTGAGGAGATTATTCTACAACAGTTAGCTTCTCTTGATGATGAAAGGGTTTCAGTTGGTGATCTTGAGCTGGACCCTATTGAAGACACCTCGTTGCTTACCTCTGATGATGATACTGATATGGCAGTGAGCAAAATGCTCACTCCATTTCCTCTCCTCTAATCTTCTTTGATGAAGATCCTCTCGTGGAATCTGAGAGGATTATCTTCCTCTCAAAAGAGGAAGTCTTTGGGTGACGTGATCCACAAGCAACAACCTCACATGGTACTCATACAAGAATCCAAATTATTGGCGCTCACAACAAACTTCTTAAGATCTTGTAGTATGAATTGGGGGTGGGAATTTGCTTATAGTCCATCTATTGGAGCTGCTGGAGGTCTCATTTTATGTTAGAAATCATCTTGCTTCCAACTGACCTTGGTGAAAAAGATTGATGGAGCTTTGATTTGGTTTGGTCTAATCAAATAATTTGGGGAACCTTTCTGCATTGCTAATATATATGCTCCTTTTCCAAAAGAGGAAGAAGATATTTATGGTTAGAATTAATCTCAGAGATCAACTCAGTACCATCCATTCCACTTTTGGTCCTAGCTGGGGATTTCAACTCAATTCTTAATCCTGAAAAATGGACTAGTGCAAGGGCCTCAAACAGTGACATGGCCAATTTTCAAAGACTTCTGGACTCCCTATCCCTCACTGATCTTCCCCTTAGTGGAGGAAAATACACATGGTTTGATTCAGGGTCTAAAGCTTGAAGGATTGATAGATTTCTGGTCAGCTCTGATTGTCTAGCTAAATACAACAATCTCACTCAAAAATGCCTCCCAAGATGTATTTCTAATCATAGAGCTTTAATTCTTTTTGATGAACAACTTGACTGGGGTCCAAGGCCTTTTAAGTTTCTAAATATATGGCTTGAAGATGGAAGATTCTTTAATGTTGTGGATCAGTTTTGGTCCTCCTTTCATGTCACTGGCCAACCACATATGATATTATGGAAAAAACTCAAATTATTAAAAGACAAGCTGAAGGAGTGGAATATTCAGGTCTATGTTCATTTAGATACAAACATTGCTCTCCTCAGATCAGATCTACATTCTTTGAATGCAATAGTTGAACAAAGAACCCTAACTCCAACAGAATGCAATGACAGAGGCCTCAAGAGAGCAGATTTGATCCAAAAGCTCAAATTACTTGCAAAATTGTGGAGTCAAAAAGGCAAGAAAAAAATGGTATCATGAAGGGGACAAGGGTTCTGGTTATTATCACAGAGTGGCCAACTTTCAAGGGGTTAAGAAAAAAATCACCCAAATTATTGACAATGATATTCTTCTAGAGGATCCTGATCAGATCAAAGAAGCTCCTGCCATCCATTTTGGTGCTAGATTCTCTGAACCTCCTACAAATCATGTCAACTTAGACCTTATGAATTTCAACTCAATCACTCATGATCAAGCTGAACATATAGAGAGGCCTTTTACTAAGGATGAAGTGCTCAAAGCCCTAATGACATGTGCTGGAGAAAAGGCCTCAGGTCCAGATGGATACTCACTCAGATTTTATCAGGTTTGCTGGCCAACAATCAAGGAAGATCTGCTCAACTTTATGCATTATTTTCACATGTCAGGGCACTTGGGAAAATGCTTGAACTCATCCTTTCTTACTCTGATTCCTAAATGTGACACTCCATTATCCTTTGATGACTACAGACCCATAAGTCTAATGGGTGGCCCTTACAAAATTTTGTCCAAACTATTGGCTACAAGACTAAAAGGAGTAGTAAGTGCTTTGGTGGGTTTTGAACATACTGGTTTCATTGCTGGGAGGCAGATTCTTGATGGGATCCTAGTAGCTAATGAGGTGGTTCTCAAAATCAAACAAGCAAAGCTCCAGGCCCTTCTCTTCAAAGCTGATTTTGAGAAGGCTTTTGATAAAGTCAACTGCATGTTTATAATGAAATTGCTGGAAAAGATGGGTTTTGGTTCTCAATGGAGACTCTGGATGATATCCTGCTGCAGAGCACATGTCTCAGTACTTATAAATGGTCCCCCCTCCTCTGACTTCATTTTACATAGAGGAATCAGACAAGGTTGTGCCCTCTCTTCACTCCTATTTGCTCTAGTTGCAAAAACTCTACATCAAATAATGCTGACTGGCTTACATCAGAATCAATTTCATGGAATTGCTCTAGGAGCAAATGGCCCCAACATCTCACATCTCCAATTTGCAGATGACTCTCTGTTTTTCATCAAAGCCTCACCAGAAGGAGCTCAAAACTTGAAGAATGCTCTCTCAGTTTTTAAACTATCAACATGCCTCAGTGTTAACTTCAGTAAATCCACACTCATACCCTTTAACATACCTCCTGAAGAGCACATGCTATATGCAGGCATTCTAAATTGTACCTGTGCCACTCTACCTCTACCTTACCTAGGCTTCTCTTTGGGTACCAATCCCAAGAGATTGTTAACCTGGCTTCCAATAGTTTAGAAATTCAAAAAAAGTCTTGGTCTTTGGCAAGCAAAAAAGCTATCTTTTGGTGGAAGGATCACCCTAATTAAATCAACTCTCAGTGCACTACCACTCTTTTATTTCTCCCTACTCAGAGCCCCAAAAGTAATTCTTAAAGAGATGGAAAGATGGCAAAGGAGATTCCTCTAGCACGGAGCTGCACTCTCAAAAGTCTTCTGCAAAGTTGGTTGGAACCAAGTCTGCAAATCAAAATCTCTTGGTGGCTTAGGAATCAAGAACCTCAATCTTATGAATATCTCACTCCTAGCTAAATGGTGGTGGAGATTTACCTTGGAAGAAAATTCACTCTGGAAACAAACAATTTATGCCAAAATGGGATGGAGTTTCAATGAATTGGATCTATCCAAATTCTCTGAGATTGGCAAGCCAAGTTTCATATCACATTTTTTGACTTTGCTCAGAGATGAAAGATCTGCTGATTGTTTTGGGGATATAGGGTTGACTTGGGAGCTGGGGAAAGGGAACAAAATACAATTTTGGCAAGATCACTGGTGGGGAGATGTGACTTTCAAGATTCTCTTCCCCATAATTTATTCATTGGAAAATTCCAAAACCAAGACTATTGCACAAATTTGGGATAATGGAGTCTGGGAACTGAATCTCAGGAGGGTCCCTTTGGGTAGAGAAGCTCAAGAGTGGGGAACTCTCTCAGCAATACTATCCTCTACCCTTGTAAACTCAGCTGAAGATAAATTGTACTGGAAACTGAATGAAAAGGGCTTCTCCGTGAATAGAATCTACACCTTGCTTGCACAACAAGGCAACTCTGCTGTGGAATGGACCTCAAAGGTATGGAGTTCTGGGATCCCCCCAAAAGTTTGTGCCTTCTCCTGGCTTGCCTGCCTTGAAGCAATACCTTCCAAGTGTTTTCTAGAAGGCAGAGGTATGGATCTCTCCCTCCAACAACTAATATGTCCTCATTGCTCATGGGATCTAGAATATGGTGCTCACATCCTATTACACTGTAAAAAGGCTTGGTTCACTTGGATTTTAATTTACTCCTGGTGGGGAGTTCTCTAGATTAGTCTTGCTAATATAAAACAACTCTTCTGCTCTTGGTCTTCCCTAGTACCATCCAAACTGAAAAGATGTTGGGGATCCATTCTTCAGATTACTCTTTGGCAGCTATGGCTTGCAAGAAACACTCTCATTTTCAATGGAATTGATGAATCAACAGAGACAATCTTTAATAGAATACTCAATAAGGTCTTTGGTTGGGAATGGGCCACCTTCAGTAACTCCTACAACTTCAGTATGCAGCAATGGATCTCCTATCCAAGATTATGTGTCAGAAAGTAATCTTGCTCTTCCTCAACTGGTTTGGAGCTGTTCCTTTTTTTTTTATCTAACTTTGGGGCTGGGTTTTGGGTTGGTTTTTCTTGGGTGGGGGTGGTGAGCTTTAGGTTGTGTGAGGTAGGAGTGTCCTTGGGGGTTTGACTGTCTTTGGTGTGTGGGTTTCTTTTTCTTTTGTATGTGGGTAGACTGATTCTAGGTATTGAGTGTTTCTTTTGTTCCTCTTTCTCTTGGTTGTAGGCTCTGATCCTTTGCCTCCTGCTGGCTCGAGCTTCATACTACTCAGACCACTTCATCCACTCCTCCTACTCAAATCAGAAGGACACAACACTCTCTTGATCCTCAAATAAACGATTGAGGACCATCATTACTTGGGTCACAAGAAACAACTCTGATAAAGCTCTGACTCACTCAAAGTACCATCTTGATCCTCAAATAAACGATCGAGAACCATCATTACTTGGGTCTCAAGAAACAACTCTGCTGCATCTAGTACCAGCTTACTTTCATCACAAGCCTATCTCTGTGGCCACAACCAACAACTGATCAATGCCTTTGATGTTCATCCATTCCTAAAGCCACAACAACTGATCAATGCCTGCAAATTCATTCTCCAAACCACGAGTACTGATCATTCTCATGTACAAAATTCACAGCCCCTACCTCAACTCTGGAATTCAAGTAAGGCTCATCTATAGGCTACGCATACAGCCTCTCACATCATCTTTTGATTTCATTTCAACACTTGTACTGATTTTGATTCCTTCTTATTTGCATTGGTTTTTATTCTCATCCTCCCTCCAATTTGTAGACAGGTTGGGTGGGGTTTTTTTTGTAACCTTGTTCTACCTCAGAAGAAACTATAGGCATTCTTCTCTAATGCCTATAGTTTCCTTTTTTAAGCTTGATTAATTGTAGGCTTCCTCGCTTTCAGGTTATGACTTTTTGCATTTATTTATCCTTGCAAAAAAATATTAACTTACATTCAGTCATAATATTTCTGCTTCGACAATTCGGCTCTTGTACTTATACAGGTTTTTGCTGATAGTTAAGAGGTTCGATCAACTTAAGTATCGTCCATGAGTAAGCAACCACTAGGCAATAATGGAAGGAATTTGAGTTGTGGTCATGAACACATGATAAATTATTTAGTTTGATGCTTGGAGACAGTAGCCAAAACCACTTATTAGGAGCGTAAGAGAAACAAAGCACATCTGACAAAGTACAAAAGACCGTAATTTTTTTGGTGCAAACTTGAACTATATGATATTAGATGTCAAATGTATTTTTGACGACAGGCACCACGCGTTACACGGTGCCTCCACCTAATATAAATTGAAATCTTTGTGATTGAATGAGTTTCCTTATTAGGCGGCTCTTTTGTTATTTACACATACATTACGAGGATAACAATAACATTGTTCGCTATTGTTACCACTACGTACACACAAACATTAGTAAAACATTATCCTGAAAAAAAAAATTAGTGTTTATATCCACCACCCACCATTCATCACATGGTTTTAAGATATGTTATATTAGATATAAAATGTATCTTTATCGTCTGACACCATGGTAGTATAAATAAAACAAAAAGCGAATAAATTTAAACAACAATGTAAATATTAAATTAATATAATCATAATTTGGTAATTTTAAATTTTAATATTAAATTAATAACTCTAAAATTATTATATTATTAGTTAATTAAACTTACTCTTGAATTAATAAATGAAAAATTACTTAATATTGAATTATAAAATATGAAAGTATGAATCATAAATTTATATGATTTTAAATTACAAAATATTATTAAGGAAACATTAAATAACATAGATAATTTATTAAGGAAATTATTGATCATTAAAATAATATATATTAAGGAAATTATTGATTATTAAGGAAATTCTTAAATACATATTAAGGAAATTGTGGATGTCACATTTTCCATTGAAGAATCGTGCCATTAGACATGAATTGGTCGTCGAAGAATCTGTCGACCGTCTGTTCTCTCTCCTACCCGATTCGACGCAAAAAAATGGAATAGGCGTAAAATAGACCCGATTTTTGGCCGATTCGACTCGTCAATTCGACGCTAATCAGAGACTTATCAATTTTTATTTTATATTTTAAAATAAATATAAACTATACATATTTAATATATAAAATATAAATATTGTAATATTTGTATTAATTTTTTTGATAAGTGATGATTTTATTCAGGAACTTGAATTTTATAGATAAAAATCCAAGCTGTAAGAAGATACGACCCTCAGGAATGGGGGATCAACTTGATAACCTTAAAAAAGAAAAAAACCACAGAAGCTTAAAAAATAAGCTTAGCCTGAAACCAACAAGACAATAAGCTTGGGCCGTAGAGGAAGACATCCCACAGGCGTGTAGCTTTGTTTAGACACCCAGACCGGCCTTAAGAAAACCAAGCCAGTAGATTAAACACCCGCTGAATCAGACATGGAGTAAAGTTTACAAAACAGAGACGGAGCACCACTCTCAAAGGAGGATGGGGAAGGGGATTGGGAGTCAGGAGCTATCTCCCCAATACCCTCATTAAAACCATCTTCCTCATCGTCCGTTCCAGAACCTATGCAATCCTTGGTGAGCGAGCTTTGGAGGATACTTGTTTTCACAACTAATTTCAATTTGGACCACTTTGAGTGTCTGATCGCCCTATCCCTGCTCCGAGAACGTTCCTTAGACTTCGGTTGATGGAAGACAACTGTTGGGGACTTCTTAGCTCCCTTTAGCCGTCTACCTCTCTTTCCAGAAGATTTTCTTTGACTACCCACTAGGTCCTCAATCGGTTCAAAGCCCATGCAAAAGAGATCCATAGAAGGGGCGATCGGGATGGAAGAGTCCTCCGGGGAGAAAAAATCATCCTCAAAATTCATGTAACCTTGATTGGGGCTGACTAACTGTATCGACCCCATCTGCTGTTGCTATTGGAGTAGGCCCAGACAAGGAGGGAACACTCTTAACTTGTTGGGTTGACAACCGAAGCCCATTAAGCTATGTAGGTCCAGCCAAATTCACCCCGCAATTCACAGTCGGATATGTGAGAGAGGGACCTAATTGAGCTGAATCAAACGGCCTAGCCGTAGGCCCGATTTGTTCCACAGAAACTAATGAGCCCAAGTCACTCACTGTGGCAGCACGCACGCAGTGATTGCCGTCTGAAGCAGATGGGATCGATTCAAGAGAATCCCTAAAATCTCTCTGAATTGATTTCGAAATCAGTGGACCGTGATTCACGAGATCACATATCAATTTTGGATCCTGCGGGTCGACAACGAATCTATCAACAACGCCCCGAGAATACTTCTCCGGTGAGTTGCCGGAACCAGCTGATTGTTCCTTATTCACCAATTCCGAACCATTGTTCCCACCTACACCCATTTCTCGATTGTTGTGCTTCAACCTATCAACCAAAGGTAAGCTATGTTTTTATAATTCAGAAACAGAGCAAGTGCTCTGTTTTTCGCAACAATATCTCAGAGTTCCCTTCCTTCTCCAATTTCCAACGAGCGGCTGCAACAAAAAGTGTGTGCCTATCGACTGTGAACCTATTTAACCCTTCAACAGAGTTTGCAACATCATCTTTGGATTCAAAACGAATAAGCCCAAAAAACCGGCCATTGTGATTAGGACGCTTCAAGACGGAAGCAGACACGATAGTACTGTAAGAGCCAAAGACTTTCTTTACCCATTTCTCTGAAGCCTCTGGAGGAAGGTTGCAAAAAAAGTTTCATCTTCTTGTACCTTATAACCCAAAGGTTTAATCAATAATTTTAATAAATTAAATATCATTAATAACACTAAGTATTTAAATATGATCCGACAACCATTCCAACCTATTAGTGAAAACCCGACTATTTTACCCAGAGACAATTATCTTACCCACTAAAAACCCAAAAAAAAATGTTTTCCGGACTAGTTAGAAGGTATCTAGGAATAATGAAATTTGCAATTTTTTATTTTATTGTATAGTAAATATATAGGAAAAATATATACACACCTAACAGTGAAACCTAAAACCCAAAATCATCCGCTGCTCCCCCTTTTTCTCCGTCTTCACTCATTTCTTCCCTCTGACCAACGCTTTCATTATCACGCCCAAGAACAGAAGGAAGACGCCAAGAAACAACAAGAAGTCGCGACGGAGACGGCGACAAGCCGCCAGGAGACGTCCCTCTCCCTGACCCCTCCTTGGGTGCGTACTATAGCGTCTTCACCGACATGTATGGCTCCTACCCAAATCGTTGCACTTTATATCTCCACGTCTCAAATCAACCTCACCGAGGAACCAAATCGTCATCTTATAGTTCAAAACCAACCTGCAAATCAATATTGTCGGCCTATAATTTTGAGAGGGGGAAGAACGTCTTGAGAGTCCAAGAATGGCAGAAAACTTTCATAGATGTCCTCGAGGAAGTTATCTCAGTCAAAGGCGTTTACGATCTCTTCCTCCCCGCAGCTCTAAGAGACTTACTAAGGTAGGTGTTGTTCTTCATGGTTATATTTCATATTCTTTGGTCTATTATAACTTTTTAGTCAGCTTAAATATCATATGTTAAAGGAACCTGTTTGAAACTCTTATCGAGTTTAAGCTAGACCATTGTCGCATTCACTATGCAATTTTCCCCCAAAACTAGAGTGTATAGTCATGGTAAATGGTAGACCCAAATTATTTCTCATCCAAGGGCAGCAGTTGGAGGGTAGAGATGATTACAAAGATCGGTCGTAATTGATTAACAAATATATAGGCATTGGCGACATTCCACAGGAGCTTAAGAACCTAATTGAATTCCTAGGAAGCTGGGGTAAAAGATCAAGGTAATCGATTCAGTAATTAGTAAAATCACCTCTTTGATTTTTGAAACATAAAAATTGACACTATTTATATGACAGGGAAGTCAAATTTGGTCAATTTGGCCACTCCTGTCAGGGCCGACCCAATCATTATTGGAGCATAAAGCGAGAATTTGATCGATGCCTTTTTTTCCTTATGAAAGAATATAATAGAAAAATAAGCAAACTTGTTCATATAGAAAGATTATACTATATGATATTTAAATATGAGCTTCAACATCTACTTATAAAACTCAAAGTCTAAAATGTATGGTAGAGATTAATTTTCAGTAAGACAACCTCCATGGATAAGATTTATCGTCTAGAATTCTATACAAGAATTCAAAACTTTAAGGATTCACATTTATCTATACATAAGATCCACTCGTGCCAAGTTCAAATATGATGGATTCAATATAATTCTATACAGTTACACCAAATTATGTTAGTTTATATGTGATGTCGTGTATGCTCGCTTTAACATCAAGTTCTAGAAATCTTCACACTTACAATATTTGTTAAATACTAAATATAAGTTCTAACTAGGATCAGTAAAATATAAAGGAAATTAAGAAAAGTCATAATCGACACTAACAATGGAAGATAAAGGATAGCTAGAACCAACGACATTCGGTATTGAAACTCGCCGGTTAATTGATAAAAATAAGATAGGAAAAGTCCAACACATTCTTTATATTATCGTAGGATATATGTCCACATTCATTTAACTTTTATTGCATTCTAAATGTTAAAGAAGTTCATAAACAAACTCAAGACTAAGAAATCAAAAACAAATAATCATTCATGTTCATGACCTCTAGTCTTTCCTCTCCGTTGAGCATCTCCATATCAAGATCGGAAAGTATTTCCATCTAATATGAGTGAATAATTTCCCAGGAGTTTGGACAATACAAATATATGTGATGGGTATATAAATTCAACTTTATTTATTGTCTTGTTTAATCATGAAATGAAACTTTCGCAATACCTTTTTATTGTAATATTTTTAGAGTTTCTCTTTCTTTTTTGATTTGTACTTTAGTCAAAATACTCTTGGTTTCTTACAATACTTTCATAGTTTATAGTGTATATTAGTACTTCTAAGTTTCAATATTTTCAAACTCAATATGACTCATGCTTCTAGTGCATGAAGTTCATGGATTATTCATCGATAAATGCTCTTATTTTTTTACGATTTGTTAATACATGTCATGTTTCATTTCCAATAAGACAATAATGATATTATTTAAGATTCGTCTGTAGATTCATAGTTACATTATTTGAATGTCTGATAAATTGGTTTACAAAATATTAAAAGAAGTAGGAAATATCAAATCAACACTTAATGGATTTCTCATATGTTTGCACCATAATTTTTTGCTGCTATGATCGGACGTCTATATACATATTGGATTTTGTTTTCAATTTTGAGGGATTTCATTTCCAAACTATCTTGGTTTGAACATTTCCGTAATGAAGTTGATAAATTGATTGTCATTCATCAAAAAAATACTAGTGTCACTACTACTGATCTTGACTTGGGTGACGGATCTGATCCGTCACCCAGGTTAGCTTATCCGTCAACCTGGATCTTGGCTGACGGATACATCCGTCGGCCAAGATCCGTCGGCCAAGTATTTGGCCGACGGATGCGACAATCCATCGGTAGGCTGAACATTGGCCCGACGGATCCCATCCGTCAGCCAAAAATGATCACCTTAGTCACAGATTCGATCCGTTAGTCTGCTTCAGTGACCCTACCGATGGATCCTACTCGTCAGCCAAGAAGTTACACCTGGCCGACATATCAGACCCGTCGGCAAGGTGTAACTTCTTGCCTGACGGATGATACCCGTCGACAGGGTGATATAGCTTGCCTGACGGATCATACCCGTCAGCAAGGTGGAATCTCTTGCCAGTCGGATCACTCCCATCAGGCAAGTGGTTACACCATGCCGACGGGTCGTATCCGTCAGGCAAGTGTTTACACCATGTCGACGGGTGTCATCCGTCAGGCAAGTCGTTCCACCTTGCCGACAGATGCCATATGTCGGGCAAGGGTTACCACCCTGCCGACGGGTGCGATCTATCGACCAGGTTTGAGTAGAAAAACAAAAAAAAATGTTTCAAAATTCATGCACCCAACCGTGCATTAAAATGTACCTGTTCCTGTACCATCCAAACCGTAATAACAGCAAGCACACATACAAACCATAAACACGGCAACCAAACATCCAACCGACATTATCAAATATAGTAGTTCTAAATAAGTTTACCAGTGCACGGAACATAAAAAGTTATCAGTTCACGTATCCAAATATCATAATGTTCATAGGAAAAAGGGGAGGACTGACTAAGGTAAAGATGGCAGGGCTGATGGCGGGGTCTCTAAAGCCGGAGTCGCTGACGGTCTGAAAGAAGAAGGCACGATGGTGTTCTACTGAGTGTAAGCCCAAGAGTTGAACAACTCCCGGAATCGAGCTTGTTCCGCAGCTTGGGCAGAAATCCTGGCCTCCATTTCTAGGCGCTGCTCCTCCATCAACCGGCGTTGCTCCTCCAATTTCTGAGCGAACTCAGCCTGTTGATCAGCCAAGCGAGTCTTCAGGTCTTCTAGCTCCACAGACGAGCTGACTGAACGCGCACTAGAGCACCCACTGGCTCCCACATCCCGTTGGGTTGGGAGCTTGACCGCCTTCCCGATGCCTGATTGGAGTCTGCCCTTCTGGTGTGTACCCGTGATAATCTGGATGAGGGGGAGCTCTTCCTCCAAAGTCAATGCCTTCGCAACAGTAGGCGATGAACCCTCGCATTCCGTCACCTGTGACTGCGATAACCGCTCACGGGCCTCATCCACAACAGCTTTGGCATGTGCCTGAGATACATAAAACACCAATATAATTTACTGTAATATACGATACATGATAGAAAAAACCATAATCGTATTACCTTAAAAATAAGTGATGCAATAAATGTAATTAAAACAAGATATACCGCTCTTTTCACGTTCTCCTTGTGACGCCCTGAGAATTAACTCACAAAAAGGGTGCGGCAAGCGCACCGGTCGTCAAGTAGTATTTCAGTTCAAGTCCGGTTATCGTACCCAAGGGAGCAATAAAACAGTCACTCAATTTAAAATCCGTTAGTTAATCTGTCTCTGAAAAGATTTTTTTTTGGTTTTAAAGATGTAAATAGCAAGTTGAAAAAGCAATTAAAGTAAAGTGAGAACAAATACGAGGCAAAAATAGCAGATGTTGTGAAATTCAGAAGAAAAAAAAGGTGATCTAGGACTTTACCGGGGTCACAATATGACGATTAATTCGCAGGGATTTGTGTTTACATGTGCAAAAAAGGTAAGTTTAAAGGTAACAGAAGTTCTCTCGACTGGTCCTAAACATCTTTCAATCGAATTAGGTCCCTAGCATAATCTGACCACCTAGTTATTTCTAATCTGGGTGTAGTGAGACATACAACATTACGATTCATGAACTCCTCTAACTTTCGGTTTATACGCTTATAGCTGTTACACTCGTGTTAACCTAACTTTATTATAGACTAGATTTAAACCCGAGTTACATAATCCTTAGTCCTTTTAGTCACTCTCATCTTTCGATTGTTAAATGCTAAAACCTAATCAATTATCAAGTGACCAATTTGATGAAGCATTAAGTTCAAATCATGCAAACAATAATCCAAACACAAATTGCACATAATAAACACGAACCCATTGAATTAATTCATCGTATTGTTTCCCCTAGACCTAGATCATTGGAAATTTAGCTCATGGAGAGGAAGGAAGAACACAAAGAAGAAGATGAACAAGAGAAAAACATATTTCAAAGATAAAGTTGATACAAAATACCGATTCAATGATGAAAATCTCAAAGTTGCTTCAATCCTTGCTCCTAAGCACTTCTCTCTCACCAAAACTCAACCCTAACTCTTAATCTCTCTAAAATAACTCTCAACACAAGTTCTTTTTTTTCCTTAATGGATGCTCTTCTATATATAGGACTTCAAGACCTCTTTCCCTACTCCAAATCAGAATTGGAATAGGTAAATTTGGCTTTTAAATGAGGAAATTTCCTATTTTTATGCCAAAACGGAGCTGGGAGAAGGCCTAACGCGTGTGGCCCGGAGCGTGGCCCGGAATGGGCCCAAAAACGGGCCGGAATGTGGCCCGGAACGTGCTGGAATCCGGCCCGGAATAAGACCCGGAATGGGCCGTAAACTTGGCCGGAATGAGGGCCAGAACGGCCCTCTTCCCGTATCCGAACAGTGACGACCCCTTGACGAAAGTTGTAGATCTTTGAATTCTCTTTGATTTGATTTATTATATGAAGCAATTCGAAGTTCGTATGAGGGAGTTATGCCCTTCGCAAGATCAGTCAGCTTCCACAACTCCTAAAACGGGTTTCCCTCTATTTTTGCCTTTTTTTCGATCAAAACACCTACAAAACACAATGAGAGACAAAATACGAGTAACGAGAGAAAAGTGCACCAAATTGTACAACCCCGGGACTAAAAATCTCAATAATGTGGGCTAAAACATCCAAAACTGGTGCATTTTATGCCTACATCAACACCCCACACTTGAACTTTTCTCGCCCCAAGAAAACTAAACTAAGAAAGCAATTTAAAGATATGTCCCAGTTAAACCCCGAGGTTCACCTTGATAGGAGGAGTCCGGGCCTCCTTTATTCAAAACAATGAAAAGTAAAGATGCACGTGCAATGCATGAATTTAAATCTAATGCATTCCTAAAACACACTACATGATGCATGCAAAAGGGAACAAAAGTAGGTGATTTGCCAAGAACGAATGCAATAATGATCATAAGAGTTTTCTCAGAGTTGTCACATGCTTCAAGTCCTTACACACATCAAAGAAACATATAGTCCGATGAATACAGTTTAAGCATGATGCTACTCACATTCAAGAATAACTTTTTCCATTTAAACTTGCATTTCCTCATTTACTCTAACCATTTGTTTTCTCTTTTCCCTATACTCGGAGTTTAGAAGTTCATATGCTATCATGTTAGATCCATCTCCACTAATTGTAAGGAATTATAACTAATTAAGAATCAGAAAGGTCTTTAATTAAGCTTGTAATGTAAGGCTAGGCAAAAGGTAGGGAAGGAATATGAAAAGAAGCTCAAATAGATATCTCAAGACAAGAATGCTTCATTCTCACGCCAACAATATATCACACATCCCAAACCCCGTTTGTGCACCATTCACCATTTGCATTCTCTACCACCATTTTCCTTTTAATTGAATAGCTATATGTAGCACTAATTTGTGCTCATTCTTTTTTTAGCTATCCAAATTTTCACTACCTTTATCCAAACCACCATCTCGCCTTACCCCACACTTATTTTTCACTAGGGATATAAAATTGTTATTGTTCCCTCTTTTCCCATTTTGTTCTCTTTTTTTTGGGGGTGTAAAGCTATAATAATTTCTCTCAATACAACCCAATGGCATATAAATACATTTTTTTTTCTCTTTCGCTTACTCAACATCCTAAATAATAACCCCTCTCAATGAAGCACCTAAGCCAAGAGATATGGGTTCAAACAATAACGAGGATATAAAAAGAAACGAAAGACACATAGGATCATAATGTTCGGGTTAGAAACGACAGGCTAAAGCTCAAATGGGATGACTAAGAGATATAATTATGCAAAGGTAGGCAATTTTGGCTCAAACGGTCCATAGATGGCCTAAAATCATTTTCTTAATTAACCATGTTCCTTATTCTTATTTCGCCTCGAATGGGTCATACATGTCGTTCTAGACTCAACTTACCATGCATAGGAATCAAGGAAAATCAACCATAGTTCTAGCAAACACTTGAAACACGAGTGAACGAGCTAATCACAATGCATGTGCTCTCATACTCATTCGATTCATTTATGTCCAAATACAACTCTAACTTATGCAAAGAAATTGGCATTTACGACAGTTCAATCATCGAAATCTTAAGAACATCTACATTATACTCACATATCACCAGAAAATATTTTTTTGATTTATTTTTTGAATTTTTGAATTTTTTTTTTGGATTTTTCAAAGTTTTTATGACACGAAATGATGCATGAACACACAAAATAATACACAATGCAATGCAAGGCATACCCCACCCCACACTTGAAACTCAGCACTGTCCCCAGTGCGACTCTAAACACATATCTACACATGCACATGATGGATAAATAACGAAAGAACACCCCACACTTATGATCAGCAGGTATAAACAGTTCACACAACCTATATGCTTTTTCTATCAGCACGACAAGTCAGGCACTCATGGCCCCCAAATAGCATACAAGAAGTAAATAGCGATAGATAATATAAAATAGGAGAAGAAGAGATACTGCCCCTCGAAGAATCGCTACGTGAACTGCACTGATGGTGGATATCCTCGTGCATGGATGGGTGGAGAGCTCTTTGCCCGAGAAAACCTCCAGGAGGTTTGGCACCAAAATCTGTTTCGCTGCTCTCATCTCGCTCCCCACGCCATGTGTTGGGTTGCCTCCCAACCAACGCATTTGTTTAACGTCGTTAGCTCGACGAAAAGGGTGGCCACAGAAGCCACCCAAGCATTGCTCCAGAAGCCACTGATCGGCAGAGCACCTGCTAGACACAGACTCAAAAATAGAAAACACATTCAAACACGAAAAATAAAAAGATAGAGCTTCTCCATAACCATAGCGCCCGAGCACTGCTGACAACATAGAAAACCGGTTAGACACACAGCAGGCATATCAAAATAATAATGGAGAAACTCAACACATATATACAAAAAGGATATAAAGTGACCCGTCTGTGGGGCGGGTCTCATTGGTTCCCCGAGGAACCCCCAGGTCGAGACTGGTACCAATCTGACTTCATCCGCTGCCTAATCCAATCAATGTGGCCCGGCATTCCTTTCTAGAGATCCACTTGCTCTCAGACGTACCGAATATCAGTGGACTGACGTAGGAGAATAGTGTCCTGCCTGCCCTGGCCCTGTCTCAAGTCAGCTACCTCATGCCGGAGCTCAGTCATCTCCTCCTGCAGAGCCATCACTTGCTCCTCTAGTGTCGGATTACCCCCAACACCCTCAAGAAGCGCTTTCTTGCTGAAGAAGACTCTGTCTATATAATCTCCCTGATGAGGGAGAGGAATGGCTTCTTCTTGTGGATCCTCCCGCATCCCGAAATATTGTGACAATTGGGTGGCTATGGCAGCACACCCAATTTTTACATCTTTCTTCTTGCCCTGCCCCTCTAAATAATCCATGATCAACGACTCAAATGGGGCTCTTATTCCCACCTCAAAGCAGTACACAATCTCGATTTCCCTATGTGTAAGGGTATGAGCATTGTCTCCCCTACCAAATATGGTGTACGGCAAAATCCTGTGGAAGTATCTTAGCACCGGGGATTTCAACCGAGTAGCATTCAGAATGTTGGTAAAGGCATCTCCCGGTTTTGAAATGTGTCCCCAACATTCCGATAATGTGGGTAATTTGGGTAGGTTCCCATTATAGGGAGTGAAACCGAGAGCAATCCCAAAGTCCCTCTCGGAGAGTCTAAACCATCGTCCACATAAACGGAAACACACAGGTGTGTCTCCATAGGTCCACTGAATGCTGAACGACGCTAGGAACTCTAGGGTCAAGTTCCTATAGGAACGAGGATGCCAGGTGGGTAAGGATGACCAACCGACTCTCTCGAGCCGATTGATGAAATCCTCCTTGCATCGGAGGCCTGTGTGGACAAAGCCCAAGTCCACAAACTTGGGTGTCATAATTTCTCGCCCCCTTATAAGATCGAGGCGAGCATTCCGAACGGGACCACCACTAAAAATAAGGCAAGGCAGGCCAGGGGTACCTATATCCGCGTCAGGCGAACGTGGACGTTGTGGCATTGGACTCGTGTCAAGCCTGGATTCCGGTTGCTCAGGATGCTCCGGGGACTCTTGGTTCCTTGCTTGAGAGGTTGACCCTTCCCCTGATGTACCCTTTCGGGTCCTCTTCCTTTTGTACTGGATTGTCTCTGACATCCGGAAGTTTTGTTCCTCTCTGGATTGGCACGGACTAAAGCACGGGCAGGGTCGCTGGGCGTGCCGGAACACGACATGGGACGAGCGTCTTACCGTGCCGGAACGCGGAACCAAAAAGGTTCGCTGGGCGTGCCGGATTGTGTGCCGGAGTGGTCGCTGGGATGGCCCAGAATGTGAACCGGAACGGGCTCTCGAGCGCACCTGTGACCTTCCTTGGGAAACGATGAGTGGCCGGACTGAGCTGGGATAGAGGGGGTAGGTTGCTATTTGTTTGGAGGACGGGAGGTGAGAGGGATGTGGAGGATTGGAGCTGTGGAGGGGTTGTGCTGTGTTGTTGTGGTTCTGTGGTGAAAGGGAACTCAGAAGGAGGTTTTGTGGAGAGGTGAAGCGAAGGGATAAGGTGTGGGGATAAAAAGGAAACAAAAGGAGTGGAGGATAGGGCTCGCACGACATCCAAGGGGCTGCTTCTGGTCTGGCCCGGTAAGCGACACAGAACGCGCTTCTGAGCGGCCCGGTGCATGACCCGTTCCGTTCTTCCGACTGGCCCTCTGAGAAGCCCTTGGCGGCCTGAATTCCGGCCCGGTTTGTCATCCGGTCCGTGTTTTTGGGAGGCCCTCTTGGTCGCCCGTTCCGTATGACTCAGAGGATTACAACAGTGGCGCTTGCTCTTTTCTTTTTCTTCAGACCCCAACCCTGGTACCTGCAGTGACAGACATCCTTAATCAGGACTACTTAAAACATAATAAATACATATACACACCTCGGGTTGCCTCCCGAGGAGCGCCTTTGTTTAAAGTCGTTGGCTCGACTTAAAGGCGGGTTAGGCCGCACCTAGACCTCAACTTCAGGCTCTTGTAGGAAGAATACTTCCTGATTTCCAATCATACCACCATAGTAGTGCTTGATTCTATGCCCATTCACTAAAAATGGGGCCCCTTTACCATCGGAGATCTCGACGGCTCCCTTATAGAGAACCCTCATCACCCGAAAAGGCCCACTCCACTTTGAAACGAGCTTACCGGCTATGAGCTTAAGCTTAGAATTATAGAGCAAAACCTGGTCTCCTTTAAATTCTCTTTGATTGATGTTCTTGTCATGCCATGTCTTTGTCCTCTCCTTGTATAGTGCGGCATTGTGATAGGCTTGAGATCAGAATTCCTCCAATTCATTTATCTGCACTACTCTGTTCAAACTACACGCTAGGGGATCAAAGTTAAGAAATTTAATTGCCCAAAAAGCCTTATGTTCTAATTCAACAGGTAAATGACAAGATTTCCCATACACAAGCCTATAAGGTGAACAACCAATAGGGGTTTTAAATGCAGTTCTGTAAGCCCAGAGAGCATCATCAAGCTTGGAAGACCAATCCTTCCTAGATGCATTGTCGGTCTTTTCCAAGATGCTCTTTAGTTCCCTATTGGTCACTTCTACTTGACCACTAGTTTGGGGATGATAGGGTGTGGCCAGTCGATGATGGACTCCATAGCTAGCTAAAAGTTTCCAAAAATATTTGTTGCAAAAGTGTTTTCCACCATCACTAATTATTGCCCTAGGTACACCAAACCGGAAAAAAATATTTTTCTTTAAAAAGGCTAATACTGGTTTATGGTCATTTGTGGGCAGAGCCACTGCTTCTGCCCATTTGGATACATAATCCACATCCACAAGAATATATTCATTACTATTCGAACGTGGAAAAGGTCCCATAAAATCAATTCCCCAAAGGTCAAATAATTATACCTCAAGAGAGATGTTCATTGGCATCTCCTGCTTCCTAGAGATATTACCTGTGCGCTGGCATCGATCACAACATTTGACATATACATATGCATCATGAAAGAGTGTAGGCCAATAAAAACCTGACTGAAGCACCGTACGAGATGTTCTAGCAGGACCAAAATGCCCTCCTACTTCTCCCCCGTGACAGTGGAAGAGGATCTCTTGGATTGCAGAGTCGGGTACACACCTCCTTATCATTTGATCTGCACAAACCTTAAACAAAAGAGGGTCATCCCATATATAATCTTTTGCATCATGTATAAATTTCTTTTTCTGGTGGGATGTTAGATCCCCGAGTACTATTCCTGAAACCAAATAATTTGCAAAGTGTGCAAACCATGGGGCTTTTTGGTCATCTACTTTATAGAGGTGTTCATCAGGGAACTCCTCATTTATAGGCACTTTAGTGTTTTCGTAAGGATTTTCAATCCTAGATAGGTGATCAGCAACTACATTTTCTACCCCTTTCTTATCCTTAATTTCTAAATCAAATTCCTGCAACAAAAGAATCCATCGCAATAATCTGGGTTTAGCATCTTTTTTACTCAGCAAATTTTTAAGGGCAGCATGATCAGTGTATACTATTACCTTAGACAAGATTAGATAGGAATGAAAATTTTCACATGCAAATACTAAAGCAAGTAATTCTTTTTTCAGTTGTAGCGTAATTTACCTGAGCTTCATTCAGTACTCTACTAGCGTAGTAAATTGTATGGAATACATTGTCTTTTCTCTGTCCTAGGACAGCCCCAATAGCTAGAGCACTAGCATCACACATGAGTTCGAAAGGTAGAGACCAATCGGGGCTTACCATAACAGGTGCATTTACTAACTTCTCTTTAAGAGTTTTAAAAGAAGTTAGACAAGCATCATCAAATACAAAAGGAACATCTTTAACAAGTAAATTACTTAGTGGTTTAGATAGTTCTGAAAATCCCTTTATGAATCTACGATAAAAGCATGCATGTCCTTAAAAGCTCCTAACTCGTTTTACTGAATCAGGCGGAGGTAATTTCCCAATTACATCCACCTTAGCTGTGTCTACCTCAATCCCTTTTGAGGAGATTTTATGTCCTAAGACTATTCCTTGTGTAACCATGAAATGACTTTTTTCCCAATAGCACCAGATTTGATTCCTCACACCTTGTTAATACAACATCTAAATTACTTAAGCAGTTATCATATGAGGAACCAAACAAAGAAAAATCATCCATGAACACTTCTAGATATGTGCCTACCATGTCATGAAATATTGCAAGCATGCATCTTTGAAATGTAGCGGGAGCATTGCATAAACCAAAAGGCATTCTCCTATATGCAAATGTACCATAAGGACAAGTAAAAGTAGTTTTCTCTTGGTCTTTAGGGTCTATGGCAATTTGCTTATACCCGCTATAACCATCTAAAAAGCAATAATAGTCATGTCCTGCTAATCTCTCTAACATTTGATCGATAAAAGGTAGGGGAAAATGGTCCTTACGGGTGGCATCATTTAATTTCCTATAATCAATGCATACTCTCCATCCTGTAATGGTCCTAGTTGGGATTAATTCATTATTATCGTTTTTTACTACTGTAATTCCCCCCTTTTTAGGCACACACTGAACTGGACTAACCCATACACTATCAGAAATAGGATAGATGATACCTGCATCTAGGAGCTTGATTACCTCCTTTTTCACTACTTCTTGCATCAGCGGGTTTAGTCTTCTTTGCGGCTGCACATCTGCTTGTAATCATCTTCCATGAGTATCTTGTGCATGCAAACGGCTGGACTTATCCCTTGGATGTCTGCAATGGTCCATCCAAATGCCCTTTTATGCCCCTTCAGAACTCTCATCAGCTTTTCTTCCTGTAGAGGTGATAATGCAGCAGAAATTATTACAGGTAAAATGTTATTGTCATTTAAAAATACATATTTAAGTGACTCAGGAAGGGTTTTCAGTCCAAGTTCTAGGGCTTGTTCTATGGAGGGCTTCAACTTTGGCCCCGAAGTTGCTTCCAATGTGATAAACTTGGGGGTTTTACGAGTGTTCCAAGGTGGACAAGCCTCCAACATCTGGATCACTTCATCTGCACCTTCCTATGAGGATACACACAGTTCATCAATACTGTCTACTAAACATGCCTCAAGAGGAGTCTCAAATTCACACATATTAAAGTTCTCTTGAATAACATGATCATGAGCATCGATTCGAAAACATGTATTATCAGGACTAGCATGCCTCATAGATTTAAACACATTGTAGACTACTTCTTCCTGACCATATCTCAAGGTCAACTTACCTTGTTCCACATCTATAAGGGCTCGAGCTGTGGCCAAAAATGGCCTACCCAAAATTAGAGGAATCTCATAGTCCTCAGCCATATCCAAGATTATAAAATCAGCAGGAAATATGAATTTGCCTACTTTGACTAACACATCCTCAATAATACGTCTTGGATATTTTATGGATCTATCTGCTAGTTGTAGGGTTACTGATGTTGGTATAGGTTCCTCTCCTATTCCCAATTTCTTAAAGACAGATAAGGGCATTAAATTTATGGGTGTTCCTAAGTCACATAAGGTTCTAGCAAAAGATAATTTCCCCATCTCACATGGCAAAGTGAAACTACCTGGGTCTTTAAGTTTAGGGGGTAACTTATTGAGTAAAACTGCAGAGCATTCCTCACTAAGATTCACTGTCTCATGTTCCCCTAATTTTCTCTTGCTCCTAATAATATCCTTAAGAAATTTAGCATAAATTGGCATACTCTGTATAGCATCAAGAAAAGGTATATTGATTTCTAACTTCCTAAACATGTTCAGAAATTTAGAATATTGCTTATTTAATTTATTTTTCTTGCACACAGAGGGAAAAGGAAGAGGTGGAGTCCTCGTTTCTGTCTCAACCAAGGACTCCCTTACCTTCTTACCTTTGGCGGGCCTTTGATCCTCAGTAGACTATGAGCTTTCATTTTGCTCCAGTTCCTCAACATTGTCTTCTTGCTCTGGAGTCTTTGCTACCTCTGGTCCCTCTTCTGCCATAGGTCCTTCTAGCTGCTTCCCGGACCTCAAAGCTATTGCATGAGCTCCTTCCCAAGGATTCTTCTCTGTATTGCTGGGAAGGCTTCCAGGTGCTCTCGTATGCATAGCTTGGGACAATTTCCCAGCCTGAGTCTCCAGAGCTTGGAAACAAGCGCGGGTCATATTTTTCTCTTCCTCGTCTCTCCTTTTCTCTTCTTCGTCTCTCCTATTCTTCTCTTCGCCTTTCTTATTCTTTTCTTCAAATTGAGTCAAAAGTGAGAGCATCATCTTTTCCATTTTTGAGGAAGACTCTTGGGAATTGGCATTCTGTGTATTTTGTTGATAGTGCTGATTGTGGTTCCTCTGTTGATAACCCTGCCCTTGAGATCCTTGTGGATAACCAGGGGGATTCGAATTCTGTCCCTGAGGTTTCCATGAGAAATTGGGGTGGTTCTTCCATCCTGAATTATAAGTGGACGAGTATGAGTCATTTATCAACGGATCAATCTTGGCCTTGGACATGCCCTCCAAGTAGTTTGTAGTTTCCTCCTGTGATGGTTCGTCCATTTGATTGAATTGACCGAACTGCCTTTGTATATGGTCCACCTTTTGTGTCATGATTTGCATCTGTTCCATCATCTTGTGCATAATCGAAGAGTCTACTGCATTGACTGTGCCTGGTACCGCTCCTCTCTCAGAGTGCCATGCATTGTTGGACACCATCAAATTCAGGAGTTCGACAGTTTCTTTTGGTATTCTTTGTACAAAAGACCCACTCGCTGCGGAGTCCAACTGAGCTTGACTTCCTGCATTCAATCCTGCATAGAAAGTCTGCATGTATAACCACAAGGGGATGCCATGATGGGGACATTGCCTCAGGTAAATTGAGAACCTTTCCCATGCCTCAACCAGCGACTTATCACCTTGTTGCTTGAATGAATTAATTTATGCTCTTAGCTGTACTGTTTTCTTTGGAGGGAAGTATTGGTTCAGAAATAGGTTTGCCAGCTGATCCCAGGTTCTGATGAATCCCATTGGAAAGGATCTTAACCAATGACTCGCTTTATCTTTCAATGAGAGAGGAAAAGCTAGGAGTTGTATTGCCTCTTCTGGGACTCCATTCGTCTTGAATGTAGCGCAGATCTCTGAAAATGTTGTCAGATGGCCCAGAGGATCCTCGTGTGCATTCCCATGAAATGGGTCACTCCTTAGCAGATGCAAGAGTGAGCTATCAATCTTGAATTGATTGGCTGCAATTGTTGGGGTTGCAATACTTGATCCACCCCCTATAGAAAAGGGGGTATCGTACTCAATCAGTACCCTTTGTCTTGGTGTTGCTTCAATCACAAGTAGATTGTTCCCTTGCAGACCCAAGATTGCTTGTTGATTCCTACCAAGAGGTTGTGGCGTGTGCTGATCTGTGCCATCTTGCCTCAACTGATTGATCAGTTCATTCGGGTCGTTCCCAGGTGGGAGGTTCATTGTAGCTGCTTTCCTCTCCCTTCTCAATAGCCTAACGTTCCTCTCAACCTCTTCAATATCTGTAGTAAATAGGCTCGGAGATTGGTGAGATCGCAAGTGCATAAAAACAAAATAAAAATAAAAATAAGTGAAACAGTCTCAACACAGATTAGAAATATAAAGTGTTGCCTTAGTTGCTCCCCGACAACGGCGCCATTAACTTGACGCCCTGAGAATTAACTCACAAAAAGGGTGCGGCAAGCGCACCGGTCGTCAAGTAGTATTTCGGTTCAAGTCCGGTTATCGTACCCAAGGGAGCAATAAAACAGTCACTCGATTTAAAATCCGTTAGTTAATCTATCTCTGAAAAGATTTTTTTTTGGTTTTAAAGATGTAAATAGCAAGTTGAAAAAGCAATTAAAGTACAGTGAGAACAAATACGAGGCAAAAATAGCAGATGTTGTGAAATTCAGAAGAAAAGGTGATCTAGGACTTTAACGGGGTCACAATATGACGATTAATTCACATGGATTTGTGTTTACATGTGCAAAAAAGGTAAGTTTAAAGGTAACAGAAGTTCTCTTGACTGGTCCTAAACATCTTTCGATCGAATTAGGTCCCTAGTATAATCTGACCACCTAGTTATTTCTAATCTGGGTGTAGTGAGACATACAACATTACGATTCATGAACTCCTCTAACTTTCGGTTTATATGCTTATAGCTGTTACACTCGTGTTAACCTAACTTTATTAGAGACTAGATTTAAACCCGAGTTACATAATCCTTAGTCCTTTTAGTCACTCTCATCTTTCGATTGTTAAATGCTAAAACCTAATCAATTATCAAGTGACCAATTTGATGAAGCATTAAGTTCAAATCATGCAAACAATAATCCAAACACAAATTGCACATAATAAACACGAACCCATTGAATTAATTCATCGTATTGTTTCCCCTAGACCTAGATCATTGGAAATTTAGCTCATGGAGAGGAAGGAAGAACACAAAGAAGAAGATGAACAAGAGAAAAACATATTTCAAAGATAAAGTTGATACAAAATACCGATTCAATGATGAAAATCTCAAAGTTGCTTCAATCCTTGCTCCTAAGCACTTCTCTCTCACCAAAACTCAACCCTAACTCTTAATCTCTCTAAAATAACTCTCAACACAAGTTCTTTTTTTTCCTTAATGGATGCTCTTCTATATATAGGACTTCAAGACCTCTTTCCCTACTCCAAATCAGAATTGGAATAGGTAAATTTGGCTTTTAAATGAGGAAATTTCCTATTTTTATGCCAAAACGGAGCTGGGAGAAGGCCTAACGCGTGTGGCCCGGAGCGTGGCCCGGAATGGGCCCAAAAACGGGCCGGAATGTGGCCCGGAACGTGCTGGAATCCGGCCCGGAATAAGACCCGGAATGGGCCGTAAACTTGGCCGGAATGAGGGCCGGAACGGCCCTCTTCCCGTATCCGAACAGTGACGACCCCTTGACGAAAGTTGTAGATCTTTGAATTCTCTTCGATTTGATATATTATATGAAACAATTCGGAGTTTGTATGAGGGAGTTATGCCCTTCGCTAAATCAGTCAGCTTCCACAACACCTAAAAAGAGTTTCCCTCTATTTTTGCCTTTTTTTCGATCAAAGCACCTACAAAACACAATGAGAGACAAAGTACGAGTAACGAGAGAAAAGTGCACCAAATTGTACAATCCCGGGACTAAAAATCTCAATAATGTGGGCTAAAAACATCAAAAACCGATGCATTTTATGCCTACATCAAGATCATTTTCCTTTGTGTAGACCTCGACGTAGGCGTCGCAGCGTGGAAGGATGGAGGATTTGGCAAGAAAGCGTTTGGCCCGTTTTGCGAGCGGCATACTACCCCCGTGGTGTGCAGTCAGTATCTGTGCTCGAGAGGCATTCCCATTGTCACTCAATTTCTACAATAAACGAATCAGATGGTAAACATTTATAATTAACACTCTAATCCTAAACTAATTATTGATAACTCGTGACTAGTAGTTTACATAATTTACCAAACACAATAATAAAGTGCTTAATTTGGACTCCTTTTATTTGAAGTGCTTGCAGAGCCAATGGAACTGCTCCTCGCGTTCAAGGAACTCCAGCGGTGTGGGTATGTGTATCTTAGCATCGGGGTGCTACGGTTTTTGTACTTCGGCTCCATTTTGAGGACCCACTCATGGATATCATACTTCCAATCACGGTAGCGGCTGGATGCCGTTTCCATGACAAAATCCAGAAGCTTGTTAAAGTATGGTCCGGTTTCGAACTCGTACAACATCTGAAAAAATAAATACACCAGCATTAGTAATTATATGATAAATAATTACATGAATCAATGGATGCGAAAAAGTAATGTACTTACGCTGAGCTGGTAGAACATAATCTCCTTAGCACTTTCAGGAACTTCATGGAAATACGCCTGGCCCATGGGGATGTAAGTCCGCACTATGGACCCAATCACCCGTACGACATCCTCCCACTCAAGCGTCCCTGTCAGGTGTTTACCGTTATGGCCCAAGGTAAATTTCCCCCCTGGCGGGGCCAGATCCTTGAGCCTACGGTGGAGGTTCTTGTTGGTCACAATACCTCGCTCCCCCGTCTTGGTCTTTGTTACGGTGGAGGCCACCTCTCCTCCGGCCAGCATGGCAGCCACATCTTCATCGTCCTCCACTAGTTTTTGGGAATGAATGCTCAGGACATTGTCCCGGTTGGTGGTAGATGTTGCCTCACTACCACCGGGAGAAGAGGCTGCCTCGCTACAACCGGGAGAAGGGGTCTCGCAGTCTCGAAGGCGTCGCATTGTAGGTGCCCGAGCCGTTGTATTTTGGGTGGAGTCTTGGGTGGTTCCACCAGATGCGCAGGGTTGCGCTCGGAGGGCCTCGGGGGCGGTCAAGAAGTTGAGGCGGTTGTATAACTTGTTATAATTTCTCTTTCCCATCCTGCGAACTCATGTGAACTCAAATCATACTTTGAATTAGAAAATATAGCATAGAAACTCATAAAAAAAATGCAATCCTATACATATCTCACCCATAAAATTAAAGTATACAACAGTTCGGTGCTAATGCGTGAATGGGTAAATTTAAATCAATGATACGTAACAACACACAAACATTTAAATATCTAATGACTGAATATTTATGAAGTTCTATGAATTTGCACAAACAAAGTAAACAAATATTAATCATTGTATCTAAGAGCACACAGTCTTAACCCTAACAAAGGCAATCAATTAAAAATGAAAACAGGTCTTGTACTCAAATATTGTTACCATTAAGCTCAATAAGGGAAATCCTAGTCTGACATTAATTAACATTGACCCGTTTTCTCTAATCAACAACAAAGCAGGAAATCCATTAGGGTTAGCCAATTTTTCTTTAACACAGCAAATCCATTAGGGTTGGCCAATAGAGCTAGAAATCCTAATCTAACATACTAACTCCTAACCTAACCTCGTCACGATTACTAAAGAACAAATGTGTACTTACATTAGGGTTTAGTAAAAGCTGAATGTGTTAGGAACCCTAAAATTGTACCCAATTTCTCATCAACCCATTTTTGACTGTAACACAATGGTCATTTAGGTATTTTGAAATGGTTAAATCAGAATAAAAAATAATTTAGGTCAAAAATTCTGTTCTTTCTTCAACAAAAATTCTGTTAAATCAAAAATTCTGTTCTTTCTGCAACAAAAATTTAGGGCTTTGTAGGGGTTTAAACGGAAGATGGTAGAAGAAGATTAACGTACGAGAGGCACGTACCTTTCGAAGATGAACGCGAAGAGATGTGGTCGGAGACGTTGACGTTGGGGCGCGAAGAGGTCGGCGACGACGAGATCTGGTCGGAGACGTTGACGCTCGGTAGCGAACAGGTCGGAGACGTCTTCATATATTTCATATCCACTCTTTTCAGGGCGGGATTTTTTCATCTCCCGTTTCCCGTTGATTTTTTATTTTTCCGTAATGCATGATTCTCTGGCAAGTCCTTCCGTACTCCTACGTAGTACATCCTATTATGACTGTGAAGCCCTTCGAGATCATCCAGACATATTGGACAAGCCTTATAACCCTTCGTCTGAATGCCTCCCAACATTCCCAAACCGGGAAAGTCACTAATAGTCGATAATACCGCCGCTCGCATCTTGAATGTTCGATTGTTGGATGCATCAGAGGTTACAGCCCCTTCGGACCACAACTTTTTCAAATCATCCATCAACGGTCTCATTAAAACATTTAGGCACTTCCCAGGCGACTTAGGGACAGAAATCAACAGCGTTAAGATGTTAAAATCTTTCTTCATGCACGAGGTTGGAGGTAAATTGTAAGGCATAAATACAACGGGCCACACACTATAAGGGACATCATTTGCACCAAACGGACTAAACCCGTCAGTTGCCAATGCAAGACGTACATTGGCAGCTTCAGATCCAAAACGAGGCCACGTCCTATCGAAGTCCAACCAGCCTTCCCCGTCAACTGGGTGAGTCATCTTATCCGGGTTGATCCTTCTTTCCTTACTACCATGCCATTGCATTTGCTTTGCAATATCAGGTGAACTGTACAATTTCTGCAACTGTGGAATAATGGGGAAATATCTAACAGTTTTCTTAGCCTTTGGCTTTCGCATTCCGACGAGCTTCTCATAGCGAGGTGAATCACATTTGTAGCACACATCATCTTTCGCATTAGGTCCATCGAATAAGATACAACCATTTTCACATGCATGGTAAGTCTTGTAACCCATCCCGACACTCTTCAAAACACTCTTTGTCTCTTTGAATGAAGACGGGCAATGATTCTCAGCCGGTAACAATGCTTTATGCAACACACAAGACGCAGTGAATGCTTCATTCGACAATTGATATTTCTCCTTAAGAGCCATCAACTCCATGATAACCGTCAACCTATCCGTTGTCGCGTCTTTGTACAACTGTTTTTTATGCTCTTTCAATAACTTTGTGTAGTTGTCTGCCGCTTCTTGCGCAATCGACCTGTCAACATCCGCAATTTCATCGTCATCCTGTACCAATTCATCCATTTGTCCCCCACACCGAAATGGGAACACATCGTCCATATACTCCATAATTACTGGATCGCTCCGGTGATCTTCATTCACTACTACAGTTGCGCTACTTGATGAACCTCCAGTGTCCCAACTTCTTCTTCTACTATTCATTACTTCTGTTAACATAGGCATGTTAAATTTTTCACCGTGAAAAATCCACACATCCTCATCATTCCGTTCCAAATAAAATGCATATATATATCCGGCACAGTCTGGTAAAATGCGTTAAGACAACTAACGCACGGACACCTGCGTGATTCAATATTAGGCAAAGTTATCTGTATATATTCGATAAAAAACCGCTACCCCTTCCATAAACTTCAGATCGTACTTACTGAAAGTCATCCAACTCTTATCAATATCCTGCTACACAGTCAATACTAACAACTATTGAACACAATATCTAAATAGATATACACAACAAGAGGAACAAAATTTATCAAATAAACATACGTACCATTCTTGAGATTGAAGCACCTTCCACGACGCACGGTTCTTACCAATATCCAACACGAGCCACGAATCTTGTTAGTATCGAACAAGACAAAAGATTCTTGTCAATATTGACATAAAAATGGGAATCTTGTGTAGAGAAAAAGAAATGGAGGTGGGAGAGAAAAAAGAGATTTGGGAAGAAAGAAAGAAAGAGTTGGGAGATGAAAAAGAGATGGGAGAGAAGGTAAAGTTTTTTGAGTGGCTGAGAATAAGTCCAGCAGAAAACACTTGGCCGACGGATTCACGTATCCATCGGCCAGCTTAAACAGATACACAAAAACGGTACCGTTTCAGCCCTGGACTCGTCCATTAAACGATACGCTGTCGTTTTTCCTTGACCGACGGATGCTTGTATCCGTCGGCCAAGAAGATCGCGTATTTAACTCCCCCGAACCCTAGTTCCTCCCATTTTAGACTTCTACCCACTTCCTCTTTTCTCTCCATCGCAATCGCCCCCTTCCTCTCTCTGCTCGAACGCCTCCATCTCCGACGCCGTCTGCCACCAGCCGCCGCCCGCCACCAGCCGCCGCCTGCTCCAAAGCCCCTGCCGCCCCCTGCTTCGTCTCTCTGCTCGAACGCCTCCATCTCCTCCCTCACTAGAAGGTATGTTTGAAATCTGTACAAACATTTGAAATGGTTTTAGATTTGTTTCAGAAAATTTTAAATGTTGATACTTGAGACGTTTCCAAAGTTTGTATACTTTCATATTTTTTGCTACTTAAATGTATATGAAATGGTTACTTAGGTCCCCATTTTTGTCTTCTTATAACCCATATGTCGTATGAACAAGTCGGGGCAATACCCGACCCCAATGGGTAGAGATTGGGTAGGGTATTGATCAGGTTTTGGGTATTAAAATCGGGTAGGGTACGGGTATCACAAAATCCGACCCATACCCTACCCATTGCCGTCCCTAGTTTCTGGGCAGTTTAGTTTCAACATAATTTAGGGTTTAAAGAATGTAGGGTTGCAGAAATAAGCTAGGGGTTTCAGGGCAATTTAGTTTCAGAAAAATTTTGGCTGCAGAAATAATTAACCTTGTGTTATATAAGGGTTTTCGGGAAGTTTACTTTCAAAATAATTTAGGGTTTAATAGAATACGATACATGTGTGACAAAGATTCAAAAAGTTAGAAATGTAGGGTTTAATATAATGCACGGTATGTTTGCATCCTGAAAAACAAGTTCATTCGTGTGTGTATTAGGTTATCCTTTCGATGGATGAAACCAATAGCAGTAGTGTTGGGGAGAACAACCTAACTGGGGCAGATCACATTGATGAAGAAGTTCCCGTAGTGACGGAAGTAGACTGGGAAAAATCAATGAACTTAGTGATGAACAAATTGCCTAGGGGACTTTCTTCGATGCACCAGGCAAAGACTCGCATGTATATTAGGCGGCTGATTTCAGCTGAAGGAGATAGACTTAGAAAGCAAAAGGAAGAACGAGATAGGGTCGCCGCTGCGAGACACTCTACTCAAAGCGCAAGATGGACTCCGTCTGATGGATCGACTTCGAAGCGCCCATTCCGAGACTAGTTTACTACTTAATTAGTGTATGAACGATGTTTAAATTAGGTTATATTTCAGTTCATATTGTATGACTCGGTGATTAATATGCTAATACATTTTATGAATGCTAATATACGTAAGTTTAAATTTGTTTCAGCTATATTCGTTTTTATATAGTACTAAGATTTGCTTTCATTTAGTCAATGGATGACAGAAGTAGCGTAGGGGAGAACATTATCTCAGATGATGAATATGATGGACCTCAACAAGTGGGGCCTGATTTGCATGCTGAGATGATGCGCTTACTCAACAGCTTTCCAAGAGAGTCTTTGCCACGCACGAGAGCTGTAGCAGCTGCTCGGATGAGGTTACTGGGCCTCATTAACCGAGAGGGATGAAGGATTGCGGCTGAAGAAGCTGCTGAAAGAGAAACACTTGCTGCTGAACGAGCCGCTGAACGAGCTGCTGCAAGAGCTAGGCTTGAGGAAAGAGCTAGGCGTATTCATGCAAGGGTTGCTGCTCTCTCACAGTCTCGTACATCTTATGGAGCCACCTCCATGCGCGGTCCGAAGCATGACGCAAGGGTGTACGTGCAGTGGCTGAAAGACAACACGGAGCGCGAGGACGAAGACTAGACGCCTAGCTAGAATATTAATTTCCTAATATTTAATGGATGTGTGTTAAGGATGACTTTTATTTCAATAGCACTTATTCTATGACTTTGTAATTTGAATGTTTAACGGTTGTTTTAATTTTTGTTCACTTTATTAATTAAGTGTTGGTTTATATGAATATTATTTTCGTATGATTTGACTTAATTATTTGGGATTGATTATAATTGTAATATGTTCTTTGAGTCAAGTCAGGATATATGGAACCAAACTCTTATCGTAAACTCGAGCGTAGGTGGCGTCGACGTGAAAATGCGGGAACAGTTGTACCTGGTCCACATGGAGTCAACGCTGCAGCTGCCCCAGTGTGGGTCCAACATTATTCCCTATTAGTCCAGGAAGCACATCAACGCTTCGACTATGTTTCTCACCTGATGCATGAGAAAGGTATGGACATACCTCCACTCCCTGTTGGAGGCCCGCAGCATACCCTTCCGTGGATGAACGAGGAATGGATGAACGAGGTTCAAGACAATGACCTTCAAGTTATAGCGGAGCCTGCGTGGTTTGGACGTTTTGTGGAATGGATGGAAGTGACCAAAGAAATGCACGAGTGTGTCATCAGAAACCTGCTTGGTTCGTAACTCTATTAGGCGTGTCTGTGTTTTCTTTTATGAGTATGTTTAATGTTGTGATTCTGTGAACACATTATCTGGAAAATGTTTCCATAACTATTTCCAAACACATTATCTATGATCTGTTTTTTTTGTTTATATACGCATTGTTTCACACATATTTCATGTGTAATGTCGTTATGTTCATTGGGATACAGTTAAATTCTTTCGGATACAAGGAACTTGGCTGACGGATTCAACATGTGTGGCTAAGGTTTTCTCACTTGGCTGACGGATACAACATGTGTGGCTAAGGTTTTCTCACTTGGCTGACAGATGCAACATGCGTGGCTAAAGTTTTTTCACTTGGCTGACGGATACAACATGTGTGGATAAAGTTTTTTCACTTGGCTGACGGATACAACATACGTGGCTAAAGTATTCGAACTTTGCCGACGGATAGGAGGTGCCTTATCTACGGATCTTGCATCCGTCGGCCAGGTGGTTCACTTGGGTGACGGATGCAAGATCCGTGACCTTAGTTTCACCACTTGGCTAACGGATTGCTGTATCCGTGGCTAGAGTGCCAAAACTTAGGTCACGGATCCATTTTATCCGTCACCTAAGTGGATTTCTGCAGTAGTGTGTATTATATACAAATATCCGCACTTTCTTTCTTTGGTTTGTCCATTATTTTTATCCATGTTTTTAATTCACTGATCACTGGTAAACTGAAGTTGCATGTTTTTTTTCCGTTAATGATAGTTTTTCACTGCAAAATAAATATCTATAGATTTCTAGGATGTTCAACTATCAAGAAAAATTTGTCGTACATTTGGATGAAAATTGTTTTATCTGAAAAACAAATTTGAATCGGGATCAAAATTGGGCCTAACTTGTATTAAAATTTGATTTCAAAATTTAAAGTATAATACTTTCGCTTGATTAAGTTTCATCAAATAGTAACATATCTTTAATTTCATGGGGCATTTTTTTATCTGACACCTTAAACAACTTCCTATTTAATTTTATGGGACCTTTTCTGATCTGAGGCCTTAAGCGTTGCTTAATTCGCTTAAAGATTAGGTCGGCCCTGTCTCATATGCCCCCGCACTCTCTCTCTCTCTCTCCCTCTCTCTCTCTCGTTCGTTACCACTTCCCACACGGCGGAACACGACGCACCGCCAACTCTTCTCTCTGTCTTCCGCTCTCTTCTCTGTGATCGTGGGTATGTATTTGCTGCCCTTTAGATTTTCTATTCGATATGTTTTTGGGTCCTGATTCCTCAATTGGGACTTTTAGAACAAGGGTTAGCTATCTTGTTGGTTATTTTGATTTCATATTTTTGGTTATAGAATTCTCAATTCTGACATGGCCGAAAGGCTTGGTGTGTTGTAGAAATCAAGTTTGATCGGAACCAACACAAAGACACCAATGGCCCAAGAATAATGAGAATGTTGGTGTCTACGGGTTGGTTACCAAGCAAGACAAGAAATAACACTTAGGAATTGGAGAGTAGAGAAAGGATTCTATTCATAACTTGGGAGCATTACAAGAAGTGTTGGATTGTATATCGGAACAACTAATACAAGGGGTTGGCACCTCTATTTATAGGAATACAAAGCTCATGAGACATTGCCACATAATCTATTAACATGCAATTAGTGGTGGCATGCTAATTGTGGTGCCCACATGTGGCATTTTACTTGCCACTTCACAATATGGTGTGTATTTTTAGCATTTTTTGTACTTTGAAATATTAATCACTCAAAAGTGAAGTGAAATAAACGGTGATTCCAATTCAGTTAATGTCTTTTGTTTGCAAATTTCAACCCTAATAAGATTTTACTGGCTTCGTTAACTTCGGCCGCCACTCTTCCCTCGGTCAGTGATAGCCGGTCTTCCGGCCTATTATCGGCGGCGGCTTCTCCTACCCTTCTCTACTTCTCCACCCTTCCTCTGTTTCGGTGCTCCACCTTCTCCCTTTCTCTTCCCTTGCGAGTGGCGGAGTGTGGTGCTCGTGGCCGGCGTCGTCGCAGGATCGGTTCGGTGCTCTTCGGCCTGCTGGTTGGGGTGAGGGTTATCTGGAATCCGGGCTTTGTTTGGTTCTTCTCAGGCTGCCGGACCTCGATTTTGCAGTGACGATGGCTTTCCGTGAGGGGGGGGGAATGGATCCGACGTCTTTGTCGTTCAGATCTATCGTCCCTCCTTCTCCGGCGACTACTCCTTTGTTGAGGCGATGTAGGCTCCTCGTTGCTGGGTTGAAGGCTCGCCGACCGCTCGCCGGTTTTTATCTGTGGGTTGGTCCTCTGTTCAGATCTGCTTTGGGGGTTTTTGCTGCAATTTGTTTTGCTTTTCTCCCTGGCTAAGCTTGGTGCAGGTCTCTTACGTCACCGTTGAAGCCCCTCTGTTCCTCTGTTGGGATAGTTTCATTTCACGGGTTTGTTTCATGGATGTCGAGGTCTTGTTCTGGTGGTAGGGTTGTCCGGTGGTGCGTTGACTAGGTCTCCAAGGTTGTACTACTGGCTTCTGGGGTTTGTCCCGACTGTTTTGGGCTTTCAAGATTGGTGTTGCTCGTGCTCGGTATCATTACAGGCCTTCCACTTCGGGTCCTCGTTTTGTTGTACGACGAGGAGTTACCAGTTTAGGTATCAGAACGCTCAACTCGAGTTCCAGTCTCAGATTCCCAGATAGTGGAGTGGTCAGTTTTCGGTCGGTGGTGTCGTGGTGGAAGCAGTGTTGCTATGAGGGTTCTCGGTCGGAAGCTTGGTGGTGGTGTTCAGCTATTTGCAGGCTATGGTGTCAGATCTGTCCGGGTTCAGGCTGGCTCGTGCTCGGTATAACTACATGCCTTCCCCTTCGGGTCCTCGCTTGGTGTTGGCCGGTGAGGGTTTACCAGTCACGATTTCGGAACGCTCAGCTTGAGTTTAGCCTTGGATCCCTGGAAGTTTTGACTTTCTGCTGCCTGCTTGTTGGAGTCTATGGGTTAAAAGCTCGGTTGTGGCGTTGTGCTTTTTTGGTGTTTCATCTGTCCGGGTTCGGGTTGATTCGTGCTCGGTATAATTACCGGCCTTCCACTTTGGGTCTTCGCTTGGTATTGGTTGGCGAGGGGTTACCGATTACGGCTTCGGAACGCTAAGCTCGATTTCATCCTCAATTCCCCGGATTGGATGTCTCGTTGTTGCATATTAGGAAGTCTGTGCTCGTTCTCGGTAGAAATATCTGTCTTCCTCCCTTGGACTTTTTCTCGGTGTAGGCCGGAATTGGGTTTTGGAGGACTGAGTTTGATCCCCTCTATCCGCAATCGAGCTGACCTTGGATAATGTCCTCGATCTGTTTTCTTTGGACTTGCTGCAACTTTAGACCTCTCTTACTGTTCTTTTTCATGTGCTTCATGTTTGTAGAATCTGGTTAGTAGAACTTTTTGTCTTGGTTGCACCCTTGTCGGGTTGCGTTCTGTAGGTCTGTTGCAGACGTGTTCATTGCTGTTTCCCTTGGTTGGGATTGTCATGAGGCTGAGCTGTCATGCCAGTCCTCGATTATGTTCAGCTTCTATAGCTAGAAGTTTGATTCTTTCATCCCTTTTCATTCTTTAAAAAGAAGGTTTATAAATTTCTTGGTCTATTAAAAAAATGCATATAATGCCACTCTACATGTGATAAATTTGTGTTTTAAATTTCAACCGTAATAAGATTTGACTGGTTTAATGTTGTTTTGGTAGTTTCTTGATTCTAAATATATGGGTCTACGTTTCAGTATATGAGAAAAATAATAAAATAATAATATATAATGTAATTTATATTTATTAATAATTTAAAAAAAAGAAAAATACAAATCCGATTAATTCTTCCCTAACGCTTAGGTCCCGTCGTTGTTCGATTGGCGCCTAGCGATTTTTACAACCCTGGACAATAATGTTGGGTCTCGAGGTAGGGTTGGAGATGAACCAACTCGCAGCGGAAAATCAATGAAAACCAAGAGACGATTAAAACCATGAAACAACTAACAAAGAATGGATTCACAAGAGAAAAATTCAGCACTAGTTCTTACCAAAACTAGAACACCGGGTAACGAATGATTGACTTGAGTCTCCAAGACGCCTACGTATCCACATGGGAATCAAAGCCACGTAGTTCTTCTCTTTGAGGACTCAAGAACACAAAAATGGAGGTGGAAGCTAGCCAAACCCGAAATTGCCATGGAGAGGAGGGAGAAGTTGTGTTTCCTATTTGTGTCTTGTGTTTGTTATGTTGAAAAAAGATGACTTAAACATAACAAACCCTATACTTGTCCAACTAAAGGCATGTGACAAGCATAGTGACAAGTAAGGTGTAAATAGGACAAAGTATGGCAAGACAAGATTGGGTTAGGTGGTGAATCACCAACATCTTAATCCTTGTCTTGCTTACTTAGTACTAATTAATCAAGACTTGATTAATTAGTTCCATGGGCCTTGGTTGCATGGGCCTTTCATGGGCCTCTTGTAACATGGCCCGTGGCCATTTCCAACGAGGTCCCGTGATTCGCTCATCGCCTCCAAGCCTTCCATACCGGAAATGTCCAACATTATCCGACGCGATCAATCCCAAGACTCCAAGCCTTGTCTCGATCCGTAAAGTCCTATTCACGTACGAGCACATGACCCAAAACCCAGTTTTGGTCATGTCCCGAGACAACTCCCTTTTGGCCATTCTCCATAAATGTGTCAATGAGTTTCATCCTCCGGTGTGACCCTTAGGTTTATGCATGCCAATAGATCAACATAAAGTCTCATTTTACTTGATCCTATTTCAGTGGCAACTAACGAGACTTTAGTATTTCCTGACACTGCATAACGAATCGACCCTGTCACGCCCCAATTTCAGTAAAACCGAACTCGGGACGCGAACGTTTAAAACAATAAAACATTTTGAAACCTTTTACATAAATCACTTTAAAACCCCCATTTACTTAACCAAAATAACCATCTACAACTTAAAAGTACGTCCCAACAATTGGACAAAAAGCAAGGTATACGTCGCTAGACTCAAAAGTAAACCCGGACTCCCGCTCCTAGCTCTTCAAGCTTCGGAAGCTCACCTAGTCCAACCTGCGACCGGTACCTGTAGGAAAAGCAGTTAGGGGTGAGCGTTCGCTCACCACCACGGATAACAGACTGACTACGGCATACTAAGCAGACAATGCCAGTAACACCAACAACAAACTCAACACCGGGGATCACTGTCCGCAACTCAAGTACCTCGACTGACACACACACACTGTTACTTTCCTAAACCGACTCAACACTAGGACACGTAATGTAGATCCGACACAACGATTGACGACCTCTTCCAAAGACACGACAGAAAACCACGCAACACCCAAGATCACAAAGGATCGCACACCAAACAAGATCACAAAGGATCGCACGCCAGCTGCTCAGTAACCCCTCTCTCTCTCGCCCTTTACCGATCCCTGTCAGGTCAGGCGGTCGACCTGTCGCGTAACTTCTCCCGATCTTAGTCGGGAGGCTAGCCCACAACCTCTCCCCTACCCCCGACCTCTGTCGGGAGGCTAGCCACACCCGTGCAACCCACGAAACTTCTCCCGACACACAGCCGGGAGGCTAGCCCACAACCTCTCCCCTACCCCCGGCCTATGTCGGGAGGCTAGCCACACCACCAACCTCGCAATCCTTCTCCCGATCCCTGTCGGGAGGCTAGCCCACAACCTCTCCGCTTCCCCCGATCCCTGTCGGGAGGCTAGCCACACCACGCAACTTCCCCGACACAAAGTCGGGTTTCCAACCTCAGGTAACCATAATCACAATCACAAGAAAAGTTCAACAAACAACAACAACACAGGTTCAACACTCCACATGCACTCATGGCCACCCAAGACACCAACAGTAAAACACGGACTCAACAACCCCACATGCACTCATAGCTTCCCAAGACACACCAACAGTAACTCACGGGCTCAACAACCCCACAGACACTCACGACATCCCAAGACACCAACAGTAACTCACGGGCTCAACAACCCTACGGGCACTCACGGCCACCCAAGACACACCAACAGTAACTCACGGGCTCAACAACCCTACGGGCACTCACGGCCTCCCAAGACACACCAACAGTAACTCATAGGCTCAACAACCCCACAGGCACTCACGGCCTCCTAAGACACACCAACAGTAACTCACGGGCTCAACAACCCCACAGGCACTCACGGCCTCCTAAGACACACCAACAGTAACTCACGGGCTCAACAACCCCACGGGCACTCACGGCCACCCAAGACACACCAACAGTAACTCACGGGCTCAACAACCCCACAGGCACTCACGGCCTCCCAAGACACACCAACAGTAACTCACGGGCTCAACAACCCAACAGGCACTCACGGCCTCCCAAGACACACCAACAGTAACTCACGGGCTCAACAACCCCACGGGTACTCATGCCCACCCAAGACACACCGACAATAACTCACGGGCTCAACCACCCCACGGGCACTCATGGCCACCCAAGACACCAATAGTAAAACACGGGCTCTCATGGCCACCCAAGACACAACAGTAATACGGGCTCGCATGGCCATCCAAGACACAACAGTAAAGTACGGGTTCTCATGGCCACCCAAGACACAACAGTAATACAGGCCCTCATGGCCACCCAAGACACAACAGTAAAGTACGGGCTCTCATGGCCACCCAAGACACAAATTACACAATCAACCTCCGGGCATAACCAATGCCTCCAACAGTTCTAATATCAACAGTTTCACAATCAACCTCCGGGCATGGTCATATGCCTCCAGTAATTCTAATATCGATAAGTTCTCTTCTCCTACGACACTACTAAGTGTCACATGCAATTCTAATGTTCGATACGTTCCCGAATCATACGACACCACCCGGTGTCGCCTGCCTTTCTAACATTCGATAAACTTACTAAACCCACGACACCCAAGTGTCACATGCATTTCTACTGTTAACTTTCCCTAGTCAGGGCCGAGATCCGGCTACTTTTCCCTACCTCGTATGCTTTCTCCAAAAGCGCACAAATAAGCTCCGGCGTGATCTCGGTCATTCGCCCAGCTTTCCCTTGCCTCTGTCTGCGGCACGATCTAATAAGAACACAATTTAGGTACTCTTAAGTTCGCAGACATAAACTGGAATTTAATAAACGTGACGCCCAAAAGTAACCCCGACAATGTCGATCACTCCCAAACTTCCCAATTACTCGACATTGTCTATAATGGACCCGGAAAAGCCCGATTCGCCCGACATGGCGAATCTGCCCGGGTTTTGGAAACGCCCTTCCGAGGCTCCGAAAATTCCCGTTTTCGTTTCTACGGTCTTAGAATAATTCAAGGGTTCCTAAGCACTCGACGGAATCCAATTCCGACTTCCGAGTAATTTAATTAGCGTTTAAAGTTTCTAAACCCGTCAATTACAACTTTTACAATTTAATTCCAAATTTCGATCCGGGTGTGGATTACTCGCTTGGGGAACGTTCTAAACCACCCGAACACGAAACCCTAACACCCGAGCACGTGGGCCCCACCCGGCCAAACTTGGCCGTGGGTGGCTAGTGCTCAAATGGGCCCGGCCCACCATGGTGGTGGCCGTCCCTAGCTCCGGCCAGCCACCGCATGGCGGCCGGACACCCCCTATGGTGGCCGGAGCTCCCCCCGAGCTCCCGGTCACCGGAAAACGTCCCTCTTCACCCCAAAACGTCTCCAAAACGTCTCCAACAATCCCCCATCCTCAATACAACCCTAAAGTACTAGCTTTAAACCAAAACCTAATTTTAGAAGCTGACAAAACGAAGATCGGTTTGGTGCTTACCGTAGAGGAAGACGGTGTGAGCTCGATTCTCCTAACTTTGAGACGATCCAAGGGTTGAAGCTCGTGAATAATAGCCCAAACCCTACAAGCTCCTCTCTTTTCTCTCTTCTTCTCCTTCTTCTTCTCTCTCTAAAACTATCCTTCTTTTTCTATTTTTTTTTTCTTTTGAAAAGGTGTGGCCGAACCCCCCCTTTGTCTTCTCTTATGTCCCCCCCAAAAACCTAACACCACCACTTGTTTGACAAGTGGCAAGTGGGTCCCACACCTTTTTGGAAAATATCTTCTAGATATTTTCCAATCAGATTCGCGAAATTCGGACGTTTCGGGCTCCGAACGGGCACTTTTTCCAAGAAATTACGAAACTTGACGGGCTACAAGGAAACGGCTCAACTAAGACCGCTGCGACGAGGACTAAACTTTTTGGATCCAAAACGGTCCTCGAATGGACCAAAACGTCGCTCGGTTGACTTTTCCAGCGAAAAGTCAACATTTCCCAAATTGGTCAGAAAGTTGCCCTGAGTCCCCCGGAACTCACTTTGGTCGATATCGGGGTCAACTTAAGTCTGGTATGACCTTCGGGGTCAATCTTAGGTTTAATTAAGTGTCTGCTTAAATTTTTTAAATTTTCCTGTTTTTCGCCGATTTTAATGGCGTTGACCGGGAGTGGTTCTTACAGACCCTGTCGATTCTAACCTTTCCGCCGTCCCTGTCATTATCCTTTTATCTCCGATATCCTGATTGAGATAAGGCATAGAGTCATCATCCTTATTATTCTCAATCACTGTTCCTTGATATGTGAGATGACTGAATATATGATACCCAATATCATGTGCATGGCCATGCTGTTCTTTCAATCACTCTCGATCAAGCGGCCGTGAACCGATATCTTTCCCATATCTCAGTATGAGGGATAAATCCCTTAGCCGTCTTTCGTGTCACTCATGTAGCCCGTCCCCAAGCCAATCCTGGCCGTTATGGAAGCCTTGTTACGGACATCGTTAGGCTCAGGTCAAACTCAGTTGTTGACTACATAAAAATCACAAAGACTCCTTGGTCTAAGGATACATGACAAGCTACGACACTGAATATGTTCATGACTTAATCTATGGCACATATTCAGGGCGGGTCGTCCAATATCATGTCCCACATGATATCTATGATCTGACTCCGGAATCTCATTCCAATGACTAACATAACGTAAACCATAAAGAGCCATATTTCATACTAGTCGCTTCTAGTGAAGCTTTGTTTACTAGGGACCCATCGAGTGTGATCTATCTCGATCTATGGTTCTATTCGCATTGTGGGCATAGATCAGAACACACATCGATTTATTACTCCAACACATAAGTAATATAAAGCCGCTTTAATTTTATTGCTAACGATGATAGATACATTTGGACATTTAGGATTGAACTACGGGCACTAAGACTAAGAAATAACATTTATCCTTCGTTCTGAAAGCCCAGTCATTATGTGCTCAATTTTTTCCAATTACCCAGCTTAGGCCTGAAATATTATTCTTATACGGAAAGGTGAAATTCTCATGGTACTTTTTTTTTATCGGCAAAACAAATTTAATATATAGCCTCTTTTGAGGTAGAAGAGGGGAAGATGAAACCACTTACAAGTAGAGTACAATTCCACGACAATTAAGCAACTATAAGTGAATCAATCCCCTAAAACCGGATTACTTGCAACCCAAGTTTCCTTAAGCTATGAACCATAAGCACCTCCACAACAATTAAGCAACTCTAAGTGAATCAATCCCCTAAAACCGGATTGCTTGCAACCCAAGTTACCTAAGCTATGAACCATAAGCAACATGACAACAAGTGATTGTTTAGCAACAAAAGCAACATGACATCAAGGAATTGTTAACCAGTCAAGACAACAACCTTCAGTACAACATCCAAGGGAGATCAACCAGCAGCATATCAGTCCAAAAGCATCCAAATGAAGCAAGAGATGCAATAATTTGTTGTAGCCAGTGATAAGATCATCAACAACATTAGATTAAACAGGAACAACTGTCACGCCCCAAATCCGGTTTTGACCGGACTCGAGACGTGAACTAAAACAATAACAATTTTACTCGAAAATAAATCCAACAAGTCTCAATCTCAAAATTTTAAAACTTTAAACACTACGCGAGTCACAGCTCGGAAAAAGAACCAGCGGTGAAACAGTTCAAAATAAAACAGTACGTCTCTAGACTACCTAGCCTAGGACCCTCGTAAGCTCCCAAGCATCGAGCATCCAGCTAGTACACTTCCCGCTTAGAACCTGAAAAACAACAAAGTAAGGGGTGAGCTTTCGCTCAGTAGGAAAGTAGTTAAGGTTAAAAGCAAGCGCTCATCACCACGGGTAACCGTCCAATTAGGGCATACTAGTACAGCACACAACTAATTTCCAAGGGAACTCGTAACCACACTCCTCAACTCAAGATCGAACCACACTCCTCAACTCAAGATCGAACCACACTCCTCAACTCAAGACCGAACCACACTTACGAACCCACTTAACGAACAAACACAAACAGCAACCCCACACCAATTAAACCAACATCGAACATAAAGTAACTGTAAAAGCACAACTATTAACAGTCAAACTAACCAAGGGACGCTCTCAAATAGTCATACCGGAAACTCTATCGGCCTAGATCTCTTTCCCGGAACTCCTTCGGGCAAGGCAAAGGTGAGACTACTTCCCCGGAACTCCTTCGGGCGAAGCAAAGGTGAGACAACTTTCCCGGAACTCCTTCGGGAAAAGTAAAGATGAGACAACCTCCCCGAAACTCCTTCGGGCAAGGAAAAGGTGAAACAACTTCCCCGGAACTCCTTCGGGCAAAGCGTCAAAATAATAAAACAAATATCCTAATTAAACACAACTTACCCAACCCTATAACCTTACCACAATCAGTCACGTCGGTCTATCACTCACCCGACCATCACAGAGCCAAGGGTTTCACATCAACACAACCACGGCACACTCGCCCATACATATTAACAACATGCTCAGCGGTTATACTAATCTTGTCTATTAACCCTAATGACACCGACTCACACGGCAGGAACCTCAAACGACAACAAGCAATTCAATCAGTCACGCAACCTACGGCTCGACAAGGCCGATCTACCAACACAACAATTCCCAAGTATCAAAAACAGATCAAAACAGTTAATTAGTGAATCCCGTCCTACATGTTGCTACGACTCGTCCGGTTATTATCTGATATAAACGTCTTTCTAGTTTTATTAATCCTAACATGCATACTAGTAACTTTCAACAATTAAACCGGTATCCGCTACTTCCCTACCTCAAGACGATACCACAGCAGCGTCTCCTAGCTGCTGACGACCGGGCCAACACCGTCCTCTAGGTCGAAATCCGCGTCTAGGTTAACTCTGGCCTTCTCTTCACTCGAAGCCGGACTCTACTTTACACAGAAAGTTACAATTAAAAACGGTTTCACAAATTGATTTAAAAGGTTACGACGGTTTCACTTTAAATTCAAAAGTTGTCTTTTAGACTCGAGCGGGCTAAAAGCGGTATTACAGCGAATCGGGTTCAAGCACCCGCACACCAAACTCAGAACCCGGTGCATGGATCCCAAAGCACGGGTTTCGTGCACGTTTCCCGAGGTCCGGTTCTTCGTTCTGCTTTTGACCCGTTCTTAGTCCGAATTAAACGTCCATTTTAGTCACAGTTGCAGATCTGATTTATTAGTTCCAAAACTCAATTTAACTCGAATCTGATTTCTAACCAAGTTTTATTTACTTCAAAATTCTTTTCATTTTAAAAACCCTTTTCTTTTCCATTAAAACTGATTTTCGCTATAAAATTCATTTCTTTCTTTCAGATCTACTTTTTTTTTGAAATTAATTTGATTAATTTGTTCCAGAGAGTTCGAGAAAGTAAAAGAAGAAGGAAGGGGGAGTTTCGGGTCCAAGAACCGACCGGTCACCGGCGGAAGTGCCGGCGACCCAAACCTCGCGGTTTTGAGAAACTCACCGCAAGTAAAAAGAAGGCTGCGACGGCTGTTGAACGGAGATGAAGAGAGAAGACGAGGCGGGGAAATAGAACACGGCGAAGGGACAACCTCAGATCCGGACGAAACCGGCGGAACTCACCAGATCTGGCGAGCTCCGACGAGCTCGTCTCGGTTAGACGCGCCAGGCGACGACTTTGGTTGAACAGAGACGGGGAGAGAAGGAGGACCTCGGCGATGAGGGTACGGCGACGGTGGCGGCAGATGTTAGAGAAGCGGAGGATGTGGGGGTTCAGAGAGGGTGAGGTCGTAGGGATGGAGAGGAAGGCCGGTCTACGGGCGTGCGGTGGTGGCGTGCGAGGAGAGAGAAGAGGGGCGGAGGTTCGGTTTTGCAGAGGATAGGGAGGAGCAGCGCACGAAGAAGGGAGAAGCTGTGCAAGTGAGGATCGAAGACGAAGGGAAAATGGGTCACAAACCCTAGTTTCCCATTTATATAGCGCGGGCCTGCGCAGATGGGCCCTGGCGGACGGTTGGGCCACACAGCCCAAGGCGAAGTCAGGGCTGGCCTGGCTCCCATGGCCCAAGGCGAAGGGAAGACCGGTTGGGTCGGGCTGGCTGGATCAAGGCCGGGTTGCTGGTCGGGTCTGACCAGCCCGGTCCAGCTTATATATATATATTTTTTGCTAGTCTTTTTCTTGTTTATTTAATTATTTATTTTTAAAACGAATTAAGAATTAAAATCGAATTTCATCCCCGTCGTTACTAACAAACACTTTTAAACAATTAAAACTTTTTAAACCGAGGCGGTCTTTACAACAACTATCAATCTTCAAGCACAAGTTATAGGATCCATCAAAGGATGGGAAGCAGCAGCAGCAATCAGCAAGAGCAACTTGACAGTAACCAGGAGCTAGATCAGATCAGCAAAGTTCCCTTATGAGGAACCAAGACCTTCCAAATAAAGTATAGGCCCCAAGAGTCAGCACAGCATCAACAAAGCCAAAAAGCCAACCTCAGATACAGAGGAGGGAGCCAAGCAGGAATAAAGAGCACCTACACAAAACACTCAGCTAAAACTACCCACACACCGGAGAAAAGAGGGGGAGGGAAAGAACACCACACACAAAAGGACCTAGACTAACCCAAGGATACAAGCACACCTCACAAAAGAAAAGAAAAAACTCCCTACAACCACCCCAAACCCCAATCAAAGAAATAACCAAGCTCCAGGCTGAGATCAGCAACAACCATGCTAGAGGCCAAATTATGCAGTGTTCAGAGTTCCAATGCATGTTTTTGGAGAGGAAATCCAGGTATTATAAGAGAAAAGAAATGATCCCTTTTTGAAATTTGCCCATTCCCAAGAGTAAGACTGATTTTGAATTTTTGCTAGAATGTCCAATGGAGAGAGGAATAAATTCTCATGGTACATGATCAACTTGTTGATACTTTTCGCTTATTTAGGCGAATATGAATTCATTTTACTAAATTTTATTATTGTAATTCATGTTATTTGTAGATAACTGGACAAGTAGAGGAAGAATTTAGGGGTCGCTTGTTTTTATTCATGATTCGTGTTCTTTTGTGATATAGCGTAGTGCATAGTCCAGTTGAACGGGCACAAATTCCGTTTTTTTTCTTTTTTGCATTTATGTTATCTATTAACCATGTACCCTGTGTCTATTTTCTTTTTATTTAAAAAAGGGAGGTCATTTTATGATTTTATGAATGAGGTCGACTTAATATTTATCAGATTTTTTTTCCTTTTTTGTCAGAGAAATGAAAACTTTTTGAATTCTCAGTAGAAAGAGATTTCGCTACTAGTATGTGGGTGATTTCGTGATACCGCATACATAGGAAATTTATTGTTCTAAGACCATAAGAAAAGCATTATTTTATTTCACCCTCGTTAACCAAACCATGCGTTGATTGGAAGCCATGTTTACTTGTACCCGTGACCGCCTCCTTGTGTGAATCAAATGTTATGTGAATTAAGTTGAAGCGTGTATATAGATTTTACTGCTTTATAAACTTACACAATATTTTTTACATTTATGCTCTTTATTTTCCCTTTCGGGGATGTGGAAGTGACAGCCCACATCCCCAGGTTTTAGCAAAATACTAGTGATACCTGTACTCCTTGTGGGATCGACCGGTACTTAACTGTCAAATATATTGCTTGATGATTGTGTCCTGATGCACGGTAAAAGAGGGTTGTGACACATAGTCATCCCCACTCATCAAGATGGCGCCATTGTTGGGGAGTAGCTGACGTCATTAGTATTTTGCACCTTTTTAGCCAGCTTAATTTCCTTTGTGATCTCTCATGTTTGCTTGTCTCTTTTGTAGGTGATTGGAAGAGTTGATTCATTGATATATGGAGTAGAGTGCTCACCTGGAGAATTCATGAAGGCAACCTCTTCAATCACTTGGCTCGCAACTAGGAAAATCCACGTGCTTCTCAATGGAAGTCCAATTGTAGCGTCTACATTATAAAAGGGGCGATATTTCTAATCGCTTAAAACTTAACTGCATATGATAGCTACTCTAAATTAAATGATGTCTGCTGGGATTTGTCATGCTGTAGAGATTTAGGATCTTGTTTGAGAATTTCCGTGCATTATTTATCTGCGGACCCTTGAGAATGCATGCCACCTTATCCATTAACTAAGTGTGGGGGAGGGGGTGATTATAATGCATAAAGAGTAGTTAAGTTGTTAGAGTCTTGCATGTAGAATTAAAGAGCATTTTTTTTTTTGAGTCTTATTTTGTGTGTAAACCTTGGATAAGTACTTTTGGCCAAGAATCACATATGCCGAAACACTCTCTAGGCTCTGCTAGCCGGAAGTCATTTTCCGGCGAGGTCAAGGGCGATCTGGTGCCTTTTTTCCCTTTTTGCACGGAGCTGCTCGCCATGTACAAGGAATATTGTTCCGTTGTTGTCGGAACGTCTGGTGTGCGCAAGGTGAAGAAGGAGAAATCACCATCTGGCAAGGAGCCTGTGAAGAACCGTCCGGTCAAGGTGAAGCTCGCCCCTACGGGACAGAGTACGGATGCAAATGTTTCAAGTCTCGACTCTGATCCAAAAGCTGGTGGAGAAGGGGATGCTCAGAGACAACAGGACCTGGTTTTGGAGAAGGAGCTCACTGGACGAGCCCCTTCCGATGCCGGCCGGATCGCGCAGAAGTAGAGAGCAGGAGATCACGATGAAGTTGAAGCGATTGAGGATGGCTTTTCGATTTTCTTGTTTAATCTACCCTGGGGAATCACTGAGGAGCGGGTTTGCAGTACACTGATGCCGTTCGGAACGGTGAAATCCGTCTCTGTGATTAAGAAGCCAAATCGCAACGGAAAATACTTCGGTTTTGCAGAATTCGCGTCCTCGACATCGGCTCGTCAGGCAATTGACACGTACAACGGCTTCACGTTCAATGGCTATTCCCTCTTTGTAGCTCTTGCTCGCCCAGGTACAGGTGTGAGGAATGTCGCCGTTGCCCGTGAAATTTTGAACGAAAAACAGAGCGTCGTTGATGTGCACCAGAGTAAGGATTCTGATCGGATTCAGGCTGGGTCGGAGTCTCTAGGGGTGCAGCGGACGTGTGGTGATGCTGTAGACACTGTTTCGATGCCTGTTCGACCGGTAGAGCCTCCGTCGCCGGCACAGGCGTCCGGCGAGAATCCTCGATACGCGTCGTTACCTCCAGCTGCAGATCTCGATCCCGTTACTCAGGGGATTGCGATTGCAAAAGGAAAGTCAATCCCTGATAATCAGATATTGAAAGGGACGCAATTTTCGGGCGTGTTCGTAGGGACACCTCCTCTGATACGCACGTCTGGAATTCAGGAGATGTATACTGGGCCGGGTATGGATTGTGCAGCCATTGGGTCATCTGTTATTGGGCCGTCTTCTACAGCAGGCCCAGCTCTCAGTCCCAATACAGCAGCAGGTGTAGCTACAGGCCCAACTGGTGGCCCAGGTCCAAGTGCTCGAAGGTCAGCCAGTGACCCGAGTCTATTTGACGTTTTTAAACGCATCGGTACTGATATATCCCCAGGTCTTGTTGCCCCTGTTGGCACCCATGCGGTACAAGGTAGCCCGCATTCGTTTGGCCAGACAGTTTTACAAGTCCAGGCGCCAGTGGCGGACTCGTCACTAGAGACGGCTGAAGTTATTTCTACGGATCATCCATGGAAAGATATTCTCCTGAGTCCGAAAATTGTCCACATCGAGGTTCCAAGGAAACGTGGCCGTCCAAAAAAAGGACAGGCAAAAAAGTCTACTCCTCCAGTTGTCTTTTATCAGACGAGAGCCAAAACATCGGCATATAAGGGGGGTCAAGCGGGAAGCCTCACCATCGACATTGCTAAACAAAGTAAAGATGGGGAGTGGAGTTTTAGTAAGAGAACTGTGAAAAGGGCTGTTGCCCTGCCCCCAGTTTTCGTTTCCCCACAGCAGGTTGAGGTTCAAGAGGGAGTTGATGAGGATGACGTTACCCTGGAATGGAGTTCAGAACACTCAACTCCTGTTCCGGTCTCTAATCGCTTTCTTTGCTTGAATCCGGACAGGAAGTAGGCAAGGAAGGCGGTGCTCTGTTTGTTTCAGTTTTCTGTTTCAGTTTGGCTTTAGTATTGTTGTTTGCCTCTGTTTCGGTAGGGGAAAAAGGTCCTTTTAAGGATTGTTTTTCTCGCATCGTTTTACTTTTTGTAGAACGTTTTCCTAATAAAACTTTTTTGCTTATAAAAAAAAGTACTTTTGGCCAACATGAGTAAGCCGAGAGTAGATTTCTGTTCATCATTTGCGGTTTGAGGAATGAATGGGTGATTTACTGTTGGTAGTGTTAAGAAGTCGTATATTGTGTTCAAGTTTTATCGCTTTATTCGGGTACAAAATGAATATGAGATGCTAGATTGTGAGGAACATTTCAATTCTTTTTATCATCGCTAGCATGATTTTATCTTGGTTTTTGCCTATAACGGGTTTAATTAGGAGACAATAGACTTACTTGACTTGTCACATTGAGAAAGTGTTGAGTTCACATGCTTATTGTCGAGGGATCAAACTGTGTGTTTTGGTAAATTATAAATCTAATTGAGTTCAAGTGGTTAGTGTCATTGTGCGTTTGTGGTACCAATGGTTTTCAAAATCTCACACACTATGTACGGGAAATTAAGTATAGGTCCCGAGGAAAGGGGATCTAATAAAAGCTTTGTTTGGGAAAGGTGTGAGGTGCAGCGGATCGCATGCAGAAAGATCCTCACATCCGAAACCTCTCAAAGAGTAATAAAAAGTGAACCCCCAACCTATCTTAGTGATCCAAAGTTTTCTACACGTAATCGAAAAAACCAAACAAAACTTTGATCTTCCACTTGACTCGTAAAAGAACTAGATGAGTTTACGATTCACATATTTTTAATGCAGTGTAATTGTATGACAACACCCGATCGTGTGAGTTGTGAATGAGTCTAAGCATGCTCTTGATTAGTATCGCTAATATGTAGGGACCGAGAGAGCAAAGGGCTAAATGATGATAGGGAGACTTGAAATTTTTCTAGTCATTTCATTTCATTTTGTAGACCACCGCCATATACACTCTTAATCTACAACAAGTAAATAACGGTTTGCGGAAAGTGGAGAGAAATGACGAGGAAAATTTCACTTCATTAGCGAGCTTTAGGCCAATATTGCTAAACAAATCCAAGTGTAAGCACACGCCTTATTTGAGTCTAGATCTTTGGTCTTTTATTTGCTTGTGCATTTTCACGAGGTCTTTTAATCCGGTTAATTGAGTCAGCATATGCATCTTTCTTTTGCTTTCAATAATCCGGAGCCGCCAAGATCCGCCTAGGGAATTTTATATCGTCGGGTTTACCTTGGTTCTTATCTTAGCTTTATTTTATCTTGCTCGAGACCGAGCAAGGTTTAAGTGTGGGGGAACTTGATGAGCATAAATTTTTCCTATCTAATTAGACCATTTTCTCCATATTTTTATCTTGTTTGTGCCTCATTTTTATATTTTTAGCATTTACTAATAATTATGCAAAACCTCGTTCTTGGTTGATATTTTTAAGAGTTCAAAATATATTCATGATTGGTCTTGTTTTGTAGGCCGAGTAAAAAGAAAATCATTGGCGCAAAAACGAGGTCGGTCGGAGCACATACGGAGCGGGTAGGAGCGATTAAAATTTAGAGTTAAATTAAAAAAAGCTACAACATATTGGGCCACGTGGGCCAATTATGAAGCACCACATGGCCTCCTTTTCCTCCACAAGCCACCTTGCGCGCCACCTTCTCATTTTTTTTTAGTAAACTGTTATTTCATTCCATTTAAAAGAGTCATTACATGCTTAACTCCTTGCTGGGGTAAACAGAGAAATCATGTACTACCGTCACGTTAGAGACATGGGTAATTTAATTCAAATGTAGAAGGGTATAATGATGATTTTATGTCTTGATGTTAGTTTTTCCTAATAGAATTGTGTGACCAACACTTAAGGTAGTGCATTTGTCATTTTCAAATATAGTGTTCGTAACCAATATTTGATAGTAAGTTTCGATATTTAACCCCATATATTATTATAATATTTAGAATAAAGAAAATAATAAGATAGGTTGCGTAAGTTAGAACATGTGCATTGTAGAGGTTTAAGGTTTAAGGTTTACGTTGCTGACTGTACAAAATAATGGGTTTGAACCCCTTAAATAAACTATGTCCTACAATGGTAAGGTTTACTGTGAGGTTTATGGTTCTGAATGGATGTTAACTAGATGCTGAATTAATGTTTTGCTGAATTTATTAAATTCCGATTTAAAACAATAAATACTAAATAAAATTGTAATTAATTTAATAAAATAAAAGAACGAAATGAATTAAAACTTCAAAGTTTGTTCATCCCCGAATAATATAACCCAAAACACATTGGCATGACCATTCTTACAGAAAAAAGTTGTGTCACTCGTCTGATTCGTAACTTGCTCCAAAGCAATTCCATATGTGCTAACACAAGGTCATCTTGGAGTTTCCGGTGTGTGTTATCATTTGTCACCTCGCTTCGAGCCGCCACGTGTTGTTCGTAGGACCAGGTCCCTCCCTCGTGGCATCGTTCGGGTGGAGTCCAATCAGGTATTTTCGGAGGGGCGTCGTAATACAAATCTTCATCTCCTTGGTCGTACCGATCGCGTTCATCCTCCACAATCATGTTGTATAGAATGATACCGGTATGCATGATATCAGCCAAAGAAATCCTGCTCCAAAGGCGAGCGGGCCGGGAAATTATGTGCCACCGTGTTTGGAGGACTCCAAAACGTCATTCAACATCTTTCTTGCAACATTCTTGATCTTTAGCAAACAATTTATTTTGCGTATAGCAAGATGGCGAACCGACTTCACGAACCGTCTCCATGATGATGAGTAAATGCCGTCAACCAAATAATAATATCGATTATAACGATATACGTTGATCTCGAACTCCAATTTGGCAGACTAATTTTTTATTTTATCGCAAACAATCTCATGACTGGAAACTAGACAACCAGCAAAAGCTGGCTTGCACTACCACTAGAATGGGTCATACTTATAAAACTTGAGAACCGAAAAAGAGTTCATCGCTACAATAAACATGATTTCTAATGGAAATAGCAAGGCCAACTATAAATTTTTATATACAGTATCATGAAAAACAACCGTCAACTGTCTCAAATTACTTACAATAGTAGTGTCGCAGAACTGAAAATTCAAAATGTAGTTGAATCATTAATGTAACATAACTAGAACGGATAGACGAGGAAGAAAAAATAAAGCCTTAATCTCCCCGTCTCTTCAACCCTAACCGCCGTTCTCTTTGAGCTCCCCTTTTCCTGCTGGCGACGCCATGGTCTCCGGCCATAAACGTCGCCAGTAGGTCCCCTTGATCTTCTGCTTTGTTTCCCCCCGGCTTCAAACCCTCCCCCGTACCCCCCCTTTTCCCTCTCTCATCTCAGGGCCGGCGCCAGATTTTCGTTGTTCGGTGTCTATGTTCGCCTCCGACTGATGCTGTTTTGGTGCCAATGGATTCGCAAGGTGGGTCCAGCTCCAGCAACTCTTCACGCTGCAGATCCGGCCTGAACGATTACCTTTAGCGGGGATTTGGAGTATGCGTTTTCTGGATTCCTCGGGTCAAGGTCCTTTGTCGGACGGTGGCGACTCTGAATCGGCTAGGTTTTTTTCCTTTCGTTTTACAGCTTTTCAATAACTGCACTTGGAGCAGATTGGGTGTGCACTAGTTGCACGGTTTGTGTGCACTAGTTGCACATTTGGTGTGCACTTGTTGCACGGTTGGTGTGCCCGTTATGTGGCACGGTTTGGTGTGCACGTTTGTTGCACTATTGACGTGCACGTGTTTGCTCGTTCTAGGGCGTCCTATGAGCCTTCTAGTAGGGAGTTCGGTAGTATTATATTATAGGCTTGTTAGTTTTGGAGTCTGTAATTTTATCGTTTGCTTGTGCGCTTTCATCAGATTGCACATATGTTACTTTGATTGATATATAAAATTAATGCTTCCCGTTTTTCGTCAAAAAAAAATAAAGCCTTAATAACCTTAATAATGTAACATAACTGTAATACACTCACAAACAATAAATGGATAATTGTCAAAACATGCACTAATGTTTCGTCCACAAACGAAATAGTGCACAATGTTTTGTCCACGTCGTCTGGCTACCCTTATGAATCGTCCACACACTTCTGTTAGAAAAATTAACGGAATATTCCATTTATGTTATACATATGCAGTTAAAGTATAACTGAAATGACCATTTTACCCTTATCATGGATCTTTTGACTTTTCCTTTTGACTTTTGCATGAAACATTACCATTCTACCCTTTCTAATAAAAAACAAATTAAAATTAAATAAATAGACAAATAATTTTTTTTATATAAAATCAGTTTTTATTTATAAAAATTATTTTTATTTTAAAAATTTCCGATTTTAATTTAAAAAAATACATAAAAATCAGTTTTTTTTTAAAAAAAATACATAAAAATCAGTTTTTTATTTAATTATATTTGTTTTTTTAGGAGGTTTTGGGTAGAAAAAAATAAAAAAATAAAAATAAAAATAAAAAATATAATTAAATTATTAATTAAATTAAAAAAACTAACTTTTTGTATTTTTTTAAAAACTCTTGTTTTTATTTATTTTTTAAATTAAATTACGAATTTTTGAATTTCAAACCAAAAGGGCAAAATTGAGGGTATATCAGTCTTTTAACTCATTCTTATTTTTGAATTTCAAACCAAAAGGACAAAATTGTCAATTCAGGTTCTGCTGTTACACTTTTCTCACAGAAGTGCATGGACGAATAAGGGTGCCCAGACGATGTGGGCAAAATATTGTGCACTGTTTCGTTTGTGGACGAAACATTAGTGCATGTTTTGACAATTATCCCAACAATAAAGTCTTAATATTGCATACTTGGTCATTCACGATCACTTGAGTAATAAAGGAATCAACAGAAGAGGGCCTCAGGCTATTTTTTACACAAGAAAGAGAGTCATCATCTACAGAAAATAATAGCAGTTGAATAAACAACCAGTCTCACCCTAATAAACAAACTAGCAGTTGAAAATAAGAAAGAATAACAGAATAAAATTGAATACAATATAATTAAGGATGTGATAAAATTGAAACTCAAGCTTAATTATTCACAGAACTAGAATACCGTCTACTCATCAGAACAGTAAAATAAAAACATTTACAACAATATGGTGGAGATTATTAATTACCTATATTTGATCATATCAGGGAAAATCAGTACATCTCCGTCCTTTAGTTCGCAAACATCTCCGTTTGGGTAAATAATCAGTATAGTCTGTTAGAATAAATAAATAAATAAACCATCATGAAATTGAAAACGGATCCATATTAAAGAACCCACCTTTATACTGATTTCATCCTCGCGGGACTTTAAAGTGGAGGTAAGTCTCGCAGGGAGCGACTTAGGGCCACCGAGCAAGAAATTTTCATAATCAGGGGAATTATTGGAAGATCATTTCTTTTTGTAAGTGTTAAGAGGTAGACCACGTCTTTTATCAAATTGATTTTTTTAAACGAAAGTTGCAATACATCAATTTAAATTCAAATACATATGAGTGTATCAGGAATAAATTCCTGACCACGAAGAACAGACAAAAGACTCAATAGTGTCGCAGTTCTTTTCACATTATAACTGTCACCGACAGTATTGAAAGCTAGTCGAATTTGATTACGGTTGCTCAAGGTATTTCCTAAACGATGCATGCATAGTAGATTATGACCGAACCTGCTATCATCCACTTCTAATCTATGATGAAACATACTACGGATGCTCAAGGTATTGCCTAAACACTGCGTACTCTAGAGAGTGCGACCGAACCTGCTATCATCAGTTTTAGAGACCCACTCGATTAGCCAGATCCTTAATCGAGAGAGGGATCGAGGGCGGTGCGGTGGTGGAGGCCAGGGATGGGGCGATTTAAGAGACGACGACGACGGCTTCAGAGACGGCGGCGATGACGACGGTGCGGTGGTGGAGGCCAAGGAGAAGGACGTGCCGATGGCGGCAAAAACCATCGAAGTTGTAGAGGCGGTGCCGACAGAGTCGGGATACTCGAGGCATGGCTCGCCGAAACCTCGGAGGAGACCTTGGCAAAGTCGGAACTCTAGCCACCGCGTTGGCTGAATCAGAAACCAGAGTAAGGTCGTGGTAGACCCGGGGATTCGATGACCCAGGGTTTGGAGGGAAAAACCCGTTACTTGACATGGAAGGAACACCAAACCGCCACAGAGACCCCCCCCCCCCCCCCCCCCCTCGTCGCAGTTGCATGACTGAAAAAGGGGAAGACGAAGGCGGCATCCTCGACGGAGAAGGGGAAGAAAGTTGAACCTGTGGATGGCTTGGCAACCAGCATCCATACTTATCCTCCACGCCAGACAAGGCATGCGAGGGACAAGACCACACACAAGGGGGACAACACTGACGGCCCAAGCAGCATCATGCACAAGAAGGGACATAAGAGAGGTCACGTCGGTGGTGGTAGCAGGGAAGAGAGGGGGGGCGAACAAGATCGGGAGACACGGCGTTGGTAGCGGGAGGAAACCAACGTCGTGGTGGCTAGAGGAGGCTCGAAGGAGTCCTTGCAGGAAAAATCCTAGTAGAAATCCCCGAGAGAGACGCAGGAGAGTAACTACCGGCGTCGAAAGTAAACCCACAGAATGTGAGATAGAGGAAAGGAGCCATGACAACAGCCATTGAGGGAGGTGGCGGCATTAGGTCAGGCCTTTTAGTTAGATTGTAATGCGTACTATTTCTTTAGCTATTTTTGTTTTTACCAAATTGATTTCTTTTCGTTTTTATTTTATTTTTGTATTTTAAATTTATAAGATTACTCTTATACCCTTTCAACACTGAACCAAGAATATTTAGCTTCTGTAACTAATATTGTATGATAATAATCTCAGACTACACGAAAGGAAAAATTATCTCTCAATTGTGAGCCTTCCTTCTAGCCCTAGCAGCCGAACGCTATAGAGCTCTCCCCAAATTCCTCTGTCGTCGTGCCTATTTTCAGCACTAGGCTGGTGATGACCGTCGTTGCTCCTGTCGGTGGCTTTCTTCTTCCCCTCCCTTGCCCCCATCAACCCATTTCGAAACCTGGGAAGGTGGAGCGTCGGCGATGGAAACCAAAGCCGACCCTCCAAGCTTTGACACCTTTTGCGATCTCTCCGCCTCTGGGATCGATTACAGATAAAGGTTCCTTCGCCTTGGGGTCAGCATCTCCTACCCAGGTGGCTAAACCGAAACGGGGGAGGCCTCTACATCATCCAACACTGCCTTCTTCTCCATGTAAGGGTCTTCTCGCCTTACTGTCTCCGAACCCTAGCGTGTCGCCTTGCACAGCAAGCCGCGACCTCGCTCTAGTTACCTCAAACCCTAGCGTGCCGCCTTGCCCTACAAGACGTGATCTCGCTCCGATTCCCCCGAACCCTAGAGTGGTGACTTGTCCTGCAAGTTGTGTCCTCGCTCTGGATTCCGCGAACCTTAGCGTACCGCTTCTTCCTGCGATACATGACCTTTCTCTAGCACCGCTACCTGGCGGCAAGGTTTCTAGGGTTTCGGCGCCACTTGGTGCTACCTGAGCCCTACCTAGGGCTGGTTGTCCCTTAGGTCATGCACCTGGTCGGGCACTCGTTCCTAATATTACATGGGACCAGGTACGCATTCCTACTGATGAGGTCTCGGGTGATAACCCTAGTGCACTTTCACCGTTGCGGAGTGTAAGAACCGCCTTCAGTCGATCCCGGTCGAACCGGCGAACTTTTGGCGAAAGTTGACTTTTTGCCGGAAAAGTCAACCGATGACTCATTCGGGACCTTTCCTTTCAAACAACTGTAATTGTGAAAAAGTCAAATGTCAGTCAATTTCGGTCAAACCTTGGGCCTTAGTAAATTAATTAATCATGTGCTGAATTTTTCCTAAGAAGAGAGGTTGTCCCCACATGGACAAGTGTCCATAGTGGCTTGGGTGAGAAGAAACAAGGTGTAAATGACCCTTATACCCCCAAACTTGAACTTGTGAGGCTTTTAGGCAAATGGGGTAATTGGGTAAATACCAAAGTAGGTTTTAAGGGTTTGGGGACAACAATTTCAGCATATCCACACCTCTTGGCCGAAATTGGAGAGAGATAAAGGAAGAGAAGAGCTATGGAAGCTTGAGGAGGAAGAAATGAGGAAAAGGATTGGTCTTGAACTCATTTTCTACCGAAATCTTCCCAAAAACACTAGTTTCTTCTTCTACTTTCCATTCCCAAGGTAAATATCTAATCCTTTTTCGTTTTTGTTGATTTTGGTTCTTGGGTTTTGAGGAAAAGGATGAACTTGGTTGGGTTTTGAGGTTTTGGGTGTTGGATGATGATTTATGGAGAGAAAAGGGAGTTAGATGATGGATTTTAATTGGATTGTTGTGGTTTTGATGAGGACCCATCATGGGTATTGAAGTAGAGACGTTATTGGGTATGTTTTGGAGTTTTGGGAGGTCATCAATGGTGTTTTTGAGGTAGTATTTCGTAGAATCGAAGCTGGAGGAAGAAGAAGGCGGAACAGTGTCAGACCCGTCATGGATCCGTGACGGGCACCGTGATGGAACGCGTCACGGCTCCGTGAGGGAGACCATGACGGCGCCAGTCACGACTCTGTGAGGAAAACCGTGACGGTGCATACCACGGGTCCGTGACCCGAACCGTGACAAACCAGAGTTGGGCCTTTTGGGCCCATTTTGTTGGATTTTGAGTAATTGGGACGATTATCTATAACCGAGCTCTTTTGGGGGTTAATTGGGAATGTTTTCCTCATTAAACCAATTGTGAATTACTCTTAATTCTAGTATTTAATTGTGATACTAGACTTTGGACCCGAGCTTGGCGGAGGAGGAGACCTTTGGACCTCGTGAAGTGACTAAGCGTTCGGAAAGCGTTCGAGGTAGGGAAAGTAGCGAACATCGGTTTAATTGCGGAAAATTACTAGTATGCATATAGGTTGCGAATATTTGATTTAATTGTTAGAATTGCATGATTAGGATGTGAGGAATGAATGAAACGAGGGATAGCTTCCGAGCCATGTCGAGCCGTAAGTTTGGGAATTGCCGTGCTGTAGAAATGCATGTGGGCCATGTCGAGCCCTTAGGTTTGTGTGCTGATTGTGATGCCATGATTTATGATTGTGATGCCATGATCTATGATTGAGATGCATGAGGTGTGATTTAACGGTTGTTAGATTGAGAATCATGATATGGTATTACTCGGTGTAGTATGTTGTTGCTATGTTTGGGCAAGTGTGCCAAGCTTGATGTAATGTGAATCAATGGTTGTGATATGATCGGGTGAGTGATAGACCGATGTGAGGTGTTGTGGTAAGTTGGCTCGGTTGGTATACCGTGGTTGAACTATGGCATTGTGATGCGTGAGACTTCCTTGATGTATGTTCCAAGAGGAGTTGTATTCCGGTATGGTACCTACACCGAGGGGGTACGCCGGTGTAGGGTAGTACCTAGGCCGATAGTGTGGTCCCACGTATGCGCGGTCCCCCGGTGTGTGGTTCCGGTACGATACCTACATCGAGGGGGTATGCCGGTGTAAGGTATCTAGGCCGACGGTTACGTGATCAGTGTTGTGATTGTGCCCCGACGGATTCCCGGGAAGACATCTAGGCCGATGCTGTGTGGTCCGGTATGATGTATCGTGATTGTGCTCCGATGTGGTTACGGGAAGATATCTAGGTCGATGCTGAGTGTTCCGATATGATATGATAGAGTCGGGTTGTGTACAGCCGGCGGAGTTTGGGGACTGCGGTACGGGACGTGTGCTTGTGTTACTGTATGTTGTATGCTTGATGATTGGTTGAGTGATTACAGTGTGATAGTGGTTGTGTAAGTATGTTTTTGAGTATGATTATCGTCTTGTGACTGAGGATTGTGGTTATGTGATCCCGTGTTGTAGTTAGTTATGTGTTGTACTAGTGTGCCTTAACTACTTTTCCTACTGAGTGCAAGCTCGCCCCTTTACTTTATTGTTCTACAAGTCTTGAGCGGGTTTTGGAAAAATGGGATTCTCGGAGCCTAGGAGCTAGCGAGGGTCTTAGACTATTATAGTCTAGTGATGTACAGTTTTACTATTACTAAACTCTTTTACTATTTGGGTTTGCTGAGCTGTTGGCTCGAGGTGTTACTTGGATCTTTTAAACTGTTATTTGAGACTCGTTTTGGTATTAAAATCGCTTTATTTATTTATTTATTATTTTAGTTCACGTCTCGAGTCCGGTCAAAACTGGATTTGGGGCGTGACACGGAGGGACTCGACAAAAGAAAAGGCCCATATGGAAGAGTTACCAAGGACGACAGTGTTGACTTTGGGATTAGGGCGTTGTCTCCTTAATCAGGCCATGACACCACATATCTCGGCGACCCTCACTACTTCGACGGGGATGACGCGAGATCGGTCGCGACACCTGAGTACAGAGGAGTTTCCTTCGTCCTCGACTGATAGGGTGACGGATCTTTAGTCGTCCTTGGAGGGTTTGCAGGATTGGTTTTCCTCCTGTTCCTTGGAAAAAGATGAAGAAATCGAGGTCGTGGTCCTAGCGTCTCGGACGACGGCGTCGGCTGCCCTCGCTCGCCAATAGTGGGGATTTTTGGGACGTCTTTGGTCCCCGAAGCCCCTACGGAAGGAAACGCTCATGCGTATCATCACTCACGCATGGGGAAAGGATGCACAAGGTCTGGTGGTTAAAGACCTAGGGCCGGGCTTGTTTGGATTCTACTTCTGGTCCTCTGAGTCACGGCATGGGTTTGAGGCAACGAACCCTGGTGTTTTGATAGAAAAGTCCTACTGCTAGGAGATTTGGACCCGTGTGCTCGAGAGATGCTTATTCTGGACCGGGTGCAACTTTGGGTACATGCTCGAGGGCTGCCGCCTCTAGTTCGGACAAGAGAGACATGTATCTCTATCGAAAATGCACTAGGGATTTGCGTGGATGTGTCATGTGATCAATGGGGCATGTGCTGGGGAGAAACCGTCAAAATCTGGTTCTAGCATCTCCTTGAAAAACCATTACGAAAGGGACTGGTGCTTCGGTTCCCAGAGTGTCCAGAACTGATCCACGTGGAGCTCACATATACAAAGCTTCCAAGCTTTTGTTATAATTGTGGTCGTCTCGATCATGTTTTGAAGGATTGCGCGTGGGAGGTTAGAGGCCCCCTGCGGTTCAATGAATTCAGGCTGGAGTACAAACGGGAGAAGAAGGTCAAGGTGTATTCCACAGACTGGGGAGAACCAGTTCGTCTATATTGTCCGCTAGGATTTTCCCTCCCCAGGGTCCCTTGAGCATGAATAGAGGCCCTCGGCCCCTTATGCCCCCTCTGTCGGGACATCAGGGCTCGGCTAGTGGGGCTCTGTTTCGACCACCTGTCTCTCCGGTGTTGGAGTATCCACTACCGTGCTCGGACCATCTGGATAGGAGAGCTCGGGCGGTTTTGGGAGCCCAAGAGGATGGAGTCCCTGGAGCAGCTGACGCTTGGGTCAACCAGAACACCCTGAAACGTTTAGTAGTTGGGGTCCCTCGGGAGGATCAGTTTAGGGCGGGGAAATAGCCCCGCCAGGAGGAATGAGTAGTACGTCGTGCATCAGGGACTGGCTCTGGGAGGGGTCCATGTACGATGTGCTGCCTCCCCCCTTCACTATTACCGTCGAAGTCCCTCAGGTTCTCTGATATCCCATTCCTCCTCTCCGTCTTCTGTCGTGGCCTATGAGGCATCACAATACCGCTTACGTCGGATATGATAGTAAAAGGTTCAGAGAACCATTGTTCACCTATTCTGACCTTCTACTCGTGGTCGGGGAACTTATTCCTCGACGCACACTGATGTAATCTTTTGAATCAATATATTGCACCCTTCGTCCAAAAAAAAACAATGAAACAAAAAACCATCCTCATCTTCACATTAATCCTTGTCATTTTCTTTTCTGTTCCCCTCTTTTACGTCTTCTTCAGGTGAACTCAAACGAAACTCCACGAAACCCCACGAAACCCAACTGATCTCCAGTGCCCACTTCATCTCTGTTCTTCTTCGTTGTCATCTCCAAGCTTGAAGAATCAAGTTTCAGTTGTCGTTCTTCTCCACGAGCTACCAGTTTTAGTACTATCCGAGCTCCCCACTAAGATGGTAAGTAATCCCTAACCCATCTGATTTCCCTTCCCTTTGTTTGCTTTGATAGGTTTAATTGTTGTGTATATACGTTAAATTTCGGTCTAAATGTATACATTTATGAGGTTTTAGTCGTTATGTTTAGATACAGTTTAGGGGATTTCTAGGTTGTGACTTGTCTTGGCTCGCAGTCCGGGAATTATATCCCCATATAGATGTTTAGGCCGGAAAATTACGGCCGGTTCTGATTCGCAGTTGGAGAATTATGTGTTATTAGAATTTTTATTTCAGTATCAGCCTTTACCATTCCTTGAGATCTTCAATATTGTCTGTGTATTATACTTGTGCAATATACTTAAATTTGCCTTCTCACTAAGCCTGTAGAGATCAATTTTAATACTCAAATCCCTGATTAATTTTTCACTGTCCGCGATGATTATAGGCTGAGGTTGCTAAAAAGTTTGGCATATCAGTACAGTTTCAGCGTCAAAACCATACATATCGTCCCAATCGTCCATTATCAGAAACCAATTTTTTGTGTGTGAATATTCGTATTCCATCCGACAATCAGAAACCAATTCTGTTTTTAGATGTTCTTTTAGTTACTTGGTCAAACACTTGGTGTGGTTTATGATTCAATATCCTTCATATTTCTCTTCAATGCATGATTACTTTGTGTGGATTTCTTTAGTTTTTTGAAGTTACTTTTTAATGGTTCAACAATTTCCGTTACCACGTCGATCTCCTTTTCGGTGCATATATCTGCCAGATTTTTTTTTCATGGAATTTTTCTTCTATTTCCGTTTGATATCAGGATACATATTGATCATTCTCTTTCATTGCAATGTAGGTTGGGGAGCTGAGAGAGGCATCAAATAAAGTCCACAATACAGAGCTAAAGTTATTTTTGTAAGCACTATTTTGTTTTTTTTTATCGGCAAAAAGCATATTATAAATTGAAACCTCTTAAGAGGATAAAAAGGAGTACAAGTAAGATCCGAGTACAGATCAAACACAAAAACCAAACCCGTCTTGAAAAGTACCATAAAATGCTAACGAGGCATGAGTGTGAAGGCCCCATAACCCTAGAAAACTAAAGGGTAGTGAAATGTAAGCTCAGATCCTTGAATGTAGAGGACCGAACTGGAGTGAACAAAATATGATGGTACATTTTTGAAACCTCACCCAAACCAAAGCCCTGACTGTGTGACTGAAGTTGTCTTGTAATGGGATCGAGGGCTCGAACGGAGCATCAGTTGACAATTGAGACAAATCAGGCGCCGGAGCTGGGGAAGAGACGAGAGATGACGAAGGACTAAAGTCACCAACTTGGCCGGCGAGCAAGGAGCAGGGGGATCGAAGCAGCACGAGGATGACTAGAAGGCAACCAAAGGGAGGACTCGAGGGTACCTGCAGAAAGAGCAAGCCAGCGACTCCACGGCACTCTCAAAGCTAGAAAAAATCTACCCACGCTCAGAGACAGCAACGAGCTACCCACTCTCGAGAACCCCCAATTCAAAGAAGGAACCTCACCTCTCACATCGCTCACCTCCACCCATAAACCATCCCTGAACCCCAACCCCAATTTTTAGGTTAGCAATTTCCAATCCAAGCAAACTTTGGGATCAATTTGCCAGCTATTGATTGTGAAATATTTCCTTGTTTTATGAAAATATGACCATTCCCAGCTATATGATTGCTGCAGAATTTTGTGGAAGATTTCCTCAGCAGTGGAGCTTTCCCCCTTGAAGATCCGGGCATTTCTGGCAAGCCATATTTTCCATAAGGTCAGTTGAAAAATTTGAAGCCAATTATTCTTGTATTTCCTCTTTTGAAATATAGGTCAAGTGATCAGTTGAGCTTGCACTGAACTAGAGATGACTAGGTGTATCCCCACCAATTAGCAATTAAAGACCAAACCTTCCAAGTTCTTGTATAGTGTATAAGAATATGATTTTCATCCTCCAGATCCCCTAAGCAGATAGGACATAGCAATTCATGTAATGATAAGATAAGCCCTCTTGACTCTAAAAAACATTTGGATGGTATTGCTTGATGGCAAGCCAGCCATGAGAATGTTGTAATCTTAGGGGGAAGACCAGAAATCCATAGCAAATTGCTCCATTCAGATATAGTGGAGGATTGGGAACCTTGGTGCTCTAATAAAGAATATAATTTCCTCACTGTGAAGCCTTTAGGATCTCATGCCCATATAAGAACATCTTCATGGTCAGAGAGTCTGATTCCATTTAGGATAGTGGAGAGTGTTGCCCAATCTTGTTCTACTCTGCCCCTTGGGGATCTAATGAATTCCACATCCCAAGCTAAGCCATCCCAGGCTTCAGAGACCAACATATTTTTTGATTGTGCTAGATAGAACAGCCTGGGAAATAAATGATGTAGAGCAGTATCCCCCCCACTAAGCATCCAACCAAAAATAAACTCTGTCCCCCTTACCAACCTTCCATTGAAGACCTTTAGAGCCAAACAGTTCTTCAGAAGAAGGTTCCTTGAATAATTTTAGAATATGAGCTATGAAGCTTGGAGATCCCACTTCAGTGAATTTTGATAATTTCAGTCATTAGCCCCCCAGCCAAATTTACCAGCTATGACTACTTTCCAGAGAGCATTTTTCTCTAAAGCATATCTCCACCACCACTTTGCTAACAAGGCCACATTCATACTAGTGAGTTTTCTAATACCCAAACCTCCCTCTTTCTTTGAAGTACAGACCTTTCCCCAGGCAATTTTGCAACATCCTTGCCATGTAAGTTTACCATGCCAAATGAATTTTCTTTGCCAACTCTCCATTTTTCTGATAACCCCCTTTGGAGCTCTAAGAACAGAAAAGTAGTAAAGTGGAAGAGCCCCCAGAGTAGATTTAATCAAAGTGATTCTCCCCACAAGGATAAAAGTTTTGCTTGCCAAAGGCCCAATGAGTTTTTGAATTTTTGGATAATTGGCTCCTAGGTTTGGATTCTATTTGTATTACCTCCTAGAGGGAAACCCAAATAAATTATAGGCAGAGAGACAATAGGGCAATGAATGATTGATGAGATAATCAATTCTTCTCCATCAGATAGGTTCATAGGGATAAGCTGGGATTTTTCATAATTAACTGCTAAGCCTGAAGCTGAGAAAAACATAGAGAGGGCATATTTAAGGCATCTGACCTGATAAGGAATAGCTTGGATGAAAAAAAAATTGAGTCGTCAGCAAACTGTAGGTGAGAAATAATAGGGCCTGTAGCTGAAGATTTAATTCCGTGAAATAGATGGTTGTTGATCCCAGCTTTCATAATTTGGTTTAGCCCTTCTGCTACTAGGACAAAAATGAGGGGAGATAGTGAGCGTCCCTGTCTTAAGCCTCTATATATTTTAAAATCTTTGGTAGGGGAGCCATTAATTAAAACTGACATGTAGGCTCTGAAGCATGAAATCATCCATAATCTCCATTTAATCCTAAAACCCATTTTGGTTAGAATTTGCATCACATAGCACCGGCTAACACTGTCAAATGCTTTTTGAAAATCTGCTTTAAATATAAGTGCCTTGGATTTTGATTGTTTGATATAATTGACCACTTCCGAGGCAATTAATATCCCATCAATTATCTATCTACCAGCCAGAAACCCTGACTATTCATCACCCACCAGATTGTTCACAACCACTTTGAGCCTTGTGGAGAGCAGTTTTGATAGGATTTTGTAGGGGCCTCCCATAAGACTGATAGGCTTGTAATCATTGAAAGTCAAAGGGGAGGAACCTTTAGGGATAAGTACTAGGAATGAGGAATTAATTCCTTTGCCAAATTGACCAGATTTATAGAATTCCTGTAGAAAAAGCATAAAATCAGCTTTGATAATGTCCCAAGCAGCTTGGAAGAACCTTATTCTAAAGCCATCTGGTCCTAGGGCTTTGTCTCCATTACAAGCTAGTAATGCCTGGAGGACCTCAGACTCTTGAAATGGACTCTCTAGCCAATCCTGTTCTTGAGCTGTAATAGTATTAAAAGAGAGGTCTTGTAACTCAATAATATCTGAATTTGTCTTGGTAAAGCAATTTTGGAAGTGTTGAGAAGCTGCTTCTTTGATAAGATCTGGATCAGTTAAAGTATTCCCCTCAAAACAGATAATTGATAACCTTTTCTTAATCTAATTGAAATGTGCAATTCTTTGAAAGTAGCTAGAGCCTTTGTCACCATCGTCAAACCATTTTCTTCTGGATTCCCCCCCCCCCCCCCCCCCACAGTTTAGCTAATAATTTGTATTTCCTGATAAGTTCAGCTTTGAGAGCCCCCCTGATAGAACATTCCTCAGCATTAAGTACCCTGACTTCCACTAGATTATCCAACTCATTGATGGCTAAGGTGAGTTGCTGGATCTGAGCTTCTAGAAGTCCATACACCTCCAGATTCCATTTTTTGATATCTGCTCTGAGTAGTTTAAGCTTCATCCATAGAATATATTGAGGGGTACCAGTATTATTATAGCTGGACCAGAAAGTAGCAATAGCAGGTAGGAATCTAGGATCTTCCAACCAAATGTTAAGGAATTTAAATGGCCTTGGGCCCCAATCTGGAATTTTATTATGGAGGATCAAGGGACGATGATCTGATATGGATCTTGGAAGGCAGGCGTGAGTTAATGAGGGTAGGAGGGAAAGTAATTCCTTTGAAACAATGAATCTATCTATTCTAGAGGCAGAAGATCCATGACCAAACCAAGTATATTTCCCCCCTTGTAGAGGAAGATCAATTAAACCCAGATTATCTAATAAGCTTTGAAAATTTTCCATTAATGAACCACCTCTCCTCTGACTTGATCTGTCTTCAGGAGAAAGTATAGCATTAAAATTCCCCCCTAAGATATAGAGAGTTTGAGGGGGTTGATCAGAGAGTTCTGTAGTAATATTCCTCCATAATTCAGCTCTGGAGTGTGCATTGGGAGCATAGATGTTAACAATACAACAAGGCTTTTGTAGTAGGGAACTCAGACCAAACCAAATCAGGGCTCCTTGGATAGGTTTTGTTGCTGTTACAATGAATTCAGATTTTTTCCACATGGAAATGATACCTCCTGCTGCTCCATCAGAGTCTATAGCAGAGGCTTCCCAATCTGAAGATAGGCCACATAGTCTTGGAAAGTTGCTTGGCTTTTTTTGTAATTTGGATTCTTGAATAAGGATGAACTCTGGGCTTTGATTGTGTATTAAGGCACTGAGATTTCTCCTCTTTTGGTTAGAGGAGATTCCTCTCACATTCCATGAGAGGAACAACATGGTAATTTATGGAGATGAGAGATGAATGGGATTATCACCCATTAAAGACCCATTATCAGCTTCTTCCTCAGTTAGCTTTGCTAATTCCTTGAAGTGATTATAATCATCCATGCCTTCTAGCATTCTTATTGTAGTATCATCATCTAGTTTGGACTTCAGACCAATAGATTTTCCAAAACCCCAAGCCCTTTTTGCCTCTGAATCTTCATTTAAAAAAATTGCCCTTTGAGAATCTGTCTACAGATTGCCAGCCTCATTCCCTTTCACTTTAGATCTAGTCCCATAAGATCTTGCTTGTACATTTTGTGTTTTTTTCTTTTTCCCCCCTAGTTTGAGTTTTGGAGTGACTTTGGCAGGTGTAGGATTCAGACAAAGAAAGTCTGAGACTTCTCTTACTTGAGGAGATAGTATAGGAGAAGTAGATTTAGAGCAAATGCCAAGACCAGATTCCAAAAAATCCAGACCTTGTGGGCCCTCTTGAGAAGAGAGAAGGATAATTAAGTCTAATCCCAAATCAGAAGCAGTTGTAAAAGGAGTACTTTTCTCTTGAGTAGGGTCCATAATTGGTAAAGCCTTTTGATTCATTAAATGTTCTTCAATTACCCAAGCTATTGAAGTGTCTTGTATCAACTTAGTAGCTGTCTTAGTCTTATCAACAGTTAACTGAACTAGATTAGTTTGCTCTAAAGGATAATTAGAAGGGTAAACATGAGACTGTAGAGGAGTAAACACTGTAGGTAATTGAGAAACTATTGTTGGAGTCTGAGAGAGAGTCTTAGCAGAAACAGTTACTGTAGGCATTAAACCATTGGTCTGAAAGTTATTTTCCTAGCCCATAGCTTCTCTTTCAAAGACATTAATGGTGTCTAAAATCCTTTCTTCACTCTCAAAAGTATCTTTCACAAACAACCACTGATCCTCCATCAGTCCTGGAGTGGAACTTGGATTGGCACAAACTGAGGGTGCAATAACTTCTGTAGCAATTAATTCCCTTTCTGCTTCCAAGGCTTCATTGATGACAAAAAGTCTATTACCAACTTCTTGTTCCAATCTTGGGCTGACTATAATAGAATCCACCAGATCCTGCCCTTCCACATCATTAGGAAGTAAATGTTGGGTCTCGAGGTAGGGTTGGAGATGAACCAACTCGCAGCGGAAAATCAATGAAAATCAAGAGACAATTAGAACCATGAAACAACTAACAAAGAATGGATTAACAAGAGAAAAATTCAGCACTAGTTCTTACCAAAACAAGAACACCGGTTAACGAATGATTGGCTTGAGTCTCCAAGACGCCTACGTATCCACATGGGAATCAAAGCCACGTAGTTCTTCTCTTTGAGGACTCAAGAACACAAAAATGGAGGAGGAAACTAGCCAAACCCGAAATGGCCATGGAAGAGGGAGAGAAAATGTGTTTCCTATTCTTGTCTTGTGTTTGTTATGTTGAAAAAAGATGACTTAAACATAACAAAACCCATACTTGTCCAACTAAAGGCATGGGACAAGTATGGTGTCAAGTAAGGTGTAAATAGGACAAAGTATGGCAAGACAAGATTGGGTTAGGTGGTGAATCACCAACACCTTAATCCTTGTCTTGCTTACTTAGTACTAATTAATCAAGACTTGATTAATTAGTTCCATGGGCCTTGGTTGCATGGGCCTTTCATGGGCCTCTTGGAACATGGCCCGTGACCATTTCCAACGAGGTCCCGTGATTCGCTCATCGCCTCCATGCCTTCCATACCGGAAATGTCCAACATTATCCGACGCGATCAATCCCAAGACTCCAAGCCTTGTCTCGATCCGTAAAGTCCTATTCACTTACGGGCACATGACCCAAAACCCAGTTTTGGTCATGTCCCGAGACAACTCCCTTTTGGCCATTCTCCATAAATGTGTCAATGAGTTTCATCCTCCGGTGTGACCCTTAGGTTTATGCATGTCAATAGATCAACGTAAAATCCCATTTTACTTGATCCTATTTAAGTGGCAACTAACGAGACTTTAGTATTGCCTGACACTACATAACGAATCGACCCTGTCGATTCTAACCTTTCCGTCGTCCCTGTCATTATCCTTTTATCTCCGATATCCTGATTGAGATAAGGCATAGAGCCGTCATCCTTATTATTCTCAATCACCGTTCCTTGATATGTGAGATGACTGAAGATATGATACCCAGTATCATGTGCATGGCCATGCTATTCTTCCAGTCACTCTCGATCAAGTGGCCGAGAACCGATATCTTTCCCATACCTTAGTATGAGGGATAAATCCCTTAGCCGTCTTTCGTGTCACTCATGTAGCCCGTCCCCAAGCCAATCCTGGCCGTTATGGAAGCCCTGTTACGGACAACGTTAGGCTCAGGTCAAACTCAGTTGTTGACTACATAGCGATCACAAATACTCCTTGGTCTAAGGATACATGACAAGCTACAACACTGAATATGTTCATGACTTAATCTATGGCACATATTCAGGGCGGGTCGTCCAATATCATGTCCCACATGATATCTATGATCAGACTCCGGAATCCCATTCCTGTTAGTCTTAGTGCCCGTAGTTCAATCCTAAATGTCCAAATGTATATATCATCGTTAGCAATAAAATTAAAGCGGCTTTATATTACTTATGTGTTGGAGTAATATATCGATGTGTGCTCTGATCTATGCCCACCATGCGAATAGAACCATAGATCGAGATAGATCACACTCGATGGGTCCCTAGTCAACAAAGCTTCACTAGAAGCGACTAGTATGAAAGATGGCTCTTTATGGCTTACGTTCTGTTAGTCATTGGAATGGGATTTCGGAGTCTGATCATAGATATCATGTGGGACATGATATTGGACGACCCGCCCTGAATATGTGCCATAGATTAAGTCATGAACATATTCAGTGTCGTAGCTTGTCATGTATCCTTAGACCAAGGAGTCTTTGTGATCGCTATGTAGTCAACAACTGAGTTTGACCTGAGCCTAACGTTGTCCGTAACAGGGCTTCCATAACGGCCAGGATTGGCTTGGGGACGGGCTACATGAGTGACACGAAAGGCGGCTAAGGGATTTATCCCTCATACTAAGGTATGGGAAAGATATCGGTTCTCGGCCGCTTGATCGAGAGTGACTGGAAGAATAGCATGGCCATGCACATGATACTGGGTATCATATCTTCAGTCATCTCACATATCAAGGAACGGTGATTGAGAATAATAAGGATGACGGCTCTATGCCTTATCTCAATCAGGATATCGGAGATAAAAGGATAATGACAGGGACGATGGAAAGGTTAGAATCGACAGGGTCGATTCGTTATGTAGTGTCAGGCAATACTAAAGTCTCGTTAGTTGGCACTTAAATAGGATCAAGTAAAATGGGATTTTACGTTGATCTATTGACATGCATAAACCTAAGGGTCACACCGGAGGATGAAACTCATTGACACATTTATGGAGAATGGCCAAAAGGGAGTTGTCTCGGGACATGACCAAAACTGGGTTTTGGGTCATGTGCCCGTAAGTGAATAGGGCTTTACGGATCGAGACAAGGCTTGGAGTCTTGGGATTGATCGCGTCGGATAATGTTGGACATTTCCGGTATGGAAGGTATGGAGGCGATGAGCGAATCACGGGACCTCGTTGGAAATGGCCACGGGCCATGTTTCAAGAGGCCCATGAAAGGCCCATGCAACCAAGGCCCATGGAACTAATTAATCAAGTCTTGATTAATTAGTACTAAGTAAGCAAGACAAGGATTAAGGTGTTGGTGATTCACCACCTAACCCAATCTTGTCTTGCCATACTTTGTCCTATTTACACCTTACTTGACACCATACTTGTCCCATGCCTTTAGTTGGACAAGTATGGGTTTTGTTATGTTTAAGTCATCTTTTTTCAACATAACAAACACAAGACAAGAATAGGAAACACATTTTCTCTCCCTCTTCCATGGCCATTTCGGGTTTGGCTAGTTTCCTCCTCCATTTTTGTGTTCTTGAGTCCTCAAAGAGAAGAACTACGTGGCTTTGATTCCCATGTGGATACGTAGGCGTCTTGGAGACTCAAGCCAATCATTCGTTAACCGGTGTTCTTGTTTTGGTAAGAACTAGTGCTGAATTTTTCTCTTGTTAATCCATTCTTTGTTAGTTGTTTCATGGTTCTAATTGTCTCTTGGTTTTCATTGATTTTCCGCTGCGAGTTGGTTCATCTCCAACCTTACCTCGAGACCCAACAGTGGTATCAGAGCCGTGCTACCTTCGGGATTCACAAGACGGTGTTCAAAGTTTCGGTTTTGCTTGAAAGTTTCGTTTTTTGGCATGTTGTTTTGCTAAATTGTTTGATAACATGTTTTAAATTCTTGTTCATGGATTTAATGCATGTAAAATGAATTTTTGAAAATTATTTCAAATCTGGAAATTTTGAAAAAAATTTGATTTTTCGGGTCTCGGGAGCGGGACTCTCGGGGAGCCGAAACCGGGACCGAACGGGGCTCCGTTGGACGGAGCTAGGCCAAGCATGACCATTAGATGGTTGATATGCCAAGGCTAAACCGTTTTGTTAGTTATGACGAGTTTGGAACCGTCATGATGAACTCGAAGATCAAATGTTCAAAAGTTTCATTTTTGAACGGTTTCGATAAACCGAGCATCAAAAATTTTCGAAACTTGGCTATTAATTAAAACCGGAAAATCACATGATGTTTGATAACATTCTTGTTTGATAACACGATGTGTGATGTGATGTTGGCATGGTGCACATAATAGCCCCGAGCTCAATTTAATTATTTATCGCTTTTCACGGCCTGCGAGCCGTTAGAGGTAACGTGTAATTATTCTTTCAAGGTGTGGTCATCGAACCACTTGTTTGTAATATTTATTTATTCCCGACCTGCGAGTCGTGTATTAAATTGTAATATTTTACTCAAGACGAAGAAAGGGCGAAAAGGTCATTTGGTGGCTTTTCGGGTGTTGGCATCGGCTTGGAGATGGTGGAGCTCAAGAAGCTAGTGGGAGTTAGTTTAGGGGGCTATTATGTGCACATTTATCGCTTTATGCTTGGTTTAGTTTATGCATGATTAATTCTATGTGTTTTAGAATTGCATGCCTAACTTTATTTACCGAGCATATCACCTCACATGCAAAGATAAAATTGGAATTTTAATCCTTGTGTGTGAACCCTTAGAACCGTCATTGCATTGGATGTAGTTGACGGGTTCAAAGGAAGAATTACATTGGATGTAATTTGAGGCATCATTGCATTTGGAATGTAGTTGATGTGCTCATCGCATCTAGGATGTGCCAAAGTTTTGAACACAACTGGACAAGTAAAAGCGGGTCATGTCCGATACCTCCCAATAATCAACACCTTACTACCTCCCCGTCCTATGGGTGTCGTGCGCATTAGCGGAGCATCCATGGGGAAGCGGGGTAGTAGGTTTGGACGACATATGTGGGTGTCGTGCGCATTAGCGGAGCACCTACATAGTGACGAGCCATAGTTGAAAATTGGTGGACCCGACTACGATTCTCGGCCTGAGGTTGAGCTAGGGTAAAAGATAGGGTAAGTCGTGTACATAAGTACATACCCTAGCCAAGAGTCACATTGGATGTGATTGGATGGAGTCCTACCTACATAGCTCGATTAAGTGGTGAGCATTAGTTCAGCTTAATCGAGTGAATCAAGGATCTTGGTTTCAGATTCTAAAGGTTTAGAATTGATTGTTGGTGTTTAAGCTTGATCTTCATAAAATTTATTCAGTTTACTGATTGAATTTTATCTGTTGTAGATCAAATGGCAAATTCAGTGAACATTAATAGTTTGTCATTAAAAACCATTCTTGACAGGGTCAAGCTAAATGGGACAAACTATTTGGACTGGTACAGAATTTTGAGGATAGTCCTCAAGTCTGAACGCAAAGAATATGTCCTTGACAAGGCTGTCTCTAAGACCATATCAGAGTTACATGAAGTGTCATCAGCTGCTGAGAAGAATATCTCAGGGATCTGGGATCCAAGGATATTCTGATGGTCAACAAGGGAATTGGAAGTGGCAAGGGCTGGGCCCATGCGCACTTGGCAGGAAAGATGAGACACCTGAGAATGTCTGCTTCTACTGCCAACAGCCTGGTCATTGGAACCGGGATTACAGGAAGTTCACGGCTGATCTGAAGAAGGGCAGTGGGACTGCGCCTTCATCAAATAGCCTGGATGATCTGAAGAAGGGCAGTAGGACTGCGCCTTCATCAGGAAACCTGGATGATCTAAGGAAGGGCGGTGGGATCGTGCCTTCATTCGGTATTAACTCTATAGAGCTACATCTCTCTACTTCCAAAGATTCATGGGTATTAGATACCATGACTGAATCTCACACATGCACTAATATATGGTGGCTGAAAGTAGGAGAGATTTGGAAAGCACGAAATGGACCTCAGAGTTGTGGCAACTGCTGTAGGATCCATGAGTCTTGCTTTGCCAAGAGGCCTTGTCTTAGTATTGTATAATGTATATTGCATACCTACTTTTAGTAGGAATATTATATCTGTATCCGTGTTTGACAAGGAAGGATATAATGTTAATATTGGAAATGGAGTTTTCAATGTTCTATGCAATGATATGTTTTATACCAGTACTGACATGGTTGGAGGATTGTACATATTAGATATGGGTAACAATGCCTCAAGTTCTATATATTCCGTTAATACCAAGAGGTCTAAATCCAACGATTTAAACCTAACTCTGTTATGGTACTGTCATTTGGGTCGCATAAACAAGAAGCGCCTATCAACACTTCAGAAGTGCGGGCTTTCAGGTTCATTCGAATTCCATTCGATCGATAGGTGCAAGGTTTGTTTGATGGGCAAAATGACTAAAGTGCCCTTTATCGATCGCGATGAAAGGGCGGGTGAATTATTGGGGCTGATACACTCGAATGTGTGTAGACCAATAAGTTCACTTGCCAGGAGGGGTTTTAACTACTTTATCACATTTACTGATGATTACAGTAAATATGGTTATGTCTCTTCGGTGAGACATAAGTCTGAAGCTTTTGATAAATTCAAAGAGTTTAAGACTATAGTAGAAAACCAGCTCGACAAAGGTATTAAGGCACTTCGATTGGATCGAGGTGGAAAATACTTGACCACAGAGTTATTAGATCATCTAAAAGAGAATGGGATCCTTTTGGAATGGACTCCTCCTAGGTCACTGTAGTTGAAAGGTGTAGCCAAACGGAGAAATCGGACATTGTTAGACAATGGTCTGTTCCATGATTAGTTGGACTGATCTCCCAATCTCTTTTAGGGGTTTTGCTCTAGAGACGACCGCATTCATAGTGAATCGGGCTTCGACGAATGGTGTGGAAGGGACACCATTTTAAAAATGGTACGGGATGATGCCCGCTTTGTCCTTCCTAAAGATTTGTGGTTGCGAGGCTTATGTGAAACATTTGGTTTCGACTAAGCTCGAACCAAGATCTGAGATATGCACCTTCGTGTGGTATCCCAAAGCAACAAGGGGATACTATTTCTACAATCCCAGTGAGAACATGGTGTTCGTCGCTTGGGGTGGGGTCTTTATGGAAAAGAAGTTTTGTTTCCAAAGACGTCATTGGGAGGACTGTGCATCTCGAAGAAATTCAGGATGGTACAGATCTGTCTAAACCAATTGGCAACCCAGTAGAAAGGAGCCAGAGATTGTCGTAGAGTAAGAACCAATTCCTGTTACAATTCCGGAAGGTCCAAGGCGATTTGAAAGGATCAATCTTCCACCTCCAAGATATGGTATCCGGAGGTGACAATGAAGTCATGGTGGATCACGATGATCCAGCCACCTTTCAGGAAGTCGTGGATGGGCCCAACTCCGAGTTATGGCTGGGAGCCATGAGGGAGGAAATGCAATCCATGTCGGACAACCGAGTCTGGGAACCGGTTGATCCCATCAATGGTGTGAGGACCATAGGATGCAAATGGATCTTCAAGGTGAAGATGGACATGGACGGCAACCCTCTGACCTACAAAGCTCAACTGGTGGCGAAAGGTTATAGGCAGATCCAATGGATTGACTATGAGGAAACCTTCTCCTTAGTGGCTATGGTCAAAATCGATCCAAATTCTTCTTGACATAACTGCGTATCATAATTACGAGATATGGCAAGTGGATGTCAAAACCGCTTTCCTAAATGGAAATTTGACTGAGTACGTTTGTATGTCTCGGCCCAAAGGTTTTGACGATCCGAAGAATAAGGGAAAGATTTATAAGTTGTTGAAATCCATTTATGGATTGAAACGAACTTCTCGGAGTTGGATCCTTCGTTTTGATGAAGCTGTAATTGGATTTGGCTTAATCAAGAACGAGGATGAATCTTGCGTTTATAAGAAGGCTAGTGGGAGCAATATTACCTTTCTGGTTCTCATTGAAAACGACATCCCAACCTTGCACGAGACTAAAGCTTGGTTGAGGAAGTGTTTTTCAATAAAGGACTTAGGCGATGCTTCTCATATCTTAAGGATTAAGATATGTAGAGATCGCACCAAGAGGGTCTTGGATTTAAGTCAGGGAACCTATGTGAACAAGGCATTGAGTAGGTTCTTAATGCTCGATTCAAAGAAAGGACTCTTACCCACTAGTCATGGCATTCATCTCAGCAAGACTTAGTGTCCTAAGACACCTGATGAGCTGAAAAGGATGATGAGAATCCTATGCGCCTGGGGGCAGGATCGATCATATATGCCATGACATGTATGAGACCAGACGTCTCGTAAGCCTTATGTTGTACCAGTAGATATCATTCTAACCTGGGGGAAAGATGATGCTGAACTAGTCGTCGAAGGATGAGTAGACGCTAGTTTTCCAAGACAAATCCAGATGACTTTAGAAGTCAATCAGGATATGTGTTTACGCTGAATGGCAGAGCTTTAGGTGGGAAAGCGTAAAGCAAGATACCATTGCCGAATCTACGACAGAGGCCAAGTACATGGATGCTGCAGAGGCAGCTAAGGAGGCTATGTGGATTTGGAAATTCATGGCAGGGCTGGGTGTAATTAAAAACCCATCCAGTCCGGTGAATCCATTTTGCGACAACACAAGGGCCATTGCGCAAGCTAAAAGCCTAGATCGCATAACAAATCCAAACATGTACTGCGGCGTATCCACCTCATCAGATAAATACTGAACTGAGGTGAAGTGAAGATAACCGATATTGCAATAGATGATAACATAGCCAACCCTTTGACTAAGGCAGTGTCACTGCCTGAACATGTTAGACATGTAAAGTCGATGGGGACATATTGGAGTTTAGATTGGAACTAGGGCAAGTGGGAGATTGTTAGTCTTAGTGCCCGTAGTTCAATCCTAAATGTCCAAATGTATATATCATCGTTAGCAATAAAATTAAAGCGGCTTTATATTACTTATGTGTTGGAGTAATATATCGATGTGTGCTCTGATCTATGCCCACCATGCGAATAGAACCATAGATCGAGATAGATCACACTCGATGGGTCCCTAGTCAACAAAGCTTCACTAGAAGCGACTAGTATGAAAGATGGCTCTTTATGGCTTACGTTCTGTTAGTCATTGGAATGGGATTTCGGAGTCTGATCATAGATATCATGTGGGACATGATATTGGACGACCCGCCCTGAATATGTGCCATAGATTAAGTCATGAACATATTCAGTGTCGTAGCTTGTCATGTATCCTTAGACCAAGGAGTCTTTGTGATCGCTATGTAGTCAACAACTGAGTTTGACCTGAGCCTAACGTTGTCCGTAACAGGGCTTCCATAACGGCCAGGATTGGCTTGGGGACGGGCTACATGAGTGACACGAAAGGCGGCTAAGGGATTTATCCCTCATACTAAGGTATGGGAAAGATATCGGTTCTCGGCCGCTTGATCGAGAGTGACTGGAAGAATAGCATGGCCATGCACATGATACTGGGTATCATATCTTCAGTCATCTCACATATCAAGGAACGGTGATTGAGAATAATAAGGATGACGGCTCTATGCCTTATCTCAATCAGGATATCGGAGATAAAAGGATAATGACAGGGACGATGGAAAGGTTAGAATCGACAGGGTCGATTCGTTATGTAGTGTCAGGCAATACTAAAGTCTCGTTAGTTGCCACTTAAATAGGATCAAGTAAAATGGGATTTTACGTTGATCTATTGACATGCATAAACCTAAGGGTCACACCGGAGGATGAAACTCATTGACACATTTATGGAGAATGGCCAAAAGGGAGTTGTCTCGGGACATGACCAAAACTGGGTTTTGGGTCATGTGCCCGTAAGTGAATAGGGCTTTACGGATCGAGACAAGGCTTGGAGTCTTGGGATTGATCGCGTCGGATAATGTTGGACATTTCCGGTATGGAAGGTATGGAGGCGATGAGCGAATCACGGGACCTCGTTGGAAATGGCCACGGGCCATGTTTCAAGAGGCCCATGAAAGGCCCATGCAACCAAGGCCCATGGAACTAATTAATCAAGTCTTGATTAATTAGTACTAAGTAAGCAAGACAAGGATTAAGGTGTTGGTGATTCACCACCTAACCCAATCTTGTCTTGCCATACTTTGTCCTATTTACACCTTACTTGACACCATACTTGTCCCATGCCTTTAGTTGGACAAGTATGGGTTTTGTTATGTTTAAGTCATCTTTTTTCAACATAACAAACACAAGACAAGAATAGGAAACACATTTTCTCTCCCTCTTCCATGGCCATTTCGGGTTTGGCTAGTTTCCTCCTCCATTTTTGTGTTCTTGAGTCCTCAAAGAGAAGAACTACGTGGCTTTGATTCCCATGTGGATACGTAGGCGTCTTGGAGACTCAAGCCAATCATTCGTTAACCGGTGTTCTTGTTTTGGTAAGAACTAGTGCTGAATTTTTCTCTTGTTAATCCATTCTTTGTTAGTTGTTTCATGGTTCTAATTGTCTCTTGGTTTTCATTGATTTTCCGCTGCGAGTTGGTTCATCTCCAACCTTACCTCGAGACCCAACAATTCCAATGACTAACAGAACGTAAGCCATAAAGAGCCATCTTTCATACTAGTCGCTTCTAGTGAAGCTTTGTTGACTAGGGACCCATCGAGTGTGATCTATCTCGATCTATGGTTCTATTCGCATGGTGGGCATAGATCAGAGCACATATCGATATATTACTCCAACACATAAGTAATATAAAGCCGCTTTAATTTTATTGCTAACGATGATATATACATTTGGACATTTAGGATTGAACTACGGGCACTAAGACTAACAATCTCCCACTTGCCCTAGTTCCAATCTAAACTCCAATATGTCCCCATCGACTTTACATGTCTAACATGTTCAGGCAGTGACACTGCCTTAGTCAAAGGGTTGGCTATGTTATCATCTATTGCAATATCGGTTATCTTCACTTCACCTCAGTTCAGTATTTATCTGATGAGGTGGATACGCCGCAGTACATGTTTGGATTTGTTATGCGATCTAGGCTTTTAGCTTGCGCAATGGCCCTTGTGTTGTCGCAAAATGGATTCACCGGACTGGATGGGTTTTTAATTACACCCAGCCCTGCCATGAATTTCCAAATCCACATAGCCTCCTTAGCTGCCTCTGCAGCATCCATGTACTTGGCCTCTGTCGTAGATTCGGCAATGGTATCTTGCTTTACGCTTTCCCAGCTAAAGCTCTGCCATTCAACGTAAACACATACCCTGATTGACTTCTAAAGTCATCTGGATTTGTCTTGGAAAACTAGCGTCTACTCATCCTTCGACGACTAGTTCAGCATCATCTTTCCCCCAGGTTAGAATGATGTCTACTGGTACAACATAAGGCTTACGAGACGTCTGGTCTCATACATGTCATGGCATATATGATCGATCCTGCCCCCAGGCGCATAGGATTCTCATCATCCTTTTCATCTCATCAGGTGTCTTAGGACACTAAGTCTTGCTGAGATGAATGCCATGACTAGTGGGTAAGAGTCCTTTCTTTGAATCGAGCATTAAGAACCTACTCAATGCCTTGTTCACATAGGTTCCCTGACTTAAATCCAAGACCCTCTTGGTGCGATCTCTACATATCTTAATCCTTAAGATATGAGAAGCATCGCCTAAGTCCTTTATTGAAAAACACTTCCTCAACCAAGCTTTAGTCTCGTGCAAGGTTGGGATGTCGTTTTCAATGAGAACCAGAAAGGTAATATTGCTCCCACTAGCCTTCTTATAAACGCAAGATTCATCCTCGTTCTTGATTAAGCCAAATCCAATTACAGCTTCATCAAAACGAAGGATCCAACTCCGAGAAGTTCGTTTCAATCCATAAATGGATTTCAACAACTTATAAATCTTTCCTTTATTCTTCGGATCGTCAAAACCTTTGGGCCGAGACATACAAACGTACTCAGTCAAATTTCCATTTAGGAAAGCGGTTTTGACATCCACTTGCCATATCTCGTAATAATGATACGCAGTTATGTCAAGAACAATTTGGATCGATTTTGACCATAGCCACTAAGGAGAAGGTTTCCTCATAGTCAATCCATTGGATCTGCCTATAACCTTTCGCCACCAGTTGAGCTTTATAGGTTAGAGGGTTGCCGTCCATGTCCATCTTCACCTTGAAGATCCATTTGCATCCTATGGTCCTTACACCATTGATGGGATCAACCGGTTCCCAGACTCGGTTGTCCGACATGGATTGCATTTCCTCCTTCATGGCTCCCAGCCATAACTCGGAGTCGGGCCCATCCACGACTTCCTGAAAGGTGGCTGGATCATCGTGATCCACCATGACTTCATTGTCACCTCCGGATACCATATCTTGGAGGTGGAAGATTGATCCTTTCAAATCGCCTTGGACCTTCCGGAATTGTAACAGGAATTGGTTCTTACTCTACGACAATCTCTGGCTCCTTTCTACTGGGTTGCCAATTGGTTTAGACAGATCTGTACCATCCTGAATTTCTTCGAGATGCACAGTCCTCTCAATGACGTCTTTGGAAACAAAACTTCTTTTCCATAAAGACCCCACCCCAAGCGACGAACACCATGTTCTCACTGGGATTGTAGAAATAGTATCCCCTTGTTGCTTTGGGATACCACACGAAGGTGCATATCTCAGATCTTGGTTCGAGCTTAGTCGAAACCAAATGTTTCACATAAGCCTCGCAACCACAAATCTTTAGGAAGGACAAAGCGGGCATCATCCCGTACCATTTTTAAAATGGTGTCCCTTCCACACCATTCGCCGAAGCCCGATTCACTATGAATGCGGTCGTCTCTAGAGAAAAACCCCTAAAAGAGATTGGGAGATCAGTCCAACTAATCATGGAACAGACCATTGTCTAACAATGTCCGATTTCTCCGTTTGGCTACACCTTTCAACTACAGTGACCTAGGAGGAGTCCATTCCAAAAGGATCCCATTCTCTTTTAGATGATCTAATAACTCTGTGGTCAAGTATTTTCCACCTCGATCCAATCGAAGTGCCTTAATACCTTTGTCGAGCTGGTTTTCTACTATAGTCTTAAACTCTTTGAATTTATCAAAAGCTTCAGACTTATGTCTCACCGAAGAGACATAACCATATTTACTGTCATCATCAGTAAATGTGATAAAGTAGTTAAAACCCCTCCTGGCAAGTGAACTTATTGGTCTACACACATTCGAGTGTATCAGCCCCAATAATTCACCCGCCCTTTCATCGCGATCGATAAAGGGCACTTTAGTCATTTTGCCCATCAAACAAACCTTGCACCTATCGATCGAATGGAATTCGAATGAACCTGAAAGCCCGCACTTCTGAAGTGCTGATAGGCGCTTCTTGTTTATGCGACCCAAATGACAGTACCATAACAGAGTTAGGTTTAAATCGTTGGATTTAGACCTCTTGGTATTAACGGAATATATAGAACTTGAGGCATTGTTACCCATATCTAATATGTACAATCCTCCAACCATGTCAGTACTGGTATAAAACATATCATTGCATAGAACATTGAAAACTCCATTTCCAATATTAACATTATATCCTTCCTTGTCAAACACGGATACAGATATAATATTCCTACTAAAAGTAGGTATGCAATATACATTATACAATACTAAGACAAGGCCTCTTGGCAAAGCAAGACTCATGGATCCTACAGCAGTTGCCACAACTCTGAGGTCCATTTCGTGCTTTCCAAATCTCTCCTACTTTCAGCCACCATATATTAGTGCATGTGTGAGATTCAGTCATGGTATCTAATACCCATGAATCTTTGGAAGTAGAGAGATGTAGCTCTATAGAGTTAATACCGAATGAAGGCACGATCCCACCGCCCTTCCTTAGATCATCCAGGTTTCCTGATGAAGGCAGAGTCCTACTGCCCTTCTTCAGATCATCCAGGCTATTTGATGAAGGCGCAGTCCCACTGCCCTTCTTCAGATCAACCGTGAACTTCCTGTAATCCCGGTTCCAATGACCAGGCTGTTGGCAGTAGAAGCAGACATTCTCAGGTGTCTCATCTTTCCTGCCAAGTGCGCATGGGCCCAGCCCTTGTAACTTCCAATTCCCTTGTTGACCATCAGAATATCCTTAGATCCCAGATCCCTGAGATATTCTTCTCAGCAGCTGATGACACTTCATGTAACTCTGATATGGTCTTAGAGACAGCCTTGTCAAGGACATATTCTTTGCGTTCAGACTTGAGGACTATCCTCAAAATTCTGTACCAGTCCAAATAGTTTGTCCCATTTAGCTTGACCCTGTCAAGAATGGTTTTTAATGACAAACTATTAATGTTCACTGAATTTGCCATTTGATCTACAACAGATAAAATTCAATCAGTAAACTGAATAAATTTTATGAAGATCAAGCTTAAACACCAACAATCAATTCTAAACCTTTAGAATCTGAAACCAAGATCCTTGATTCACTCGATTAAGCTGAACTAATGCTCACCACTTAATCGAGCTATGTAGGTAGGACTCCATCCAATCACATCCAATGTGACTCTTGGCTAGGGTATGTACTTATGTACACGACTTACCCTATCTGTTACCCTAGCTCAACCTCAGGCCGAGAATCGTAGTCGGGTCCACCAATTTTCAACTATGGCTCGTCACTATGTAGGTGCTCCGCTAATGCGCACGACACCCACATATGTCGTCCAAACCTACTACCCCGCTTCCCCATGGATGCTCCGCTAATGCGCACGACACCCATAGGACGGGGAGGTAGTAAGGTGTTGATGATTGGGAGGTATCGGACATGACCCGCTTTTACTTGTCCAGTTGTGTTCAAAACTTTGGCACATCCTAGATGCGATGAGCACATCAACTACATTCCAAATGCAATGATGCCTCAAATTACATCCAATGTAATTCTTCCTTTGAACCCTTCAACTACATCCAATGCAATGACGGTTCTAAGGGTTCACACACAAGGATTAAAATTCCAATTTTATCTTTGCATGTGAGGTGATATGCTCGGTAAATAAAGTTAAGCATGCAATTCTAAAACACATAGAATTAATCATGCATAAACTAAACCAAGCATAAAGCGATAAATGTGCACATAATAGCCCCCTAAACTAACTCCCACTAGCTTCTTGAGCTCCACCGACTCCAAGCCGATGCCAACACCCGAAAAGCCACCAAATGACCTTTTCGCCCTTTCTTCGTCTTGAGTAAAATATTACAATTTAATACACGACTCGCAGGTCGGGAATAAATAAATATTACAAACAAGTGGTTCGACGACCACACCTTGAAAGAATAATTACACGCTAACTCTAACGGCTCGCAGGCCGTGAAAAGCGATAAATAATTAAATCGAGCTCGGGGCTATTATGTACACCATGCCAACATCACATCACACATCGTGTTATCAAACAAGCATGTTATCAAACATCATGTGATTTTCCGGTTTTAATTAATAGCCAAGTTTCGAAATTTTTTGATGCTCGGTTTATCGAAACCGTTCAAAAATGAAACTTTTGAACATTTGATCTTCGAGTTCATCATGACGGTTCCAAACTCGTCATAACTAACAAAACGGTTTAGCCTTGGCATATCAACCATCTAATGGTCATGCTTGGCCTAGCTCCGTCCAACGGAGCCCCGTTCGGTCCCGGTTTCGGCTCCCCGAGAGTCCCGCTCCCGAGACCCGAAAAATCAAATTTTTTTTTTCAAAATTTCCAGATTTGAAATAATTTTCAAAAAATCATTTTACATGTATTAAATCCATAAACAATAATTTAAAACATGTTATCAAACAATTTAGCAAAACAACATGCCAAAAACGAAACTTTCAAGCAAAACCGAAACTTTGAACACCGTCTTGTGAATCCCGAAGGTAGCACGGCTCTGATACCACTGTTGGGTCTCGAGGTAGGGTTGGAGATGAACCAACTCGCAGCGGAAAATCAATGAAAATCAAGAGACAATTAGAACCATGAAACAACTAACAAAGAATGGATTAACAAGAGAAAAATTCAGCACTAGTTCTTACCAAAACAAGAACACCGGTTAACGAATGATTGGCTTGAGTCTCCAAGACGCCTACGTATCCACATGGGAATCAAAGCCACGTAGTTCTTCTCTTTGAGGACTCAAGAACACAAAAATGGAGGAGGAAACTAGCCAAACCCGAAATGGCCATGGAAGAGGGAGAGAAAATGTCTTTCCTATTCTTGTCTTGTGTTTGTTATGTTGAAAAAAGATGACTTAAACATAACAAAACCCATACTTGTCCAACTAAAGGCATGGGACAAGTATGGTGTCAAGTAAGGTGTAAATAGGACAAAGTATGGCAAGACAAGATTGGGTTAGGTGGTGAATCACCAACACCTTAATCCTTGTCTTGCTTACTTAGTACTAATTAATCAAGACTTGATTAATTAGTTCCATGGGCCTTGGTTGCATGGGCCTTTCATGGGCCTCTTGGAACATGGCCCGTGACCATTTCCAACGAGGTCCCGTGATTCGCTCATCGCCTCCATGCCTTCCATACCGGAAATGTCCAACATTATCCGACGCGATCAATCCCAAGACTCCAAGCCTTGTCTCGATCCGTAAAGTCCTATTCACTTACGGGCACATGACCCAAAACCCAGTTTTGGTCATGTCCCGAGACAACTCCCTTTTGGCCATTCTCCATAAATGTGTCAATGAGTTTCATCCTCCGGTGTGACCCTTAGGTTTATGCATGTCAATAGATCAACGTAAAATCCCATTTTACTTGATCCTATTTAAGTGGCAACTAACGAGACTTTAGTATTGCCTGACACTACATAACGAATCGACCCTGTCGATTCTAACCTTTCCGTCGTCCCTGTCATTATCCTTTTATCTCCGATATCCTGATTGAGATAAGGCATAGAGCCGTCATCCTTATTATTCTCAATCACCGTTCCTTGATATGTGAGATGACTGAAGATATGATACCCAGTATCATGTGCATGGTCATGCTATTCTTCCAGTCACTCTCGATCAAGTGGCCGAGAACCGATATCTTTCCCATACCTTAGTATGAGGGATAAATCCCTTAGCCGTCTTTCGTGTCACTCATGTAGCCCGTCCCCAAGCCAATCCTGGCCGTTATGGAAGCCCTGTTACGGACAACGTTAGGCTCAGGTCAAACTCAGTTGTTGACTACATAGCGATCACAAAGACTCCTTGGTCTAAGGATACATGACAAGCTACAACACTGAATATGTTCATGACTTAATCTATGGCACATATTCAGGGCGGGTCGTCCAATATCATGTCCCACATGATATCTATGATCAGACTCCGGAATCCCATTCCAATGACTAACAGAACGTAAGCCATAAAGAGCCATCTTTCATACTAGTCGCTTCTAGTAAAGCTTTGTTGACTAGGGACCCATCGAGTGTGATCTATCTCGATCTATGGTTCTATTCGCATGGTGGGCATAGATCAGAGCACATATCGATATATTACTCCAACACATAAGTAATATAAAGCCGCTTTAATTTTATTGCTAACGATGATATATACATTTGGACATTTAGGATTGAACTACGGGCACTAAGACTAACAGTAAATGCTTGCCTAAAGAACCTTCCTCAATGTTATCAGTCTGAGATGTAGAGTGGGTAATATCTTGTGTCTCTTCATTGAAAGTATGCAGCTCTTTTGAAAAATTACTGACATAGGGGGAATCTGAATCTGCATGTTTTGATTGTTCTGAGGTGGAGACTTCATTGAAAGGATTTGTAAATTCAGAGATCTGAATAGCTGGGATATCACTAGCATGCACTGAAGAGATTAGGACTTTATAGTTTTTTCTTCCCATGGTAATATTCACCTCCTCTGAAATAGGTTTCAGATATAGAGTATGAACAAGCACAAAGGTTGTGTGTATGTGTAGATCTTGCTCAGAGTTAGGATGATTGTAGACTACTTGGCCATAATTGACCACAGCTGCTTGATATGTCTCAGCACACCAACCTTGATAGGGAATTCCTTGAAGGGCTAACCATGTTAGTTTGCCCCCCTTAGAAGTCAGAGCCTCTTTACCAGGGATAAAAGTTAGCCATTTTTGTAACCAAGCCCCATCTTCAAAGAACATATGCTTGTCAAATTGTGGGTCAGGACAAGAGACTAGGATAACTTTATTGCCAAGATCCTTGAGCTGAACTTCACAAATTCCTTCTAAGGCTATCTCTCTCATTATTCCTTCCACTGAGAGGTTTAAGTGTGTCAAAGCAAGATGAGCTCCCTCCCATAATTTTTGTTTTGCAGATACAATTGAACCTTGATGCTTGAATTCTTCATAGGTTTTTTCTTGATAGTGAAGACCTTGGGAAGCAGGCCTGGAAAAGGTGATATTGGTAGACCAATTTCCTCTGGCATTAGGTTTATATCCCACCATAGATTTGAGGAAGCCCTTAACATTTCCAAAGATTGCATCCAACCATTCAGTATTGGCTTTTGGGGGAATATTGAGTACAAAGGCTGTGAACTTTGGTGTAATGGTGGGTAGGAGAGCCTGAATCTTTAGTGTTTTGGGAGGATGTAGAACCTTTTCAAACCCTGGAGGAGGAAATCCCATGGATGAAGATCCTTCTTCCATTCCCCTTTCAATAGAGTTAAGTTTAGCATTAAGCTGGCCCACTATTGGGGAGGCATTGTATAAATATTCCCTACCTAGAAGAATACTACCATAGGAGGGAGTTGAGTCTCTTCCAGAGGAAAGAGGCTTAAAATGTCTATCATAGAACATTTTTTGACCATCCAATTGCTTTGTACACCCCCCTAGAGAGTATTGTTGAGTCTTGTCTGAGTGTGAAGGGGAAGGAGTTCTAAATAATGTACCTTTGCCTTTGTTACCATTGTTGAAATGTGGCTGACTGTGCTGTTGTTTGAAAATTGCAGGCATTTCTCCACTGAGTTCTTGTAGTGTTAGAGACATTGGTAACCTCAGCCCAGAGAGAGGATTGAGAAGAGCAGAGTGTGTGCAGAAGGATATTGAGAACAGTCTGCAATAAGAGGTTGTTGAGCAGTAATGGGGAATAGAGAAAGAGGTGGTCCGAAGTCCTTGTGAGGACAACCAGGACACTACACCAAGGAAGAGGAGCTGAAGCAGCTTAGGTTGATGAAGAAGACACTGTGTATTGAAGATGAAGAACAGATGAAGTATTGTCGAAGAGGTGATGAAGATCAGATGAAGATGCTAGTCTGCAATAAGAGCTTGTTGAGCAGTAATGGGGAATAGAGAAAGAGGTGGTCCGAAGTCCTTGTGAGGACAACCAGGACACTACACCAAGGAAGAGGAGCTGAAGCAGCTTAGGTTGGTAAAGAAGACACTGTGCATTGAAGATGAAGAACTGTTGAAGAGGTGATGAAGATCAGATGAAGATGCTACAATGTCCAGTTGAGAGAGAATTTTTGTTGGACTTGATGCTCCGACAGCATATCATGCACTATTTTTTTGTTTACCATAAAACTCGTTGAGAGAGTGCATTACATTTCATAAAACTCGTTGGATGCTAAATTAGAGCAATTACCAAAATCAATTAATAAAAGAGCTTAAATTGGACAGAGTACCATAAGTAGAAATCTTACATTTTAGTAACACCCTTGAAACGATGATAGTCTCATAATACATTTGCAATGCTTTCTCAATCCAGCTTGTTTTAGCCACGACAACACACTTTCCCAGAACAGACACAAATATTTTGCTCTACAACTAGCACATGACAAAGCTTCTTTGAAAGTTTGGATTTTTGCATCCAATCCATAATTGAATTCCAAATAGGTTAAATTAGTCAAATCTGCACCCACAACTGCCATAGTGTCAACATTAGTGTTCATGATGGTCATCTTCTGATCCATCGAACCATCGAGGGGTAACTGTCTTTTCTTTGTTCTATATTCATGGTTTCAATTCCTCAAGTGTTCAGGATGGTCCGCTGCTCTCTTCTGGGTTGTGCTTTCAATCCATCCTCGAAGGTCTTCTTTCCCACTACATTGGCCCCCAATCCCATGTTATTGTGATCATAACGACCAAGCTCTTAGTTCGTTGGACCGTAGTGTCTTGGAACTCCAATCATTTGTTGCTCGATTACTACTCCATAACAGTTACTCTGTAACACTACTCTGTCTAGGACTCTCATCTGGTAGATTGTGAGTCCTCTCATTTACTCATGTTGTCTCTTGAAGAAATTAATGGAGACCCACAGGTCAATCATAAGGCTACATCATCTTCTACCATCGGCCCTCCTCCGGGTTTTGAACGTCCACTGAAGCGATGGACCAAAAGGAAAGCGAGACGGAACAGATCACCTTCTTCTTCAGATCATACTCAAGAATATTCTCCAGGTGGCCGTACTAAGCTCCTCCATGGTCAAAAAAAAATTTATGACAAGAATTTTCAACCTATACCTTCGGGTTCTGATTCAACACCTTCCATTTTGAGGTCAGAAGAGGTAGGTCTACAAAACCTTCTCACAAATCTGATCGTGCTTTCAAAAGGGTGGACTTTGCTCAGTCTAACCAGCCTACAAAACCTCTGAGTTAGAATCAAGAGTTTCCAGAAAAACAATTGTTTGCAGCCTTTGTGCACAATATACCCAAATCAGCCACTGAGGTTTGGTTGAGAAATGTGTTTTCTTCAATCAACGGACTCTCCAAAACCATGGTGGTTGCTAAACCTAATTCGAAAGGAAGGTTCTTTGGGTTTTGTTACTTCCTTCGTGCAGAAAACCTTCAACAGGCAATACTTTCTTTTAATGGTACCATTATTGAAGGGCACAAGCTTTTTGTTACTAAAGCTTGGATTAGAAATGCTGAATTCTCAAGACAAGGATCTCCTCTCCAAGAAACATCCCTGGATCCCTCAGAACCCCATATTGCTAGAGGGTCAATCGTCACAAGCTGATTTTTCTAATAGATGTCATCTAGCTATAACTCACAGCTCTCACACTGCTGCATCTATAATGAGAGATCTAGCTCTACAAGGGGTCTCAGAAGTTCTAATCAAGTCTTTAGGCAATAAGGTGGTAATGGTTGGTTGTCCTGATGAGCTATTTGATCGAGAATTCAAAAAAGAAGAAGGAAGTTGGCTTTATAATTGGCTTACCTTTCTATCAGATACTCTTGGTTTGAACAACAAAGGTGGTCATTTTTATTGGTTAACCATTAAAGGAATTCCATACAAAGGCTGGTGTGAGGAGACATTTGAAGTTTGCATCAAGCATTTTGGGTCCTTAATACACACTCACCCTCAATCCAAGACTGGTTCAATGGTGGACACAACTTATGTTCTGATGCATTCTTATGGATTAAAGAAAACTAATCAGGAAGTGTTCATTCTTCTTGGGAGTCAATTATGCAGAGTTTGGGTGACCACTCTCAATACTTCAGAAGTTCCTCACATTCTTGGAGAGTAGCTCTATTCATGTTCCAGTTCTAGTGAAGATGAAGAGGTTCCTTCTGAATCTGAACCATCTTTATCCCCTCCAATTATTTCTGGAAACTTTTCAGATAATCAGATACAATTGGCTCAGTCTCCAGTTCCTCCCCAAGGTTCTATTCTCAGTCCCATTCTTGAGTGTTCTTTAGATCTTGTGGAAAATTCAGTTCAGCCTGTGAGGTCAAGGGAGCCTTCTTCACCTTCAGATCAAAGTTTAGGTGGGAAGATTGTCTTATATACTTTTTATGCAGAAGAGTTGGCAATGCAGACACAACTATCATCTCAATATGACACTTTGGTGGAAAATACTGTAGTCCAAAATCTGACTAAAGTTGTTTCCATAACTAGAGAATGTTTGTCTTCTCAGTTTTGTCCTAAGGGTTTAAAGGCCACCAACCAGCTCACTGAGGTAGTTAGTCCCCTCTCCAAAGCCTCCTCATTTCAGTTACCTTTTCTTGATGAAGAGACAGTCATGGCCCCGCCTCATTTATTATTAACCTGCCCCCAAGCTACTGCAAATAGAAGTTTACTTTCATTGGAAACTAATGTAGCATTAAATGACTCAATCCTTGCCAAATCCCAAACCCTTGACACCCCATATTCTTAGGGTTTGGAAGTGATACAAAGTGGCTTAATTCATATAGATTCAGCAGTTCAATCATCCCTAGGGTTATCACCAGCCCTGTACAATCAAGTCCTACAAACAGTGAACGATATGGGGTTGGGAAGTAACTCTCAGTCTGTTGCAACAAACTTTAGTCACAAAAGAAAAAAGAAGAAGAATTTTTCCACACTCCCTCCTCATGGTTATGAAACAAGATCAAGAGTAAAAGACAGCCCTGCTTTAAAGGGCTGCTCAACTCCAAATGTAACTAGGGATGCAAAGAAAGCTCTTTTATTTGGAAAATCTATTGGTCTGGAGCCTAAATGCAATGAGAACTTAATTCTACACCATCTCAGTTCTCTTGAGAAGGATGCCAACAGAAGAGTGAACCTGGATGTGGATAGTGAGGATGGGTTTCTTGACTTAGAGGAGGATGATCTTCAGGTTGAAAACATAACTGCCTTCCCTCCTCTTACTTGATCAGGTACTATGAAAGTCCTCTCTTGGAATTTGAGAGGGCTTTCCTTCTCTCAAAAGAGGAGAACTCTGTCTGACTTGATTCACAAGCAAAGCCCCCAAGTAGTATTTATTCAAGAATCCAAGCTTGATAAAATCCCCATTTCTTTTTTGAGAAGCTGTGGTATGGGTTGGGGATGGGATTTGAAATTTTTCCCTGCTAATTGTAGTGCTGGAGGTATAATAACATGTTGGAAATCTGCTGAGTTTAATTTTCAAAATTCAAAACCAATGGTTGGTGCTCTCATATGGTATGGTTCAATTACTTCAATCAACAGGAAAGTTTGCCTCATAAATATCTATGCCTCTAATTCAGTCTCTGAAAGAAGGTCATTGTGGAAGGATCTTACATCTGAATTATCATGCTTGGATGATCAGACATTAATTCTGTTGGGGGGAGATTTTAATGCAACAGTCTCAACCCAAGAAAGGAACAACCAAAGATCAAATGAGGCTGGGAGAACCTCCTTCATCAAATTTATACAAGACTCAAGCTTGATTGATTTGCCTCTTTCTGGTGGAAAATTCACTTGGTTTGGTCATGGTTCAAAAGCTTCTAGGCTTGACAGATTCCTTATATCCTCAAAATTATTGGCTTGTTATCCAAATTTATCTCAATCCTGCCTCCCAAGATGTATATCAGATCACAGAGCCCTTGTGCTAGCTTCTCCTGTTTTAGATTGGGGGCATAGGCCTTTTAAATTCCTAAATATTTGGATTGATGATCAGAGGTTTTTAAGGGCAGTTGAAGACTTCTAGAACTCCTACATAGTGATAGGGCTACCACACTTTGTTCTTTGGCAGAAACTTAAGCTTCTCAAAGAAGATTTAAGAACTTGGAATATTGAGGTTTTTGGCCACTTGGAGACAACTATTTCCAGTCTAAGAAGTAGTATTGACAAGTTGGATTCTATAGTAGAAAGTAGAGATCTCCTTCCTCAAGAGTGTTCTCAAAGGGGGCTCTTAAAGCTGAATTGATCCCCAAAACAAAACTTCACTCAAAGCTTTGGAGTCAAAAGGCTAGAAAGAAATGGATGGATGAGGGGGATAAAGGCTCAAAGTACTATCACAGAATAGCAAATTACAAAGGTGCTCAAAAGAAAATTGCTCAGATTTGGTTCCAAGACAATTTATTGACTGATCCTGCTCAAATTAAAGATGCTGTTGCACTTCATTTTTCTCAAAGATTCAAAGGTTCACTAACTTCAGCAATGGGAATAGACAGACTATCATTCAAAAGCATTAGCATAGATGAAGCAGTTTGGCTTCAAAGGCCATTTTCAGAAGAAGAAATACTCAAAGCCTTAATGGCATGTGCAGGGGATAAGGCAACAGGTCCTGATGGATTCACCTTGAGGTTTTTCCAAGTTAGTTGGCCAATTTTAAAAGAATATCTTTGTAAATTCTTCTACCACTTTCACTATTCTGCTCATATTGGCAAAGGACTCAACTCATCCTTCTTAACTCTAATTCCTAAATGTGATTCTCCTCTCTTCTTTGATGACTATAGGCCCATAAGTTTAATGGGGGGACCTTATAAGATCCTATCAAAATTATTGGCCACAAGATTAAAAGTGGTAGTGAGGAGTTTGGTAGGCTATGAGAAAACAGGTTTCATTATGGGAAGACAGATTCTTGACGGGATTTTAGTAGCTTTAGAAGTGGTGGAGGTGATCAAAAAATCAAAAGACAAAAGTTTGTTGTTCAATGCTGACTTTGAGAAAGCATTTGACAAAGTGAGTTGGTATTTTATAATGTAAATTCTGACAAAAATGGGGTTTGGCCATCTCTGGAGAATGTGGATTTCTTCTTGTTTGAGAGCTTCTGTGTCCGTTTTAATCAATGGGTCTCCAAGCTATGATTTTCAAATGCAGAGAGGCTTGAGACAAGGCTGTGCAATCTCTCCTCTAATTTTTGTGATAGTGGCAGAAGCTTTAAATCAAATCATGAAGGCTGGGATCATAGGCAATTTCTTTGAGGGTATACAAGTAGGTACTTCTGCCCCTATAATATCACATCTCCAATATGCAGATGATACACTTTTCTTCATCAAAGCTACTTCATAAGGAGTAGACAACCTCAAGTCTGCATTGGCAATGTTCTACATAATCTCAGGCCTGAGTGTTAATTTTGACAAATCTATCTTGATTCCTTTCAACACAACTGAAGCGAAGACCATTGGCTTTGCTGACTCTCTTGGCTGCACTACAGGCTCACTCCCTCTACCATACTTGGGTTTTTCATTAGGGGCCAATCACAGGAGGATAAATACTTGGAAACCAGTCATAGACAAATTCAAAAAATCACTTGGTTTATGGCAGGCAAAGCTTCTCCATTTAGGAGGAAGAATCACCCTCATCAAGTCTACTCTGAGTACTCCACCTCTATACTTTTTCTCAGTTCTAAAGGCCCCAAAGGCAGTCATCAAATCATGTGAGAGTTGGCAGAGAAGGTTTTTATGGCATGGCTCTATGAAATCAAGGATCTTTTGCAAAGTGAAGTGGTTTATGGTTTGCAGACCAAGAAGGGCAGGGGGCTTGGGAATCAAAAGATTGGATGACATGAATGGAGCTTTACTGGCAAAATGGTGGTGGAGATTTGCTCTAGAGGACAAGGCTCTATGGAAACAGATTATTTGCTCAAGATATGGTTGGAACTTAAAGGAATGGGATCTATCAACAGTTGCAGATATAGGCAATTCAAGTTTCTCAGTCAAATCTTATTACTTGCTAAAGATCAAAGATTCACAGACATTTTTGGGTCTAAAGGATGCCTATGGAGCTTAGGGAGGGGAAACAAGATTCAATTTTGGACAGATCTATGGTGGGGAGAAACATCTTTTAAATTCCTATTTCCTAGAATCTATCTGTTATCAGGTTCTAAATCTGCACTCATTGAAGACTTATGGTCTGAAGGAGAATGGGACTTGAATTTGAGGAGATCTCCAAGAGGTTGGGAAGAGGAAGAATGAGGGTTGATCTGTTCTATTCTTTTTGGGGTTTCTCCAACTAAGGTGGATGATCAGCTATCTTGGCTATATGATGAAAAGTGCATTATAGTTAAGAGAATGTATTCCTTACTTGCTCCTCAAGGAACAACATGTCCTGATTGGACAAAACACCTTTGGTCTCCTGGTTTGGCCCCCAAAATCACTGCCTTTTGTTGGTTAGCTTGCCTAGAGGCAATACCTTCAAGATGCTTCCTTGAAAGTAGGGGCATGCATTTTACATTAGATGATCTGATTTGTCCATCCTGCCACTGGGATTTTGAAGATGCCTCTCATATCCTAATTCATTGCAGACAGGCTTGGGAATTATGGGGATCCATTTTATCTTGGTGGGGAATTCATTGTGCCTTATCTAGATATTTAAAAGGACTCTTTGGCAGTTGGTTTTTCTTGTTCAAAAGACCCTTCAGAAGAGCTTAGGGAAATATTTTAAAGTTAACTTGTTGGTTGATTTGGTTGGCTAGAAATGATTGCATCTTTAACAATGTGGAGTTCAATCCTGCAGTCATTTTTGCCAAAGTTCAGAATACCAGTTTCTCTTGGGAATGGTCTGCGTTCACCTCAAGAAAGTCTTTTTCCTTCTAAGATTGGGTGCTTTGTCCTCTCCAGTGTCTCTCAAAGCATTGACTTTGCTTCCTTGCTTGAGGGGTTTTGTTTATCTTACCTGTTTTAGCTTGGGTTGGGGGTTTTGGGTGGGGTTTGGGCTGGTTTGGGTGGAGTGGAGAGGTGAGCTCTAGGTTCCTCTTGTGAGTTGGGTTTTGTTTGTGGTTTGCTTTCCTGAGTGTGGGTTGTTTGCTAATTTTGTTTCTTTCCCTCCTTTGAGTGTGGGTAGTAGTTCACCTTTAGGTTTTGTTGGTTTTCTAGCTCTGCTCTTGTTTTTGCAGGTGCTATCTTTCAGGTTGGAGTCTTCTGCATATTATGCAGTTCATGCCTAATCCTTGTTACTCAAGCCATCTTTACAATATCACAAGCACCTCAGTGATCACATTCCAAAGGCTCTTCTCTTGCATTTCATCTCTCCAGCACTTGGGTTTATAGCTCTACCATGTTTGTTGTTGCTGATATCAGTTTGAAAGTCTTCTCATCTCATCACAAGGAGGCAGTCTTCCCATCTACTTCATCTACATTCAAAGGCTCGGTAGTTTCATTTTGCCTGCCTCTGTTCTACACATCCATCAAATTTGGTTGCAGCTCAAATATCAGAAGTTGAATTCAAAGTTCAAGCTCAAGCTATAGGTCTGACTAATGGTCTTTCTTCCAATTAAGTTCAACATACTTCCATTTCACTTCTGAAAAGTCATTCCATATTTTAGCAGCATATAGGTTTTTTTTTTCTCGGAGGGGTTAGGTTTCACAAAACTACCCTCTTCTTTGGTTTCATTTGTGTTCATCATGTTTGTTAACATTTTCACTCTTGTATTGTCTCTGTAGCTAGAGACTTTTGTCCCCTTTTTTCAACCTTTGAAAAAAGGGAGATTTGTATATTGCTTTGCTGATATAAAAAAAACATTTCCCTCTATACGAAGTCTAATTAAGATCCTGACAAACCATTCTCTATAGATTATGTAGTATCGTAATTTCTGCGGCAGAATATCGGCATGTGTTTCGAAACTTTCGTTTGTAGCGTTGGAAAGACAAAACGTTTTCGAGGTGACCATAACCTTACCACCTCATGTTTCAGCCAACCGTTGCAGTGTCGTTGACCATTAACCCCGTTGAAAGTTGCACCGAACGTTGGGGATAAATGCGGTGTTGATGGTAAATTCATTTGACTCGATAGTCGGGGATAGTAAGAAGAAGGACGGTTATTGAGAGGACATCGGGAGAGAGCGTGGGCTCATACGGTGACGAAACGATCCGATTCAGTTTGGAAAGAATGGCAAGGACCACTAGCAGACGATGAACCCACGAATGATGAGTTTCTAATGACCCAGTTACACAACTAGCTGAGGAGGTGTATATGAATGAGGAAGGGAAATATTTCATGTGGAAACATTGGTGGAATCTTGTGAAAGATCAACTAAAGAGGACGACCTGACACTTAGGATCACTCCATATGGTGACGCCTGAACACGTCCAATAAGTTTCAAGCAAATCAAGCAAGAGAACGCGGGTGGATAAACATGCGTCGTACAGCTAGAGCGAGAACACTAATGGTGTGAGCTTTACTTCATATATTCGGCATACGGATCAAGAGGCCGCCAAAGCTGCGAGGACCATGGGAAAAGGGAAAATGTCTACGTCAGTGGAAGCAGATCTCTACATCAGAGTGCAGGAGCTTGCAACCATACAGCAGAAAGCATGTGCGTTTGTTGTGCCTAGTGTGGCTTCAACATGCACGACTTGGGCCCAACATCGAGTATTAGCCGACGGCATACGACTACTTCGTTGTCGAAGGGCTGATGCCCCCACCCCACCCCCTCTTCACTGTAGGTTAAACAGTTCAATTTAATCCATCGTGACCTATTCCATGCTCGGCAACCGGGTTAACCCGATGCTCAAATCAGAGATGTGGTTGCGGCAACGTACAAGGAGCGTACAAGTCAACCATTTAACAAGTTTGAATAGAGGAACCTCGTGAAAGACCATCCCAGATGGCTCTAGTATTGCAACGAACTCTCTGTTTCTGAACGATCTCCCGAATCTAAAATCTATGTTTGGTTTTTGTTTAGGTAATAAACAACTCGTGTAATGTCGATTTCAGTTTTATGATAATAATATAACTCCATAAGCTCACATATACACCTATATAAAATTAATGGACTGCAAATGAAATTCTATCAGCCGGATTGAAAGAGGAGAGAGAAACTATTTTTCTCCTTTCAGCTTCAACCAAACTGAAGGACTGTGAATGGTCTAGGATCATGACAAACCATTCAAAAAAGGTGTGTTAAAATAAAAAAATTAAATACCCTAGAGCACCCTCACTTCGTTTTAATGTTGGCCAAAACAGATATTTGTACTCACAACATAAAAAAATGTCCCCATCTTGTTCCTAGTCCCTAAACCATTTCTTATTCCTCGACACCATTTTAATGTGCGCTTGTTAGAACCAGGCAAACATTTTTCACCTCGAACAACAAATGAGGAAGAATCCAAAGAAATCGACGTCTTCGGAGGTTGTCTAACCTCGTCCCAACATGCTTCTTTATCTTCAACATCAACCACATAATCACCGTTTCTGTTGAAATATAAGTCCTACATAGAAAATGTATGGACAAATTGAATACTTGATAAGCGTATTAGTGCCTCCACCCATTAGTTCGAACTAATGATTGGAGGCATCATTATTATTATCGAGTGTTCAATTCTTTCATACATTTTCAATGTGGGACTTATACTTCAACACTCACCTCACGTGTAGGACTGGACATCTACACGTGGGTTGTAGCATGATTGAACCTCTGCATATGGACTGGAGACCACATGGTAGAGGTGACAAACGGGCTGTGGGCCGAACCAACTCCGATACCATGTAAACGCCCAATCCAACCCAAAAGCTCGAACTGATGGGTGGAGGCATCAAGATGCACATCAAGTAGCCAATTTATCTACACACTTTCGATGTGAGACTCACATTTCAACACTCCCCCTCACATGTAGGACTGGACATCTACAGCGCCATAGCAGGACAAGACATCTGCATTTGGGCCAGAGGCCACAAGGTGGAGGTGACAAACATGCTCGGGCCAAACCAATGCCTAGAAAATTATCTTCGAGCTATGTCACATGAATCTCCTAAGAAGTGGATCAAATGGCTTGGCCTAGCTGAATATTGGTATAACACTACATATCATACTACACTCCAAATGTTCCCATTTCAAGCACTCTATGGTTATGTTCTACCATTGTTTGGACTCTCTAACTGTGTCTCCAAGGTGGATGTTGTTGAGAATTTCCTTACTGAAAAGAATAGGCAACTGAAGGTCCTCCAGGATAATTTGAAAATGGCTCGGGTTTATATGAATCATTTTGCTGACAAAAAGAGGAGTGAAAAGGAATTCTTAGTGGGGGATTGGGTTTACTTGAGGTTGCAACCTCATAGGCAATCCTCAGTGGCCTTAAGGAAGAACATAAATGCCTCTGCTCATTTCTACGGACCTTTTCAGACCACTGAGAAAAGGGGAACTGTGGCTTACAAATTGAGGTTACCTGAGGGGTCAAAGATTCATCTAGTGTTCCATATTTTTGTCTTGAAACGTCAACTGGGACACAAAAACAGGCTTCATCCTACACTGCCTGATGTCACTGTAGATGGTCAGTTAAAGCTTTATCCAGCTCCTCGTTTGGACACCAGGATCATTAAACGAAACAACATGGATGTGGTCCAGTATATGATACAATGAGACAGGTCTACTAAGCAAGATGTAACTTGGGAGATGCCACGGTAATCCGTTCCCAATTTCCTAATTGGTTTCGCAATTTACTGGTTTGAGGATAAGCTTGTCCTCAAGGGGAAGGCACTGTCATGATCGATGCCTTCACCAGCAAGTTACCATTATGTTTGAATAATACTTACCTAAACGCAGTGTTTTGATATTCAATTGCAAGCTGAAATAGAGGAGGTCCAAGTGTCTTATTGTCGTTGGTCTGTGATATATCCGTTATCATTGTTCATCGTCTTCCTCGTGTGGTCCCTCGTTGTGGCAGAGATCGTAGGCAAGGACAGAGGCCAGCCAGCCCACCAAGCTGAGCCTTAGGGAAATATAAATAGAAAGTGATGTAGTAGGGTTCGATGTGGAATGTTTCATTAATTAATCATAACATAGAAGTTAGAAAAGGGCCGATTAATGGTGTCTTCTCTGTAACCGTTAACTACAAATCAATACCATTTCTACTTTTTCTCGATTCATTCTTATTCATTCAAGCTTTACGCTTGACATCTCCTCTAACGCGCCGACCACCACGATGCTCTGTCTCTCTCGTATCCCCTTTTTTGGGGTTGAGATGAGATTAGCGAAGCAACGCAGATCCGAGCTCCAGCGTACTGCTTTCAATTTTCACCATTACCGAAAATCCAAGCTCGAAATTAAATCCCATTCCAGCTCATTGGATCGTGGGTACTTGATGTTTCTGGGTAGTGTGGAACGAGAAGCATAAAGGAGCTTTATTTGAAGGGGGTGTTGTTAGAGCCCAATCCAACTCAAAAGCTCGAACTAATGGGTGGAGACATCAAGATGTATATCAAGGGGTTAAATAATCCTCACACTTTTGATGTGGGACACATACTTCAACACCCCCCCTCACGTGTAGGACTAGACATCTACATGTGGGCCATAGTAGGACTGGACATCTACATGTAGGCCATAGTAGGACTGGACATCTGCATATAGGCCGGAGACCACAAGGTAGAGGCGACAAATAGGCCATGGGCCAAACCAGCTCTGATACCATGTTAAAGCCCAATCAAACCCAAAAGCTCGAACTAATGGTTAGAGACATCAAGATGTATATCAAGGGGTTAAATAATCCTCACACTTTCGATGTGGGATACATACTTCAACACTCCCCCTCACGTGTAGGACTGGACCTCTACATGTAGGCTATAGCAAGACTGCACATCTCCATATGGACCGGAGACCACAAGGTTGATGTCTCCACCCATCAGTTCAAGCTTTGGGGTTGGATTGGGCTCCAACATGGTATCAGAGCCAGGTTCGGCCCACGGCCTGTTTGTCACCTCCACCATGTGGTCTCCAGCCCATATTCAGATGTCCAGTCCTACTATGGCCCACGTGCAGATATCCAGCCCTACACGTGAGGGGGAGTGTTGAAGTGTATGTCCCACATCGAAAGTGTGAGGATTAATTAACATGTTGATATACATCTTGATGCCTCCATCCATCAGTTCGAGCTTTTAGGTTGGATAGGGTTTTAACATGGTAACAGAGCTGGTTCGACCCACGACATGTTTGTCGCCTCCACCCCTGTGGTCTCCGGCCCATATATGCAGATGTCCAGTCCTGTTATGGCCCACGTGTAGATGTTCACTCCTACACGTGAGGGGGAGTGTTGAAGTGTGAGTCCCACATCTAAATTCTGTGGATAAATTGACCCATTGATATACATCTTGATGCCTCCACCCTATTAGTTCGAGCTTTTAGGTTGGATAGGGCTTTAACATGGTATCAGAGCTCTCGGTTTCGATTCTTGGGAAGCTTTTATGAATTCGTAGCTTTGCCCACTTGTTAGTTTATGATTCTAATAAGTGGGCAGAGCGTTTGAAGAGTGCTTTTATTTTATTTCATAGTTGTATTTTTCTTCTGCATTTTCGTAATCAACCACAACAATTTTCCACCTTCTATGATGTTTACAACGCCGATCACGACACGAGATGCTACTTCCGCCGTCAGCCACAAGATGAGATGATGTTTGTACCGTCGGCCACGAGACGAGATGCCCTTTGCACTGTTGGCCCCGAGACGAGATGCCTTTTGCACCGTCGGCTCCAAGACGAGTAGCCGTTTGCACCGTCGGCCACGAGACGAGATGCCGTTTTCACCGTCGACCCCGAGACGAGTAGCCGTTTGCACCATCCATCAAAGGCACTAGACATGATCGTTTTATAATCTTCTTTTCAAGTTGAGCATTTCGAATCTGCATGCTTCAACTTGAGGGGAAGTATTTAATGTAATCAAATCAAACAAATAAATAAAATTGATTTGTTCTGATTTGATTTAATTTAATTATAGCATTTAATTACAATATTATGTAATATTAGTTTCCTTATGTGTTCTTGTAATGTCCTATAAATAGGAGTAGTTATTCTTCAATAAAATCATTCAACGCATTTCAATTTATATTTTACATGTGTCTTAAAAGGTTCTTACGATTAGATTTGTAGTGAGTTCATTCTGATTAGCTTTGCCTCTTATGTAAGACTAACATCCTAGGTATGTTCAACTACCTATAGATTGTGGTCTTCTACTGCTACAATTTAGATTCTAAGTGGTGTAAGACTTGTGATTCTAGGGATATTTGCTCTACTTTTAGATACATATTTAAGTTCAATATAAAGAGATTATGCTCAGGCTACTCAAGTATGTGGAAAGGCACTGATAGTATTGATGAATGAAGTACTGGACCGATCAAAAATTGAAGCTATTGTTGTGATTATTTCTCAAATGATCAAAACCGAAACAATGAATTGATTTTGCCTGAATACTTGATACCATAAAATAATCAAACTTTGATTTTCTCCTTCTGATTTCCATGTTCCTTTTATATTGTAATTTTCTCTTTGTAATTTGTACATATATATAAGCCCTTATACTTGGCTTTAGTCGACAATCAAGACATACATGATAGCCATGTGTTGACTATAGGATGGTGATGGCCACATGTATTACACGTATTGTACAACACTCCCCCTTGGACACCACCATCAACAAATACACCAATTGCGTCTTAAGTTGCCTCATTAAAAACATCCTCAGGAAAACCCGGTGGGACAAAAACCTGTAAGGAAAAGAGTGCAACGCGCAAAACGTGCTTGATGTTGTGCTTGATGCTGCCTCATTAAAAACCTCTGCAAGAAAACCCTATGGGACAAAACTTGGATAAGGGAAAAAGAGTACAACGCTCAAAACTTGTCTCCCACTGACTTCAGGCAGGTTACTTTGGTTGTTCGGTTGAGTCAACGTACTCCAATCTTGAACATTAATTTCTCAACAATTGGATGTCAGGAAATTCATACCGAGTAGAGTGTTTCTTTCATTTACTAACTTCTGGTGAGTTGGATGTGCATAACAGTTGTCTCGTTAAAAACCTTTCTAGGAAAACCTCGTGGGAAAAAAACCTGAATAATGGAAAAAGTGTGCAGCACACGGAAACATACTCCCCTTAACTGTCGCTCCCCCTGAAGACCGACTGAATAATCTCGTTTTCTTGTAAAGTCGACTCATATTATCTTGTAGACTGACTTTCCCAAAACCGATGTCGCCAGACTAATAGTGAACAAACCTATAGGATGTTCACTTCATGATTCTGATTGACGTCAATCTCTCATGACTCTTCTGGAGTTCATGATTATATCATAATTTCGTAGGAAAACTAATCAGTTGCAACTGAAAACTGTCTTTTCAAATTATAACAGTCTTGAGACATGCTTTGCAGATCTGCTTCAATCTCAAAACCGGTTAGTAGTTTCTGAGCTCAAACTAGCTAGCACATTTACTGCGAATTTTCTGTCAGGCCTTGTACATCATAACGTCTCAAATTTAGATATGGTACTTCAGGACCAAATATCTTTTCATTTCTTTGAAACAATTGAGATCCTCTTTAGGATCTATGTATCGATCAAGTAGAACACGCTTCAGGTGTTTCTTAACATATGCATATTTATGGATCCATTTGAAGTATGTTCGATCTTCAGGCCGAGATAATACTTCATCATTAAAATTTTCATTTGAAAGTCTTTCTTTAGACATACTACAGTTTCAAGGACCTCTTCAGGAGTCCATATATTATCGACCCACACTGCTTATATGATGTCTCATACCATCTCACTGCCTCATGCAAACTAAACCTTTCAAAGAGTCATTGCTCTAGATAATCATAAATCCTTTAGGAAATGGCAATTCTTCTGGCAATTTCAATTTTAAAGGGATTTGCTTTAGGCAAGTTGAAATGCTTCAAGCAATGCATGAGGTTTGCTTCAGGCAAACTACAATGCTTCAGGCAATACAAGTCCTTCGGGGACTTTCATAAATGTTGGCACTCAAAGTACCATTACTAGTGGGTACGTATATCAAATATATCATGGTGATCACACATCACAACTTTATTAAAATTGGCTTCAAGTTATTTGAGAAAAATACATTTATAAGATGTGCTTTTATTCAACATCTTTATTTTCTCATTCATATATACCCAGCTGGGAAAATATTCTTCGATGTTTTGATCATGATTTTGAACATTGGACATTATGCCAATAAGTCAATTCTTCTTGATTGACATTTTCTCGTATTGGTCAAACATGTCTTTAAATGACATTAGTCAACACCACGTGGTTTAATGTCAAAATCATCTACCATTTCAATCATGGTAATAGTAATGCCCTTATCAATGGAAACCAATTTTTGATTCCATGATTTTTTTTATGTGTGAGTAATTCATATGAATTTCCTCATTTCTTTTCTATTTCAACTCTTCAGGAGTATTAGAGCCTTTCGACACTTCTGGGCCGATTGGTTCTTCTGGAACCACTTCTGGTAGTTCTTCTGGAACCAGTTCTGGTAATGAGGCTTTTTCATCGACTGGTTCTTCCGGAACCATTGTTTTCTTATTCCCTATATTCGTCTGACATTTCCGCTTCCGGGAACAATGTCTTTTGATCCAACTGGTCTCACACGCTTCTGGCGTGCACTAGAGGAATTGATAGCTGCTTTTGCAGTATCACCAGTTGTTGGAATTCTAGGGAGCAAACGTAGCGGAAAACAAATTTTTTCCCCCAGAATAGCCTCAGGATCCATGTAATTCCGAGTAAACCGACAAACAAAAATTAAAGGAGAGATTACCTCTTTCAATTTTTCAGCTTGGTTCGAGACAGGGACCAACTTGCAGCTCGTATATCTCAGCAAAGAACCGTTGGAATACAGATCCCTTCGGTCAGATTGAAGACCAATATGTTAAGAACGTTCACTCCAAAAATCAGAAAGATCAGACCTCGGATGAACCTCCGATCGAACTCTTTACAGTGACTGGTCGGACAGAATCTGGGCAGAAAAATCTGCCCAGATTTTTCTTCTTTTTCTTGCAAACAAACAACACCAAAACAAATGGATTTGGCTTGAGTCTCCAAGACGCCTACGTATCCTCTTGGAGGAATCAAATCCATGTAGTTCTTGAACAATCCTTCCCAAAATCGTTTGTGTGCTAGCACAAGATGAAGAACACTTCTTCCTCTCTCTTTTCTCTCTACTCGTTTTTCTCTCTACACTTTGAGAACCATTCTCAACACAACCTTGAGAAAAAAATCTGATTTTTCTTCTCTCTCTTGCATGCATACTTAATCCAACATGACCACACTTATTTTATTTGGAAAAACCCAACACTTGGACTTCCAACTAAGACAAGTGTCTCACTTAGGTATTGCATGCTTATTATTCCTAAACATGACTCCACTAAGTCATTTCAAGAAAGTCCAACTCTTGGGATTTCTTTTATGACAAGTGTCTCATTTTAGGAGTAGTGGTCATGTAAGAACCGCTCCCGGTCAACGCCAGTCAAATCTACGAAAAACAGGAAAATTTAAAAATTTTGGACAGACACTTAAATGAACCCAAATTTGACCCCGAGGGTCATACCGGACTTAAGTGACCCCGATATCGACCAAAGTGAGTTCCGGGGGACTCAGGGCAACTTTCTGACCAATTTGGGAAAGGTTGACTTTTCGCTGGAAAAGTCAACCGAGCGACGTTTTGGTCCGTTCGAGGTCCGTTTTGGATCCAAAAAGCTTAGCCGTCATCGCAGCGGTCTTAGTTGAGCCGTTTCCTTGTAGCCTGTAAAGTTTCTTAATTTCTTGGAAAAAGTGCCCGTTCGGGGCCCGAAACAGCCGAATTTCATGGGACCCACTTGCCACATGTCACCAATGTGGTGGTGTTAGGTTTATTGGACAAAACAAAAGAAGACTACTTGGTGTTAGTTTTGTAAATATGGTAAAGTTGTTATTTTTTTTTAAACAAACTAAAAGGCAAACAAATGAGGTGTTCGGCCATAACACCAAAAAAAGAGAAGAATTTAGAGAGAGAAAGTGGAGAGAAGAAAGAGAAGGAGAAAAGAGAAGAAGTGAAGAAATGGTTGGAGTTTTGTGATTTCCCGATGATCCAACCGGCGGATCGTCTCAACGGTTGAAGAATCGAGCTTCCGTCGTCATTCCCTACGGTGAGAACCTAACCGATTTTCATTTTGGAACGTTTGAATTTTAGGGTTTGAGTTTAAATGCTTTGATTAACGTTGGGTTGAGGTTTGGGGTTCGTTAGGAACGTTTTGGGGCGAAAAGAAATGTTTTCCGTTGTGGCCGTGTGGGGCCCACGTTTTCGGGCCTCGGGTTTTTCGTGTTCGAGTGGTTTAGAACGTTCCCCAAGTGATTAATCCACACCCGGATCGAAATTTGGAATTAAATTGTGAAAGTTGTAATTGACGGGTTTAGAAACTTTAAACGCGAATTAAATGACTCGGAAGTCGGAAATTGATTCCGTCGAGTGCATAGGAACCCTTGAATTATTCTAAGACCGTAGAAACGAAAACGGGAATTTTCGGAGCCCCAGAAGGGCGTTTTCAAAACCCGGGCAGATTCGCCATGTCGGGCTTTTCCGAGTCCATTATCGACAATGTCGAGTAATTGGGAAGTTTGGGAGTGATCGACATTGTCGGGGTTACATTTGGGTGTCAAGTTTATTAAAATTCAGTTTATGCCTGCAAGCTTAAAAGCGTTTAAAATTGTGTTCTTGTTAGATCGTGCCACCGACAGAGGGAAGGGAAAGTTAGGCGAGTGATCGAGATCACGCCGGAGCTTGATTGTGCGCTTTTGGAGAAAGCATACGAGGTAGGGAAAAGTAGCCGGATCTCGGCCCTGACTAGGGAAAGTTAACAGTAGAAATGCATGTGACACTTGGGTGTCGTGTGTTTAGTAAGTTTATCGAATATTAGAAAGGCAGGCGACACCGGGTGGTGTCGTATGATACGGGAATGTATCGAACAATAGAAATGCATGTGACACTTACTAGTGTCGTAGGAACAGTGAACTTTCGATATTTGAACTGCTGGAGGCATTGGTTATGCCCGGAGGTTGATTGTGTAGTTGTGTCTTGGGTGGCTATGAGAGCCCGTACTTTACTGTTTGTGTCTTGGGTGGCCATGAGAGCCCGTACTAGACTGTTGTGTCTTGGGTGGCCATGAGAGCCCGTGTTTTACTGTTGGTGTCTTGGGTGGCCATGAGAGCCCGTGTTTTACTGTTGGTGTCCTGGGTGGCCATGAGTGCCTGTGGGGTTGTTGAGCCCGTGAGTTACTGTTGGTGTGTCTTGGGAGGCCGTGAGTGCCCGTGGGGTTGTTGAGCCCGTGAGTTACTATTGGTTTGTCTTGGGAGGCCATGAGTGCCCGTGGGGTTGTTGAGCCCGTTTTTTACCGTTGGTGTGTCTTGGGTGGCCATGAGTGCCTGTGGAGTGTTGACCGATGTTGTTGCTGCTTGTTGAACTTTGTTTGTGATTGTGATTGTGGTTACCTGAGGTTGGGGGCCCGCTTCATTAAACGGGGGTCCCGTGATCGCACGCGTCTGCATGTTCAGACGGGGTAGGGGGGCCGCCCGTGAGGAAAGGGGTCCTGGCCGCGCGTGCGTGGTGGGACAGGTCGACAGCCTGATCCGACTTTGTGTCGGGAAAAGTGCGACTGGTCGACCGCCTAGCCTGACAGGGATCGACAAAAGTGGCGACAGGTCGACCGCCTGGCCTGATAGGGATCGGTAAAGGGCGTGAGGGGGTTACTGAGTTGCTGGAGTGCGATCCTTTGCGATCTTGTTTGGTGTGCGATCCTTTGTGATCTTGGGTGTTGCGTGGTTGTCTTTCTTGTCTTTGGAGGAAGTCGTAATCGTTGTGTCGGGTCTACATTACGGGTCCGAGTGTTGAGTCGGTTGAGGAAAGTAACAGTCGTGTGTCAGTCGGGTTACTTGAGTTTGGGGATAGTAGTCCCCGGTGTTTGGGTTGTTGTTGGTGTTACCGGCATTGTCTGCTAAGTATGTCGTAGTCAGTCTGTTATCCGTGGTGGTGAGCGAACGCTCACCCCTAGCTGCTTTTCCCACAGGTACTGGTCGCGGGATGGACTAGGTGAGCTCTTGAAGCTTGAAGAGCTAGGAGTAGAGTCCGGGTTTTCTTTTGAGTCTAGCGACGTACACTTTGTATTTTGTCCGCTTGTTGGGACGTACTTTTGAGTTGTAAATAATTATTTTGATGAACAAATGGTGGTTTTGAAGTGATTTATTTAAAAGGTTTGAAAATGGTTTATTGTCTTAAACGTTCGCGTTCCGAGTTCGGTTCTACTGAATTTGGGGCGTGACAGGTCATGCAAAAATACCCTCTTTGAATTTCACAAATTCAAGAGTAATTTTTGCATTTTAATTGCCCACCATAATCTTTATTATATTGGCAATTCGAAAAACAAGTTTAATGAATAAATAAATATTAAATCAAATATAATATATTACTTTATTCACTTAATGGACTTCCAAAGTCCAACATGATTTTGGGCTTGTTGTTAGGTGTGACCCTGCAGGCTCATACGAAGTTCAGCAGTGGGCCCGAAATTCTCGATTCGTCCACATGTCATAGTTTTTTTTTTGATCAGCTAATGTCTTATTAAGGGAACAGGTTTTCAAAACGAAAACAAGTTCAAGGGGAACCCTCATACAACCAGGAGTATGTCTTTATGGACATCTCGAACTAGAACAAACAGTAGTAACACTACTAACCAGAGCCACAAAGGGCAACAAACAAGAACAACTAGATGAAACTAGTAGGGTCTAACAATTCCTATACCCAGATCAAACGATGAAGAGAACAAATTTAAACCAACAACCCTCACAGGGAAAACCAAAAACAAAGGGACTCTTACCCAAGTAGAATAACAAGCATGAAAGTAAACTAATCTATCTAAAGAAGAACCAGAACCAAACCCGACCAGCACTGCAACCCTGAAAGACAACTCCAGCCGGCAAACTACCAGGGGGAAAACAAGGTCCCTCGGTCCTCCATTACCACACAGGGTAACCCACCTCCAGCCAAGACATGGAGGTGGTCTGGAAGTAGAGAACCGGTATCAAATTTATACCGAGAGAACAAGAACCCCCAAAAGACCCCTAACCCAGAAACCCCTGAACCTGGACCAAGATGGCCGCCGGCCAACACCGGAAACGGCCGGTCCAAATCTCAACGATGAGAGGCCAAGGGTTAACGGGAGGCTTCTTACCTAGTAGACCGGGGCGAAGTCGGAGCGGAGGTCAGCGCCACGCCTTCAGATCCCAGCAAGTGACTGTCGACCAAGAGACTCCTCATCCTCTGCAACTGGATCTTCAAAACCAAGGCCCACCGGCTAAAACACCTCACCGGTAGTCAACACTCCGATGAGGCCCGAAACCCCCAAAGTCGGAGAGGCACGGCGGAGCGAAAGGGAAGAAACAAAGTGGAGGGGGAGAGAGGGGAAATGAAGGGAAGTGAGGGTGAGGGCCGTCGGCGTCGTCCCTGGCTCCGGAGGAAGCCAGATCTGACGCCGACGGCGAGGAAAAGCTCTGTTTAGGGTTTGAAAAGAAGAGAGATGGGAGAGCGATTTTCTAGAGAGAGAGAGTAAATTGACTTTCTTCCACATGTCATAATTGTCTTCTAGCAAAGCAATATGACTACCCAAACATATATGATGATCGTCAAAGCGACTTAACCTTTACACGCTAATATGCTAACCCTTCTGTCAACGATATCTCGATCGAATAAGGCATAGGGCCGTCATCCTTATTTTACTCGATCGCTGTTTCTTGATCTTAAGTAGACTGCCAATGATAACTCTTTATTAATTCGCGTGTCCATGCTTTTTCCTGCAGTCTCACTTATCAAGGGGCCCAAACGATATCTCTCATATTTATATGAGTGACAGATCCCTTATCAGTCAACCATATCTCTCACATAGACACTTATGCACTCAATCACAACCTTTATAATTGCCCGGTTAAAGACAACGTTTACTGTGTCAAAGCACACAGCCACCTATGTAGAAATCATGATGACTATAAGGTCAGAGGACTTAAGTCATATTACGGTACTGAGAAATACGCATGACATTTCCTATGTAGTATTCTCATAGTGGGTCATCCAATGTCATTTCCCTAAATGACATCTATGATTCGACTTCATATCTAATATGTATGACCAGTAAAACGTGATCACCAGCCAACATCATACTAGTCTTAGTATATCAGTAAGACCAGGGATCAAGTGAATAATACTCTATTACTCTTAAGAGTTTTATTATCAGGTCCGCAACCCGATGATCTTAATAAAGAGTATTATTCACACTATTAACATCTCACAAATGATAATAGTAGTGTCGATGTATTAATGAAATGATAATGCCGTCCATAATCACGATTGGCCTAGGGCACAAAAACCAACACCAGTGACCTTAATTGTAGCTGGTAGATTGATTGCACCTATATAAGACCTTGTCATTTTTGACGTGTCTCCAAATGCGTCAGGCATTTGATTTGCAACATTTTGCAAATGAATTATTCTCTGTACTTATTTTTCACATTCTGATGTGCGTGGGTCTAAATGAGACAACGAACTCACTTTCCAAGAAAGTTCATGTCCAACTTCAGGAGGCTTATAAGAGAGTTCAAGCATTACTTCAGGAGGCTTATCTTTCTCACCTAGAGGTGGAAATGTTGTCTCATTAAAATGTCAATCTGCAAATCTTGCAGTAAACAAATCACCCGTCCGAGGTTCAAGATACCTTATAATGGACGGTGAATCAAAACCAACATATATCCCCAACCGACGTTGGGGTCCCATTTTTGTGCGTTGAGTAAGTGCGATCGGCACTTGCACTGCGCACCCAAAGGTTCGCAAACACAAGTTGTACATGAGAATATTGATGATAAGCACTTGGTCTTATACGAATTAAAGATGCAACATGTAATACAGCATGTCCCTAAGCAGAAATAGGTAACTGTGATTGCATTAGTAATGTACGTGCAATTACATGTATACGTTTGATAAACGATTCTGCTAACCCATTTTGGGTATGGACATATGCAACGGGATGTTCAATATCAATCCCTAAAGACATGCAATAATCATCAAATGCTCTTGATGTGAACTCACCAGCATTATCAAGACGAATCGACTTAATGGGATGATCAGGGAAATGTGCCCTCAACTTAATGATTTGTGCCAGCAGTTTAGCGAATGCAACATTTCGCATTGACAATAATCAAATATGAGACCATCTACTGGATGCGTCTATCAGGACCATGAAATAACTAAATGGTCCACTGGCTGGATGTATAGGGTCACATATATCCCCCTGAATCCTTTGCAAGAAAGATGGCATTTCAATGTTAATCCTGGTTTGCGATGGTTGCGCCACTAATTTTCCTTGTGAACAAGTTGTACATGATATCTCATTGGACATTAGGATCTTCTGGTCCTTTAATGAATGCCTACATGAGTTCTCAACAATTCTACGCATCATGGTCGATCCCGGATGACCAAGACGATTATGCCAAAGCATAAAAGCACTTGGATTAATGAACTTATGGTTCATTGTAGCGTAGGTTTCAACGGTTCTTATGGTTGTATAATACAAACCTGATGATAGAACCTGTAATTTTTCAAGTACACGCTTTTCACTACACTTATTAAAAGTGATACAGAGAAACTCAGTCTCATTTTCATTTCTGGTCTCGACATGATATCCGTTGCCACGAATATCCTTGAAGCAAAGTATATTTCTTCCGGATCTACTTGCATATAAAGCATTATGTGTATTTAACCTTGTTCCATTTTCTAATATCAAGGTAGCTCTTCCGAAGTCTTCTATCAAATTTTCAGTACCCGTAATTGTGCTAACATGTGCTTCAACCAAGGTTAGATAAGAGAAATATTTTTTATCTCTTAAGATTGTGTGCGTCGACGTGTAATCAACAATACATAAGTCGCCAACATTTCTGCAAATATGTGACCCATAGTTGGGATCCATATCATTTAGTTTGTAAACTTAGGAAATGATTACAAAAACATTATATATATATATATAGATATACATTCACACGTTACCTACTACCCATTTTGTTACTTGTTACCATAATATGAACCATTAGATCTACTACATCCAATGGTTGGTAATGAAAATGGCATACAGCCGTAATTAAATAAAACTTTGAATTGATTTTGGTCATTTTACACTAAACAAGGGTATACACGTCATTTTATATATTTTTTGTTTCCATTAACCCTAATTATCCCTTCCTCTCCCGTCATCATATTGTCCTCTCAGCTCACAATGTCCACAGCCGCTACGCCATCTACACCACAACTCGACGGCGCACGCCGGCTGGAGACACATGCAACCACGGACCCATTCTGGAGGCGCACAAGTCTTGACACTGCAGGTCTCCTCTCACGATCGTCGCCGCCACAGATCTCGTGAAGGACGCGCCCATGCACCGTCGCAGATTCGGCACAACCATCCGTACAAAGGCCGCCGCCATTCCTTCCACATCCCCGAGCCCTGAGAAGAAGCGTCACCGTGGAAGATCTACTCTGTCGTCCGTCGTGTAAAGCTGGCATGCCCAGCTTGTGAGGTCCGGCCACCGTCTGTTTCCATATATGGCCGCGACCCAACTGTTGTTCCCCTCTCTTCTCCCGTGGTCGAAGCTCGAAGACGCCGCCTCCGGAAACCCTCGCCGCCGTTGGATTTGAGTAGGTTGGGTTACTAGGCTGATCTTCAGATTCTCGATCTTTGCATATCATTTTTGTTGTGTTATTTTATCTATTTATTTTGATTTATTTCTTTGTTTCTTTGATCTGTTTAATTTTATTTACTTGTTTTTTGTATATGTTGCATTTTGATTTTGATCGGTTGTACAAATATGAGAAATTTTGTATTAGTTAGGGTAGTGATCTGTAACATTTGGTGTAGCTATATGTAACTTTTTTATACGTAGTATTTTGTAACCTTTGATATAGTATTATGTAACTGTTATGGTAAGTTTCTATAACGGTTTTATGTAACTTACAGAAATTTTGTGAAACTATTAGGGTATATTTCTGTAATTGTAAGGGTATGTTTCTGTAATATATATCTGATCTGGATAGTTATGTATCTGTTTCTAATTTCTTTTTATCAAAAATTTTGGATTTAGTTGGATTTTGTTGAGTTTTGCAGGTGTATGTGGCTAATTTTTTTTCTTTATAATCTTTAGCGTAATATTCTGTAACATGTAGTTTATTTTTTTGTAACCCATTTTTTATATAACATTAGTGTAGTTTTTTGTATCTGTATTTGGTTATCTGGTTTGTGTAATTGGTAGTGTAGAATTATGTAACGCTTAGTGTATATTTCTGTAAGGCTTAATGTATATTTCTGTAATATTAGAGTAGCATTTTATGATTTCTGTAACATTGGAATAGAATTTTGTAATCGATAGTGTAAATTTCTGTAACATGTATCGTTTAATTCTGTAATGTATAGTATATAAAACTGTAACGTGTAAATTAGGGTAGATTTTTGTAATATATGTATGAATCTAAAATACAATTATGCTATATAATTTTGTAAAATTGTAACATTATTTTTTTGTGTATGAACATTATTACGAATTTTCTGTAATATCTGAGACAAAAGTTTGTACTGATAGACATGATATTATGTAACTCTAATAATAATATATGAATAAACAATCGAAATTTGAAAACTAATCTAAAATAATCAGATTTGAATAGTAAAAAAAATCTGCAGCAAAAAATTAAGGGAGATGGATTTACTAAATTACCCTTTTGTTATTTTTCTATTTTATTTGTAGATAATTGAAGCTGAAAATCTAGAGCCATTGGATATAATACATCTAAGGGTTCATAATAAGGTAACAAGTAACAAAACTGACTATGGTAACGCATGAAAGTGCCCCTATATATATATATATATTTCACATTGACTAAAAGAAGGGGAATACACAACGACACAAGTTCAATCCACATTTTCATCACGGGCCACATTTCCGTCATCATCTTTAAAGAAGTTGGAGACTGTAAGCTTGATCGGAGCATCTTCAGGGCTCACTTGATCAATGAAATTTGTCTCAACGACCTTCTCTTTTCCCTTGATCGACTCTTGGTATATCTTTACCAAGTGGTTTGGTACACGACATATACATGACCAATGATCAGCCCCTCCACATCGGTAACATATGTTTTCGGCATTTTTGGGAATCGGGTTATGTGGGCCTTTTCCTTTCTCATATCGGGTCCACTTCTAGTGGTACACCTTATTATCTCTTCTATAAGGTTGGAAATTGTTATGCCCATAGTTCTGACTGCGATCACATCCACGACCTCGACCTCGACCTCTAAAGGGTCCTCGGCCTCGTCTGGGTCTAGAGTTACCATCATACCCTATCACATTCGCTTTAGGGAATGGAGCACTGCCTACAGGGCGAGTTTGATGGTTCTTCATTAATTATTCATTTTTTTTCTTTGCAACGAGCAAAAAAGCAATCAGATCTGTAAATTTCTTAAACCATTTTTCTCGATATTGTTGCTGCAGGAGCATATTCGAGGGACGGAACGTGGAGAATGTTTTCTCAAGCATAGATTCGTCAGTTATCTTCTCACCACAACTGCGAAGCTTGGAAACAATTTTAAACATGGCCGAATTGAACTCATTTACAGACTTAAAGTCCTGTAACCTGAGGTTAGACCAATCATATAGAGCACGAGGGAGAGTTATTTCTTTCATATGCTCAAACCTCTCCTTGAGTTGAACCCATAAACTAAGGGGGTCTTTGTCAATTATATACTCAAGCCGTAGGTCTCTATGCATGTAATGACGGATTAATATTGTGGACGTGGCTTTGATTTTAACTGACTCGTTATTCCCCTCTTTTATGACGTCTCCAAGATTCTGAGATCTCAAGTGGACAGTCATGTCTAGTGCCCATTCATAATAGTTCTTCCCGTCTAGTCTAAGGGGTGCATATTTAAGCTTTGTCAAGTTATCCATCCTGAACATTGATCAAATAATTGCATGTCAGGATCATACTCGACTTCAGGTCGTTAGTATTTTTATTTTGGAACTTCTGGTCCAACACATATTGGGTCGCTGGTATTATGTATTTGGAACTTCCGGTCCAAACGTTTCGGTTTTAACGAATATCAAATTCAAGTATAAATGATAAAATACAAATGTACGGTAAATATCAGATTTCTGATGTGAAAGATCCAATTTATATTGGCAGTCACAGAGCATACTTATTGGAAACCGTAAATAAATTTATATAAACGAGCATGAATCAGGTATAAATAAATTAACGATAATATGAAAATTTGACACCTGAACAGTAGAATAGAGCGTTCGTACTGAATAACGAATTGAGAAAACTTAACGATTAACGGAGCGGACTCGTGCTGATAACGTGTTGTGATTATTTCTCAAACGATCAAAACCGAAACAATGAATTGATTTTTCCTTGATACTTGATACCATAAAATAATCAAACTTTGATTTTCTCCTTCTAATTTCCGTGTACCTCTTATATTGTAATTTTCTCTTTGTAATTTGTACATATATATAAGCCCTTATGCTTGGCCTTAGTCATCAATCAACACACACATGATAGCCATGTGTTGACTATAGGATGATGATAGCCACATGTATTACACATATTGTACAACAACTATCATGTTTAGAAGTTCATATTTTTTGCTTGATTATTGGTATATATATATAGGGTAGCTATCCAGTAAAAACCACCCTTATCGTGCAAACTACAAACCAATATAAGCCACAGGATGCGGTCAAAGTAACGTCAGCAGAGCGCGCGCGATGTTGACACGTGGCCGCTTCGCGCGCGCCTCTGCCCGCGCGCGTGCGCGTGTTGACCACACGCGCGCGCGGGTGCTGATAGTTTGCGTGCACGGTGCTGATAGTTTAGCACAAATGCAAACTATCAGCACTGTGCGCGCAAACTATCAGCACTGTGCTGCGCAAACTATCAGTACTCTGCGCGCGCGCGCGCCCACGTGTCAGCACCTGGTGAGTTCGTAGATTGCACAATAAGGTGCGGTGTTTTATATATTTATTGCCCACGTGTCAGCATCTGGTGCGCTCTGCTGACATCACTTTGGGGGATCTAATGACTGAGATTGGTTTGTAATTTGCACAATAAGGAGTGGTTTGTACCTGATACCAACCCTATATATATATATATATATATATAGGAGAGCAATCAGGTGCGAACCATGATTTATAGTGCGAACATGCGAACTCAACCAGATTGCGCCATGTGTCGCGCTCAGAAAATGCCTTTTTTTTATAATCAAGTTTATTAATTCGATTTTACCCGTTTCGTTTCAACTCCGATTTCATTTTTTCTTGCGCCAGTATTCTTATTTTTTCAAGAGCTTTCTAACAATTAGTGGATTGCATATATTTTGATGTGTTTTTGAATAAGTGTGTGGATGTGTGAATATGAGTGCGAAAAGTGTGATGTGTTTTGCAAATTTAGTGTATATGGTTTGCGGATTTAGTGTATATGGTTTGCGGATTTAGTGTATATAGTTTGCGAAGTTAGTGTGTTTTGCAAATTTAGTGTATATGGTTTGCGGATTTAGTGTATATGGTTTGCGAATTTAGTGTATATGGTTTGCGAATTTAGTGTAATTTTCACACTAAATTTGCTAGCTTTATATATTGTATACTGTTAAGTATTTCTTTGGGTGACAAGGGTTCAATTATTATCAACCATGGAGAATGTAAGTGAATTGATGCATACCCACATAATGTATTACATATTCAGAATTTGGTTCTTCCATGAATGATGAAGAGCCTCTTCACTTTTCAATTTCTGGTACTTGATAATTGAGTAAGTTATCTCTCAATTTTAATTACTGTTTGCACAAGAAAGTTTATTAATAAGTTTCAGTGTCTGCATTAAGAAATTATGTTTGGTTCTATTTTAGTTTCATGCAGTGATCCTTATTATTAGCAGTTATATTATAGTTATTGTAAGTTATAATTGTAGTTATGATGTAGTTATGTTGAAGCATTGTATAACTGCTAATATATATAAATATACATCCTCTGTGTCATTATATGACAAGGGATTACACTACATTATATCATCTAACACTTCTGGATTATTGATTTAGACTCCATATCCCATTTTGCCCATTATTGCTCAATCTATAATGTTGGATACATTCAGGTGGCCAAGACCAAGGTTATTGCATACAAAAGTGTGAAAATTACACTAAATTCGCAAACCATATACACTAAATCCGCAAACCATATACACTAAATCCGCAAACCATATACACTAAATTTGCAAAACACACTAAATTCGCAAACCATATACGCTAAATCCGCAAAACATATACACTAAATCCGCAAAACATATACACTAAATCCGCAAACCATATACACTAAATTTGCAAAAACACATCACACTTTTCGCACTCATATTCACACATCCACACAAGTATTCAAAAACACATCAAAATATATGCAATCCACTACTTGTTAGAAAGCTCTTGAAAAAAATAAGAATATTGGCGCAAAAAAAAATTAAATCGGAGTTGAAACGAAGCGGGAAAAATTAAATTAATGAACTTGGTGGGGGAAAAAAAGATGAGCATTTCTAAGCGCGACACGTGTCATGTTGTTGTTGAGTTCGCATGTTCGCATTTTAAGAGGGGTTCGCACCATAAAGCATCCCTATATATATATATATATATAAATGAATCATGAAGAACTTCTATGTATTGTACTGAAGAATCCATGAATTGAAACATCTCGATTAGACGCCGTCTAGGCGCCCGCCTAGGCCCCATTTTGTGCCTAGCCGACCCGACTTGGCGCCTAAGCGCCAAAACAATTTTGCATATTATTGTGACTAAATTACAATAATTAGATGGTTATCCAGAGTTGTCCGCTTTTAGTGATATTAGGGGTTGTGCTTCTAAATTGTTTGGTATTATTTTTTTAGGTATTTAATTTTTTTTTTTACCATTTTTAATATAAGGAAGTTCATATTTTGTTTATATATATAGTAATATACCTATTAAAAATTAAAAATATAGAAAAATACAAATCTGATTAGTCCCCGATTAATCTCTATCTAGTCACCGATTAATCCCCGAAGGCCATAGCCGTCCGACTAGTGCCTACCGACTTTTAGAACCTTGCTTATACTTAAAGAAATCAATGAATTCTAAGATAACCATTTTAATACATTGGAGAAATAAAATTAATTAATTGTTTTAAAAAAACCAGCAATAAAAAATAATGAAAATAAATAATAAAAAATCTAATAAAGTAAATAATAAAATTAAAAAGGAAAAGTACTAAAGAAAATCAATTCCTGAAATAAAACCGAATTTTACAAAATATAATTTATTTTTGCGTCATTGTGCGTATCTTCAGTTGTCGTATATAATTTACCATGCTGTGTAATTTTTTTTATTTTCAGCTAAGTTTGTCAGATCACCTGATTTGTTTCAAACGGGGGACTCCAGCCTTTATTTCGTCTTGTATCGGGTTTTATCCCTTGACTTCGATGTTATTTATGTTTGGGTTTTGATGTAATGAAAACATAAACTTTCTTCAAAAAAAATATTTTTTTTAATAGTAAGACTGATTTTTTAAATACATTTTTTTTGATGATAAAACTGATTTTTAATAATAAAAATTATTTTTTTAACCAGAAAAGTGATTTTTTTAAATAAAAATTGATTTTTAATAGTATAACTGAATTTTTAAAAATATTTTTAATAATAAACTGATTATTAATGGTAAAAATTATTTTTTAATAATACAACTGATTTTTAATAAATAAAGTGATTTTTAATAATTTAACTGATTTTAATAATGAAAATGAATTTTTAAAAATAAAATTGAATTTTTAATAATAGAAATGATTTTGAATAATATTTTTTAATAATAAAACTGATTTTTTCAAAATAAAAAATGAATTTTAATTATAAAAATTATTTTTTGAAATAAAAACTGAGAATTTAAAAATAAAACTTATTATTTAATAATAAAACTTATTTAAAAAATACATAAAAACTAAAAAGAATTGAAAACCAATGACAGGGTTTGAAAACTTGATTGCAAGTGAGAGGTATTTTGTTATTTTTATGCTTTTTGGATGGAAAGTTAAATGCATAGGCTACATTGAATTCTTTTTTGATATTGAGGTTACTTTTTAGTGAATTTTTAGTTAAGGTATTTTGTGTTATTCATGTTTGTTTGTTTTTTTTTGAGCGAAAGGTGCATATTTCATTTACGAGTCGTTTAAAGACAATAAAGTGCATTAGAGACTCTCTGACCACGAAGAACAGGGTAAGAACATTTAAGAATGTTCGCTACTCTTTTCACAGTAGAACTGTCTTGGACGGTTTCGAATTGGTGCCCTATGGGCAATGATAGAATATGGGTTGGGGGAACGGGGTACTGGAGATCCGGAGGGACCTCGATAGTAATAGTGATGGTGGGAGGCAAAGCATTGTTTTGGGACCCCTCCCAGAGCCAGTCCCCGATGCTCCGGCGATGCCTCATTCCTCTCGGCGGGGCTTCTTCCCCGCTATTGATGAGTCGGCCCACTCAACCCCAGATGACACCCCCTTCGGGTTTCCAGCAGCTATTTCCACACGAACTGGGGCTGCTGCACCTCGCTCGGCTAACGGAGGACATCCACCACCTTCAACCCCACCATGTTGGGGGGGGGGGGGGGGGCTAGCAGTCCAGGCAACAAGCTGACCAAACCCCAACCCCCTGATCTTCCCGTGTACAAAAGAACACGGGAGGTGTGGGCTTGTACTGGCAATGGGGTAGTATCCCAACCAGGCATATGGGGACCCACATTAGGTATCGGGTCCAGTGTTGTGCCGACTCCCCCTGGTGAGATAATGTAACTGTAAGTATCAGGTCCAATGTCATCGCTCGCGTTGCAGTATTCACCAGATCTCCATCCCGATCCATGACTGCTCCATCCTGGCCCTCTGGTAGACGTCGACGTTTACGGGGCCAAGGGCCCCCCACTGGGACAACCTGTAGTAAGGCCTGTTGGTATGCCAGGAGACAACATTGCGGGTAACGTCTTGAGGGACCTAACCTAGCCGGCCTCCTGACCGTATCCACTACGGGCATCCCAGCCCCCCCCCACCCCCCCCCCCCCTGAGTCTTGTAGCGGTCCCTGATGTAGTCTTGTCGGAGGGAAGCCATGCTCTTTTCCGTCTCCACATCCAACGCCGGGTGGTCCATTGCGACAATGTCTCCCTCATGCACCTATGCACCCCGAAGCCGGTACGAGTCCCGCCCCAATACCGGGCCTTCACCGTCAGAAACTCGACAGACGTTGAGTACTCCATCCCATCCCTCATCGCTCCCACTTGCAGACGAGGAGGCAAGGACCTCACCGGGATCGTCGTGTGCTTAACCCTAGACCGTCTGGCAAAGAGCCTAGACGCCAGAGCAAGGTCGTGGCTAGCCTGTCTAAAGAACCCCGGTTCAGGCAAGGGAGAATCCCAGGGGCCCTAGACCCAACAACATGCCTTCCCAACACCAAAGCCAGGTCGTGGTGATGAGGGGCGTGCTGGTGGTGGTGGTGAACCTTGGGATGCGAGTTAAGGTTCGGTCCACGGGGAGAGGACCTATAGCTTACTCATTTTTGGTTAATGACATGGTTAATGGTACTAAATTCATATTTTCCCTTATTTTTATTTTATATATATTAATAAAAAAAATACAATTCGATTAATCCACTACCAGGGTCCCTCGCTACCGCCAGGAGCCTAACGACTTTTACAACCTTATTCCTAGGAAGTGACGAAAACCTTTGACCCCACAATGATACTATTCTTCTTCGAGCAACAAAATAAAATAACTCACCAAAGATCAGGGTTGTAAAAAAGTCAGGCGCTAGTCGGGCGGTGAGGGGTCTTAAGCACTAGACGGTGATTGGTTTGGAATTAATCGAATTTTTATTTTTCTATTTTTTAATTGTAAATAAGTATATACTTTTATACATACCATCAAAATATGGGCATATAAAAACTTATAAATAATAAATATTTAAAATGTAATTTTTTTTATTATCTTTTATTACAGAAGGATTCTAAGGTACAAAAACGCAACGGAAATTTAATAAAATCATTAAGATCCATGTAATTCATATGAACTGGCATAACATAAAGTTTAAAGCTTGGTACCTTTTTCAAATTTGAGCCTGGTTTGATACGAGGACCGATGAAACGCTTCTAGTTGATGAGATTGAGACATCTCTAAATGGATGTGTCCTCTACAAGTATCCACACCAACAAGAGCTTCTAAATTCGTGTGTGCTAGCACAAATTCTTTTCATTTTCTCTCGTTTTTTGTCTCTCTTCTCTGTATTTTTCTTCTCTATTTGCAACCGAACCTCTCCCAAAAATGTAACCACACTTCTAATTTCATAATCCCAAGTGGGTTACGAAATATAAGATAAGTGGAGAGGTTTTAGGAGAGAGTTGAATTCAAAAGTAAATTAATTTGAATTTCTGAAATTCAAATGTTTTTAATTTAACTTTAAAATAAAATAACATATATATATAAGGGCACGCTCACATGTTACCCATGCTTAAGTTGTTACTTGTTACCCAAATCTAGACCATTGAATTCTGAAATCTAATGGTCGTAGATTTTCTGCTTCAATTTTTCACAAATTAAATAGGAATACACCAAAAGGGTAGTTTGGTAAGTCCTTCTCTTGTATTTTTTTTTCATTTTTTTTAGTTTAAACACCAAAATTTTCGTGATGTTATGAAATATTATGTATGATATTACATAAATTTATATCCGGTATTGCATAAATATTATATGTTACATAATTCTAAACAAAAAGTTATAGATTTCTAGATAAAAAATACATATCTTGTATATATGTGTTTTTTATAAGCGAAAAGTTTATTAAGGATATGTTCTATATAATATAGAACATATCAAGAAAAGATCTGAATCGACCTTTTCCAAAACCAGAACAGCTACAAAGAGCAAAAAAAAAAACAAGAAACCAAACAAAAACAGAACAAAAAAACACCTTGCCTAATAACTACTCAGATTCAGACAAGAGAACCGGTTAGCAACCGGAACAGGTGTTAAAGCTAGTTCCGTACTCGAGTCCAAGTGCTCCTCGTTCCCATCCTTGGAGCCCTGCTTGTACTGACCCAACACCAAGGAACCACGGCCAACAGCCTTTCTACAGACTTTCGAGCTATGGCTCCGAGCTATCTTTTTTGGAAACGTTCACAATGAAACGTCCCAATTTAACCCCTGTATCAGCGGAAGACATGGCTCTTGTTTGATACACAACCACTGGTTGAGCGATCATCTTCGACTGACCTTTCTTTGGACGTCCACGATTTTTTGGCTCTACCTTAGAGATCGGTTTTTCTAAGACATCCTTCCATGGGCTACCTTAATATCCTAACTCCAGGACTGGTTCTCCACCCCGAGGCTGAACGTCTTGCTTTTCCACAGCAGCTAACGGGCCCAAATCGGTATCAATGCGGGTAAAAACATCGAACAGACTCGAATTGGCCGACTTTTGTTTAACTGGTCTAGGACCACTAATTGGGCCGTTAACTACACCAGATCCAGAGCCAAGTGGATCAACCGGCCCTGTATCAGACGAAGTCGACCCACTTACCAACTGGGCCGATCCAAAAGATCCTCCACCGCGACGCTCGTCATCCCCACGCTGATGCTCCGGAACAGATCGCGGATGGATTGGAAATAAAGAATCTTCACCAGAAGCTGGGATCACGGGATGAGGGTTCTTGTATATATGTGTTACAGGAATGTTTGTTACAGAAATTTAGTAGAAATATATATTATAATTACAATGATCACCGGAAGAAAAACTTTGGCTCGCCTTTCTCTCAACTTCTGAGATTCTCTCCTATGGGCATGTGATGATATGAAAACTAGCATGTAAAACTCCAAATGCTCGTTCGATATCCTTCCTAGCCGTCTTTTAGAGTTTAGCAAAACTCTTTTGCTTTGTCAATTATGGACCTGGTGTTGTTTTCAGAAATGCATCCCAATGAACATAAATACCATCAGTCAAGTAATAAAGGGTTGTGTACTCGTGGTCGTTCACCGTATAACGAACCGATGAATCGAAGCCTCGAACTGCCTGCGTAAACAACCTTGACTTATTCAGCACGTTGATGGTGTTGTTCAAGCCCGGGATTGTAAAAGAAAAATGTGTGCCATATCCATAGGTCTTGAGATGCAACGACTTCCACCATGATTGTGGGGACGTTACCATGGTCTCTCCGTGAGAATTGTGAAGCCCATGCAACCGGACAACTTTTCCACTCTCAATACATGCAATTGAGACTCCCTAACATCCATGGGAAGCCGCGTGCTTCGTGATTTGTAGTAAACGGAGGACATATTCCTCGGTTGGGTGTCGTAAATATGTTTGGCCGAAAATTTTGATAACGCTCAAGAAAAAACTTCCAGACGCACTCCAAACTAGTGCTCTCGGTCATTTGCAAGTACTCATTAATGGAATCACGGAAAAATCCATTACATAGCTAACGAAGTGTTGCCGTGCATTTCTGGTGTGGAGAGAATCCGGCTTTACCTCGAGTAACGAGTTGTTGGAGAAAATATGTGTACCGCTCACTCAATTCATCTTTGATTCGTATGAAAAGTGCCTTCGACATCCAGAAACGACGAAGGAATTGATGTTCATTGTACACCAGATTTGGAGCAAAGTAGTCAACTATCAATCGTTCTTCTCCTTCCTCTCTCTTTCGATTTTCCATTTCCTCCATGGTCACGCCGACGATTATGACCCCTCGGCCTCCCTATCGTATACCTTTTGATGAATCCTTGCCGCAATCTGGTCTATAAGTCGCTGGATCGTTCTTCTTGTCATAGCCTCCCCGATTTTTTTCAATTGTTGGGACTTAGTTTACCCAATTCAGCCCCGTTGAAGGTGGATCCATAAAAAAAAATCAAAGAAGATTCGAAAAGAGATATGATGGAGAAGATGTTTTTCAAATAGGGATAGGAAAATTAGATTTATAGGTAAAATTAGGGTTGCGAGCTTTTTCAATTATGAGGCCACATGTCGCCTTGCCATTGGACCAACGAGTAGCCATTAGGACCCTAGAGCCTACCAGTTGTTGCAAGGGGTAATCGTATGATCCTAACACTAGTCGTCAGTGGGGGTCTGAAGAAGCGTCGAAAGGGGAAAAAATGGAAAAGGTGACGTTTCCGTGACATTTTTTCTCTCCTGGCGGTTCTCTCTCTCGCGTCAATAATTTCATCGACGTCGATTGATTGTCTCTATATTATCTATTTTCTTCTCCCTGTCCCTCTCCTCTCTCATCAAACCTCTTTCCTTTTTTCTCTCTATCTCCTACCTCGACCATATTTCTACTGTCACATATTGATTTTGGTCAGATTCAAACCATCGAATTTTACATTCACTATAATACTTTCCGGATCCGACCCTATATTCGATTCATTGATTCAACGCTTCAATTTGCCTCCATTGAAGCTGCTCTTACGCTAAGACCTCGTGGCAGGAAGCATGATTGATCATGCAACACAACAATCGAACCACTCGCACTACAAGTGCTCTTAGACCACCCATAGTGTAATTAGTACGAATTGATGTAATCTCGGTCTAATTAGGTATTTTTTACGGAAATTTAGGGATATTAGACTCGATTCGGGGGTCTATTCGTTTTGATGTCATAGTGGGAATAGACCGAGTCGGTCTATTCCGAGTCTTGGGAAAAATTGAGAAGTTGTTGAAAATAATGTTGTTTAAAAAATGCAAGACAATCCCACCGAAGGCATACTATTATTTCTCAAAACGTTTGAATGGAAGTACAACAGAATACGATCTACGAATTACAAGTTGTTGGCTATCGGAAACGCATGTGCTTTTCAGGTCGTATTGTCCAGAAACACAACTATCTTCCCGGAGTTAGTTACAAACTCCGAGAAGATTGTTGTGTTTCTAGCGTGTACGACCTACGACTCCATCCAACGGGATCCGATCTACATGCCATCTTCTTGGACATTGAGAAATGGGTTTGGGGTGTAATATGATGTCACGACTTCAAATTTTATTCTTGGTGTTCCATAATCAAAGATGGCAAGTGACGTGGATTCCCTAATGTCATTGCTCCAAGAACATATCAAGTATTGTCACGTGACCGTGTCGAAGACACGGTCACATGAAAATACTTGATATGGTCCTAGATCAATGACATTAGGGAATCAACGTCACTCGTCATCTTTGATTATGGAAAATTGAGGTACAATTTGAAGTCGTGTCCGCACATTACATCTCCAAAAACAATTATATTTGCGTTCCCGGTTCCAGCTGACCGTGATATGGGGGTGTTGAGCTCGAGCCCGGCTTCGTGGATGGGACTTCAAAGGGGGAGTTGTCTGACATTGGTGGAGAAACGGAGGTAGGATACATGGCTGTTGAAACTTCGGCGATGGAGAAACATCGGCGAAGGAACGGGGCTACTTCCGGTGGAGAAAAGGTTGTGGTAGAAATGGTGGTGGCCGAAACGACGGAGGAGAAAAGGTTATGCTAGAAACTGTTGTGGCAGTAACAACGGAGGACAAAAGGTTATGCTGGAAATGGTGGTGGCAAAAACAACGGAGGAGAAAAGGTTGTGCTAAAACGGTGGAGGCAGAAATGGCGGAGGAGAAAAGGTTGTGCTAGAAACGGTTGTGGAAGCAACGGTGGAGGAGAAAAGGCTGTGCTAAAAACCGAGGTGGAAAAAACGGCGGAGGAGAAAAGGATGTGCTAGAAACGGTGGTGGCATAAACGGTGGAGGAGAAAAGGTATTGCTAGAAACGGTGGTGGCAGAAACGGCGGAGGAGAAAAGGTTGTGCTAGAAACGGTGGTGGTAGAAACGGCAGAGGAGAAAAAAGTTGTGCTAGAAACGGTGGTGATAGAAATGGTAGAGGAGAAAATGCTATGGTCGGTAATTCTGAGGGAGAGACGGTGGTGGAGAAACGCCGGTGGTGGCAGAAATGGCGGAAGAGAAAAGGTTGTGCTAGAAACGGTGGAGGAGAAAAGGTTATTCTAGAAACAGTGGTGGTAGAAACGGTGGAGAAGAAAAGGTTGTGGCAACAACAGCGGGGGAGAAAAGGTTGTGCTGGAAACGGTGGTGGCAGAAACGACGGAGGAGAAAAAGTTGTGCTAGAAATGGTGGTGGCAGAAACGGCGGAGGAGAAAAGGCTATGATCGTAATTCTGATGGAGAGACGGTGGTGGAGAAACGCCGTTGGTAGAAACGGTGGTGGAGAAACATCGGTGGTAGAAACGGTATTGGAGAAACGACAGAGGTAGAAGAAGAAGAAGAAGAAGAAGAAGAAGAAGAAGAAGAAGAAGAAGCAGCGTTGAAGAAGATGAAGCGTCTGGGCCAGACTTTAACGCTGAAACGTTCCACGAGTCAAGCCCAGATTCGTCGGTCAAAGATTCAGCTAGGTCCGAATACGTCGATTCGACGGGGCGCTGAGTCTACAGAAGCATCGACGTCGAATATGCACATCGCTTTCACAGATTCGACGTAGATCTGACTTTGTATGTCAAATTCGACGGCTTTTTCCGTCGCCACGTCAGATTCGACGGACCCAATATACGTCGTTTCGACGTCGCTATGGGTGGTCTTATGGACTATAGATTTGCGGAATTATCTACCTACGAACATATGTGATGATGTAAAACTTTATCACCCTTTCAAAAAAAATAATGTAATAATCCGTTACACGATATAAAAAAAACGAAAAAAAAACCCATTTACAGAACGCATTATTTTATATGAATATTAGCAGTTGAACAACCACTTCACGTTACTCATCCCTGGTCCCATCCCTAATACCCTCCTTCTCTCTCTCTCAACCTGCCCTTGTCTCTGTGTACTGTAACAAGATGCAGTACAAGAATCTGGGACGATCTGGCCTCAAGGTGAGCCAGCTCTCCTACGGTGCTTGGGTCAGCTTCGGAAATCAGCTCGATGTCAAGGAGGCCAAGTCCCTCCTCCAGTGTTGCCGCGACCATGGCGTCAACTTCTTCGACAACGCCGAGGTCTACGCTAATGGCCGCGCCGAGGAGATCATGGGTCAGGCCATCCGCGAGTTGGGTTGGAAGCGTTCCGACATCGTCATCTCCACCAAGATCTTCTGGGGCGGTCCCGGCCCCAACGACAAGGGTCTCTCCAGGAAGCACATCATTGAAGGAACCAAGGCCTCCCTCAAGAGGCTCGACATGGACTACGTCGATCTCATTTACTGTCACAGGTCAATTTCTTCAATTGGGTTTCTGTTTTTTTGGTCTGATTTGATTTGCCCTCGATCGATCCAAATGTGAATGGATCAGTGAGTTTTAATACTTTGGAGATTGGGTTTATAGATTTTTCTGATTGTTGCTTTTTGCTGCTGCCAAACGAGATGTGGATTTGCTTTATTAGGGTGTTTTCTGATCTAGTATGACTGGTGAATTGAAAGCTACTTCTGTTTGATTCTTTTGATTTTTGTCATCTGTTCGTGTTTGTGTAAGATGGGTTTTGTTAATTTTAAGTCATGTTATGATATTTTCTGTATGATTTGATTCGTTAATTTGTAGTGAGAAGTCACTATGGTAGTTATCGAATTTTGCTTTCCTTTTGTAGATTTTTTATTGGTTGCTGTTTATGTAAGATTGGTTTGATAAATTTGGTCATCTGAAGTCAAAATTTACCACTTTGTATTGTTTGCTGTTAAATCTGGAGTAGATGAAATAAATTTTTAAGTTTTATTGAGTCTCTCAGTCTTGGGCTATTATTTTTTGGTTTAAAACTGTAGAACCTATCAATTTTGCAGCCATATCTGAACTGTCCATCCATAGTAGCACGTTGATGTATGATGGATTTCTCCTACTGTGATTCATCGATTTGTAGTTTGGAAGTAATTGCTTTGTGGTGACTGTTTATATTTGAAACAGTAGCTGCTTTTTGATATTTATCTGTTAATGTAAATCATTGGTGTTTGTTGTTGTATTGTTTCTTACCCTGAATGATTTGATTGGATATCATGACCTATATTTTAGTAGGTAGAGAGTATGTAATCTTTTGGGCCGCTTCATATGGATTTTCTTGTTTCTGGTGCTACAGACCAGACGCATCAACACCAATTGAAGAAACGGTAAGGGCCATGAACCATGTAATTGATAAGGGTTGGGCGTTTTACTGGGGGACGAGTGAGTGGTCAGCGCAACAGATAACAGAGGCATGGGGAGTTGCTGAAAGGTTGGACTTAGTGGGCCCAATTGTGGAACAGCCTGAATATAATCTCTTGTCTAGGCACAAGGTCAGAAGATAATATTCAAGCTATTTTGTTCATACAACACTGATCCTATGCTTAGAAAAAAAAAACATATTGCAGCTGGGGATACAAGGGCTGGATTTATCGTTGATTCACCTTATTATATATGGTTGTAGGTTGAATCGGAGTTCCTTCCTCTGTACACCAACTATGGTATAGGTCTCACTACATGGAGTCCACTTGCATCAGGTGTGCTTACTGGCAAATACAACAAGGGAACTATTCCTCCTGATAGCCGTTTTGCATTGGAAAATTACAAAGTAAGCCCAATGTATAATATTCTACATTTCAAAAGACATGTATTATTGTGTTTCTTTAATCAACTGCTTTAACAGCTATTGTTTTTGTTCTTGTTTTTATGCTATTCATTGGTTAGATAACTGTTGTGTTGATGTCTTGTAGAACCTTGCTACTCGGTCACTTGTGGATGATGTGCTGAAAAAAGTTAATGGGCTGAAGCCAATTGCCGATGAACTAGGTGTGCCATTAGCTCAACTCGCAATTGCGTGGTGTGCTGCCAATCCTAATGTCTCCTCGGTTATTACTGGTGCCACAAAGGAATCTCAGGTTAGTTCCAAAACTATCACACTTTCAAGGATACTATTCTCATATAATCAGTACTGGTTTGGCTTTCGTGGTGTACTATTGTTAATGTTGAAAGAGGGGCAAGTAGTGTACCTAAAAGGGAACGCGATTGTGTTGATAAGTTTAATGATTATCGTTCTGTCACTTGAGCAAATGGCATTTCATATAACTATTCATCTTGTTACTCACTGTTGCCATTCCAAGTGATTCAAATTTCATTTTCTATTTTCCAGATTCAAGAGAACATGAAGGCAATTGATGTCATCCCATTGCTGACTCCGGCTGTGATGGAAAAGATTGAGGCTGCGGTCCAAAGCAAGCCAAAACGTCCAGATTCATATAGGTAGACACAGAATGTTGGACGGCCCCGTTTCTTTGCTGGTGTTTGATCCAAATGTTTGAAGTTCTTGAGTTAGTTCAAGTGTGTGCCTTGCGTTGTGCTGTATTTTCTTTCTATTATGGGTTTGCTAGTTCTTTGTTTTCTTGCTTCTTGACTCTGTAGACCTTTTCTATCTATATACTTTTGGCCGAGAGTAATAAGTCCTTTTCGAGCTCTTTCTATGCAAATCCAGACACAGTCGACTCCATATACTCGACAATCTTGGTTGATTATAGCTGTCTTCCACATCCAAATAATATATTCCAAAAGCATCAAGTCTCTTTTCCGTCTTTTGTTTACTTTCTCTTGTTTTGTTTTTTCACTTGTTCCCATGGGCAACACATTTTTAGGGTTGCACTTTTATTAGGGCATCCATAGCACGTTGTGTTATGGCCCATTTTGACTTCATATCCCTATCTGAAATCTTAATGATCGACTATCGAAATCTATAAAAAAAACTAATGAAATCAATTTGAGATGTTGAGACCCGTTAACTGTCAGCTATGGTTTTGAAACAGGGTTTGTCTTGAAAAAAACTAATGAATGTCGAGTTTGTCTTGAAAAAAAGGTCAACAAGAGTTATGACATTAAAAAAATGCCAGCTATGGTTATGAAACAGGGTTTGTCTACCGTTTCATAACTATATCTAAGAAAGTCTTTTGATCCGCGTTTTCTCTCGGTTTCAAAAGTTAGGGTTCCGCCGCCAGTTGTGTCGTGTGGAGGAAGGTACCAGCTCCATTCGGTTTTTTGTGAGATTTTTCCAGCTTAGTCCCCTCAGGTGATCAAGGGTGCGTACGGGAGTGAGTGGGTCGGGTTCTGTGCTGCTGAGAACTGCGATCATGGAGGAGATACAGGAGAGGTTAAGAGGGGTAATTATTGACAGTGATGATGAAGATGAACCTGTGATACTGGAGGAGATATTAGACCTGGAGGATGAGAAGTATCGAATAGGTTTGGCGGTCATGGTGTTTACGGGGAAGAAGTATAGGGATGAGATCTTTCGAACAATGATGAAGAATGCTTGGAATACAAAAGATGCCCTGACACAAACCCTAGCGCCAAACATAACAGGGTTCTTCTTCAAATCAGAGAGGGAGAGACAGAAAGTATTGGAAATGGAACCCTGGTACTTCAACAAAGCCCTAGTGGTGATGGAGAAATTTTTGGCAGGGAGCAAAACCTCCGAACTGAGTTTCACCCACACGGCGTTGTTGATCCAAGCGTCGCACTTACTGTTCAATGCATTGACGAAAGCGGCGGGGAGGGTGATCGGTAACAGGGTGGGTACATTCATTGAGGCTGAACTCAATGATGAAGGAAGGGCTCCGGAAGATTTCCTGAGGATCAGAGTGCGCTAGGCACTTAATAAACCTCTGAGGAACACGACCAAACTTACATTGGGGAGAGATACGGAGCCGACGATAGTTCGTATTCAGTATGAGCGTTTTCCGGAAATCTGTTATAGATGCGGTCGTCTGGGGAACACAGAGAAGGAGTGTGACGAGGAGATAGACAAGGTGTCGGGCAAGTTCGGGCCCCATATGAGAACGAACGCACCAAGTCTACTGGGGGGACGAGGAGCGGAGCTGCGAGGCAAAAAGGGGACGGACAATAGAGGAAAAATGAGGTATGTACGGAAGTATCACCAATGAGAATTGATGTGAGGAGCAATGTAGGGGGAACTGGAACGGGAAGAGTACCCGAGGTTGTTAAGCATGCAAGGGATGAGGCATGGGAGCTGGGACCTACTTGTGCTGAGCAAGTTGATCGGAGAGACAAGGGGAAGTCGAAACAAGTGAGATGGAATGAGGAAGTCCAACTGAATAGAGCTCTAAGCTCGTTGAAGGCGTCGCTAGGGTCAGGAGGTTGTAAGAAGGGTGGTGATGACCCATCAGTGACTATGGAAGTGGAGAATAAGAAGAAGGCTAGACTCAAAGTGTGTAAAGTGTTAAGGAAGGTGCAGAGTGGTCAGGCGGAGGATAGGGAGGGTGGTGAACAAGGTAGTATGTTAGGAAAAAGGAAGCATGGGGTGGAACACGTTGATCTGAACCTAGAGCCTGGAAAGGAATTTCCTGCCCTCGGAGAAGAGGAGACGTATGAAGTGGTGAGGGTTGCAAAGCAACCCCGCCAAGACCAATGATTATGTTGGCCTGGAACCGCCGGGGGCTTGGGAACCCCTGGAATCAATGGTTCCTAATAGAGCTAGTGGCTCAAAAGAAACCCGAAATCATTTTCCTATCTAAGACAAAGTGTAAGATGGAGGTGGTTGAATGGCTGAAAGGTAGTTTCGGGATGGAGGGATCTTTCTGTGTAGAGGGAGTCAGTACGAAAGGGGGCCTAGCGTTAATGGGGAAGAACAAGGATGATGGGGCCTTACAGACATTTTCAAAGAACCATGTTGATATGGTAATTCAGAATGAGAAAGGACATAAGGTCAGGTTAACTGGATTATATGGGGAACCAAGGAGGAATAAGAGATGGGAAACGTGGAACCTGATCAGAGCATTGACGAGAAGATTATATTTACCTTGGGCCATGCTGGGAGATTTCAACAACACGTTGTCGGATGCTGATAAGAAGGGGGTAGGCGGTATCCTAGCAATCTGCTGTAGGGGTACAGGAGAGCCTTGGAGGATGGAGGTATGAGAAATGTAGATATAGAAGGATACGGATACACCTGGGAAACGGGAAGGGGAAGTATCAACAAAACGAAGATCCAACTTGACAGATTGGCAATTAATAGAGCATGGGAGGTATTGTATCCGGATACAAGGCTGGTCAATGGTGGATTGTCACCTTTGGACCACGCCCCTATCATGATCATGGGGAGTAATGAGGTAGTGGAAAGGAGGCCGAGAACTTTCCGCTTTGAGGAGTCGTGGAGCAGGAAGAAGGGGTATGAGAACTTGGTCCGAGAGGCTTGGAGGGGAAGGGGAGAAGTGCCGCTCGGGGAGAGACTGGCAAATGTGGCTCAGGAGTTGAGTAAATGGGCGGGGGGAAACACAGAATCGCTGAGTAGACAAATCAAGGAATGTAGAAGCGAGATGGACAGACTCAGGGGGCGGTGGGACAGGGAAAGTGGTGACCGAGTATGTGAGTTACGCAGAAAGCTTACAGGGTTACTTCTGCAGAAAGATGATCAATGGAGACAACGTGCGAAGCAGCACTGGTACAAAGGTGGTGACCGAAATACCCGTTACTTCCATGCAAAGTGTTCCAAAAGAAGACGCAAAAATCGAATCGGAGAGTGACGGATAAAAGTGGGGTTGTACGGGAGTGGGGCTCGGGACTGGAGGAAGTTATTCAAGAATACTTTACGAAGCTTTTCACACCAGAACATCTCGATCAGGATGAGGTAAGTGAACTGATTCCAGTTTCAATTACTTCTGATCAGAATGTTGCACTGTTAAAACCGGTGGACAGGGAGGAAGTGTGGAGAGCAATGTTCAGCATGCTGCCGATGAAAGCTCCGGGGCCTGATGGCTTTAACCGGGTTTTTATCAGCGATATTGGGCGGTCGTTGGGGAGCAGATATTCCAGATGGTACGGGGAGTGTTTGAGAGCGGTCAGTTGCCTCAGGACATAAATGATACAAACTTAGTGTTGATTCCGAAAACACAAAGGCCAGAGAAGATGGAGGAATTCAGACCGATAGCATTGTGTAATGTGTGTGTCACGCCCCAAATCCAGTTTTGGCCGGACTCGAGACGTGACTTGAGTTGACAATTAAATAGTAACAAACTAATAATAAAACCGATTAAATGCTCAAATAGGTTCCAATCAATTACTCAAATAATGTGTTCCAAATTGTAAATAAGAGTCAAGGTTCTAACTAGAGTACGTAAAATATGCGGTTCGTCACAAAGGACCAATGACGTCTCTAACACCAAACACCCAGACTATCCAGAAGCTCCCGAGCCTCGAGTCCACTAATCATCAAGCATGCCTGTACAAACATTAGATAAAACAACAAGGAGTGAGCTTACGCTCAGTAGGGAAAATCATAAACAGTTTAACCTCCAATTTAGTAATAAAGTTGCCTTAGCACGACGACACATTTTGCAATTAATACTTTTAATCAATAAGATGCTATGAAATGGATAAAGATATGAATAGTATCACATTCTTAAGGATAACGGTAACTTTTAAGAGAGTAAATGAAAAACACTGTAAATAGTTGAAAACTACTAAAATGGGAGCAAGTAAATATCATGCCAACAACTCAAAGTCCAATACTCCGATCCACGACTAGGTTCTTGCGTCATATCAGATCCCATACTCCGATCCATAAGAGTACTCGTGTCATGTCAGATTTTCCCTCGGTCCAGAGGAGGCACATACATCGGGCTACCGGTAATATCCCTGAGGGACACATATCGTCGGGATTCTCGGAAATGCCCCCAAAGGACCATTGTCATCGGGAACCAAGATAATGCTCCCGCAGGACGCATATACTCGGGTGAATCAACAAGTAACCATTCCCCGCATGGTCAACCATCCAATGCCCCGCAGGGTCCAATAACCAATGCCCCGCAGGGTAAACCATCCATCGGCTATGATACTACCCCACACCGGAATCCTCCACGGTGTAGGTACCATACCAGACCTCAATAATCATCTCAAAACGCACACAAGAGACTAACATGCCAATACATCATATAACCAAAGCTTAGCAAATCACAATTCCATCGCAACACACCAAAGAGATCCATATACCTTTACACTTACCGTTATACTTACCAATAGCGATCCATCGGTCTACCACTCACCCGATCGTACCATTTGGCACAATCAAGTACACTCAATCATTCATTCAATCATTCAATCATTCAAGCATACATTCAATCATTCAAGCATTCAGGCATTCATTCAATCATTCAAGCATCCATTCAATCATTCAAGCATTCAGGCATTCATTCAATCATTCAAGCATACGATTTATCTAGTTTCGTTACTCTTAATTTATCCTGGAGACTAAGCAAGCAATGCATGTGAGGCAACCACAACCAATCCTATGGCTCATCTCGGCCTTTCTATCAGTAAAGCAATTTCTCAAGTATTGAAAGCGAGTTAAACTAGTTATTCACATCCTACGCATGCATACTACACACGTCCGGTTATTAGTAATTGAAAGACGATTATTCTAGTTATTCGCATCCTATATGCGATCTAGGACCTTTCCGATTTTATTAACCTAATAGGCATACTAAGTATTGAAATGCACGAGGAGTTTAGTACTTTCCCTACCTTGCGGTCTTCGTTTAATAATACTCCTAGTTGCTGACGACCGGGCCAACTCCGTCTTCTCGGGTGAAGTCCAAGTTCTCGAGAAAATTCCAAGTCGGTGTCTGGGTTTACAGACAAAAGGTCCAATCAGTTCAAGTAAGCCCAAGGTCCTCGGATTTGTCCAAAAAGTCCGTTAAAAAAATTCATTTTTAAGTCAAATAATTAAGTAATTAATTAATTAAAACTGCTGACCCGGGTCCGACCCTAGACCGAACCGGATCCAGTCCAACCCGGATCCAGACCTGACCCGACCTCACCCGGACCCGGTCCCAAACCCGGTTCCAGAAACCGGTTCAACTTTGGGCCTGGTCCAAAATCCGAGTCTCCAGCCCAAAGGCCCAGATCTCCTGGCTCGTCTGAGCCATGGACGTCTCCGGCGATACTCGGCGTCCCGACCACCATTGACGGTGTCCGGTGAGCTCGAAATCGAAGAGGAGAGAGCGGAGAAGCGGCGTCAGGACCATCTACGCCGTGAATGTACCGGCTGGGGCTCAAGTGCGACCAAAGCTCGCCCCGTTCTCAGATCTGGAGCTCACGTAGTCGCCGACGACGGTTCCGACCACGCCCGCTCGAATTGAGCTCGGAACATCGCGATTCCAGGTGAGTGGAGCTTGGGGAAGAGGGAAAAAAGGTCGAGGACACGAACCCTCGTCGTTCTCCGTCAATTTGAACCCGACGCCGTACCAGAGATGGTTCTCCGGCGAAGGTTCTCGATTCGTGCACGATGAGGCTCGGCATGGGGACGGAGATGGCGGTCAAGGTGAGGCTGAGGTGTGGAAAGGCTAGGAGAGGAGGATGAAGGATGAAGATGGGAGAGGAGGTCGGGGTTGTGACGATGGCGGCACCTCTGATTCGCGCGAGAGAGAGGAAACGCGAGAGGTTGAAGAGGCGTTTGGGGAAACGTGCTGCGAATGAGGAGTGAAAGGTCGCGAGTTTAGGGTTAGGGTGCCGAACTAGGTTGGGCCCGGTGCTGTGGTTTCGGGCTTGGTCTGCTCCGGCCCGAAACTCGTGTCTGGCCTGACCCAGCCCATAATCCTCTTCTTTTCCTTTTCTTTTTGTTTCCCTTTTTTTAATCTTCTCTTCAACAATACTTGTTGCAATTTCCTACCCCAATGTTTCTGATTTCACAACATTATCCTTTAGATATAAGTGGGGTTTTATAGTGTGTTATAAGGTGATCATAAAGGTGATGGTTCAGAGGATGAAAAGAAGTATGCAGGACATAATTTCTGAGTCGTAGAGTGCTTTCCTACATGGTCGACTGATTACAGATAATATCATTATATCCGGGGAAGTACTACATGCCCAGCGAAGCAGGAGGCAGGGTAGGCAAGGATTAATGGCCATGAAGGTTGATATGTCGAAAGCTTACGATAGAGTGGACTGGAACTTTTTGGAGAAAGTTCTCAATCGAATGGGGTTCGAGGAGAAATGGGTACACTTAGTTATGGAGTGTGTCAGAACTCGGAGACTGTGGGTGTCAGCTGAAGGGAGAAGGGTGGGGCCGATTACACCTAGGAGGGGCCTGCGACAGGGAGACCCCCTGTCCCCGTATCTGTTCATCACGTGCGCGGAAGGCCTCTCAAGATTAATAAACCACTATGAATCCCTAGGCAGGGTACCCGACCACAAGGTGGTGAGAGATGCTCCTTCTATAACCCATTTATTTTTCGCAGACGATAGTTTCCTACCTAGAAGAGGAACAGTGGAAGAGGCGGCCATGTGGAAAGAGTTGCTTGGGAAATATGAGATGGCCTCGGGTCAAAAGATCAATGTGCAGAACTCGTCAATTTCATTCAGCCCGAACACAGATCCGCAGTTGAGAGTCGTAGTCGGAGAAGTGTTGGGGATGGACATTATTGAGGACGTGGGTACCTATTTGGGTGTTCCGGCGGTCATCGAACGGAACAAGTATAGGGCTCTCAGGCATATAAAGGAGAGGGTGCAGAGGAAATTAAGTAGCTGGGATGAACTGATGCTCGGTAAAGAAGGCAAGGAATTTTTTCTCAAGTCTGTGATTCAAGACTTACCTACACACACAATGAGTGTGTATGCGCTACCTCAAAAGCTTATTCGAGAATTGGAGGTGGAGATGAATCGGTACTGGTGGAAACATTCGAATTCCGCCGGCGCAGGGATAAGATGGAGAAGTTGGTCGAAACTATGTGAACACAAAACAGTGGGCGGTTTGAGCTTTAAGCACCTCAGAGATTTCAACATGGCTTTGTTGGGGAAATAGGGTTGGCGTTTGATACAACACCCAGAGAGCCTGGTAGCACGAATTCTTAAAGCAAAGTATTATCCTTTGTGTGGGTTTCTGCAGGTCAGTGCCCAGGCGGGAGCAAGACCGATATGGAGGAGTATTTTATGGGCACAGGAATTACTACAGAAAGGCATGAGAAGGAGCGTAGGGGACGGGGAAGACACCTGGTTTTCAGACCCGTGGGTGGACTCGGAGACGGGGAGGCTGTGCGATGTGCCTAAGAGAATGGAGGGGTGGAGGGTGAACAAGTTGTTTAGGCCAGGAGTGAAAGAGTGGAATACAGAGCTGATCCGGGATTCTTTTTCGGAGGAAGACGCTGAGATGATCTTACAAGTCCCGTTGAGCTCTTTTGAAAGGAAAGATGGGTGGTACTTGTCACGCCCCAATTTCAGTAAACCGAACTCATGACGTGAACCTTTAAAACAATAAAACATTTTGAAACCTTTTACATTAAATCACTTTGAAAACACCATTTGTTCAACAAAATAATATTTGCAACTTAAAACACGTCCTAACAAGTGGACAAAAGTATGGTATCCGTCGCTAGACTCAAAATACACCCAGAATCCCGCTCCTAGCTCTTCAAGCTTCAGAAGCTCACCTAGTCCAACCTGCGACCGGTACCTGTAGGAAAAGCAGCTAGGGGTGGGCGTTCGCTCACCACCACAGATAACAGACTAACTATGGCATACTTAGCAGACAATGCCGGTAACACCAACAACCAACTCAACCCCGGGGATCACTATCCTCAAACTCAAGTAACTTAACTGACACACAACCCGTTACTTCCTTAACAGACTCAACACTTGGACTCGTAATGTAGACCCACCACAACGATCACGACCTCTTTCAAGGACTCAACAGACCACCACACAACAACCAAAATCACCAAGGATCGCACACCAAACAAGATCACAGAGGATCGCATACCAGCTGCTCAGTAACCTCCCTCAATCACGCGCTTTGCCGAACCACTCAGGCCAGGCGGTCGGCCTGTCTTAGTAACCTCTCTCACTCACGCGCTTTGCCGAACCACTCAGGCCAGGCGGTCGACCTGTCTTAGTAACCTCTCTCACTCACGCGCTTTGCCGAACCACTCAGGCCACGCGGTCGACCTGTCTCACTCACGCGCTTGGCGAACCATTCAGGCCACGCGGTCGACCTGTCTCACTAACCTCTCTCACTCACGCGCTTTCCCGACACAAAGTCGGGCCAGGCGGTCGACCTGTCTCAGTAACCTCTCTCACTCAGGTAACCACAATCACAATCACAAGCGAGTTCAACAAACAGCAACAACACAGGTTCAACACTCCACATGCACTCATGGCCACACAAGACACCAATAGTAAAACACGAACTCGACAGCCCCACAGGCGCTTACGGCCTCCCAAGACACACCAACAGTAGAACACGGACTCAACAGCCCCACAGGCACTCACGGCCTCCCAAGACACCAAAGGTAAAGACACGGGTCCAACGACCCCACGGGCACTCATGGCCACCCAAACTCAACAATAAACCACGCTTGCAACTTACCGAGACTCTAACTCGTAAGCCAGCTAAAGAATGCTTGCAACCCCCTGAGACTCTAACTCGGTCAGGCCAGCGAAGGACACCAACCTTAGTACACGGGCTCTCAAGGCCACCCAAACTCGACAATAAACAACACGGGCTCTCAAGGCCACCCAAACTCAACAATAAACAACACGGGCTCTCAAGGCCACCCAAACTCAACAATAAATAGCACGGGCTCTCAAGGCCACCCAAACTCGACAATAAATAACGCACAACAACCTCCGACATAATCGATGCCTCCAATAGTCCTAAGATCACTAGTTTCACAAACAACCTCCGGGCATGGTCATATGCCTCCAGTAATTCTAACAACGCTAAGTTCTCTGTTCCTACGACACTACTAAGTGTCACATGCTTTTCCAATAATCACTACGTTCCTGTATCATGCATTTCTACTATTCGATAAACCTACTTAACCTACGACACCCCGGTGTCTCATGCAATTCTACTGTTAACTTTCCCTAGTCAGGGCCGAGATCCGGCTACTTTTCCCTACCTCAACCGAAGAACACCCGCTACGTTTCCTAGCTGCTGACGTTCTGGCTCGCTACCTCCGGGCTTCACTTCGATTGAAGCCGGACGCTAAAGATAACACGAAAGCCATAATTAGAGGCGGTTCCCAGGTTAATTTAAAGGTCACGATTAATCCAATTTAAAACCGATAGTTGTCCTTTAAACTCGAGCAGGATAAAAGCGGGGTCACGGCGAATCGGGTTTGAGTACCCGAGCACCGAAACCGGTGCATGTTTCCGAGGCACGATTCCCGAGGGACCGATTCAACGTTTCGCTTTCACTCCGTTCTAAGTCCGGTTACCAGTTCAAACCCAAACGTTCAACTGTTCAAAACCATTTTTAAACCCAAATTGATTTTAAACTCTCTCCATTTTAAAGCCCTTTTCTTCTCCATTTAAAACCCTTTCTTTTCCATTTTAAACCCCTTTCTTTTCTTTTTCTTAAGGCTGACTTTTCATTTTATTACCTCTTTCATTTCAATTTAAAACCCTTGGTTTAGATCCAACCAAAATCCGATCCAAAGATTTTCTGTTTCAAATCAGTCCAGATCAATAACAATTTTACGTCTGAAATACAAAGGTCGAACTTTTATTCCAAATCTCGTTTTATTTTCTTTACTGAAATTACAATACATCTTGTCGTTTCAAAAAAATAATCAGATCCGTCGCTCGGGACAAAACACAGAAGCCAAAAAAAAGGAGACGAACTGTACGGAAAATAAACCGGCCGCCGGCGAAGACGTCGCCGGCGACTAAACCCCCAGGCACGAACCACACGTGGAGTGAAGGGCGGCTGGGCGGTGCACGGCGGGCTATGCGAACCCGTGTCTCCTCGGATCTGGGCGAGACCGGCGAGGAGGACCCCTTTTCGCTCCAGATCTGGAACGGCGGCGAGAGGGGCTTAGAGATGGGGTACAGGCGACGGCTCGGGACGAGGGTGTGGCCGGCGACTGGCTCGGGACGAGGGTGTGGCCGGCGAGTGGCTCGGGATGAGGATGAGGGCGGTGGGCGGCGGCGGACCATCGGGAGAGAAGAGGACGGCGCCGGCGAGTCCGTCTCGGCTCTGGCTGTGCACGACGACGGCGATTCGAGCGTGGAGGCGCGACGGAGCTCGGGCGGCGGGTGGTGGTGGCGTGAGGTCGGCCGGGACCTCTTCTGAACAGGAGGGCGGTGGGCTTGAGCGGACGGGGAAGAAGGGCGGAGCTCGGTGGCGGCGAAGACGGCCGGCGACGGGCTCGGCTGGACTGAGAAGTGGAAGGGAGAGAGGGAGGACGGGGTTGGGAGGTCGGGGACGGCGTGGAGACGAGGGTGGGAGGTGCTGGTCGGAGATGTCGCCGGCGATGGCGTGAGGAGGGGGGAGGCTTCGGGAACCAGAGAGAGAAGGGGGAAGGGCGGCTGCAAATTAGGGTTTCAACCCTGATTTGCCCCCTTTAAACCCGAGTTCCCACAGGCTTGGGCCACCCCAACCGGGCCTGACTAACGGGCTTCGCCGAAGTGGGCCGCGCGGCCCAGAGACGGCCTGCCCGGGCAGGGTTGCTGGTCGGGTCCGGTCCGACCCTATATTTTTTTTTTGAAGCGGTCTTCACAATCTACCCCCCTTAAAAGAATTTCGTCCGCGAAATTTAAAACAGACGTACTTCGAGAGTCGAACAAGTCGGGGCACTTCGCATGAACCTCGGCCTCGCGTTCCCATGTGGACACAGCCTCGTGGTGTCGCCATAACACCAGTTCTAAACGGATAACCTTTCCGCGTCGGACCTGCTCTCGTGGATCCGTTTCCCAAACCGGTTTCTCCTCATACGAGCCCTCACCCGTTACCTCGACATCTGCCCACTCAATCACGTACTCAAAACCTCGAAAGGCCCGACACACCACGGGGCTAACTCGCCTCCGCCGCGGTTAAAACGCATTAGTCCATCTTTCGGGCTCACCTCCAGGGATACATGACCACTGATTGCTGACTCGAGAGGTCGGCGCCGTCAGTCAGCATAACTCCTGCTGACTCTGCGCGGTCTTCAACCGCTCACGCTTTGGCACGGCCGACTCAGCTGTCTCTCGGCCCAGTTTTAGACCCAGTAACCTCTTATTTCTCACTTCTGCCCAGCACACGGGCGATCGACACGGCCTACCATACAACGCTTCGAACGGTGCCATCATGATATTGGCCCGAAAGCCGTTGTTGTAGGCGAACTCGGCTAACTGCTCACGAAATACATCGTGACGTGCCCCCCCATTTCCACTGTGCAACCCGCAGTGGCTGCCCTACTCCAGCGGGACGCTGTGGTTCGGCTCTCACCTACCGACCAGTGTGGCATCGCGATACTAACTCCGCGATCGCTCTCCACATCCCGCTCCACTAGACATGCCCCCCGATGTCGCGTTCCTCTTTGTGCTACCCACGTGCACTGTCAGGCGTGAATACTGCGACTCTCGCAGCTCATCGCCAGTAACAGTCGGTATTGGCTCAGCACTTCGCCAGCCAATCCGTTCCCAAGGCTACGTTGCTGTCATTTCGTAAGTATCCTTCCCATGGACACAGGTACCAGCTTAGTTGATGCCGAACTTCATGGAACCTCGCGGTCTCACTAAGACCTCGCTCCTCCATCGTTAGCGTGCTTACCAACTCCGAATACACCCGAATCCTCGGGGTGAGGACTCGATCCAGCATCAGGGATCTTGAGCCCTCTCTCGAACCTCCTGTATCGGGTCGCTTCTCCAACTCCGCAGGCACGACAGACCCTAGTCCACACCACCCCACCACCAACCGGCGTGTCCCGACGCAGTGGTGGACTCAACGGCTCTAAACTCAGACCCAACCTCTCAGCACAACTCGACGAACAAACGAGTGTGATATCCCGGCATCCAATGAAACTGACGCCCAAAATCGGAAGACGAACACCCACTCCATTAGTCACCCTAGTAAGGTCTAGTGTAACCCTCACACGGTCCTCTAGGCATTTACTTGTAACTTTCCGCAACCAAACCAGTGTTCGCTACTCGTCCCTTGCGGGAAAAGTAGTAAAGGGGATGAGCGTTATGCTCACCTCCATGGACACCCGTTCGATTATGGCATACTAGTAACACACTAAAGACTTATCGATCTAGCCAGGGCAAACCACTACCTCAAAACCGGATGCCAAACGTCACACTGCTCACACCATCAACACCTCAAGTACTCGCTTATGTAAGATCAACCTCGACACGGGGAACACTTCCTCAATTCAGTAATCACAATTGTTCACAACCTCAATACCCCAAAGACCCGATCACGTAGGGAAACCTCAAACGGGGATCATGTTCTCAACTAAGCCAACACGGTTGCTCACAATATCGATACCCCAGTTACTCGATCGTGTAGGGAACCTCAAATAACCCACTCGCGTGAAGGAAACCTCAATCACCTGTTCACGCGAGGGAAAACTCGAACACCCATTTACATAGGGAAAAACCCGGTTCGTATGACGCCGCAGCGCACCAACCCTAATCTCTCTCCGTGGTGAGACTCTCACACCGAGGCACAGTACTACTACCGTACGTTATCGATGAGTCCCAAACCCAAGACCTCATCCCTTAACACCGAGCCTATGGCCTCTACAACCCACGACCGCGAACACAAACACGTAAACCGACGCTCAAACCGCACGAACGTGAACCGAGTCACACAACCACAACCTAAATGTACAACGAAGCAACAACCACCAAAAGTTTGAAAACGGCTTACTTGACCGGGCCGGTACACGACCCCTTCCATGCCACTCTCCGGGCCGGTAACCTAGCCGGGCCTTGCCCCCTACCGGGCCGGAACCCAAAACCTGCCGGGCCCCTTACCGGGCCGGCGTCCAATACCAGCCGGGCCCCTTACCGGGCCGGCAGCCAAACCGGTCCATTCTACCTACCGGACCAAACCAGTGACCCCGATTCCCTAGCGGTGATAAATTCGCACTACTTACGCCCGATATGTCTACCCTAGGGTACTCGTAACTTTCCCGGCTAATAGCGACCCGTACACAGGTACGTCGCAGACAACGACCACCAAACACATAACACAGTTACGGCAACTCCAGTCTGACCTCAAACACAAGCCAACACGGCCGAGTAACAACCATACACGCCCACCGGCCCAACCAACACCGAACTACGCCCACCGGGCCAAACACAATCAACATACACGCCCACGGCGTCAAACAAAATCAAAACACGCCCACCGGGCCAACCAACTTACACACACGCCCACAGGGCCAATCAAAATCAAATACGCCCGCCGGTCCAACCAATTTTAAAACTTTCTCCACTTCATTTTTAAAACCTCATACTTGACATCACGCAGTTACAACCCGGTCCAGGCGTCCCCGAACTACGTTGTACCGACTTGATGTCAGCACCGTCACGTTCGACTACAGGAGCGCTCCTGAGTCGACCCGCGACAGCTTAAAAACGTTTCAAGCAGCAACCACAATCAGCAAGCCAGCAATAAAACACTACACCTACGCACAGTCTCAACCAGGACTCATAACACTACGGGTCTACACTGACTCGACCCTCCCCACCTAATTAACGGACAGTCCGAGGTGTGAAACCTCGAGCTCTGATACCAAGTTGTCACGCCTCAATTTCAGTAAACCGAACTCAGGACGTGAACCTTTAAAACAATAAAACATTTTGAAACCTTTTACATTAAATCACTTTGAAAACACCATTTGTTCAACAAAATAATATTTACAACTTAAAACACGTCCTAACAAGTGGACAAAAGTATGGTATCCGTCGCTAGACTCAAAATACACCCAGAATCCCGCTCCTAGCTCTTCAAGCTTCAGAAGCTCACCTAGTCCAACCTGCGACCGGTACCTGTAGGAAAAGCAGCTAGGGGTGAGCGTTCGCTCACAACCACGGATAACAGACTGACTACGGCATACTTAGCAGACAATGCCGGTAACACCAACAACCAACTCAACCCCGGGGATCACTATCCCCAAACTCAAGTAACTTAACTGACACACAACCCGTTACTTCCTCAACAGACTCAACACTTGGACTCGTAATGTAGACCCACCACAACGATCACGACCTCTTCCAAGGACTCAACAGACCACCACACAAACACCCAAAATCACCAAGGATCGCACACCAAACAAGATCACAAAGGATCGCAGACCAGCTGCTCAGTAACCTCCCTCAATCACGCGCTTTGCCGAACCACTCAGGCCAGGCGGTCGGCCTGTCTCAGTAACCTCTCTCACTCACGCGCTTTGCCGAACCACTCAGGCCAGGCGGTCGACCTGTCTCACTCACGCGCTTTGCCGAACCACTCAGGCCAGGCGGTCGACCTATCTCACTCACGCGCTTTGCCGAACCACTCAGCCCACGCGGTCGACCTGTCTCACTAACCTCTCTCACTCACGCGCTTTCCCGACACAAAGTCGGGCCAGGCGGTCGACCTGTCTCAGTAACCTCTCTCACTCAGGTAACCACAATCACAATCACAAGCGAGTTCAACAAACAGCAACAACAGAGGTTCAACACTCCACAGGCACTCATGGCCACACAAGACACCAACAGTAAAACACGGACTCAACAGCCCCACAGGCGCTCACGGCCTCCCAAGACACACCAACAGTAGAACACGGACTCAACAGCCCCACAGGCACTCACGGCCTCCCAAGACACCAAAGGTAAGGACACGGGTCCAACGACCCCACGGGCACTCATGGCCACCCAAACTCAACAATAAACCACGCTTGCAACTTACCGAGACTCTAACTCGTAAGCCAGCTAAAGAATGCTTGCAACCCCCCGAGACTCTAACTCGGTCAGGCCAGCCAAGGACACCAACCTTAGTACACGGACTCTCAAGGCCACCCAAACTCGACAATAAATAACACAGGCTCTCAAGGCCACCCAAACTCAACAATAAACAACACGGGCTCTCAAGGCCACCCAAACTCAACAATAAATAGCACGGGCTCTCAAGGCCACCCAAACTCGACAATAAATAACGCACAACAACCTCTGACATAATCGATGCCTCCAACAGTCCTAAGATCACTAGTTTCACAAACAACCTCCGGGCATGGTCATATGCCTCCAGTAATTCTAACAACGCTAAGTTCTCTGTTCCTACGACACTACTAAGTGTCACATGCTTTTCCAATAATCACTACGTTCCCGTATCATGCATTTCTACTATTCGATAAACCTACTTAACCCACGACACCCCGGTGTCACATGCAATTCTACTGTTAACTTTCCCTAGTCAGGGCCGAGATCCGGCTACTTTTCCCTACCTTAACCGAAGAACACCCGCTACGTTTCCTAGCTGCTGACGTTCTGGCTCGCTACCTCCGGGCTTCACTTCGATCAAAGCCGGACGCTAAAGATAACACGAAAGCCATAATTAGAGGCGATTCCCAGGTTAATTTAAAGGTCACGATTAATCCAATTTAAAACCGACAGTTGTCCTTTAAACTCGAGCAGCATAAAAGCGGGGTCACGGCGAATCGGGTTTGAGTACCCGAGCACCGAAACCGGTGCATGTTTCCGAGGCACGATTCCCGAGGGACCGATTCAAAGTTTCGCTTTCACTCCGTTCTAAGTCCGGTTACCAGTTCAAACCCGAACGTTCAACCGTTCAAAACTATTTTTAAACCCAAATTGATTTTAAACTCTCTCCATTTTAAAGCCTTTTTCTTCTCCATTTAAAACCCTTTCTTTTCCATTTTAAACCCCTTTCTTTTCTTTTTCTTAAGGCTGACTTTTCATTTTAATACCTCTTTCATTTCAATTTAAAACCCTTGGTTTTGATCCAACCAAAATCTGATCCAAAGATTTTCTGTTTCAAATCAGTCCAGATCAATAACAATTTTACGTCTGAAATACAAAGGTCGAACTTTTATTCCAAATCTCGTTTTATTTTCTTTACTGAAGTTACAATACATCTTGTCGTTTCAAAAAAATAATCAGATCCGTCGCTCGGGACAAAATACAGAAGCAAAAAAAAGGAGACGAACGGTACGGAAAATAAACCGGCCGCCGGCGAAGACGTCGCCGGCGACTAAACCCCCAGGCACGAACCTCACGTGGAGGGAAGGGCGGTTGGGCGGTGCACGGCGGGCTATGCGAACCCGTGTCTCCTCGGATCTGGGCGAGACCGGCGAGGAGGACCCCTTTTCGCTCCAGATCTGGAACGGCGGCGAGAGGGGCTTGGAGATGGGGTACCGGCGACGGCTCGGGACGAGGGCGTGGCCAGCGACTGGCTCGGGACGAGGATGAGGGCGGTGGGCGGCGGCGGACCATCGGGAGAGAAGAGGACGGCGCCGGCGAGTCCGTCTCGGCTCTGGCCGTGCACGGCGACGACGATTCGAGCGTGGAGGCGCGACGGAGCTCGGGCGGCGGGTGGTGGTGGCGTGAGGTCGGCCGGGACCTCGTCTGAACAGGAGGGCAGTGGCTTGAGCGGACGGGGAAGAGGGGCGGAGCTCGGTGGCGGCGAAGACGGCCGGCGACGGGCTCGGCTGGACTGAGAAGTGGAAGGGAGAGAGGGAGGACGGGGTTGGGAGGTCGGGGACGGCGTGGAGACGAGGGTGGGAGGTGCTGGTCGGAGATGTCGCCGGCGATGGCGTGAGGAGGGGGGAGGCTTCGGGAACCAGAGAGAGAAGGGGGAAGGGCGGCTGCAAATTAGGGTTTCAACCCTGATTTGCCCCCTTTATACCCGAGTTCCCACGGGCTTGGGCCACCCCAACCGGGCCTGACTAACGGGCTTCGCCGAAGTGGGCCGCGTGGCCCAGAGACGGCCTGCCCGGGCCGGGTTGCTGGTCTGGCTGGGTTGCTGGTCGGGTCCGGTCCGACCCAATATATATATATATTTTTTGAAGCGGTCTTCATAGTACTGGTGTAAGAGCAGGACCGGTCAGTATTCAATTCGACAGGCCTACAGGGATATGCATACAAAGGGCAGGGAGGCGGAACAACATGTAGCAGAATCTTTCTGGAGGAACCTCTGGAGATTACGGGTACCGCCCAAGGTAAACCACTTTATTTGGCGTGGGGCTTCAGATCTCTTACCAGTAGCTACTAGATTGAGAGAGAAAAGTGTCAGTAAATGCAGCCTGTTTGCTCTGTGGGTAGGAGGAAACAAGTTTACATGTTTTGTTCCGATGCCCGAAAGCTGTGGAGGTCTGGAGTACGGTCCCAACTGCTGGGTTCGACATGCATACTCGGTTAAGGAAACGTTGAGAACGTGCTAGGAGGGATGTAGTAGGGAAGAGGCCGAGCTAGTAGGGGTGATCTGTTGGGAATTGTGGAAAGCTCGGAATTCGAAGGTGTGGGATGATAAAAATTTATCGAGCAAGGTGATTTACGGGGCAGCGACTTCCATGTTGCTATCATGGAGGGAGGCCAACATGGTCGGATTGGCTGGACACGAGGGCCGAATGAAGGAGAGGAGAAGGTGGATCCGCCCGGAAGGTAACCTGGTAAAGATAAATGTGGACGGAGCAACGACGGGTCAAGGAGGCGGTAAGGGGGGAATGGTGTGCAGGGATAGTGAGGGGCAGGTGGTGGGCTGGAGATGTGCTCTATTTCCGGGTGTGAGAGATCCGGAGATGGTAGAAGCATTGTCAGTCCAAGAGGCTCTGAACTGGATCTGCAGGGAAGAGTGGAGGGAGGGGGTCCTAGAATCGGACTGCCAGAATGTGGTGCTAGCAATAAATTCCACGGAAGCGGTACTAGCTCCAATTGGTGGCGTCATCCAAGACTGCAAGAGGCTTCTGCAAGATGTACCGGGTTTTCACATCAAATTCATCCGAAGGGAGGCGAATCAGGTAGCCCATGAGCTGGCTAAGAATGCGAACGAGTGGTTAGAGTTGAGTATGGATTGTAATTATGTGCCAGAACCTTTAACTGGTTTGTTACTATTTGATCATTCGTAATAAAATACCAGCTTATCTTCAAAAAAACAACCATATCTAACTTTTTTAAGGACGAACTTGATATTTCACATTAGCAACTAACAAGTCTCAGTAATGCGAACATATTTCGTTAGTTTTTTGCAGTTTCTGATAGTCGACTACGGATATGACTTCCAAAACCTCCTTCGTCTACCTTTATGTTTTGGAGTGACCTTTTTTTGCGACCTTGAATTAGGGTGAGCATAGTCCAGGTCGGCCGGTTCCAATTCAAATTTTAGGACCAAATCGATATATACCGCTTTGTTATTTTTATGGACCAAGACCAGTCAATTGGAACACAAATTTAAGGACTTACTGATCAATGGTCCGGTTTAAATCGACATACCAATTCAAATTTTTACACTTCAACTTTAAATTAATCAAAACCACACATAAGTTTATCATCAAAAACTAATCTATTGGTAAAAATACCATTAAGAAGATCAATAAGACTAACTCAGAGCTAGTCAAATTGATAACTTCCTAGTGATAAAGAAATTCCCTAATCTATTAGATTGTTCATTAAAAAGTATACTAAAATTGCAAAGTTTAAACTTAAACTTAATTATATTTAATTCTCTAAGATATTGCTCTTCAGAATATTACATCAAAGAAATAAAAATTAATAAAATAGAAAAGAAATCAAATAGAAACTCACCCTTAACCTATAAATTATGAGAACTTATCCAAATCATCCATTTTATAAAGGGAAAATTTCAATATAATACCCTGCCAAACATTTAATTTCAGTATAATACCCTTGCAATTTTTTATTTGCACTTTCATACCTAAACCAAACATTTAATTTTACTTTGGTACTCAACCGTTAGCTTTCTGTTAGTTTGGATGGAAAAAGTTAAAAAGACCATAATACCCCTAACTATTACTCAAATACTCAAACTCATGCCATTGAACTCAAAACTTAAAAATAAGTGAAATGACAATAATACCCTCCATTGTTAGGGTATTAAAATAAATTTTCACTTTTTTTAAAATAAAATCAGATTTTTTTATATAAATTCAGTTTTTATTTATGAAAATTATTTTTATTTTCAAAAATTCAGATTTTAATTTAAAAATACATAAAAATCAGATTTTTATATTTAAAAATCAGATTTTTATATTTAAAAATCAATTTCAATTTATTTTAATTCTTTCATTATATTTCTCATATTTTATTTAAAATATAAGTTTTTTTGTTTTTTTTATTCTTTCATTTCTTTAAAATACATTTTTTGTTTTTAATTCATATCTTTATTTAATTAGTTTTTATTTTTACTTTTTTTTCACTTTGATACCCTACCACGAGCTCATTTTTTTCAATTTAGTACCCTTCTTCAACCTCTATACACAACCTTGTTGTTACATGGATTTTCAACAAAATTTGATTACCCTTTTTTGAGTTTTTCTTTTCAAACCAAAGAACAAAACACAAACCCAAAAAATCCCTATAAAAAATCCCAAAATCTGAAATAAAAAAAACAAACCCAACAACTTCTCCAAGGAAGCTCTGCAACTTCTCCTTGCAACCACCAATCATCCACTACCTCTCACCCCTGCCCCTTTCGATTTCATCTTCAAGTGAAATGGTACCTCACCACGGCCGGGAGATATGGAGCTGGCCCGAGGAAGACGAAGGAGGGTCGGAGGTGTGGAGCAGCGGTGGTGGAGGGGAACTCGTTGGAAACTCGCCAGTTCTGGTTCGATTCCAGCCCAGCAAGAAACGAAGAGTGCATGCCCGAGTCCGTCATCACGGAGGCTCCAAACTCCGGCATCACCAAGGGAAGGGAAGGAGCATGAGAAGAACAGGAACCAGGGAGGAAATCGGCTTCCATGGTCGAAGCCATGGTCGCTGGTAACGACGACGCGAGCAAGGAGAATGTGAGCGAGCAAGAACAGTTGTTAACATGTGTGGGTATTGATTTGTTTTGGTTTTGACAGATTAGATTCGGTTTGAAAGGGTATCAAATTGAAAAAAAAAAAGCTAATTTAATAAAGATATGGATTAAAAATAAAAAATGAATTTACAATGTAAGGAGGCGCATTCTACGCCTGTTTTTCTGTGGTCAGGTCATGTGTCCGATGCACTCCAATGTATCGTTACTTCTAATTTACAATAAAATTTTGCACCTTTCGCTAAAAAAAATCAACACTTTCCACTGGTTTTATAAACACTTAACACTAGTTTTATCACCTCATTTACCAAAAATTGAACATGATTTTTATCACTTCGTCACATGTTTTATATGAACGCCTAACGCTAGTTTTATCAACACTAAACACTAAGTTTATCACTAAATTACATGTGTTTTATCAAATCACATTTTTTTTATCAACACTAAATTCTAGTTTATGGCGCTTATTATCAAAATTGAACATAATTTTTATCACCTCACTGTTAGTCTTAGTGCCCGTAGTTCAATCCTAAATGTCCAAATGATATATCATCGTTAGCAATAAAATTAAAGCGGCTTTATATTACTTATGTGTTGGAGTAATATATCGATGTGTGCTCTTATCTATGCCCACCATGCGAATAGAACCACAGATCGAGATAGATCACACTCGATGGGTCCCTAGTCAACAATGCTTCACTAGAAGCGACTAGTATGAAATATGACTCTCTATGGCTTACTGTTAGTCATTGGAATGTGATTTCGGAGTCTGATCATAGATATCATGTGGGACATGATATTGTATGACCTGACATGAATATGTTCCATAGATCATGTCATGAACATATTCATTGTCGTAGCTTGTCATGTATCCTTAGATCAAGGAGTCTTTGTGATCGCTATGCAGTAAACAATTGATTTTGACATGAGCCTAACGTTGTCCGTAACAGGGCTTCCATAACGGCCAGGATTGGCTTGGGGACGGACTGCATGAGTGACACGAAAGACGGCTAAGGGATTTATCCCTCATACTACGGTGTGGGAAAGATATCGGTTCTCGGCCGCTTGATCGAGAGTGACTGAAAGAATAGAATGGCCATGCACATGATATTATGTATCATATATTCAGCCATCTCACATATCAAGGAACAGTGATTGAGAATAATAAGGATGACGGCTCTATGCCTTATCTCAATCAAGATATCGGAGATAAAAGGATAATGGCAGGGACGACGGAAAGATTAGAATCGACATGGTCGATTCGTTATGTAGTGTCAGGAAATACTAGAGTCTCGTTAGTTGCCACTTATATAGGATCAAGTAAAATGGGATTTTACGTTGACCTATTGACATGCATAAACATAAGGGTCACACCGGAGGGTGAAACTCATTGACACATTTATGGAGAATTGCTAAAAGGGAGTTGTATCGAGACATGACCAAAACTGGGTTTTGGGTCATGTGCCCGTAAGTGAATAGGACTTTACGGATCGAGACAAGGCTTGGAGTCTTGGGATTGAACGCGTCGGATAATGTTGGACATTTCCGGTATGGAAGGCTTGGAGGCGATGAGCGAATCACGGGACCTCGTTGGAAATGGCCACGAGCCATGTTCCAAGAGGCTCATGAAAGGCCCATGCAACCAAGGCCCATGGAACTAATTAATCAAGTCTTGATTAATTAGTACTAAGGAAGACAAGGATTAAGGTGTTGGTGATTCACCACCTAACCCCATCTTATATAGCCATACTTTGTCCTATTTACACCTTACTTGTCACCATGCTTGTCCCATGCCTTTAGTTGGACAAGTATGGGCTTCTGAGTTAGATTCTTTGTGGAAACTCTTAATTTGTGCTAAGTTCGTCTTGGATAGCCGGGATTGGGATCTCACAGCAGTTGATAGACCGAGTTGCTGTTGTATTTTCGGTCATATCATCTCTCTAGCTAGAGATCCCTCTTTTAGAGGGTTGTTTGGTAGTTATAAGCTACACTGGAGCCTAGGAAATAGGAGGCATATTCGTTTTTGGGAGGACCTATGGTTAGGTGACATTGTTTTGCAATATTGTTTTCCTCGCCTTTATGCAGTGGATACTTCTAAAGGGACAAGAGTTGCTGATGTGTGGTAATGGTGTTTGGAATCTTGGATTCAGAAGGGATTCGTATGATCGAGATGGGGGTTTAGCTTCGACATTATCGGAGAGATTGAGCATGGTCTTTGTCTACCCTGATTGTGAGGATCATTTGATTTGGTCGAAACAGGTAAAAGGTTTTTCGTCCTCAAAGACTTACCTTTTACTGACAGGAGACCAAGGTCAGGTGATTAATCACCCCTGGGAAGATTTCTTGTGGGTTAAGGGGATTCCCCCCTATACAATGCCATGGTTTGGCTCATGATTTTTGAGGCAGTTCCGATTTTATCCTCTTTGGAAAGTCAATGAGTGAGGATTTCTTTGAACAGAATGTTGTGTGGTGCTTGTAATAAGTTTGTTTTAGGATGCCACTCATCTTTTCCTACACTACGAGAAGTCTTGGATTCTTTGATGTAAGGTATTCAAGTGGTGGAACTTTGAATGTGTGATTCCCAAAGACTTGGTAGGCTTAATTATGTCCTGGCGTGGTATGGGATCGAAGTCTTGGTGGATCAAACAAAATTCCATCCCTCACAATCAACCGAGATGAACCACAAATCGTACAAAAACAAGAAAATTGTCTCAAGAAACTAAGACCACATACATCACAAGAGCAAGCCTTTTGATTTTTTGCCTTACCTCGCTTGAGAGAAAAGTTTCTCTTCATATCATACTAGTAAAGGTATGAGGGTTATGGAACTTTTAAATTCATTAAAAGTTATCCCCCTCAAAGAACATTGTCGATATTGACAAATCAAATGTATATCTCCTAAAAGAACATTTAGAGAGAATTTTAAATGGGTGACATAAAACTTTAACAATTTGTTTTAGATACAAAACGCGAAGAGCGTCTCTGTTAGGGTTTCAAAAACTGATGCCCACCTCTTCCTCTCTTTTTCTTCGCACAACCACCATAGCATCTTGTCTCTTCCTCCGGCCAATAACACCATGGATCTCGACCACATAACACCATCGAACCCCATCGCCCGAACCATAACCCTACCCAATATGAATCTTCCCCCAACCGATCCTCTCCCCTTTTAGATCAATTCGGAGGTCACCTCGGCACCTACCACACCGCACGGCTAGGTCCGGGCATGTCCCGCCCGACATGCATGAATCCTCTCGTGTACATTCAGCTGTAATAGCGCAGGAACTGGCTTGGCCGGCCCCGTGCGGAAGTCGAAAGGGGCATTCGCGCCCGCGAGGGAATTTGGCGGCTTCTCCCAAAGAGGAGTCGAGCTTCTCAACGTTGGTAGTGGCGGACCCAACCAGGTACCACCAAAATCCGTACAAGTCTCCAGTGGGGACTCACGCTCTGGTGTTGGATTGGGAAGACGAGGACGAGGTCCTAGATATCCCGACGGAGGCCATCCCTACTGTCGTGGACGGTCGTTACCAGTTCTTGTTGGTAGGGAGGGTTGCGGGAAGGGGTCGCCATAATCAGAATGCTTTTGTGGGCTGATGCTTCAAAACTAGAAGATCGATGGCCTGTAAATCTAGTATCTCTCGAAGAAATTGTTAGGGTTCCATTTCCCATCGACCATAGAGGGCATACGACACCAAGGTCCCTAGGGTTTTAAAGGCCATCATGTACGATTGGCTCTTCTTTTGTCTTGCATGCAACCTACTGAAATCGATTTTGGGTGCATGGAAATTGGGGTTCGAGCGATGAATCGGGGTATGTTTCCATGCAGTTATTTTGCCTTAGGACTATGTGAATGGTAAACCCATCAAATTTCTTTACGAGTCACATGGTAGATCAAAGTTTTGATTGATTTTTGCGATTACATGTAGAAAACTTTAGATCACACTAAGATAGGTTGTAGGGTTCACCTTTTATTACTCCTTGAGAGGTTTGGGCGTGAGGTCTCATCTGCATGCGATCCGCTGCACCTCGCACCCTTTATCCCAAACATGGATTTTATTATATCCACTTTCCCCGGGACCTATACTCAATTTTCCTTGCACAATGTGTGTGATTTTATAAATTTTGTATCGCAAACTCACAATGGGAATAATCACTTGAACTCGACTAGATTTTTAATCTATTAAAACACATAGTTTGGTCCCTCAACAGTAAGTATGTGAACTCAACACTTTCTCAATGTGACAAGTGAAATAAAACTATTGTCTCCTAATTAGGCCCGTTATAGACAAAAATCAAGATAGAATCAGGCTAGCGACAATAAAAAGAATTGAATTTTGTTCCATGCATCTACCATCTCATAATCATTTTATACCCGATAGTAATAAAACATAAACAAAATATACGGTCCTTAACGCTACCAACTGTAAATCCTCCATTCATTACTCAAACCACAACGATGAAAAAAAATCTACTCTCGACTTACTTATATTGGCCAAAATTGCTTATCAAAGGCTTACACACGAAGAAAAAAAGACTCATAACAAAAATATGTTATTAAAATCTAAAATCAAGACTCAAAACAACTTAATTGACCTTATACTTATAATCACTTCCTCACACTTAGCTTTTGGTTAAGGGGTTCATGCATTCTCACGAGTCCATAGATAAATAATGCACGAAAATGCTCAAAAAAGATCCAATATCTCTACAACACAGAAAATCCCAATAAGAATCATTTAATTTAGAATAGATATCTTACAAATTTAAGTTCTAAGGGATTATAAATACCACCCCTTGTATTGTAGACACTACAATTGAGCTTCATTGGAGAAATTGCGGGGATTCTCCGAGTTGCAAGCCAAGCGAATATAGAAGTATCCTTCATGAATTCTCTAGGTGAGAACTTTTCTCCATAATTCTACAAACCAACTCTTTCATTCACCTACAAGAGAGACAAGAAAACATGACATATCACAAAGACAATACATCTACCTAAAAAGGTGCAAAAATACTAATGACGCCTGTTACTTCCAAACAACGACGCCAACTTGATGAGTGGGACGACTATGGGTCGAATCTGTGTTTTACATGCATAAATACACCGTCACCAAGAAGTATAATGGACAGTTAAGTACAGGACGATCCTACAGTGAGTAAAGGTTTTGTAAGAACCACTACCGGTCAACGCCGGTCAAATCTGCGAAAAACAGGAAAATTTAAAAAATTTGAGCAGACACGTAATTAAACCTAAGATTGACCCCGAGGGTCATACCGGACTTAAGTTGACCCCGATATCGACCAAAGTGAGTTCCGGGGGACTCAGGGCAACTTTCTGACCTATTTGGAAAATGTTGACTTTTCGTTGGAAAAGTCAACCGAGCGACGTTTTGGTCCATTCGAGGACCGTTTCGGATCCAAAAAGCTTAGCCGTCGTCGTAGAGGTCTTAGTTGAGCCGTTTCCTTGTAGCCCGTCAAGTTTCGTAATTTCTTGGAAAAAGTGCCCGTTTGGGGCCCGAAACGTCCGAATTTCGCGAATCTGATTGGAAAATATCTAGGAGATATTTTCCAAAAAGGTGTGGGACCCACCTTGCCACTTGTCAAACAAGTGGTGGTGTTAGGTATTTTTGAAAAGAACAAAGATGAGAGGACAAGGGGGTTCGGCCATAGTGGTTTTTTTTGGACTTTTTAGAGAGAGAAAGTGTGCTAGAAGAAGAGAGAAAAGGAGAGAAGAAAAGAGAAGGTTTGGGCTAGGGTTTTGCCTCCCCACGAACATATAACCCTTGGATCGTCTCAAAGTTAGGAGAATCAAGCTCACACCGTCTTCCTCTACGGTAAGCACCAAACCGATCTTCATTTTGTCAAGTTCTAAATTTAGGTTTTGGTTTAAAACTAGTAGTTTAGGGTTGTATTGAGGATGGGGGATCGTTGGAGACGTTTTGGAGAAGTTTTGGGTGAAGAGGGACGTTTTCCGGTGACCGGGAGCTCGGGGGGAGCTCCGGCCACCATAGGGGGTGGCTGGCCGGAGCTAGGGCCGGCCACCACCATTGTGGGCCGGGCCCATTTTTGCCCTAGCCACCCACGGACAAGGTTGGCCAGGTGGGGCCCACGTGCTCGGGTTCTCGGGTTTCGTGTTCGGGTGGTTTAGGACGTTCCTCGAATCATTAATCTACAACCGGATCGAAATTTGGAATTAAATTGTGAAAGTTGTAATTGACGGGTTTAGAAACTTGAAACGCTAATTAAATTACTCGGAATTCGGAATTCGATTCCATTGAGTGCCTAGGAACCCTTGAATTATTCTAAGACCATAGAAACGAAAATGGGAATTTTCGGAGCCCCGGAAGGGCGTTTACAAAACCCGGGCAGATTTGCCATGTCGGGCGAATCGGGATTTTCCGGGTCCAATATCGAAAATGTCGAGTAGTTGGGGAGTTTGGGAGTGATCGACATTTTCGGGGTTACTTTTGGGCGTCAAGTTTATTAAAATTCAGCTTATGCCTGCAAGCTTAAAAGCGTTTAAAATTGTGTTCTTTTTAGATCGTGCCGCTGATAGAGGAAAGGGAAAGCTAGGCGAGTGACCGAGATCACGCCAGAGCTTATTTGTGCGCTTTTGGAGAAAGCATACGAGGTAGTGAAAAGTAGCCGGATCTCGGCCCTGACTAGGGAAAGTTAACACTAGAATTGCATGTGACACCGGGGTGTCGCGGGTTAAGTAGGTTTATCGAATATTAGAAAGGCAGGCGACCCCGGGTGGTGTCGTATGATACGAGAACGTATCGAACATTAGAAATGCATGTGACACTTAGTAGTGTCGTAGGAGCAGTGAACTTATCGATATTTGAATTACTGGAAGCATATGACCATGCCCGGTGGTTGATTGTGAAACTGTTGATATTAGAACTGCTGGAGGCATTGGTTATGCCCGGAGGTTGATTGTGTAATTTGTGTCTTGGGTGGCCATGAGAGCCCATACTTAACTGTTGTGTCTTGGGTGGCCATGAGAGCCCGTACTTTACTGTTGTGTCTTGGGTGGCCATGAGAGCCCGTATTTTGCTGTTGGTGTCTTGGGTGGCCATGAGTGCCCGTGGGGTTGTTGAGCCCGTGACTTTTTGTCGGTGTGTCTTGGGAGGCCATGAGTGCCTGTGGGGTTGTTGAGCCCGTGAGTTACTATTGGTGTGTCTTGGGAGGCCGTGAGTGCCCGTAGGGTTGTTGAGCCCGTGAGTTACTGTTGGTGTGTCTTGGGAGGCCGTGAGTGCCCGTGGGGTTGTTGAGCCCGTGAGTTACTGTTGGTGTGTCTTGGGAGGCCGTGAGTGCCCGTGGGGTTGTTGAGCCCGTGAGTTACTGTTGGTGTGTCTTGGGAGGCCGTGAGTGCCTGTGGGATTGTTGAGTCCGTGTTTTACCGTTGGTGTCTTGGGTGGCCATGAGTGCATGTGGAGTGTCAAACTGGTGTTATTGCTGTTTGTTGAACTTTGCTTGTGATTGTGATTGTGGTTACCTGAGGTTGGTGGAGGTTGCGTGGTGTGGCTAGCCTCCCGACAGGGATTGGGGGACGTGGCGAGGTTGTGGGCTAGCCTCCCGATAGGGATCGGGAGAAGGTGCGTGTGGGTGTGGCTAGCCTCCCGACAGGGATCGGGGGTAAGGGAGAGGTTGTGGGCTAGCCTCCCGACTGAGATCGGGAGAAGTTGCGCGACAGGTCGACCGCCTGACCTGACAGGGATCGGTAAAGGGCGAGAGAGAGAGAGAGGGGGGAGGTTACTGAGCAGCTGGTGTGCGATCCTTTGTGATCTTGTTTGGTGTAGGATCCTTTGTGATCTTGGGTGTTGCGTGGTTGTCTGTCGTGTCTTTGGAGAAGGTCGTCAATCGTTGTGTCGGGTCTACATTATGTATCCGAGTGTTGAGTCGGTTGAGGAAAGTAACAGTGTGTGTGTGTCAGTCGGGTTACTTGAGTTTGGGGATAGTAGTCCCCGGTGTTGAGTTGTTGTTGGTGTTACCGGCATTGTCTGCTAAGTATGTCATAGTCAGTCTGTTATCCGTGGCGGTGAGCGAACGCTCACCCCTAGCTGCTTTTCCTACAGGTACTGGTCGCAGGTTGGACTAGGTGAGCTTCCGAAGCTTGAAGAGGTAGGAGCGGAAGTCCGGGTTTACTTTTGAGTCTAGCGACGTATACCTTGCTTTTTGTCCGCTTGTGGGATGTACTTTTGAGCTGTAAATAAGTATTTTGTGTAACTAAATGGTGATTTTAAAGTGTTTTATTTAAAATGTCTGAAATGTTTTATTGTTTTAAACGTTCGCGTTCCGAGTTCGGTTTTACTGAAATTGGGGCGTGACAGGTTTCATTAGTATTCTCGCTAAAACCAAGGGACGTGGGTTGTTACTTCCACATCCCCAAAAGGGAAAACAAAGGGTGAAAAGTGAAAGTGTTGTTTAAGTTTGTAAAACATAAAAGGGTTAAATACATTATGGTACCCTTATGTTAGGTCCACAGACATTTTGGTACCCTTATAATTTCTTATTCTATTTTGATACCCTAATATTCGGTCCACAAATGAAATTGGCATACTCTATTAGGAAACTAACAGAATATTCCTTTAAGTTAGCCATGTGACCTTATGTGCAATTAAGTGGAATGTAAAAGGAAGATTTTACCCTTATTCATTTCAGCCTTAACAATTTAAAATAGGAAAATATTATATTGCCCTCCTTAGTAAATAAAAGAAATAATAAATAAATTGTTTATTTATTAATGGGTTTACTCCATGTCCTAACCTCGTACTACACTTAATTGTCAAATCCGCACCCAAGCTTTGGAAAATTGTCAAATAGTAACGAATTTCAAAACTGAATTATTAAAAATCAAAAAAGTACTGTTTAAATTGACTTTTTCCGTGAACAGTGAATCACGTGCTGCCCACGTGACTCATTTTATAATGGAGCTTGCGCGAGCTGAGGTCACGAAGAGATGAAATTCGAAGCTTGGACACAAAGAGATGAAGTTCGAAGAGCTGAGATGAAGAGATTAGGTCACACAGGGATGAAGTTAGGCCAAGTTAATATCCGTAGGAAGAACATATTTGAGGGTAAACTCGACTTTTCACTTGTCCAAGTTAACGTCCGTTTAAAATTGGAAACAATTGGCAATTTCAGTTAATTGACCGTTACTACATGACAATTTCAATTGTACAGGGTTTGGATTTAACAATTTCTGAAAGTTGGGCGTTAGGACATGGAGTAACCCCTTTATTAATTATAAAACAAAAGAAATAAGAAAACAAATAACTATATACATGATCTCTGTACTCGGTTCATCTATTTCTACAAACCTAATACACCTCTTCTTCTCAGTCGAAGCTCGTCCTCACACACACTCGCCCTCGCCCCGTCGTCGACTGTCGCCCTCACCCCGTCGTCAAATGTCTCCCTTCCTTCTCCTCAGATCGAAGCTCGTCCTCTTCGTGAAGAGCCAACGAAGCCTAGACGCCGCCGGCAGCTCAAGCCCCATCTACGAACAACAACGACGAGCAAGGAAGTCGTCTATTCCTTTGTTCATCTTGTCATCTCCTCGTTCTCCGTCTGTTTTGGTCTGTGGTGATGGTTTTGGGTTTGATTTTGTTTTGTTAGGTTCCTGTTACCGGTGGGACGGTGAAGCTGGGTTACCGGCTGAGTGGTCGCCCTTATTGTGGTTTTTGTCCTGATGAGTACATCTTCTCCGGCGAGCACGTCTCTCCGGCTCCCTTCCTCGAACACCTACCATGAGAAAAATAGGGATTTGTTAGGTTAGGTTTTGGGATTTGAGTTTCCATTTGTTAAGTGGTGTTTCATTTTTTATTTGATTTGTGTTGCTTGGTTCCAGATTGTTCCATTTGTGTGTTTCATTTGTTCATCGTGTCGATGTCGAAACTAAACGGGGATAAATGTCACGCCCCAAATCCGGTTTTGACCGGACTCGAGACGTGAACTAAAAAATAATTAATTTAAATGAAAGTAAAGCCAAAACAGTCTCAACAAGTAGTTTAAAACTTTAAACAACGTTGCGAGTCACATCTCAGTAAAAACCACGGTAAAAATAATTCAACAGCTAACGGTACGTCACTACACTTACTAGACAAGAACTCGCCAGCTCCTAGGCTCAGCTATGTCCTGCTAGCACAATCTCGCTCAACACCTGAAAACAACAAGATAAGGGGGTGAGCTTTCGCTCAGTAGAGAAAGTAGTAAAGGTAATGAACATCGGCTCACCACCACGAGTAACCGTCCAATTAGGGCATACTAGTACAACACACCTAACTACTAAAACGGGGTTCACAGCCAAACTTATAACACACTCAAACTATCGCTTTTCACACAACAAAGCATTAACCAAACAGCACGCGGTTCACACACAAATGCAACCAGCACACATCCCGTACCGTAGTCCTCGTACTACAACATACTATACCGGAAAGTCATCGTACCGTCTCGGACAGCCCCTCGGTCCGGAGGAAACACATGCGTTGGGCGACCGGAAACGTTCCCTAGGAACGCATCTCATCGGAAGGCCCGGAAATGTCCCCATGGGACCATAGATCATCGGGGTAGAACACGACCCGTAGGTCCAACCACGACCCGTAGGTACAATCACGAACTTAGTACAACCATTTCCAACGGAACTCGTAACCACAATCCTCAACTCAGGACCAAACCACACTTAAACAACGCACACAGCCAATCAGCAAGCATATAACACACAGCAGAACAAACACATATCCCGTATAACAGTTTCCAACATCACCGAACGCACATAGCCATTTATTTTGTACCGGATCACGAAGCCACGGTCCCGACACCTTCCCGTCACGTAGAATCGGGATAACATCCCAGACCGGAAATCCCTCAGTCAGATGTCTTCCTGTCACGTAGAATCAGGGCCTCACACAGACTTGACCGGCACACACTCCGGTCGTACACCTCCCGTCACCGAGACTTGGGTATCGATCACGTCATCCTTGGCCTCGATACACTACACCGGAACTATCCCTCGGTGTAAGTATCACTCCGGTTACGTCTTTTCTTCAAACACACAATGAGGATATAACACGCAGCACAAAGCCAAGATCGGTCTCGGTATACCAACTGGACCATCTCAACATAACACACAGCCAGTCTATCACTCACACGGTCATAACACAAACAAGGGTTCACATTGCAACGAACACGACACACTTTCCCACACACAGTCACAACATGCAACAACGATTCGATCTTATTAGACACACTCCTAACCGTCACATACTTACCATCATTTACCGACACCACACTCAACGTGGTAACCCCACCGGATAAACCGATATCAAATCCCCGACCATCCAACAGTTCAATATATCAAATAAACAGGAAATAACCACTCAAGTGATCAACATGCACCACTCGTTCAATTCTACTCGTTTTTATGTTCTTTATTTATTATCCGTTCAAACAACACAAAGCACACCAGCAGATACACTCAGCAAACAATCCTACAGGCACGACATGGCCTGAATCTACCAGCACAGAAATTCCCAAGACAGAAATTGTAAATGTTCACAGTTTATACGTCTACGCTAGTTGTTCACATCCTACATGTCAAACTATGATCTTTCCAGTTTTATTATCTCCTAGCATGCATACTAGTAACTTTCCGTAATTAAACCGGTATTCGCTACTTTCCCTACCTCAAGACGAACCGACAGCTACGTCTCCTAGCTGCTGACGTCCTGGCCTAACTCCGGTCTTCTCAGGTGGAGTCCGAGCCTGGGTTCAACTCCGGTCTTCTCGAGTGAAGTCCAAGTCTGATTTTAATAGGTAAGACTTACAATCAGATCTGGTACAGTCCAAATTAAATTCAACAGTTGCCTCTTTAACTCGAGCGGGTTAAAAGGGGGATTACACGACGAATCGGGTACGTGCACTCGAATCCCGAGCATAGAACCCGATGCACGTTTCCCGAGGCGTTGTTCCCAGTGCAAGGGTTCCGAGGCACGATTCCCTAGTCACAATTTTCGAGACACGATTCCCGAGGCGCGCTTCAGCATTCCCGCTTTTGTCATGTTCTAACTCCGATTTAACCGTCCAGGTTCCAAAAACGTTCACATTCAATCCACGGTTTTGTTCAACAGTCCCATTTTAAGCTCCTTTTGATTAAATCTGGTTTTGAATCCTTTTTAACTTAAATCAATTTTGGTTTGAAAAAATTTCTGTTAATTAATTTGATTTTGTTTCCAACTTCAACCAGATCCAAAACATTTATGTTTCCACCTTAACCAGGTCCAGAATCGCACAAAAAAAAGAACAAAGGGAAGAGGAAAGGAGGTTTCGGGTTTGAGTCCGGCCGGCCACCGCCGAAGACACCGTCGGCGACCAAAGCTCACGGTTTCGAGTTCCTCACCGTGGGAAAAAAACGACGGCGGGGAGGCTGAGCACGGAGAGCTCTATCTTGCCTCGGATCTGGACAGACGCGCGGTTCTGTCCCAGATTTGGCGAGTCACCAGCTAGCTCGAAGATGACATGGTCGGAGGTGGGTCGCGGTGGACGGAAGCGAGCGCGGGAGGCTGAGGGAGAGGGAGCTCCGCGACGGGATGGCCGGCGAGCTCGTTTGAGCGGAGAAGACGAGGGGAAGAGAGGGACGGCGGCGACTGGTCGGAAAAGAAGAAGGAGGATAGGGAGATGAGGGATAGAGGGCGGGCGAGTTCTGTGATGAGAGAGAGAGAGAGAAAGGAACGGGAGAGGAGGTCGGAGACGATGACGAGTGGTGGCCGGATTCGACGGCGACGAGAGAAGGATGAGAGGGTCGGGCTGCACTGAAACGAAGAAGAAGGGAGAAGTGTGACGCACGAACCCTAACTGGGGCTTAAATAGCCCGGGTCTGCGCCGGGTCAGAAGCTTGGGTCGGGTCTGCCCAGTCCAGCCCAACCCCCCCTTTTTTTGTTAAACGAACCAAAAATTAAACTGCTTTTCAACCCGACGCTCCAAACGAACAAACTTTAAAGCTTAGCCCGATTTAAATCGTAGCGGTCTTTACAATAAAGGGGGAAAATAAACAAAACTCAAAATCAGAACATGAAATTAGGGATTTCAGTTGCATGTTGGGTGAAGAACAAAGGATTTGACTGATGAAGTTGGATATTTCGAACAAGAAATTACAAATAAAAAAAGAATTTGACTGAAGTAGACTAAGTAATCTTTTTTTTAAAAAGAAATAAAAAATTTAGAAAAAGGAATTAGTAGGCACATCTAGGATCATTGAGTTGTGACATGCGAGAATGCAAAGACTTGTGTTCTGGCTAATGTCGGCTAGAACGATGATTGCGATATGCTGGGAGGAGAGCACAACTTTACGAGCGGCAACCCCACTTAGTTATTGTCTCCTTCTCTAGCGCATTCATTGGCAAAAAGTAAGACTTCTCCTTTGAAGGGAAAGTAGTCACTGGTAGACGGTGAGGCTTCTCCTCCGAAGGGGCGGAGGAAATCAGGTCAATTTTACACCCCGACATGCCAACTGAAGCGGACACTCGATATATTAGGTATTTCTACCTTCACCCGTCATCTTCTAAATGAGGAGGAGGAAGACTATCAACAAGCGAGGACTGCAAAATAACCCTGCTAAGATCCATGAGTCGACAAGGGGATGAGGTGGTAGATATTTGCTGGCCTACCCCCATGATCCGAGAGCGGACTCAGTTGACCCCTATCGGTGGAGCAAGGGAGCACCCCCATATTTCATTCTGTTTAATTGGTTGTTGTTTTATTTGTTTTTGTTACGGGTAGGATGTTGGAATATTTTATGGTTGTCTAAGATGAAAACTAGACGGTTTATACAGGTCCAAGAGCACCGGTTCACCTATGAAAGTCCCGGACATATTCTAAAATTCAGAGTCATCGACTCAAGTTATGTTGCTATTGGTTGACAAGATTAATAGAATTCTTCGTCGCCTCAATAAAATCATTATATAATAAAAAAATCAAGTTGTATTTGTTAAATGCATGTCGATAGTGTATATCATTATAGTTGTATTCGTGCTTTAAGTTTTTCTTGAGCGAAAGTTACAATTTTATAAAATTTAGGGAAAATTTCACTCTAACACCCTGCCAAACATTTAATTCCATTTTGATACCCTGGCAAACTTATAACACTTTCATACCCTAACCAAACTTTTAATTTCACTTTCATACCCAACCGTCAGATTCTGTTAACTTTCCATCGAAAATAGGTAAAATGTCCATAATACCCCTAACTATTACTCAAATTTTCAAACTCATGTCATTGGTTCAGACTTGAAAATAAGTGAAATGAAAATAATACCCTCCATTGTTAGGGTGTTAAAATGAAAATTTCACTATTTTTAAAATAGAATCAGTTTTTTTTTTATAAATTTAGTTTTTATTTTTGAAAATTATTTTATTTTCGAAAATTCAGTTTATTTTTTATAAATTCATTTTTTATTTATGAAAATTATTTTTATTTTCAAAAATTCTGTTTTTATTTTTATAAATTCATTTTTTATTTATAAAAATTATTTTTATTTTCAATAATTCAGATTATAATTTTAGATATCCATAAAAATCAGATTTTATTTTTAAAAATACATAAAAATCAGTTTTTTTTTATTTAATTATATTTTTTTTTCATTTTTATACCCAGGCATGTTTTCAGGACAATATTCCATTCCCAAAATCTCACCCTAAATTCTTTATTTCTTCTTCATCTCCTCGGTAGGATTCGTACTCAAAATGAGCTCGAGCTCAAGGTCTGCAACTCCGACGAACATCATGGTAGGTCTATAACTCCTTCGGACGAACTTGATAGTGCTCGAGTTCCAGATCTGAATCTTCATCGACGCCGTAAAGCTCACTCTAATATGTGCAACCATTCTGGCAAGGTCGAATCCAAATCTGGACACGAGATGTCGAAGGGAAGAAAGATTTGTGGCGAGTTTCGCTCGCAAAGGATGTCATGTCTCCGGTGTTGCCGCCAGATCTGTGGCGAGTTCATCTGATCTTTAACGAAGGGGATGGATCCTCGATAGCTTCTCCAGTTCTTCCCCCCAAAACCCTTTCTCTACCTCCTCCTTCACCGAGTTTGGATCTCTCTGCCATCGTCGGTGGCGATAGCATACCACATGCTCCTTCTCCGACTTATTCATAGATGTAGACGATGAAGATAGGTTGGGTTTGATAGATTAGTATTTTAAATCTTGGGTGGAATTTTGGCGTGATGAAGATGGGTATTTTTGGGTTTGAAATGGGTATTTGGTAATATGAACTATTTGGTAATTTGAAATGAAATTGATTGAAATAAAATGATAATTTGGTTTCATTGAATTTCATTTTGTAGCCATAGCGTGATGAAGATGACACAGATGAGGTGTGGGGATTTTTGAGATGGGTATTTTTCTGGAAAAAAAACTGAATTTTTAAAATTAAATAAAACCAAAATTTTAAAATAATATAAAAAAACTGAATTTTTTAATATAAAACATAATTTTATAAATAAAAGCCGATTATTAAAAATAATAAATTATTTTTTGAAAATAAAACTGATTCTTAAAAATGAAAAACATATTTCCTAAAAATAAAAAAGTTTTTTTCGAATAAAATAGATTTTTAAAATAAAACAGTTTTTTATATTTTAAAATTTAAATTATATATATATATATATATCAAAAATTAATTTTTATGTATTTTTAAAATTAAAAAATGAATTTTTTAAAATAAAAATAATTTTCGTAAAAAAATTGATTTTATTTTTAAAATAGTGAATTTTTTTATTTTAACACCCTAACAATGGAGGATATTATTGTCACTTCACTTACTTTCAAGTTCTGAACCAATGGCATGAGTTTGAAATTTTGAGTAATAGTTAGGGGTATTATGGACATTTTACCTATTTTGGATAGAAAGTTAACAATATCTGGCGCCTAGGTATGAAAGTGAAATTAAAAGTCTGGTTAGGGTATGAAAGTGTTAAAAATTTATGTCAGGTTATCAAAATGAAATTAAATGTTTGGCAGGGTGTTAAAGTGAAAATTTCCCTAAAATTTATTTTAGAACATATGTGTGCGCTAGAGAACATGCTCCCGGGCCACTAAGGTCAGACAGAAAGAGCAATGGCTCACTGAACTTTTTTCCACTAGAACCGTCACAGACGATATTTGAAAGCCATATAGGCAAGGACAGGATACGAAAAGAGGGAAAGGGGTACCGGAAATCCTGAATGATCTCAACAATGGTGATGGTGTGAGGCAAAGCATCTTCATGGGACCCCTCCCAAGGCCAGTCCCCGATGCTCAGCCAACCTCTCATTGCTCCTGGCGGGGCTGCTTCCCCGCCTTGAAATGCTCATCCCGAGGTGTTCCAACTGCTGACCTCTTCAGTGCCCCAGTGCCCTCTTCAGGTACTCCAGTGGGTGCCGGAGCTTCAACATCCTTTCTTCCCAAACCCTTGCGTGCTTCACCACCTAACTCACCAGAGAGAGATGCTGGGCCCCCAGAATTGAGCTAGCATGGGACTGAACAGTTTCAAGTCGGGTAGTATCCCGAGTCCCTAGACCAGAAGGCACGGAGCCTGTGGAAACTCGAGGGTCCTATCTAGAGACAAGGTGCCCTTAGGGCGACACCCTTAGGAGTAGTTGACCGGTCAACCTCTTCCCAATATGTCGCATATGCCATGACCTTCTTATCCCTCTGGTACTCCATCAAGGAGGAATCAAACTACGGGGGGGCTTTGATTGCCCACGTGCACTCCTTCAAAACATGTCAGAGCCGGCCACAATTTTAGCAGAAGCTCGGGAGCTTAGAGTAGGTGAGTTCAACGTGAATCGGCTCAGGGAACTCCTTGAACCAAATGACCAGTCCCCTTCGGAGTGGCCTCTCAAGGAGGTGCCAGAATCGAACTTTGACAGTTTTTCCCTAACACATGCCCCATTGGTCACATGAGACATCCACACCTGCACCCAGAGCGTCCCCGATGGAGGTACCCGTTTCCTGTTTGCGTGCGCCCACAATTGCACTCGGTCAAGAACATGCATCTCCCGAGCACACAGATCCAGATCACAGAGCAGTAGGGCTCGACCGTCAAAGCACCAAGGCTCATTGCCTTGGACCCACGCCCGAGCCTCAAAGGACCAAAAGTAAAAACCAAAGAGCCACGACCCTCGGTCCTTGATCACGAGACCCTCATCAGCTTCCCCTCATGCATTCGTAATGATACGCATGAGAGTGTCCTTATGAGGGGTCTTTGGAGACCAAAGTTTCCCCATCATCCCCTATTGCTGGCAGGTAATGGCCATCGATGTTGCCCAGGACGACGGGACCAGTACTTCGACCTCCGTGTCTTCTTCCAATGAACAGGACGATAAGCCGTCCTAATGACCCAGAAGAACAATATTATACTTACAACCAAGTCGATGGGTTGTTTGTGTAGGAAGTTCGAGTCCAGTAGAAGGCTGTTTCCTTAAGGCAAAATTGACCCCTCTACGGCAGTGAAGGTTGAATGGGCAAATGTCTCCCAAGATAAAACGGACCTAAACCACTAGAGAGTGCTTCAACTAGTGGAGTCTACCGACCTAAACCCGACTTGCACTCAAACTGTAATATGTCAGAAAGTGAAGAAGAATCGAAAAAGGAAGTGATTTGTCTGTCCCCTCAACACCCTTTAAATAGTAGACAAGGTGCCCTTTCAGAAAGATTGCGACTCTTTGACCAAAGGGCATGTTTGTTTAAAACTTGATCAGACTCTTTCATATGTTGATTCAAAACTTGACCAGATGCAAGATAATGAATCTTGACATAAAGTTGGGAAAATTAATTGCTGAGTCTTGCATACAAAAAGATAGGATTTTCGTGAAGCTCGAAGATCGAAGCTCGAAGCCCAGGACCAGGCTCGGACCGGACGGACGACGGTGGCGGTGCGCGTGTGGTCTCTCTCCATTACACTTTAGTGGTGACCCAAGACCACGACCTTATTCCAATTGTAAAACTTTATAAAGTGTATGGAAAAGTGTAATGTGGGAAATGTGGGTTTGCATTAAATGTCATTTAATGCATGTAATTAATCCATGTTTTTCTTCAACTTTGTATGCGATTAACTCATTCAATATTCAACATATTTCTGTAAACATACATCTTACGTTCAAGTTCGTAATGATGTGAACGTAACGGATACATGTGTTGCCAAAATTGATGATCGGAACAAGACGATATGGATGTCGGAAAGTGAGTTGTCCAACAATCCCCCACATTGAATGGATATTAGCGGTTTTCTTCCTCAAGTTTTTGTGCTGATACATAGTTCATTGGTTTGAGTGCAATGAAAGAAAGTTACCGCATTGGGTGAAGTAGCTCGAGGCTTTGAACATTACTAGTGACAGCCTATCGGGCTTACTAGCAAATCAGTAGACTTGATTGTCTTTGAACTGTAAGCTATGAGGGTAAGCCTAGACAATAGACAACACACAATAACCTTCTAAATCGGTGTTAGATCTCTGTATGTGTTCATTGTGGCCATGAACACCTGCTTGGCTCATGAATGCGTATAGATATCCGGCATGATCGATATCTATTAAAGCGGCCCCACTTCGCATTCACTAAGGTTATTCTATCAAGAGTGTCCCGCAAATACCTCATTATGTACTAAGCATACACAATATAGACATCGTTGAAAGTATTTCAACTTATCCTGACGCGACGACGGATGGTGCACTGAATTATTAAAGGAATGAGGAGGAGTCGAGTACTCCCTAGTGCCTCGAAGTGTGCCAACGCTTCGTGTTCCCTTTCGAACCTAGATCTTGGGATCTCCAGTCAACTAGGTTAGGTATCCGCGGAAGGCAATCTTTTGTTTGAGTTACGGCCTTAAGCCCATTCCCATTGATAAGATTTCAACTTTCTCTCTAGGTAAACCTTTTGTTAATGTATCCGAGATATTATCTTTTGACTTAACATAGTCTAGTGTGATAGTCCCATTAGAGAGTAGTTGTCTTATGGTGTTATGGCGACGACACATGTGTCGAGACTTACCATTGTACATGAGACTTTGTGCCATTCCAATAGCAGATTGACTATCACAATGTATGCTTAATGGAGGCATTGGCTTATCCTATCCAGGTATATCTTCCAAGAAGTTTCGAAGCCATTCCGCTTCTTCTCCAGCCTTGTCTAGAGCAATGAATTCAGAATCCATGGTTGATCTTGCTATACAAGTCTGTTTGGAAGACTTCCATGATATTGCTCCACCTCCCATAAGGAAGACATATCCACTAGTAGATTTGGATTCATTGGAGTCAGATATCCAATTGGCATCACAATATCCTTCTATGACAGATGGATAATTTCCGTAATGCAATTTTAGATTTTTAGTGTATTGTAAGTATCCCAATACTCTAATTATGGCTTTCCAGTGATGTTTGCCGGGATGACTCGTAAATCTACTTAGCTTACTAACTGCGTAAGCTATGTCTGGCCTAGTACAGTTCATGATATAAATAAGACTGCCTAGAATACGAGAATACTCAAGTTGGCATACACTTTCACCTATGTTTTTAGCCCATGATTGAGTTAGATCAACTGGTGTTTTCGCATGTGTTATGTTATGTTTTTTGAATTTATCAAGAACTTTCTCAATATAGTGTGTTTGAGACAACGCATAACCTTGTGATGTTTTGGAGATCTGTACTCCTAAAATAACATCAGCAACTCCTAAATCTTTCATATCAAATTTAGAAGACAACATTGCCTTAGTAGAATTTATTATGGATGAAGTACTACCAAGTATAAGCATGTCGTCTACGTAAAGACATACAATGACATATCCAAGTTCATTGTTTTTAACATAAACACATTTGTCGCAATCAGTGAACTTGAACCTGTTTGATAACATAACAGCATCAAACTTTGCATGCCATTGTTTTGGTGCTTGCTTAAGTCCATAAAGGGACTTAACTAGTCTGCACACCTTGTTCTCATTCCCAGGTGATGAGAATCATTCGGGTTGTTGCATGTATATTTCTTCTTCTAGTTCACCATTTAAAAAAGTTGTTTTTACATCTATTTGATGTATTTCAAGCCCTTTAAGTGACGCGATTGCGATGAGCATTCTGATGGACGTTATCCTTGTCACAGGTGAGTAGGCATCAAAATAATCCAACCCTTCCTTTTGTCTGAATCCTTTGACCACAAGTTTAGCCTTGTGTTTGTCTATGGATCCATCGGTTTTCAGTTTCTTTTTGAAAACCCACTTGTATCCCAATGGTTTTATTCCGGGGGGAAGTTCCACTAATTCCCATGTGTGGTTTTGAAGAATAGATTGTATTTCACTATTTACTGCTTCTTTCCAATAAAAAGCATCTAGTGAAGACATTGCTTGTGAATAAGTTTGTGGCTCATCTTCCACCAATAGTGACACAAAGTCGGGTCCGAAGGAATTAGCTTTCTTTGCCTTTTTACTACGCCTTGGTTCTTCCATGATATATTCCTCATGGCTGGATTGACTTTCCGGTTCCTCAATGTCATGTGGTCTCTTTTGAGGATGTGATTCCTTTGGCTCTTTCCGAGGGTAGATGTGTTTAAAGAATGTAGCACTTCTAGATTCGATTATGGTATCTACATGGATATCCCGAATATCCGATTTATATACCATAAATATATATGCACTACTATTATGTGCATACCTAATGAATATGCAATGAATAGTTGTTGGTCCTATTTTGACCTTTTTAGGCTTAGGTACTTCCACCTTGGCCAAGCACCCCCACACTTTCAAGTATTTGTATGATGGAGGTGTTCTTTTCCATAGCTCGTATGGAGATTTGAGCAATTTCTTACGAGGAATCTTGTTGAGAACGTAGTTTTCCGAGAGTATGGCTTCTCCCCATAGGTTATCTGGTAAACAAGAACTTAGTAAGAGAGCATTCATCATTTCCTTGAGTGTTCGGTTTTTGCGTTATGCAATTCCGTTGGACTGAGGTGAATATGGTGCTGTAGTTTGGTGTATAACACCGTTTTGAGCACAAAAAATTTCAAAGGGATATTCATATTCTCCTCCTCGATCGCTCCTTCAAGCTTTTATTTTTTTGCTTAGTTTATTTTCAACTTCAGCTTTGTAAAGTTTTAAGGTTTCAAAAGCTTCATCTTAACTCCTCAATAGGTACACATGACAATACCGTGTACAATCATCAATAAAGGTAATGAAGTACCTTTTCCACCTCTTGTTTGACACAATTTCAGATCACAAATATTTGTATGTACTAAGTCAAGAGGTTCGGTGTTCCTTCAAATCGAGTGAAAGGATGATCTTGACATTTTTGCTTCAACACAAACTTGACATTTTTCTTTTGGATTAATCCTAAATTTAGGAATTGCATCAAAATAAATTAAACGAAGAATTGTATCAAAGTTAACGCGTGTCACGCCCCAAATTCGGTTTTGACCGAACTCGAGACGTGAAGTAAAATAAAATAAAAACAATAATAAAAGTAAATTTGAATAACATAAATCTCCGAATAGTTCATAATTAAAAACCAATGCTATGAGTCAAACGCTCAAATCCAGATAAATAAATACACGGTTTAGTTCATAAACAGAAAGTACGTCTCTACGACAAGATAAACCCCCGGACTCTCGGTGAGCTCCCGAGCTCTGAGCCTTCCTCTAAACCGACTCACCATCAGAATATGTAAAACAGTAAAAACAGAGGGGGTGAGCTTACGCTCAGTAGGAAAAAGTAGTAATGGGAAAGGACTTCCGCTCCCTCACCATACATACTAAGTCAAGAATATAAACTAATAACTGACAACAAGATTAGAAAGCCAACAGGAGCCCAACATTATCGACCATAGAACCAAGCTACGAAAACAGATAAACAATAAAATAATATACCGCGACGTCTACTGCGAACAACACTTGACCCAACATGACACGAACATAAGACAAGTACACCGGGATACTGCGATCCACACACGCAGCTCAACATATCGTACCGGAACACCACCTCGGTCTAGATATCTTCCCGGAATCCAACATCGGGGTGAAACTAATACATCAGACTGGAACACACCCTCGGTCTAGATGTCTTCACGGACACACATCATCGGGGTGAAACAATATACATCATACCGGAATACCCATTGGTCTAAATATCTTCCTGGAAACGCACATCGGGCAAGCAAACAATACATCATACCGGAAATGCACTCGGCCTAGATGTCTTCCCGGAAACGCACCTCGGGGTAAACAAACAATACATCATACCGGAAACGCACTCGGCCTAGATGTCTTTGTCACGCCCCGATTTCAGCGAACCGAACTCGGGACGCGAACTTTTAAAAACATGAACACTTGAAACCTGTTTTCAATAAAAGCTTTGACATTTCCATTTACTTCTCAAAATAATAGCATTTACAATACAAAAACGTCCCAACAAGTAGACAAGGTACAACATCCGTCACTAGACTCAACAAAAGTAAAGACCAGACTCCGCTCCAAGCTCCATGAACTTCAAGAGCTAACCTAGTCCGTCCGGTGATCAGTACCTGTAGGAAAAGCAGCTAGGGGTGAGCGTTCGCTCACCTCCACGGATAACAGACTGACTATGGCATAATTAGCAGAAAAAGCCAGTAACACTAAAACCAAACCCAACACCGGGACTACAGTCCCCAACTCAAGTACCCAACTGACCCACAACCCGTCACCTTCCTCAACAGACTCGACACTCGATAAAAACAGTGTAGACCCAATACAACTATCGACGACCTCCTCAAGGACTCGAACGAAACGACACAACACCAAACAAGATCACAAAGGATCGCACACCAGCTGCTCAGTAACCAATCTCAATCAGGTCAGGGTTCGACCTATCGCAATTCCTCGACACGAGGTCGGATCAGGCTATCGACCTTTCAAACTCGCAATTCCTCGACACTAAGTCGGATCAGGCTGTCGACCTTTAAAACTCGCAATTCATCGACACTAAGTCGGATCAGGCTGTCGACCTTTAGAACTCGCAATTCATCGACACTAAGTCGGATCAGGCTGTCGACCTTTAAAACTCGCAATTCATCGACACTAAGTCGGATCAGGCTGTCGACCTTTAGAACTCGCAATTCATCGACACTAAGTCGGATCAGGCTGTCGACCTTTAGAACTCACCACCCCAGGTAACCACAATCACAATCACAGGCAAGTTCAATCCCACAGGCACTCAAGGCCACTCAAGACACCTCAACAGTCAAGACTCGGGTTCAACAACCCCACGGGCACTCACTGCCACTCAAGACACCAAATTAAATACACGGCTCTCATGGCCACCCCGACTCAACAATTAAATACGGGCTCTCAAGGCCACCCAAACTCAACAATTAAATACGGGCTCTCAAGGCCACCCAAACTCAACAATTAAATACAGGCTCTCAAGGCCACCCAAACTCAACAATTAAATAAAACGCACGACAACCTCCGGCATACTCGATGCCTCCAACGGTCCTAAAATCACTAGTTTCACAAACAACCTCCGGGCATGGTCATATGCCTCCAGTAATTCAATTATCGCTAAGTTCTCTGTTCCTACGACACTACTAAGTGTCACATGCTTTTCTCTTGAACGCTACAATCCCGTATCATGCTTTTCTAATAATTAAATAAATCTACTCAACCCACGACACCCCGGTGTCACATGCAATTCTACTATTAACTTTCCCTAATCAGGGCCGAGATCCGGCTACTTTTCCCTACCTCGTATACAATCCCAAAAGCGCTCCAACAACACCCGAAGCACACTCAGTCACTCGCCGAGCTTCCCCTTGCCTCGGTCCGTAGCACGATCTAAAAGAACACAAATTTAAAGTACTTTTAAACTAGTACGAATAACCAAAAATTTACATACTTAACGCCCAAACGTAACCCCGACAATGTCGGTCACTCCCAAACTTCCCAATTATTCGATAATGCCGATAAAGGACCCGTAAGGGCCAGATTCGCCCGACATGGCGAATCTGCCCGGTTTTGGTTAATTGCCTTCCGGGGCTCCAAAAGCCCCCATTTTCGTTTCTACGGTCTTAGAATATTTCAAGGAACCCAACGCACTTGACGGAATTGAATTCCGACTTCTAAGTCAATTAATTAACGTTTAAAGTTTCCCAAAACCCGTTAATTACAACTTCTCCAAATTAATTCCAAATTTCGATTCGATTAGGAAAAAGTGGTCCGGGGGACGTTTTAAACCACCCGAACATTAAAACCCGAGCAACCGAGCACGTGGGCCCCACCCAAGAGGCTTGGCCGAGACCCTAGGGTTTGAGGGAGGGGCTCGGCCACCAAGTGGTGGCTGCTGCCACCTCCGGCCAGCCACCACATGGCCGGCCGGCCACCACCCACGGTGGCCGGAGCTCCTCCCGAGCCTCCGGTCACCGGAAAACGTGAAATTAAACCCCCAAACACCTCTAAAACGTCTCCAACACCTCCCCACACTCTACACAACCCTAAGCCTTAGTTTATAACCAAACCCTAGCTCTTGAAAATAATCAAAACGAGAATCGGTTCGGGTATTACCGTAGAGGAGAACGAGGGGAACGGGATTGCTCTTTGCTTTGACTCGATCCAAGGGCTCGATCACAAACCCTAGCTCAACCTCCCTTCTTCTCTCTTCTTCTCCTTCTCTCTCTAAAACCTCTCTTCTAATTTCTAATTTAATTAAACTAACAACAAAACTAACTTTCTCTCCCTTAATACCCCATACTCGGCCAACCCTCTCCAACCACACCTTTTCCCTCCAAAAAATACACCACCATATACTTGACAAGTGTCAAGGTGGGTCCCATACCTTTTGGAAAATATCTAGTTGATATTTTCCAATCAGATTCGCGAAAAACGGACGTTTCGGGCCCCGAACGGGCACTTTTCCCAAAAAAAATTTAAACTGGACGGGCTTCAAGGAAACGGCCCAACTAAGACCGCTACGACGATGGCTAAGCTTTTCGGGTCCAAAACGGTCCTCGAATGGACCAAAACGTCGCTCGGGTGACTTTTCCAGCGAAAAATCAATCTTTCCCAAAATGACCAGGAAGTTGCCCTGAGTCCCCCGTAACTCATTTTAGTCGATAACGGGGTCAACTTAAGTCCGGCATGACCCTCGGGGTCAATTTAAGTTAAGTTAAGTGTCTGTCTTAAAATTTTTAAATTTTCCTGTTTTTCGCAGGTTTGACTGACGTTGACCAGAAGTGGTTATTACAGTCTTCCCGGAAACACACCTCGGGATAAACAAACAATACATCATACCGGAAACGCACTCGACCTGGATGTCTTCCCGGAAACGCACTCGACCTGGATGTCTTCCCGGAAACACACCTCGGGGTAAGCAAACAATACACAATACCATAACACACAATACCATACCACACATGTTACACCGAACTTATCATATCATCAAAACTTACCAATACACTTACCAAACCCACCACATCGATCTATCATTCACCCGATCATATCACAAGACAACGGTTCAATTCACATTCATCACATTCATTCAACCAATCATATCAAGAAACAAACATTCGTATCACATTCATCACAATTCATATAGCATGTTATGATTCTTAAGGTAACCAAAGAAGATACTATACATCAACATTTATGGACTAATAATCACAACCAACACACAACCCTAAGGCCCGGCATGACCACATGTAATTCTACAGCACGACAATTCCCATAATTGAAAGCGGTTATTCTAGTTAATCACATCCTATATGAAAGCTAAGAATTTTCCGATTATTACGTCCTATATGCATACGATTAACATTCTTTAATTAAAAGCGGTAATTACTACTCTTCCCTACCTCAAACGCTATCCAAACGCTTAGTCACTCAAGAGCCGCCTAGAAGTCTCCTCCGTCGTGCTCGCTAACAAGGTCTATGATTACAAGTAGTACTAGAATTAATGACACACCAAGGGTGGTTTAAGAGGCAAACACTCAAGTTAAAACCCCCAAACGTTCGGTTCAAGATAACATTTCTAATTAAAAGAAAAACACGCAAACTGGACCCAAAAAGTCCAAAACTGATCTGCCACGGTTCGGGTCACGGAGCCGTGAGGCTCCCCGTCACGGATGACGTCATGGACCCATGACATGTGCCGTCACGGTCTCCGTCACGGAGCCGTGACGACTTCCGTCACGGTACCCGTCACGGATCCATGACGGGTCCGAGCAGACTCGCCCTTCTTCTTCCTCCAGTCTCTTTTCCACGGAAACAACACCAAAAACTCCATTTTTATCAACCCAAAACCTCCAAATCAGTCCCATAACTTTAATACTTCACTACCCTTAGTGGGTTTCATCAAAACAACCAAATCCAATTGATTTCTACTTAAATCAATCACTTCCTTCTAAAAACAATCATCTAACAACAAATACCCAAAACACAACTAGTTCATGCAATATTTATGGAAGCCCACAACCCCGACTTAATTGAAAGTAGGTTTTGAGATGTCACTTACCTTGGAAATGAAGAGATGATGAAGATTAAGAGACTTTTGAGAAGATTTAGTGAAGAATGTCTCTAAAGGAGCTCCCTTTCTCCTTGCTTCTTCTTCAAGCTTCAATGGAAGCTCTTCTTCTCTCTCCCCTTGTAAATTTCGGCCACCACAAGAATTATGACCTGAATTGCAACCAAAAGGAGTCTTAAACCTAAGGTAGAAATGACTAAAAGACCCCACTTGCTCCCTTTCTCCTATTTTGTCACATATGAGGGTAAATGGGTCATTAGAGACCCATTTCTTCTCCTCCAAGCCACCATGGACAAGTTTCCTAGTGGGGGCCACCTTGCCCTTAATAATTTCCAGTAACTTTAATTTAATTAGGTTTAGTCGTTAATTAGCCTTAGTTTGACCGAGTTTGACTTTTTTACAAAGATAGTCATTTGAAAGGAAACGACCCAATTAAGCTAACTGTAATGACGGCTAAGCTTTTGGGGTCCTAGAAAGGTCCCGAATGACTCCCGGAGTCATCGGTTGACTTTTCTGGCCGAAAGTCAACTTTCGCCAAAATTCACCGGTTCGACCGGGGGCTGTTCTTACAATCTACCCTCCTTAAAATAATTTCGTCCTCGAAATTTAAAACGAAAGTACCTCAAGGGTCGAACAAGCTGGGTACTTCGCGCGAACCTCATCCTCGCGCTCCCAGGTCGACTCAGCTCCGTGGTGCTGCCACTGCACCCGTACCAGTGGGATAGTCTTGTCACGCAAGACCTGCTCCCGCGTATCCAGAATCCTGACTGGCTGCTCCTCATACGAAACATCCTCTGCTACCTCGATGTCCGTCCACTCAATAACGTGGGAGGGGTCCGCAGTGTACTTCCGCATTTGGGAAACGTGGAAGACGTTATGAACGTTCCCAAGTTGTGGTGGCAATGCAAGACGGTAAGCAACGGCTCCCACTCTACCCAAAACCTCAAAAGGACCGATAAACCGCGAGGCCAACTTGCCTCCGTCGCGGTTGAACCGCACGAGCCCCTTCTTCGGGCTCACCATCAGAAACACGTGATCACCAACTGTAAACTCGAGAGGTCGGCGCCGTCTATCAGCGTAACTCTTCTATCGGCTCTGCGCGGTCTTCAGCCGCTCATGAATCAACGCGACCTTCTCGGTCGTCTCCCGGATAAGCTCTGGACCAAGTAAATTCCTATCTCCCTCCTCTGCCCAACACATGAGCGAACGACACAACCTACCATACAGCGCCTCAAACGGTGCCATCCCGATATTGGCCCGACTGACCAAGTTGACACAACCGCCGGTTTATTGCAGCGCCTCAAAGTGGTCGACCGACTGACCAAGTCGACACAACCCGCTTCCACTGCGTGATCGGTAGTGGCTGCAATAAACCGCCGGGACGCTGATGCTCGGCCTTCACTTGCTGACAAGTGAGGCATCTCGAGCCGAACTCCGCGACTGCTCTCCGTATCCCGATCCACCAAAAATGCGTCGGACATCCCGATACATCTATACATCTTGGTGCCACCCGGGTGCACAACAAGACGGGAGTGATGAGACTCTCTCAACACATCGTCTCTACAGCTGCGCGGCACAAACAATCCTCCTCAGTACCGTAGACCCTGATCCGTAATCTGCTCCCAGCCCTCAGCGTCAACACCGCTGGTAATCCTCTCCCGGATCTCTACTGTCTCGGAATCCTCGGCCTGTGCCTCCAGCACACAAGCCATTAGTGTGGGTTGAGCCACCAGCGAACACATGGCCACGCTATCGGTGATCTCATCTAGCTCCAACCTGAACGTCCTCAACTCCTCCATCATGTCCCACTCTCGGACTGAATTACCGGCAATGCAGTGAATCGACTTCCTACTCAGGGCATCGGCGACGACGTTCGCCTTACCCAGATGGTAGAGTAGCTCGAAGTCGTACTCCTCAAGTAATTCCATCCATCGCCTCTGGCGCATGTTCAAGTCTCGCTGGGAGAAAATATACTTAAGACTTTTGTGATCCGAGAATACCCGGAATCGATATCCATACAAGTAGTGTCGCCAGCTCTTCAGCGCAAAGACGACTGCTGCCAACTCTAAGTCATGGGTAGGGTAGTTGCGCTCGTGTGTCTTCAACTATCTGGAGCCATAAGCAACTACCTTCCCGGACTACATCAACACACACCCCAGTCCCTCACCGGACGCATCACAATACACATCATATCTGATCCTGCGCTCAGGCACTATCAACACGGGCGCGGTAGTCAGACGAGCCTTCAGCTTGTAGAAGGAGTGCTCACACTCATCAGTCCACACAAATTCGGCTCTCTTGCGTGTCAGGGAAGTCATCGGCACGACCAGGCGTGAGAAGTCCTGAATGAGCCGTCGATAGTATCCTGCCAAGCCTAGGAAGCTACGGATCTCGAAGAACTCGTGGGCCGTGCCCACTTCGAGACTGCATCGATCTTCACCGGATCGACCAGTATCCCCTCTCGGGACACAACATGCCCGAGGAACTTCACCTCGGCGAGCCAGAACTCGCACTTCTCTAAGTTTCCGTACAACTGGTGAGTGCGCAACAACGTCAAAACTTTCCTCAGATGCTCCACATGCGCCTCCTCACTCGGCGAATAAATCAGAATGTCGCCTACGAACACCACGACGAACTGGTCCAGGTAGGGTCGGAAGATACTGTTCATCAGGTCCATGAATGTTGCAGGCACGTTCGTCAGTCCGAACAACATCACTAGAAACTCGTAGTGTTCATAACGTTTCTGAAATGCTGTCTTCGCCATATCCTCCTCTCGAACCCTCAACTGATAATAATCGGATCGCAAATCAATCTTCGAGAAGCAGCTCGCTCCTTTCAACTGATCGAACAAGTCATCGATCCTCGGCATCGGGTGCGGTTCTTCACCATGACCCGGTTCAACTTCCGGTAATCGATGCACATCCTCAGCGCTCCACCCTTCTTCTTCACGAAAAGGGCGGGTGCTCCCCATGGTGATGCACTCAGACGGATAAATCCCTTCTCCTGAAGCTCCTCGAGTTGTCGCTTCAGCTCGACCAACTCGGCTGGTGCAAACCGGTACGGGGCCATGGATATCGGCACCGTCCCCGGTATCAAGTCGATCCTAAACTCAGCCTCGCGCGCCGGCGGTAATCTTGATAACTCCTCCGAAAGGTCTAAGATTACAAGTAGTACTAGAATAATGACAAACCAAGGGTGATTTAGGAGGCAAACACTCAATTTAAAACCCCCAAAAGTTTGCATCAAGATAACCTTTCTAATTAAACGAAAAAACACCCAAAATGGACCCAAAAGGTCCAAAACTGATCTGCCACGGTTCGGGTCACGGAGCCGTGAGGCTCCCCGTCACGGATGACGTCACGGACCCGTGACGTCTTCCGTCACGGTACCCGTCACGGATCCGTGACGGGTCCGAGCAGACTCGCCCTTCTTCTTCCTCCAGTCTCTTTTCCACGAAAACAACACCAAAAACTCCATTTTTATCAACCCAAAACCTCCAAATCAGTCCCATAACTTCAATACTTCACTACCCTTAGTGGGTTTCATCAAAACAACCAAATCCCAATTGATTTCTACTTAAATCAATCACTTCCTTCTCAAAAACAATCATCTAACAACAAATACCCAAAGCCCAACTAGTTCATGCAATTTCCATAGAAACCCACAACCCCAACTTAATTGAAAGTAGGTTTTGAGATGTCACTTACCTTGGAAATGAAAAGATGATGAAGATTAAGAGACTTTTGAGAAGATTTGGTGAAGAATGTCACTAAAGGAGCTCATTTCTCCTTGCTTTTTCTTCAAGATTCAATGGAAGCTCTTGATCTCTCCTCCCCTTGTAAATTTCGGCCACCACAAGAATTATGAGCTGAATTGCAACCAAAAGGGGTCTTAAACCTAAGGTAGAAATGACTAAAAGACCCTCCTTGCTCCCTTTTCTCCTATTTTGTCACATATGAGGGTAAATGGGTCATTAGAGACCCATTTCTTCTCCTCCAAGCCACCATGGACAAGTGTCCTAGTGGGGGCCACCTTGCCCTTAATAATTTCCAGCAACTTTAATTTAATTAGGTTTAGTCGTTAATTAGCCTTAGTTTGACCCGAGTTTGACTTTTTCGCAAAGACGGTCATTTGAAAAGAAACAACCCAATTAAGCTAAATGTAACGACGGCTAAGCTTTTGGGTCTCGGAAAGGTCCCGAATGACTCCCGGAATCATCGGTTGACTTTTTCGGCCGAAAGTCAACTTTCGCCAAAATTCACCGGTTCGACCGGGATCGACCGGGGGTGGTTCTTACAACGTGACCTACTATTGTAAATTTATTATTATTAAACGACGAATTGCATCCAAGAAATTAAACGACGAATTGTATCAAAGTTAACGTGACCTAGTCTAGCATGCCATGTATTAGAGGACTCATCGATATACACAGAAGAACCCACTTTATTATTATTATTATTTACAATAGTAGGTACAACGGGCATAACGTTCATTTTGAACATGCCCTCATTTACATATCCCCTTCCCACTTGTACATCATTTTTTTGAGAGAACAAACTTATCAGATGCAAAGACTATTTAAAGCCATTCTTTGTCAGCAATGAGCCGGAGACCAGATTCTTTCGGATGTCCAGAACATAGAGAACATTGTTCAGAGTAAGTTCCTTTCCGGAAGTCATTTTCAGCACTATCTTCTCGGTACCTTCAACCTTTTAAGTGGATGAGTTACCCATGAAGATATGGTCTTCCTCAGTAGTAGCCTTGAAGGTGGAGAACATCGACTTGTTGGCACAAATGTGTCGATTTTCTCCAGTGTTACCGACCAGGTTGCATTCAGTAATCATAGCACAAAGACTCATGTCAGAGAGGTGCTCAGTGACATTGGCCTCGTTCTTCTTTTTCTTCTTGAAGTTCTTGGGTTTGCGACACACATCAGCTTTGTGTCCCTGATTCCACAATTGTTGCACTTTCCTATGAACTTCCCAATCTTCTTCTTGATTGGACCACTATCAGTATGTTTCCTCTTGTGAGAATTTGTCTTCTCAATTACATTGGCCTTTCCGACCATGTTGCTTCCATAGGTTTTCTCTAACTTGCGGTTGTCCTCTTCAATCCTCAGGCGAACAATCAGATCTTCCAGCGACATTTCCTTCCGCTTATGCTTCAGGTAATTCTTGAAGTCTCTCCAGGTTGGGGGTAATTTCTCAATAGCTGCAGCCACTTGAAATGACTCGCTAAGAGACATACCCTCATCATGGATGGTATGGATGATCAGTTTTAGCTCCTGTATCTGATTGAGAACCGTCTTGGAGTATATCATTTTGAAGTCCAGAAATTTGCCAACAACGAATTTCTTCATGCCAACATCTTCCGTTTTGTACTTCTTTTCCAAGGATTCCCAGAGATCCTTGGCAGTCTTGTATCCACAGTAGATACCATAGAGCTCATTCTCTAGACGGTTGAGGATATAGTTCATGGACAGGTAGTCAAATTTCTTCCAAGCGTCGAAAACCATTAATGTATCTTTGTCATACTCATCGTCTATGACAGGAGGCTTCTCGGTGAAGAACTTGTTGACGCCAAGAGTGGTCAGCCAAAATAGCATATGTGGCTGCCATCGTTTGACATCCATGTCGTTGAACTTCTTTGATTGCTCACCATGAGGAGACACATCCATTGGAAGCACCGAACCAACAACTAGGCTTGCCGTTGGTGGAGATGTCAATGGCGGGGTGGATGATGAAAATAAGTTCGATTCAGTAGCCATAATTCTAGTTTTAGAGGGAAAAAACATATTAAGATATTTTTCCAGAAACCAAAAGTGTTGGAGCAAAAAAAAAATTCTTAAGCTTGTAGGCAACTGAAATCAAGAACAACAGAAATAATAAAAAGAACAATATTATACTTACAACCAATTCGATGGGTTGTTTGTGTAGGAAGTCCGAGTCTAGCAGAAGGCTGTTTCCTTAAGACAAAATTACCCCCTCTACGGCACTGAAGGTTGAAGGGGCAAGTATCTCCCAAGATAAAACTAACCTAAACCACTAGAGAGTGCTTCAGCTAGTGGAGTCTGGCGACCTAAACCCAACTTGCACTCAAACTGTAAAATGTCAGAAAGTGAAGAAGAATCGAAAAAGGAAGTGATTTTTCTGTCCCCTCAACACCCTTTAAATAGTAGACAAGGTGCCCTTTCAGAAAGATTGCGACTCTTTGGCCAAATGTTTGTTTAAAACTTGATCACTCTTTCACCAAAGGTCATGTTGATTCAAAACTTGACCAGATGCAAGATAATGAATCTTGACATAAAGTTGGGAAGATTAATTGCTGAGTCTTGCATACAAAAAGATAGGATTTTCGTGAAGCTCAAAGCCCAAAGCCCAAAGCCCAAGACCCAGGCCCAGGCTCGGACTGGACCGGACCGACAACGGTGGCGCCCGTGTGGGCTCTCTCCATTACATATTAGTGGTGACCCAAGGCCACGACCTTATTCCAATTGTCAAACTTTATAAAGTGTATGGAAAAGTGTAATGTGGGCAATGTGGGTTTGCATTAAATGACATTTAATGCATGTCATTAATCCATGTTTTTCTTCAACTTTGCATGCGATTATCTCATTCAATATTCAACGTATTTCCGTAAACATGCATCTTACGTTCAAGTTCGCAATGATGTGAACGGAACAGATACATGTGTTGCTGAAATTGATGATCGGAACAAGACGATATGGATGTCGGAAAGTGAGTTGTCCAACAGACCCCACTCAAGGCTTCTTCCAGAGGAGGGAGAGTCGGAGTCGTCAACACATGCAGGGAGGCAGAGGGAGCCCGAGTCGGCTTGGGTTTTCTCCGCCGACAGCTCGTATCCCTAGTAGTGTGGGTGGTTTGCAGGGGCAAGGTAATGCAAGGAGAGCATCACCAGCAGGAGCGACGACAACAGCCACGGTTGGAACCACCGCAAAAGGCATGTCCACGACGACGGGGGTAGAAGAGAGCACCATAGTTTCGCATAGCTAAGACTAGGAGAGAAATCTCAAAATTGAGAGTTTTTTTAATGCATTCACTTGTAGTTGCATATTTTAAGATTTGTTATTGTGTTTATTTATATTTAAATTATAAATCTATAATTTATATTTTTATAATACTTATATTTGAGCTTGATAACATAGTTCAAGTCAGGATGGTTTGTGATTTTTAATCCGCGTATCAAACAAACTATAATCGATTTGTGATTTCGTATTTGTTTTTGCCAAGTCCTACTCATGGTCATGGGTCATGAGTGCGGCTGCAGATCCGACTACGGACACAATCCAACCACTGCAGTTTTTTTTTTGATCAGCAAGACAAGATTAAATTAAAACCTCCTTAGAGGATAAGAAGGAGTACAAGCTTCAGATCCAGCTACAGATCAAGCACAAAAAACAACGATGAAACTACAGGGTATGATAATGAAACCCCAATACAGCAACCCAAATGAACATGACAAACACCACAGGGTATGAAAATGAAACCCCAATACAACAACCCAAAATCACATGACAAACACCACACCTAAATGAAAGGCAGGCCTAAAACATCAAAATGAAGCAATACTTGAACTTGATTAGCCTTTCTGAGCAATGAAGATCTGCAGCAAATGAAGATTGAACTGCAACCAAATGACAGGAGAGAGGAATGAAATGAATCTCCCCCAGATCACACCTGGAACCAATGAAGATGAAGGTACCAAAACCAAATCTGGTGAAGTGTTGAAGTAGAAGGGAAGAGGATTTTCGACCTAACCCATCACTGACCAAGAGGAAACCGCCTCCTACCCAGGTAAGAGAAGTAGTCCCTGCTCCATATTACTTCCAAGGAAGCAACAATTGCCGGGGGCCAGCACCCCAAACAGCCGAGCCAAACCCAAATAATCCAAGCAACCCTAGATAAAGGCTTCTGAAGGGGGTAAGGTTTACCCATGAATCTTGCCGGCGGACAACACCTCTAACCGGAAAGGGATGAAGTGAAGCCCTAATCTAGGGTTGCAGGGAACGGGGAGGGGAAAACTAAACCACAAGGAAAGGAGAGAGAATACCTACAAGGAGCAACGTCGGAGAGTCATAGCTCAAGCCAAGTCCTCGGAGCGAATCCGGTCAACACCGTGAAACGCCCTGAACGGGGAGGACTCGATGTTTCTATCAAGCTTGATCCATAACCTGAAACCGAGCAAATCTCGAAGATCCACGCCCTTGTCAGCGGGGAAGATCGTCCCACCCCAGATCTGCACGGACTCGACGCTGGTGAAGGGGAACACGACGGAAATCTTCCACCGGGGAACTCAGCCGCAACCGAAGCCCGCTGCAACGCCAGAAGGAACCAAGCTCCGGGGACCGACCACGACGATCTCGCCGCAGGAGAAAGCCTCCCACAAGTGGTAGCCCCGAACCCAAGGCTCCACCCCCTCTTCCTAACGCGAGTCCCAGAGCCACAAAAGACAGAGACCGGAACGGAAGAGGAGTTCACCGGATCGCAAGGTCTCACGTGTCCACGACCGAGAGGGAAGAAGGACGGAGAGGAGGGGGAAGGTAAAATTGATAGAGGGGAAAGATAAAGGGAGGGAAGGGGAACAGAACCCCGCCGGCGACGCGCCCAGCTGTGGCCGAGGCCGCCACCGGCAAAGAGGGGGACGGAGCTAGATTAGGGATGAACAAGGAGAGCGTTTGTGATGTATTTTAACCACTGCAGGTTGTAATTAAAGAAAGAAAAAACGAAATGATTTTGTGAGCTAAATATCGGTGCAGATCAGATTGATAGCATGACATCATAGGATCATGTTCGTTTCCCAAAGCAGGCACGCATTCCTAATTCTTACCCCTCTCTCCCAACCAACGTGTTTTCTTCACAACTCGTAAATAAACATCATCTAAATTGTAGGTAGAGAATCACAAATATATATAATAATAATAAATGAATAATAATTTTATAAATGAGCTTTTAGGACAATATTTAAGAATGTAATAAAATAGCTATTATATTTAAATATATCGGTGTTATAAAGAAAGAAATAAATGAAATAATAGGTTCGGCTAAGGGGACCAAACTCTGAGAAAGAGAATGGATGGTTCCAAAACTAGTGACGGTTACGTGTAGGTAACATCATCCTAGTCGTCCTCTTGGCCCAATCACACATAAGAGACCCATATCACCACACACACATACCTGTTCTTCTTCTGCTACACCGAAATGATATCTTTATTCCATTCTCATCCTATTAAACATCTAAATAGTAATCACAAAATATTGGGTTGGTTGGAGTATAAAAATTAATACATATTAGACAATCATGTTTAGAAAATGATAATTCCAAATAAATGTGGAAGAATTTCCTAATTAATTAGGACAAGATAAATCATGTCTATTATGTTTTTTAAAATAAAAAATAACTTTCATTAATAATGGAAGAAAGTTTTTTTTTTATAAACGAAGATAAATGTCATTATACTAGAAGAGGGTACAATGAAAGCAGAAATCTAAGCCAAATTAATTCTGAGTAAACAAGATCAGTAAAAAGACAAGGAGAGCCACATAAGCAATAACCCACAAGGTACGTAAAAGCTTCTCAAAGAACCAAGTTTCCTTCAAAACGAGCAAGCAGCCAGAAACAAAAGAAAATCCACAAAAGAAGCTCCCTAAAACGAAGTATCCCTGCAGCTTGAATAAGAATAAAGGACGAGGGATGGAATTTCATAAGAGACACCTCCAAAAGATCTGCAACAATTGAGTAAACTGCTGCAATCCTTCTCAATCATAAGACCCAAAATGCTAAATAAGCAACACGAAACCAAATGAACCACCATCGTCGATGCCAAAAAACCTTCCCAACTGTAAAAATAAAAGAACGACTCGACATCCTCGACTTCTTCTTCAAAATAAGGTTAGAGTGTAAGAACCGCCCTCGGTCGATCCCGGTCGAACCGATGAATCCTGGCGAAAGTTGACTTTTTGCCAGAAAAGTCAATCGATGACTCCGAGATTCATTCGGGACCTTTCCGGGGCCCAAAAATCTTAGCCGTCGTTACGGTTAGCTTAATTGGTCCGTTTCCTTTCAAACGACTGTAATTTTGGAAAAGTCAACATTCGGTCAAACGGAGACTTTTTATCGACTAAAACAAATTAATTTGAGATTGCTGGATTTTCCTAAGAGCTAAGTGGTCCCCACTAGGAGACTTGTCCTTAGTGGCTTGGAGGAGAAGAAATGAGTCTCTAAAGACTCATTTACCCCCACATAAGCCAAAATGGGTGAATTGGACCTAAGGGGCACTATGGTCTTTAAATAATTTAGGTCTTTATAGCATTTGAAAGCACAATTCAGCCAAAATACTTGTGCTGGCCGAAATTGGAGAGATGGTAGAGAGAGAGAGAGTGAAGCTTGAAGATTGGAGAAGAAGAAAAGAGAGAAAAGAGGGAGTTTTGGGGTCATTTCTTCATCAAAGGCTTTGATTCTTCCATTTTCTTCTTCTACTCTTCATTCCTAAGGTAAAGCTCTAAACTAAATTCGTTTTTGATGAATTAAATCCATGGGTATGGTGTTTAAAGCATGAACTAGTTGAGGGTTTTGAGTTTTGATGTGGGATGATGGTTTTTGGAGTGAAAAGAGAGTTAAATAGTGGTTTGTAATTGGATTTATGGAGTTTTGATGAAGACCCATGATGGGTATTGAGTTATTGATGTTTATAGAGCTGTTTTGGAGGTTTTTGATGGTTCAAATGGAGGTTTTCGAGTTGTTTTCGTGAAATCGGAGCTGGAGGAAGAAGAAGGTCGAGTCTGCCAGATCCGTCACGGATCCGTGACGGGAGACGTCACGGCTCCGTGACGGAGGTCGTGACGGCACGCTTCACGGTTCCATGACGGAGGCCGTGACAGGTGGCCTCACGGATCCGTGACCCGATCTGTGGCAGACCTGTTTTGAGCCCTTTTTGGGTGTTTTCATCTAATTCGAACTTTTATCGTGAACCGTTTGTTTGGGGGTTTGAACTTAGATGTTTGCCTCTTAAACCACCTTTAGTTAGCCTTTAATTATAGTTTTAATTGTGAACCAAGACCTTGGACCCGAGCTCGACGAAGGAGGTGACCTTTGGAACCGCGTGAGAGGACGAGGAGGAAGCTAGCCAGGACGCCAGCTGCTAGGATTGGTTAAGCGTTGGAGAATTCAAGGTCGGGAAGAGTAGTAAACTCCATTCTTAATTTAAAGAATGCTAATAGTATGTCTCTAGGATAATAATAACCGGAAATGTCCTAGTTTGCATATAGAATGTGATTCACTAGAATAACCGCTTTCAATTATGTTAATAACCGGCAGAGTCTTAGTATGCATATAGGATGTGATTCACTAGTTAACCGCTTTCAATTATTGGGAAATTGTCGTGCTTGTAGAATGGCCATGACGAGCCTTAAGATTGATTGTGTTTGTGTTGAATTGTGATCAATGGTATCAAATGCCGATGCATGTTTCATTCTTTGGATAATACGAGAGTCATACTAAACTAGATGAACTGTGATGATTGTGATGTGAATGGTTGATCTGTGTTATGATTGATTGAATGGATGTTTGAATGTGATATGATTGTGCCTAATGATATGATCGAGTGAATGATAGACCGATGAGACATGTTTGGTAAGTCATGTTGGTAAGCGTGGTTGATAATATGAGTTCGATGTAGTGTGCTTGTTGGGTATTGTGTGAATGGTGGTTTACTTGCCCCGAGGTGTATTTCCGGGAGGCTGTGGCATTGTGAGGTGTGTTAGTCTCTTGATGTGTGTTCCAAGAGGAGTGGTATTCCGGTATGGTACCTACACCGAGGGGGTATGCCGGTGTAGGGTAGTACCTAGACGGACGGTTTGTGATTTGACACTAGGTGTCGTGTTTATGCCCCGAGGGATTTTCGGGAAGAACGACGGTGCATGCCGGTATATTGTATTGTTGTTTCACCCCGATGCTTTGTGTTCTGGGAAGACCTAGGCCGAGGGATATTCCAGCATGGTATATTGTTGTCTCATTCCGATGCTACGTGTTCTGGAGAGACTTGTTTCACCCCGATGATATGTGTCCCTTCGGGTATGTTTCTGAGAGGATATCTTGCTTCACCCCGATGATCTATGTTCCTTTGGAGACATTTCCGGGAGCCTCGATGATATGCGTTCCTAGTGGGAATGTTTCCGGGAGCCCCGATGATATGTGTCCCTCTGGAGCGAGGGGGATTCTGGTACGATGTGTTGGTTTGTGTGTGGATCGGAGTCTAATGGTTCAAACTATCTATGTGAAACGTGTGTGAACGTTACTGTTTTAAGCGGGCCGTTTTTTTTTCAAAATTGAAACATTGAGCATGTGCGTTTATCCGTGCATCGGATACAATCGACATGTCTCGTACCTACATTCCGAGAGGCACTAGAAGTCGCCCAACTGGGGGCCAGGGGCAGCCACCTTCCATTTAGCAGGCAGGGGCATCGAGTGCCCGAGGTGCTACCTCTACGCAGCACCAGAGAGATGAGGCTGGGCCGTCAGGGTTACCGCCCAGAGTTCCTCCGGTCGCAGAGCCGACCCAGGCAACCCCTCTGGAGAAGGTGGTTCGCGCAGTTCTTGCAGCGATCAGCGAACATCAGGAGACTGCAGCACCAGCATCAGAGGTCGTGCCCGCTGCCACTGCAGCTGCTGTTGCCAAGCCGAGTCAGACCGACAGTTTCATAGCCCAAACGATGAGGGACTTCATCAGGCTGGGTGCTCCTACCTTTTCCGAGGAGCCATACCTCGAGGCAGCCGAGAGGTGGCTGAGTCAGATCACCCGCAACTTGGACACATCGGGGATCGTCGACGAGCACAAGAGGGTATCTTTTTTCGCATTCCAGTTGAGGGATGAGGCATACTTCTGGTGGCAGCGCGAGCAGCGCAGGGTTGGAGACGACTTCCGGTTGTTCGGAAGACTGTTCTTGGAGCAGTACTTCCAGAGATCAGCTTGTGAGGACAGACAGCAACAGTTCCAGGAGCTGCGCCAGAGGGGGATGTATGTGTCAGAGTATGAGGCGAGGTTCACCTCCCTGTCTCGCATCGCACCGGAGATGGTGTCAACTGAGGAGCTCCGTTGTAGACGATTCGAGAGGGGACTCATTTCGTCGATCGCGGATCGAGTCATTGCCTTCAGGACTGAGGAGTATTCTGTACTAGTGGACCAAACACTAGCGGTGGAGCGACAGTTTCGAGAGATCGCCAGAGCGCGGGAGAGCAGGCCGATGCCGGGTGGCTTTCAAAGGCTGTCTGAGGGTCGCGATCCGAGGAGACAGAGGACCTCATGATCTTTTCAGCCACAACCCGAGTCTGGTGGGATGCGCCGAGTTGGAGTAGTAACGTCCGTTAGACCTGCCCCGGTAGCACAGTTGTACCCCTTGTGTAGGCAGTTGGGCCACCTAGCCCAAGACTGCCCGAGGAGTAGCGGACCTGCAGATCGTCAAACGGATCGTCCGCCGAGGTTCGGGGAGAGACCACGTGCCGAGGAGAGGGCGTGCTACTAGAGCGGCCAACCGGGACACCTCTCTTTCGCGTGTCTTGACCGGGTTGGAGGAGCGCCAGCGCCGAGACCTCAGCAGATGCAACCACGCTAGGCACCCTCCTTCCGCCAGCGTCAGGCGCGGGCTTCGAGAGCCCCATGACAGGCGGCGATCTCACCGGTACAGAGGCATCAGCCGAGGGCTCCACAGCAGGTGGGTCTTCCACCAGCCCCGAGAGGAGGACCTCAGGCTCGGCAGAAGGACGCCACTCCGGTCATGAGACCACTCAGGGTACGTGCTTGCTTTATAATTCATGGGTGTCTTTCTTATTTGATACGGGTGCTTCACACTCTTTCATCTCCTCTACTTTTTCTGTTTCTTTGGGGTTAAGGGTAGAGACGTTGAGTCGACCCTTATGTCTCGATACCCCGGTTGCGGGAGATGTGGTCTTAAGTACCGTATGTCGTGCATGCGAGATTAGAGTGGCTGATTGCCCTTTTATTGGTGATTTACTTGTTTTGGACATGACGGCTTTTGACGTGATCTTGGGGATGGACTAGATCGCGAGGTATCGAGCGTCGATCGATTGCTATCGGCGGCAGGTTATAGTGGTCTCAGGCGATGCGATCGTCACTTGCGTCTTGGGCAGTAGGAGCAGAGTACTCCTGTCCGCCTTGACCGTGGGAGATGAGACGTAGAACGTGCAGAGTAGAGAGCAACCGAGAGTGGTATATGAGTTCCCAGAGGTTTTCCCGGAGGAGCAGTCAGGATTACCGCCGGCGCGCGAGGTGGAGTTTAGGATCGACTTGATCCCGGGTACGGCGCCGATATCTATGGCCTCGTATCGTTTTGCATCAACCGAGTTGGTCGAGTTGAAGCGACAACTCGAGGAGCTTCAGGAGAAGGGATTCATCCGTCCGAGTGCCTCACCCTAGGGAGCACCCACCCTCTTCGTGAAGAAGAAGGGTGAAGCACTGAGGATGTGCATCGACTACCAGAAGTTGAACCGGGTCACGGTGAAGAACCGCTACCCGATGTCAAGGATCGATGACTTGTTCGACCAACTAAGAGGAGCGAAGTGCTTCTCGAAGATTGATCTACGATCAGGTATTATCAGTTGAGACTTCGGGAGGAGGATGTGGCGAAGACCGCATTCCGGACTCGGTACGGACACTTCGAGTTCCTAGTGATGCCATTCGGGTTGACGAACGCGCCTACAACGTTCATGGACTTGATGAACGGTATTTTTCGACCGTACCTGGACCAGTTCGTCGTGGTGTTTGTAGACAACATTCTGATTTATTCGCCGAGTGAGGAGGCGCATGAGGAGCACCTGAGGACAGTCTTGACGTTGTTGCGCACTCACCAGTTGTACGACAACTTGGAGAAGTGCGAGTGTAAGAACCACTCCCGGTCAACGACAGTCAAACCTGCGAAAAACAGGAAAATTTAAAAAATTTAAGACAGACACTTAATTTAACCTAAATTGACCCCGAGAGTCATACCGGACTTAAGATGACCCCGATATCGACCAAAGTGAGTTCCGGGGGACTCAGGGCAACTTTCTGGTCAATTTGGGAAATGTTGACTTTTCGCTGGAAAAGTCAACCGAGCGACGTTTTGGTCCATTCGAGGACCGTTTTGGATTCAAAAAGCTTAGACGCCGTCACAACGGTCTTAGTTGAGCCGTTTCCTTATAGCCCGCCAATTTTAGTAATTTCTTGGGAAAAGTGCCTGTTCGGGGCCCGAAGCGTCCGTTTTTCGCGAATCTGATTAGAAAATATCTAGTAGATATTTTCCAAAAGGTGTGGGACCCACCTTGCCACTTTTCCAACAAGTGGTGGTGTTAGTTTTGGGGGGGAAAATGAGAGGTGGGGGTGATATAGGGGTTCGGCCAACTCAAAAGAAAAAGAAAAAAAAAAGAGAAAGGAAGAGAGTGTTTTAGAGAGAGAAGGAGAAGGAGAAGAAGAGAGAAGGGAGAGGAAGTTAGGGTTTTGGAGCACTATTCACGTCATCCCACCTTTGGATCGTCTCAAGGCAAGGAGCAATCTACTTCCCCTCGTCTTCCTCTTTGGTAAGACCTAAACCGATCGTCGTTTTGTTAACTTTTGAAAGTTAGGGTTTGGGTGAAACTATTAGTTTAGGGTGTATTGAGGTTGGGAGAATTATTGGAGACGTTTTAAAGGTGTTTGGAGGTGTGATTGCACGTTTTCCGGTGACCAAAAGCTCGGGAGGAGCTCCGGCCACCGTGGGTGGTGGCCGGCCGGCCATGGGATGGCTGGCCGGAGCTGGGACCAGCCACCACCATGGTGGCCGAGCCCCCATTGAAACCCTAGGGCCCACGGCCAAGTGGGCCGGGTGGGGCCCATGTGCTCGGGTGATCGGGTTTAGTGTTCGGGTGGTTTAAAACGTTCCCCGGACCATTTATCCTTAACCGAATCGAAATTTGAAATTAAATTGGATTAGTTGTAATTGACGGGTTTTAGAAACTTTAAACGTTAATTAATCGACTCGGAAGTTGGAATTCGATTCCGTCAAGTGCATTGGTATTCTTGAATTACTCTAAGACCGTAGAAACGAAAACGGGGACTTTTGGAGCCCCGGAAGGCCTTTTACCAAACCCGGGCAGATTCGCCATGTCGGGCGAATCGGGCCTTTACGGGTCCTTTATCGACAATGTCGAGTAATTGGGAAGTTTGGGAGTGATCGACATTGTCGGGGTTACATTTGGGCGTTAAGTTTATTGAATTTTCGGTTTATTCATACTAGTTTAAAAGTGCCTTAAATTTGTGTTCTCTTAGATCGTACTGCGGACCGAGGCAAAGGGAAACTAGGCGAGTGACTGCGATCGCGCCGAGGCTTAGTTGGGCACTTTTGGAGGACTTATACGAGGTAGGGAAAAGTAGCCGGATCTCGGCCCTGACTAGGGAAAGTTAACTGTAGAATTGCATGTGACACCGGGGTGTCGTGGGTTATTTAGGTTGTCGAATATTAGAAAAGCATGATACGGGAGCGTAGCAATTATCAGAAAAAGCATGTGACACTTAGTAGTTTCGTAGGAGCAGTGAACTTAGCGATATTAGAATTACTGGAGGCATATGACCATGCCCGGAGGTTGTTTGTTATTATTACTGAGTTTTGGGTGGCCATGAGAGCCCGTGCTATTATTATTGAGTTTTGGGTGGCCATGAGAGCCCGCGTTATTATTGTCGAGTCTTGGGTGGCCATGAGAGCCCGTGTTGTTATTATTGGAGTTTTGGGTGGCAGTGAGTGCCCGTTGGGTTGTGAACCCGTGCTTTACCGTTGGTGTCTTGGGTGGCCATGAGGACCCGTAGGGTTGTTGAACCCGTGCCTTGTTGTTGGTGTCTTGGTGGCCTTGAGTGCCTGTGGAGTTTGGGACTAGTGTCGTTACTGTCTGTTGAACTTTGTTTGTGTTTGTGATTGGTTACTTGATACTGGTAGAGGTTGTGTGGTGTAGCTAGCCTCCCGACTGGGATCGAGAGAAGCGGAGAGGTTGTGGGCTAGCTCCCCGACTGGGATCGGGGGAAGGACGCGCGGGTGTGGCTAACCACCCGACTGGGATCGGGTGAAGCGGAGAGGTTGTGGGTTAGCCTCCCGACTGGGATTGGGAGAAGTTGCGCGACAGGTCGACCGCCTGACCTGACTGGGATCGGTAAAGGGCGAGAGACAGAGATTTGGTTACTGAGCAGCTGGTATGCAATCCTATGTGATCTTGTTTGGTGGGCGATCCTTTGTGATCTTGGGTGTTGCGGGGTTGTCTGTCGTGTCTTTGGAAGAGGTCGTCAATCGTTGTGTGGGGTCTACATCACGTGTCCGAGTGTTGAGTCGGTTGAGGAAAGTATTGGTCGTGTGTGCGTCATTTGAGTCGTTGTTGGTGTCACCGGCTTTGTCTGCTAAGTATGCCGTAGTCAGTCTGTTATCTGTGGTGGTGAGCGAACGCTCACCCCTAGCTTCTTTTCCTACAGGTACCGTTCGCATGCTGGACTAGGTGAGCTTCTGAAGCTTGAAGAGCTTGAAGCGGGTTTCTGGGTTGTTCTTGAGTCTAGTGACGTGTACCACGCTTTTGTCCAATTGTTGGGACTTATTTTGAGATGTAAATATTATTTTTTTGAACAATTGATGCTTTTAAAGTGAATTATAAAAAGGGTTTCAAAATGGTTTATTGTTTCAAAACGTTCGCGTCCCGAGTTCGGTTTACTGAAATTGGGGGGTGACAGCGAGTTTTGGCTCGCCGAGGTGAAGTTCCTCGGGCATGTTGTGTCCGAGAGGGTATCCTAGTCGACCCGGCGAAGATCAACGCAGTTTCGAAGTGGGCACGGCCCAAGAGTATGTTTGAGATCCGCAGCTTCCTGGGATTGGCAGGATACTATCGACGGTTCGTCCAGAACTTCTCACGACTGGTCGTGCCGATGACCGCATTGACACGCAAGGGAGCAGAGTTTCTGTGGATCGATGAGTGTGAGCACTCCTTTACCGAGCTGAAGGCTTGTTTGACTACCGCTCCTGTGTTGATCGTACCGGAGCGGGGGATCGGATATGATGTGTATTGTGACGCGTCCGGTGAGGGACTGAGGTGTGTGTTGATGCAGTCCGGGAAGGTAGTTGCCTATGGCTCCAGACAGTTGAAGATACATGAGCGCAACTACCCTACCCACGACTTGGAGTTGGCAGCAGTCGTCTTCGCTCTGAAGAGCTGGCGACACTATCTGTATGGAGAGCGATTCTTGGTGTTCTCGGATCACAAGAGTCTCAAGTACATCTTCTCCCAGCGCGACTTGAACATGCGCCAGAGGCGGTGGATGGAGCTACTTGAGGAGTAAGACTTCGAGCTACTTCACCGTCCGGGCAAGGAGAACGTCATCGTCGATGCCCTAAGTAGGAAGTCGACTCACTACATTGGTAGTATATCAGTCCGAGAGTGGGACATGATGGAGGAGTTGAGCTTGTTTAGACTTGAGCTAGAGGAGATCACGGATGGCGTGACTATGTGTTCATTGGTGGCTCAGCTCACACTAGTTACTCGTGCGCTGGAGGCACATGCTGAGGATGCCGAGACGGTAGAGATCCGGGAGAGGATTACCAGCGGTGTTGACGCTGAGGGTTGGGAGCAGGGTGCCGATCAGGGTCTACGTTACCGAGGAGGGTTGTTTGTGCCGCGAGATTGTAGAGACGTTGTGTTGAGGGAGGGTCATCACTCCCGTCTTGTTGTACACCCAGGTGGCACCAAGATGTATCGGGACATCAGACGTCAGTTCTGGTGGAGCGGGATGCGTTATGCAGTTGCAGAGTTCGTTTCGAGATGCCTTACTTGTCAGCAAGTGAAGGCCGAGCATCAGCGTCCCGTCGGTTTATTGCAGCCATTGTCGATCGCAGAGTGGAAGTGGGAGCACGTCACGATGGACTTCGTGAGTGGCTTACTGAGATCGCCGGGAGGGCACGACGCTATCGGGTAGTGGTCGACCGACTGACTAAGTCGGCGCACTTCTTATCTATGAGGATGACTGACACGGTTGACACCTTGAGTCGGTTGTACGTTCGGGAGATCATCCGTCTTCACGGGGTTCCTGTGTCCATTGTGTCCGACAGGGATCCCCGTTTCACCTCCAAATTTTGGGAGAGCTTGCAGAGAGCATTGGGGACCGAGGTCTTGCTCAGTAAGGCTTATCACCCGCAGACCGACGGTCAGTCAGAGCGCACTATACAGATCTTAGAGGATATGCTGCGAGCATGTGTGTTGGACTTCCGAGTATCATGGGAGGATCATTTACTCTTAGCCGAGTTCGGCTATAACAACAATTATCAGGCCAGTATTGGGATGACACCTTTTGAGGCGTTGTATGGTAGACCGTGCAGATCGCCCGTGTGTTGGGCAGAGGTAAGAGACCGGAGTCTATTTGGTCTGGAACTTGTCCAGGAGACGACCGAGAAGGTCGCGTTGATTCGGGAGCGGTTAAAGACCGCGCAGAGCCGACAGAAGAGTTATGCGGATAGACGACGTCGACCTCTTGAGTTTACAGTTGGTAATCACGTGTTTCTGAGGGTGAGACTGAAGAAGGAACTCTTGCGGTTCAACCGCGGAGGAGGCAAGTTGGCCCCGCAGTTTATCGGACCTTTTGAGGTATTGGGCATAATTGGAGCCGTTGCCTATCGCCTTGCTTTGCCAACGCAGCTTGGGAACGTTCACAACGTCTTCCACGTCTCCCAACTGCGGAAGTACACCGCGGACCCCTCCCACGTTATCGAGTGGACGGACATCGAGGTAGCTGATGATGTTTCGTATGAGGAGCAGCCAGTCAGGATTTTAGATACGCGGGAGAAGGTTTTGCGTGGCAAGACTATCCGATTGGTATGGGTGCAGTGGCGGCACCAAGGAGCTGAGTCGACCTGAGAGCGTGAGGATGAGGTTCGCGCGAAGTACCCCAGTCTGTTCGACCCTTGAGGTACTCTCATTTTTAAATTTCGAGAACGAAATTCTTTTAAGGGGGGTAGATTGTAAGAACCGCCCCCGGTCGATCCCGGTCGAACTGGTGAATCCTGGCGAAAGTTCACTCTCTATCGGAAAAGTCAACCGATGACTCCGGGAGTCATTCAGTTACTTTCCGGAGACCAAAAATCTTAGACGTCGTTACGGTTAGCTTAATTGGTCCGTTTCCTTTCAAACGACTGTAATTTTGGAAAAGTCAACATTCGGTCAAACGGAGACTTTTTATCGACTAAAACAAATTAATTTGAGATTGCTGGATTTTCCTAAGAGCTAAGTGGTCCCCACTAGGAGACTTGTCCTTAGTGGCTTGGAGGAGAAGAAATGGGTCTCTAAAGACTCATTTACCCTCACATAAGCCAAAATGGGTGAATTGGACCTAAGGGGCACTATGGTCTTTAAATAATTTAGGTCTTTATAGCATTTGAAAGCACAATTCAGCCCAAATACTTGTGCTGGCCGAAATTGGAGAGAGGGTAGAGAGAGAGAGTGAAGCTTGAAGCTTGGAGACGAAGAAAGGAGTGAAAAGAGGGAGCTTTGGGGTCATTTCTTCATCAAAGGCTTTGATTCTTCTATTTTCTTCTTCTACTCTCCATTCCTAAGGTAAAGCTCTAAACTAAATTCGTTTTTGATGAATTAAATCCATGGGTTTGGTGTTTAAAGCATGAACTTGTTGTGGGTTTTGAGGTTTGATGTTGGATGATGGTTTTTGGAGTGAAAAGGAGTTAGATGGTGGTTTTTAATTTGATTTATGGAGTTTTGATGAAGACCCATGATGGGTATTGAGTTATTGATGTTTATGGAGCTGTTTTGGAGGTTTTTGATGGTTAAAAATGGAGGTTTTCGAGTTGTTTTCATGAAATCGGAGCTGGAGGAAGAAGAAGGGCGAGTTTGCCCAGACCCGTCATGGATCCGTGACGGGTACCGTGACGGGAGATGTCACGGCTCCGTGACAGAGGCCGTGACGGCACGCGTCACGGTTTCGTGACGTCATCCGTGACAGGTGGCCTCACGGATCCGTGACCCGATCCGTGGCACACCTGTTTTGAGCCCTTTTTGGGTGTTTTCATCTAATTCGAACTTTTATCATGAACCGTTTGTTTGGGGGTTTGAACTTAGATGTTTGCCTCTTAAACCACATTTTTTTATCCTTTAATTATAGTTTTAATTGTGAACCAAGACCTTGGACCCGAGCTCGACGAAGGAGGAGGCCTTTGGAACCGTGTGAGAGGATGAGGAGGAAGCTAGCCAGGACGTCAGCTGCTAGGATTGGTTAAGCGTTGGAGAATTCGAGGTAGGGAAGAGTAGTAAACTCCATTCTTAATTTAAAGAATGCTAATAGTATGCTGATAGGATAATAATAAACGGAAAAGTCCTAGTTTGCATATAGGATATGATTCACTAGAATAACCGCTTTCAATTATGTTAATGACCGGAAGAGTCTTAGTATGCATATAGGATGTGATTCACTAGTTAACCGCTTTCAATTATTGGGAAATTGTCGTGCTGGTAGAATGGCCATGACGAGCCTTAAGATTGATTGTGTTTGTGTTGAATTTCGATCAATGGTATCAAATGGCGATGCATGTTTCATTCTTTGGATAATACAAGAGTCATACTAAACTAGATGAATTGTGATGATTGTAATGTGAATGGTTAATCCGTGTTATGATTGATTGAATGAATATTTGAATGGGATATGATTGTGCCTAATGATATGATCGGGTGAATGATAGACCGATGGGACATGTTTGGTAAGTCATGTTGGTAAGCTTGGTTGATAATATGAGTTCGGTGTAGTTTGCTTGTTTGGTATTGTGTGAATGGTGGTTTACTTGCCCCGAGGTGTATTTCCGGGAGGCTGTGGCATTGTGAGGCGTGTTAGTCTCTTGATGTGTGTTCCAAGAGGAGTGGTATTCTGGTATGGTACCTACACCGAAGGGGTATGCCGGTGTAGGGTAGTACCTAGACCGACGGTTTGTGATTTGACACTAGGTGTCGTGTTTATGCCCCGAGGGATTTTCGGGAAGACCGATGGTGCATGTCGGTATACTGTATTGTTGTTTCACCCCGACGCTTTGTGTTCTGGGAAGACCTAGGCCGAGGGATATTCCGACATGGTATATTGTTGTCTCATTCCGATGCTACGTGTTCCGGAGAGACTTGTTTCACCCCGATGATATGTGTCCCTTCGTGGATGTTTCCCGGAGGATATCTTGCTTCACCCCGATGATCTATGTTCCTTTGGAGACATTTCTGGGAGCCCCGATGATATGTGTTCCTTGTGGGAACGTTTCCGGGAGCCCCGATGATATGTGTCCCTCTAGACCGAGGGGCATTCCGGTACGATGTGTTGGTTTGTGTGTGGATCAGAGTCTAATGGTTTGAACTATCTATATTTCAATACTCGTGTGTTTCCTTAGTTGGTTCTATTGGTGAATAAATTGTTTCCCCGTTAATCTCCTTTGAGTTACTATTTTAATAAGTGTTGCTATTCTTGTTGAACTCTAATTATGGTGTCTTTTGGATACTTGTACTAATCGGAACTTTTGTTGTCAAAGCGAGGGTTCTTTTTTACTTTACTACTTTTTCCTACTGAGTGTAAGCTCTCCCCCTTCTTGTTTACTGTTGTTACAGGTTTCATTGATAAGTAGGACTAGAGGTTGCCTCAGGGCTCGGGAATTCCTTGAGTATCCGGGTGGTTTATTGTAGTCAAGACGTACTTCCCACTTCTGTATTAAACTATGCTTTCCTTACCTGTTTTAGCTTGAGCGTTTGACTCATACTTATCACAATTATTATTTTGAAACTTAAGGATTTGGAGTTGGTTTTCGTTTAAAATTCATGTTTATTATTTATTTATTATTTTTAGTTCATGTCTCGAGTTCGGTCAAAACCGGATTTGGGGCGTGACATAGAGAAGGAGGAACAGAGGATAAAACTTCTAGTTCCTCATCATCACAGATATCTCCATAAAAATCATCCTCATTCCTTCCAAATCAAGATGTTCATGCACCTCCAAATCTATATTGCTGAACTGGTCTATTGCAGATTCATCTAATTTCAAAGCTTTGACACCGACCTGCTTCACATAATCCCAATTTTGTTGTCGTGCCTCTTGATTATTAGGACTCGAATGCTTAAGCACCGGAATATGATAAGCAGCAGAATCCTTAGGCTTCGTTAGGCTCTTCGCAGATTTCTTTGACGAAGAGGAAACCTGCACTGCATGCAAAGAAGTCTTCAAAGGTAAAACATGATTTTTGCTAACAGAAAACTCCTTTGAAGATTGAAATAACCCTTTGTTCTCATCAGTAGGCTTTGGAGCAGCCTTAGATTGAGACTTATCACAAGGATCTGAAGAGTTAGAAGTTGTATACACCACCCTGGAAAGAGACTTAACCACTGAGTCAACTTGATTCTCTTGACTATCCCAATCTTTGTCCGAGGAAATCTCCAGTAAAATGATTGTTGGAAAGAACACCTCTGGCATATCTGACAAACTTACTTCTGTAATGCAAATTGGGAAGCTTGAGATTCCCAACATAAAAGTCATGTTCAAGGAACTAATTTTAGAATTTCTATGCACCAGAACAAAGACTTTATTAAAAGAGGCTAACTCAGGATTTAAATCACACAAATGATGTAGAGCAGTTCCCAAAGACTTTCCAATAGATAAAGTAGACGCCTTTGTTCTCCCATGAAATGGAATACCTTCAACCAGTAACCACTGAAAGAAACCTCCGACAATAATCAGTGCACCTGAATTACTTAATACCTCGAACCAAGGTTTCAATCGAGCCCAATTTTCCTTCTCTAATGAATCTCTAAGAGAAGGATCGATAACAGTAAGGAGGAAAATACGATGCCCAAAAGACCGAAGAACAATATCCTCCAAGCCAAGGGCGTTGAGCAAAGCTTTGTGTTGGGAAGAGCTCCAATTATTATGAGCCAAAAAAAGTACCCCTAATAATGCCATTTCGCGAAAACCAACAACAAAAAAGCCTTGAACAACCATATCAGGTTGAGACTTTGGAACCCAATTCTGCGACATTTTTTGGAAAGACTTGTGAGCTTTAGTCACTATCGGTCTAGCATAATCTACCAATGTCGCCTTCCCTTTCCTTCCGTCTCTCTTCATCCCTTTTTTCTTAGCAGGCCCTGGAATCCATAAAAGAGAATCCTTCAGCAGCATCAATAGAATGATCTGAAACAATGCCCTCAAAGCCAAACGGAATGCACAACGGTTTCAGCATCCTAGAAGAAAACACCAAGACACTGGCGAGGCGGCACTGCGTCTTTGTGTTTTTCACCACGCCCTCTCTCTGGTTCGTAAAAGACGACCAGGGTTGGCCGGAGAAAGGCCGAGACGAGCCGGAGATGAAACGGTCGAGACGGGCCGGAGATGAATCAGCCGAGACGATTGGAGACGAGGCTCTAACGTTCGTAATTGTCTGAAATCACAGAGCAGACCCGAAATGGCCGTGAGTGTTCCTGCAAAGCCGGAGACAAGGCAACCCCGAAAGAAACTGGCCGTGAAAGCCAGAGACGAGGCGGCCTATACCAACCGGATATGAACAAAATACGCTGCCTTGTTGAATCAGTCGGAGACGATACGGAATACCAACCGTAGATTCGCTGCCGTGAAGAGAGGAGACGATGCGGCCCAACCAGAGATCCTCGGAACCAGGCGCAGGTGGCGACACTCGGAACCAGGCGCATATGGTAGCACTCAACGACCTAACAGACCGCGCGTGGGAGCGCGTTCTCCAATTTTTTTACTAGAAACTTGTAATCATGGAAGAAAGTTATTAAGCGTCCAATACCTTTACAAAATATAGTGACCAAATAACTCTTAGAAACGAACTGTTCTGACAAGACCTGGTTATAACACTCGTAACTTATACAAAAAAAAAGTAGGCTAAAACAGAAAAGTAATCCAAAACTAAGACAAAAATTAAAACCAAAACTAGAAAAGAAAATAAAACCAAAGGGTGTCTACTGCTAGAAACAACTCAAGGTATAGCCTAAATGTTGCTTGGTCCCTGCACTACAAGGACCCGTTTTAAATAAGCTACCAAACTTGAATCAGATAGATTGGCTGGTAGTGACCGTATGATTCAAGGATCCCTCCTGGTAAAAATCCCTGGAACCTTACTTACTCATTAGACTTAGTAAGGTTGCATAGCGGTTCTCGCCTGATTTGTCTGATTTTTTTCCGACTATCACGCCGGTTGTGTCCCCGCTCGAGACGTAGGAGACTAACACGGAGAGTACGAGCATCACCGCAACAGGGAGTCGCGGATCGGTGTCGATGCACCATCCTTCTATTACAGCAATGCTAGATTGCGGATGCGTAGAGGAGAACACCACATCAACAAAGAGTCGCAATCTATCATCGATACGCCATCCTTTCGATACACCATCGTTGAATTGTGGATGCGCAAAGAAGAGAACTACCAAAAGTATAGAGAAGAGAAGACTCACGATCGATATCATAGTGGTTGGAGGCATACACGATGACGATTCCATGGTGGCTATGGCGGCTAGGGTTGAGAGCTCTCAACCCTAATAGAGCAAAAAGATGGAACTCGTCTATTATGTTGTCATTCTTATTAATCAAATCGTGACTAAACCGTTTATTATGAGAAAAATATAAATAATTTATCTTTTAACAATAAATAACATAAATAATAACCACGTAATATTAAAAGCATTCACACTATATAAAAGACGATAAAATACAATTTATAATGAATTAGGACGTTAAAATTTCATGTTTTAATTTTTTTTAAAACAGACAACAAATATTCTTTTCAAATATATGCGACTCTCTTTTCTCTCTGAAAACTAGGGTTTGAGCGAGTACGGAGGCAACAAGTTTTTCCAACTCCGACAGTCACCACATGTCGAGCGACAGAGAATCGGATGCAAGAACAGTGGGTATCTCCCCGCTGATCTCTCCTTCCTCGCGGTCTTGTGAAACACCACGATCTCCAACATCACTATCATTGAACTCGAGAGGGGCGGCGTTGGGGGATCAACACCATACCTTTCGGCTAGTAGGGCGGTGGAGAACTCTCTGGTGGTCCCTTGAAGGAAGGGGGAATGAGAACCCAGGGCCACCTACTGGAACAACTATGTGGACTGGTGCGACGCACACCGGCGGGAGGTCCGAGGCCAATACTTCGTCGAGTAGAGCAGGGTATGGAGATCCTAGATCTGACGAGGGTTGTGTTGTCGATCTCGTCGTCTCTAGTGCGAACTAAGGAACTTGGTGCACTAGGAACTTTCCAATGGAGATGAGCAATGATAAAGGATTTGGGGTCTGCGGATCACGACACGATGTCATGGGGATCTATGGGGGACGGCTTCCAGCACCTCATAGTGTGCCGATACGGGACGACCATCGAGAGAGAGCGACATGGCGGCGGCGTGAGGGTGAAGAGCCGACTAGGGCTTCAACGAACGGACTGTAGGATGTGGGCCTTCAGAAACTATCGTTGGGCCGGGGTCCATCGGAAGCAGGCCTAATGGCCCGAGGAGACCAAGGCTAGTATTGAAGGGGGGCAGGAAGGAATAAGATCAACTTGGGCCAGGCGAGTGAGCCGCCTGTGTTCCCGACAACAATCGGGTCCGGGCCATCACACATAGCGACGGGGGGATTTAAGCACCATCGCCTCGTCGAATGAAGCCGAGGTGGTCCAAAGGGGGGTCGGCCAGATTCACCGCCCCTCTGGACGTAAGTTGGCAGATGTTCCACCAAGAACTGGCAAGGTACTTCCTTACCTGCTCGGAGGTTAGCGATCTCGCGTTTTGGAGCCCTACCATTATCATTTCAGGAAGGACGATGCACGCTGGCAACCTAGGGGATGACTCAGTCCACCATATTTTTTCTCCAGCAATGGGTCTACTCTACCCTACATTCTAGTCTGTACTCGTTGTATCGGTGTCATCAGACGCTACCGCAGTATCCCCTTCTAGACATCTCAGTGAGGTGGTTCAGTGCCTTGAGCTCTTTATGTTTTTGTTGAGGTCCTCCATTGTTGGGAACTCTTTTCATTTCTGTCATTTCAGCGTTTTATTGCCTTTGATTGTAATCACTCTTCATTTATAATATCCCTCGTTATTCTAAAAAATTGTGTAAAACCATTTTTGTCGTTAATTCGATAAAAAAGTATCTCTCCATGTTTACAAACATACTATGATTCATCTATCGGGCTGTTATTTGATTTCTCTACTAAATATTGATGAAATTCATAATGGAAGAATATTTCCTCCATAGTTGTAGTAATATTGATATTTCAATACCCTCGAAAATAAACCCTCAAACTCGATTTTGGCTCAACTCTCGTGTCGATTTTAACTTTTTCTTGTAAGAAAATATTTTGATTATAGAGAATAAATATTATATTATATTTTAATACCAAATGGGTTCGCCCTTATCTCTCTCCTCAATAGGCTTATCTACTCGTTTATATAATTTATCTCCAAACTGTAAACGAGTTTGCCCGTAAATGCGTGTGTTAGAATATAATTATAATTAGGTCTTTAACTATCCGCTTGAACTTTTAGTTGAATTGGTTCTATTATATGATATCAGAGCTCGATCCCTCACGGACCCGGATCTAAACCCCACTATCTACAAAAAATTCTAATTTCTTCTCAGTTTATCAAATTATCCAAAAATGGGTCAACCCTTATATCTCTCTTTTCAATGTGCTTATCTCCTCTTTTAAATAGTTCACCGCCAAACTTATAGACGGATTTGTTCATGAGGACGCGTGTTAGAACATAACTATAATTAGACTTTCAACTATCAACTTAAACTTCTAGTTGAGTTGGTTCTCTAATATTAAACGAGGTTTGACTCGAGTTCAACTTTTCTATTAAATAAATGAAAGATCAAATTTGTATCGGAGTCGAACTTGCTAACATTGAGGTCAATATTTCATGAAATGAATTCGAAATAGTTCCTTTAAGACCACTCGTGGGCAATTGTACTTGTAAATGACTGAAATAAACCTTTTTTCATGTGAAGTAGTAACTGAGAAAAAACAAAAACAGAAGTTGAGGAGGGCACGTGCCTCCCCTGAGACGCATGTGGCTTCTTCCCTGATCTTATCCCATGATATCCAATCCATTACAATATTACTTTTAATAACTTAATATATATTTTCGTTAATTATTAAAATTTCAATTTCCCATTTGTTCTTCGTTTTATCGTGTTACTTGTTTGAACCGCTAACCAAACACCAATCCCTATATAATACGACACTCAGTACGCTTCGTGTTTCTGAAATTTCCTTTATCAATCACTCAAATTTTCCTCAGAATCAAAGAAAAGAGCTCCGCGGAAATGGAGAAAGCGATCAACAGACAGAAAGTCCTCCTCCAGCATCTCCTTCCTTCTCATGCCAACGATCCTGCTCTTTCTGTATGTTCTCTTCTACTCATCATCTTCTTTCTTAATTTTTCTTCAGATCGATTTGCTTCACCTTTCATATGGATCCCTATGTTTTGCTGCTCAGTCTTATTTGAAATTCGATTAAGTTCTCTGTGAATTTCATCGGTTTTATTCCTTGCTGCTACCTTGTTGAAAGTGAATTATATTTTGTTTATGGTGTGAACAGATCTGGATTGTTGATCAAAATTTAAAAAAAATCGGGTTTCATTTGGTACAAATTTACTCAAATGATTCGAGTTATTTAATTGAGCTAATTTGAAATTACTTCTGGCTTTGATGTTGTGGAGATATGTTTAGATGATAAGATTTTAGCTTATATAACCCGTGGCCTCTTGATAGCTTTAGTTTGTGCTGATTTTTTATGGGGGAATACTCCCATGGTTTAGTTGTCAATTTGAGAAGAAGATGCTAGTAGTTAAATTCCATATTGTTAAATGAATTTGGTATAGTTTGATTTTATTAGAAGCTATGGAGTACTATTAGTACCTGTAATTTCATGCCGGAACTGAAGTGCATCATTTTTTTATGGAGTTGTCTGTTATTTTTGATGTTTGGCTTCAAAATTTCCATTGGGCTACCCAAAGAAGCTTTCATACTTCATCTAATTTTGTTTTTTGTGATCACAACCAGGCATCAGCATGTTTGGCAGGGGACAGTGCTGCCTATCATAGGACTGCTGCTTTTGGAGACGATGTTGTGATTGTGGCGTAAGTAGCTTTGTTTTGCAAATGCTATTTCCAAGATTTTGTCAATTGTGATGGCCCATAATTCTATCCATTAATTTTTGCGCGTCCATTGCTTAAATCATTTCTTTTATAAATAATGAACAACAATTTCATTTGTTCATTTTCAATACAGAGCTCACAGGACTGCACTATGCAAATCAAAACGGGGTGGTTTCAAAGATACATATCCTGATGATCTACTTGCAGCTGTTTTAAAGGTTCCCTTTATTTTATTCATCTTATTTTTTGTTGCTTTAATATCTATGAAGATGGAGGTGATGTGTGAATTCCGAAAGGAATATTTCTTGTTGATTATGTTCCTTAATCAAGTAATGGTTATTTGGAACAGGCCTTGATAGAAAAAACTAATTTGAACCCAAGTGAAGTTGGGGATATTGTAGTGGGTACAGTATTGGCACCGGGTTCCCAGAGAGCAAGTGAATGCAGAATGGCTGCATTCTATGCTGGTTTCCCGGGTATGTTCCACTTAGTCTTCCCTTAGAGAGTTATTTATGGTTTCCCCTTATCTTATGACTCATCCACAGCTGTTGGTATTTTCAGAAACTGTTCCGCTTAGAACTGTCAACAGGCAGTGCTCATCAGGTCTTCAAGCAGTTGCTGATGTAGCTGCAGCTATCAAAGCAGGATTCTATGACATAGGTAAAAAGGCACCAGTTTTTTAGGGTTCATCATTGGTACATCTGTTCTTTTGTCATGGAGACTTACTTTTGTATGTTATACAGGCATTGGAGCTGGTCTTGAATCCATGACAACAAATCCAATGGCTTTTGACGGGACAGTCAATCCAAAAGTACATTCTATTGGATTTTTTTTTTCATGCAAGATTACATGGAGATACAACTACTCTAACTAGATATAAAATTCTAATGCTCTTGTTGATCATGTCAGGTAAAGAAATTTGAACAAGCTCAGAACTGCCTTCTTCCCATGGGGATCACTTCAGAGAATGTTGCACAACGTTTTGGTGTGACAAGGCAGGAGCAGGATCAGGCTGCAGTGAGTTGGACAGAAATGTTTTTGTTATAGGACCATCCTACTATTTAAATCGTATTAACTGGTTTCATGTATTTATGTTATTAGGTTGCATCTCACAAGAAGGCTGCTGCTGCCACTGCTTCTGGCAAGTTTAAAGATGAAATAATCCCTGTTGCAACCAAGGTATTTTCTATTTTTTTTTCAATATTACTGTGACACAGTTCACTTGTGTACATACTTGACATTTAAATATATTTATGGCATCTGTGGCCGTGATGCATCTTTTTCCTGTGCGAAGATTGTAGACCCAAAAACAGGTGATGAAAAGCCTGTAGTCATCTCTGTCGATGATGGAATTAGGCCTAATGCATCAGTTTCGGATCTTGCAAAACTGAGACCTGTATTTAAGAAAGATGGGAGCACAACTGCTGGTACTGGAAAAAGACGATATTCTTGTCTTTCTGTTTTTAATGTTAATTAATTTTTATCTCCTAAATTCTTGTTGGTCAATTGAGATTCTGTTCCATCTTACCTTTGATGCTTATTGTTCAGGGAATTCTAGCCAAGTGAGTGATGGTGCTGGGGCTGTTCTCCTCATGAAGAGGAGTGTTGCAGTGAAGAAAGGACTACCTATTCTTGGTGTTTTCAGGTATGTTACTGAACCCTTATGTGACTTCCTTTTATCTGCAACCCCTATGTGATAAGTATTACTGAAAGGAAAATAAGCAGTATATATGACAATAAACATAATTGCATCTTCTATGTGCCCATTATTTGGAACCCTGATTTATCATTTGGGCTGAGGTTTCTTCTTTATCGAAGTTAGCAACTTTTTTTTCTTTTATGCACTGAATTCATGCCTTATGATGTTGCGACAAACGTGAGAAAGAATAATACGTGGAAACAAAATTGAATGTGAAATCAACCAACACAAAATTTATGTGGTTCACCACTAGGGTATTGTATACATTATTGAGGATTTCGGAATTACACGACACTATTTCAGCTAGGATACAGATGATTGGTATTTATACTAATCCCAAACCCTAATTAGAACCTAAGCCCAAAGGATCCCAAATTAAGCCCACAACAGAAAACCAAAGCCCAGAACAACAGCTTATCGGTGCCATTCCACTAAGCCCCGGTAAAACCCCGATCAGTGAATGAGTTCAGGCTTATTCAAGGCATAATTAACCTATGATAAACCATACAATAAAATATGCATCTTCCATTTTGGTAACATTAAATGTTTCTTGTCATGTAGGACTTTTACTGCTGTTGGTGTTGATCCTGCTATTATGGGTGTTGGCCCTGCTGTTGCAATTCCAGCTGCAGTAAAGGCTGCTGGCCTTGAACTTGACGATATTGATCTTTTTGAGATAAACGAGGTAGCCATTATTTTTGGGTCAAATCATTACAGATGGATGTGCCTGTGTTGTTATAATGTAATTACCGCTAAACCTGTCACTCCAATTCTGTTACTTGCTGTGCAGGCTTTTGCATCCCAGTTTTTGTATTGCCAAAAGAAGCTGGGCCTTGATCCTGAAAAGATCAATGTCAATGGAGGTGCAATGGCCATTGGGCATCCTTTAGGTGCAACAGGTATACCCCAAGTAATAGATATGTGAACATATAAAAGAACTTATCATTTATGCCCGTGGTGGTTGAGTTTAATTTTACGCCTGCCGCAGGTGCCCGATGTGTCGCTACTTTATTACATGAGATGAAACGGCGTGGCAAAGATTGCCGTTTTGGAGTTGTCTCCATGTGCATAGGTACACACATAAATACTTACTGACAACGGTAGGGTAGGGATGACTGATAATGGAATGTCTGTAACTAAATGCAGGCACAGGGATGGGGGCAGCTGGTGTGTTTGAGAGAGGGGACTCTGTTGATGAACTCTGCAATGCACGGAAAGCTGAAACTAGCCGTCTTCTTTCAAGAGATGCTCGTTAAAATATATTGTTTTATGATGTGTTGTTGTCCCTTTTATAGTATTACCACTGGGATTGAAGATCCTAATAAAGTGATGAAATGGATTTTAGTTAAAACAATATTATAATCTTGAATTATTGGTGGTTGGAGGACATTTCTGCTTACTGTTATACAACTGGATTGCCAGCAAATATCAACATCTAGACGGGCCTTGAACAATTGAAGTGCAGTTTGGTCATATCCAGATGTTTGTGTTTCATATTTTATGTACAAGTTTAGAACCAAGTCAACATCAACATGTATTCGATGTTGTCCCGAGCATGAACTGGGTCGTGTTTTGGAGAATCTGAATGTTTCATTTCAGATTTTATGCATGTATTTTTTCGATCGAAAGGGAGCACTCTTTTCTAAATTCATTCATAATCCTCTACCCATTTAGCCCCGCTCATCTCTTGCCCGATTTGCTCTCCATACAGAAAGGAAAAAGGCAGAAACCTTGCAATGATGTGACGTGATGGTGTTACTCTTGGTAGGCTCAATGACAAAAGGAGAGCCTTGCCGAGACATTGTTTTTGCATACACATTGATGAGCACCTCCTCTATTTTCGGCCATTCAACACTCCGAGGCTCTATGTTTAATATTACAACCTGTTCGATCCATCACTACTGTGAGAACATACATAAATTTGAATCAAAATATCAAACTTCAAAAACCCCACACTGCTAAAATTCTTCAGTTTACAAAATTAATCCATTAAGAAATCTAGGTGAAAAAACAAACTTCCATCGACCTGTACACTACTGTTAAGTGGGTCAACTACCACCAGGGAAACATATTTGTGACAATACTAGGTGAATAATAAATGCAGGATTGAGTAATGATTTGACAATTATTACTATTAGTACAAAATAATTGAAAGATGTACAGAGATATATACCCACTAAAGATTTATTTGTCTACGTGATTCAGCCTTCAAAGCGATTATGAGATAGATGACTTGCAGACAGGGCACAACTTGCTCCTGCTGAGCCATGGACGAATACACTGCCACGGAAACATTCAAGTATCAAAATGGCTTCTTTCGGGGCAAAATGAAGAATTAAATGCAGAGGCTAGGAGTACTTACATCCTTATGAAACTTGTGCAAGCATGGGAGATGACATATGGTATCTCCAATAGTTGGGGCTTCAAGACATACTGCACAATCTTCCAAATTCTCACTCTGCAACAAAGGAAACCACAACTCAGTAGCAAATAAATCTGGCACCGAACCTTCACATGAAATGAACCCGAGAAACACACAACATTCTACCTGAACTGTAGACACTGGAAGACAATTGATCTGATTGGCAGAAGCACCAGCATTGCGATTGTTATCATCAAGGGCCAATAACATTTCATAGTCACCCCTGCAAGAAATGAAATATGATTCAACTTCAAATATTTGCGAGGTTAGACAATGTAATAGATATGCTTATCCCTAAGTTTCTTTTCTCGTTGGTTTTTAATATCTGATATCCTGATATATCAGTTCTCAATTCAAAAGCTACTCATACAGCAAGGCTATCTTTCTCAACATCAATACTGGGAATAGGGTGTACTCCTCGGGGGAAACACAACATCCTGCCAGTCCTTGAAATAAATGTCATAATATTATAGGAGGTAGAAGAATGCAAAAGAAAAGACAAAATGTGAGATGAAAAATGCCCCCTCCTCCTCTCGTCCCCCTTCGTCCTCCCCCCATCCAGAGACCTTATCCACCCATCAACATCCTCTCTATCTATTGCTCATCATCATCTCCCCGGCCGACCTACACTTAGAGTCTGGCTTCACCGTTTTTGTGTGCAACCTCACGATCAATATTTCTGCTCAATGGCTTGTAGGTATATTCGGAGATTGTGGACCCATTGTCACTACTTCCATCCCTCCCAGAACCAATAACAACGATCGAAAATTTGGGTTAGTCTAATTCAAAACATGAGAGAGTTATCAAGGAGGCTATTAGGACTATCAATAGGGTCTGGACAAAGAATCAGACACTCCTTGTTAAGGTAGCTAAGCCTAAATCACCTCCATTGGGCTTGTCAACCTCAAGCTGTTTTCAGCCAGCCCAAGCTTCTTCAAGGAGTCTCTCTTTCAAAGATATTGTTGTCGTGCCTCTCCTGCCCTTGCCTATGTTTGCATTGGCTCTGTCAATGATCTTCTGGTTTAGAGACTTGCCCTCAACATTTTGGCGGTTGCTAGAACTAATCAGTCTGCTGAGTCATTTTGGAGGCGTTTGTTGAGGCAAAGATCGTAGACGTCTTTGTCTATTTTCTTGGGGCAGGCCTTTCTTGTCTCCTTTGATGACGAGACTCAATTCTCTAGCTTCAAGGCGGACGGATAGAGGAAACTCAATAGTTGGTTCTTCCACTTGCTTGAGGACACATCAGTGGCTTTCAAGGAAGGTGTGCTCAAATGGGTGGCTATGGTGGGACGCCAATAGTTGGATGGACTCATGTACCCATTGTCAACGTTGCCAGCTCTATCGGGACAGTCATGGCTGTCCATCCTCTTTCATCTTCCGGCTAGCATTTCGGTAGAGCCCTAACCCTAATGCTTCTACCTAGTCTAGTACTCGCTCCTTTCTGTGTTATTGTCAATATCAATAACACCATCTTCAAGTAAGATGGTGAAAGTTTAACTTCAAGTTTACCTAAGGTAGAATGCAATTTATAGAATTATTTTGTCGTTCTCTTGCTAATTTCAGTTTCATATATACATGGCTATGACAAGTATCTTGATTAAATGTTTGGATTCAGCAGAATAGACATGATAAAAGACAGCTTTCAACTATATTGGATCAAACAATAGTCATGACCATCAAAGCTCTAATGCCTATATGCAGTCCTATATGACTCCTAATTGTTCACACAAGTACCCAAGCCTTCAGTGTATTTATGTGAAACCTGGACAGTAAAATCAATAATAGAACATAGTACATTCATCCACAGAATTGTCAACAATTATCAAGTAAATAATGACTAGACCAAAATCTTACTCATTGAAATCACGCTGCACTTGGAGGGCACGACGACCCCTTCTGGGCCTTCTCACATCACTTTCATTCATTGTGGCCTCCAATGCTTCCAGCATGTCAAGACTCTACAAAAAAAAATACTTTAGCCCTCATTTTAAACTGTGGTTAATTGCTAAAAACTACAAAAAGATTTGCCCACTTACTAAAAGCTACATTGAGTTTAAAAGTGGACAAAAACATACAATAAGGATTGTCCACGGTCTTCTGTTAAAATAATGAACAGAATATTCTGTTTTGTTAAGTATTGGGCCCATATGTTTTGCCCACAGTACTTTTCAAGGCTATATGTTTTGACCACAATGCTTTTCAATGCTATATTTTTTTACCACAATACTTTTCAATGCTATATGTATTGTCTACATATCCTGTAGGGGTTAACAGAACTATTCATTATTTTAACTGAACACTGTGGACAATACTTATTGTATGTTTTTGTCCATTTTTAAACTCAGTATAGTTTTTAGCAAGTGGACAATACTTTTTGTAGTTTTTAGCAATCAACACTTTAAACTATACATAGACAAGTATACACCAAGACACTAATCAACATAGAATTGGAGAACTATAATATATTGTCCAACATGCATATAAACCCAAGTATACACCCTTACAACGCATGCACACACACAGGTTTACAACCTATTCAACAATCCAACCAGTCTTAACAAGGATTGCAAGAAAAGGGTCAGAAATATGAATAATCCAAGAAAAATAGGATGCGGGAAAGTTACCATTTCTATACCCCTTTCCATAGAAAACTGAGGATTTCTTTGCCTAGTTGCTCTTGCAGGAGACACTCCAGAGAAACGAGCCCTCAACCTTGACACTCGGTTACGACCTCTAGCTTGGCTTCTTCTCGTAGCTGAGGGGTTCCGTGAAGACGGTAACACAGGTTGACGGGACGGACGCTCATCCTGCAGCAATGAAAATGAATATTTATGAATAAGGAGGGCACTGGAATATAAGTAATAATATAAACTAACATTAAAAGGTAGAGATTCATATAAACAAAATCTGACAGAAATGATCTACGATTCAATAAGATAAAGCTAATAATATTTCTTGCTTCATTGAATACACTATTAGCAGTCATCTCAACAAAGTCATTTTAAATTACATAAATAATCACCAATGCAATTACAATTGATCCATAACTTTGGAGCAATTCTTGGTAAGTGTTGGTGGTGAGACAGGATTAGGAAAGCATGGGAATTATAAAGAATAGCTTGGTATGGATGAGAGTATTGATTTAATAAGCTTTCTCATGACATATCTGGTCCTTTTTGAGGTAGCAATCAAGCTAGCGACAAAATGCTTAAGAAATCAACCACGTCACATATAAGGTTCCTTATCCCTTGGCAATAACATGCAAATCTCAGAGAGCAGACAAATCACAACTTCAGAAAAGACAGGAAACCCCACAAGAATTGTTTAATAAATTTCATAATCGGAGGTGGAAGGTAAACAAACTTAATAAGTTTAACTCCTAAGCATGACCAGAAACCACCAACAACCATGAAAGCATATAGAACTGGCATTTCATTGCTGTCATACTTTATATATGATTCAGTAAGATCCAGTAATTATCACACAACATAAAGAGTCTTGCTTACAGGGAGTGCTGAAGGATGGAAACTATGACCAGAAGAAGCATGGAATTCATCTTCCTCACGCTGCAGTGCCAATGCTATATTTTCATCAGCCTGTAAAGACGCAAACAAGTAGTACAAGCTGAGAACAATAGTATCTGGAAAATAGTCAAATCATATGAAAAGACAGACAACCTTTGTCCAATTAAGAATCTATGACAACCCACCTCACCACCTCCAGCTACTGGAGCCTCACTATATAACTGTTGTTGGAGTTCACGAGCCAATATCTCATCTTCCTGCAATTGTCTGGCCATAGAATCCAGATTGCCATTATTCATGCTACTCATGGTTCGCGAACCATGGTGCCTAACTCCAGGTGACAATTCATCAATTTCAATTACTTGATTAAAAGAAGAAGGATTTTCTTGAGTGTGTACTCTGCCAAATCCAAGAGTCTGTTTAGGTGATTCCCTTGATGATCCAAGGCACACAATCTCCGAGTTTTCAACAACTGATGTTGAGCATTCTCCACTATTTCTCAAAGTTTCATGTTTTCTTTGCCTTTTAGTAATAGAATTTGGCTCTTGAGGATGGCGATGACCTAAGTAAGACGAAATCCATGAAGCATGAGCATGAGCCCGAGTCTGAGGCAAGCTATTATCTGCAAGAACATCAGGTTTAGACTTGATGCTTTCTCCACCACTGTGACCTACTACAGCAAATCTTTTCTCGTACAGTGGGTTAGAAGCATCGCTTCTCCTGGAAAGATGTCCAACTGCACCAGACGAAGGGCCTGCTGTATTCCTCAAGTAATTGCGAGTACTTCTCCAGCCACTGGATCCATCAGAACATCTATATGCATCTCTGTTGGCGTCACTGGTTCTGCTAGCTTCTACCTTCTCAGATATATGTCTGTTATGGAACATGTAGTATACTTAAGTCATCAGTATGAGTAGCCAGGATACAAATTTGCCAAGTAAATAACTCAAATAACTTCACTGGAGACCGATTCTAAACATCTCTGACTTCCTTTCAACAAATTTAATTTTACTAGACACCACATGTCACTGTTAAATTTTCATCACTACATGTTTAGACTAATGACTGAAAACTATTCTCGAGAGCAAATAGTAACACGCCAACCATCCTATATTCAGAACAAAAAATTTACCTTCTCAAATATATGACAAACAAGATTCACACAGACGTGTGTGACACACCTACCTTTTTTTTTCTTCCTATATACATACAAATAAGGAATGGTACCATAGAAACCTTCCAACATCCCTTGGCAATTTAACAATCAATTTCAACAGCAAAATAGCAAATTAAGAATAAGCCAAAGCATCATAACAGGAAACCTTTAGCACGTTACCTGGTAGGAGGCTGAAACTTTATGGTACCATGCTCATTTGATGTAGAAGGATTGCTTGATGCACCTTTTCCTTTTGCTCTTGCACAACCACTCTCTTGAGCAACTATTTCACGAATATTACTTACACATGGTAGACCATTGGAAACCATGTCTGACAGATGATTCTGTTCAACATGTTTGGAATTTTGACTCCGAGATTCAACTGATTGTTGTTCAGCTCTTGTTGCTACATTATGGGGCGAGATACAACCATTTCTTACCAATCTTTTTTTCCCAGTTATTATTGGCGATGCTACAGAATGAAGAAAAGCAGGTACTTGCTTTTTAGTTTGCCAAGAGTCATGTGAGAGACCAATCCCTTCCCCATAATTTATAGCTGAACCAGCACCCTGACATGTATTGCTATCTGCCTTTTCCTTCCCTTTCCAGGAGTTTCTTGAACTTGAAAAATGTGGAACGTGACATAAAGTACTGAGTTCAGCAGCTTTCCCTTTCCTCATTGCTTGAGCCCGCTGATTTTGTGAACCACCAAATGGGCACACCATTGCTGGTATTTTAGTGTTTTCAGTATGTTCCGTTAAATCCATGACAGTGTCATCTTCATGACGAGCATGTGATTTGGAAAGAAATTTAGAACATTCAATTTTCTCTTTGTCCTTGTGTTTAGTTCCAATTAAGTGTTCACGGTCATACTTAATGTTATTCTTCATTTCCATTTTCCTGGATGATTGAGTATTTTGAGATGCGTGTGCAATCTTCAATGGACTGCTGTAATGCTCATTTTCAGCATCACCGACATTTCTCTGAGAACGAAGGAACAATCTTCTGCGTTGACCATTTTCCATGACCAATCTATCCCTGCCCCTTGACAAATTAAAAGCTTCTTCTTTCTTAAGGTGAGAGTCTCTTGAATGACCAGAAATCGATATGGTACGTTTATTTCTCAAACAATTTCCATCATTAATATTGCGCGCAGCTAACCTATCAGGGGTATCAGGTACATCTAATACCTGATCAAAGTTCATACCCTCCATATTCTATATCAATAAAAAAAACTCCAGTCAGTAAACTCCATAAAGAACATGAATAAAAAGTCACTCAATAGAAAGACAAAACAAAAATTATACCCCTTCATCCCAAAACAAGTGTCCAATTCGTCTACTTGCAAAGATTAAGAATTCAAACTTTAGTCCTTGACTTTCCTCTATAACCCCATGTGGCATGTCCCAACTACTCAAGTTGTTTAAAGTAACTTTTGGGAGGATAACCTAACTAAAATTGAAATGAGACGCTAAGTTTGGGACATCCGTTTCAGGAAAGTGGAACAGTTATTTTGAGACTGAGGGAGTACTACGGATAAAACTAAGAATGCAAGACAAACCACTAATTGATTAGTTTGAGAAATATAAGTGGAACAGAAGATACATGTTAAGGTACAACTATAAATTTTGATTATGCTACTTACTTTGCAAAAAAAAAATTATGTAACAAACAATACACCATAGTAAAATGTTGAATGGAACAGAAAATCTGGGGAAACTGCAAAGTGGAAGGAGGTTTGCCATTCAAATAAAAAGAGTAGGCGAATATGGTTAGCTAAGAATCGGGAGGTTCACAAAAATACCCATTGCCAAGGCCCATATGAAACTTCCTACCCTACATTGAGGCAATAAAATGGAAACGCTAAAACAAAGATATTCATAAGCAGCAACAGAAAGAGAGAAACAGTCTTTAGTGTACGAGAATCCTTTGTGGAGCCTCAGATAGGCTCTTCTTCTTCAACAGGAGGGAGGGACCACTTATACCAGTTATCGCTTGGCCCCGAAGATTAGTTGTATGATGGGGACTAATCATGGAAAGGAGTGTCGTCTGGAGACAGTAATGGAAAAAAATAGGAAGAAGCAGAATCGGAAGGATGTGCTTTGAAGACATGGAGTGTGGTGCTTTATATAGAGGGGGAATAATGTAGCCCGGAAAATATTTTTTTGAAACTTCTTTTGAATTTAAGTTCATCAGAAGCCACCAGGCCACCCCATTGTGGACGGGGTTTCCTTTCTCTTTCGTCGGTAACAGAATTAATATATATCAGTTGCCACCCCACTGTACATGCTCTAATAGCCTATGAAAAAAGACAGCTAGATGATTTAAAATAGTTCCACATTAGCTAACTAAAAACAAAAGGCACCCAAAACAGAAAGTGAAGTTCATACCAGATTTATCAAGCATTTATCACGATACACAAAACTACTGAATAAAGCAAATCGATTAAACAAGGATAATGAAATTTTGATGATGGGAATTATTAATGCAACCCTAATACCCCAAAACAGAGACATATCAATCAACCAGAAATAATCATCAATCCCACGCACAGAGATAAACACCAAAAAGCAAATTTTAAAAACAATTGAATCAACAATCCAAATTTGAACGTCATAAAACATAACAATGAGGAAAACGATAGATCAGAACAAAACATGATTGTCAAAAGTAATGATAAAAAAGAAAGGAGAAATTAAGCAGTACCTAAACGAGTTCAAATGAAAAATGCCCGATGATATTGATTGCGATCGGTGAAATTTCACGCAAAGACTTCTCAGCTTCCGTGTATAACCCTCAATTTCTCTATACCTCAAATAAGAAAAAATGGCTGGCAAGCGCGACCAGCCGGTTCTGCTCAGCGACTAGCCCAATTTGAATTTGGGTCCAGATATATGTAACCTACACCTGACCTATCCGGTTCGGATCCCTCCCAATTAGTGACGTTCTTTTTTAGTAAAAGATGATTTTTTTTTTATTAACAAACAAAGAGTCTTAGAAGGTTTCTAAACAAATAATTCTAAAAGGGTAAATTTCATCCCACTACCCTAAAAAAACTTAAATTCCAACCCACTGCCTAACGAAACTTAGTTTTATCTCACTACCCTAACGAAACTTCTAGTTGCACTTTCATACCCGCCGTCAACTTGACATCCATTTTTAGATGGAAAATGGTAAAAAGTCCAAAATACCCCTCACTAACACTCAAATTTTCAACAGCATGTCATTGGTTTTCAAATTTTTTTTTATTTAATTTATATAAATCAGTTTTTTATTTTTAAAAATCATTTTATTCTTAAAAAATCAGATTTTATTTTTAAAAATTATTTTTTATTTTAAAAATCAAATTTTATTTTTTGAAAAATCATTTTTGTTTTATAAAATAAGTTTTTATTTTAAAAAATCACTATTTATTTAAAAAAAATCAGTTTTTAAGTTTTAAAAAACAGACTTTATTTTTAAAAATCATATTTTATTTTATAAAATTAGTTTTTATTTTTCTAAATTCAATTTTATTATCAAAAATCAGTTTTTGTTTTTAAAAATTCATTTTTATCATCAAAAATCAGTTATAATTTTTGTTTTTGGAAAAATCAGTTTTAATTTCTGTAATTCTTCTTATTTTTTCATTACTCTTATTTTTTTAGCAATTCATTTTTTATTCTCATTTTAGTTTTTCATTTTTATTTTTTTTATTTTTCCAGATCTGCCATGAACACAAACTTGTTCTTCTCCTCATCGTTGAACCCCATACACCCACCAATCTCTGCAACTTTCAAACCCTTTATCACAACAACAAGTTTTACACAATCAATCTCTGCCTCTAATAAGAATCCATATTTTCCTCTAAGAATCCAACATCAATCCACAAATGAATCAACAAAAACTGTGTTTTACAAAATCAGATTCTGAAAAACATGTAAAAATCGTAACAAACAAAACTTGAGATTTGCAGAGATGAAAATGGGTTACTTCGTTCCTATTTGAAAAGAACCAGAGATAGAACACACAAAACTGAATCGAAGCCCTCATGCGCAGCTTCAGATCTGGAAATCGAAGCCCAAAACACCCAATCCATGACTGGGAGAGAAGCACGACGATGGACCAGACAAGTTCACCGGATTTGCAGACCTCAATATGGAGAAATCAATTTGCAGACCTCAATCTGGCGAAATCAAACCTATATTTCGCCTGATTTGCAGACCTCAAATGATTTTGCTTTTGTAAATTCTGATTTGTTCTGATGATGGAGGCGTGAGAGGGATTTGACCACAAGAGGCACTAGATTTGTTGGACAACGCTCGAGCACAAGAAATTTCCGGATCTGCTCGCAGCAACCACGACTCGCGCGACCTCTGCACGCCGCCGAAGGAACCGAGCCCGAACCAAGCTCGGGTCACCAACACCTCGCCGAGAAGGAAGCACAATGGCCACACACCAGCTTCCTCCGGACTTGGTGGTCACGATATTGATGGAGGGTTGTTTTGGGAAGATGTAGAGCACGCACAGATTTGGAAAATGAAGTGAAGAAATTAGGTTTGAAAGGGGAGAATTGATGATGGAGGCGTGAGAGGGATCTGAAATAAGATAAGGAAATGAGATAAATTAGGGTTTAAAACTATCTAAGGGTATTCTAGGTATTTTATTGAAAGATAGGGTCATGTGCTAGGCACATGACCATTTTCCATCCAAAATGGATGGAAAGTTAACGGTAGGTACTAAATTGACACTAAAAGTTTCGTTAGGGTAGTGAGATGAAACTAAGTTTCGTTAGTATAGTGGGTTGGAATTTAAGTTTTTTTAGAGTGGTGGGATGAAGTTTACCCATTCTAAGACGTTAATACTAATTGCATGGCTCTAAAAAATCTGTTAGGGTTTCGGCGTTGCTCCTTTGAGCCCCGTCGTTGCAGCAAGCTCAACCAAGATCTTTTCGGCGTCATTCTGGCTTCTCCTCTCCGTCTCAACGACGTCTCCCCAACCCTCCGGAATCGGTCACGTCTCCCAATCTCGCGTGGCGGCGGCGTCCCCCTCTACGGACGAAACGCCATCAATACGTCAAACCGGTATGTTTCCGACCTCCCCAACATCTCTGAACTCTCTGACCCATCCTTCCCGGTTTACGGTGACCCCTTCCCCAATTTCCATGTCTCACGCAATCCTCATGCCTCAGTGGCAGCGTCGTTTGGACCCAGGTTCAGGAATTTTGCCCAACCCGATTCGTCCTCTAGAGAAGCCTGATGTAAGGATTCTAGCGTGTAATTGTCAGGGTATGGGTTATCGTGCACATAAGCAGCTCTTGCCCCATCTCCTTCGGGACAAGCGTCTCCACATCGTGTTTATGTCCGAGACCCTCCTCTCGGCGCAAAATTGCCTCCTATTATCATGTTCTCTAGGCTTTCACGCGCATATCTATGTCCAGACATCGGTTGCCCAAAGAGGCCTGGTTCTTTTCTAGATTGTTGGGGTATATGTGATATTCCGGGGCACTACATTGATGTTGAGGTCTCGGTTCCGGAGCATGCTGATCTGTGATTGACTGGTATTTACGGGGAGGCTTGGCAGGAGAATAGACACCGGACTTGGGACTTACTCCGCCAACTACACCTATCGACAAGCCCCAGTTAGATCGATATAGGTGATTTCAATGGAATCTTGGACCAGGATGAAACGATTGGAGGCGGTACCTACCCCCAAGGACTAGTTGAGGATTTTTGCTTTGTTGTCAATGAACTGGACCTTGTTGATGTCCCAATGACGGGGCACCAATATACATGGTTTCGGGGTAGGACCCATAATCGAAGTATTTAGTCCCGCCTAGATAGGGTGTTGATCTCTAGCTCTTAATATTATACTCTACTAGATCTTGATTTCTATAACACAAGTACCACGACCTCGGATCATTGACTGATCCTCCTATCTCTTGCACGGAAGGTGACTCAATGGGGCTCCCTAAAATTTTGCTTCCAATCTTAGTAGACTCGGGATGTGGCCAGATTGTGAAAGAAAGATGGGAGAAAGTAACCTCGATCCCATTGTTGAAGTAATACGTAAGGTGGGTTGTTCATTGGATGACTGTGGCCGGAATCATTTCAGACAAAATGTGAACCATATTAAGTGGTGATAGCGTCGCATTATTGAGCTTAGCGAGAGAACGGACTGTGTTGGGGTGCACGGGAGGGAAGCTATTTAGATTCAGTATGAACGAGCGCTTTGTGCACAGGAGGCTTTCTAGTCCAAAGGACAAAACAACACTGGTTGATTGAGGGGGATAGGAATACCAAATATTTTTAGGCGACATGCTCCTATAGACGTCGGGTTAATGTAGTGGTTTCCCTTAAGGATTCAATGGGAGATCTAGTCATATGGGATGCCAGTATGCAGGAACTTATAATGGACTACTTTGGCCATCCAAACCAGGAGGGATTCCATATTCACCTTCCCATACGAATTACGGCCGCCCAAAACCAGACCCTTTTGACACCAGGGACAACTTCGAGGTATAGACTGTAGTTTTCCAGATGGGGCCGGATAAATCCCCGGGTCCGGATCGCCTTAGCCCACGGTTATAATAACATTACTGGTCGTTGGTGTCTGATGAGGTGATGCTCTTTGTTCAAGGTGTTATCACAACTAGGGCATTTGACTCAATGTTGAACGACACATCCATGGTCCTTATTCCCAAGAAACCGGATCCTGATGTGGTTACCGACTTAAGCCCTATTTCTCTCTGCAACGTCATCTTCCGTATCTTGTCTAAGGTCTTGGCCAATAGACTACAACCACTCCTTCACAATGTAATATCTGAGACATAGGGGGTCGTTGTATTCAGGACAATCTCCTTATATCATTCGGGTCATCCACTTTTTACGCAAGAAACGGAAAGGGGAATTAGGTTCTATGGCGCTTAAGTTGGACATGAGTAAGGCCTATGATCGGGTTGGGTGGGATTACCTGCTGAGCATTATGACCAAACTTGGGTTTGCGGCAAAGTGGGTCGAATTGGTGGTGAGTTGTATGGAAACGGTTCAATACTCGATATCCTCGGGAGGGCGTGAAACACTTAGGTTCACTCCATCCTGAGGGCTCCACCAAGCGGATCCAATATCCCCATACCTATTGCTCCTCTGCATGGATTGACTATCTTATCTTCTGAAGCAAGCGCATGAAGACGACCGCATTCGAGGTGTTCAGATTGCTAGGGGAGCTCCTGAGATTTCACACATGTTCTTTGCTGACGACTGATATATATTCCGCAAAGCTACTTCGAGTGAGGCCAGTCATGTAAGGAATATCCTAGGAGTTTTCGAGCAACTATCAAGGAAGGTCCTCAATTTGTGCAATTCCTCTATATTTTTCAGTAATAAAACCCCGCATTTAGTGCGCCAAGAATGTTGCCAGACTTTGCCTATTGTTGAGACATCAACCATATCAATGTATCTAGGGGTACCTAACATGATCGGCGAAAATAGAAATGTAGATATCGCCTATCTAGGGGATCTTATTATTAAGAGAATCAAGTCATGGGATGACAAGCTTTTATCTCCAGCAAGTAGAGATGCCATGATCCGGTCGGTGCTCTCGTTTCTCCTGGTTTACGTGATGTCGGTGTTCCAAGTACCTCATAATATTGTGACCCGCATCCACGTCGCACTGGCTCAGTTTTGGTGAGTGGGACAGTCAGCTCAGTCAATCATTTGGCAAGACAGGGACAAGCTATGTAAGCCAAAGGATGTTGAGGCATGGCTTTTCGTCACCAACATGATGTTAACACGACCCTACCCGGGAAACAGACTTGGGGCCTTATTCACCGCCCTCTATCCCTAGTGGCTCCAGTTTTAAAGGCCAGGTACTTCCCTTCCATTAATTTTCTCTAAGCACGGATTGTGACTAATCCAAGCTTCACATGTACAAGCATGGTATCCACACAAGAACTCTTTAGGAATGGACTCTAGATAGTGATTGGGGATAGACAAGATACGCTGATCAAGGGTACGCTATGGATAATTGGCCTGAACCCGAAAATTGTATCTATAGGTGCTACTTTGGAGGGTGCCCCGGTAGCTGGTCTTATGGTTCCTGGATTACACCACTGGGCGATTGAGCGAAGAGGACTATAGTCAACGAAGGTCGGATACTTAGTTCTAGCGAATATTCGCCACCTAGCTCGCCAAAATATAGCAGTAGTAGCTTGGGCATCTATATATAATATGTCGGTCCCACCGCGCCTACGAGTCTTTCTATGGAGGTGCCTTACAGATACTCTACAGGTGTCCACCAATTTGAACTGCATATATGTCCTGATTATCCTTGTGTGCAAAATATGTGGTCGTGCCCCGGAGACGATTGACCATTTGTTCCTGGACTGTGGTTTTACAAAAACCTGTTGGACTCAATTTGGCAGGGTCCCTCCTTATGAACCTGTTGTAGATACAACTGTAGCCAGGAGCCGAACAGTAGAAATTCTTACTATCCTCTAGGAAATTTGGAAAGAACGGAACGCTCTGAAACGGGGAGGTACCACGCCCGCTACATTGGGGGTGATCTCGATAGCCCATACTCACCTTACAACATGGCGGGAAGCTAATTCCAATTTGGAAACACCTCACATCAAATGAATGTGAAAATAGCATTTCTCAATGGTGATCTAGAGGAAGAGTTATACATGAAACAACCTGAAGGTTTTTCCTCTGATGATGGTGAACATTTGGTGTGAAAACTTAAGAAATCCAAATATGGGTTAAAACAAGCCTCCCGTCAGTAGTACTTAAAGTTTCATGATATGGTCGATTCATTCGGATTTGAAGAGAATATCATGGATCAATGTATATACCATAAGGTCAATGGGAGTAAGACTTGTTTTCTCATTTTGTATATGGATGATATATCACTTGCAACCAATGATAAAGAACTACTTTGGGAGGTGAAACAATTTCTTTAAAAGAACTTTGATATGATAGATATGGGAAAAACATCTTATGTCATTGGCATAAGATCATTAGAGACAGACATAAAGGTATTCTAGGTTTGTCTCAAGAGCCCTATATAAACAAAGTCTTGGAAAGATTTCGGATGAAAAAATGTTCACCAAGTGTAGCTCCCATTATGAAAAGAAATAAGTTCAATTTGAATCAATACCCAAATAATAAAAATCTAAAAGGAACGAATAAACCACCCATATGCTTCGGTTGTTTGAAGCTTGATGTATGCTCAGGTTTGTACAAGACCTGACATAGCATTTACGGTTGCAATGTTGGGTCGATATTAGAGTAATCCAGGTGAAGACCACTGAAGAGCTGCAAAGAAAGTTATGAGGTACCTTCAAGGCACCAACGACTACATGCTTATGTATAGATAAACTCATAGCTTGAAAGTGATTGGCTATTGTGGTTCAGACTTCGCTGGTTGCGTTGATTCACGGAAATCAACATCTGGATACATTTTTATGTTAGTTGGTGGTCTTGTATCATGGAGGAGCGTAAAGCAAAGGCTAATTGCTACTTCTACTATGGAGGACGAGTTCATATCTTGTTTTGTGGCTATATCGCATGGTGTATAGGTGAAAAGTTTCATTACGAGGCTTAGAATTATGGATCCTATATCTAAGCCCATGAAGACATACTATGACAATTCAACTGCAGATTTTATGCCTATAAACCACAAGAGTGGTTGTCAAAGTAAACATATCGACATAAAGTATTTAGCCATAAGAGAATGTGTTAAAGATAAATTAATGGTCATTGAACACGTCAAACTGTTTGCAGATCCGTTGACAAAAGGCATGCCACCACTAAAGTTCAAGGATCATATGGATAGTATGGGACTTGGTCCCCTTATGTAGTTTTCGTTGTAAGTGAAAGAAACTCTGTTTTTGGATATTTCTCATTTTTGGTTTTTGTGTACACATTTGGTTGAGAAATATCATTATGGTCTGGACTAGAATAAACATAGGGTTTATTCATTAAGTTATATGGAAAGCATTAAGGAAGACATGATCCATTGTGATAGTTGGAAGATAACTCTCATTACTAAGATGGATTATTGTCGCTATTCATGTATTTGTTTTCATGCTTTGACAAATGATGAAATGTAGACCAAGTGAAAGAATGTTGGCAATTAATTAGTGAATGGAAGCATTCATTATATGAAGTCAACTTTGCAGTCATTCATGGGTCTATTCTAATGATTTATGGACAACTCACACAAGTAAATTGCATGCATAAGGTGGTCTCATTCCATCATTTTTTTAATCCACAAAGTAAGGTGTATCAAGATTATTTGATCTCCACCTTACTTATGTAGAAGCAAGGGTGCACCAAAGTTTTTTGATTCTTAAAGAACTTTTTAAGGTTGATTTATCAAGAAATATTTGGTCTCAACCTATACTTATGTAGAAGTAAGGGATCACCCAAACATTTTGACCCCCACCTTGAGAGAGGCCCAAGAAGAGCATGATAGAGAGAGGCCCAAAGGGCAAGATCGAGAGAAACCCAATAAAAATTGGGAATAAATAAGAAATGGGGTACCGCTGCTAGGACTTGAACCCGGGTCTCATGAACCCAAGTTCAAGTGCTTGACCAGTTGGACAAGCAAGCTTTGGTCATTCCATCATAGTTTTAGGGGCAAATTCCACCTCAATACCCTAACTATCGTTTTATTTCACCTCAATACCCTAACTTTTTTTCGTGGCACCTCAATACCCTAGAATGGCATGTTCCGTCACTTTAGTACCCGCCGTCAACTTTCCATCCATTTTGGATGGAAAATGCTTGAAAAGTCCAAAATACCCCTCACTAACAGTCAAAATTTCAAAATATGCCATTGGTTTTCAAAATTTCTTTTTTATTTATTTATTTATTTTATAAAAAACATTTTTTTTATTTTATAAATATTAGAATTTTTTTAAAATATTAAGTTTTTATTTTATAAAATCAGTTTATATTTAAAAATATATATTTTTTATTTCAAAAAACATATTTTATTTCTAAAAATCATATATTATATAAAAAATCATATATTATTTTTAAAAATCTGTTTTTATTTATAAAAATCATATTTTATTTTTAAAATGATTTTTAAAAAATCAGTTTTATTTAAAAAATCTATTTTTATTTATAAAAATCATATTTTATTTTCGAAAATCTGTTTTTATTTTAAAAAATCAGTTTTCCTTTTTTAATATTAATATTTTCCTTAGTAATTTCCTTTTTTATAAAATTTTAATATTAATATTTTTCTAATTTCATTTATTTCTTTTTAAAATAATATAATATTTTTTTGTTATTTCTTTCAAATTTTTATTACTTTTCATATTTTTTATACATATTTAAGAAATTCAAAATTATAATTGAAAAAAAAAACTGCCTCTTCGTCTTCTTCTCGCACCTCGACCACTTCCCCTTCAGTTTCGATTTCGATTTGAATCCCTACAGAAACAATCCCTACAACTTCAATTTTGATTCGTATCTTTTGATTTCAGAATTTTTGTGTCTGGTCTCTGGGTGGAAGAAGAGGATTTTGGGGAGAGGGTTTTGGTTTGGGGATTGGTGACGATGGTGGGAGGGGTTTTGGCTGGGGCGTCGAAGTCGACACGACCAAATGGGTTGAGAATGGATGAACAGATCTTGCATCGGAGAAGGTCGGCGAACTCGAGCTATGTTCTTCAGAGCAACACCTACGGTGGCGGCGAACTCGGACACGACGGAGATCTGAGACGAGCGTCAGATTCGAGGCACGGGGTCGGGTTCGTCGTCGCCACCGTTGTTTTTCCGTTCTGCTCGTCCTCCAAATTTTGCTGCTGCTGTTGATGGTTGTGCTGGAATTGCAGGAGTTAAGTATTGAGTTGATTTAGAGAAGAAGGAGGAGGAGAAGATGTAGGAGAAGAGATGGTGAAATAAGAGTAAGAATGAGGTTAGAGTTAGATGTAGGAGAAGAGTTGGGTAGTGGTTTCGGTAAGCTGGGTCAAAGATGATTTGGTTAAATGATAAAGGAAATAAGAGAGCATAGAAATTAGGGCTTAGAATGTTAAAAGGGGTATTTTTGTCATTTAAAAAAAAATTGGGGTCATGTGCCAAGCACATGACCATTTTCCATCCAAAATGGATGGAAAATTGACGGTAGGTATCCAAGTGACTGAAAATGACATTCTAGGGTATTGAGGTGCCACGAAAAATAGTTAGAGTATTGAGGTGAAATAAAACGATAGTTAGGGTATTGAGGTGGAATTTACCCTATTTTTAACAGTCCATATTGTCACGCCCCAATTTCAGCGAACCGAACTCGGGACGCGAATATTTAAAACATGAACACTTAAAACCTGTTTTGAATAAAACTCTGATATTTCCATTTAATTACCAAAAATAATAATAGTATTTACAATACAAAAACGTTCCAACAAGTGGACAAGGTACACATCCGTCACTAGACTCAACAAAAGTAAAGACCAGACTCCGCTCCAAGCTCCATGGACTTCAAGAGCTAACCTAGTCCGTCCGGTGATCAGTACCTGTAGGAAAAGCAGCTAGGGGTGAGCGTTCGCTCACCTCCACGGATAACAGACTGACTATGGCATAATTAGTAGATAAAGCCAGTAACACTAAAACCAACCCAACACCGGGACTACAGTCCCCAACTCAGGTACTCAACTGACCCACAACCCGTCACCTTCCTCAACAGACTCGACACTCGATAAAAACAGTGTAGACCCAATACAACTATCGACGACCTCCTCAAGGACTCGAACGAAACGACACAACACCAAACAAGATCACAAAGGATCGCACACCAGCTGCTCAGTAACCAATCTCAATCAGGTCAGGGTTCGACCTATCGCAATTCCTCGACACGAAGTCGGATCAGGCTGTCGACCTTTCAAACTCGCAATTCCTCGACACTAAGTCGGATCAGGCTGTCGACCTTTAAAACTCGCAATTCATCGACACTAAGTCGGATCAGGCTGTCGACCTTTAGAACTCGCAATTCATCGACACTAAGTCGGATCAGGCTGTCGACCTTTAAAACTCGCAATTCATCGACACTAAGTCGGATCAGGCTGTCGACCTTTAGAACTCGCAATTCATCGACACTAAGTCGGATCAGGCTGTCGACCTTTAGAACTCGCACCCCAGGTAACCACAATCACAATCACAGGCAAGTTCAATCACACAGGCACTCAAGGCCACTCAAGACACCTCAACAGTCAAGACTCGGGTTCAACAACCCCACAGGCACTCACTGCCACTCAAGACACCAAATTAAATACACGGCTCTCATGGCCACCCCGACTCAACAATTAAATACGGGCTCTCAAGGCCACCCAAACTCAACAATTAAATACGGGCTCTCAAGGCCACCCAAACTCAACAATTAAATAAAACGCACGACAACCTCCGGCATACTCGATGCCTCCAACGGTCCTAAATTCACTAGTTTCACAAACAACCTCCGGGCATGGTCATATGCCTCCAGTAATTCAATTATCGCTAAGTTCTCTGTTCCTACGACACTACTAAGTGTCACATGCTTTTCTCTTGAACGCTACAATCCCGTATCATGCTTTTCTAATAATTAAATAAATCTACTCAACCCACGACACCCCGGTGTCACATGCAATTCTACTATTAACTTTCCCTAATCAGGGCCGAGATCCGGCTACTTTTCCCTACCTCGTATATAGATCCAAAAGCGCTCCAACAAAACCCGAAGTGGACCTAGTCACTCGCCGAGCTTTCCCTTGCCTCGGTCCGTAGCACGATCTAAAAGAACACAAATTCAAAGTACTTTTAAACTAGTACGAATAAACCGAAAATTAATAAACTTAACGCCCAAACGTAACCCCGACAAAGACGATCACTCCCAAACTTCCCAATTATTCGATATTGCCGAAAAAGGACCCGTAAGGGCCAGATTCGCCCGACATGGCGAATCTGCCCGGTTTTGGTTAATTGCCTTCCGGGGCTCCAAAAGTCCCCAATTTCGTTTCTACGGTCTTAGAATAAATCAAGGAACTCAACGCACTTGACGGAATCGAATTCCGACTTATAAATCAATTAATTAACGTTTAAAGTTTCCCAAAACCCGTTAATTACAACTTCTCCAAATTAATTCCAAATTTCGATTCGATTAGGAATAAGTGGTCCGGGGGACGTTTTAAACCACCCGAACATTAAAACCCGAGCAACCGAGCACGTGGGCCCCACCCAAGAGGCTTGGCCGAGACCCTAGGGTTTGAGGGAGGGGCTCGGCCACCAAGTGGTGGCTGCTGCCACCTCCGGCCAGCCACCACATGGCCGGCCGGCCACCACCCACGGTGGCCGGAGCTCCTCCCGAGCCTCCGGTCACCGGAAAACGTGAAATTAAACCCCCAAACACCTCTAAAACGTCTCCAACACCTCCCCACACTCTACACAACCCTAAGCCTTAGTTTATAACCAAACCCTAGCTCTTGAAAATAATCAAAACGAGAATCGGTTCGGGTATTACCGTAGAGGAGAACGAGGGGAACGGGATTGCTCTTTGCTTTGACTCGATCCAAGGGCTCGATCACAAACCCTAGCTCAACCTCCCTTCTTCTCTCTTCTTCTCCTTCTCCTTCTCTCTCTAAAACCTCTCTTCTAATTTCTAATTTAATTAAACTAACAACAAAACTAATAAAAAAACTAACACTTTCCCTCTTAAAACCCCATACTCGGCCAACCCTCTCCAACCACACCTTTTCCCTCCAAAAATACACCACCATATACTTGACAAGTGTCAAGGTGGGTCCCATACCCTTTGGAAAATATCTAGTTGATATTTTCCAATCAGATTCGCGAAAAACGGACGTTTCGGGCCCCGAACGGGCACTTTTCCCAAAAATATTTTAAACTGGACGGGCTTCAAGGAAACGGCCCAACTAAGACCGCTACGACGATGGCTAAGCTTTTCGGGTCCAACACGGTCCTCGAATGGACCAAAACGTCGCTCGGGTGACTTTTCCAGCGAAAAATCAATCTTTCCCAAAATGACCAGAAAGTTGCCCTGAGTCCCCTGTAACTCATTTTAGTCGATAACGGGGTCAACTTAAGTCCGGCATGACCCTCGGGGTCAATTTAAGTTAAGTTAAGTGTCTGTCTTAAAAATTTTAAATTTTCCTGTTTTTCGCAGGTTTGACTGACGTTGACCAGAAGTGGTTATTACAGTCTACCCCCCTTAAAGGAATTTCGTCCGCGAAATTTAAAACAGACGTACCTCGGGAGTCGAACAGGCCGGGATACTTCGCGCGAACCTCGTCCTCGCGTTCCCACGTCGACTCAGCTCCGTGATGTTTCCACTGCACTCGGACCAAGTGGATAATCTTGCCTCCCCGCAGAATCTACTGCCGTGTGTCCATGATCCGAACCGGCTGCTCCTCATAGGAGACATCATCAGCCACCTCGATATCAGTCCACTCGATGACGTGGGATGGGTCTGCGTTGTACTGCCGTAACTGGGATACGTGGAAGACGTTATGTACTCTCCCAAGCTGCGGTGGCAACGCCAGACGATAAGCCACGGCTCCCACTCTGTCTAAGATCTGGAACGGGCCTATGTACCTCGGAGCCAACTTTCCCCCGCTGCGCCTGAACCGCACCAGCCCCTTCCTCGGGCTCACCTTCAGGAACACGTGATCCCCGACTGCAAACTCAAGAGGTCGACGTCGCCTGTCTGCATAACTCTTCTGCCGGCTCTGCGCGGTCCTCAACCGATCGCGGATCAATGCGACCTTCTCCGTCGTCTCTCTGACAAGATCTGGCCCCAGCAGACTCTTGTCCCCCACCTCTGCCCAGCATACTGGTGACCGACACGGCCTACCATACAACGCTTCGAACGGTGCCATCCCGATACTGGCCTGGAAGCTGTTGTTGTAGGCGAACTCGGCCAATGGCAGGTGGGTCTCCCAAGATCCCCTGAAATCCAGCACACATGCTCGCAGCATGTCCTCCAAGATCTGAATGGTACGCTCAGACTGACCGTCTGTCTGAGGATGATGTGCTGTGCTGAGTAGGACCTCTGTCCCCAGTGCCTTCTGCAGACTCGGCCAGAACCTGGACGTGAAACGGGGATCCCTGTCAGACACTATCGACACCGGGACCCCGTGGAGGCGCACTATCTCCTGGATATACAGACTGCTCAACTTGTCGACCGGGTCTGTCATCCTCATAGCCAGAAAGTGGGCCGACTTGGTCAACCGGTCGACTACCACCCACACGGCGTCGTTTCCCTTGGGCGATCTCGGTAGTCCACACACGAAATCCATCGTAATGTGCTCCCACTTCCACTGAGCAATCGGTAGTGGCTGTAACAATCCCGCGGGACGCTGATGCTCTGCCTTCACCTGCTGACAGACAAGGCATCTCGACACAAACTCTGCGACTGCTCTCCTCATGCCGCGCCACCAGTAGTGCCTCCTGAGGTCACGGTACATCTTGGTGCCCCCCGGATGCACTGCGAGACGCGAATGGTGTGCCTCTCGTAACACGACATCTCTACAGTTAACTGGTACGAACAACCCCCCGCGGTACCGTAGTCCCCAATCAGTACTGTCCTGCCAGCCCACCACCTCGTCACCCCTGATGACTCTCTCGCGGATCTCTGATGCTTCGACGTCCTCCCTCTGCGCCTCCAACACTTGGGCAAGCAGTGAGGGCTGAGCCACTAGGGAGCACATGGCAACACCGCCAGTAACCTCCTCTAGCTCAAGCCCGAATGTGCTCAGCTCCCCCATCATGTCCCACTCTCGGACAGATATGCTGGCGAGGCTCGGAGCCGACTTCCTACTCAAGGCGTCGGCGACAACGTTCGCCTTGCCTGGGTGGTAGTGTAGCTCGAAGTCGTACTCCTCGAGTAGTTCCATCCACCGTCGCTGACGCATGTTCAGGTCTCGCTGGGAAAATATGTACTTGAGGCTCTTGTGATCCGAGAACACCTGAAACCCCTCGCCGTACAGATAATATCGCCAGCTCTTTAGCGCAAACACGACTGCTGCTAGCTCCAAGTCGTGGGTAGGATAGTTGCGCTCGTGTATCTTCAACTGCCTGGAGCCATAAGCCACAACTCTGCCCGACTGCATCAGCACGCAACCCAGTCCCTCTCCGGACGCATCGCAGTAAACATCATAGCCAAACCCTCGTTCGGGCACCACTAACACTGGAGCTGTAGTCAGTCGAGTCTTCAACTCCGCGAACGCATGCTCACAGTCATCTGTCCACACGAACCCAACACCCTTGCGCGTTAACAGAGTCATCGGTGCGGCTAGTCGTGCAAAATCCTGGACAAATCGCCTATAGTAGCCTGCCAATCCCAGAAAGCTGCGGATCTCGAAAACACTCGTGGGCCGTGCCCACTTCGAGACCGCGTCGATCTTCGACGGATCGACCAGGATACCGTCACGGGATACGATGTGGCCGAGGAATCTCACCTCAGAGAGCCAGAACTCGCACTTCTCCCGGTTGGCATATAGCTGGTGCTCGCGCAGTAGGGTCAGAACAGCCCTCAGATGTGCCTCATGCGCCGCCTCGTTCTGCGAATATATTAGGATGTCGTCCACGAACACCACCACAAACTGATCCAGGTATGGCCGGAAGATGTTGTTCATCAGGTCCATGAACGCTGCTGGCGCGTTCGTCAGTCCGAATGGCATCACCAGGAACTCGTAATGCCCATAGCGTGTCCGGAATGCAGTCTTTGCGACGTCCCCCTCACGGACTCGCGACTGATAATAACCGGATCGCAGATCGATCTTCGAGAAGTGAGTCGCCCCTCTCAACTGGTCAAACAAGTCATCGATCCTCGGCATCGGGTACCGGTTCTTCACCGTAACCCGGTTCAGCTTCCGGTAATCTATACACATCCGTAGCTCTCCACTCTTCTTCTTCACGAAGAGTGCTGGTGCTCCCCACGGCGATGCACTCGGACGGATAAACCCCTTCTGCTGAAGCTCCTCCAGTTGACGCTTCAGCTCAGTCAACTCTGCCGGCGCAAACCTGTAAGGCGCCATCGATATCGCCGCCGTTCCCTGCACTAGGTCAATCCCGAACTCCACCTCACGAATCGGTGGCAGCCCGCTCAACTCCTCAGGAAAGACCTCGGGGAACTCGCATACCACTCTCGGTAACTCTCGGCTCTGCACAGCCGGTACTTCCTCCTCTGCGGACAACGCCGACAGGAGGACCCCACTCTTACTCCCCAGCACGCACGTCACCTTCGTACCGCCCACTGTCACTGTCACTCGTCGTCTGTAGCAATCGATGTTGGCTCGGTACCTCGACAACCAATCCATACCCAAAATCACATCAAAGGTAGTCATCCCTAACACGAGAAGATCACCAGGGCAAGGACAGTCTGCGACTCTAATCTCGCAGGCACGACATACTCTAGTCAACGATGCACCACCCCCAACTGGGGTGTCCAGGCATAGGGGTGGACTCAACGGCTCTAAGCTCAACCCCAACCTCTCAGCACAACCCGACGAAATAAAAGAGTGCGATGCCCCGGTATCAAACAAGAACAAAGCCCATAAATGATACAACAAACACGTACCCTGGATGGTCTCACGGTACGTGCTAGGTCCTGGGGCTCTGGAGTCGGTGACTGCATATACTCTCCCCTGCGAGGCCTGCTGCCTCTGACCCTGCGCACTGGCTGCTGGATACCCGTGACTCTACTGCTGTCTCGGAATTGGTGCGCTCATAGACGGCTGTGATGATCTCGGCTGCTGACCCTGTCGAGGGCGACCTCTGGGCGACTGTACTGTCCGCGACTGCTGCGGTCGCTGCATTGATGTCTCCCCCAACTGCTCTCGGCACCATGCCATAGTGTGACCGGCCCGGCCGCATCGGTAACAGCTGATCTCGTCAGCCCTCGACCCCGAGCCCTGGCCTGTCCGGCTAGTAGCTGGTACTGCCGCGGTTCCTCCCCTCGTCGGACAGTCTCGTAGTAAGTGGCCTGGCTGCCCGCAGTGATAGCATGACGGCCTCCTCTCTGAGGCGACTGGCCCCACTGATGCCACTGACCCCTGCTGTCTCGATCCACTCTGATGAGGCGGTGGTCGGAAGGATCCCGCGGTCCTCTGCCTCCGCGAGTCTCGTGAGTCTGACGGCCCTGCCCAACTGATCGGCCGAGGTCGGACCTCACGGCTCCTGACTGCATCCCTGGCGCCCTGCTCTACTGTAGCTGCGGTGTCCACGAGGTCGGTATACTTCCGTATCCTCAAGGCGAGAACCTGGTTCCGGATGCCCAGCCTCAGTCCGTCCTGGAACCGCAGGCAACGGTTCGTCTCGCTTGTCACCATCTCAGGCGCGAATCTGGCCAAGGCTGTGAACCTGGCCTCGTACTCTCCTACCGTCATCCCCCCTTGCTCCAGGTCTAAGAACTGCCGATGTCGCTCCAGCCGAGCCGACTCGGGGAAGTACTGTGCCATGAATACCTCCTGGAATACGCTGTAGTCGTATCCGACCGTGTCCTTCACCCGCCCCCACCAGTGGTAGGCGCTGTCTCTCAGCTGATGGGCCGCGAAGGACACTCTCCGACGGCCATCCTCGACACCCGATGTGTCCAAGTCTCGTGTGACCTGCTCTATCCATCGCTCGGCCAGGTCGGGATTTGGCTCCCCGACAAAAACAGGTATCCCGAGCTTCAGGAAATCTAGTAGTGCTCGGGAGGTAAGATCCTCTGTCTGAGCGGCCCTCACCGGGACTGCGGCTGCCTCTGGTGCTGGCGAAGCCGACTCTCGGCTGGCGATGATCGCCACCAAACTCTGAACGGTCCTGGTAAGCTCATCCAGGGCAGTCATCACTGGAGGGTCCGCGACTGGCGGAACACTGGGGGTGCCGGCAGACGGCCCCGCATCACTCCTCCTGTCTTCTCCGACAGGAGTACCCTGTGCCTCCGCATAGTCGGCGGGCTCGACGGTCGGCACCCTCCCTGGTGCCCCTGCTGACCGTCCCCGCCGGCCTCGTGTGGGTGCCTGGCCCCGTGTTCCTGATGGTCGCCCCCGCTTACCGCGAGCCATAAACAGTATCCTCTGCACGGATACACGCAAACGTTCAGTTTGCGAACTTAAATAAAAACGACAGTACAAAAGCACTAACGTCCACCCGCTTAAGCTTACACTAACGTGCTTATCACTAAAGCGCTACACCGCTCAAGCTAAACGTACTTTATATACTAGCATTAGTAAACGAGACCTCAACGAGACCGCACCGACGTGCACCAAACAAGCGACGGCAAACCAACCCACACAACACGACGACCCCCGTTCACCGGGCCAATCAAAATCGAACCTTGCCCACCGGGCCAACCAAAATCAAACATACGCCCATAGGGCCAATCAAGTTCAAGACATGCCCACAGGGCCAACAATTTTAAAACCTTCACCCTTTCATTTTAAAACTTCGTTCCTTGACATCACGTAGTTACAACCCGGTTCAGGCGTCCCCGAACCACGTTGTACCGACTTGACATCAACACCGTCACGTTCGACTACAGGAGCGCTCCTGAGTCGACCCGCGACAGTTAAAAATAGTTCACGCAATCACACACAATCAGTATGCCAGCAACAAAATACTGTAACATACGCACAACACAAACAAGACTCAGGACATGACGGGTCTACACTGACTCGACTCTCCCCCCCTAAGTGACGGACAGTCCGAGGTTTGAAACCTCGAGCTCTGATACCAAGCTGTCACGCCCCAATTTCAGCGAACCGAACTCGGGACGCGAATATTTAAAACATGAACACTTAAAACCTGTTTTGAATAAAACTCTGATATTTCCATTTAATTACCAAAAATAATAATAGTATTTACAATACAAAAACGTTCCAACAAGTGGACAAGGTACACATCCGTCACTAGACTCAACAAAAGTAAAGACCAGACTCCGCTCCAAGCTCCATGGACTTCAAGAGCTAACCTAGTCCGTCCGGTGATCAGTACCTGTAGGAAAAGCAGCTAGGGGTGAGCGTTCGCTCACCTCCACGGATAACAGACTGACTATGGCATAATTAGTAGATAAAGCCAGTAACACTAAAACCAACCCAACACCGGGACTACAGTCCCCAACTCAGGTACTCAACTGACCCACAACCCGTCACCTTCCTCAACAGACTCGACACTCGATAAAAACAGTGTAGACCCAATACAACTATCGACGACCTCCTCAAGGACTCGAACGAAACGACACAACACCAAACAAGATCACAAAGGATCGCACACCAGCTGCTCAGTAACCAATCTCAATCAGGTCAGGGTTCGACCTATCGCAATTCCTCGACACGAAGTCGGATCAGGCTGTCGACCTTTCAAACTCGCAATTCCTCGACACTAAGTCGGATCAGGCTGTCGACCTTTAAAACTCGCAATTCATCGACACTAAGTCGGATCAGGCTGTCGACCTTTAGAACTCGCAATTCATCGACACTAAGTCGGATCAGGCTGTCGACCTTTAAAACTCGCAATTCATCGACACTAAGTCGGATCAGGCTGTCGACCTTTAGAACTCGCAATTCATCGACACTAAGTCGGATCAGGCTGTCGACCTTTAGAACTCGCACCCCAGGTAACCACAATCACAATCACAGGCAAGTTCAATCACACAGGCACTCAAGGCCACTCAAGACACCTCAACAGTCAAGACTCGGGTTCAACAACCCCACAGGCACTCACTGCCACTCAAGACACCAAATTAAATACACGGCTCTCATGGCCACCCCGACTCAACAATTAAATACGGGCTCTCAAGGCCACCCAAACTCAACAATTAAATACGGGCTCTCAAGGCCACCCAAACTCAACAATTAAATAAAACGCACGACAACCTCCGGCATACTCGATGCCTCCAACGGTCCTAAATTCACTAGTTTCACAAACAACCTCCGGGCATGGTCATATGCCTCCAGTAATTCAATTATCGCTAAGTTCTCTGTTCCTACGACACTACTAAGTGTCACATGCTTTTCTCTTGAACGCTACAATCCCGTATCATGCTTTTCTAATAATTAAATAAATCTACTCAACCCACGACACCCCGGTGTCACATGCAATTCTACTATTAACTTTCCCTAATCAGGGCCGAGATCCGGCTACTTTTCCCTACCTCGTATATAGATCCAAAAGCGCTCCAACAAAACCCGAAGTGGACCTAGTCACTCGCCGAGCTTTCCCTTGCCTCGGTCCGTAGCACGATCTAAAAGAACACAAATTCAAAGTACTTTTAAACTAGTACGAATAAACCGAAAATTAATAAACTTAACGCCCAAACGTAACCCCGACAAAGACGATCACTCCCAAACTTCCCAATTATTCGATATTGCCGAAAAAGGACCCGTAAGGGCCAGATTCGCCCGACATGGCGAATCTGCCCGGTTTTGGTTAATTGCCTTCCGGGGCTCCAAAAGTCCCCAATTTCGTTTCTACGGTCTTAGAATAAATCAAGGAACTCAACGCACTTGACGGAATCGAATTCCGACTTATAAATCAATTAATTAACGTTTAAAGTTTCCCAAAACCCGTTAATTACAACTTCTCCAAATTAATTCCAAATTTCGATTCGATTAGGAATAAGTGGTCCGGGGGACGTTTTAAACCACCCGAACATTAAAACCCGAGCAACCGAGCACGTGGGCCCCACCCAAGAGGCTTGGCCGAGACCCTAGGGTTTGAGGGAGGGGCTCGGCCACCAAGTGGTGGCTGCTGCCACCTCCGGCCAGCCACCACATGGCCGGCCGGCCACCACCCACGGTGGCCGGAGCTCCTCCCGAGCCTCCGGTCACCGGAAAACGTGAAATTAAACCCCCAAACACCTCTAAAACGTCTCCAACACCTCCCCACACTCTACACAACCCTAAGCCTTAGTTTATAACCAAACCCTAGCTCTTGAAAATAATCAAAACGAGAATCGGTTCGGGTATTACCGTAGAGGAGAACGAGGGGAACGGGATTGCTCTTTGCTTTGACTCGATCCAAGGGCTCGATCACAAACCCTAGCTCAACCTCCCTTCTTCTCTCTTCTTCTCCTTCTCCTTCTCTCTCTAAAACCTCTCTTCTAATTTCTAATTTAATTAAACTAACAACAAAACTAATAAAAAAACTAACACTTTCCCTCTTAAAACCCCATACTCGGCCAACCCTCTCCAACCACACCTTTTCCCTCCAAAAATACACCACCATATACTTGACAAGTGTCAAGGTGGGTCCCATACCCTTTGGAAAATATCTAGTTGATATTTTCCAATCAGATTCGCGAAAAACGGACGTTTCGGGCCCCGAACGGGCACTTTTCCCAAAAATATTTTAAACTGGACGGGCTTCAAGGAAACGGCCCAACTAAGACCGCTACGACGATGGCTAAGCTTTTCGGGTCCAACACGGTCCTCGAATGGACCAAAACGTCGCTCGGGTGACTTTTCCAGCGAAAAATCAATCTTTCCCAAAATGACCAGAAAGTTGCCCTGAGTCCCCCGTAACTCATTTTAGTCGATAACGGGGTCAACTTAAGTCCGGCATGACCCTCGGGGTCAATTTAAGTTAAGTTAAGTGTCTGTCTTAAAAATTTTAAATTTTCCTGTTTTTCGCAGGTTTGACTGACGTTGACCAGAAGTGGTTATTACACCATATCCATGTCATGTGTTCTATGATGGCTAGACTCATGCACTATAAATATATGGACTTGGTCTCTAAGATCACACATGTAATAACCACTTCTGGTCAACGTCAGTCAAACTTGCGAAAAACAGGAAAATTTAAAATTTTTGAGACAGACACTTAACCTAAATTGACCCCGAGGGTCATACCGGACTTAAGTTGACCCCGTTATCGACCAAAATGAGTTCCGGGGAACTCAGGGCAACTTTCTGATCAATTTGGGAAATGTTGACTTTTCGTAGGAAAAGTCAACCGAGCAATGTTTTGGTCCATTCGAGGACCGTTTTGGATCCAAAAAGCTTAGCCGTCATCGCAGCGGTCTTAGTTGAGCCGTTTCTTTGTAGCCCGTCAAGTTTCGTAATTTCTTGGGAAAAGTGCCCGTTCGGGGCCCAAAACGTCCGATTTTCGCGAATCTGATTGGAAAATTTCAAGTAGATATTTTCCAAAAGGTGTGGGACCCTCCTTGACACTTGTCCTAATTGTGGTGGTGTTAGTTTTGGGGGGAAACTAGAGGGGACAATAGGGGTGGCCGACCACACTTAATCAAAAAGAAAAAAAAAGGAAAAATGTGTTAGTTTGTGAAAAAGAAGAGAGTTTTAGAGAGAGAATGAGAAGAAGAGAGAAAAGAGAGAGAAGTTAGGGTTTGTGGCACTATTCACGTCTTCAACCATTGGATCGTTTCAAGGCAAGGAGCAAACTTCTTCCACTCGTCTTCCTCGTTGGTAAGACCTAAACCGATCGTCGTTTTGTTAACTTTTGAAAGTTAGGGTTTTGTGTAAAACTATGGGTTAGGGTTGTATTGAGGTTGGGGAAGTGTTGGAGACGTTTTAGAGGTGGTGGGAGGTTTGATTGAACGTTTTCCGGCGTCCGGGAGCTCGGGAGGAGCTCCGGCCACCTTAGGGGGTGGCCGGCCACCATAGGAGGTGGCTGGCCGGACCTAGGGCCGGCCACCACCATGGTGGCCGAGCCCCTTTGAAACCATAGGGCCCACGGCCCAATGGGCCGGGTGGGGCCCACGCACTCGGGTGCTCGGTTTTAGTGTTCGGGAGGTTTAAAACGTTCCCCGAACCATTTATCTTTAACCGAATCGAAAATTGGATTTAAATTGGAGAAGTTGTAATTAACGGGTTTTAGAAACTTTAAACGTTAATTATTTGAATCGGAAGTCGGAATTCGATTCCGTCAAGTGCCTTGGGTTCCTTGAACTATTCTAAGACCGTAGAAACGAAAACAGGGGCTTTTGGAGCCCCGGAAGGCCTTTTATAAAACCCGGGCAGATTCGCCATGTCGGGCGAATCGGGCCTTTACGGATCCTTTATCGACAATGTCGAGTAATTGGGAAGTTTGGGAGTGATCGGCATTATCGGGGTTACGTTTGGGCGTTTAGTTTATTGAATTTCGGGTTTTTCGTAATAGTTTAAAAGTGCCTTAAATTTGTGTTCTGTTAGATCGGGCTGCGGACCGAGGAAAGGGAAGCTCGGCGAGTGACTGAGATCACATCGAGGTTTAGTGGAGCGCTTTTGGAGTTATACACGAGGTAGGGAAAAGTAGCCGGATCTCGGCCCTGATTAGGGAAAGTTAACAGTAGAATTGCATGTGACACCGGGGTGTCGTGGGTTGAGTAGGTTTATTTTTAAATATTAGAAAAGCATGATACGGGAATGTAGCGTTTATGAGAAAAGCATGTGACACTTAGTAGTGTCGTAGGAACAGAGAACTTAGCGATATTAGAATTACTGGAGGCATATGACCATGCCCGGAGGTTGACTGTTTAATTTATGTCTTGGGTGGCCATGAGAGCCCGTGTATTGTTGTTGAGTTTGGGTGGCCATGAGAGCCCGAGTTGTTATTATTGAGTTGGGTGGCCATGAGAGCCCGTGTTTTATTATTGGTGTCTTGGGGTTGTTGAACCCGAGTCCTTACCGTTGGAGTCTTGAGTGGCCATGAGTGCCTGTGGAGTGTTGAACTGGTCTCGTTACTGTTTGTTGAGCTTTGCTTGTGATTGTGTTTGCCCGATGTTAGTGACCCGACTGTGTGTCGGGGGGGGGGGGGTGTGGATTTTGGCAGGTTACGAGCATTCTTTGGCTTGCCTGACCAAACTCGAGTCTCGACAGGTTCTGAGCATTCTTTGGCTAGCCTATTCCGTGTCCGGATCCCGAAAGGTTATGAGCATTCTTTGGCTAGCCTGATCCGTGACCGGGTCTCGGCAGGTTACGAGCATTCCTTGGCTGGCCTGATCCGTGTAGGAGTCTCGGCAGGTTCTAAGCATTCTTTGGCTAGCCTGATCCGTGTTCGTGTCTTTGGGGGAGGTCATAAAGGGTTGTGTCGGTTTTACTTTACGAGTTTGAGGTTGAGTCTGTTGTGGAAGGTGACGGGTGTGGGTCAGTTGAGTACTTGAGTTGGGGACTGTAGTCCCGGTGTTGGTTTTGGTTTTGGTGTTACTGGCTTTATCTACTAATTATGCCATAGTCAGCCTGTTATCTGTGGTGGTGAGCGAACGCTCACCCCTAGCTGCTTTTCCTACAGGTACTGATCAACGGACGGACTAGGTTAGCTCTTGAAGCTTGTGGAGCTAGGAGCGGAGTCTGGTCGTTATTTTGTTGAGTCTAGTGACGGATATTGTACCTTGTCCACTTGTTGGGACGTTTTTGTATTGTAAATACTATTATTTTTTTGATAACTAAATGGAAATATCAGAGTTTTTATTCAAAACAGGTTTCAAGTGTTTTATGTTTTAAAGGTTCGCGTCCGAGTTCGGTTTACTGAATTTGGGGCGTGACAACACAACAATGCACAACACTAAAGAACACTCTCATATCAGATTCTAGAGAGATACATCATCATTAAGAGACTTTTGAGATAGCTTAGAAGCACCAAGAGCACCAAGAAACTCTAATCCATGGCTATGGCGGGAGGTTAGTGATCCTTGATAAATTCCTCAATTATCGATTTAGTTACACTATTAATATAATATGAAAGCATGATAGGTCAATTACAACATCTTACCTAACAAAGTATTGGTTACATGATTATTGGGTCACACCATATTCAAACCAAACTAAACATTAGAAATTATAACACCGAGATCAGGGGCAATTAGGGTTCTTACCAGGACCGCCATACAAAAAAAAGGTACCCGCCATGGGATTTCCACCGGTCTTGACATTGTAGCAAGTAGGATTTGTTGATTGAATGGCAAGGTCTTTGGCATCTTGGAGTTTGTTGTTGAAATCAACGATCTGAACAGTCTTGAAGTAAGAGGCCTTGCCAGCACCTTCCTCTGGGAAATGGCCACTCCCCATATCAGTGCTAGTGTGCCCTTGCCCTTCTTCTGATAAATTCGTGATCTCTCCACCGAACTCTACTTCGTTTGCACTGTTAGCTAAGCCTGTGAACAACGAAGTTGGCCAATAACCCATCACTTGGTCTCCATACTTTAGCCACCACTTTTTGTCCACATTGTCCTGCCATTATTTATTTAGTATAAAGATAATGGTATATTTAAATAAGTCGATGACGATGACTATATATAGATAAATAGATAGATACCTTCCACACAAATAGGGGAAATTCATATTGTGGACCGTCATACACAGAAACGGGAGCAATGGTTGCGCCCACTAAGTATTTCCTACTCACTTGAACGAATCCTGGGCAGAGCAGGTTATAGCAGCCTGTTTGATATCCATCTTTCTACGCATTTCAACTAACATGTTGTTGAGTATATGAAAAATATATGATATGTTTATTTAGTATTATGTATATATTTTGAATGTGAGGACTCACGTACAGTGTGAAAGATGAAGAGTCGTGGGTTGCTATCTCCGTAAAACTGAGGAAATACCTGTTCGTAAATGATTTTAAGGTTCAGGGTTTAGGTTTTAGATAATATAATAAAAAAATGTGTGAAAAAGAAATAAAAAAAACCTGCCAACCAGCTTCGATGGTGTTAAGATCGTCTCCTGAACCAGCAATGATCCAAAATTGAGACAAGCTGAATTCAGAAGAATGTTGCTGGATTTGTGGCTTCCATATGTTAATGGTTGCTTTAGCTCCATAATACTCGCCAAATTCAACACTAACTACCCCATACTTTTCAACAAATAAATACACATATTAAATTACGTAAACAAAGATATATATAAATTGGCCATATGATTATGAGATGTTGTTACTTCGTGTCCCTTCCTAATATCTGATGAGTTTGTGGGCTTCTTTTTTCCAAACTCTTCAAGTGAAGGTGCCCTTAACAAGTCTTCTTCTTTAGTTCTTCTGATGGGTACTGTCCCTTCCGGACAAGTTTCGTTCATGGTTTGCCATAGTTGAAACACCGAATTTGATTCCTTATATTGTCGTCCTTTTGGTTCAGAGCTTGGTCTCATCTGATATAACACAAAATCCCATTTGTAAGAACATCCTATTTATTTGGTTATAAAGTGACATATTGATATTGTGAGTGAGTGGGTGAGTGAGCGAGAGTGACACCTGAATGACATGGTCTATAAGGAGAGGATGATCAAAAGCTGGTTGTTGGTTGATCAAAATACAATCTATAATGTCTCCATCTGGACTCTGCTTATACGTTTTGAAGATATACCAAAACAAACCATTAGTTAATAACAGTGTCATCAAACTTATTCAATTAATACAAATCAGATTGATATAGGGGGGTTTAAACACAATTTTATGAGTCACCTTTTCGATTTGAACACTAGCACGTTTTTAGAGGTTACATAGATCCACATTATGCAAAAACTTATTTATACGTGGATTTTTGATGTAGACAAACAATGTGATTAAGACGCATACTAGAGGCAAAGATAAGTGAAACTGTATATGATACATTTACAAATTTTATGAAGCTAAAAACTTGATTCGCTTAATACGTAAGAAATTGAAAACGAAGGAAAGAAAAACCTGAATGGATTTAAGAGGAGGCTGGCTTGTTGAAGCGCTTGAGGGGGTCTTGCACCTCAATGTAGTCTGGCTCAAGGATTCTACCTGCGCTTGCTATAACAAACAAGCTTAGTGCCACTATAATTACTAACATATCCATTCTCATTCTACACACATATATGTATATATGTATATATATAACTTTAAAAAAAAATAGTCTCTTAGTGATGATCCAATTCTAAAATTGCACTCTTATTTATAGTGGAAATCAAATTTTCGTTGGTCTTTCAAGAAATTAGACTTACTAGAGAACTGATTCTAACTTCACCTTATTAATTTTGATACGACCGTTTCTTAGCTAGTTTACTTCATATCTAAATTATTGACCATAATATATTATCTTATTTAGAGGTAAAGAGAAACTACCTTAATTAAATTCTAATTAATTGCAAGTTACGGAAAGATAGTGTAGTTGGTTTGACAACTAGTTATAATATGGGTCAGAATTAATGTCTCGACGATAGAGATTTATTTAGATATGATAAAAAGTATTAAAAATATAACTTTTTGTTTAATTCAGAAACTGGTCACCATATAAATTCACTAGATCGACCTCAATCTTTTTCAATACGAGTCCCACTGGTAAGTTATTAAGGCAATTGATCGGCGCTACATTAAATTTATACACACAAGTGTGCGGTTGAAATGATATATTTTTATCAATAAATATTGTATCGAACGTAGGGATTGTGATTATTAGTGTAAGACTGTAAGTTCGTAATATTGTTCGTTTGACTAGGTTGATATACGTACGCAAAATAAAAAAATAAAAGTACTTGTTGATTGTTGTTGTTTTTTTATTCATGATTTATTAAACTAATTTACCTTTTATTTTTCTTAATCTGTAGCGTGTTATGGAAAATTACGCTGTTATGTTGCAATTTTTATTTGGTTATGTAGTTCTTGTTCACTGAACTGGAAATAGTTTCACAAGCTTTGGATTTGGTCTTGTATCTAGTCTTGTAGTTCTTGTTCACTGAACTGGAATTTATTTCATAAGCTTTGGAATTGGTTTTGTAGGTCTTGTTCACTGAAATGGAATTAATTTTATAACCTTTGGATTTAGTCTTGTATTTAGTCTTATAGTTCAAAGTTTTATTTTATTTTGTTTTGTTTTTGGGTAAGCACAGAAAAATTTATTTTAAAAAGATACTTTTCAAGATGGAAAGCATCTCAGAGTCTCAGGAAACAACAGTTACAGAGGAGTTCCCGGCAATAAAGCTTAAAGGCACAAGCCTCTAAAACCAAAAAGTGAATAGTCCTCAAAAATACAAAAAACCAAAATATTAAAGAGAAAGCTCAAAATTAATTGAAAAACTCCTAGACGCTTGAGAGTTGCCCTTCAGAGCCCTTTCCGACTCGAAGATCACGTTCTAGGCTTAGAATAAGTCACGCCCTGACACTTAGATGGTAAAAGTAAGGCGTCTTTCCAAGGAACACCTTTATCCACACCAACCGGAATCGAGACCTTCGAACCACCAACCACCTGAGACGGTTCCAAACGAGGAGGACGAGGAGGGCCGAGGCCATGGGCTATCAGAATGTCTTCTAAACTCTCTGCCTGGGACAGCTGCACACCCATCGGAGGGGCTAAACCCGATCCAACATGTTTAACATGCTTTCGAGCTTTAGCTGAAACCAAACCAGCATCAGGCCCAGTCCCAAAACAGGACGCCTGGACCTGATCGATCAACATAATATGTTCCTTCTCGGGATAGGCCAAACAGACCCCAGATACCTTAGAACCCAAACCCATTTGGACTGAACCAGAGTGGGTCGCCGCGTCCCCCACCAGCCTAGTAACAGGTGAAGCCGAAACATCATCGTTTCTACTACATAAACCAGGTTGTTGCAGAACGGAATTTTCAACAAAATCTTCGCCAACTGAATCAACAACACGATCCCGTGATCTAAGGAACTTTTGAAATTCAAAAAATAACCCTCTGACCTCTAGGAGAGATAAACGACCTGAATTTCCATCGCCGGCCGGAAAAGCCAGGTCCCTGCTTTGGGATCCCATACCACGAAACTCCACTATAGGTCGAGCCAACGCAACAAAGAGGACATATTTGTTTAGTTTATACCCATTGAAGCTTGTCACTGCCTGAGCAGCAGCACACACAGACGAGAAGGTGACGAAACCGAAGTATATACCTCCCATGTTCGGACGCTTCAACACCAAGCAATCCTGAATCACACCAAAAGGTCCGAAGAAATTTTGAACCCACTCCTATGTGGTGCCATGAGGGAGGTTGCACACAAAAATGTCTACATACCCGATCGGATTTACTGTACCAGTCGACTCCGTCAGACTCGGAGAGCAATAAACCAGAGACGTTTGTAAATTCTTCACATCCATGTCTACGCTCCCCTTGTCCTCGTGCTTCTCTGAAATAGATACCACAACTCAGTCTCTTTCATGATGATCCCACCAGATTTGAAAGGAATTGAATTCAACTTCACATGCAAACCAGACTAGGCCTGAGAAGAACCCAATGCCTGCTTCCCGATCTCCTTGTTCCCTTCGGATGGTTGAGAGTTTTCCTTGACATCTACTCTGGTCGCATCAGTCCGACGACTCCGTCACCCACGCCTAACCTTAACCTGAACCGCATGCCATGAGCTCTTCTTAACCATGGGATTAGAAAATCGCCTCTTCAGATCCCCTTTTGTTGCTTCAATGGTTGCAGCCCCATAAAATGAAACATACTCACGATAAGAGGCTAACAAAACAGTACAAAAAGCATTGAAGGAGAGAAAAGGAGGAAGCCCCTTGAAGTTCATAGAGCTCTATTTAAAAGGTTGTTGTTTAGCCTAATATGTCGAAACACCTATGAAAATTATTTTTAATTTACATGGTATAAGGTATAATCAAAATTAAGTAAAGAATTAATAGATTATTTTCCTTGAGCGTATTGGAGCTTTATTAATCATGAAAGTCAAAGATTACATAATATGAAAATGATGAAAAGGAAAAGGATGAGACTTATTTCTACCCCGTAGGTATCGAGCGCTAACCTTATAACAAAATACCCGGGTATAAAAGAGACAAATAGTGGGAGACGGTCTCCAGACTGGTGGTTGTGCAAGAGTGGTGGACGATGATCATTTCCTGTCTCGACTTGAGAATGCCCATGGTAAGATATCGGGGGAATTTGAGGGGATACCATAAATTTAGGGGAAACATCAGGAAATGGGGGAACCATGTTGTTAGATTTTCATCGAAATTAATTGGCAGGGCGAGGTATGCGTCCCCACACACACCTGTTTCTCGTCCTTCGACTCATTGGGCCTGACGAGGCCGCATAGAAAACCTCGCATAGTTGTTGGGGCCAATAAGGGCTCTTGTTCGTTGTCCGCGACAACTTAGGATTACTGTCGATTTTCCACCTGTTGTTGTCGACACGCCAGGGGGGGACACCATCATCTTCCAACGTCGGCCACACTTGCAAAAATTGTTACTACTCCCAATCATCATGACTCAAGTCGAGGGGTGGGGTGAGTCGAGGGAGCCTCATGCAGAGATCCCTGGTGATTGAAATCAAATCTATCTCGTTTTCAGAGCCTTTCCCGTCCTCCGAATGAAACTGGTGGTCCATGGAGCGAGGCAAGAGGTGTGTGGCCATAGTAAGGCACCAAAAGTGGTGGTGGGGTAGCATATTGCTTGTGATCTCTGCCCCCGACCATTACGAAAGGGACTCCGGAGCCGATGCGCGAGAGGAAATGGAGGATGTGGTGATGATATTGAAGGCGGGACGTTGGCGGTGAAGGGATCGACGACTTTGGGGGAAGATTTGTTGGAGATGACGTCGTCGATATTGACTACTTTTGGGGACGACGGTGTTAGAGACGACGTTAGAGGCGACCCAAGAGGCGGAGGCGGTACATGAGGCGGAAGCAACACCGGTGCACAAGAGACGACTGAGGGTTTTGAGATAACTTTAATTCTCTCCAAATCCTATCATTCCATTGTGGTGGTGGCGAGAGAAAGAGGTGGAGGGGGAGATGAGGAAGAGAAGGATCTGATCAGATCGAAGTAAAGGAGAAGAGAGGCCTAGGATCGACTGCCATTTTGTAGAGAAAAGCTTAATCGAAACTATCTATTTTACTTCACCCAACAAATCAAATAGAATTTAACAAAGAATGCGGATTAATAAAATAGAATAATTTTTTTTAATGAAAAATAGAAGAAAAAAAATTAAAAGACAGTAAGTTTTTGAAAATGATCTATTTTACTTCACCCAACAAATCAAATAAAAGTTAACAAAGAATGAAGATTAATAAAATAGAATGAAAAATGTTAATGAAAAATAAAAAAAAATAAGTTTTTGAGAATTAATAAAAATTGAACAAAATGAGTTCATGAAATATAGTACAAATTAAATGTATTTTTTAAAACCATTATTCCAAAATTTTGTATTTGCATTAAAATTATAATTACCTCTCTTTAGGGGTTTTCTCTGAAACAGAGCTGCTGTACGGAGACAAAATTATGATTATCACTATGGTTATTACCATGGCCTATGTCATGGTTATGCTTCTAGTTTCTCTAGATCTTCTCCCTTACACCTCTCTTTTTGGGTTACGCGGAGGTTTTTCTTGTTAGGGTTGTTTTCGAACCATATCTAGCCACCGCGATGTTGGCTCCCTTCCGCCACAAATGTCGTGTCTCCCGATCCCGATTTTCGTCTGGCTCACCTCAACATCGATCAACCTCATCGCCTTGGAGTCCCCCGACAGCCCTGTATCGGGTTATCGACCCTGATCAATACCCATTGTCACTGAAGCCGCCACTGCCACGTCATCATCCCTGGCCTTCACCACCACACCCTTAAAAGCCGTCGCCGCCGTCGTCGTCCCAGCCACCACCTCTCCCCTGGCATACACCTTCGTACCCTCCTCCACCCCTCTATCGATTATGGATTTGGCTAATCGAATGGGTTTTTGTCTCCTCTTGAATTTAATGATCGTATGTTTAGTTTAATTATTACAACGAATTGAGCATGCAGGCTATACCGTGAGAAACGATTGTTGGTTTCCTAGAAGAATGAAAGGAATTCGGTGCTTTAGGGCTGGCCCTGGAAGGGGTCCCTAGAAGTCGGTGTCAGCAGGTTCGGTCGCATTTTACAGAATACGCAGCAGCTGGGCAATGCCTTGAGCAGCAGACACTGAGTTCATTGTTATTTACTTTTTGTTCGCCTTTATGGCTCCCCAAAAAACCACATGTGTCGATTCTTTTTTCACAGAATTATGCGTAGGTAGACCTTAGGGGCTCAATACCATGTAATAACTCTTTTACTATGATCAAGTGTTTCGCTAATGCACTTCTATTGTCGGTTGAAATCTATTTAATAAAATTGCACCTTTCTAGTCAATTTTTTTTTAAAAAGGATTAAAGAAAAATAATTAATAAATATTATTTTTTATTAAAAATCAATAGCAAAATTAAGGTTTATTAAAGATTAATAATAATTAAAATTAAGGATTTAATAAAGATTATTATTAATAAAAATACTTTTTTAAAAAAAAAGTAATGAAGAGCATTATAGACTTTTCGCCATTTTTATGTTATGAAGAGTCGGTGGAAAGTTTTGAAATTTTGATTATTGGTTAGGGAAATTTTGGACCTTTTACGTTTTTTGATGAAAAATTAACAACGTCGAGTAACGTAAAAATTGTGAAAAATTAGTAGTAAATCTAGTACCCCCAAAACCAGAATACAAGACTCACCCGATAAATCAACCGGATCCGTGGAAAAGAACCGGCACGATTCAATTCACAACGGACACCGATAACTTGATTTTCCAACCCATGATCCCAAGACTAAGTCGATAAATACTAAATGTCTGATAAGCGAAAAATACTGGAACAAATAATAAAGTGAAGAAAATAAACAAAAACAACGATATACATGGTTCAGAAATGTGCATACATCCATGGGACAACGACGAGCTCCATGTATTATCCGAGAAATAATCCGAGAATTAAAAACCCTAATTCCCTATCTCTCAATACACAACGGTAATCCCCAAAAGAAAATACCCAATCTTTTGTTACCGACCTACTAGAAAACATCAATCAAAATGTATATCGTTGTGATGATTCTATGCACACGCCTATTCCATGCCTTTTTGTTCTATGCCAGTACCAATCATTTGCAGTCATACGAAAAAAAACAAGGCTCAAGATCATCACTTTTTCACTGTAGCTCACCGAGACAAGCACCAAAGTTCTTTTCTCTGTCCAAGAAAAATTGGTGCCACTCAACCCAAAAAAAACTCCTATCTTGGTGCTCCCGAGTATATGTTGTCCCCCAAATTGGAAATAAACCTTGTCTGTGTGTGAAGCTGACACTCCATCTTCTCTATACCAAGACAAGCCACATCACAAGGTCCTCCTCTCTTTCTGTAATGGAAGCCGCCACCTTCAAATTGTTCTCTCTCCTTGAACAGAACCCTACTATTCCCATATATGCCAACATGAGACAAATTTCCAATGGGCTTAAGTTTGGGTTAAATGGGCCTAAACTATGGGCATTTGGACTTGGGCTTTTGAAGCCTAATTTCAACAATCTCCACCTAGGCGACAAAGCCATAAAAGCTCCACATGCTCGCCGTCCTCCACCGGGCCGTTAAGACCCTAACACAGAAGGGTCTCGCCCTCATGGGGCATCAACATCGAGAATTCTTGATCAAGTTGAGACAGTGCTCCAACTTGACCACACGATCCTTCTCTTCCTTACCAACAACATCATAACCACCGGGCTGCGACATATGTATGTCATCCTCCAAATCTCCATGAAAGAATGCAGTCTCGATACCAAGTCGCTCGAGGTCTTAATCAAACTGTGTTACATGTGCTATTAGGATTCGGAAAGAAGTGTGATTTACCACCGGAGAGAAAATCTCATCATAACCCACACCTTCTCTTTGTGCATATCCTTTAGCCACCAATCTTTCCTTGTACCTTATACCCGTACAATTACCTTTGGAATTTGGAATCCCGTCTTTATTTGAGAAAACCCTCTTGCACCTTATCGACTTCTTTTCCTTTGGAAGTGTATCAAGCTCCCAAGTATTATTTTTATGAAGAGATGACATCTCCTCATCCATGACGTCCTTCCAGTCCCTTTTGTGATCACCACACAAAACCTGCTTGCATGTAGTAGGAACATCATAATCATTCACTAGAAAAGCACCACACGCGCCTTCCTCATAGTCAAATCTCCTAGGTGCTCGTATGACCCTTGGTTCTCTACCCGCTGCCAAAGACGGTGTTTCAATCTGTTGAACCCGTTGTTGTGTAAGGGCCTCGTTCCCATCAATAGGAACCTCATCATCAATAACTGTCTCATCAGGTACCATCTGTGAAGAACTACCTGCATGAGAACTAGAACTAGGAGCTCCAAGCTCCACCCGATGATAATCTTCTTTATCTTCATCATAGCTATCACCTCTCCAAATAGAAGATCCATCCTTGTATCTTTCACACTTTGCATGCAGCAAAGCCTCCTCATGGAAAGTAACATCTCGGCTAATCAGAAACTTTTCAGTTTCCGGGCACCATAACTTGTACCCTTTCACATTCTCGGGATAACCGAGAAAAATAGCCTTTTTGGCCCGTACTCCGATCTTATCCTCTTTCACTTGATAGTAAGCCGGACAACCAAATGCTCTCAAGTTAGAATAATTAAAAGGAATAGTGGACCATACCTCCATAGGAACCTTGGATTCAATAACTGATGAAGGAGAGTGGTTAATCAAGCAGCACGCCGTATTTATTACTTCATCCCACCATATCCTTCCTAAACCCGCATTGGACAACATGTATCGTGCTCTCTATAATAGGGTATGATTCATCCGCTCTACTACCTCGTTTTGCTGTGGTGACTTTTTCACTGTGAACTGTCTCTTGATGCCATGCTCTGCACAGAACTCCTTAAGGGGATCCTCGGTGTACTCACCGCCATTATCAGATCTCAAAACCTTGATCACCCTACCAGTCTGCTTCTCAACCATAGCCTTCCACTTCTTGAAAATATCACTGACTTCATTTTATGCTTCATGGTATAGATACATACTCTACGGCTGAAGTCGACGATAAAAGACACAAAATACCGGGACCCATCCTTCGATGCAACTCTCGAGGGTCCCCAAAAATCACTGTGGATATAATCCACAATACCCGCGATGCTGTGAATACTGTCACCAAAAGTGACCCTGTACTGCTTCTCATATACACAGTGCTCACAAAAATCAAGCTTCTCCATCTTGTCACCGCCAAGCAAGCCACGCCTGCTCAAAGTCTTAAGTCCACCCTCACCTACATGCCCTAGACGCATGTGCCATAACTGTGTGCGGACCAAGCTCTTCTCATCAATAACCGTGGAGACCATAACTCCACCCTCAACAACATTACCCTGAAGAAAATAGAGATTGGCATGCCTAATTGCCGATAATAGCAACATGTCACCACGATAAACGTTTCAATAGCCATTCTCACCAACTTACATGTAACCTTGAGCTTCAAGTACCCCAAGAGAAATCAGTCCTCTTGCAAGATACGGGATATGACGTACCTCAGTAAGCTGTCTACATGACCCATCTGCTAGCTGGAATCTGACTGTACCAACACCTAACATCCTACAGGGTCGAGAATCAGCCATATAAACTGAGCGACCCTCTACCTCACGATAAGTGGTGACTAATCCCGAACCGGACACAAGTGATATGAAGCCCCTAAATCCAACAACCAACCATCATACAAATGATCACTAGAACCCGCTGTCAAAGCATGCGCTAGGTCGCCGTCGATAAGAATATCCTCAACTATCTCCGGTGCCTCAACCACATTTGCCACGCCTTTTCCCTTATCTTGTTTGGTGCGATTGTCCTTCAACTCCGGACAATCCTTCTTGTAATGGCCTTTACACTTACACTTGTAACATTCAACCTTAGACAAATCTCTTCCCCTCGACTGAGATCGAGTTCTTCTATTGTTGTTTTTGTTCCTCTTGTTTGAATTTCTTCCCCTTGTAACTGAGAGACCATGTGCTAGAGCGTCATCTCTCACAACACTCATCCTATAAGCTTTTCCCAGTATAGCTTAAACAATGTCACTATACACAAACTTCTCTTTCTTCATCATAGTCATCTGATCAACAAATGGCTTCCATTCCGACGACAAATAAATCAACATAAATAAAGCTTTCTGACTATCTTCAAACTTAGCTCCCAAGCTAACACAATCTGAGTACAAGCACTCAAACTCAGTGATATGATCAGTCATAAATCTACCTGATTGCAGCCAGAAAGTGAAGAGCTTCTTCTGCAAATACATCACGCTCATCTGATTATTTTGAAGATACATAGCCCGAGGCTTATCCCAAATACCCTTGGCGGTCATCTCATCTGCAAAACTGTAAGCCACATTCAGAGAAAGACACAAGCGGATCGTACTACAAGCTTTTTGATCTATCTTGTTCCATCTAACCAGTTGATCACCCTCTGATGGTTTATCTCCCAACGCATCAAACTGATCCAAACTAACTAGAATATCCTTACACTCCGTCTGCCAAGCTTTAAAATTGTTCCGTCCATTAAAACGAAGAATATCGAACCCATGGACCTTCACATAACGCTCTTCCCAAGATGTGGACGCTCTATCAGAAATATTTGCAAACACAGCAATAACCAATCAACTAGGAAAAACCAGGACGCTCTGATAACTTGTAGCTCAACCAGTAGCTCTGATACCACTTATAGCTAAATCCAGTACCCCTAAAACCGAAATACAAGACTTACCCGGAAAATCAATCGAATCCGTGGAAAAGAACCGACACGATTCAATTTACAACGGGCACCGATAACCTGATTTTCCAACCCATGATCCCAAGACTAAGTCGATAAATGCTAAATGTCTGATAAGCAAAAAATACCGGAACAACTAATAAAGTGTAGAAAATAAACAGAGACAACGATATACGTAGTTCAGAAATGTGCCTACATCCACGGGACAACGACGAGCTCCATGTATTTTTAGAGAAATAATCCGAGAATTACAAACCCTAACTCCCTATCTCTCAATACACAACGGTAATCCACAAAAGAAAATACCCAATCTTTTGTTACCGACCTACTCCAAAAACATCAAACGCAATCAAAATAATTTTCGGTTCCTTACTCTCCTCTGCACAATTACACCAAATCAAATAACCACTGAAGCTTCTCTATGTTTTGTTGCTCTTACTCCAATCAACTAGGAGGAGCATTTAATACTCATAATGCAACTATTTGCTTCTACTTCAGTAAATAGATATGGAGCAATAAATGATCTTTTAAGATCAACCAAGCAAAAGGAAAGAAAAAGCACACCTTATGATGATTTTGTGCACACGCCTATTCCATGCCTTTTTGTTCTATGCCAGTACCAGTCCTTTGCACTCACAGAAAAAAAACAAGGCTCAAGATCATCACTTTCTCACTGTAGCTCACCGAGACAAGCACCAAAGTCCTTTTCTCTGTCCAAGAAAAATTGGTGCCACTCAACCAAAAATAAAACTCCTCTCTTGGTGATGTCGAGTATATGTTGTCCCCTAAATTGGAAATAAACCTTGTCTGTGTGTGAAGCTACCGCTCTCTCTTCTCTATACCAAGACAAGCCTCAGCACAAGGTCCTCCTCTCTTTCTGTAATGGAAGCCACCACCTTCAAATTGTTCTCTCTCCTTGAACAGAACCCAACTATTACCATATATGCCAACATGAGACAAATTTCCAATGGGCTTAAGTTTAGGTTAAATGGGCCTAAACTGTGGGCCTTTGGACCTAAGCTTTTAAAGCCTAATTTCAACAAAATTCAGATATCTCCTAGACGAATTATATAGTGAAGTGTAATTATGTGAAGTCCGCACATAGTTAAGGATATATGATTAAGTGATATTTTTTTTCATAGAGAACTCACCGATCATGCACATATTATAACTAGGGTAAACTACAAATGCATACCCTTAAGTATGCACGTTTAACCGATGAATACCCTAAAGTTTAAAGTTTACTGATGCATACCCTGAAGTTACGAGTTGTAACTCAAAACCCCTTATGTCAGCTAAAATGACGAAAATACCCTCGGTGATTTTTTTAAATAATTTTTTTTAAATATAAATGAAGTGATTTTTAAATAAAAATGAAGTCATTTAATAAGTAAAAATATATATATAACAAAAGTAATTTTTAAATAATTTTTTTAACATAATTATTGAAGTGTACTTGAGGGTATTTTCGTCATTTTAGCTGACGGAGGGGTTTTGGTTACAACTCGTAACTTCAGGGTATGCATCAGTTAACTTTAAACTTCATGGTATTCATCGGTTAAATGTGCATACTTAAGGGTATGCATTTGTAGTTTACCCTTATAACTATAGTGTTACAAACATAGCATAGATAGTCCCTCCATGGGATGAATGATAGGACCCGGCGGGGGTGAAAAGGTCAGTCTGGGACCTATATCCACAGACCTGGGATTACCAATGCCGGGGGGTCTCGGGAAATCCGCAACCAAGGCATTACATTTAGCTTATATTAGGTCTGCGTTATATTTCTTATTAGATCGAATAAATTTTTGGCTAGATAGGTTTAGGACTTTGAGTCTTATTATTTTTGAAATGTTGGTAAGGGGAACTCCTAAGTTCAGATATGTGATTGAAAGCTGACTATTTTTATGGATCCATGAGCGCTTGGAGGACTACGGTCGACCGGGACACATCTGGAATCCTGGGCAGTTATGCCCAAACCTATAAGGTTGCTGTTTTACAGTAATACAATACATCTATACTCGTTTAAAAAAAACATAGCATAGATAGATGTTCCTCATACATATCAAATCAATATAAATATGAGATAAGTATGAAATGCACATGAACTTAAAATATTTCCCCTACTCAATTCAATACCTCGTACTTGGTAGCTTGAATCTTTTCCAGCTCTCTACAAAAGAAAAAGCACCGGGTCCATATTATAAGAAGTTCATTTCCATATATCTCCACTAATTCATAAAGGATATCATGTCAGGAGTAAGAATAAAAAAGATTCTATTAGAGTCGTAATGTTTGGCTATGGCTACATGATATGAAACTATGTGGTAATGGAGTTTCTTTTCCGGAGGTTGGAGGACGGCCTGGAGTATGTAGCGGTTCGCCGGTGGGAGGTGAAAAACAGGTTGAAGTACTTTCCTGGATGCTCAATTGTTTCTCAACTGCAAAGGCTTGTATAGAATAGTTACCTGCATGTGTTGAATGTTATTAGAAGCATAGAAGCAGTGATGTAGGAAACTGCAAGTGAAGGAGTGTGTGAAACTCTTCTCAGAGACTTGGGAAATAGAATTTTTGTTCTAAAGGTGGACTAGTTCGATAATCTGGAGACTGAAATCAATCGTTCTGTTGAAATTGAAGCTGATTCAGATGATAGCTTTGAGAACCTTAATGATGGAGATGAAGAAGTGTTGAGGGAGGGTTCGAATCCTTCCATCGCCTCTTTAACTTCATAGTAGGTATGAAGATCCTCTCATAGAACATGAGAGGATCTGGTTTCTCGCGGAAACGTAATGCTCTGTATGACTTGTGCCGCAAGCAAGCTCTTATGTGTGTTGATACAGGAATCAAAGCTCTAGGATTTTCCCTTATGGTTTAGTAGGGCTTCTGTACTTGGAAGAGAATGGGAGCTAGATTTCATTCCCTCTGTGGATAAATCAAGTGGTATCATTAAGGCATGGAAATCAAATAGTTTTGTTATGATAAACGTCACAAAATTATCTCATGCTTTGGTGTGGAGAGTGTTTTTAGCTGAATTTAATATGAACTGCTGCATTGTGAATGTTTATATTCCTATTTAGAGGAGAGAGAAACTCAACTGTTGGAAGGAAGTATTAGAGGACCAACTCAACTTAAAGCTTAAGTTAATAGTTGAATGCCCAATTATAGTTATATTCTAACACGCGCCCTCACGGACAAGCCCGTTTACGGGTTAGAAGAGGAGAAGAGCCCATTGAGAAGAGAGATAAGAGCTAGCCCATTTGGGGAAAATTTGATAAATTTAGAAGAAATTAGAATTTTTTGTAGAGAGTGGGGTTTGAACCCAGGTCCGTGAGGTGCCAAACTCTGATACCATATTAGAGAACCAACTCAACTAAAAGCTTAAGTTGATAATTGAAGGCCCAATTATAGTTATTTCTAATATTAAAGGACACACTCAACTAAAAGCTCAAGCTGATAGTTGAAGGCTCAACTGTAGTTATATTCTAACACGCGTCCTCACGGACAAGCCCGTTTACAGGTTTTGAGGTGAATTATTTAGGGAAAACTATAAATGATTACCCTTAAGTTGGCATATTTAACTGATGTTTACCCTAAAGTTTAAAGTTAACATATACCTACCCTGAAGTTTCAAGTCATAACCCAAAACCCCTTTTGTCAGTCAGTCCATCCATTTTCTGTTAATCTTTTTTAAAATACCCAAAATACCCTCACTACAACCCTAATACCGCACTAACTCTTAAAGAATCACAAAAATACCAAAACCTAACCTTATTTATTTTCTTAATTATATATTATTAATTTTTCATAAATAAACAAAACTTAATCGATCTTTTATCTCTACCGCATCTGTGCATATCATCTCCCTAAAATCAAACCACACCGATATCAAATGCATTTCATCTCTCTAAAATCAAACCACACCCATATTTCATTTTATCTCTCTAAATTCAAACCAAATCTACCGGCCTCCCTCCGGCCAACTTCGCCTCCCTCGTACCACCGGCCTTATTACCCAAATGGCCTTTTAAAAGGAAAGTATAATTAAAATAGCCTCCACATTCAATGCTCTCACCAACCTAGCCTCCTCATTAATGACTTTTTCCAACTACCAACATTACCCTCATAGATGATCCATGTCAGCACCTAACTCTTTTCTCACTCTTGTTCCACGTCAGCTTTCGTTTGCCCTGTTGGCGCCAAATCCACGTCAGCAGTCGGTAGTTAATTCGCGCCAAATCCAGCTGAATTGGGGAAATCGAATTTTGCCCCATTCTCGTTCGCTTCTCCTTCATCCTCGTTTTTCTTCTTCAATTGCTGCTGTCCCGTGCATTGTTTGTCCTCCTACCCGTTGTTTCTTCTTCAATTTGTCGTGAGAGCTGCTCAATTGATTGTTCCACTGTCATTGAAGGCTGCCCAGAAAAACCCTAGCTCGAGGTAAGTAATTGGAAAGACTTAATCTGTAGATTTTGAGCAATATGTATGTTTAAACGCAGTTAATTTTATCATGGAATGGTTTTGAAACATATGTCGAGCTAGTATTGCTTCATTCGGACCTCCAATTCGTGTGATGATGTGGTTCGAGTTCGGACCATGCCGATGATAGTTCAGATCGACACGTTCTGGTATGAGCTGTTACCAGGACGATTTGGCGTTATGGTTTCATGTAAACTAGAACGGGTGTCCATCCGGTATTTTACGTATCAGAATGTAGTATGAATCTGTTATTAAATCATGTATATTTAAGGCTTTACCCCTTTTGGGTTTTGTTTGAAAATAGTTTTACAAGTCCTTTATGTACAAACAAAGGCCTTTTTGTTTGAAATTGTTTTAAAATCGAGTTGTAAATATTTATAGATGTTTGTTATGGTAAATTGTAGCTTTATATTGATATGTTCATAATTGTTGTAGGAATGGTTAGAGTGCTAGTTCATGCTTCTTTTGGTGGGCAATATTTGAACGAGAACGGGAAATATAGTTGGATACCATCCAATTCCAAGTCTATGAATATCCTTCTTGATGATGAAGATACATCATTGAAGAAGAGGTTATGGGATAAATTGTATGAGAAGACCGGAGTGGACAAAAATGAAAATGAATTGAAAGTGAGCTACTTAGTACCAGACTTGCCTGACGATGTTGGAGGAATGGATCCGGTTATTTTAGAAGACGATGAAACTGTTCTTGGTTTTGTTGTGCAATATGGACTTGGGACCCGAGACAACATACTGCGTGTGGAGGTGATTAACAAACATACCGGTGGTAGGGAAATGGAAATGAATCCTCCCGCTGCCCCCGGTGTACGTGATGAGTACTTTGGCAGGGACATGTGTAGTCCAATAAATACGGGGGAATCCATTGATTTTATGAGTGTTAACAACGGTGGGCAACGCATGCATCTCCCACGTCGAGCTGGTAGTAGGGGTAGAACTGATGTAGACGCAGTAGCGACTCCAGCGGGGTCAAATCCTACTCCCGCACAGTTAAGTGTTGAAGATGATTATGTTGATGATGATTATATTTATGATAGGCAAGGCGGGGTACAAGAGATTCTAGAACAGTTTAGTTCTGATGATGATGATGATGACGATGATATGGAAGATGTGGAAGCGGGTGTGGAAGTTGATGAGGAAGAAATGGCAGTGGATGAGGATGTGGGATTGGAAGATATGGCAAACGAACAAGAGTATCCAGAACAAGAACAATCCAGATCAAGTTTTGATCCTGCAGACCACTTTTATCCGACGGAAGTGCTTGATGCAGAAGCAAACTCGATCGGTTTCCAAGATGGGTCAGGTTTAGCAGTTGGTGATACATTTGAGACGAAAGAAGAGTTTCAGATGTTTTTGTCACATATTGCTGTGAAGGACGGGTTCGATTATCGTGCTGAAAAATCTAACAAGACGGTGTTTGTGGCAATATGTGCTAACCAACCTTGTGGATGGAGAGTGCGGACCGCCAAAATTGGAACCACAAGGCAGTTCTCCGTCAGAACATATTACAATACTCACCATTGCTCTTCCAATGCGACAAAGCTCCACCGCCGGCAAGCAACTACTAAATATGTTGCTGAATACGTGAGGAAAAATGTGCGGGTCAAAAGACGACACCGTGTCCAAGACTAATTCAAGTATTTCTGAAAAATGACACTGAGGCAAGCATCGAGATACCATACTGGCAAGCTTGGAAGGCCAGACGACTTGCCAACTTTTTTCTTAGAGGGGATCCCGAGAAAAGTTATGCACTCCTTCCGGCTTATTTGGAGATGGTTGTACAGAAGAATCCAGGAACAATCACTCATCTAAAGGTGGATGAAGAAAGAAGGTTCAAATATGTATTTATAGCATATGCTGCATGTATTTGAGGATGGAAGACAATGAGAAAAGTCGTTGCGGTTGATGGCACCTTCTTGAAGACACGGTTCAAAGGAGTAATGCTTATTGCAACCGCACAAGATGGTCATCATCAGCAATATCCTATTGCTTGGGGAATTGTAGACACAGAGAATGATGCGTCATGGACATGGTTTTTTGAGAAGTTACAGGAATTTATACCAGATGATTATGAATTGGTAATTCTTTCTGATAGGAATCAGAGTATCATCAATGGGAGGTTGAAGATCTACCCCAAAGCAGATCATGGACACTGTAGGTGGCATCTCGGACGAAATGTACGACTTCATTCCAAAAAAAAGGCTGGTGCTGCAGAAGGTCTTCTAAATGCTTTCAAAAAATGCGCTGAAGCGTACCGGGTATCTGAGTTCAACAAACTGTACGAAATTATGACTGAATCCTACCCATCGGCCATCGAGTATCTTGAAGAAACAAATATTGCGATTCATCAGTGGGCTAGAGCACACTTCAGAGGTGATCGGTACAATATCATGACAACAAATGGAGTGGAGTCGATAAACGCAGCATTGAAAGAGCCAAGAGAGTGGTCTGTCATTGCATTGCTTGATGCTATGCAGGAGAAAGTTTCAGAGTGGTTCAATAGACGTCGCCATCACATTGCATGTATACCTCCAGGTACACAGATGACTCAATATGTAGAGAAAGTCCTTCGGGTAAGGACACGAGTCGCTGCCACCTTGAAAGTGAAACAGCTCAACGCGTCAGAGTTTCAGGTTGTTGGTAACAGACATGTGACCATAGTTAATTTACTTGAGAAGCGGTGTGAATGTCGTGTGTTCGACTTGGATAAATTGCCTTGAGTACATGCAATAGCAGCTGCCAAGTTGAAGAACCTTGATTGTTATCAGTTCTGCTCCGACTATTACTCACTGAATTTATGGAGAATGGCTTATTTTGAAACCCTTTATCCCGTACCAGCAGAACGAGATTGGGTTTCTCTTAGCTCCGAACCAGTTATGAAGGTTCTCCCTCCAAAACTACCACTAAAGCGCGGTAGACCACAAGTCAAGAGACTCCCATCCGCCGGTGAGCCACGTCGGCCACCAAGAATAAGAAAATGTGGATTATGTGGTGAAATTGGTCATACAAGGACAACATGTGGAATGACAATTATTATGTAATAAGGCCAGTTTTTATGTAATTGGATTGGGATGGGATGTATCCTGTATTTTATGGTTGAACAATTTGTGCTTGTTGAGGAACTTGGAATTGGGATGTATGTTGTAGTTTATGAACAATCAATTTGTGCTTGTTATATGAAGAATTGCTTGTTATTTTCGGGGAAATGCTGAATTTGCTGAATATGAATATGAACATTTGTTTCTTATATGTGTTTTGAATAGTTGAATTCCGGGGAAATGCTGAATTTGCTGTGTGGTGTTCCAGATACTCAAGACAGTAACCAGCCTACCAGTCCAAATCGGAATAATGTGTCTAGACTGGCAGTCCAAATTGGAATACTGTTTCTAGAATGGAGTGTAGAACGCTATTAACAATTTCAGAATTTCATGAGAACCTGGACAGTAACAACTAGAAAAGACATACAAACTGAAAATTGTAGTGAAAATCTATAAAAGTTCTTCTAGATCTAGAACATATTTTCTAGAGCAGCAGATTATAGACAAAATGAGAACAGAATTGTTGCTTCCCAAAAACACGAGTACAAGGTACAAAACACTAGAAATTGGGTTCATTCATTTGTTGCATACAATATTTGTTTTTTTTACCAATTGTATTAAAGTTTGTATATCCTTCCAAAATAAATAAAAGCAACAATATAAATGAATTAAAATGGTTTGTTACAAAAAATTTAAATCTAAAATACGACTTCCATCCTAAAAAAAATAATATACAAAAGCACTTCAAGAAAAATTATCTGACTGTGGAAGTTCAGGACAACGTTGTCATTGTTAAGTTTGCATGTTCTACATTCTCTTATATTCTATTCAATTTGTTGCTTATATGTCTTTAGAATATTTAAATTCCGGGGAAATGCTGAATTTGATGTGTGGTGTTCCAAATCGGAATAATGTGTCTAGACTGGCAGTCCAAATTGGAATACTGTTTCTAGAATGGAGTGTAGAACGCTAATAACAATTTTAGACTTTCATGAGAACCTAGATAGTAACAACTAGAACAGACATACAAACTGCAAAATTTAGTGAAAATCTATAAAAGTTGTTCCAGATCTAGAACATATTTTCTAGAGCAGCAGATTATAGACAAAATGAGAACAGAATTGTTGCTTCCCAGAAACACGAGTACAAGGTACAAAACAATAGAAATTGGGTTCATTCAGTTGTTGCATACAATATTTTTTTTTACCAACTGTATTAAAGTTTGTATATCCTTCCAAAATAAATAAAAGCAACAATATAAATGAATTAAAATGGTTTGTTACAAAAAATTTAAATCTAAAATACGACTTCCATCCTAAAAAAAATAATATACAAAAGCACTTCAAGAAAAATAATTAAAATAAGAAAATGGGTGACTATTAAAATGGTTTATTAAAGGCAATATTAAACTAAACACATTAAAATGGTTTTTAAACTGAATAGTAAGGCAAATAGACGGTAGTTTAAGTTTTACATCCAGCCGGTAGTTAGTTTTTTGACAGAATCCGTTACTTTGGTAACGACAATATAATTCAACCCAATCCACACGTTTTCAAACAGATTTTATTTGAACATTAAGGCGCGAACGCGAAAATTGTGTTCTTCATGAAGAAGTCGAACGCGAACGCGAAGAAGAAGGTCCTTTGCCACTGTGGATTTGAAACTCCTGTACGAACCTCAACCACGAAGATGAATCCAGGACGAAGGTTCGTTGGGTGTGGTAATTTCATGGTAAGTCAAAAGCTTAGGGTTTTTCTTTTTTGATTTCGAAATTCCAGTTGAACTGAAATTAGGGTGAGTTGGTAAGTCCTGCTGCGATTAGGTTTCCCTAATTTAGGAATTGATGCTGAAATTAAGGTTTCCTTTTTGATTGATGTGGGAATTGAAATTTATGCTGAAATTAGGGTTTGTTCTGTTTTTTTGGTAGACTGAGGGAACCAAAAAATGCGATTTTTTTTCGCTGGGTTGATGGACCCAAAGTCGAATGTGGGACAAAGTCAGCTGGGAAGGCAGAGCAATTCAACTAAATATTAGACGATAGAGGGCCAAATTACCCAATTGCCGTTTTAGAAGATAGAGTTGCAAGGATGGAAGATGGGGAATTGCAATTGCGTGAGACACTGAAAGTTTGTGAACATACAATTGCAAGGATGGAAGCTGAGCTTTCTATTGTGTTTGAACAACAACAACAAGATGAGGAAAGGATTCTGAAGCTACAATTGGATTTGGATGCTCAAAGAGACAAAGGCAAAACAGTGATTATGTTAGTTGTTGTAGGATTTGTTATCAGTTTTTGGATAAGTAGGTTAGTATGAATGTATGAATGTACTTGGATAAGTACCTAGGCCATATTAAGGGTTGCTTGTAACCAGACTGGCAGTTCAGATTGGAAATATGTTCCTAGAATGGATTATAATTCTGATACTATAAAAAACTAGATTGGCAGGTCAGGTTGGAATATGTTTTCAACATAATTACATGTACTAAAACTAAACTGTAAATCATACATAAGGCATAAAGTACTAAAACTACACTGTAAATCATACATAAGGCATAAAATACTAAAACTACACTGTAAATCATACATACGGCATAAAGTAGAATTCATATTCATTCATATTTGGACAAAGGCCATTTAAGGCCTACAAAATAGGGATAGTTCATAGATAACAAAAAAAAAACAGTACTTAAAACCAAAAAAACATTCCAAAAGCAACAGACATGGAACATCTGTTGCTTCCCAAAACCCGGACGCCCTGCCCCTACAAACCCTGAACTGAACTGGCATATATAAATATAAAAAACTAACTAACTAACTTCTTATACAAGAAGTTAGTTAGTCCTATGAAGGCTAGTTCGAGCCGACACTTTCAGAAGGGTCGGCGGCAGGTATGTTTGCAGGAACAAACAGGGCGTCGTACGGGTCGTCTTCTTCATCTTCCGGCCAGCCTGGGGCTGGTGCTGGTACTGGTGCTGGTGCTGGTGCTGCTGGTGCTGGTGCTGGTGCTGGTGCTGGTGCTGGTGCTGGTGCTGGTGTTGGTGCTGTCTCCTTCGCCTTCGCCTCCTTGTTGTTCCCCTCCTTGTCCTTCGCCTTCGCCTTCTCCTTCTTGTTCCCCTCCTTGTCCTCCTTGTCCTGCTCCTCTTCGTCCTCCTCCTCCTCCTCCTCGTCGGAGTCCTTCTCTTCCACCACCGACCAAGGGTCCTCCTCCGAGTCGTCCTCCTCCGAGTCCTTCTCCTTCTCCCGTAAACAGGGGTCCTCGTCAGGGTCCCCCTCCTCCTCAGCCCCGGAGAAGGGCTCGTCCTTAGGGGCGTCGGAGTCGTCGGACTCCCAACGCTTCCGTTTACGGCAGTCGGAGTCGTCGGAGTCACTGCTGCTTATGTTGGTGGCAGCAGACGGGGGACTGTTATGGGGGTATAGGCTAGGTTTGGAATCGTCGAATAACCAACCCTCGGGCGAGTTGGGTGGTGGGGATGGTGGTGGTGGAGAGTCCATGGATGGATTGGTTGAAAACGTAAACGAAGAGGAAGAAGAAGAAGAAGAGACCTTTGGTACCATGCAGAATGGATTTTCAGTGTGGGTTGCATGGGTTCTAGATTGGTTTCTTATATAGGCTAGGAAAAGCAGTTACATGATTACTAAAATTTATTTTGACATGACAAGTTGGGTTAAAGAAGTTATTACAAGTGATAATTACACCCATCTTCCAAAAGACTCTTCGGTTCACGTATAGGCATGGCCCTATAACTGTAATTACTTTGACAAGACACAACTGTTCACAATCCAATTACAACCGCTTGCCACCTAGATTCATGTATTTGAAATGATTATTCTAGAATTTAAATTCTTTCTAGAAATATATATTCTAGAATTCACATACATACGTGTCATATACCTTCTAGACTTCCAAACCATTCTAGAAACATATGTTCTAGACGGGCAGTTCAGATTGGAAATATGTTCCTAGAATGGAACAGAATTAGACTCCGACCGTAAATCTGTCCTCATATGTTCAGTTTCCAAATAAACCTAACGTACAAAATAGTATAAAACCAATTAACAATACAATCCATTCAACATAAGGCTAACATTATACTAATACATGAAAGCAGTTTAGATTTAAAACCAATCTTGGTCACCAAAATAATAAAAATCACATCAAAGTGTACAATTCAAATTACAATCCACCACAAATATTCAAATTATAAGTCATTGAAACAGTAAAGTTTTATCCTCGATGATCATATGAAAACTCATTCATGTTTGTAATCCAAGAACTTCTCGAATTGTGTTGCTATGTCCACACACATCTTCAAGCGGTAAACAGAGACATACTGTGGACGCATGTAAATAGGGATCGGAAATGATTGGAGCTCCAGCTCGCAATACTTCAGCGCATAAACACCCGAGTCTCCTCTGCACAATAAATGCAAATTACTGACTACTAAGTAAGGGTAACATTTATAGAACAATAAAGTTGTAGAAGATTCCATATCTAAGCTCCGCTTGTTGCAAATCAGACCGCCTTTCACACGTCCATTTGGTGCCCGAATGCAGTAATTCCGCGTGAAAATTCTTGGCAGCAATGAGAATTTGTGGGAACATCACCACAAAAGGTTCCATCAATGCATAAAGGGAATTATCCGGAAGTGTTCTATAGCAGTCATACATGATGAGCTTGCAGAGAGTCACGTCCGCCTCCACCATAACCCAATGCTGTGATACTTCGTCCACCAGCAAAGGAAAAAATATTCTGTCACAACCTGCCCATTCCTTACCAGCAAAGATCGGAAGATCGCCCCTAACGTATTCCATTAAGCGATCTGCTACTTGGGGGTTCTCACTTTGAGTCCATGCCATGTGCCCTTCCTTAACGGCATCTGCAAATTCTGCGTCCAACACCACATCATTCTGTGCATAGTGCTTCTTGCAACGCCCATGCCGCTTTCTAATTCCAAACAGGCAATCATTCATGTGCTGCATACATAAAAGTAATTTTATTACATTTAAATTAAATTGAAAACAAGGAAACAATGCAAATAATTAAGGTTCCACCTTACCCTTGCATTCAGCTTTTCGTTTGACCCGCTGAGAGTTGTGTAGTAAGACAAGCTGACCTCTCCGTAAGGTGTTTTTGGGATTTCCTCTAAGGGTATCCTTATACACCTGGGTTGTGGATTGATCAGGCATAAGGAGAGGGTTTAACTTCTCTAAGTTCCCTTTAAGTCTCCTCTTCTTCTCCTTCGTTGCTTCGCTGTCCCGCTCGTGTATAACAGGAGCCGAGACTTTCGTCGAGCTTGATTGTTCTCTCTTCCGCTTGCTTGTGCCAGGATTCTTTGTGGCAGCCCCCCTCCTCTTTGTGGCCCTTGTGGTAGGCTTCTTTGTGTTAGACTTCACCTTTTTTGCAAGACGCTTACTTCTAGTAACTCTAGCTGGAATTTCCTTGGCCTTTTCAACAACAGCTGGCTCATGGACCTCTTGGTTCACCTCATCTACTTCCTTCTCCACGGACTGTTCTTTTCATTCACATCTTCCCCTTCATTGCCTTCCTCTTCTTCATTACCTTCTTCATTCACTTCTTCATTAACTTCTTCATTCACATTTCCTTGTTTGTTCACTTCCACTACAACGGGCACACCTTCTTGTCCAGCTGCCACTCCTTCTTCTTCTTCTTGTTGTTTGTTCACTTCCTTTTCAACGGCTGCTCCAATTTTTAAAACATCAACTTCCTCTCCATCCTCTCCACCATTGGGAACTCCCACTTCTTGTTGGTTCTCATCCATTTCCTCCTCGGGCACTTCTTCTCCTTGGTTCACTTCAACTCCAGTGGCCACACCTTCTTGGTTCAACTCCTTCTCACCAACATCCCCCGTCACATTATCGAACATGTCCATGTCATCTTCTTGGTTCTTCTGTTTGTCCTGCCCAGGAAATGATGCTTCAGAACCTACTCCGAAGTGGTTTGATGGACTGTCTTCATGTTATCGGGCTGACAGAGCTCCCATGATCGCCTCAAATTGTGTCTTCTGCACTTCCAACACACTTTTCACATCAGCCTGCACTGACAGGACCTGGCTCTTTAGCAGCTCAATTTGCTCCATGACAGCCTTGTAAAGTCCATCATCGGACTGTGGGTGTGACGTAGGAACCTGAACCTCCTCTGGTGCTGCTGGTGGAGTTGGCGGTGCCACATGGACGGTTTGATCTTCTGGAAATGAAACAACAAAGCCTTGCTCCATCTTTTCCACCATGTTGTCCAACAACGGATTCGGATGTTCTTCTTCTTTGTTCACGAATTCTTCCATCCAAGGCTGCTTCTTTTCTTCCTCAGTGGGGACGAACAGAGTTACGATTTCCTGAGCACAAAAACGAATAAAATTTAATACATGGAATTTATATGAAAACGCATATATTATATGCAAAATTAAATTCCTAACCTCCGGTGAGCTTTTTAAGAGTGCTTCCCTAACAGCACTGTAGGACGGATTTCTACTCCACGTTGTCTTCCATTTTAGAATTCTAGGCAAGTCTACGCCGAAGTCTTCACGAATTGTTGCGAACTTCGTTGCTAATGATGGTATGCATTCAAATGCAAGTACCTACGACAAAAGATACAAATCATAAGAGACAAATCATGTACACTACGATATTAAAAAAATATTTGTGTGAAGGATTAGTTACTTACTGTGAGAGGAAGGAAGAAGCCGGCATATGTCATACTACTCTCATTTCTTGGGTTCTTCTGAGCCACCAACATTTTATTTCTCAACTTCTTTGCTTTTATCTGTTTTAGTAGATAACTGAAGGACAGAGTACCCCAAGGGTATGCGTAGAACATCTTCAAGTTATCCACTAAAGCCAAATACTTGCGATCCAGCTTATGGAAGCGTCTGTCCAATGACATCAATACTCCCCCGATGATCAACAGCAAGCAAACACTAATAATATCCCAATTAGGCTTTGTAGAAGGCCTAACCTCCATTTGTTCGCCAACCAACTGGGTCAATTTCTTCTCTAAGGTCAACATACTAGCATCTAGTGTCGGGAAGTGTTTCGAGGACAAAACTTTGGACTTCATTTGTTTTTTAAAAAGTTTATCATCGGGAAAAGCTCCACACTTCAGCCCCGATATTAAACAGAATTCCTTTAAAGAAAACCTGACCGGTCTTCCTTGGACCAAGAACCAGATTTCGGACGACCGGTCCAAGTCAATTTGTCGAACTAACAGAGACGAAGGAATTTGACAAGAATTGTCACCACTCGGTTGGATGTCCATCAAATGACCAAATGGAATTTTTTTAAGGGTACGAAGGTGGATTTCATCATCACTTAACCTCTCAAGTTCTCCTTTGATGAACTTAAAAGTTCCCCCTACATGACTCTTCACTGATACCTTGCAATCGAAATGTTCACTCTCGGCCAAAATAGGTTTAAATTCCGGCAGCTCAATTTGGACTAATCGTGCATTATCTAGGCTTGCACTTGAACTTTCACCCTCATCATAACTTGGAATTTCTCCGTCGAAGGAAGTTGACCTAGAACTTTCATTTTCTTCACCATTTGAGTTTTGCCTACTCTCTAGGGATGATAAACTTGTCTGGTAGGGTGCAAACAAGTAATTACAATAACAGAAAACAATGCATTTCAAATTGAACTGCAAAACTATAAACACACTTCATTTCAAATTGAACTTTAATTCCCAGATTGCCAACCATAACCGCCATAGATTTAATGACCTAACAATCCATTCTAGAATATCAACTCCCAGATTGCGAGCCAGAACAACCCCTGATTTTACGACCTACATATCCCCTAAACCGTATCTAAGCATAACAAATAAACCCCCCTAAATTTCTACATTCAAACAGGAATTCAACGTAGCTACACGACAATTAAACACAATTTCACCCTAAATTCAGCCTATCTAAGCACAACCAGGGAATGGAAACCGAGAACAGTTAGGGCTTACTTACCATCTCAGCTCCGACAATACTTGTAGCTCGTGGAGAATGGCCGGAAACTGGAACTCGATCCTTCGACCTTGCTGGAGATCAGTTGGGTCGAAGGTTTCTGGGTTTTAGGGGGGGTTTTGGAGTCGAACAAGAAGAAGAAGAAAATAGAATTGAAGGAGGGAAAAACGACACAGCTTAACATAAGTTGTTTCAATTTGAAGTTGAAGCTGACTAGGATAATTTGAAGAGCTGACAAGGATAGTTTGAAGATGACAAGGCAATGTTGTTGAAGTGCTAAAAGGGCACAAATGTAATCTCATGCATTTTACTCATAAAAAGAAAATCAAAAATAAAAGAAATAAGTTCAGCTAAATTACGGGGTCTGCCACGGTAAGACTTTGCTAGAATAAGGCCATTTGGGTAATAAGGCCTCGTACCACCCCTCCAGCCTCCTTCCTCCTCGCATCAGATACTAACATTAGAATCAACACCTACACTTTGTGAGCCACTTTTTCTTCCACGGGCAGCCCCTTTCTCGTTCGCCTCCTCTCCAAATCTATGGAATCGCGACTGGAATAGATGCTCACAAGGTCGCGCCGTCGCTTTCACCGTCAAGTTCTTAGCATACTCACAGAGACGACCGCCGTCCTGAACCCGTCGCCTCCGTTCACTCCCTTCACCGCCCAAACCAGATCTGTTCTCGACCCTCGCCTTAGTCTGCGTTTTTGGCAGAATATGAGTTGAGGGAGGTGGATCTGGAACGGTATTTGGGGGTTGGGGATTTGCGGCTGAGGAAATTAGTTTTTTTTTATATAAAAAAGAAATTGGTTGATTTGTTCATAATATTGGTTGCAAATCTTAGTTTTGCATTGAATTTGTACGAACATCAAATGAAAAGTTGTTTGGGATGGAACGGTTCGAGAACTGATTTTAAAAATTAGAAAAAATAATTTTTAAAAAACGATATTACAAAATCCAGAAAAAATGAAAATGAATAATATTTTTATTATTAATAATGAATTGATAAAAATAATAAAGATAAAAATTATTATTAAATATTAAAAATAATTAATGAATTTGTATAGATTTGAAAAAAAGATTCATGAAAATATTTTTAAAGATTTTTGTGAAAAAAGATTAAAATATTATATAGATTTTTGTGAAAGAATTAATTAGTAATTGATGAAAGAATTAATCAAAGAAATAAATTAAGAAAGAATTAATCTGAAATTAAAAACATTAATGAGAAAAAAGAAAAAAAATTAAAGAAAAGGAATTAAAAATAAAAAAAATAGTTAAAGAAAAGGAATAGCATGATTGTGTAATATTAGTAGATAGTTAAGGGTATTTTCGTCATTTAACGAAAAAAATATTGACGCTGACTAACGGAAGGGGTTTTTGGTTACGAGTTGTAACTTTAGGGTATGCATCAGTAATATTTGAACTTTAGGGTAAGTATCGGTTAAACTTGCCAACTTAAGGGTAGTCATTTGTAGTTTTCCCCAATTATTTAGAAGAGAGATGAGCTCATTGAGAGGAGTGATAAAAGCTAGCGCATTTTGGGCAAATTTGATAAATAGAGAATAAATTAGAATTTTTTTTTGTAGAGAGTGGAGTTTGAACCCAGGTCCATGAGGAACCAAGCTCTGATACCATATTAGAGTACCAACTCAACTAAAAACTCAAGCTGATAGTTGAAGGCTAAATTTTTTTTTGATCCACGAAAAAAACTGATTTTATTCAAACCCAAGAATTACAATCCAACGGAGAATTACAAAGGGAATGAAGAGATAAAGGCAACGCGAAGGCTGGAGAAAATTACAGCAAAACCAATAAGAAAATTAATTCTACTGTAATAAGAGAGAACAATGAGAAGCCCAAGACTTAGGGAACATGAAAGGTCTGCGCAACCCAAGAGATGTCACCCACGCACGCTGACTTCGGGAACCCAAAAGATAGCACGCCAGAAACGAGAACCAAGGCACATCGAGATCCCAACAAGGGCAGTCGACGAGGTGTGTCGAGATCCTCGCCAGAGCCGCTGCTCGCCGGAGACCCGAGGCCGTAGCTAGAACCAATCGAATGGAGAAGGGAAGTCGGGGGCCAACACCCAGAGAAACCGGCGACCGTCCGACCAGAGCAAACCACCGGAGAGCGGATGAAGATGACGACCCAAGAGAAGATGGCTAGACCGGGGGCCAACACCCAGAATCCGGGAGCCAAGAACATCAACTCGAGACCAACCACCAAAACAACCAGCGACGAGAGGAGAAGACGACGGCATGAGCGAAAGAGGAGCAGGCAGCGGAGAAGCCGAGCACCAGAGGGAGGCCGAGCCCGGGACCAGCGAGAGAAGAAGACGAGGCAAGCTTGAAAACAGCAAACGAAGCCACAAGAACCGAGAGCGAAAGCGCTGGAGGGACGACGACCACAACCCAGCATCCAACCGACCTTGGAGATCTCTCGCCAACAATAGCCCAGAGAGCCCGAGGGCAGAAATGGAGAAAAGGAACTCCGGGGAAGGGGGCGACAAGTTGGAGAGACGACTAGGAAGGAAGGTCATCGGAGAGGCGGGGACGAAGAAGGGCGAGCTGAAGAAGCAAGCGGCGAAATGAGGACGAGCAAAAGGAACCCGAGCAGAAGAAGCGGCAAAAGGCAAGGCGGCAGGAAAGAGCGCATGGGTCAAGGAGAGGTCCGGCGGTCTCCAAAGGTAGGAGACCGCCGGAAAGGGAAGCTCAAGGCCGGGAGTCTCAGGAGAGAAAGGGTCTCTAGAGAGAAAAAATGTGAATTTTTTTGCTCGGTGATTAATTAGTCGAGTTGAAGGCTAAATTATAGTTATATTCTAACAGGAAATTTAGGATGAGTTGAAAGATGAGACTATTTGTGGTGGCTGGGGATTTTGATGTTGTTCTCGATGCTAATGGACGTTCAAGTGCTAGTCTGGTGGTAGAATCAACTCAGGATTTCAATGATTTTGTTTAGCATTTACACTGCATATTGCATGTAAACAGTTTTGAATAATTGAATACGTCAAGATCCACCTACGAAGTTAATTTCATGGGGTTACATTTGGCATTTATCTTAGGATGTATCTATTAGTTTATTTTCTTACTCGAGGATGAACAAGGATTAAGGATGGCGGAATTGATGAGTTTAGACGTGTTATTCTGTTATTTGATCATTTCCCCAATTTTTCAATCTTTTTCATCCTCTATTGTGTGTTGTTTTAGTTTATTGCCTTGTTTTCTTTGCTTTTTAAAGATGGGCGGGTTGTGATTGAAGCATGACACTCTTGATTCTGATTGATAGAGAGTAAAAGATTATGGAAGAAGCCTTGAGATTGAAGCACTTGAAATATTTCATGATATGTTATTGTTCAGTCTCGGATGCGTGTCGAGGCCTCATGTGCTATATCACGACCAAACTTTTTCGATACATGTCCACACTTTTTAGTCATTGAGCTCTTTTATCATGTCAGAATAATATCAAATCGTCCGCCCGCCACACTCTCTTTTCATCTTGTTGAGATAAATAAAGAGACGACTCCGTGTGCTCAATTTAATTATCATGGTTTGCATGAACTACCCAACTAAAAAACACATATGATTGTGTGGATCAACAAAACATGATTTTTCTTTTGATAGTACAACACAATATCGGTTGCATAATTATTGGGCTACAACATATTCAAACCAAACTAAACATTAGAAATCATAACACAGAGATCAGGGGCAATTAGGGTTGTTACCAGGACCGCCATACAAAACAAAGGTACCTACCGTGGGATTGGAACCGGTCTTGACATCGTAGCAATCGAGATTTGTTGAATGAATGGAAAGGTCTTTGGCATCTTGAAGTTTGTTGTTGGAATCAACGATCTGAACGGTCCTCAAGTAGGAGGCCTTGCCACCCCCTTCTTCTGGGAAATGGCCACTCCCCATATCAGTGCTAGTGTGCCCTTCTTGTGAGAAATTCGTGATCTCTCCACCGAACTCTATTAAGTTCGCACTATTAGCTAGGCTTTGAACAACCAACATGGCCAATATCCAATCACTTGCTCTCCATACTTTAGCCACCACTTTTTGTCAACATTGTCCTGCCATACTTAAAACTTCTCTGTTTAGTATAAAAATAATGCTGACGAATCTGTTTTTATATATATTGATACCTTCCACACAAAGAGGGGAAATTCATATTGTGGACCGTCATACACGGAAACGGGATCAATGGTTGCACCCACGAAGAGTGTCTTACTCACTTGAACGAATCCTGGGCAGAGCAGGTTATAGCAACACGTTTGATATCCATCTTTCTACGCATTTCAATTAACATGTCGATGAGTATATGAGAAATATATGATCTCTATATCTATATTTAGTAATATGAGGACTCACGGTATGAAAGATGAAGAGTTGTGGGTTGCTATCTCCGTAAAACTGAGGAAATACCTATTCGTAAATGGTTTTAAGGTTCAGGGTTTAGAGTTTTAGATAATATAATGAAAAAATGTATGGAAAAGAGATAGGAAACCTGCCAACCAGCTTCGATGGTGTTAAGATCGTCTCCTGAACCAGCAACGATCCAAAATTGAGACAAGCTGAGTTCAGAAGGTTGCTGGATTTGTGGCTTACATACGTTAATGGTTGCTTTAGCTCCATAATACTCGCCAAATTCAACACTAACTACCCCATACTTTCAACAAACAAATACATATTAAATTACGTAAACAAAGATATATATAAATTGACCATATGATTATGAGATGTTGTTTGTTACTTCGTGTCCCTCCCTAATATCTGATGAGTTTGTGGGCTTCTTTTTTCCAAACTCTTCAAGTGAAGGTGCCCTTAGCAAGTCTTCTTCTTTAGTTCTTCTGATAGGCACAGTCCCTTCCGGACATGTATCGTTCAAGGTTTGCCACAATTGAAACATCGAATTTGATTCCTTATATTGTCGTCCTTTTGGTTCGGAGCTTGGTCTCATCTGATATAACACAAAAACCCATTTGTAAGAGCGCGATATTCATTTGGTTATAAAGTGATTTATTCATTTGGTGAGTGTGACACCTGAATGACATGGTCTTTAAGGAGTGGATGATCAAAAGTTGGTTGCTGGTTGATCAAAATGCAATCTACGATGTCTCCATCTGGACTCTGCTCATACGATTTGAAGATATATCAAAACGAACCATTAGTTAATAACAATGTCATCAAACTTATTCAATTAATACAAATCAAACTAATATAGTAAAATATGACAATCATGCAGAAACCTCATTATTACTAAATGGGTCTTAGTCATTGGAAATGAAGGAAAGGAAAACCTGAATGGATTTAAGAGAAGGCTTGTTGAAGCGCTTGAGGAGGTCTTGCACCTCAAAGTTTCTGGCTACGCTTGTATAAGCTATAGGCAACACTATAACAAACACGCTTAGTGCCACTATTACCAACCTATCCATTCTCATTCTACATATATATAACCTTGAAAATAGTAATAGAATCTTACTCATGATCCAATCTTAATTTTGCACTCTTATATATATAGTGGAAATCAAATAGATAATTTACTTACGTGAGAACTTATTCTAGCTTCACATCTTCATTTTGATAGTTTACAAGATGGTGGTGGAGGTTTGCATTAGAAAAAGACTCCTTGTGGAAGAGACTCCTTTGTTCCAAATATGGTTGGGATCCAAACTCTTGGGACCTCTCCAAAATTCTTCTCGGCAATGGACAATGCTTCCTTAGATATGTTGAATCACTTCTATCTATTCCCAAGTTTGCAAATGCTGTAGGGGCAGAGGGTATACAATGGACTGTGGTATCTGGAAACACTATGTATTTTTGGGAGGACATATGGTTGGCACAGGTTCCACTGAAGTGTTTGTTTTAGAGACTCTTCCATCTCAGTATACAAAAGAAGGATAATATTGCACAGCTCAGTACTGATGGTGAATGGTTATTAATGTTTAGAAGAGATTTGAGAGGTTGGGAAGTTGATCAATTGGTACTGCTATCTCATTTATTAAGTAACTTTCCTCCTTTAGTTGATGGAGAGGACTTGCCATCTTGGAAGCTGGATCATAGAGGTTTCTCAGTACAGAAAATGTATCAAGCATTAGATGAGGATCAAAGTATCAACCTGAATTGGCCTGAATTACTTTGGGCTCCAATTCTCCCTCCCAAGGTTGCAGCATTTGTATGGCTAGTATGTATGCAAGCTATCCCAACTAAATGCTTCTTACTGGCTAGGGGAATTTATAACACAAACATATGGTGCCCCTTCTGTCAAGATGATCCTGAGGAGATTGATCACCTACTTTTGGGGTGTTCTATGTCTTGGAATATCTGGTCTCTATGCTTGGATTGGTGGGGTATAAGCACAGCCTGTAATGAGAATATCAAAGATTGGTTTGGGTCTTGGAATGAATTGGGAGTATCCTTCAACAGCTCTCATTGGAATTTAATTTCATCTATAACACTATGGAAGATCTGGCTTTGTAGAAACAACTATATATTCAGAAACACCTCTACTCACCCACAAGAAGTCTTACAACAGATACAAAACATGTCCTATCAGTTACTTTGGGCCAAATTTAAGAAGAATCAATCTGTCACGCCCCAATTTCAGTGAACCGAACTCGGGACGCAAACATTTAAAAACATAAAAACACTTGAAACCTGTTTTGAATAAATGCTTTGAAATTACCATTTAGTTCTCAAAAAAAATAATATTTACATTACAAACGTCCCAACAAGTGGACAAGGTACAGTATCCGTCACTAGACTCAACAAAATAAAGACCAGACTCCGCTCCCAGCTCCATAAGCTTCAAGAGCTCACCTAGTCCGTCCGGTGATCAGTACCTGTAGGAAAAGCAGCTAGGGGTGAGCATTCGCTCACCACCACGGATAACAGACTGACTATGGCATAATTAGTAGATAAAGCCAGAAACACCAAAACCAAACCCAACACCGGGACTACAGTCCCCAACTCAAGTACTCAACTGACCGACAACCCGTTACTTTCCTCAACAGACTCAACACTCGATAAGGTAATGTAGACCCGACACAACTATCGACGACCTCCTCCAAGGACACGACAGAAAGACTACGCAACGCCAAACAAGATCACAAAGGATCGCACACCAGTTGCTCAGTACCCTCCCTCATGCTCAGTTATCAATCTCAATCAGGTCAAGGATCGACCTATCGCAATTCCTCGACACGAAGTCGGATCAGGCTGTCGACCTATCGCAATTCATCGACACTAAGTCGGATCAGGCTGTCGACCTATCGCAATTCATCGACACTAAGTCGGATCAGGTTGTCGACCTATCGCAATTCATCGACACTAAGTCGGATCAGGCTGTCGACCTATCACACTCACAACTTCAGGTAACCACAATCACAATCACAGGCAAGTTCAACAAACAGGCACTCAAGGCCACCCAAAACACCTCAACAGTCAAGAATCGGGTTCAACAACCCCACGGGCACTCACGGCCACTCAAGACACACCAACGGTCAAGACTCGGGTTCAATAACCCCACGGGCACTCACGGCCACCCAAGACACCAATTTAAATAACACGGCTCTCATGGCCCCCCAAGACACCAACAATCAAATACGGGCTCTCATGGCCACCCAAGACATCAACAATCAAATACGGTCTCTCATGGCCACCCAAGACACAAATTAAACAGTCAACCTCCGGGCTTGGTCATATGCCTCCAGTAATTCTAATATCGCTAAGTTCTCTGTTCCTACGACACTATTAAGTGTCACATGCTTTTCTCATAAACGCTGCCTTCCCGTATCATGCTTTTCTAATATTTAAATAAACCTACTCGACCCACGACACCCCGGTGTCACATGCAATTCTACTGTTATCTTTCTCTAATCAGGGCCGAGATCCGGCTACTTTTCCCTACCTCGTATAAAACTCCAAAAGCGCTCCACTAAACCTTGATGTGATCCCAGTCACTCCCCGAGCTTCCCTTTGCCTCGGTCCGCAGTACGATCTAAAAGAACACAATTTTAAAGCACCTTTAAACTAGTACGAATAAATCGAAATTTAATAAACTTAACGCCCAAACGTAACCCCGACAATGTCGATCACTCCCAAACTTCCCAACTACTCGACATTGTCGATAAAAGACCCGTAAAGGCCCAATTCGCCCGACATGGCGAATCTGCCCGGGTTTTGTAAATTGCCTTCCGGGTCTCCAAAAGTCCCCGTTTTCGTTTCTACGGTCTTAGAATAGTTCAAGGATCCCAAAGTACTTGACGGAATCGAATTCCGACTTCCGAGTCAATTAATTAACGTTTAAAGTTTCTAAAACCCGTTAATTACAACTTTTCCAATTTAATTCCAAATTTCGATTCGGTTAAGGATAAATGGTCCAGGGAATGTTTTAAACCTCCCGAACACTAAACCCGATCACCCGAGCACGTGGGCCCGACCAGGCCCACTTGACCGTGAGCCCTAGGGTTCAAGGGGGGCTCGGCCACCATGGTGGTGGCTGGTCCCAGCTCCGGCCAGCCACCCCATGGCCGGCCGGCCACCACCCACGGTGGCCGGAGCTCCTCCCGAGCTCCCGGTCACCGGAAAACGTGCAAACACACCTCCAAACACCTCTAAAACGTCTTCAACACTTCCCCAACCTCACTACAACCCTAACCCAAACACTTTAACGAAACCCTAGCTTTTGAAAATAAACGAAACGACGATCGGTTTAGTACAAACCGTAGAGGAAGACGAGGGGAAGACGTTTTCTTCTTGCCTTGAAACGATCCAAGGGTTGGATGAACTCCCAAAACCCTAGCTTTTATCCTTCTCTCTTCTTCTCCTTCTCCTTCTCTCTCTAACTCTCTTCTTCTCTTTCTATTTCAAACAACTAACTCAATTTTTCTCTTTTTTTTCCTTTTAACCACATGTGGCCGGCCACCCCTTTGTCCCCTCTAGTTTTCCCCCAAAACTAACACCACCACAAATAGGACAAGTGTCAAGGTGGGTCCCACACCTTTTGGAAAATATCTACCTGATATTTTCCAATTAGATTTGCGAAAAACGGACGTTTCGGGCCTCGAACGGGCACTTTTCCCAAGAAATTACGAAACTTGACGGGCTACAAGGAAACGGCTCAACTAAGACCGCTGCGACAACGGCTAAGATTTTTGGATCCAAAACGGTCCTCGAATGGCCCAAAACATCGCTCGGTTGACTTTTCCAGCGAAAAGTCAACATTTCCCAAATTGATCAGAAGGTTTCCCTGAGTCCCCTGGAACTCATTTTGGTCGATAACGGGGTCATCTTAAGTCTGGTATGACCCTCGGGGTCAATTTAGGTTAAATTTAGTGTCTGTCTTAAAAATTTTAAATTTTCCTGTTTTTCGCAGGTTTGACTGTTGTTGACTGGGAGTGGTTCTTACAATCTACCCCCTTAAAGGAATTTTGTCCACGAAATTTAAAATAGACGTACCTCGAGAAACTAACAAGGCGGGGTACTTCGCGCGAACCTCGTCCTCGCGCTCCCAAGTCGATTCGGCCCCGTGATGCCTCCACTGTACCCGTACCAGGTGGATAATCTTGCCTCCCCGCAGAACCTGCTTCCGTGTGTCCATGATCCGAACCGGCTGCTCCTCATAGGAGACATCGTCAGCCACCTCGATATCGGTACACTCAATGACGTGGGAGGGGTCCGCGTTGTACTGCCGCAACTGGGATACGTGGAAGACGTTATGGACTCTCCCAAGTTGCGGTGGCAACGCCAGACGATAAGCCACTGCTCCCACTCTGCCCAAGATCTCGAACGGGCCAATGTACCTCGGAGCCAACTTGCCCCCGCTGCGTCTGAACCGCACCAGCCCCTTCCTCGGGCTCACCTTCAGGAACACGTGATCCCCGACTGCAAACTCAAGAGGTTGACGTCGTCTGTCGGCATAACTCTTCTGCCGGCTCTGCGCGGTCCTCAACCGATCGTGGATCAGTGCGACCTTCTCCGTCGTCTCTCTGACAAGATCTGGCCCCATCAGACTCTTGTCCCCCACCTCTGCCCAACACACTGGCGACCGACACGGCCTCCCATACAACGCTTCGAACGGTGCCATCCCGATACTGGCCTGGAAGCTGTTGTTGTAGGCGAACTCGGCCAACGGCAGGTGGGTCTCCCAAGATCCCCTGAAATCCAGCATACATGCAAACTCAAGAGGTTGACGTCGTCTGTCGGCATAACTCTTCTGCCGGCTCTGCGTGGTCCTCAACCGATCGCGGATCAGTGCGACCTTCTCCGTCGTCTCTCTTACAAGATCTGGCCCCAACATACTCTTGTCCCCCACCTCTGCCCAACACACTGGCGACCGACACGGCCTCCCATACAACGCTTCGAATGGTGCCATCCCGATACTGGCCTGGAAGCTGTTGTTGTAGGCGAACTCGGTCAACGGCAGGTGGGTCTCCCAAGATCCCCTGAAATCCAGCATACATGCCCGCAGCATGTCTTCCAAGATCTGAATAGTGCGCTCGGACTGACCGTCTGTCTGGGGATGATGTGCTGTACTGAGTAGAATTCCGGTCCCCAACGCCTTCTGCAGACTCGGCCAAAACCTGGACGTGAAGCGGGGATCCCTGTCAGACACTATCGACACCGGGACCCCGTGGAGACGCACTATCTTTTGAATATACAAGCTGCTCAACTTGTCGACCGAGTCAGTCATCCTCATAGCCAGGAAGTGGGCCGACTTGGTCAACCGTTCGACTACCACCCACACGGCGTCGTTTCCCTTCGACGATCTCGGTAGCCCACACACGATGTCCATCGTGATGTGCTCCCATTTCCACTGAGCAATCGACAGTGGCTGCAACAATCCTGCGGGACGCTGGTGCTCAGCTTTCACCTGCTGACAGACGAGACATCGTGACACAAACTCTGCGACTGCTCTCCGCATCCCGCGCCACCAGAAGTGCCGTCTGAGTTCACGGTACATCTTGGTGCCCCCCGGGTGCACTGTAAGACGCGAATGATGTGCCTCTCGCAACACGTCGTCTCTACATTTAACCGGCACGAACAGCCCCCCGCGGTACCGTAACCCCCAATCAGTACTATCCTCCCATCCCACCACCTCGTCACCCCTGACGACTCTCTCGCGGATCTTTGACGCCTCGACGTCCTCCGTCTGCGCCTCCAACACTTGGGCAAGCAGTGAGGGCTGAGCCACCAATGAGAACATGGCCACGCCACCAGTAATCTCCTCTAGCTCAAGCCCGAACGTGCTCAGCTCCCCCATCATGTCCCACTCTCGAACTGATATGCTGGCGAGGCTTGGAACCGACTTCCTACTCAAGGCGTCGGCGACCACGTTCGCCTTGCCCGGATGGTAGTGTAGCTCGAATTCGTACTCCTCGAGTAGCTCCATCCACCGTCGATGACGCATGTTCAGGTCTCGCTGGGAAAATATGTACTTGAGTCTCTTGTGATTCGAGAACACCTGAAACCCCTCGCCATACAAATAATATCGCTAGCTCTTTAGCGCAAACACGACTGCTGCTAGCTCCAAGTCGTGGGTAGGATAGTTGCGCTCGTGCGTCTTCAACTGCCTGGAGCCATAAGCCACAACTCTGCCCAACTGCATCAGTACGCAGCCCAGTCCCTCTCCGGACGCATCACACTAGACATCATAACCGACCCCTCGCTCGGGCACCACTAATACTGGAGCAGTAGTCAGCCGAGTCTTCAACTCCGTGAATGCCCGTTCACAGTCCTCCGTCCACACAAATCCGGTTCCTTTGCGCGTCAGCAGAGTCATCGGCGCGGCTAGTCGCGCAAAATCCTGTATGAATCGCCGATAGTAGCCTGCCAACCCCAGAAAGCTGCGGATCTCGAAGACACTCGTGGGCCGTGCCCACTTCGATACCGCGTCGATCTTCGACGGATCGACCAGGATACCGTCACGGGACACGATGTGGCGGATGAATTTCACCTCAGAGAGCCAGAACTCGCACTTCTCCGAGTTGGCATATAGCTGATGCTCGCGCAGTAGTGTCAGAACAGCCCTCAGATGTGACTTATGCGTCGCCTCGTTCTGCGAATATATCAGGATGTCGTCCACGAACACCACCACAAAATGATCTAGATACGGCCGGAAGATGTTGTTCATCAGGTCCATGAACGCTGCAGGTGCGTTCGTCAGACCGAATGGCATCACCAGGAACTCGTAGTGCCCATAGCGTGTCCGGAATGCAGTCTTTGCGACGTCCCCCTCACGAACTCGTAACTGATAATAACCGGATCGCAGGTCGATCTTCGAGAAGTAGGTCGCCCCTCTCAACTGGTCGAACAAGTCATCGATCCTCGGCATCGGGTATCGGTTCTTCACCGTAACCCGGTTCAGCTTACGGTAATCTATACACATCCGTAGCTCTCCACTCTTCTTCTTCACGAAGAGTGCTGGTGCTCCCCACGGTGACACACTCGGACGGATAAACCCCTTCTGCTGAAGCTCCTCCAGCTGACGCTTCAGCTCAGTCAACTCTGTCGGCGCAAACCTGTAAGGCGCCATCGATATCGCCGCTGTCCCCGGCACTAGGTCAATCCCGAACTCCACCTCACGAACCGGTGGTAACCCGCTCAACTCCTCAAGAAAGACCTCGGGGAACTCGCATACCACTCTCGGTAACTCTCGGCTCTGCACAGCCGGTACTTCCTCCTCTGCGGACAACGCCGACAGGAGGACCCCACTCTTACTCCCCAGCACACACGTCACCTTCGTACCACCCACTGACACTGTCACTCGTCGCCTGTAGCAATCGATATTGGCTCGGTACCTCGACAGCCAATCCATTCCCAAGATCACATCAAAGGTCGTCATCCCCAACACGAGAAGATCACCAGGGCAAGGACAGTCTGCGACTCTAATCTCCCAGGCACGACACACCCTATTCAACGATACACCACCCCAACTGGGGTGTCCAGGCATAGGGGTGGACTCAACGGCTCTAAGCTCAACCCCAACCTCTCAGCACAACCCGACAAAATAAAAGAGTGCGACGCCCCGGTATCAAATAAGAATAACGCCCATAATTGATACAATAAACACGTACCCTGGATGGTCTCGCGGTACGTGCTAGATCCTAGGGCTCTGGAGTCGGTGACTGCATACACTCTCCCCTGCGAGGCCTGCTGCCTCTGACCCGGCGCACTGGCTGTTGAATACCCGTGACTCTGCTACTGTCTCGGAATCGATGCGCTCGTAGAAGGCTGTGACGACCTCGGCTGCTGATTCTGTCGAGGGCGACCCCTGGGCGACTGTACTGTCCGCGACTGCTTCGGTCGCTGCACTGATGTCGCTCCCAACGGCTCACGGCACCATGCCATAGTGTGTCCAACCCGGCCGCACCGGAAACAGCTGGTCTCGTCGACTCTCGACCCCGAGCCCTGGCCTGTCCGGCTAGTCGCTGGTAGTGCCGCGGGCCCTCCCTTCGCCGGACAATCTCGTTGTAAGTGTCCCGGCTGCCCGCAGTGATAGCATATCGGCCTCCTCTCTTAGGCGACTGGCCCCACCGATGCTACTGACCCTTGCTGTCTCGATCCACCCTGATGAGGCGGTGGTCGGAAGAACACCGTGGTCCTCTGTCTCCGCGAATCTCGTCAGTCGGACGGCCCTGCAAAGCTGGTCGGCCGCTATCGGACCTCACGGGTCCTGGCCGCATCCCGGACGCCCTGCTCCACCGTCGCCGTGGTGTCCACTAGATCTGTATACTTCCACAGCCTCAAGGCGAGGACCTTATCCCGAATCACCGGTCTCAGTCCCCCTGGAACCGCAGGCAACGGTTCTGCTCGGTAGTCACCATCTCCGGCGAAAATCTGGTCAAGGCCGTGAATCGGGCCTCGTATTCCGCCACTGTCAACCCTCCCTGCTCCAGGTCTAGAAAATGCCGATGTCGCTCCAGCCGAGCTGACTCGGGAAGTACTGTGCCAGAAACACCTCCTGGAAGATGCTGTAGTCGTATCCGACCATGTCCTTCACACGTCCCCACCAGTGGTAGGCGATTTCTCTCAGCTGATGGGCCGCGAAGGACACTCTGCGACGGCCATCCTCGACACCTGATGTGTCCAGGTCTCGCGTGACCTGCTCTAGCCACCTCTTGGCTAGGTCGGGGTTCGCCTCCCCGACAAATGTAGGTATCCCGAGCTTCAGGAAGTCTAGTAGTGCCCGGGATGTGTGATCCTCTGCCTGACGGGGCCTCACTGGGACCGCGGCTGCCTCTGGAGCTAGTGAAGCCGACTTTCGGCTGGCGATGACCGCCACCCAACTCTGGACTGTCCTGGTCAGCTCATCTAGGGCAGTCATAACTGGAGGGTCCGTGACCGGCGGGACACTGGGTGTGCCTGTAGACGGTCCCGCGTCGCTTCTCCTGTCTTCTCCGACATGAGTGCCCTGCGCCTCCGCGTACTCGGCGGGCTCAACGGTTGGCACCCTTCCCGGTGTCCCCGCTGACCGTCCCCGCCGGCCTCGCGTTGGCGCCCGACTCCGTGTTCCCGCTGCTCGTCCTCGTCTACCGCGAGCCATAAGTCAGTATCCTCTGCACGGATACACGCAAACGTTCAGTTTGCGAACTCATAAAAGACCACAAGCTTAAATACACTAACGTTCACACGGTCTACGCTTACTCTAGCGTGCTTATCACTGATACGTCACACCGCTCATGCTATTAATACTTTAAATATTAGTATTAGTAAAAGAAACCTTAAAGAGACCGCACCAACATGCACCAAAACACGCGACGACAACCCTAACCGCACAACGAAACAAAAGATAAAGCCTCGGATTTCTCTGATCTGCTAAAGCCTCGGCCACCAAGCCGCCCCCCAGGCCGCGGAGGCCTCGGCCACCAGGCCGCCCTCCAGGCCCTCCTGACCCTCTGTTTTGCTAAGGCCCCAGCCACCAGACCGCCCCCAGGCCCTAGCAACGCTACTGGGCCTTTTTCCCTTTGTTTCAGACTCGAACCTTGCCCCGTTTTAACCCTAAGAAACGCCTTAAACGACACACACGCTTGAATACTAATTTAACAACACACGCGCAACAAATCAAAACCAACCACGAGTCTTCCAACCTCAACCAAAACACAAACCGACAAGGTCAAACAATAACAACCACAACAACGACGATCCCCGCTCACCGGGCCAACCCAAGTCGAACCTTGTCCACCGGGCCAACCAAAATCAAACATACGCCCACAGGCCCAATCAAGTTTAAAACACGCCAACAGGGTCAACAATTTTAAAACTTTCTCCCTTTTATTTTAAAACCTCATTCCTTGACATCATGTAGTTACAACCCGGTCCAGGCGTCCCCGAACTACGTTGTACCGACTTGACATCAACACCGTCACGTTCGACTACAGGAGCGCTCCTGAGTCGACCCGCGACAGTTCAAAAACAGTTCACGCAACCACACACAATCAGTATGCCAGCAACCAAATACTGCAACATACGCACAAACAGAACAAGACTCAAGACATAACGGGTCTACACTGACTCGACTCTCCCCACCTAATTGACGGACAGTCCGAGGTGTGAAACCTCGAGCTCTGATACCAACCTGTCACGCCCCAATTTCACTGAACCGAACTCGGGACGCGAACATTTAAAAACATAAAAACACTTGAAACATGTTTTGAATAAATGCTTTGAAATTACCATTTAGTTCTCAAAAAATAATATTTACATTACAAACGTCCCAACAAGTGGACAAGGTACAGTATCCGTCACTAGACTCAACAAAATAAAGACCAGACTCCGCTCCCAGCTCCACAAGCTTCAAGAGCTCACCTAGTCTGTCCAGTGATCAGTACCTGTAGGAAAAGAAGCTAGGGGTGAGCGTTCGCTCACCACCACGGATAACAGACTGACTATGTCATAATTAGTAGATAAAGCCAGAAACACCAAAACCAAACCCAACACCGGGACTACAGTCCCCAACTCAAGTACTCAACTGACCCACAACCCGTTACTTTCCTCAACAGACTCAACACTCGATAAGGTAATGTAGACCCGACACAACTATCGACGACCTCTTCCAAGGACACGACAGATAGACTACGCAACGCCAAACAAGATCACAAAGGATCGCACACCAGCTGCTCAGTAACCTCCCTCATGCTCAGTTATCAATCTCAATCAGGTCAAGGATCGACCTATCGCAATTCCTCGACACGAAGTCGGATCAGGCTGTCGACCTATCGCAATTCATCGACACTAAGTCGGATCAGGCTGTCGACCTATCGCAATTCATCGACACTAAGTCGGATCAGGTTGTCGACCTATCGCAATTCATCGACACTAAGTCGGATCAGGCTGTCGACCTATCACACTCACAACTTCAGGTAACCACAATCACAATCACAGGCAAGTTCAACAAACAGGCACTCAAGGCCACCCAAAACACCTCAACAGTCAAGACTCGGGTTCAACAACCCCACGGGCACTCACGGCCACTCAAGACACACCAACGGTCAAGACTCGGGTTCAATAACCCCACGGGCACTCACGGCCACCCAAGACACCAATTTAAATAACACGGCTCTCATGGCCGCCCAAGACACCAACAATCAAATACGGGCTCTCATGGCCACCCAAGACATCAACAATCAAATACGGGCTCTCATGGCCACCCAAGACACAAATTAAACAGTCAACCTCCGGGCATGGTCATATGCCTCCAGTAATTCTAATATCGCTAAGTTCTCTGTTCCTACGACACTACTAAGTGTACCATGCTTTTCTCATAAACGCTACCTTCCCGTATCATGCTTTTCTAATATTTAAATAAACGTACTCGACCCACGACACCCCGGTGTCACATGCAATTCTACTGTTACCTTTCCCTAATCAGGGCCGAGATCCGGCTACTTTTCCCTACCTCGTATAAAACTCCAAAAGCGCTCCACTAAACCTCGATGTGATCCCAGTCACTCGCCGAGCTTCCCTTTGCCTCGGTCCGCAGTACGATCTAAAAGAACACAATTTTAAAGCACCTTTAAACTAGTACGAATAAACCGAAATTTAATAAACTTAACGCCCAAACGTAACCCCGATAATGTCGATCACTCCTAAACTTCCCAACTACTCGACATTGTCGATAAAAGACCCGTAAAGGCCCGATTCACCCGACATGGAGAATCTGCCCGGGTTTTGTAAATTGCCTTCCGGGTCTCTAAAAGTCCCCGTTTTCGTTTCTACGGTCTTAGAATAGTTCAAGGATCCCAAAGTACTTGACGAAATCGAATTCCGACTTCCGAGTCAATTAATTAACGTTTAAAGTTTCTAAAACCCGTTAATTACAACTTTTCCAATTTAATTCCAAATTTCGATTCGGTTAAGGATAAATGGTCCGGTGAACGTTTTAAACCTCCCGAACACTAAACCCGATCACCCGAGCACGTGGGCCCCACCCGGCCCACTTGGCCGTGAGCCCTAGGGTTTAAGGGGGGCTCGGCCACCATGGTGGTGGCTGGTCCCAGCTCCAGAGCTCCTCCCGAGCTCCCGGTCACCGGAAAATGTGCAAACACACCTCCAAACACCTCTAAAACGTCTTCAACACTTCCCCAACCTCACTACAACCCTAACCCAAACACTTTAACGAAACCCTGGCTTTTGAAAATAAACGAAACGACGATCGGTTTAGTACAAACCGTAGAGGAAGACGAGGGGAAGACGTTTTCTTCTTGCCTTGAAACGATCCAAGGGTTGGATGAACTCCCAAAACCCTAGCTTTTATCCTTCTCTCTTCTTCTCCTTCTCCTTCTCTCTCTAACTCTCTTCTTCTCTTTCTATTTCAAACAACTAACTCAATTTTTCTCTTTTTTTTTTCCTTTTAACCACATGTGGCCGGCCACCCCTTTGTCCCCTCTAGTTTCCCCCCAAAACTAACACCACCACAAATAGGACAAGTGTCAAGGTGGGTCCCACACCTTTTGGAAAATATCTACTTGATATTTTCCAATCAGATTCACGAAAAACGGACGTTTCGGGCCCCGAACGGGCACTTTTCCCAAGAAATTACGAAACTTGACGGGCTACAAAGAAACGGCTCAACTAATACCGCTGCGACGACGGATAAGCTTTTTTGATCCAAAACGGTCCTCGAATGGCCCAAAACGTCGCTCGGTTGACTTTTCCAGCGAAAAGTCAACATTTCCCAAATTGATCAGAAAGTTGCCCTGAGTCCCCTGGAACTCATTTTGGTCGATAACGGGGTCATCTTAAGTCCGGTATGACCCTCGGGGTCAATTTAGGTTAAATTTAGTGTCTGTCTTAAAATTTTTAAATTTTCCTGTTTTTCGCAGGTTTGACTGTTGTTGACCGGGAGTGGTTCTTACACAATCCTTCTCATTTTTTTCTTGGATAACTAGTCCTCAAAGCTGTGGTTTCAAATTATCAAACAGGTTGCTGGCATGATCTCCTTCTTCTGGGGTTTTTTTAGGGGTGGTTTGGTGGGGTGATTCTTGGGGAGTGTTGTGAGCTATTGGTGAGGCCTGTTATTTTCTTGATGGGGTACTTGGTTGGACTTGTTTTAAGGGAGAGGGGGTTTCAGTTCTTTGCTTGATTACTACTTTGGAGTGTGGGTAGAATCTGATCTCTTTAGGTTGAGGGTTTTTGTCTTTTACTATTGGAATACTTCTGTTTTTGTTTTCCAATGTCAACAGGTTTTACTGGCTTGGGGAGAACTGTCCTATAAAGAACTGGTTGAAATATTCTGAGTTTGGCTTCCTTACAATAGGTTGGAAGGTTTGATTGGGTTATAAGGTGTAATTTGCAGCTGGAAATTTGCTTGGGCTAGGAGTCCTACTGTGTTATCACAAAAAACAATAGTTGAGTGATCCAAAAGGGACTTCAGACTGTGCAGCAACTACTCAAGGGTTGGAGCTACAGAATTCTGGTCCTTTAGGCTTCTGAAGTTTCTACTGAATGTGTTGTTTTTTTTATCAGCAAGTTTTTTTGATTTTATAAACCGGTTCTTCAAAGGGGAAGAAACCAGTCAAGGGACTAGCCCTCAAAGTACACCATACCAACATTACAAACAAAACTTGAGTCGCAAGCTAAGAGACTTGAGGCACAAGCTACCCAATGAGATCAACCTATACACAATAATCTAACCCCACCCTATGCTGTAAAACCAACCTCAGCAAAAATACCAACATTTCTAACCTTCCAAAACAAGAACAAATCCTTTGCTTCAAAACAATAGCAGGCATAAAATAAAAACCAGTACAGATAGGTTATTCCTTCCAACATTCACAGCACAAAATCAGCAAAGGGAACTAGAAGAGTTGAACCCTACTGGCCTGTGTATCCAGCAAAAAACCAACAACAAACCTTGAAGGAGAGCCAAGGACTTCCATCAAATAAACCTTCTGCAACTCTGATAATAATCACCCAAAAGAACCTAAAAAACCAACAGATTAGTGCAGCATAACCCAAGTACAACTTTGCAAAATAGGCCAATACTACCAACAGTTCTCCAAATGAAAACAAAAAGGGAGAGAACTAGTAATCAACCAAGGGAAAGGGTAGACCAAAGAGAAAGGAACACCAAGAGAAAGCAGAAAAAGAACAAGAAAAAGACCAAAGACACACCCACCACTCAAACCTAAAAATGTCTACCGTCACACACAGATGAAACAGAGAAGAAGGAAATAAAACTGAAGCAGCTACCCCCTCTCACAACAAAACAGATACCCAAGACAGAAACCAAGCTAACCTACCTTACCAACCAAGCTCACCACACTCCCCAATACCACCCACCAACCCATCCCAAAACCCCAAAGCTGAGAGGAACCCAAAATTCAGTATCAGTGATCAGACCAAAGCACATTTCTCTTCTTCACAATGAGACAAAGCTGGGGGGAATTGATCCAAGCCAGAAAGGAGAAAGAGGATCCAACTTTAAAATTACCCCACAAAAGTTGATAGGAATCATTCTGAATGTGTTGAAAAATCTCATCAGCAGATAAGTAGCAATTGTTGAAGACCAAGTTGTTCCTGCTTAACCAAATTCTCCAAATAATTACAGAATATAGCATAGACCAATGACCTCCCTCCTTTGTAGGATCAAGATGATTCCAACCCAAGAACCAGTCCAATATTGAATCAGGCAAGGCAGATGAAATACCCCACCAATGTAGGCAGAGGATCCACACCCGTGAAGAGATCACACAGCCAAGCAGTAAATGATCAAGCTCTTCTGGTTCTTCTCCACAAAGAGGACACCAAATATTTCCATTATAGAGACCCCTGGCCAACAAGAAGCATTTTGTTGGGATCCCTTTCATGCACACAAGCCAAGCAAAAGCTGCTACTTTGGGAGGAAGGATTGGAGCCCATAACAATGCAGGCCAATCCAAATCAGTACCTGTGGACTCATCTAATGTTTCATACATCTTTTTAATAGAGAAACCTTTGTGATCAACAATCCAGGAAGCAACATCCTCCCCACAACTCAGGACTGTATCATTGATTAAATCACATAGTAAATGGAATTGATCAAACTCCCACCCTCTGAGCTCTCTCCTAAACTGCAAAATCCAATCACCCTCAAACCAGAAGGAAGAAACCAGATCAGATTTTTGTGTACTGAGATGGTAAAGCCTCTGGAAATTAAATTTCAATGGAGTTTGTAGAGCCCATTTATCATCCCAAAAGCTAACCCTACTACCAGAAATAACCTTCCAATGAATTCCCACTGCACCAATGGCACTAGCAAACTTTGGACACAGAAGTAGTGACTCCACATGACTCAAAAAGCTTTTTCCACTTTGTATCAAGCAATTTGAGAGGTTCCAGGTTGTGCTATCCCACCCAAACTTTGCACAAAGAAGTTGTTTCCACAGAGAGTCAGTTTCCAAGGCAAATCTCCACCACCACCTAGCCAATAGAGCTCTATTCATAATATGCAAAAAATTTATCCCCAAACCCCCTTTAGCCTTAGGTCTGCAAATGAGATTCCATCTAACCTTGTGCAAGACCTTTTTAGTAATTGATCCATTCCAAAGAAACTTTCTTTGCCATTTTTCCATTTCCTTGATAACTGATTTTGGGGCTTTATACAATGACATGTAATACAATGGCAGAGAACTCAAGGAGGATTTAATCAAGGTAATTCTGCCCCCAAATGATTTAGATTTTGCTTGCCAGAGACTTAACTTGCTCTTGAATTTGGAGATGATAGGATCCCAAGTCTTTTTTCTTCTTGGATTAGCACCCATTTGGAAGCCAAGATAGTCAAATGGGAATTCCATAGCTGCACACCCCAGTATCTGTGTGATCTCTTGGATGGAAACAGTTCTAGCATTAAGGATCATCACCTTGGACTTATGGAAATTGATCTTCAAACCTGTAGACTTTTGCAGGCAATTCAGTACATGCTTGAGGTTAATTGCTTGTTGAATTCCAGCCTTAATAAAAATAAATGTATCATCTGCAAATTGTAGATGGGAGATCTCAGGGCCTTGATTGTTGCATTGAATACCAGAGAACATATGAGATTGCCTCCCTTTGATCATGAGCTGGTGCAAGCTCTCAGCCAGTAGTGCAAATAATAAAGGAGAGAGGGAGCAACCCTGTCTAAGGCCCCTATGTAGTTGGAAATCTTCAGAAGGAGCCCCATTCACCAAAACTGAAGACCATGCTTGCATACACCTTTGCATCCAAGAAATCCAGGTTTGACCAAAACCCATACAGCTAAGAATATTAAGAAGTGCACCCCAGTTAATGTGGTCATAGGCCTTCTCAAAGTCCACTTTAAGGATCAATACTTCCTGCCCTGAATTTTTGATAGAGTGAATCAGCTCTGATGCAATCAAGATGCCATCCAGAATTTGTCTACCAGAAATAAACCCTGATTGTACATCATGCACCAATAAATTCATAACCTTTTTCAACCTAAGTGCCAACACCTTAGAGATGATTTTGTAAATGCTCCCAATGAGACTGATAGGTCTGTACTCCTCAAAAGTCAGTGGAGAATAATTTTTAAGGATGAGAGTAATAAAGGAGGAATTTAATCCCTTTCCTAATAAACCACCCTGGAAAAAATGCTTTAAACAAGCAAGAATCTCAGGTTTGATAAATTCCCAGCAAGTTTGATGGAACTTCATGGAGAAACCATCAGGTCCAGGGGCCTTATCTCCATTACAAGCAAAGATAGCACTATGAATTTCCAACTCAATGAAGGGGGTTTCCAAATCTTGTGAAAGGGCTTGAGAAAGAGTGTTGAATGGGAAAGATGAGAGATCAATGCACACCACTGAAGTATCCTTGAATCTTTCCTCAAAATGAAGTTTAGCCTGGCCTTTAATTTGAGCAGGTTCTGTGTAGACAATACCATCAACCAGAATTTGAGAAATTCTCTTCCTAGCTCCATTAAAATTTGAAATAAGATGGAAAAACTTTGAGCATCTATCCCCCTCTTTAGACCATTTCTGTCTAGCCTTTTGGCACCACATTTTAGCTTGGATCTTTAGCTTCTGAATCAGTCTAGCCTGAAGTAAGGCCTTGTGAGATAGCTCCTGAGAAGTTAAAACTCTGGAGTCTAATAAAGCATCCAACCCCTTGATCTCAAGGGTGATAACTTCAATGTCTTTATCAATTTTCCCAAAAACCTCCAAATTCCAAGTCTTGTAAAATGTCTTCATAGATTTTAACTTGAACCAAAGAATATAGGAGGGAGAACCCTCAGCATGGATTGATTCCCAAAAAAGCTTAGAATGAGCCATAAACAGTGGATGAGTGATCCAGGCATTTATAAATTTAAATGGCCTAGGACCCCAATCCAAACTAGCATTGCTGAGAAGTATGGGTTTGTGATCTGAAATGGTTCTAGGAAGGCAAATTTGGGAGAGGCTTGTACACAAGGTAAGAAGGTGTGGAGAAACAATGAAGCTATACAATCTAGAAGCTCTAGAACTGTGGCCAAACCAGGTGTATTTCCCACCACTTAAATGTAGATCAACAATACCCAAATTATTCAACAAATTTTGGAAATCAAGAATACTGGTTTGAGAGGAGTTGGAGCTTGTTTTTTCAGAAGGGTCCAAGATGGCATTAAAGTCCCCAGCTAAAATCAAGGTACCAGAGCAAGAAGAAGCCTTGAGAGTGATCTTCTCCCATAATAATGCTCTTTCTGATACAACACAAGAGGCATATACATTAATGATTGTAAAATCAGTCTCTTCTGCCAAGAAAAAACCTGACCAATAGATAACATTCTCCTCAATACTGTGAGAGATCAAATGGCATTTATCTTTGTTCCAAATAGTAATAATGCCCCCAGATAACCCTGTGGCAGGCAGATATAACAGCTCCCAAGAGAAGTTGAAGCCACAACTTCTTAAGAAAAAATCAGGAACCTTCACCAGCTTTGATTCCTGAATTAAAACCATTTCCACTTGCTGCTTATTGCATAAACTCCTAAGTGCCTTCCTCTTTTGGCTATTCTCATGGAGAATTAAGTCTGTGAGTGGGGAGAGAGGGGCAGGAAATGTCCTCTGCTAGACCCTCCTCAGCTTCTTCAAGATCACAATAATCATCATCAGTATTAGCTTCCCAATCAACAGTCTGATTTACTTCATTTTCCAAGTTTTCAAATTGCTCCACCACCAGATCATCATCAATATAGGATTTTAACCCTAAAGCTTTGGAAAAGTCCCAAGCTCCAGCACCTCCACTATTAAACACTTGTATATTTTGATCCTCACCATTAATGTGAGATTTTTTGGGCACCTTTGGTTTGACAACTTTGGCTCTTGACCTGGTATTATAAGCAATCACTGTATCATTTTTTTCTTTAAAAACTGTGGTCTACTTTGTGCTGCAACTGAACCAGAACCATCAGAGGATGTTGGTCTGAAATTTGAAATATTCCCTCCCTCCAAAATAGGACTTTCAGCAACAGTAGATTGGACCCTGGGACCCAACTCAGAAAGTGTAGGGAGAATGGTCCCTTCCACATTAATGTGAGAAACTTCCAAAGATCCTTTTAGAAGATCACCCTCAACAATCCCATCTAATCCAGGCTGTGCTTGGGTAGCTACTTCTGTAGCATGAATAGTGCCAATGGTGTCTGAGGTTGCAACTGGACAGATTTCCGATGAAACTAAAGCTTGCTTGAAATTTAATCTTGTTGTGCAGAGAGAAGAAGGTGTGTCCTCCACCAGAATACCATGTTGAACCCCTAATTGCTTGTCCCCTTCCAAGGAATCTAGTATGATAACCTGCAATAAATTCTCATCAATTGCACCAACAACTTCCTCTTCCACTCTCACCAAAACCTCCATTAATGCTTTGTTAACAGAATCAATCACACCCTGTTCCTTTCCACCCCCTCCTTCAGTAAGTGTTACATTAAATTCAGATGACAATGAGTTCTCAGATTCCTCTGACTCCGAGGAAGTAGACAAAGATTCAGAAGGATGAGAGGTTGTTGGAATGATGGGTCCATCAACAGAGTGTATGAGGATTTTATAATGAATCCCCTCAACCCTCAAACTAGTTTCTTTGTAAACCCTCAAGTACTCCTGAGAGTGGACAAGGATGAAAGCAGTTTCAAAAGAAACCCCAGAGGTAGATGATGGATGTGCACAAACAAAGGAACCAAGATCTGCAGTGACAGCCTGAAAAGTTTCATTGCACCAAGCTAAAATGGGGATTCTGACCAAAGCCACCCAGGTAAACTTGCCACCCTCCATGCTAAGATGATTTTTGCTAGTGATCATAGTCATCCAAAAGCTTAACCATCCAAAATCGGCTTCTACAACCTGTTTCTCAACTTGAATATCAGGGAAAAGAACAAGGACAACTCTGTTTCCCAGAGACCTGATCTGGATCTCAGCATCTCTTTCCCTTTTAAAGTCTTCCATAATAGTTTCTGGGGAAACATTTTTGTGTAGAAGTGCCAAATGACCTCTTAGAATCCATTTCCCGTTCTCTTCAAGCATTATACCTTCAACACACTCTTCCTCCCTAATCTCCTCAGCTTCAGGAACCATGTGATTCCTCCACCTATTCACCTTGTTAACAGTATTGGGAAGTAACCGAGACTTTCTCCAAGCTTTTGTCACAAATAACTTGTAACCCTTCAGAATAAATCCATTGAAGGTTCTCAGCCCATTCTGAAACCCTTGGACTGTGGCAAAAGTTACAAATCCAAGCCAGATACCCCTTGCATTGGGGTTGGTGGGAGCCTCAGTTTTTACAATCTCACCACACTCCAAGAAGAGATTTCTTAGCCAAACCTGAGAGGTTTTTGGTGGCAGGTTGTGGACAAAAATTCTGAGATGATCACCACTCTCACCAGTGTTCGACGGCAATGCTTTTGTCAGGTGACCCTCACTACCAAGCGGTGAAACTATCACAGACCGGAGGCGACCAGCTCCCATCCTACCAACAGGGTCAGAAGAATTCAAACCCTCAAACCCAGGTGGAGGCCCTGTAGCAGAGGAAGAAGCCATGTTACCACTAAAACTCTTGTTAGGCTGTGAGAAGCAAACGGTGGTTCGATGATCAGATAAAGCTGATCACCCTGAACACTACACCATCAACACAGATCAAACGCCGACCAACTCCATGTAATCAGAACCGCGGAAACAAGGAACGCCAAGAACAGAGAAGAGAAACCTACAGTAGTAGTACTGTAGCTCTAGAGAGAATTGACCTATCACTTGTTGATCCTTACTTGGTTATTGTTCTATTGATTCTAAGGAATTTGATGATTATGAAATTAATAATGAGACTGAATGTGTTGTTACTGGTTTTATTAGCATAGTATCATGTTGTTATGCTTCTCAATTCTGGTTTGGGTCAAATTAGTCTAATAGGGTGATTGTTTTGCTGAGATGGCGTGGAAATACCTAAATGTTGGGGGCTAATCAAGGGTCCTATTAGTATTTTGGGTTGGTTCGGGTAGTTACTTACCTTGCAAGTCAAGTTTCGTTGGAATTTTTATTTTTGAACTTGTGTTGGTGTCTTGCCTTGCACGACAAGTCATCAGTTGTGTCTAATTATAGACACTGTTTGGTTGTAATTTCTTGAGGGTATATCCCTTGGCTTAGTCTTTCACTTCGAAAGCTAGCTTTTATAAAAACAAAAATTGCTGATAAAAAAAACATCATATCTAAATTATTGACCATAATTTATTATCTTATTTAGAGGTAAAAAGAAACTTCCTTTATTGTACTCTAATTAATTGCAAGTTACAGAGAGATAGTGTAGCTGGTTCGGCAAATGGTTAAAATATGGATCAGAACTAATGTCTCAACAACGATACTGATTTATTTAGAAATGATAAGAACTAAGCAGTATTAAAGATCTAGTCTTTTTGTATTTAATTAAAAAAAATCACCACAATAGTATTTATTAGAGCAACCTAAATTTTTTAAATACGAGTACCACTTGTAGTTATTAGAGCTCCTACTACATAATATCGTAAATATGATTGACGAAACGGTGAATCAGATTTGTAATTCACGATTCACCTGTCGGAGGCGGCCAATGAAAGGGCACCCCGTGGCACTGGTGTTGCAGGAAATAGCTGTTGGCAACCAACGCCTAGTTAACGGTAATTTTTTTCGTTCGATCAAAATTTATTTCTTTTAACATTTAGAAATAATTTTTATCGTCGCTGCCAGACCCGGTCTTGCCTCGCCGAAAGAGATTCGTCTCTCGTCTCGACGTCGTGCTCGATTCTGGGCCGCTGACCTTGTGCAATCCGTCGGATCTGAGGGTGTGTTCCGGTTGGATCTGAGGGAGTGTTTCGGTCGGTGGTAATGGGGAACAAAACCAGTCCGGAGGTCTTCATTTCAGAGACAGTACAGGTCATCTCTGTTGTTGTGGGCATCGGGGAACGGATAAGGGCGAGGGTTGGTTTGGATTGTCGTTTCTGCACCAGTATTTACCGGACAAACCGATGTTAGTGATTGTGGGGTATTGGAGGTCCTTTGTTCTCTAATCAACAGTGGTTGATTTGTGGAAGTATTTTTAATCAACCGAGTTCCGAAATGACGATGGCGAGGTGCAGTTCAGGTCCGGTGTCCTTCTCATCATTTTGCTCAGTTCTCGTCTTCTCTCATGCGTCGTATTGCGATATCATTGCTCGACATGTGAAGAAGAAGGGAGGGTTTCAGTCGGTGAAGGACGTCTTGAGACGTAAACGTCCTGTTCAGCCGAAGAAAGTAGATGTGCAGGTCGATGCAGAGTTGGGGATGAAGGACGCTACGAATCCGGCTTCTCTTAACAGACCTGTCAATAGTGTTGTGGTCTCTCATCGACCTAGACAGAGACGTACATGTTCTGTTCAGGCTACAGGGAAGGAGGGATTGCAAGTTGGTTTTGAGGTGGAGAAGCTGGTTTCTGGTTCTAGGGTTCCAAATAGATCGGCTGAGTTATCGCCGATCAAGCCAGATTTTCCCATGTAACAAAGACAAATCATAGAGAATGAATTGTTTGTTTGTAACCTTCCTTATGACACCTCGAAAGAATGTCTCAGACACACTTTTAGATCATTAGGAGAAGTTGTATCAACGATCGCGCTTAGCCGGTTGAATCGTAAGGTGCAACTTTATGGGTTTGTGCGTTTCAATTCGAAGGAGGCGACGGTTCAGGCGATTGACTGCTTGAATGGGTTCAAGGTGAATGGTCATCACATGTTCATCGCTCTCGCCAGAAGTCGAAAGTTTTCAGATGCCGACATTAGAAAACAGAACATGGGATTCGACGTTAGTAACCTGATGTTGGGAAATCAGAGGGTGGTTAGTAATCCTTTATTGGGTTATGATTTGTTACCTACGACATCCTCTGGTGAAGAAGTAGTGGTTGCTTCATCATTGGAGCCCGAGCCAGTTGCTGAGCAGAGCATTGATCAAGAACGTATGGGTACGATGGGGCTTGCTGGTGAATAGACAGAGATTGTGCCTATGATGGTGTCATCCTTCGGCGAAGTTTTTGGTGAGGCATCGTCCTCCGACGAAGTGTCTGGTGAGCTTTCTTCAGGCAATCAGCAGAGGTCTAAGACCGGACAAGCGCAAAATTGAATTTATTCAATTCGGATTTGATTGTTGTGGGTCGTGATCTTTCTGTGGATTGTGATAATACTACCGAGATTCTAGTTCCAAATCGCATGGAGAACGGAGAGAATATGGCTCTAGATCGCGTGAATGAAGTCTACGTGTAGAAGACGAATGGTTTGATTGCGGGTCAAGCAACCCATGTCCCTGATCCGACCCAGGCAAGAATGGTCCATATAGATCCAATCCATGCAGATCCAACCCGTGTAATTCCGACCCAACTCTCTTTAATGGGTCAGGAGGAGTTGGGTGATCCAGTTTCAGCTTTTGGGATGACATTTCAATCGACAGTCCACCAGCAGAACAATCATTGGAAGACCGCTCTCCTTAAGCCTAATCGTAAGGGTCATCCTCTGAATAAGCAATCAACTTCTTTGTACAACCCAATCATCTACATTTTACTAGGTCAAAGGTTTAGTCTGGTGATACAACAACAACTCTTAGGCCCAACACGTGGACTCAAATTCATTCTTTGGCTTCCAAGATGAAAGCTGGCAAGTAGGATCTTGTTTAGTTGTTTTAGGAAAAGGCTTGGGCCTTTTAGCTCCCCTTATTGGAGCTCCCCTGTAATCGTTGAGCTGGTCTTTGATCTTTTAGGCCATTTCATGCTTGGGAAGTGTCCTTTTCATTAATAAATTTTTGGAGCTTATAAAAAAACAAATAGCAACCAATCTGTTTCATCAATCCACCAACCATTTATCTTCATCTCAACAATCTCTCTCAATTTTTTTCCCACAAAGCTTGCATTCCGATCAAAATAATGTCCGACGACGACTGTACTCAGAATCCTACTCCAACCGATTTCATTGCGAAGCAACACGAGTTCAATGCAGAGCATTCCGAGGGCTTCCAATGTATGTTTCACATCAATCAACCGACGAACTAGAACACATACATGCAACTAGTTTTTTACCCAAACTCGTACATGCAGGCAAGATTTTACCCCAACCCTTACATGGAAACTAGTTTGAACCTCGGTCCCCAATATTAAGGCTACCACAATGGCTCCCTTGGTGGTAGAAACACTACCCATATGTCTTTTCAATCGTCCTCTACCAGACCTTTCAAACCTCGAGGCCCTAGAAAAGTATGGACGTATGATGAGGAAAAACGCCTCATATATACTTAGCTACGCACCACCAAAGATGCAACAAAGAGTAACCAACGCGAGGCAAGTACCTTTTGGAGGAAAATTGCGAAAGGTTTCAACGAAGGGTACCTTTACCCTGGAAAGGATTGAGGTCAATGCAAAAAACACTAGAATAGATGTATGCCTTGGGTGCGGAAATTCCACGAACATCTGACGAAGGTGAAGTTGAGATGTATAAGCGGTTACTCCGAGGATGACTATTACCGCATGGCCAGGAAAGCGTATGGAAAGGAGGAAAAACCTTCCAATTCGGTATGACATTCAAAAGTATGAATAGAAGTTCTTCGTGGAGGAAGGTACGGATAGGGACAATAGACAACGATTTGATCCAGTTGGGAATTACAGCTCAACTCCATCCCCTTCAACTCCGACCGGTGTTGATCCTTCCAATCCTGACGGTGATAATACTACACCTCTCGGTGGTGAGTCCCAACCGGATTGGGTCTCCACAGATTCGGGCGAGGGGGCTTATAACCGAAGTGCCCTACTACCTCAAGAGCGTCTGTTGGGCAAGAAGTCCACGAAGAGGAAATGGAAACCCGCGAGCGATCATGCCAATGTATTGGCGGCCATGAATCGAGCAAGGGTAGAAATTGATCGAGCAAAGTCAGAAAAGGCGGATAAAGTGATACAGTTTCAACAAGAATGGAGAAAATTCTTCAAAGAATACAAGAACATGCAACGAGAGGACACACCGGGGATATCGGGGGTTGAGATTGAAAATCAAGGTCAATTGATGTGTGTTGTGGTCCTCATGCCAGGCCATTCATAGTCATATAAATATGCCCGGGGACAATTGATGTGTGGTTGTGGTTGTCTGTTTTGGGTTGTATGCTTTCTTGTTTTGTGTTGTATGCTTTCAAGTTTGTTGTTCGACGATCAGTAAAATTTAAAGTTGCAAAACATAAAATTTAGCTGTTAACTTAATTTAATTATTTTTATATTTTCTTCACTTAATATCTATTTCTTTATTAAGTATTTTATTATTCAATATTTAGTATTATTTACTGTTTTAATTCAATATTTAATAAATTCAGCATAACGATATTAATTATTCAGTCAACATGAAAGAATCCCTAGTGAATTCTGCATAAAAACCCACGATGTGGAAATTAACAGTTTTGAATCGATTCATCAGCATAGATTCTAATTCAATTTTTATGAATCTGAACTTCTGATTAAAAACCCAAACATGTACATGCTCTAAAGGCAATTGATCAGTGCTATGAATGTAGTAGTTTTATACTACATTAATTTTATACACACAAGTGTGTCGCCGATCACCTTATACCCCCGTAGTAGTCGTGCTCCACGCTTTGTCAAGCCACGACTCCGCCTTCCCCAGTGTGCATATATTTTGCTGAACCGTGATCACCCCTTTCCTCTACTAATCCGCTCGTCTGTTAGTGTCCGTTCGCCTACCGTGTTGTCCGAAGATGGTGCTAGTGAGTGATTACAAGTTTCCCTGTTTTGTTGCCCTTTCACGAACTTGCTGACCTGGTTTTATCGCGACTCTAAGTCGTCATCTCCCTTGTTGTGCTGCTGATATTGACTGTGGCTTTTGCTACCGCGAGTTTTGTGCTATGTGTTTTTTTTATTTCTGGTGCTCCATTTTTTATTGAGTTTTATGGCCGTAATTATGGCATGGAACTACAAGGGACTAGCTTTCGATCGGAACCGACAAAAACTTCGTGATCTAGTCAAGCGAGTTAAGCCTGACCTACTTTTCTTATCTGAAACCTACGATTCGAAAGCTCGATGCTCCCAGTCTAGACTGCCTTTATTGGGATGTAACCTCGGATTTCAAGGGGGTACGGGGAGCCAATGGAGTATAGAAAAGGGGGTGTTATGCTTCTTTGGTCGGACCGTTGTAGGGTTGATGTGGTCGAATCAGCACAGACCCATATTGATGTGCATGTGTTTTTGTGGGAAGAACAACCTTTTCAGTTTACATGTATATATGGAGAACTGATACGAGAACATCATCACCATACGTGGGATCTTCTTTGTCGCCTGGGACAAGATAATCAGATGAAAGACTAGATTCCTATGGAAAATTTCAATGGTATACTTCACTTGGATGAGGAAATGGGAGGCTGGCCTTATCATATAACTCTCATTCAAAGCTTCCAGCTTGACCTAAATTATATTGGAGTTAAATATCTTCCGATCGAGGGCTACTAGTTTACGTGGACAAAAGTGAAAGATTCAGCCAGTCGTTTGGAGATTAGATTGGATAGAGGACTTATGTCCCCATCTATCTGGGACCATTTTCCTCAGGCACGGCTCTAGAATGTGGGATATACTACCTCCGACCATATACCAATAGTGCTCAGTATAATATAGGAAAAGAGGGGCTGAATAGAGAGACAGTTATGATTCGAGAATGCATGGATCGAGGAACTCGATTGTGGCAGGCTGATACAACGGGAATGGGCCCAACTAATGGGACGACATATCAAGATGGATATACAGCAGATTAGTCCCTCTCTGGATACTTGGGGCCAGACGTTATACAAAGAGACGATCAACACAATCAGGAGATTCCAGTAGTCTCTGGTGGAACTTAATGATCGAAGAGATAGGCTATGGATCCGATTGAGACTAACTATTCAGAAGCAGTATGAACAAGTCCTGTCTAGAAAGGACAGTTTCTGGCGCTAGCGTGCCAAACAACACTAATTAGTAGAGGGGGACAGAATCACAAAAAAATTCAGGTTGCGGCGACCAAACGATAGAGAAGAAACAATACCAGAACCCTAGAGACCGATGACGGTTTGGAACTCACTTGGACAAAGGTATGCAGGCTATGTTATCCAGTATTTTGAGAAGATTTTCATAGCGGGACCAGAATGGATGCTTGACATACCAATTGAGGTTCCCCATATGATTACGGAGGATCAAAATATCACCTTAGGGATAAGAGTCTCGGATGAGGAGGTCCGAACTGCGATTTTCCAAATGGGGCCGAACAAATCACCGGGACCGGATGGGCTCAACCCTATGTTTTATCAACATTATTGGTCTTTCCTCAACAAGGAAGTAGTAGCTTTTTTCCGAGAGGTTGTGGCAACAGGAAACATAGACCCAAACGTCATCCATACGACATTGGTTCTTATTCCCAAGAATAAACACCCGAAGAGAATTGTGGACTTAGGACCCATAGCCTTGTGTAATGTCATCTTTCGCGTCTTATCAAAAGTGTTAGCTAATTGGTTGAAACCGCTGCTTGATCCTATCAAGGGGACTTTGTACCTAGTAGGGCGATCCAGGAGAACGACTTCATTTCTTATGAGATTATTCATCCAATCCGTAGACATACCTAGGGACCAAATGGTTTTATGGCTATGAAATAGGACATGAGCAAGGCATATGACCGGGTGGAATGGTCTTTTGTACTAGCTATGATGGGAGCTTTCGATTTTGGGCCCGGGTGGAGGGTCTTGGTCTTGGCATGTATGAGGTCTATCCAGTATATAGTTATCGTGGGGGGCCAGCGGAAGAGAGCATTTACAGAAGGTCGGGGAATATGGTAAGGGGACCCACTCTCACCCTACCTTTTCTTGTTCTGCGTCGACACGCCTTTCGCTCGTGGATATTAAACTCGAGTTTATTCCTAGAACTACGAACGAGGCTGCTCACTAGCTAGCACGAAAGGCATGTTCTATGTTTCTTCTAACGTGGTCTGGAGTTCACATACCAGATGCACTTTATTGTATTTTAAGGCAATTGAAATAAAACCCCAGATCTCCTTGTTTAAAAAAAGTCTTAACAATTTAATCAAGAATGACCGTAGTAGATCTAGGACGCTAGTGATGTACTAGCATAATACTCTGCTACAGTTCAATTTCGGTTCGATTCATGACTCCTGCATTTAAGAGCACCTCCAACTGTCGTTGGAGGGCTGTTGTTTCCGTGCCGTCGTAGACCCTACAACGGCTCGCTGCTACGACGTGCAACGTAGAAGCCGTTGCAAGGCGTGTTGACACAGCAGGTCAGTAAGAACCGCCCTCGATCGACACCGGTCGAACCGGTGAAATTTGGGAAAAGTTGACTTTCCGCTGGAAAAGTCAACTGATGACTCCGGGAGTCATTCGGGACCTTTCCGGGACCCAAAAAGCTTATCCGTCGTTACAGATAGCTTAGTTGGGTCATTTCCTTTCGAATGGGTACTTTTGCGAAAAAGTCAAATCCGGGTCAAACTGGGTCAAATTAGGGGCTTTATCGGATTAAATTAAATGGGCTGAAATAATGGTGAGTGGAGGTGGACACCACATGGACACATTTCCATGAGTCTTGGAGGAGAAAAAAGGGTGCAGAAAGACCCAATTGCCCTTATTTTGGGACAAGTGAGAAGAAAGGGAGCAAGATGGGCAAAGTGGTCTTTTCTAGTTTAGGTTAAAGGCACATTTGAGCAAAAAAATCTGCTCACACTTTGCCTTGGCCGAAATCCCCTAGGAGAGAGGGAGTGGAGGTCCATTGCTTGAAGAAGAAGAAAGGGGAGAAAAAGGAGGTCCTTTGCTTGATTTTCACCTCAAATCTTCTCCAAACCTTCATATTTCTCTTCATCTACCCATTCCCTAAGGTAATCATGCACTTAACTTCTCTTTTGTTGAGTTTCTAGTTGTGGGTTTGGTAGAAATTGCATGAACTAGGTTTGAGGTTTTCATGGTTAAATGTAGGGGTGGGCATGGGCGGATATCCGGCCCGACCCGCGCATACTTGAACCCGCCCGCATATCTGCGGATCAGATCAATTCAGTATAAGATCCGCCTATCGAACCGACATATCTGGTGCGGATCCGTTCGATCGGGTCTCGGGCGGATCGGGTCTAAAACCGAAACTCGCAACTTCACCGATCAAACGTTAAAACTGGACGATTAGATTTAGTAAAAAGCTCATTCAAAGATCTGATAAAACATTTTTGTACCTTTCGTAATTAAATTTCATTTTTGTACCTTTCCTAATTAAATTTCCTTATCGTCCAGATGGATGTCAACGTTCAAGGTTTTAATGCATAAATCACAAATGAATGTTCAATCCAACTAGTTACCATGTTCAACAGATGGTCGGTACAAGCACTTTCCTTAATATTATAGATCCAAAATCATTTTTAGGTTAACTTTTAAAAATGATAATTAATTATTCAAAGAGTCAAAACGAGTGTGTTATTCATCCTTTCATCAATGTTCCTGCAATCGAAGAAAGTAATAATTAGAATATTGGAATACAAAATTAGTGAAACAAACTTGTAAAAAACTATCAACTAATCTACTTAATATAAAAGCCCTAAAACAAAACAAAACTTTGATTGTTATTGTTAAATAAGTTAACAGTGTGTTCTTGTTCCAGAACAACACGGTAGTCGTAGCAAAGAATAGTGAAGAAAAATAATCCATTACCTTGATAACGATATTCACTTTTGAGTGAACAGGACTCCGATTCGAACAGGATCTGAACTGAAGAGGAGAGTTTCTGATGGAGCAACATCCAGTAGGTAGAAAGATTTGAAGGACGAGTGAGAAACAAAAAAGAAAATCAAAGATTCAGAGAAGAAATAGAAGCAAGAGAAGAGAGAGGTGAAAGAGAGGATTAGGGTTCGGCAATTGGGAGCCACAATCATGTTAAATGGATGATTGAGTTAGTGGGTTGCATGTGGGTGGTGAGTAGAGCACCACGTGTTCCTATCCATATCGTTAGATTAGGAAAATCTTATCTCTTACAAGATCTAACGGCTAAAAACAGAAGTTAAAAATGGTTGCGGGCGGATCGGATGACCCTCGGATCCCTGATCCAGGATCCGTAACCCGCCCTAGTAGACACGGATCTGAATTATTTTGATCCAAAATCCAATCCGATACCCACGGATGTGTGAGATTCGGGCCGCAGGCCGGGCGGTTTTGCAGGTGGGTCGGATTAGTCGGATTTTTTGCCCAGCCCTAGTTAAATGGATGATTTGAGGATAAAAGTGGAGGATTAGGTTGGAGATTGTTTGGGTTTTTGTTGTTTTTATGAAACCCAACTTTGGATATTGAAGTTTTGGAGTTCTGGGACTGAAATTGGAGGTTTTGGAGGTCAACAATGGAGTTTTAAGGGGTTGGATTTGTGGAGAAGAAGCTGGAGGAAGAAGAAGGAAGGGCCTGTCCGGACCCGTCACAGATCCGTGACGGGGACCGTGACGGAGCACATCACGGCGTGACGGAGACCGTGACGGCACACGTCACGGTTCCGTCAGGGTGACCGTGACGGTGCAGGTCACGGTTCCGTGACCCAGACCGTGACGGAGCCTATAAAGGCTCCGTGACCCACTCCGTGATGGATCAGAAATGGACTTTCCAAGTCCATTTTAGTTGTTTTCGGGTAATTAGGAAGAATATCTATAACCGAGCGTATTGGGGGTTAGTTTTGGGGTGTTTTATCCTTAAACCGCCCTTGAATTATTATTAAATATCGTGTTATTTTGTGATCGTAGACGCTGTTTCCAATCGAGGCGGAGGAGGCTACTATGCGACTCGTGGTTGTTCGTGTTGGATAGCGGTTGAGGTAGGGAAAAGTAGCGAATACCGGTTTAATTACGGAAAGTTACTAGAATGCATATAGGATATGAACAATCGGAATAATTGTAGAATCACATGTAGGATGTGAATAACTAGAGTAGTCGTTTAACATATGTAACCACTTGCGGGCCATGTTGTGCCCGTAAGTGTGGGACTCGCTGTGTTGTAGAATCACATGTGGGCCAGGTCGTGCCCGTAGGATTGTGTGTTGGTTGCGCTTGTGTGTGATTAGTAGTTTGTAATGTTTGATTTGTGGTATGTTCCGTTGTAAATTAAGGATCAGGATATGCTATGAGAACGTGGTGAATGTTAGTGTGAGTTATTGTCTTGTGATATGATCGGGTGAATGATAGACCGATGTGGTGTGTTCGGTAAGATTTGTTCGGTATGGTATGCTGGTATGATATGGTTGCCATGATATGTTTGAGGATGGTGTTCCGGTCCGATATCTATACCATGGAGGATTCCGGTATAGGATATCTGGGGCTGGGGATGGTGTTCCGGTACGATATCTATATCGTAGAGGATTCCGGTATAGGATATCTAGGCCGAGGATGGGTTCCGGTGCGATATATGTACCGTAGAGGATTCCGGTACAGGATATCTAGAGCCGAGGATGGTGTTCCAGAGAAATGTCTATACCGTAGAGGATTCCGGTATAGGATACCTAGGCCGATGCTGAGTGTAAGAACCACTCCCAGTCAACGCCAGTCAAATCTGCGAAAAACAGGAAAATTTAAAAAAATTCAGACAGGCACTTAAATGAACCTAAATTTGACCCCGAGGGTCATACCGGACTTGATTTGACCCCGATATCGACCAAAGTGAGATCCGGGGGACTCAGGGCAACTTTCTGACCAATTTGGGAAATGTTGACTTTTCGCTGGAAAAGTCAACCGAGCGACATTTTGGTCCGTTCGAGGCCCGTTTTGGATCCAAAAAGCTTAGCCGTCGTCGCAGCGGTCTTAGTTGAGCCGTTCCCTTGTAGCCCGTGGAGTTTCGTAATTTCTTGGAAAAAGTGCCCGTTCGGGGCCCGAAACGTCCGAATTTCGCGAATCTGACTGAAAAATATCTGTAAGATATTTTCCAAAAGGTGTGGGACCCACTTTCCACTTGTCACACAAGTGGTGGTGTTAGGTTTTTGTACAAGACAAGGGAAGACTACCTATAGGGGGTTCGGCCAAGGGGTTTCAAAAGAGAAAAAAAAGAGGTTTTAGAGAGAGAAAAGAAGAGAGAAGAAAGGGAGAAAAAGAGAAGACGTCTTGGGGGATTTGTGACGTTTCTTGATCATCAAACCGTTGGGTCGTCTCAAAGATAGAAGAATCTAACTCCCATCGACATTCTCTACGGTGAGCATCTAACCGAATTTCGTTTTGTTAAGTTTGAAAGTTAGGGTTTGGTTTGAAACTAGTGGTTTATGGTGGTGTTGAGGTGTGGGGCTCGTTGGAGACGTTTTGGAGCGAGATTGGGACGTTTTCCAGTGACCGGAGGCTCGGGGGAGCTCCGGCCACCGTGCACGGTGGCTGGCCGGCCTTGTAGGGGTGGCTGGCCGGAGCTAGGACCGGCCACCACCATGGTGGACCGGCCCAAACCGGCCCTAGCCACCCACGGAAAAGAGGGTCGGGTGGGGCCCACATGCTCGGGTATCGGGTTTTCGTGTTCGAGTGGTTTAGGACGATCCCCAAGTCGTTAATCCACACCCGGATCGAAATTTGGATTTAAATTGTGAAAGTTGTAATTGACGGGTTTAGAAACTTTAAACGCGAATTAAATTACTCGGAAGTCGGAATTTGATTCCGTCAAGTGCCTAGGAACCCTTGAATTATTCTAAGACCGTAGAAACGAAAACGGGAATTTTCGGAGCCCTGGAAGGACGTTTTCCAATCCCGTGCAGATTCGCCGGGCCGGGCGAAACAGGCCTTTCCGGGTCCATTATCGACAATGTCGAGTAATTGGGGAGTTTGGGAGTGATCGACATTGTCGGGGTTACTTTTGGGCGTCAAGTTTATTAAAATTCAGTTTATGCCTGCAAGCTTAAAAGTGTCTTAAATTGTGTTCTTATTAGATCGTGCCACCGACAGAGGAAAGGGAAAGCTAGGCGAGTGATCGAGATCACGCCGGAGCTTGTTTGTGAGCTTTTGGAGAAAGCATACGAGGTAGGGAAAAGTAGCCGGATCTCGGCCCTGACTAGGGAACGTTAACAGTAGAAATGCATGTGACACTTGGGTGTCGTGGGCTAAGTAAGTTTATCGAATAATAGAAAGGCAGGCGACATCGGGTGGTGTCGTATGATACGGGAACGTATCGAACAATAGAAATGCATGTGACACTTAGTAGTGTCGTAGGAGCAGTGAACTTTCGATATTAGAATTACTGGAGGCATTTGGTTATGCCCGGAGGTTGATTGTTTAGTTTGTGTCTTGGGTGGCAATGAGAGCCCGTACTTTACTGTTTGTGTCTTGGGTGGCCATGAGAGCCCGTATTTTACTGTTGGTGTGTCTTGGGTGGCCATGAGTGCCCGTGGGGTTGTTAAACCTGTATTTTATTGTTGGTGTGTCTTGGGTGGCCATGATTTCCCGTGGGGTTGTCAAACCAGTATTTTACGGTTGGTGTGTCTTGGGTGGCCATGAGTGCCCGTGGGGTTGTTGAGCCCGTGTTTTACTGTTGGTGTCTTGGGTGGCCATAAGTTCCTATGGAGTGTTGAACCTGTGTTGTTGCTGGTTGTTAAACTTTTTTTTGTGATTGTGATTGCGTGGAGGCTAGCTGGCTTACCTGACAGGGATCGGCAAAGTCGAGCGTTCTTTGGCTAGCCTGGTCTGACAGGGATCGGCAGGTTGAGCATTCTTCGGCGATGGAGGGTTGCTCCCCTTCCGACTAGCTATCGGAAAAGTAGCACGGTACATATCGCTAACAGGTCGACCGCCTGGCCAGACAGAGACCAGGGGAAGTGTGTGGGGCAGGCTCAAGCCCAACCGGTTAGCAACCGGTACTGAGTAGCTGGAGTGCGATCCTTTGTGATCTTCTTTGGTGTGCGATCCTTTGTGATCTTGGGTGTTGTGGGGTTATCTTTTGTGTCTGTGGTGGAGGTCGTAATCGCTGTGTCGGGTCTACATTACGTGTCCGAGTGTTGAGTCGGTTAGGGAACGTAACAATTTGTGCGTCAGTCGGGTTACTTGAGTTGGGGATGGTAGTCCCCGGTGTTTGTTTTGTTGTTGGTGTTTCCGGCATTGTCTGCTAGTATGCCGTAGTCAGTCTGTTATCCGTGGTGGTGAGCGAACGCTCACCCCTAGCTGCTTTTCCTACAGGTACTGGTTGCGGGACGGACTAGGTGAGCTCTCGAAGCTTGAAGAGCTAGGAGCGGGAGTCCGGGTTTCCTTTTGAGTCTAGCGACGTACGCCTTGTATTTTGTCCGCTTGTCGGGACGTACTTTTGAGTTGTAAATTATTATTTTAATGAACAAAATGGTGGTTTTAATGTGATTTATTTAAAAGGTTTGAAAATGTTTTATTGTCTTAAACGTTCGCGTTCCGAGTTCGGTTTTACAGAAATTGGAGCGTGACATTTGGAATATCCACGTTTACCAGTTGCGGAAGTATATGCGGACCCCTCGCACGTCATTGAGTGGGCAGATGTCGAGGTAACGGATGATGTCTTGTATAAGGAGAAACCGGTTTGGGAAATGGATCCGCGGGAGCAGGTCCTGCGAGGAAAGGTTATCCGCTTAGAACGGGTGCAGTGGCGGCACCACGGGGTTGAGTCGACCTTGGGAGCGCTAGGACGAGGTTCGCGCGAAGTACCCCGATCTGTTCGACTCCGGAGGTACGTTTGTTTTAAATTTCGCGGACGAAATTCCTTTAAGGGGGTAAATTGTAAGAACCACTCCCGGTCAACGCCAGTCAAATCGACGAAAAACAGGAAAATTTAAAAATTTTGGACAGACACTTAAATGAACCTAAATTTGACCCCGAGGGTCATACCGGACTTAAGTTGACCCCGATATCGACCGAAGTGAGTTCCGGGGGACTCAGGGCAACTTTCTGACCAATTTGGGAAAGGTTGACTTTTGTTGGAAAAGTCAACCGAGCAACGTTTTGGTCCGTTCGAGGTCCGTTTTGGATCCAAAAAGCTTAGACGTCGTTACAGCGGTCTTAGTTGAGCCGTTTCCTTGTAGCCCGTGAAGTTTCGTAATTTCTTGGAAAATGGGCCCGTTCGGGGCCCGAGACGGCCGAATTTCGCGAATCTGACTGAAAAATATCTGTAAGATATTTTCCAAAAGGGGTGGGACCCACTTGCCACATGTCATACGAGTGGTGGTGTTAGGTAAATTTTGAACAAAACAAAAGAAGACATGGATGGTAGTTTTGTAATTAAGTGTTAGTTGTATTTTTTGAACAAAACAAAAAGGAAATGAAGAGTGTGTTTTCGGAAAAGTAGGAAAAAAAGAGAAATAAAGAGAGAGAGAAAGAAGAGAGAGAAAGGTAAGGAGAGAAAAGAAAGAAAGTGAAGGATTTTGGTGATTTCCCGACGATCCGACCGACCGATGGACTCAACGACTGCGGATTCGAACTCCCCTCGTCATTCCCTATAATCGTGCCACCGACAGAGGAAAGGGAAAGCTAGGCGAGTGATCGTGAGCACGCCGGAGCTTGGTTGTGAGCTTTTGGGAAAGCATACGAGGTAGGGAAAAGTAGCCGGATCTTGGCCCTGACTAGGGAAAGTTAACAGTAGAAATGCATGTGACACTTGGGTGTCGTGGGTTAAGTAAGTTTATCAAACAATAGAAAGGCAGGCGACACCGGGTGGTGTCGTATGATACGGGAACGTATCGAACAATAGAAATGCATGTGACACTTAGTAGTGTCCTAGGAGCAGTGAACTTATCGATATTAGAATTACTGGAGGCATTTGGTTATGCCCGGAGGTTGATTGTATTGTTTGTGTATGTTGGTTGGCCATGAGTTCCCGTGGGGTTGTTAAACCCGTGTTTTACCGTTGGTGTCTTGGGTAGCCATGAGGGCCCGTGGGGTTGTTGAACCCGTATTTTACTGTTGGTGTGTCTTGGGTGGCCATGAGTTCCCGTGGGGTTGTTGAACCCGTATTTTTTTACTGTTAGTGTGTCTTGGGTGGCCATGAGTGCCCGTGGGGTTGTTGAACCCGTGTTTTACCGTTGGTGTCTTGGGTGGCCATGAGTGCCCGTGGGGTTGTTGAACCCGTATTTTACTGTTGGTGTGTCTTGGGTGGCCATGAGTGCCCGTGGGGTTGTTGAACCCGTATTTTTTTACTGTTAGTGTCTTGGGTGGCCATGAGTGCCTGTGGGGTTGTTGAACCCGTGTTTTACCGTTGGTGTCTTGGGTGGCCATGAGTGCCTGTGGGGTTGGTGAACCTGTGTTGTTGCTGTTTGTTGAACTTTGGTTGTGGACTGTCTCTGCCCGAGGTTGGGGGCCCGCCTGACAAGAATGGGGTCCCGTGGTCGCGCGCGTGTGCATTGTTCAGATGAGGTTGGGGGCCCACCTGACAAGAAATGGGTCATGTGGCCACGTGTCGTGAGTGTTGGCTCGCCTTCCAGGTTAACCACCGGTAAAGTTGTGCATTCTTTGGCGATGAAGGGCAGCTCCCCTTCCGACTAGCTATCGGAAAAGTAGCTCTGTATATATCGCTAACAGGTCGACCGCCTGGCCAGACAGAGACCAGGGGAAGTGTGTGGGGCAGGCTCAAGCCCAACCGGTTAGCAACCGGTACTGAGCAGCTGGAGTGCGATCCTTTGTGATCTTCTTTGGTGTGCGATCCTTTGTGATCTTGGGTGTTGTGGGGTTATCTTTTGTGTCTGTGGTGGAGGTCGTAATCGCTGTGTCGGGTCTACATTACGTGTCCGAGTGTTGAGTCGGTTAGGGAAAGTAACAGTTTGTGCGTCAGTCGGGTTACTTGAGTTGGGGATGGTAGTCCCCGGTGTTTGTTTTGTTGTTGGTGTTTCCGGCATTGTTTGCTAGTATGCCGTAGTCAGTCTGGTATCCGTGGTGGTGAGCGAACGCTCACTTCTAGCTGCTTTTCCTACAGGTACTGGTTGCGGGACGGACTAGGTGAGCTCTCGAAGCTTGAAGAGCTGGGAGCGGGAGTCCGGGTTTCCTTTTTGAGTTTAGCGACGTACGCCATAAATTTTGTCCGCTTGTTTGGACGTACTTTTGAGTTGTAAATTGTTATGTTGATTAACTAAATGGTGATTTTGAGCGATTTATTTAAAGGGTTTGAAAATGGTTTTATTGTTTTACCGTTCGCGTTCCGGGTTCGGTTCTACTGAGTTTGGGGCATGACACTGAGTGTTCCGGTATGGTATGTGTGATGTGATTTGTACCCCGTGCTACAGGAAGATACCTGACCGACGGAGGATTCCGGTCCGGTATGTTATGAGTTGCACCCCGGTGCTGTGTGTTCCGGGAAGATATCTAGGCCGATGTCGAGTTCGGTACGATATGGTGAGCCGGGCTATGGAATCCGGCACATTGCTCTAGGATACTATGAGTGTGGAAGTGGTTGCTAATGATATTACTCTGTGTGTTGATCTGTTTTGGTTTACTGTGGTTACTTATGCATGTTATGTGATCCTCTGTGATTTCGAATACATTTATACCTGAGTTCGGTGTATTTTCGTGCGAGTTTGCACGCGTGGTCGGTTGTGAGATAACTGTGGTCGTAATTCAGTGAGAATTGATTGGGTGACAGTGGTTAAGGGCATAGTTGAGGAGAAGTGTCTGAGTGTCGGTTCAGTATCAAGTCTGATTGCGGGTTGTCTCCGAGTACGGTCAATCGTTGTCCTTGGGTCACTTGTTCAAATGGTCTTTATTATTGTCTTATTAGTATGCCATAATCGGACGGGTATCCGTGGTGGTGATCAATTGCTCACTCCCTTTACTACTTATTCCTACTGAGCGAAAGCTCATCCCCTTCATTACTGTTTTTACAGGTTTTGAGCGTGATTTGGTTTAGAGGACGGCTCGGAGCTCGGAAGCTTATCGAGGGTTCGGGTGTTATTTCCTTAGTAGAGACGTACTTACTTTCGTTGTACTAAACTCCGTTTTATTTTGGATTTCGAGCGTTTGACTCTTATTATCAGGATTTATCAGTTGAACTATTGTTGGAGTTGTACTTCGTTTAAGTTTTCTTTTATTATTATTATTTTTAGTTCACGTCTCGAGTCCGGTCAAAACCGGATTTGGGGTGTGAAAAGGTCGCCTCAGATGTCTGCAATGACGCGACTAGTCGACGCAGGCCCAACGACTTCTTGACGGGCCAACCACACGTCAACACGTGGCAACGAAAAATTAAAAAAAAACTTAAATTTCATATAAATATACTTTGACCCCTACCCAAAAAACACACCCCTTCTCTTCTACACTTCTTCCTTCACATCTTCTTATCTGAAAGCTCGTTGCTCATATTTTTCTGATGGATCATTTTCCTATATTAGCGGAATTACAGCAAACGACTCCCAAAAAAATAGAGCAAGTGGCAGGAATGATGCCTGAATTAACTGCCAAACAAATTAAAAATCGGCTTTTGAAAATTATACATCCAATGGAAGAAGATGAGAGACTGAGGGTTCATAGTCTTCGGTACCACCAAAGCGGAGAGTGATAGAGCGCAATCGAGATTCTCTCCACCAAAGTGAGCGGTGTTGGGAAAATGGCTCAAAAAGGCCTCGTTTGTTTTTGATAGAGTCCCACATCGGAAACACGTGGGTTTATTACTCGTAACAGAAAATATGGTTTTAATGTGTTTGTGACTTTACGCTTTTACCCCTCCTTTTCTTGCCTATAAATAGATGGCTCTTGTCATTTTGTTAATATACTATTTTATCAAACACCAGAGCCCGAATATACACGTTTTCAGTCCCCTTTTTCCAAACGTTTTTCACCCTTGTTCTGGTTATCGTTCTGCTGTTTCCACATCCGGTAGAGCGAGTGGGCGCGCTGCCGGATAGAGCTGAGTGATCCTTGGGGAGCAACCGTTGTTGATCGCCACCACGGTCACGCCGGAAAATTTGCTTTCAAGTCAGTGGACCTCCGTGCCACGTCTCAGCTGTGATTTCTTGTTCAGCTCTTCAACCGGGTTGGTCGTTCCTTTTACTTTTCGATTGCTTGCTTATTTCTCTGTTCGTTTTGTTTAGTTATTAAAGTCTTTAAAACAGTTTACGCAAATTATTCCAACAAGCGGTACGCAAATTTTTATATTATTCACTTAATATTTCGTGAACTGTTTTAATGATGAACATGAACATGAACTCGAATATGCATGCTAATCTGAATTCGGCTTCTGCTGTTGCTGCTTGTAATTTTCCTAGTGTTAAACCTCTCGACGGTACCAACTACCGTCGTTGGTCTCAAAATCTGATGATTTTCTTTGAACAAAACGAAATTGATTATGTGTTGCTTGAAGATCCCCCTGTGCCTATAACTGCTAGTGGTAGTACAACTCCCTTAGTTGCCTCCATTGTTAGGGAAAATGAGGGAAAACTTAATAAGTATGCTAAGGATAATAAGATTGCTCGTTGCCAACTTTTAGACTCTGCGTCCAATACCCTTTTCGATCTACTTGTTGGTCATAAGTCTGCCAAATTCATTTGGGAGACTTTGGAGAAGAAGTACGGGACCGACGATACTGGGAACAAGAAGTATGTCGTAAGAAAGTGGCTTGCATTCTAGATGTTTGACAACCGGTTGATCATGGATCAAGTCCACGTTTACGAGGACCTGTCCGCCGCCATTGTCAACGAAGGGATGGACATGAACGAGGTGTTCCTCGCTCATGTGCTGCTGGAGAAGTTTCCTCCATCGTGGAAAGACTACCGCAACCAACTCAAGCACATAGAGAAAGATTTGACGCTTCAAGACCTCATTCACCACATGAAGATCGAGCAAGCAAACCGTTTGAAGGACGCTCTGAGTGCCTACCCACCTTTGCCGCCTCCGACGGCAAAGGCCAACATCGTGGAGTCTGGTGGCCCGCCTCGACAGAACAAATTCAAGAAGAAGCCCGAGTCCAAGGAAGCTCTTATGCGAGGACCTCCCAACAACCGCAACAAGTTTGTGAAGCCCTCCTCCGCTGTTCAGAAACCGAAGTAGAACCTGTTGTGCTAAGTTTACGGACAAGCTGGACACAAGGTCTATCAGTGTGTTCAACGTCAAGGCTTCAAGAAGAATGATGAAAGGGCCTACATTGCTGAAGATGACTACATTGTAGTTGTTGTAGTTGCTGAGACCATGCTGGTTCACAACACCGTTGACTGGGTGTTGGACTCCGCATCCACCCGTCATCTCTGCAACTCCAAGGATCTTTTCTTCGAGTTTGAAGAAACCAAAGGTGAAGTTGTTCACATGGGGAATGACTCCACAACAGTGATTACTGGAAGCGGGAAGATCATGCTGAAGTTGACATCCGGAAAGACTCTCGTGCTGAGTAATGCCCTCTGTGTACCTACTTTGCGACACAACCTTGTCTCTGGACCTCTCCTGATGAAGGTTGGACTGAAGACTGTTATAGAAAATGACACGGTTGTATTTACAAAGAATGAGGAATTTGTAGGAAAGGCTTACTATAGTGGTAGTCTTTTCGTTTTCAATGTTGATCATGTTATCCTGAATAATAAAGTTTCTGCTTCTGCTTATATCGCTGAGTCTCTTGATCTTTGGCATGGTAGAGTAGGATATGTGAATGTTGTCTCAATTAAAAAAAATAAGTAACATGTCTATTATACCATCGTTATCTACCTCTGAACTCTCAAAGTGTGAAATTTGCGTAGAGGCTAAATATTCTAAAAAACCTTGCAAATCTGGCACACTAAGAAACACGAACCTTCTTGAATTAATCCACATGGATCTTGCGGATTTCAAGAACTCTAGGAGCAAAGGAGGCAAACATTATTATGTTACCTTCATCGACGATTGTTTATCTTCTTACTACTAAGGGTGAAGATGAAGAGATGTTCATCAAGTATAAGAATGAGGTAGAAAACCAACTCGAGAGGAAGATCAAGAGAGTGAGAACCGATAGAGGAGGAGAGTATGACTCAAACTTCTTAAAAGACGTTTGTGAATCAAATGGTATCATACATGAAACCAGTGCACCATACATGCCTCAACAAAATGAAGTAGCTGAACGTAGGAACCGAACACTCAAGAACATGATGAATGCAATGCTTCTAAGTTCAGGCCTTCCTGATGAAATGTGGGGGGAAGCTGTCTTATCTGCTTGTCACATACTTAACCGTGTGCCGCACAAGAACCTTGATAAGACTCCCTACGAGTTGTGGAAGGGTTACGCTCCTAACCTAAGGTTTCTCAGAGTATGGGAGTGTTTGGAGAAAGTAGGCATCACTGACCCTAAGAGAACCACTATCAGATCCAAGACCTATGATTGTGTATTCATAGGTTATGCTCAGACCAGCACGGCGTATCGCTTCATGTCTCTAGATGACCGCTCAATTTCTGAGGCTAGAGATGCTGAGTTCTTCAAACAAATCTTTCCAATGAAGAAGAACGACGTTGTTGATCCGGTTGAACCCATTATCCCCTTTCCTTCGCTTAGAGATAGGTGGGTTGCCGAAAGCTCTATTTCGCATGGTCAAGATGAGGGACCAAGGATAAGCAAGAGAGCCAGGACCGAGAAGAACTTTGGAGAAGACTTTGTCACCTCTTTTCGCTCCAAAGTTGGACCTGAGAGCGTTGTTTCAGAAGAGTTTGTTTTAGTCTTTCTGTTAGAAGAAGATCCAAAGACCTATGGTGAGGCTTTAAGATCTGTAGATGCTAGCCTTTGGGACGAAGCGATCAAGGCTGAACTTGATTCTATTGTATCGAATCAGACTTGGGATGTAGTAGACTTACCTAAAAGCCATTAGTAGTAAGTGGATCTTCAAGAAAAAACTGAGACCCGATGGTACAATAGAAAGGTTCAAAGAGAGACTTGTGGTTAAAGGTTTTACACAATGGAAAGACGTCGATTATTTCGACATGTATTCTCTAGTGACCAAGATTTCAACACTAAGATCTCTTGTCGCTTTAGCTGCCATTCACGGCTTGATAATTCATCATATGGATGTCAAGACCGCTTTCCTGAATGATGATCTAAAGGAAGAGATCTATATGTCTTAACCCGAGGGGTTTGTGATCGCTGGTCAAGAGAACAAGGTGTACAAACTAAAGAAGTCTCTGTATGGACTGAAACAGGCACCTAAACAATGGTATGAGAAGTCCAATCGAACTCTGATTCATGTGTGTACTCAAAGATTACAGAACTAGGATGTGTGATTATCTGTCTTTATGTCGATGACATGCTAATTCTTGGTGATAATATCGGTGCTGTGAACCTTACCAAAGAATTCTTATCGCCACATTTCGAGATGAAGGACTTAGGAGAAGCTGATGTCATTTTGGGTGTTAAGGTTATTAGAAACACAAATGGCATCTCCTTCAGTCAGTCTCATTACATTGAGAAAGTGTTGAAGAAATTCAATCACTTCGACGTTACTCCTTCTAGAACTCCCTATGATCCAAACGTACACCTAATAAAGAACTTGGGTGATAGTGTTTCACAAGTTCAGTACGCTCAGATTATAGGAAGTGTGATGTTCCTCATGAACTGTACTCGACCAAACATTGCTTACACAGTAAGTAGGTTGAGTCGATATACTCATAACCCGAGTGACGAGCATTGGAATGCTCTAATTTGTCTTCTGAAGTACCTGAAAGGAACTATGAGTTGGTCCCTGCACTACAGTACTTTTCCTAATGCTTTGGAATGATACTGTGATACAAACTGGGTTTTAGGTAATGACGAGATGAACTCGATGAGTGGTTATGTGTTCACCTTGGGTGGAGCTGCTATATCGTGGAAGTCTGCGAAACAGACATGTATAGCCCGCTCTACCATGGAGATTGAGTTCATTGCCCTTGAGTTGGCTGGGCAAGAAGCAGACTGGTTGAGGAACCTATTAGCAGAAGTGCTTGTGTGGGGAAGGCAAGTTGTGCCTGTGTCGTTACACTATGATTCGCAAGAGGCCATTTACGTTGCGAAAAATGATGTGTATAATGGTAAGAAGAGACACATTAGTATCATGCATGGCGTCGTTAAACAACTCCTGAGGAATGAAGTGATTTCTTTGGAATTTGTGAGACCCGAAAGAAATCTAGTTGACCCTTTCACCAAGGGTCAACCTAGGAGAATACTCCTTGATATGTCGAGAGGGATGGGGGTTAAGCCCATAGGTCAAGAAAGTATGGATGACAAGTGTTAGTTGTCATATGCAGTCATACTAGTCTTGATGCACTACATCTCCCATTCCTATGACATTTGTAGTGCTTGATGATCTATAACCATGTTTGGTGGTGCTTTGACATGCACTTGATAAATCTTGATTTAAATCTATAACCAGTATTGGTGGTGCTTGTGAGACGCACTTGATAGATTGTAATCCATAACCAGTTTTGGTGGTGCTATTGAGACGCACTTGATGGATTCTGCTGACATGATGGACTTCATGTCCTTAATAGCTCCAGACCCGATTGGGACAGTGTTAGTGAGAAGCACTTGACGAGCTACCTACGTGAGTGTGATGGTGGACCGCCATCTATGAAAGACTTGGGGCAAAGTCTTCCTAGAGCTCTCATAAGAACCAAGGTATACACATGGCCTTTAATAGCGTCTTGATAGTTTCGTGGATTCAGTGGAATTTGAAGTATGATATGTGTTGTGTGACGTATCAACCGAAACTAAGTAAGTTCAAGATTTTATTCACTTACTTAAAGTAAGTTGTTATCACATCTCACTATGCATCAATTCAAATCGAAAGATATTGATGTTTAAGTACCGCACCTTCCTTTAACCAGGACATTTAGGTGTTTTCTTTTACTTAAACATGTTTTACTTTTGTTTCCGACTTTTGTCGCCATTTGTGGGAGATTGTTGGAAAATGGCTCAAAAATGCATCTTTTGTTTTTTATAGAGTCTCACATCGGAAACACATGGGATAGAAAGAGAGTTTATATACTCCTCTCCCCTTGTCTTGTTCAACAAGCTCTTGGGCTCCCTATGCAGGTTGGGCCGGTATGGGCCTCGCGCCCACCGCCGTCCGTCCGTCCGGGTCGGGACGGGCCGGGCCAGGTTCGGGTGGAGCCCCTGCGGGGCGGGCTAAAACAGGAGGATTACTTATTTTTGGGCAATTACTTTTATCATATTTCCTTTAATGTTTTTTCAAACTGTTTTGAATAAAAACGAAACGTTTTCCGTTTTTATTTGGAGTAACAGGAAATCTGAAACTTAAACATGGGTTTATTACTCGTAACAGAAAATCTGGTTTTAATGCGTTTGTGACTTTACGCTTTTACCCCTTCTTTTCTTGCCTATAAATAGATGGCTCTGGTCATTTTGTTAATATACGATTTTATCAAACACCAGAGCCAGAATATACACGTTTTCAGTCCCCTTTTTCCAAACGTTTTTCACCCTTGTTCTAGTTATCCTTCTGCTGTTTCCGCATCCGATAGAGCGAGTGGGCGCACTGCTTGATAGAGCTGAGTGATCCTTGGGGAGCTACCATTGCTGATCGCCACCACGGTCACGCCTGTAATAACCATTCCCGGTCAACGCCAGTCAAACCTGCGAAAAACAGGAAAATTTAAAAATTTTAAGACGGACACTTAATGAACCTAAAATGACCCCGAGTGTCATACCGGACTTAAGTTGACCCCGTTATTGACCAAAGTGAGTTACGGGGGACTCAGGGCAACTTTCTGATCAATTTGAGAAATGTTGACTTTTTGCTGGAAAAGTCAACCGAGCGACGTTTTGGTCCATTCGAGGACCGTTTTGGATCCGAAAAGCTTAACCGTCATCGCAGCGGTCTTAGTTGAGCCGTTTCCTTGTGGCCCGCCAAGTTTCATAATTTTTGGGAAAAAGTGCCCGTTCGGGGCCCGAAACGTCCGATTTTCGCGAATCTGATTGGAAAATATTAACTAGATATTTTTCTAAAGGTGTGGGACCCACCTTGACACATGTCCTAAATGTGGTGGTGTTAGTTTTGGGGGGAAAATGAATGGAGGAGAAGGGCTGGCCGAGACTTGGGTTTTAAAAGAAAAAAAAAGAGTTTTAATTGGGTTTTGTGTTAGTTGTTTTAAATTAAAAAGAAGAAGAGAGGTTTTAGAGAGAGAAGGAGAAGGAGAAGAAGAGAGAAGAAGGGAGGTTGAGCTAGGGTTTGTGATCGAGCCCTTGGATCGAGTCAAAGCAAAGAGCAATCCCGTTCCCCTCGTTCTCCTCTACGGTAATACCCGAATCGATTCTCGTTTTGGTTATTTTCTTGGAAGCTAGGGTTTGAGTATAAACTAAGGCTTAGGGTTGTGTAGAGTGTGGGGAGGTGTTGGAGACGTTTTAGAGGTGTTTGGGGGTTTAATTTCACGTTTTCCGATGACCGGAGGCTCGGGAGGAGCTCCGGCCACCGTGGGTGGTGGCCGGCCGGCCATGAGGTGGCTGGCCGGACCTGGCAGCAGCCACCACATGGTGGCCGAGCCTCCCCTTAAACCCTAGGGTCTCGGCCAAGTAGTGTGGGTGGGGCCCACATGCTCGGGTGCTCGGTTTTTATCGTTCGGGTGGTTTAAAACGTTCCCCGGACCATTTATCCTTAATCGAATCGAAATTTGGAATTAAATTGGAGAAGTTGTAATTAACGGGTTTTGGAAACTTTAAACGTTAATTAATTGACTTAGAAGTCGGAATTCAATTCCGTCAAGTGCGTTGGGTTCCTTGAAATATTCTAAGACCGTAGAAACGAAAACGGGAACTTTTGGAGCCCCGGAAGGCAATTAACCAAAACCCGGGCAGATTCGCCATGTCGGGCGAATCTGGCCTTTACGGGTCCTTTATCGACAATATCGAGTAATTGGGAAGTTTGGGAGTGATCGGCATTGTCGGGGTTACGTTTGGGCGTTAAGTATGTTAATTTTCGGTTTATTCGTACTAGTTTAAAAGTACTTTGAATTTGTGTTCTTTTAGATCGTGCTACGGACCGAGGCAAAGGGAAGCTCGGCGAGTGACTGGGTGTACTTCGGGTGTTGTTGGAGCGCTTTTGGGATTATATACGAGGTAGGGAAAAGTAGCCGGATCTCGGCCCTGACTGGGGAAAGTTAACAGTAGAATTGCATGTGACACTGGGGTGTCGTGGGTTGAATAGGTTTATTTAAATATTAGAAAAGCATGATACGAGTTTGTAGCGTTTATTAGAAAAGCATGTTACGGGGACTTAGTAATTATTGGAAAGGCTTGTGACACTTAGTAGTGTCGTAGGAACAGAGAACTTAGCGTTAATTGTTTTACTGGAGGCATATGACCATGCCCGGAGGTTGTTTGTGAACTTATCTATATTAGGAGTACTGGAGGCATATGACCATGCCCGGAGGTTGATTGTGAAACTGTTGATGTTAGGACTGTTGGAGGCTTGGTTAAGCCGGAGGTTGATTGCTTATTTGGTGTCTTGAGTGGCCTTGAGAGCCCGTATTTTATTATCGAGGTTTGGGTGGCCTTGAGAGCCCGTATTATTTATTGATTGAGTTTGGGTGGCCATGAGAGCCCGTGTATTTAAATTGGTGTCTTGGGTGGCCATGAGAGCCCGTAGTCAATTGTTGGTGCTTTGGGTGGCCTTGAGGGCCCGTGTACTAAGTTTGGTGTCTTTGGCTGGCCTGACCGAGTTAGAGTCTCGGGGGGGTTGCAAGCTTCCTTTAGCTGGCTTACGAGTTAGAGTCTCGGTAAGTTGCAAGCGTGTCTTATGGTTGGTGTCTTGGGAGGTCGTGAGTGCCTGTGGGGTTGTTGAGTCCGTGTCTTACTGTCTGTGTGTCTTGGGAGGCCGTGAGTGCCTGTGGGGCTGTTGAGTTCGAGTTTTACTGTTGGTGTCTTGGTGGCCATGAGTGCCTGTGAGTGTTGAACTTGTGTTGTTACTAGTTGATGAATTTGCGTGTGATTGTGATTGCGGATCCCGGTAGGTTGCAAGCATTCTTTGGCTGGCCTGACCAAGTTTGAGTATCAACGGGTTGCAAGCATTCTTTGGCTGGCCTGACACGAGTTTGAGTAACACAGGTTGCAAGCATTCTTTGGCTGGCCTGGTCCGAGTTTGAGTAACACAGGTTGCAAGCATTCTTTGGCTGGCCTGGTCCGAGTTTGAGTATCACAGGTTGTAAGCATTCTTTGGCTAGCATGATCCGTGTTCGTGTGAGTGGGAGAGGTTACTGAGCAGCTGGTATGCGATCCTTTGTGATCTTGTTTGGTGTGCGATCCTTTGTGATCTTGTTTGGCGTTGTGTAGTCTTTCTGTCGTGTCCTTGGAGGAGGTCGTCGATAGTTGTGTCGGGTCTACATTGTGTTATCGAGTGTTGAGTCTGTTGAGGAAGGTAACGGGTTGTGGGTCAGTTGGGTACTTGAGTTGGGGACTATAGTCCCAGTGTTGGGTTTGGTTTTAGTGTTACTGGCTTTGTCTGCTAATTATGCCATAGTCAGTCTGTTATCCGTGGTGGTGAGCGAACGCTCACCCCTAGCTGCTTTTCCTACAGGTACTGTTCGTGGGACGGACTAGGTGAGCTCTTGAAGTTCATGGAGCTTGGAGCGGAGTCTGGTCTTTACTTTTGTTGAGTCTAGTGACGGATGTGTACCTTGTCCACTTGTTGGGACGTTTTTGTATTGTAAATACTACTATTATTTTGGTAAATAAATGGAAATGTCAAAGCTTTTATTCAAAACAGGTTTTTAAGTATTCATGTTTTAAAAGTTCGCGTCCCGAGTTCGATTCGCTGAAATTGGGGTGTGACAACGCCGGAAAATTTGCTTTCAAGTCAGTGGACCTCCATGCCACGTCTCAACTGTGATTTCTTGTTCTGCTCTTCAACCGGTTGGTCGTTCCTTCTACTTTTCGATTGCTTGCTTATTTCTCTGTTCGTTTTGTTTAGTTCTGAAAGTCTTTAAAACAATTTACGCAAATTATTCCAACAAGCGGTACGCATACTTTCGTCAACAAAGAGATGCTACATGGAAGCACGGATTCTCTCCACACCAAAAGTGCACGACAGAACTTCGTCAGCTCTGTTATGGAGGTCCCGCTGATGCCGTTGACGAGTACTTGCGAATGGTAGAGAGCACTACTTTGGAATGCGTCTAGAAATTATGTTTGGGCGTAATCAATACTTTCAGGCGGACATATCTACAACTCCCAACCAAGGAAGAAGCCCGTTGTTTGATGGAAATCAACGAAACTCGCGACTTTTCGGGGATGATAGGGAGTCTCGATTGGATGCACATGGATTGGAAGAACTATCATGTGTCATGAGCTGCACAGTTCTCAAACAAAGACAACGGAAGACAATATCAGCTCTATAAACAGAGAAGCAAAGGTGTTCTACTAGAAAGCAAGAGGTGTGTAGGAAGAATATCAAACGAGCATTTGGATATCTACATGCTCACTTTCACATCGGCACTCACCCGAGCCAAATGTAAGATGAACTCACTCACAATCATCATGACTACTTGTATTACCTAATACAACAGGATTGTTGAAGATCAACAGAGGTCGTACTCCACTGATCCGTTTACAGATATTGATGTCCCGGATGCAACAACCCGTAGAGGAGCACCAACAACGGTGAACTTGGATAGTATCATGGGCCATAGAACAAGATATTCATCATCGTCTCCACACTAATCCCGTCGATCATATTTATACTAAATTTGGAGATAGAGACAACAATTAGAGTAATATAATATATTTCATATTTAGCATAAATAAAAATAATAATTTAATTTGAGATTGTTTCGAAAATACAAACAGCTAGCTTATTAGCCTATTAATTGTTTACCATTGGAGAGGTAGTTGTAGAAAGCAATTGTTTGGAGGAAAGAGAAACTAAAGAAAATGCTCCTACAACCCCTCCAAACAACTTCAAAGACTAATACCATTGGAGATGCTCTAAAAATATATTTCGAATCGATTATCAAAAGGTCCAAGTTTTGTTATACAACTTAATCACATTTGTGCAATTGTGGTGAAGCACCTTAATCACCCTGCCACCAAAAAAAACGGCAATAAAGCTTGAGAGAGAGAAAAAATTCTGATTATAAATGTTGACCAATCTGAAAAAGGTGAGATCTGAACTTGGTACTTGACAGATGATTTGAAGATAATTTCATTTCAGTTGAAAAAAATGAAATCAAAATCTGCAAGACTCATGTGGTGCTTGTTCTCCTCCATACTGAAAAAGGAGGATAAGGTTAACAGCATGCAGTCCTCCAAAACCTTCATATTAGCCTGCTTAGGGACTTAATAAGCAACTTCAAATTCTGCCTAGTTGCCTCATCACCTGTGAATCCTAGAATATCGGAGCTTATACTCTGCAACCATAGAATAAGATATAAACAAGGAAAGGGACAAATGCTAATCAACATTTCTGTTAAAGTTACCAAACTACGATAATTTGTGAGGTAGGACCTTTACCTCAACGTTCTTCAATGTGAATATCAGAGTGTAGATACACTTTTGAATGAGTTCAGTGTTCTCAGGTGTCATTATGGATGAATGCACCCTTCTGCATGATACAAAAGAAATGTTCCCATTAATTGTCAACAGAGAATTTGTGTTTTTTACGAACAGCCTTTTGTTTAATCCATCAACGCATTGCACATTTATATTTTAGCAACCGCATTATTTAATGGGTTAGTTGTCAAAAACTACAGTAAAGTTTTGTCCACAAACGGAAGCATGCAAAAACTTTTGTCCACGCTTTGTGGGTGCACTAAAGTTTTGTCTACGTTTTGTGGGTGCACTGAAGTTTTGTCTACGCTTTGTGGGTGCGCTGAAGTTTTGTCCACGCTTTGTGGGTTCATTATGTATTGCCCACAAATTTATTGAATCCGGGAAGCTAAAAAAGTCGTGGACAAAACTTCAGGCACCCACAGAACTGGACAAAACGTTATGCATGATTCCGTTTGTGGACAACTTTGCTGCAATTTTTGACAATTAACCCTTATTTGATTATTGATATCCAGACTTCACAGTGCATTATATAATTCCAAGAAGCATGTAACGGGCTGTGCGTCCCGTACAAGGTGGAATAAACCCACCCAAGTGTGGCCGGCTAGGGTTGAGGGATGGTTTTAGTTATTTCCTTTTTATTAATCTTTGAGTTCAAGTAATATTAGGAATAGGTAAGTTAGGTAATTACCAATTATGATTGTATTAGGGTTTTGGTTGTAGGTAACCTCCTTGGCTATATATACCAAGAGAGGTGAATGAATAAAATAGACTAAGAATTATAAAGAATATTTTGGTCTCTCCGAATGTATTTGAGTTCCCTTTATAACGAGCTCGTACTCGGGTTCCATGACGCGAATCCAGGACCATAACATATTGGTATCAAAGTCAAGCGTTATGGAGCCGAAATCTATGGACCAACAATTTACCGCATTCATGGCGACTTCTGAAGCTGATCGACATGCGAGGAAGGCGATGGTTCAGGACTTGAAAGCGATGATTCAGGACTTGAAGACGCTTGTTCGTGTGAGATCCGTTCAGGCACTGGCGAATCAGCAAGAAGAGAATTCTGAGGCCAGCGGACAGCAGCAAGAAACCCTAGTTTCTTCTGTGCCGTGATCCATGGAATTTTGCAGTGTCACAGACGAGGCTGAGGAGACAGTTCGGGTGAACCTTGATGATCAGAAGTTGTTGCATCTGTCAAAGGCTATACTGGGCGAGTCAAAGGAGGACAAAGGTACGGATTTTATCTCTGTCTTTGTGCAGGTTGGCCACCAGAAGCGTGTTTTTGGCAATCACTCAGCTGCTGAGATTGGGAATCCGGTTCCTACAGCTAAGGGAACTGTTGGGACGACCAAGCCTTTGACTGCAGCAAAAATCAATGATGACGAAGCCTGTAGTGATGGTGAAGCATACGGTCCAGGTCATAAGTATTTGAAATTTTCCTGGTTTGAATTGATCAAGGACGAAAACGGAGCTGCTAGCTGGACATGGATCTACCTTCTACGCTTGAGGTCAAGCGTCATGCGCGAGGGGGGAGTGATGTTACGGGTCGTACGTCCCGTACAAGAAGGAATAAACCCACCCAAGTCTGGCCGACTAGGGTTGAAGGATGGTTTTAGTTATTTCCTTTTTATTAATGTCTTTGAGTTCAAGTAATATTAGGAATAGGTAAGTTAGGTAATTACCAATTATGATTGTATTAGGGTTCTGGTTTTAGGTAACCTCCTTGGCTATATATATACCAAGAGAGGTGAATGAATAAAATAGACTACGAATTATAAAGAATATTTTAGTCTCTCCGAAAGTCTTTGAGTTCCCTTTATAACGAGCTCGTACTCGGATTCCATGACGCGAATCCAGGACCATAACAAAGCATGCTCCACATTCTTTGATTTCCTTTTAGGGGATGGGGTAGGGTGATGGTGCACCACTAGAGAATGCATTGCAGGACCCAATCATAATATGATAGGATTGGCAGGAAATACTTACCTCAAATCATTAGATGCTTCTGTCAAGCTTTTGGTTAAAGTCTCAACTTCCTTCAGAAGACCACTGTTACGAACCTCTGAGAGCAAAGGTTGAACATCTTCAGCCATGGCTTCAATCTGAGACATTACTACATCAAAGATGTTAATGAAGTCAGAGAGCAATAGCAGAATCGTATAGCAAGCAAAGATGTAATATGTGCCAAGTAAAGTGCTGGGGTCAGGAGATTAAATGTATGAAGTAAAGTTAAATATACAGGAGATTAAATACACCGTAGAAAATACAATTGAAAGTTATGCATATCTCAAATGGCTTTCACAACATAATTTAAGTCTTTAGACTAGAGGATAGCTTGAATTCATATCATGTTGGACACAATGTCTTTCTTTTCTTTATAAGGTACTAGGAGCAGTGCTATACATTCTCAAACTCAGTAGGGGAAAAACTGGAAAATCACTTGGGGAAGTTATAAAAAGATGAGGAAATTAATAAAAATGACAATGGGGGAAACTGCCCCCAAATAGTGTGAACTGTGCCATCGTCCCTATTGGTGCCGCCAGTCCCTGCACTAAAGGTTGTCCATCATTAACTATTGCAAATAATAAAGCTTTCATAAGGATACAAATAAGGACGATGAGAAATATGAGGGAAAAAACTTAATTTTATAGTACGTTAGAAAACGTATTTAGCTTTCTTGCGAAACTAAAACCCAGCGTGCCCCAAGTGTGGTTTATCATGGTTACAAAGTGGCTCAACCAATGGCAATGGCCACTGGAATTTATACCTCAAATGGTAAGGAAGCCAAGTGTTTCTCTCTTTCGTACCAAACTTTCTGCCTTACAGCAAAAGAATGGAGGCAAACCATGTGATATGCTAAATTTAGTTATCAACAAGATAGAACAGAATGAAAAGAAATAGACACTTATTTTCAACTATATTGCTTCCAACACTTCAATATGTTTTCACACCATAAGAAGAACTAGTATGTAATCTTGATCCTATAGATGGAACCAAATTTCAATTATGATTCTTTGGCAACACACCAAGCTGAGATTGATGACAGGAAATATCATGTGAAAGTTATTGGAGTATAACTGAACTGCAATGCATAGGTGCGTAAAGAATAATTAAGAGACAGAACTGAGATTAGCATAGTTTGATTGCATACTAGATTGTTAACTGTTAGAGCTGCAAGGACAGAGTAAACAGATTCACCAACCAAGAGTTTTATGTTTGTCAAAAACCTACAAGCGCAAGAACTCTTGCAATCCAGAGATTTATTATGAAAACAAGTCCAGTTCATAAATTTTGTAGAGAAGAAACCCATTTTCCAAACTGATAGAAGGCCATAACCGACATATTCAAGGAAACTAATAGGCACATGTTAAGGTATATATATATATTGAATTTGTTCTCTGTAATGAAATGCATAAACATACTAGCCATTAGGATGTAAAGAGAGCACATCACACCTTTAAAAGTAGTGGTTTTGCCTCTTGGATGACCAAAGCAACGCGTTCAGCAAGTGCATAGCTATTGGCGACACCAATCTCCTCCATTTCACGCCCAATACGAGTGAATATCCCAACCAGTGCATCCAAACTTACACCTTGGGATCCTTTAATCCTTTGCCTGTCACATACAATTAGACCTTCTTTAACACATTCTGGATCAAGAGGCCCCACCGAAGGTTCTGGAATAGGATTGCGAGGAGTAATGTCAATCATAGTTTCCATGAGAAGTCCAGACTGGTTCACCTCAATCACAGAATTGCGAGGTATGATTATTTTATCATCTTCAACCTACAATTAGAACATATACATATATAAGCATTAATTCATATTACTAAGAGATAATGATTACTAATTATCTAAGTGAATTTTAGAGTGAGGGTGTCCGGAAGAGCCAGGGGCTAGTAGCTTGTATTTGCTAAATGGGGTTTTGGTTCGTGAAAAGAAAAATTACCAAGTTAAAAAAAACAATTATCAGAGGCAAGAAAAAGATGTCATGACGCACCTCAACAACGGCCTCGATACTTTTTAAGGAAGGATTAACACGGATAATATTCCCAACAGTCACTCCTCTTATCCTCACGGGCGTTCCTGTGCTAATACCACAAGCCTGAGCAAACTCAAATGCCGCTAGATACTTCCTGAATTTAGAACGTAGTTGAAACCCTCTCAACCAAGCTAGACTGAGTGCAAGAAGGATTGTGCCCGATACCAAGAACAACCCCACCCCACCTTCCCAAATGCTCCTCCGACCAAAACCAAAATCACTTAGTGGACGTAATGTTTGCTTCCAAATATTCTTAGGAATATCCATAACAACTGCAACTGGATTCTTGTCATCCGAAGAGGGTGGTTGGTTATGTCCAGTATCAGCAGACATAGCTTTTACTGGTGCTGGTTTTCTTCGGAGTCTAGATTGAAGGCAAGGCAAAAAAATAGATGAACTTCGTGGGTGGGCAATCAGTGACAAAGATAGGACTGTGGGGCAAGTAGAGGCCTGGATCATCAGATTTCCAACCATCTTGACGTTTTAAGAAATGACCAATGGTAATTACACACGTCTGAAGTACTATTAGTAGTAGTGTTCCTCGAGATTGAACTGTTTTTTTAATCTTGGAAAGATCTAAATATGGCCCTACACCAAAAACTGAGTTTTCAAACTTCCATTCGCCCAATTCAATGCAATTGGAATCAAACTGTACAAATAAAAGGACACAGCTATGAAGAATTGAATTATACATTCATGTACTTAAAACTGGATAGCAGAAGAAAACATATGTGAGAATTTAACAACTAGTATAGAAAAGTAAAGGGGTGTGTCCAAAAAGCAGGAAAATCAACCTGGGCCCGGCTAGCTACTGAAAACAAATATGTAGGAAATAATATTAAATACTTGATCATGAACACCCAATAAGAAAAAAATCAAAATAAAACGAGTGGAAGATACAGAATCAAGCTACAGGATATACAAAGAGGGGGAAATTGCTAGACCAAATTGCCCTCAATTCCAGAACTCAATTGGCAACAGTAGAAGACATTTATTCTTCATTTTGTAGCATTATTATTCAGATGTGCCTTCAATCATCACATTATAATGCTTGGCGTACAAGAGCTAAGATTTCCAATTTCTACTGAAAAAGAATGGAAAAGCCTAACAATCCCATTACTGCTAGCTAGGGGTGGGCAAAAAAAAACCGAAACCGACAAACCCAACCGCAACCGATACCGAAAAAACCGGAACCGGCGGTTACCGGTGCGGTGTCGGTGTAAGATGGTGAAAACCGGAGGGATTGCGGTTGGTCGCTGGTTTTTGTAAGTGCAAACCATCGGTTAACCGGTAAACCGGCACCGACATTACTCCTACTCTCCATTGATTACTATTCCAAGTCGTCGGCTCTGTAAAATGATGGGCTTATAATAAAAAAATTAAATACAACAAAACATGGATATTTGTTTGGGCTGTGTATTAACTGGAAATACGAAATTGGATGTAAACGATCTGTATGTGTTAGGCATGACCGTAGATGGTCCATGGATATATAGAATTAAGTGATGCTTAAAATTTAAAATATTATCATAATAAAACAAATTATTCATTATATGTATTAATATAGTTATAAGTTATAATTTAGTATAATATATGGTTAGATATATATTATAAGTATTAAAAACTAGATTTTCATATAATTTATATTTTTTTGCATATAATATATTTATTAATAAAAAATAATAAAATAATAAGGTCCGCCTAAGCCTCGACTAGTCCCCGTCTAGCGCCTAGAGGCCCTCACCGCCCGACTATAGTGGTTGGCGCCTAGAGGCCCTCACCGCCCGACTACAGTGGTTGGTTGGTTAAAACCACTAACCAACCGGCTCGTGAACTGGGTGGTTTCGCTGTGAAGATTTGGTTTTTGGGTTGGGGCTAGATACATGAAAAAAAATTAAAATTAAATAAAATTGGATGCAATATTACTCCAATTTCTCAGACACACTGTTGTCTAATGTATACAGATCAAGGTAGAGTGTAACATTGAAGAGAAAAATAGAGTAGTAGAGCACAGAAATGGAAAAGGGTATAAATCTTAAAATCAGAAACTTCACTTTCCTCAATCCTTGATGTATTATTTCTGGGTAACCAAACACATCAGAGTAAATAATCCGAAATACAGACATAAAATGGACAGCGAGAGGAGAAGATAAAGAGTACCTCGGAGATAGGGTTTGAGAATCGAAATACAGGAGAGGAGGAAGAGGCTTTTGTTCAGGCAATGAATAACAGAAAAGAAAGAGTACCTCGACCAAAGCCCCGAAGAAAAGAAACAGAGTTTTTTTTTCTAATAGGAGTGAAAAAGAGAGGTTAATCACTTAATCTAAACGCGAGGAGGGCATCATGGTAAATAAATATAGAAGCGCGTGCGAACGTGACGTGGATGAACACCAACACTTTATCATTTTATTTTATTTTTCATTTTAGAGCATACACATCGGGGGCTGAGGAGTCGGTGTTCGGGTTTCTAGCCCCGCCTGCTGTGAGGGCGTGAAGTTGAGGGGCGGGGAGGGTAAGGGGGCAGCGGAGGGCGGGGTGAGGGGCTGGAACGCGTCGCTCGCTTCTTCTCATCGCGCGACACGCGGCCTCCAACGGCCATAAACGGCCACTTTTTTTCTTTTTTATATAAAAATTAAATACAAAAAATACCTTATAAATACTTCATCACCATTTATCAAATTCACATCATTTCTATCTACATTCTCTTAACTCTCTCTTAATTTTATTACTTCCTCTCAATCACCATTTCTATCTACACCATGTCGGATGACTCGCTTCCACCGCCGAGCTCAACGGAGCAACGACAATACTCGCCGCCAGACCTCAATACGGATGAAGATCCGAACACCAATCTACCCGACAGCTACCAACAATATTTACAAATCGGTTTCACCCAAACCAGTGGTTGGCCCGCTGAGGCTTTCAACCAATTCATGCAAGCCGGTTGGAACCAAGGTACATTTTTTAATTAATTTTGATTACAAATGCATTTAATTTCATGATTTATTTTTATATTATATATGTTAAATTTTAATTAATTTTTAATTATGTGTGTTAAATTTTAATTTAATTTTTAAATATGTATGTTAAATTTTAATTAGTTGTTAATTATGTGTTTTAATTGAATTTTTAAATATGTATGTTATATTTTAATTTATGTATGTTACATTTTAATTAAATTGTTAATGTTGACGTAGGTCTAATGGGACCACCCAATCAAATGGGGCAACCGTCCAATCCAATGGGACCCCCTTTCCCACCATTATTCCGACCACCAATGTTCGACCCTTACGGTCTTGCAGGAAAAAATTTCTCCCAACAACAACATGTCGGCGGCAGCTCCAGAACCCGATTGTCGTCTACTTCATCATCTGTTGGACCGAGGACCAGGGCGGTCCAAGACAAGAGAACCAAGTGGACCCCTCCAGTGGACAAGCTCCTGATAGCTGCTTGGCAACGAACAACAAAAGATCCCATCAAGGGGACCTCCCAAGATGGGAACACGTTATGCTCCATTATGACCAGAAAATTCATTAGAGCTGGGAAGTTCCTAGAAGAAGATTTTAATATACAAGTTGTCAAGACCCATTTTAACAAATGTGCGTCAAGAGTGAAACGATATATCACACTTTACAGGAAGGAGAAGGCATTCGATCATATCGACTGGAACGAAGAAAAGTACAGGAAGCGGACCATGGAACTCTATAGGACGCACACCGTAGGTAAATCCAAGCCGAAGGTGTTCAAGCTCCACCATTGGATCGATCCGTTGGGAAATGATGACAAATTTCTGGGCAGAGGAAGGTCATGGCGGGTGTGTACGACGACGCTTGAACGAGTCTGACAGTTACAGCACAACCCCACCTAGGTCACTTCCCACTGACGATGAAAATGTTACACATCTCGGTACTGACGAACAACCATCCGAAGGCCTAAGTTCCCCAATTGCCCCAAGTTCCCCAATTGCCCCAAGTTCCCCGATTGGCCCAAGTTCCACAACTGCCACTCCGCGTGAACAACAACGCCTTATTGGCAACAAGGTCGCGAAGAGGAAGGGGAAGGGTATCTCAAATACAGCAGTGGCCATCGCCCAAATAGACAATGCAAGGTGTGAGAAGGCGAAGCTTTTTGTCACTCTAGACGCCAAAGTCGATAAATATCTTAAGGACATTAGAGAGATGCAAAGCATGGACGCTTCAACGATGAAAGATGAACAACAAGTGAATCACGTGAAAACGTTGTCTTTATATGTCGCACAAATCTAGAAGATTCAGAGACAAATTGACAATATTAATAAATAAATTATTGTATTGTATTTAGTATTGTTTTTAATGAATGTATTATTTTAATGTTTGATTATTAATGAAATTTCAAGTTTATTAATTGGTTTTTTAATTTTTTTAATTTATATATTTATTAATTAATTTTATATATTTTATTTCTATTTTATTTAGGGGTTACTCCATGTCCTAACGCCCAACTTTCAGAAATTGTTAAATCCTAACCCTATAAAACTGAAATTGCCATGTATTAACGGTCAAACATCTTTATACACCAAATGTTACTAATTTTAAACGGACGTTAACTTGGCCAAGTGAAAAGCCGAGTTTTCCCTCAAATATGTGCTTCCTTTGGACATTAACTTGGCCGAACTTCATCTCTTCGTGACCTCATCTCTTCATCTCAGCTCTTCGAACTTCATCTCTTTGTGTCCGAGCTTCGAACTTCATCTCTTTGTGACCTCAGCTCGCCCAAGCTCTATTATAAAATGAGTCACGTGAGACGCATGTGAGTCACTGTTCACGGAAACAGTCAATTTAAACAGTACTTGTTGGTTTTTAATAATTCAGTTTTGAAATTTGTTACTATTTGACAATTTTTCCAAAGTTTGGGTACGAATTTGACAATTAAGTGTAGTACGACATTAGGACATGGAGTAACCTCTTTTATTTATTATTTAGCTAATTTAATATGCATTTAACAAATTCAGAAAAAGCATTATTAATTATCTAGTCAGCATTTTCAGAGGGGCATGAGCCCCTCTGATGTCACCCTTGATGTGGAACACTCTCAATTTCAGAGGGGCAGGATCACAATTCAGCCTAGTCAGCAGAGGATCATGCCTCAATCCCCAAGCCTCTAGCCCTCCTTGATGTTGAAGTAGTCGGTGGAATAAAAAGAGAAATTACTTATTATCTTAATCGGTATAAAAGTTGGAGAAAATTTCAATATAATTTTTTTATTAATACGAGTTCTATTATTTAAATATCGGCAATAAGAATATTGTGAAATGACGCCAGAATATAACCTCCGTGCTATTCCCAAACAGAGGAAGAATAGGTCGCCCTGGCTAGCCAATGAGCTGCTCTATTCGCTACCCGCTTAACAAAATCAAGTTGCACATACTCGAGTCTAGATAATATGGAAATACAATCACTAACGAATATCTCTAGAGGAGAAGAGGACGTTCTCCTGGCCTTGATCATATCCACTATGACCTAACAATAACTTCTGATGCTGGCTCTTTGACGCGGCTTATGGACTAGCCACTACAATGCGTCTCTGATGGCATAAGCTTCTATCAGTCCCAAACTCTGGGGTCCGTGGAATGATGAAGAACGGGCTCGAACAAGTTGACATGTGTCATCCCTGCACTCCCACCCTGTTCCCATTTGACTTGTTGCCGCAAACAAGGCCTCATCTATATTAATGACCCAGCTTCCTTGAGTCGGGCGAGACCAAACTACATCAGCTCCTCTATCTGTCCTGGTTGGGGTTGGGGTGACTCTCCCCTTTCAGTTTTTGGCTTCCAACCACCCTACGTTTAACAGAGCGATCGTGTGATGAATAGAGGTTGTAGTTTGGGAGATGTTCTCCCATACCTTCTTATTCCTTGCTTTCTATAATTTCCATATGAGACACCCCACCAGACCACTACATACATGCTGGAGGATTAAAGGGCTAGAATCGATCTCAACCACTCTATGAAACCTCTAGTTCCTGATGGGAGCTTCATCCCGCTTCGCTGGCACCATTCCACTACTATCGGGAATGTAACCATGAGATGTATCTCTAACTAATCCTCCGTCTGACAGACCGGAGTCATCTTGCTACTTGAAGACAGCCTGAAGATGTGCGCCACAAAAAAGCCCGTACCTTCAAGAGGACTTCCAAAGCCCAAATTGAAGGCCAAATGTCCGAATGGATGTTCGGGGAATTCTGAGTATGAGTAATCATTCCATATGTCGATCTGACTGAATATTGACCTAGATGTTCCCCTTCCCAATACTAAGGGTATGAGCATGCCAATATGCTTGTAGGCACCGCGAGGATGGCTACCCTGTCCGACTCATTAAAGAGGTTTTGGACTAGCCCTTCATTTCAACGTTTCATGCCTTTTATCATGAGGCCTGCTACATTCAGATGTTCTAGTTCCGGGTTATCTGATGTTATTCATAGGTCTATGCCTATTAGCCAGGGATGATTGAGAACTGAGGTTGTCGTACCCGGGTCTATCGATCTCCTTGCTCCTTGTTTGACCAGATCTTGGGCCGAGAATATACTTTACCACACAAAGCTTTGCATAGGTCCTCTCTTTGCTTCCAAAGTAGATGAATCTGGGAAGTATCTTGCCTTCAGGGTCCGTGCTACTAGACTTGATTCATTCATTGCAATCTTCCACAATTGCATGCCCAAGAGGGCAGTATTGAAATTTTGGAGATTTCTGAATCCAAGTCCACCCAAATCTTTCGGACGAGACATAGTTGACCACGATTACCAGATTATCGGTTTCGTACTGCCTCCCAAAGCTTTCCACCAGAAATTTTCCAGAGCCACACTCATCTTCTCTATAATACCTTTTGGAAGGCACATTACGCTCATTACATAGGTTGGAATGGCCTGGAGGACTGATTTAACCAATACCTCCTTCCCTGCTCCATTTAATAATTTACATCTCTGTTGGGTCTCGATGGAGGGTATGAACACATACTTGCAGCGGAAATAACTCGAGACCATGTCATAGAACACTACCAAATATTAGATACACAAGAGAATAAACAATATGGATGTTTCCTTACCAACTAGTTCAAGAAAATGAAGAGAACACCAAAGAAACGATGATCGGCTTGAGTCTCCAAGACGCCTACGTATCCAATTGGAATCAAAGCCACGTAGTTCTTCTTTAGATGACTCAAGAACACAACAAGAGGGAGGAAATGTGCCAAACTCGAAATTGTAGTGTGAGAGGGAGAGAAGTTGTGTTTTTATTCTTGTCTTGTGATTTGTTGTAGGAAAAAGATGACTTAAACCATCAACAACCATCAAGGACAAGTAAGGTGTGAAGCATGGTGTGAAGTAAGACAAGTATGGTGCTAAGTATGGCAAGACAAGATGGGTTAGGTGGTGAATCACCAACACATTAATCCTTGTCTTGCTTACTTAGTACTAATTAATCAAGACTTGATTAATTAGTTCCATGGGCCTTGGTTGCATGGGCCTTTCATGGGCCTCTTGGAACATGGCCCATGGCCATTCCCAACGAGGTCCTGTGACGTGCTCATCGCCTCCAAGGCTTCCATACCGGAAATGTCCAACATTATCCAACGCGATCAATCCCAAGACTCCAAGCCTTGTCTTGATCCGTAATGTCCTATTCACTTACGGGCACATGACCCAAAACCCAGTTTTGGTCATGTCCCGAGACAACTCTCTTTTGGCCATTCTCCATAAATGTGTCAATGAGTTTCATCCTTCGGTGTGACCCTTAGGTTTATGCATGTCAATAGATCAACGTAAAATCCCATTTTACTTGATCCTATATGAGTGGCAACTAACGAGACTTTAGTATTGCCTGACACTACATAGCGAATCGAACCAATCGATTCTAACCTTTCTGTCGTCCCTGTCATTATCCTTTTATCTCCGATATCCTGATTGAGATAAGGCATAGAGCCGTCATCCTTACTATTCTCAATCATTGTTCCTTGATATGTGAGATGACTGAATATATGATACCTAGTATCATGTGCATGGCCATGCTATTCTTTCAGTCACTCTCGATCAAGCGGCCGAGAACCGATATCTTTCCCATACCTCGGTATGAGGGATAAATCCCTTAGCCGTCTTTCGTGTCACTCATGCAACCCGTCCCCAAGCCAATCCTGGCCGTTATGGAAGCCTTGTTACGGACAACGTTAGGCTCAGGTCAAACTTAGTTGTTGACTGCATAGTGATCACAAAGACTCCTTGGTCTAAGGATACATGACAAGCTACGACACTGAATATGTTCATGACTCAATCTATGGCACATATTCAGGGCGGGTCGTCCAATATCATGTCCCACATGATATCTATGATCAGACTCCGGAATCTCATTCCAATGACTAACAGAACGTAAGCCATGAAGAGCCATCTTTCATACTAGTCGCTTCTAGTGAAGCTTTATTGACTAGGGACCCATCGAGTGTGATCCATCTCGATCTATGGTTCTATTCGCATGGTGGGCATAGATCAGAAATCACATCGATATATTACTCCAACACATAAGTAATATAAAGCCGCTTTAATCTTATTGCTAATGATGATATATACATTTGGACATTTATGATTGAACTACGGGCACTAAGACTAACAATCTCATCTCCGTATTCTCCTCATGACCCGATCCAGTATGAACTGTAGTCCTTGCTTCCTATATCTCCCCATCATGTTTGGAATCCCCAAATAAAGGGACGGTTGTTGAAATTCTGGGATACCCAACATGCGTACCCCCTTGTTACAAGCCTCTACATGTGTATTTGTGCTAAAAAAGAGGGATGAAATCTAAAGATTCACCGCTTGTCCCGAAGTTTCTTCAAACATCTTGAGGAAGTTTCTAACTCCCCCCATTTCGACGTGTGAGGCCTTGCAATATACATAACAGTCATCTGCAAAAAAATAGATGAGTAAAAGATGGAGCCAAAGGTGCTATTTTTACCCCATGAATATCGTCCCGATCTTTGGCTGCCTATAGTAGGTGGGCAAAGCCCTCCATACAGAACAAGAACATGTATGAAGATAGGGGATCCCCTTTGCCGAATACCCCTTTCTTGTTGGACAAACCCGGCTTGACGTCCCCCTGCAACAATATTATATGTGACGGAGTAGGTGCATCGTCTTAGTAACGATATCCATTCCTCCTCGAAGCCAAACGCACGCATGAGATCCCACAGAAAGCCCCACTCTACCTTGTCATAGGCTTTGCTCATATCTACCTTAAGTGCCACCCACCCCTCTCGCCCTTTGTTTTGGTTCTTCATGAAGTGGAGGGTTTCAAAGGACAATATGATATATCCTAGATCGATCGGCCTGGGACAAACGCCCATTTGCGATGGGGAGATGATGTCGTCCAAAATGCTTTTGAGTCTATTTGCTGCAACCTTTGACACTATTTTGAATAGAACATTGCATAATGCAATATGACAGAGATCCTTAAGCGATGTTGGAGCCTCTACCTTTGAGATTAAAACCAACGTGGTTTTGTTGAGGGCGGGTGGAATCTCTCCCCTTCGAATATCGTACAAACACACGAAATGGCATCTTCCACAACCATAGTCCAATATTTATGATAAAAGAAAGGGTTAAGACCATCCAGACCCAGTGACTTATTGGGACCCATGGAGAAGGCCGCATCCCTGACCTCTTCTCCGAAGTTACCGTTACCATCAGCCCTGAATTCTGTATCTCGGAGACTTGCTGCGGGAATTAGGGAAGCCATGACATAGACGAACGTTCTGACCTTGAGGAAAATGCTTTATAGAAATAGAGAATGTGGTCCCTCAGCCCCGTTTCCCAAGTTAGTATTATGCCCTCCGCGTTTTTGACCTCCATTACTTTGTTGATATTCTTCCATTGATAAGCAGACACGAAGAAAAACTTCGTGTTCCGGTCGCTTTCAGTCAGCCAGTTTTGTTTCGCCCTCTGTCTCCAGAACTCCCCTTTCCTGTCCAATGCTGCCTCATACAGCTTCTGAAGGGCTCTGTGTTTCCGGATATTGGTACAATCACACTTATTATTTAACCACGGGATATCTCGTTCATATCTAGCTATTTTCTTGGATAACAAGTTGTAGACTTCCTTCCCACATTTCTCCAAAGCTTCTCCTGTTTCCTTTGTCTTATCCAAGATTGGGCAATCCTCGAGGTCACCCCACCACGTCTGAATAACATGACTACATTCCGGATCTTCTGCCCATATGTTTTCGAAACAAAAGTGGCGTGAACTAACAGGTTCCACCCTACAAGTCGAGTAAAATATAATGGGTAGATGGTTGGAAGTAGATATTCTGACATTGTCTAAATGCGCTTGGGCCACAATACTCGGAGTTTGGGGGAGATAAGTGCTTTGTCTAATTGCACCGCCATCCTCGATTTAGGCTCACTTCTACTATACCAAGTAAACTCGTATCTTTGAAGCGGTACATCCGCTAGTTCATATCTTGTAGGACCTCCCAGAACGAGGCAATAAGGTTTTCGGCATATTGAAGGCCCCCTATTTTCTCTCGCTGATCTAGAATATTGTTGAAATCGCCCACCAGGAGCCACTTTTCGGAGGGGTTTACTGCCCTAAAAGACCGGAGGAGGTCCTAGGTCTTCCACCTGAGTTTCCTTTTGGCTACCCCATAATTCCCAGTGAATCAAAATTCCTCCTCGCCTGCTCCCTGAACGCTGACATCGATAAACCTGGGTCTCGAAGGGTGTTGCAAGACCTGAAGGTCCTCCGTCCACAATATAATCATTCTCCCTTGATGTCCAATCGTCGGTACCTCACAAACTCTCGTCATACCCAGTTGTAATTTTAGGATTTCCACTCGCCCTGTTGTAGCTAATGTTTTACATGGAAAAAATCAGTTGAGGCTTCCTACGATGTATGACACCCTTCGTATATTCCACAGAGGTCAGCTTACCTAATCCCCTACAGTTCTAGGATAGCATTCTTATGGTTCAATAAACGGTTCTTGTGAAAAGGCCTCTATCGCCCTGTATTTCACCAAGATCGAAGCACCGGGCAACACACCAATGTGTTAACAAAGCTCGGGGTTGGAACTAGCGTTCTTCGCTTCTTAGCCTCGTCTCCCAAACTCGATAGTTCCACAATCACCCTCGTCCTTTGACCTATCAACACTGTTGAAGCTCCGTGACCACAACCGTAGATCTTCCAGACAGATTCTCCTCACAACTGATGTCCTTTCACCGGATGTCTCGAGACCTTGCTCTCTGGATCAACAAACCAGTCGTGAAGGATCCTACTGGTACAGGACTCACCGACTACTTGAATCTCCACGCCGACCCAACACCACCAGATGCTCACCGAAATCTCTGAGACCCACTTGTATCCTTCTATACTCCGGCCCGCACTGTCAATGACACAACACCACCACTCCGATCTAGTAATTCAATCAGACTGGGGGCCAATGGCATCGAATACCAAGTAAACGAAGCCGAGATCTCGAGATTAACTCGGATCTACCAGTATCTCCCAAGCTATCTCCAAAAATATGAATGGGAGACCGAAGATTAGAAAGCATACCTTGTACCCACCACACCTATCAGAGGAGGAAGGCCTCCACCGCCATCCAAGACCGCCGTGAAGCAGATCGCACTCTCAGAGGATCGAAATCGCCATCGCTAGGGTCGGCTTAGAGAGGAGTTACATCGAAAATTTCAATATAATACTTTGTGTTTGTCAAACATTTATTTGTAAGATAATATTTTGACATAACTTTTTATAATATTATATCCTGATAAACATTTAATCACCCATCGTTATTTTTTCATTCATTTTTAGATGAAAAATCGTATGTATACTATACATGACCCTCTTTTTTCATTAAAGGGTAGTATTATCCTTCCCACCTCTAAACTCTAAAATCTAATCTTTCCCTCGTCACTTTTTCAACACTTAACCACACAGACACACACCATCTCTTCTCTTTCATGTAACACAACCATATATTGGATTTGCAAGACCAATATAGAAGACACCACCAATTGGATAATTACTAAGAGACCGTAGACATCCCATCCACCATTTATTGACTTCTTTTGGGTTGGAGCCTGAATAAACAAGATTGAGCTTATTTTCTTTCTTCCTCCCTTTACTAAAGTTTCATGTTGACAACTCATTGTGGGTTTTCTTCAAAGACCATTACAAAAGCAAAGAAAATCATGTTGTAAATGTAGTGGCCGTCCACCATCATTAATGGTGAAGGCCCCATATATCATTTCATAGCAAGATATGCGCCATGTATAAAGGAAAGTGTTGGGAATTTTTTTGCTATAAATAGCATGCCCATTTCCATCCGTACAGAGAGCATTTTGGCCTCTGTACCTATTTTCTATCTTGTGTTCTTATACTCTCTTATATTACTATCATACCTTTATTTACAACACGTTATCATCACAACGACTCAAGTATTGGAAATACTTTAGTATACTTTATTTTTGTTTAATCATGTTTATTAATATTTGTTATATATATACCCCATGAGTATGCTCTGTGGTCGCCAATATTATATTGGATCTTCCACATCAAAAAACATGACTGTTATTGCATAAGTTAATATTTAATCATTTATTATATATATGATACTCGTAAATTGGGGTTTATTAAAATTAAAGCATTTTGAACCCGAAGTTCAAATATTAGAAGGTTTGCGGAATCCGTAGTTCTGATTCAAGACCGTGGTTCTTAAAAATAATAATGTGACCCGAAGTTCACACGAACCTAATACTGACGAAACCCAAAGTTTTGATTTAAGGTCAAAAGATAGCCAACAGGCCCAAAGCCTGTAACTTGCGCTCAAGACCTGAAGCCTAAAACTTTATATGCAATTACTTATATTATGACTATCCCACGAGCTTGTTTGGTGCGCGATTATTTATATATTTGTTTACCCCATGAGCTTGCTCGGTGTGCGGTACTTATATTTATATTTGGTTACCCCACAAGTTTTTCACTCGGTGAGTGGTTATATATATATATATAGGAGAGCAATCAGATGCGAACCATGAGTTATGGTGTAAACATGTGAACTCAACCAGATTGCGCCATGTGTCGCGCTCAGAAAATGCCCCACTTTTTTTATAATCAAGTTTATTAATTCGATTTTTCCCGTTTCGTTTCAACTCCGATTTCATTTTTTCTTGCGCCAATATTCTTATTTTTTCAAGAGCTTTCTAACAAGTAGTGGATTGCATATATTTTGATGTGTTTTTGAATACGTGTGTGGATGTGTGAATATGAGTGCGAAAAAGTGTGATGTGTTTTGCAAATTTAGTGTATATGGTTTGCGGATTTAGTGTATATGGTTTGCAGATTTAGTGTATATGGTTTGCGGATTTAGTGTGTAATAACCACTTCTGGTCAACGTCAGTCAAACCTGCGAAAAACAGGAAAATTTAAAATTTTTAAGACAGATAGTAAACTTAACCTAAATTGACCCCGAGGGTCATACGGGACTTCATTTGACCCCGTTATCGACAAAGATGAGTTCCGGGGGACTCAAGGCAACTTTCTGATCAATTTGGGAAATGTTGACTTTTCGCTGGAAAAGTCAATCGAGCGACGTTTTGGTCCATTCGAGGACCGTTTTGGATCCAAAAAGCTTAGCCGTCGTCGCAGCGGTCTTAGTTGAGCCGTTTCCTTGTAGCCCGCCAAGTTTCGTAATTTCTTGGGAAAAGTGCCCGTTCGGGGCCCGAAACGTCCGATTTTCGCGAAACTGATTGGAAAATATCAACTAGATATTTTCCAAAAGGTGTGGGACCCACCTTAACACTTGTCAACTAATTGGTGGTGTTAGTTTTGGGGGGAAAAGGTGTGGAGGAGAGTGATGGCCGAATATAGGGGTTAAAAGAGAAAAAAAAAGGAGTTAGTTGTTAGTTGATTTAAATTAGAAAGAAGAAGAGAGGGTTTAGAGAGAGAAGGAGAAGAAGAAGAAGAAGAGAGAAGAAAGGAAGTGGAGCTAGGGTTTGGTATTCAACCATTGGATCGATTCAAAGCAAAGAGCAAACCTCTTCCCCTCGTCTTCCTCTCGAGTAAGCACTAAACCGATCGTCTTTTCGATTATTTTCTTGAAAGCTAGGGTTTGAGTATAAACTAAGGGTTAAGGTTGTAGTGAGTTTGGGGGTTATTTGGAGACGTTTTGGAGGTGGTTGGAGGAGAAGAATGACGTTTTCCGGTGACCGGAGGATCGGGAGGAGCTCCGGCCACCGTGGGTGGTGGCCGGCCGGCCATGTGGTGGCTGGCCGGAGCTGGCAGCAGCCACCACATGGTGGCCGAGCCCCTCCCCTTGAACCCTAGGGCACGGCCAAGCCTCTTGGGTGGGGCCCACGTGCTCGGTTGCTCGGGTTTTAATGTTCGGGTGGTTTAAAACGTTCCCCGGACCATTTACCCTAAACCGAATCGAAAATTGAAATTAAATTGGAGAAGTTGTATTTAAAGGGTTTTAGAAACTTTAAACGTCAATTAATTGACTCGGAAGTCGGAATTCGATTCCGTTAAGTGCGTTGGGTTCCTTGAAATATTCTAAGACCATAGAAACGAAAACGGGGGCTTTTGGAGCCCCGGAAGGCAATTAACGAAACTCGGGTAGATTCGCCATGTCGGGCGAATCGGGCCTTTAAGGGTCCTTTATCGACAATGTCGAGTAATTGGGAAGTTTGGGAGTGATCGACTTTATCGGGGTTACGTTTGGGCGTTAAGTTTATCAGTTTTCGTGTCTTTCGTAATAGTTTAAAAGTGCTTTAAAATTGTGTTCTTTTAGATCGTGCTGCGAACCGAGGCAAAGGGAAGCTGGGCGAGAGACTGGGTCTACTTCGGGTTTTGTTGGAGCACTTTTGGATTTATTTACGAGGTAGGGAAAAGTAGCCGGATCTCGGCCCTGATTAGGGAAAGTTAACAGTAGAACTGCATGTGACACCGGTGTGTCGTGGGTTGTTTAGGTTTATTTAAATATTAGAAAAGCATGTTACAGGAACTTAGTAATTATTGGAAAGGCATGTGACACTTAGTAGTGTCATAGGAATAGAGAACTTAGCGATATTAGAATTACTGGAGGCATATGACAATGCCCGGAGGTTGACTGTTTAATTTCTGTCTTGGGTGGCCATGAGAGCCCGTGTTATTTAATTTGGTGTTTGGGTGGCCATGAGAGCCCGTGTTATTTAATTTGGTGTTTGGGTGGCCATGAGAGCCCGTGTATTTATGGTTGTGTCTTGGGAGGCCATGATGGCCCGTGGGGTTGTTGAACCCGAGTCTTGACTGTTGAGGTGTCTTGAGTGGCCCTGAGTGCTTGTTTGTTGAACTTTCTTGTGTTTGTGGTTGTGTTTGCCCGACCCGACTGTGTGTCGGGGAGTGGTGTGGATTTTGGCAGGTTACGAGCATTCTCTGGTTGGCCTGACCAAACTCGAGCCTCGGCAGGTTCTGAGCATTCTTCGGCTTGCCTGTTCCGTGTCTGGATCCCGAAAGGTTATGAGCATTCTTCGGCTAGCCTGATCCGTGACCGGGTCCCGGCAGGTTACGAGCATTCTTCGGCTGGCCTGATCCGTGTACGAGGCTCGGCAGGTTCTGAGCATTCTTCGGCTAGCCTGATCCGTGTTCGTGTCTTTGGGGGAAGGTCATTGTTGGTTGTGTCGGTTTTACTTTACAAGTTTGAGGTTGAGTATGTTGTGGAAGGTAATGGGTTGTGGTTCAGTTGAGTGCTTGAGTTGGTGTTGGTTTTGGTGTTGGTTTTGGCGTTGGTTTTGGTTTTGGTGTTACTGGCTTTATCTACTAATTATGCCATAGTCAGTCTGTTATCCGTGGTACTGATCACCGGACGGACTAGGTGAGCTCTTGAAGCTTGTGGAGCTCGGAGCAGAGTCTGGTCTTTACTTTTGTTGAGTCTAGTGACGGATTTTGTACCTTGTCCACTTGTTGGGACGTTTTTGTATTGTAAATACTATTATTTTGAGAAGTAAACGGAAATGTCAAAGCTTTTATTCAAAACAGGTTCAAGTGTTTTTTTATGTTTTTAAATGTTCGCGTCCCGAGTTCGGTTCGCTGAATTTGGTGCGTGACAGCTTGGTATCAGAGCTCGAGGTTTCAAACCTCGGACTGTCCGTCAATTAGGTGGGAGAGTCGAGTCAGTGTAGACCCGTCATGTCCTGAGTCTTGTTTTTGTCTGTGCGTATTTGTTGCTGGCATACTGATTGTGTGTGATTGCGTGAACTGTTTTTAAACCATCCCGGGTCGACTCAGAAGCCCTCCTGTAGTCGAACGTGACGGTGTTGATGTCAAGTCGGTACAACGTGGTTTGGGGACGCCTAGACCGGGTTGTAACTACGTGATATCAAGGAACGAAGTTTTAAAATGAAAGGGTGAAGGTTTTAAAATTGTTGGCCCGGTGAGCGGGGGTCGTCGTGTTGTGGTTGTTGTTGTTTGACCTTTTCGGTTGATGTTTTGATTGAGGTCGGTTTTTAGTTGCCCTACAGTGTTATGTTTAGGGTGGTCGTTGTCTGCGACGTACTAGTGGACGGATCGTTATTAGCCGATAGGGTTACGATTGTCCTAGGGTAGACACAGCGGGTGTAAGTAGGTGAGCGAACGCTCACCCCTAGCTACTTTTCCTACAGGTACTGATCACCGGACGGACTAGGTGAGCTCTTGAAGCTTGTGGAGCTCGGAGCGGAGTCTGGTCTTTACTTTTGTTGAGTCTAGTGACGGATTTTGTACCTTGTCCATTTGTTGGGACGTTTTTGTATTATAAATACTATTATTTTGAGAAGTAAACGGAAATGTCAAAGCTTTTATTCAAAACAGGTTCAAGTGTTTTTTTATGTTTTTAAATGTTCGCGTCCCGAGTTCGGTTCGCTGAATTTGGGGCGTGACATAGTGTGTTTTGCAAATTTAGTGTATATGGTTTGCGGATTTAGTGTATATGGTTTGCGGATTTAGTGTATATGGTTTGCGAATTTAGTGTATTGCATACTTATGTACATATGATATATATGGTTCAACTCCATGTTTGAATATAAGCTTACAAATATTAATGTCATTTAAACTTTCCTACCATATACAGTAAGTTGCTTATTCAAGATTTATCATTTAAACTTTCCTACCATATACAGTAAGTTGCATACTAAATAATATATATGGTTCAACTCCATGTTTGAATATAAGCTTACAAATATTAATGTCATTTAAACTTTCCTACCATATACAGTAAGTTGCTTATTCAAGATTTATCATCCTCAAATTAGATAATCTTCTAATAAACCAATAAGATTAACTCCAATTCCAGGTTTAAACTTTCCTACCATATACAGTAAGTTGCTTATTCAAGATTTATCATCCTCAAATTAGATAATCTTCTAATAAAACAATAAGATTAACTCCAATTCCAGGGTTTAAAATTATATGCAAGTTATGACTCCAACATTTATCATAAAGTTATTTAAAGTCTTAGTAGTATACATATACTTCCTCCATCCTACAATATTCTACAATGAGTGTCTCATTTATTTGACAAAGATTTAAATTTAGTAAAGTGTGAAAATTACACTAAATTCGCAAACCATATACATTAAATTCGCAAACCATATACACTAAATCCGCAAACCATATACACTAAATTTGCAAAACACACTAAATTCGCAAACCATATACACTAAATCCGCAAACCATATACACTAAATCTGCAAACCATATACACTAAATCCGCAAACCATATACACTAAATTTGCAAAACACATCACACTTTTTCGCACTCATATTCACACATCCATACACGTATTCAAAAACACATCAAAATATATGCAATCCACTACTTGTTAGAAAGCTCTTGAAAAAATAAGAATATTGGCGCAAAAAATCGGAGTTGAAACGAAGCGGGAAAAATTAAATTAATAAACTTGGTGGGAAAAAAAAGATAAGCGTTTCTAAGCGCGACACGTGTCATGTTGTTGTTGAGTTCGCAGGTTCGCATTTTAAGAGGGGTTCGCACGTGATTGCTTCCCTATATATATATATATAGGGTAGTTGTCACGCCCCAATTTCAGCGAACCGAACTCGGGACGCGAACATTTAAAAAGATACAATACTTGAACCTTGTTTTCATTAAAACGAAGCGGGCATGGTCATATGCCTCCAGTAATTCTAATCTCGCTAAGTTCTCTGCTCCTACGACACTACTAAGTGTCACATGCATTCCCAATAATCGCTACATTCCCGTATCATGCTTTTCTAATATTCGGTAACCTAAATAACCCACGACACCCCGGTGTCACATGCAATTCTACTGGTAACTTTCCCTAGTCAGGGCCGAGATCCGGCTACCTTTCCCTACCTCGTATATAACTCCAAAAGCGCTCCACTAAACCTCGATGTGAACCCAGTCACTCGCCGAGCTTCCCTTTGCCTCGGTCCGCAGCACGATCTAAAAGAACACAATTTTAAATGCACTTTAACTCGCAGGAAATAAACCGGAAATTAATAAACTTAACGCCCAAACGTAACCCTAACAATGTCGATCACTCCCAAACTTCCCAATTACTCGACATTGTCGATAAAGGACCCGTAAAGGCCCGATTCGCCCGACATGGTGAATCTGCCCGTGTTTTGTAAAATGACTTCCGGGGCTCCAAAAGCCCCCGTTTTCGTTTCTACGGTCTTAGAATAGTTCAAGGGACCCAATGCACTTGACGGAATCGAATTCCGACTTCCGAGTCAAATAATTAACGTTTAAAGTTTCCAAAACCCGTTAATTACAACTTCTCCAATTTAATTCCAAATTTCGATTCGATTAAGGATAAATGGTCCGGGGAACGTTTTAAACCACCCGAACACTAAAACCGAGCACCCGAGCATGTGGGCCCCACCCGGCCCACTTGGCCGTGGGCCCTAGGGTTCCAATGAGGATCGGCCCACCTTGGTGGTGGCTAGCCCTAGCTCCGGCCAGCCACCCCGAGGTCCAGCCAGCACCGGCCAACTCCGACCAGCACCGGCCCGGTCCGGCCAGCCTCCACAAGGCACGGCCAGCCACCTCACACGGCCGGCCGGCCACCCCACATGGGGGCCGGAGCTCCCCCGAGCTCCCGGTCACCGGAAAACGTTCCAAAACCGCTCAAAAACGTCTCCAACGAACCCCCAACCTCACTACAACCCTAACTCATAGTTTTACCCAAACCCTAGCTTTCAAAAATTAACCAAAACGACGATTGGTTTAGTACAAACCGTAGAGGAGGATGAGGGGACGTTGCTTCCTTCTTTCCTTGAGATGATCCAAGGGTTGGATGACAAACCCTAGCCCATCTTCTTCTCTTTTCTCTCTTCTTCTTCTTCTCCAAACTCTCTCTTCTTTCTCTTTCTAAAACACAACTCATTTCATTTTCACCCCTTTTTCCTCTATATGGCCGAACCCCCCTCTCTCCCTTGTCTTCTTGTTTTTCCCCATACACCTAACAGCACCACTTGATTGACAAGTGGCAAGGTGGGTCCCACACCTTTTTTGGAAATATCTACTAGATATTTTCCAATCAGATTCGCGAAAATCGGACGTTTCGGGCCCCGAACGGGCAGTTTTCCCAAGAATTTACGAAACTTGGCAGGCTACAAGGAAACGGCTCAACTAAGACCGTTGCAACGACGGCTAAGATTTTTGGATCCCAAACGGTCCTCGAATAGACCAAAAAACACCCTCGGTTGACTTTTCTAGCGAAAAGTCAACATTTCCCAAATTGATCAGAAAGTTGCCCTGAGTCCCCTGGAACTCATTTTGGTCGATAACGGGGTCAACTTAAGTCCGATATGACCCTCGGGGTCAAATTAGGTTAAATTAAGTGTCTGTCTCAAAAATTATAAATTTTCCTATTTTTCGCAGGTTTGACTGGCGTTGACCAGAAGTGGTTATTACAGTAGCTATCCAGTAAAAACCACCCTTATTGTGCAAACTACGAACCAATCTGAGCCATGGGATGCGGTCAAAGTGACGTCAGCAGAGCGCACCAGATGCTGACACGTGGCCGCTTCGCGTGCGCCTCTGCCCTCGTGCGTGTGCGTGTTGACCACACGCGCACAATGCTGATCGTTTGCACGCACGGTGCTGATAGTTTGGTGTAAATGCAAACTATCAGCACTGTGCGCGCAAACGATCAGCACTGTGCGCGCGCGCACCAGCAGCGCGCGCGCCCACGTGTCAGCACCTGGTGAGTTCGTAGTTTGCACAATAAGGTGTGGTGTTTTATATATTTATTGCCCACGTGTCAGCATCTGGTGCGCTCTGCTAACATCACTTTGGGGGGATCTTATGGCTCAGATTGGTTTGTAGTTTGCACAATAAGGGGTGGTTTGTACCTGATACCAACTCTCTCTCTCTCTCTCTATATATATATATATATATATATATATATATATATATCACTATCATGTACAAACTTCTATCTTTCGTCAGAACGTAGAACTATCAATCTGGGCCCTTGGATTGTTTAATTAAAGGCCCAGATTTAATGCATATCTTTTTAATTAATGCATATCTTGTAATTGATTTCGTAATCAATCACCCCCACCCCCCCTGAATTTCGTTGGCCATCCGATTTGGATAATCAATGGCCCAGATTGGTTCTACGTTCTGACCCGAAACAAGGTTTGTACTCGATAGTCCCCCTATATATATAGGGTAGCTATCCAGTAAAAACCATCCTTATTGTGCAAACTACGAACCAATCTAAGCCACAGGATGCGGTCAAAGTGACGTCAGTAGAGCGCGCGCGATGCTGACACGTGGCCGCTTCGCGCGCGCGGGTGCTGATAGTTTACAAGCACGGTGCTGATAGTTTAGCACAAATGCAAACTATCAGCACTGTGCGCGCAAACTATCAGCACTGTGCTACGTAAATTATCAGTACTATGCGCGCGCGTGCCCACGTGTCAGCACCTGGTGAGTTCGTAGTTTGCACAATAAGGTGTCGTGTTTTATATATTTATTGTCCACGTGTCAGCATCTGGTGCGCTCTACTGACATCACTTTGGGGATCCTATGGCTCAGATTGGTTCGTAGTTTGAACAACAAGGGGGGGGGGGGGGGGGGTTTGTACCTGATACCAACCCTATATATATATATATATATACATATATCTAATTTATGTTTTTATATTTTAAACCCCGCGAGTTCGCTCGTTTGTGCGGTTATATATGTATATTTAATTTATGCACTTATTATGATTACCCCAAGAGTCCGCTCGATGTGCGATTATGTTTATATTTACAAGTTTATGATTATTTTACCCCCCGTGAGCTCGCTCATTGTGTGGTTATATGTATTTGTAACCTGAAGTTTACAAATATCATGATACTTTGGGCTAAAAGTTCCAAGACGCAAATCGCTTGCTTATAACATGCAGCTTGGCTTAAGACTTGAAGCTTGAAATTTCATATACAATTATATGGGTAGTTTGGCTACTCCATTGGTTTGCTCGTCGCATGATCGTTTTGTGAACAAATTTATGAGATCACATATTTTCTGGCCTGAAGTTACAAACATGATGGTATGTTGGACCAGAAGTTCCAAATACCAGCGAACTGATGTATGTTGGACCAGAAGTTCCAAATACATAATACTAGCGACTTGCGTATTTTGGACCAGAAGTTCCAAGTACTACGTACCAACGACTTGAAGTCGGGTATGATGAATGTCGATATGTTCGTATTGAAATATCTTGACATATTATGGCTTCGATCCATGTTCAAGATTTGGTAAAGTGCCAATGTACAGCTCTTATGCTGGATGAGAATATTACTCGCGATGGGATTATGGCATGAGTTTGTTATTACCAGTGCATCCCTTTGAACTAATATATATGTGATTTTTTGTACAATCCTATAAAGTTTTGTAAACTAATATAATGCTCTCCTTTGTAAAGGATATGGAGCTCGATAGTGGATTGTATGCTTGCAATGAGAATGATGATATATGTATTGTTGATTGCGCGTCGACGCACACAATCTTAAAGGACAAGAGATATTTTTATGCTTAACGTTGGTCGAAGCAAGTGTTAATACTATCTCGGGTACAACAAACCTGATAGAAGATTCTGGGGGAGCTACCTTGCTATTGAAAAATGGAACGAGATTGTGTTTCCATAATGCCTTGTATGCTTATAGATCCAGGAAAAATCTACTGAGCTTTAAGGATATCCGTGGTAATGGATATCATGTTGAGACCACCAGAGAAAATGATACTGAGTTTCTCTGTATCACCGGGGGTGATCGTGGTGAAAAGCAAGTACTAGATAGATTTCCTGTTCTATCATCAGGGTTGTATTACACGACCATAAGAACAGTTGAATCCTACACAACAATGAACCAGAAGTTCATTTATCCAAATGCTTTTATGCTTTAGCACAATCGTCTTGGTCATCCAGGATTGACCATGATGCGTAGGATTGTTGAGAACTCATGTGGACATTCGTGAAAGGGCCAGAAGATCCTAATGTCCTATGAGATATCATGTACCGCTTGTTCTCAAGGAAAATTAACAGTTCGACCATCTCAACACAAAGATTAATGTTGAATCCCCATCATTCTTGCAACGAATTCAGGGAGATATATGTGGGCCTATACATCCAGGTAGCGGACCATTCAATTATTTTATGGTCATAATAGACGAATCCAGTAGATGGTCTCATGTTTGTTTACTGTTAACGCGAAATGTAGCATTCGTTAAATTGTTGGCACAAATCATTAAGCTGAGGGCACATTTCCCTTATCATCTCATTAAGTTTATTCGCCTTGATAATGCTGGTGAATTCACGTTGAGGACGTTTGATGATTATTACATGTCTTTAGGGATTGATGTTGAACATCTCGTTGCACATGTCCATACCCAGAATGGTTTAGTAGAATCGTTTATTAAACGTATACAAATAATTGCATGTACATTACTGATGCAATCACAATTACCTATTTCGGCTTGGGGACATGTTGTATTACATGTTGCATCTTTGATTCGGTTGAGGCCTAGTGCATATCACTGATATTTTCTGTGCATTTTGCATGTGGCCATGAACCTGATATATCCCATTTGAGAACTTTTGGTTGTGTTATTCAAGTGCCTATTGCACCTCCTAAACGCACAAAAATGGGACCCCAACGGCGATTGGGAGTTTATGTTGGTTTTGATTCACCATCAATAATTAGGTATTTAAAACCCTTAACGGGTGACATGTTTACTGCAAGGTTCGCAAATTGTCATTTTGATGAGACATCGTTTCCACCTTTAGGTGAGAAGAATAAGCCTCCTTAAGTAAGGCATGAACTCTCTTGGAGAGTAAATTCTCTGTCTTATCTTGACCCACACACGTCACAATGTGAGATAGAAGTACAAAGAATACCTCATTTGCAGAATATTGCAAATCAAATGTTTGATGCATTTGCAGACACATCAAAGATGACAAATCTTATATAGATGCTATCAATGTACCAGGTCAAATTAAGATCACTGGTGATACTGCAAAGGCAGCTATTGATTCCTCTAGTACACACCTAAAGCGTGGAAGACCAGTTGGATCAAAAGACATTGTTCCCCGGAAGTGGAAATGTTAGACGAATAGAGGGGATGAGAAAGCCTCATTACCAGAGGTGGTTCCAAAAGAACTACCAGAGTCGGTTCCAGAATAACCAATCATTCTGGAAATGCCGGAAGGCTCTAATACTCTTGATGAATTGTGAGAGCAAAGAAATGAGGAAATTTATATGAATTACTCACACTTAAAGGCAAATAAAGGAAACTTGGGATCGACAATCAGTTATTGTTGATGAAGTCTTTGCGTTCGCGGTGGCCAATGAGATAATCAATGAGTTTGATTTTGAGCCCCAAAGCATCGACGAATGCCGTCACAGAGATGACTGACCTATGTGGGAAGAAGCAATTCAAGAAGAATTGGCTTCATTGGTGAAACGCCAAGTCTTTGGGCCCGTTTCTAAAACAATAGAGGGTGTTAAACCTGTTGGTTACAAGTGGGTGTATATAAGGAAACGAAATGAGGAAAATGAAGTCGCCCGATATAAGGCTAGACTTGTGGCCCAAGGATTCTCTCAACGACCGGGGATCGATTTTGATGAGACATATTCCCCAGTGATGGATATGACCACTTTCAGATATTTGATCAGCCTATCAATCTCTAAGAGACTTGAAATTGCCTGAAGCAATGAAAAATAGTCCAAGAAATATGTGTTCGATAAAATTATAGAAGTCGTTGTATGGGCTAAAACAATCGGGGAGAATGTTGTACAATCGTCTTAGCGAGTACCTTATCGAAGAAGGTTATAAGAGTAACATCATATGTTCATGTGTATTCATAAAGAAAACAAACTATGGGTTTGTTATTGTAGCAGTATACGTCGATGATATGAATCTGATTGGGACTCCAGAAGAGATCCTCAAAACTGAAGAATATCTGAAAAGGGAATTTGAAATGAAAGATTTTGGGAAGACTAGACATTGTCTCGGACTACAGCTCGAGCATCTGTCTGATGGTATTTTGACCCATCAATATGCATATGTTGAGAAGCTCCTAAAACGCTTTAGCATGGATAATGCTCATCCACTTAGTACTCCGATGATCGTCCGATCTTTGGATCCTAAGAGAGAACCATTCCGTCTCAAGGAAGCTGATGAAGAGATACTTGGTCCTGAAATACCATATCTAAATGCTATTGGGGCTTTGTTATATTTGGCACAATGTACGCAGTAAATGTACTTTCAAGATTCAGTTCAGATACCACTCGACGACATTGGAATGGTATAAAGCACATATTTCGTTATTTGAGTGGTACTAAAGATTTGGGACTTCTTGTATTCTAAGTCCAGGGGGAGCATTGGCTTGGTTGGATATGCATATGCAGGATATTTATCAGATCCCCATAAAACTCACTCCCAGACGGTATATGTATTTACCTACAATAAGACGACCATTTCCTGGCGCTCAACGAAGCAGACTTTGGTTGCAACGTCGTCCAAACATTCATAAATTATTGCATTACATGAAGCTAGCGGGAATGTGTGTTCCTCCGATCAGTTATTCAGCATATACAGAGGTCAATCAGCATTCCTCTGGAAAACTCCCTTTCCGCGATATATGAGGATATTGCAGCTTGTATTACTCATATCAGAGGAGGCTATATCAAAGGGGATAGAATTAAACACATCTCACCGGAAATCTTTTATACTCATGAACTCTAGAAGAGTCATGAGATAGATGTCAAGCAGATTCGGTCCAGTGAAAATCTTGCCGACTTATTTACTAAGGCCTTGCCGACATCTACTTTTGAAAAGCTAGTGTTCAAGATTGGGATGCGTCGACTTAACCAGTAGTCAAAGTGATCCCGTCAGTCATCAGGGAGAGTAAGATTAGGGGGAGCAAGAATGGTACATTGTACTCTTTTTCCCTTATCCAAGTTTTGTCCTACATGTTTTTCTTGGAAAGTTTTTTAACGAGACAACATCAAGCATAACATTAAGCACAAAATCAAGCACAACTTCATACACGTTTGGCGTTGCACTATTTTCCTTACATGTTTTGTCCATCGGGTTTTCTTGAGGAGGTTTTTAACGAGGCAACCTAATCTTGAAGCACATACATCGTTATCTTATTTTATGAATGGTTGTGTCCAAGGGGGAGTGTTGTAAATGTGGTGGCCACCCACTATCATTAATGGTGAAGGCCCCATATATCATTTCATAGAAAGATATGCGCAATGTATAAGGGAAAACGTTGGGCAAATTTTGCTATAAATAGCATGTCCATTACCATTGCTAAGACACACCAATTTTGCTATACGACAATACACAATACTGAGAGCATTTGGACCTCTGCACCTCTTTTCTATCTTGTGTTCTTATACTCTCTTATATTACTATTATACCTTTATTTCCAACAAATCCCATTTTTTGTTTTTTTTTGTGTGTTTGAAGACCGGAGTTTAGAGAAGAAAAACAGGAACATCCATGTCCCTTAAGACTAATTAGTAGCTGTAGAAAACACAACCACTATTTCTATAAACCACAACTGGGTGAACAAAAATAAGAAGCATTTCTGCCAACAACTATTTTAGCATCATCATTCTTGTCTCATTTGATTCGTCGATAGATCCATGGAGAGACGAAATGTCACGCCCCAATTTCAGTAAACCGAACTCGAGACGCGAACATTTAAAATCATAAAACACTTGAAACCTGTTTTGAATAAAAACTTTGAAATTGCCATTTAGTATCAAAAATAATATTTACAATACAAAAACGTCCCAACAAAAGGACAAGGTACAAATATCCGTCACTAGACTCAACAAAATAAAGACCAGACTCCGCTCCCAGCTCCACAAGCTTCAAGAGCTCTCCTAGTCCGTCCGGTGATCAGTACATGTAGGAAAAGCAGCTAGGGGTGAGCGTTCGCTCACCACCACGGATAACAGACTGACTATGACATAATTAGTAGATAAAGCCAGTAACACCAAAACCAAACCCAACACCGGGACTACAATCCCCAACTCAAGTACTCAACTGACCCACAACCTGTTACCTTCCACAACAGACTCAACCTCAAACTCACAAAGTAAACCCGACACCACCGTTTATGACCTCCTCCAAAGACACGAACACGGATCAGACTAGCCAAAGAATGCTCAGAACCTGCCGAGACTCGTACACGGATCAGGCCAGCCAAAGAATGCTCGTAACCTGCCGAGACCCGGTCACGGATCAGGCTAGCCAAAGAATGCTCATAACCTTTCGAGATCCGGACACGGAACAGGCTAGCCAAAGAATGCTCAGAACCTGTCGAGACTCGAGTTTGGTCAGGCCAGCCAAAGAATGCTCGTAACCTGCCAAAATCCACATCACTCCCCGACACGAAGTCGGGTTACTAACCCCGGGCAAACACAATCACAAGCAAAGCTCAACAAACAGTAACAAGACCAGTTCAACACTCCACAGGCACTCATGGCCGCTCAAGACTCCAACGGTAAGGACTCGGGTTCAACAACCCCACAGGCCTTCATGGCCTCCCAAGACACAACCACTGTAACTCACGGGCTCAACGACCCCACGGGCACTCAAGGCCACCCAAGACACCAACAATAATACACGGGCTCTCATGGCCACCCAAGACACCAACAACAATACAAGAGCTCTCATGGCCACCCAAGACTTAAATTAAACAGTCAACCTCCAGGCATGGTCATATGCCTCCAGTAATTCTAATATCGCTAAGTTCTCTGTTCCTACGACACTACTAAGTGTCACATGCTTTTCTCATAAATGCTACGTTCCCGTATCATGCTTTTCTAATATTTAAATAAACCTACTCAACCCACGACACCGCGGTGTCACATGCAATTCTACTGTTAACTTTCCCTAATCAGGGCCGAGATCCGACTACTTTTCCCTACCTCGTATATAGCTCCAAAAGCGCTCCACTAAACCTCGATGTGATCCCAGTCACTCGCCGAGCTTCCCTTTGCCTCGGTCCGCAGTACGATCTAAAAGAACACAATTTTAAATGCACTTTAACTCGCAGGAAAAAAACTGGAAATTAATAAACTTAACGCCCAAACGTAACCCCGAAAATGTCGATCACTCCCAAACTTACCAATTACTCGACATTGTCGATAAAGGACCCGTAAAGGCCCGATTCGCCCGACATGGCGAATCTGCCCGGGTTTTGTAAATGCCCTTCTGGGGCTCCAAAAATTCCCGTTTTCGTTTCTACGGTCCTAGAATAATTCAAGGGTCCCAAAGCACTTGACAGAATCGAGTTCCGACTTCCGAGTCAATTAATTAACGTTTAAAGTTTCTAAAACCCGTTAATTACAACTTTTCCAATTTAATTCCAAATTTCGATTCGGTTAAGGATAAATGGTCCGGGGAACGTTTTAAACCTCCCGAACACTAAACCCGAGGTCCCGAGCATGTGGGCCCCACCCGGCCCACTTGGCCGTGGGCCCTAGGGTTTCAATGGGGCTCGGCCACCATGGTGGTGGCCGGCCCTAGCTCCGGACAGCCACCTCCTATGGTGGCCGGCCACCCCCTATGGTGGCCGGAGCTCCTCCCGAGCTCCCGGTCGCCGGAAAACGTTCAATCAATACCTCCAAACACCTCTAAAATGTCTCCAACACTTTCCAAACCTCAACACAACCCTAACCCATTCATTTTAACAAAACCCTAGCTTTTGAAACTAAACAAAACGACGATCGGTTTAGGTCTTACCAACGAGGAAGACGAGGGGAAGAAGATTGCTCCTTGCCTTGAGACGATCCAGTGGTTGATGGCGTGAATAGTACCACAAACCCTAACTTCTCTCTCTTTTCTCTCTTCTTCTCCTTCTCTCTCTAAAACTCTCTTCTTTTTCAAAACTAACACATTTTCCCCTTTTTTACATGTGTGGCCGGCCACCCCCTTGTCCCCTCTACTTTCCCCCCAAAACTAACACCACCACAATTTGGACAAGTGTCAAGGTGGGTCCCACACCTTTTGGAAAATGTCTACTTGATATTTTCCAATCAGATTCGCGAAAAACGGACGTTTCGGGCCTCGAACGGGCACTTTTCTAAGAAATTACGAAACTTGGCAGGCTATAAGGAAACAACTCAACTAAAATCGCTGCGACGATGGCTAAGCTTTTTGGATCCAAAACGGTCCTCGAATGGACCAAAATGTCGCTCGGTTGACTTTTCCAGCGAAAAGTCAACATTTCCCAAATTGATCAGAAAGTTGCCCTGAGTCCCCCGGAACTCACTTTGGTCGATACCGGGGTCATCTTAAGTCCGGTATGACCCTCGGGGTCAATTTAGGTTAAATTAAGTGTCTGTCTTAAATTTTTTAAATTTTCCTGTTTTTCGCAAGTTTGACTGTCGTTGACCGGGAGTGGTTCTTACACGAGAACCATACTTCTTCCGCACCGTCACGAGAATCGCCATCAGTCTCTTCCTTGGATCGGGTCAGAGCTTTAGAAATATGGCCGGAGCTTCACAAATCTGATCGTGAGGGGTATGAGAGATTTCAAGTTTAGAGATGTCGTGTGGGGTTTGAACGCTGCGCATGAAGGTGAGAATAGGTGGGTAGAGGTGCTCGGTTGCATCCTCGTCCGAGGTAGAAGTGCTCGCTCGGTCGCTAGTGCCTCTTCGACCTACAACTAATTTTCATTTCATTTTTTCTTGATTCCTCAAATAATGAAATAAAAAATAGATTGATAAAGATATTAGTTAATTAATAAATATAAAAATAAAATAAAATAAAATTTTGTAATTAATAATAATATAAAATAATTAATTAATATAAAAATATATAAAAACTATTTTTAAAAAAAACTATTTTTTGAAATAAAATATAATTTATGAAATTGGGTGTAACTAGAAGCTTTGGAAGTAATTCTCAAATTGGGTGATGTTTCTTTCCCAATTATCTTAAAATTGGTCTCCTCTAGAGTAGTTTTGTTCCGGTATACAAGTGCATCTAGTTCCTCTTTCTCTGGATCGTCTGGCTATGGTTCAGTAAGAAGGGATAAGAACCAGAGTGTAGTAGGTGAGGATGAAGAGGTTGTGTTTGGCCAGACACCAACCCCATTGGGGAAGGAGGGCCCTAGGCTTGAAATCACTCCTTTTTCTTGGTTATTTGATGACAGGGAAAAAGAGTTTTGGTTGGGGAAGACTCTGCGATTCAGCAAAAGGAATCGTAGAGCCGTTTACAAGAGGAAAACGTTTCGCAGAGCTGTGAGGATTTGTGGGTGCAAGGTAGTTCTTATTTTGGTATTTTGCGTTTGCATCAGAGTGGGGAGCTGGAGGTGCAGAACTTTGGTGAGATTATTGCATCTGTTGTTCCCGTTTCTGCTCAACCCAAAAGAGGTCGTGGAAGGCCCAGGAAAAAGGAAAGGCAAAAGAGGTTGTATCACCAAAGTTTTTTTACCAGACTACAATTAAGTCGGGGTCGGTTGGTAATGGATTTAGTTCAGGGACCTTTATTGTGGACTTTACAAAGAATATAAAAGGGAGTTTGGGTGACTGGAGTTACTGCAAGAAGGTTGGGAAAAAAACCATTGACATTGGTCCATTGGTTCTCGAGTAGTTTGATTATCTTGATATTGAAGTTCCTCAACGCACTCTATTTTCTGAGGAAGTTGGCGATGGTGAGGAAGAGGATTCCCCGGAGCCGAAGACAGGTAATGATTTCGAATTCTTTATTTTAGCTCTTGGTGATGAGGTGCCTCACGTGGAACGTGAGAGGTATGCATTTAGACTTGAAAAACAATAACATTAAAAAGTTGGTTTTGTCTAATAGTATTGGTTTGGTTTTGTTGCAAGAAACCAAACTTGATTTGGTTGATTATGGTATTCTTCGGAGTTATGGTTTTGGTGCTGATTGGGGTTGTGATTGGGTGCCAGCGGTTAGGTCGAGTGGTGGACTTTTATTAGTGTCTAAGTTGTTTGTTTATAATTATACTAATGTCTTTTTTGAGTATAATGTGATATGTTGGAATGGTGTGATTATTGGTTCGCAGTTACCAATCAATGTGGTTAATGTTTATGCCCCGACTTCTGAACATGAGAGACGTGCTCTGTGGTCCACTTTGGTAGGGTTGTGTGGTAGTTTACATGATATTCTTATTCTTAGAAGAGATTTTAATTATGTCTTCTCGGTTGAGGAGAGACGTGGTAGTAGTTTTAAGAGAGCGGATGGTTTAGTCTTTGCTGATTTTATTGAGGATTTAGGTGTTTTGGATCCAACTTTAATCGGGTTTAAATTCACCTGGTATGATACGGGTTCAAAAGCTTCGCGTCTTGATAGGTTTTTGGTCTCTTCCAAAGCTTTATCCGCTTGCGGAGTATTGATTCAACGGAGCCTCCCGAGGAGAGTTTCGGACCATATACCAGTTTTATTGGGAGTAGAAGTGGTTGATTGGGGTCCAAAACCGATTAGATTTATAAATGCCTGGATTGAGCATAGATCCTTTTTACCTAGTGTTAAGATGTTGTGGGAGTCTTATTCATTTGATGGGGATCCCATTTTTATTCTATGGTCTAAGTTACGGTGTTTGAGGCGGGATTTGCAAGTTTGGAATAAAGAGGTATTCGAAGGGTTGAGATTGAAGTGGCTAATTTGACTGCAAAACTGGAGAGTTGGGATTCAATTCTGGATGATAGGACCTTGGTAGGGTCGAAGCGTGAAATGAGGGCTTTATGCCGAGCTCTCTTTATTCAGAAGAGTCGTTGGTTGGCGAATTTATGGAGCCAAAAGGCTAGAGTTCGATGGTTTAAAGGAGTTGACCGGTGCACTCATTTTTTCTATCGGATTGCTAACTTCAGGGCAATTCAGAACCGAATTACTCGAGTTTGTGTGGGTTAGGATTGTTTCGACACACCAATAGCGATTAAACAAGCAACAATTTCTCATTTTTCTAACTGTTTTAAAGTGGATTTGGAGGTAATAGTTGATTTACCTGATCTTCCTTTCCGACAGTTATCTAGTGTTCATGCGAAATGGTTAGAAGCCGGTTTTGAAGAACAAGATATTATGCGGGCAGTGAAGAATTGTGGGGGAGAGAAAGCTCTCGGGTCAGATGGGTTTAAAATGTGTTTTTATCAGGTATGTTGGGATGTGGTTGGAGCATATGTGTGTAATTTTTTGGTTGCTTTTCAGGTTTCTAGGAGACTAGACAAAGGGATTAACTCTATCCTTTTTTACTTTAATCCCTAAGTCTAATGTTGTGGAGGGTTTTGATGATTTCCGTCCTATAAGCTTGATTTCTGGACCCTATAAAATTCTGGCCAAGGTTTTGGGCAAATCGCCTCAAGAAAGTGTTGTCGGGGCTGATTAATGACAATCAGAGTGGTTTTGTGGGAGGGGGACAACTTGTGGATGGTGTTTTAATAGCTTTAGAATTAATTCACAGGTTGAAGCGTTCAAAAGAGGAGGTGGTCCTGTTAAAGCTTGATTTTGAGAAATCTTATGACAAAGTTCACTAGTGCTTTATCAATGAGGCACTGGGTGAGATGGGGTTTGGTTTGCAATGGAGGGCGTGGATGCAGGGTTGTTTTAGAGCCTACATGTTGGTGTTGATTAATGGTTCCCCGAGTGGAGATTTTCAGATTTTTAATGGCATTACGCAAGGATTCTCGTTGTCTCCTTCTCTTTTTTTTAATTGCAACGGAGGGGCTGCATCAGTTATTGGAGAATGGGAAACGAATTGGTGCCTTCATAGGGGTGGAGGTGGGATCGACTGGCCTTTCTTTGTCACATTTGCAGTTTGCGGACGATACCCTTTTATTTATTAAGGGTGATGTGGAGGGTTTGAAGTTCGTAAAAGGTCTATTAGAGAGTTTTCAGAAAGGGTCTGGTTTGAAGATAAACTTTTCCAAGTCTACTGATGTGGTTTTAAATAAGGAGTTGTGTTCGGAAGAGGAGGTGGCTCGGGTATTGGGATGCCAGGTGGGTTTCTTGCCTATGAAGTATCTTGGTTTCATGTTGGGGCAAATCTGAGAAGAATTTATTCTTGGGATCCGGTGGTGGAGAAATTCAAGAAGGCGTTAGGGTTATGGAAGTTAAAGAATCTCAATATGGTGGGTCGTATTGTTTTGGTTATTGCAGTTTTGGAAGCATCCCAGAGACGGTTCCTTTGGACAAACCCGTTTACAAGGACGATGTTTTGCAAGGTTCGTTGGAGTTCGGTGTATAAACCCAAGGAAGAAGTGGGCCTTGGAATTAGGCGATTGGAGGCTATGAATGTTAGTTTACTAGCTAAGTGGTGGTGGCGTTTTACTAGTGAAACTGATTCTTTATGGAAGAGGGTGATTTGTGCATTATTTGGTTGGGAGGACAAGGATTGAGATTTTCTCAAATTTGATAAACCGGGATCGTCTTTTATGGTAAGTCATATTATGGCTTTGGCTGTTGATCCTGGTTTTAAGGAATTGTTTGGCAATCAGGGTGTTCATTGGAGGTTAGGGAAGGGTGATCGCATTTCGTTTTGGGATGATGTCTGGGTAGGGTCATCTACTTTGCACATGCGTTTCCTTGATCTTTTTGTAGTTTCATCGGCCAAGTATGAGAAAGTGGAACTTTTTTGGGTCTCTCGAGTTTGGAGAGTGAGTTTTTTTTTGCAAGACTTAGAGCCTTGGGAAGATGATGAAGCTATGGTGTTGATGGGGTTGTTGGATGATGTGTTGTTGAGGGCGGATAAAGAGGATTGTCTTGTTTGGGAGAAGTATACTAAGGGCTTCTCTGTTTCATCAGCGTATAAGTTTTTAACATGACCGGCCGGCTTTAGCTTGACTTTAGAATGGGCTGCTATTTTATGGGTGAAACATGTTCCATCAAAGTTCAGTGTTTTTGTGTGGTTGGCAGCTCATAATGCACTTCATACTATGGAGTATTTGGAGAGTAGATGTTTGCAAATATCCCTGGACAACATGTTATGCCCTTTCTGTAAGTATATTTTTGAATATATTGCTCATGTACTGTTACATTGTTTATATGCTTGGGAGATATGGTACAAGCTGCTTGTGTGGTCCTATGTCGGAGCGTGTATGTGGAGTTTTGTTATGGTGGAAGGGTTTGGGATCAAGGAGGTGGTGGTCTTGTTGGGTTCGTGTTGGGTATGTGGCTTTGTGGAATATTTGGCTGGTTCGAAATGGCGTTGTGTTTAATCAGAAAATGGACATGGTGGATGATGTGGTGGCAAAGATAAAGGCTCATTCGTTTGTGGTTTGCTGGAACTCAGGGTCCCTTCGATCTAGGTTGACTTTTGAGGATTGGGGTAGGGACCCGAGTTGGTGTTTAAGTTCAAGAAAGAAGCAGGATTGGAGGGTAGATCCCTGATGGACCGACGATTTTTTCTTATTGCCTGAGTTGTTTGTGTTTCTTTATTTGCTTTTGGTGGTGTTTTGTTGCTTAGTGGGTTGTTTTGTGGGAATGGTGATTGTTTTGAGCTTTCGTAGCTGTTTTGGTCTAGTGAACAAGTCCTTTTTTGAGGATCATTCTTTTGCTTCGTTTTATCCTCTTATAGAACGAATGCTTAATAAATTTCTTAGCCTATAAAAAAAATCAATTTTTTGAAATAAAAAAATCTGATTTTTTTATGGTAGACTTTGAAATTTTGAAGATGAATGAAGGGATATTTTGATATTTCGTGGTTTGAAGAACCAATGGCATAGTTTTGAAATTTTGATTGTTAGTGAGGGTATTTTACACTATTTACACTGTTTACACTATTTGAATGGAAAAAGAACAGAAAATTAATCGTTAAGTACCAAAATGTGGTTAAATATTTGGCAGGGTATTATATTACAAAAAAAAAAAAATATGCCAATGTATTATCTTGCAAATATAAATGTTTGGCAAGATATTGTATTGAAATTTTCCTTCAAAATTAAAAAGAGGTTTTTTTTTTGAGTGAACTGTTATTTCATTCCATTAAAAGAGTTAGAGGTTACTCCATGTCCTAACCCTCTACTCCACTTAATTGTCAAATCCGCACCCAAGATTTGAAAAATTGTCAAATAGTAACGAATTTCAAAACTGAATTATTAAAAATCAAAAAGTATTGTTTAAATTGACTGTTTCTATGAACAGTGAATCACGTGCGTCTCACGTGACTCATTTTATAATGGAGCTTGGGTGAGCTGAGGTCACGAAGAGATGAAATTCGAAGCTCGGACACAAAGAGATGAAGTTCGAAGAGCTGAAATGAAGACATAAGGTCACAAAGAGATGAAGTTAAGCCAAGTTAACGTCCGAAAGAAGAACATATTTGACGGTAAAGTCGACTTTTCACTTGGCCAAGTTAACATCCGTTTAAAATTAGAAAAGGTTGACAATTTCAGTTAATTGGCTGTTACTACATGGCAATTTCAATAGTATAGGGTTTGGATTTAATAATTTCTGAAAGTTGGGCGTTAGGACATGGAGTAACCCTAAAGAGTTGATACATGTTTAAAATCCCCGCTGGGATAAACAGAGAAACCCTGAAACTACCGTAACGTCATAGACGTATTGCTGTTGTGCCATAGTGGGGACTAAAAGGGACAACCAAACAGAAATAACTAGCATAATAAAGAAACAGACAACCAAATCTAATAACAATAAATTGAAAAGTAGGGAAATGAACACCCGCCGACGATCACTGCTTAAGGTGGGGTCTGGATACCGCTGGGTCACCCGAGGGCGACGCTCTGCTTCGTTGATGCTACCGAACATATGACCGGCAGTGGGGGAAGGTTGACGGGCCATCCCTAGAGACTCCTTCCTGCCTCCGGTTGCGGCCTGGAGACTCATGTGAAACGGCGGGGCTGGTACCTAGCCCTCGCCTGTCCAGTTCCTCACTGACCCCTAAACCTCCACATCTTGCTGGCTCAGATAGCCTACCCCAGTAGTGGACCTGACCACTACAGCAAGATGATCTCCAACCGGTGCCCGACCTCTACCCCCGAACCCTCCATCGAGTCCCGGTATCATAGCCAGCGAGGCAGGCATCGACTGATCCCATGCCAAATTCCCTCGGATATGTTTATATACAAAGCACCCCAAGGGATCCAATGCCCACATAAGACCTGGCCCCAGGTTAGGCAACGACTCTATGGATACACCGTCACCCAATCCACTACACACTCCAAATTTAAGTAAAGGATCCGGGCATAAAGGTGAACGGCCGACCCCCAGACCTATCAACTCCGCGTTGTCATGGCCCTGCGGCCCCGGACGCCCTGGCCAAGGCCGTGGTCCTACCACCAGCCCCGTCTAGATATTCCATGCAGGGTCATAGTACGCCAGGGGCTCCACCAGAAGGGGTCGCCCAGAGCCACCCGCGCCCAGCCCCCGAACATTAGCCGAAAAATCCGACCATCCAAAGGAATAAGACCCCCTCGCCGGGACATAGGCCCGATGAGAGCGATAAACCCGAGTGGTCGATGAGAACAAGTTAGACGATTTGACTGGGGTCTCGGGCTAGCCCCTCAAAACCTAGAGCGATCCGGAGATCGAAAACCCCCCCTAATGATCGGGATGTCCTTGTATCCTTCGACGATCCAGAGCAAGGTCATGGGTCACAACATCCTTGAAACGTGGCCGTTGAGGACGAGTAAGACCACCAGTACCGGGGATAGCCTCCCAAGGTCGCCTCCGCTTAAAGCCACGACGTGGTGGGGAAGTCGCCCTACCCAACCACTCCCGAATGGGTACCGTCTCCAGAACCGAGCGTCGGCTGCGCGACACCCATGGAGAGGGCGGCGAGGATGGAGAGGATGGGGGGGAACGACGCAGGGTCGATGGAGAGGATGACGGGAAGGAAGAGGAGGAGTTGTCCGAGAAGATAACTATCACGCTTGGGGGAGAGACAGAAGATCCTGGAGCCGACGCGATCTCCGAGGAGTTCTACATGAGGACAGGGGAGGATGAGACTTTACGAGAGGACGCCGATAAGGGAGACAGAGAGGACCACCCCGTTGACACGATCTCCGTAGAGCTCTACATTACGGACGCGGTGGGAACAGGGATTAGCTCCATAATCTAGGGTTAGGTCTCGACAGAAGCGAGGAGGGGAGGTCTCGACAGAAGTGCGTAGAATTTTCTTGAAAAAATTTAAAAAGAGGTTCTTAAAGTCTAACACAACGCTTCTAAGAGAAATTATTTTTTCATGCTATTCGTCATCAATCCATGTTGTCATTGCACGCATGGTTGTTGATTTTAGTGGTTCTTTTAAAGCATGTACAGTGGTGCATTTTGGAGTAGGTGCAATAGACTCGACACAACGGATGCGTTGGCGCAACAAGAGATGACCCAGCGTAGCGACAAGCTGATGCGTTGTGGGTGGGGTGGTAGGGGAGTCGTAGCGAGGAAACGAGGACACGTGGTTGCTACGGTTAATTGCAGCTCCAATCAGTCGTTGCCGCGTGGTAGCAACGACTAGTTTTTCCCCGAACTCTAAAATTTTGATTTTACACCCATATAAATACAACCCCTCTCGAAATACTATCCACACATCTTCCACATTCATATATCGTGTACTCTCATATTTCAACTATTCACACCTTTTCTACTATGGATCCAATGGTCGATTCGGAACGATTGGGGGAATAGATAGGAGAGATGATTAAGAAACAGAGAAAGTCTTATTGAGGGTATGCTAGCTACGCTTCAACTAAGTATGCAAAAAATCATGAATAGAGGATAGAATGAAGGGCATTAGTGTTTGATAGCCGACTACTTCCATCTTAGATCGGTGTGCAACGAGAAATTTTTTGGATGTCGAATCTGAATGCAAAAAGATCTTTTCCTCCGCATTATGCATGAATTAAGTGAAAGAAACTCGTACTTCTATCAACGACCTTATGAAGTCAGGAAGGTTGGTTTTTCTCCCTATAAAAAATCACTATATCTCTTCACAGTTGTGTTATGAGTCTCTAGTTGACGAGTACGTGCGCATAGGTGTCTCCAAAACTATGGAGTGTGTGCGGAGGTTTTGAATGAGCACCATCAATGTGTTTGGGACCAAATATTTACGTCGCCCGACTGAAGATGACATGATCCGTTTATTCAAAGTCAATGAAGCATGTGGCTTCTTGAGGATGTTGGGTGGCCTCGATTATATTAATTGGGAATGGAAGAATTGTATGGTGATATGGGCGGGTTAATTTTCACGGAGAGACCAGGGAAACGTCCCGACAGTCATGTTGGAAGTCTTTGCAAGTCAATACTTATGGATATGGCATACGTTTTTCGGTGTCGCAAGATCGAACAACGACATCAATGTGCTCAATCAGTCAACATTGTTCGCCGAAGCCATACAAAGGTTATTCCCACCGGTCATGTATATTGTCAACGGTAAAAAATATTCAACTCCTTATTATTTAAACGATGGTTTATACCCGGCATATGCTTCTTTTGTGAAGACAGTATCAGCTCCACAACTACCGAAATTGAAGTTGCTTGCAAAACACCAATAAACGACTCGGAAAGATATAGAACGAGCATTCGAGGATTTACAAGCTCGTTTTCACATTACCAATCGCCCAAGATGAATATGAGATAAAAAGTCACTCGTCGCGATCATGAATGCTTGTATCCTCCTCCACAACATGATAGTGGAGAATGAACGCCATATATACATAGTAGCTATCGACCCACTGGATATTGGAGAGTCGTCCGCAATGGTGATACAATGAGGCCCGCCCCTTACCGTTAATATTAACGTCATCAAGGATAGTAAAGAGATACTCACGGATCGACTAACTCATAACAAACTCAAAGAAGAACTTATCGACCACATTTGGAACAAATTTTCATGAGTTTTATTTTGATATCGTTGTGTATTTTCCATATTAATAATAAAATGGCAATTCAATAATAAAAGGGTAAATTTTATCTCACTACCCTAACTTTTGCATTTTTGCGTTCCACTACCCTAACTTTTTATTGACTTTCCGTAAGGCATAAATTCCTTACGGAAAGTCAATAGCAACACCTTACTGCAACTCCGTTCTTGTTCGTGATCTAACGATCGTAAGGAATTTATTCTACTATGGAATCGGAGTTCTCTGCTACCGTGAAGGCACAAATTCAAAGCGGCCAAATTCATGCAGATTCAAAGCTGGCTCGTTTTGACGGAACAAACTACACCCGATGGAAGGACCGCATGGTGTTATTGCTTACTGCTCTGAAGATTTTCTATGTTCTTGAAGCCGACCTCACCATCATCCCTGATCCTATGCCCGATGACACTGAAGATCTGAAGAAGGAACGCAACAAACGCAAGGAAGATGAATTGGTGTGTCGTGGGTACATTATGAACTCCCTGACTGATCGGCTATATGATCTCTATCGCAACCTCAGTTCTCCCAAGGAAATATGGACGACATTGGAGGCAAAATACAAGAACGAGAAGAGAGGTACTGACAAATTTCTTGCTATGAAGTATTTCGAATTTTTCATGTCTGATGGTAAAAATACAATCATGGATCAAGTTCACGAGCTTCAAATTCTAGTTTCTCGTTTAAGTGAACTTGAAATCAAGATTCCTGATGCACTCCAAATTGGAGCGATATTGGAAAAACTACCCCCATCTTGGAATGATTTCCGAAAGAAGTTCTTGCACTCATCAGATAATACAACCATAGAGCAATTTCAGACTCACTTGCAAATCGAGGCTGAGAATCGTGCCAGAGATTCAATATACCTAAGCTCGAGGGTGAATTATGTGGCTGAAGGACACAAAACAAAAGGTGTTAATCACTTGAAGATGAAGGCGAAGAAGAATGTGTTCAAAACGAAGCCTTATCAGAAAGAAAGGTCTTCAAATGAAAGAGCATGTTTTCATTGTGGAAAGACGAACCATGTATGGGCTGATTGTAGGTACTGTAAGAATGGTTCAAAGAAACCTTCTGATGGTGTGAAGAATAATGCAACTGTGGTCGAATCCGAAATGCATGAATTGGTTGCAATGGTTTCAGAAATGTAGATTGGAATGATCACTAAACTTCATATGGATGTTGTAACCGCTTCAACGGATTGGTGGCTCGATTCGGGAGCCACAATTCATGTTTGTAACAACAAAGCCATGTTCAAGACATATGAACCAATGACTGAAAACGAAGAAGTTCTTATGGGAAATCATGTGACAGCAAGGGTGCAAGGAAAAGGAACAGTGGATATGAACTTCACTTCAGGAAAGAAGTTGACTTTGATCAATGTGTTCCATGTTCCAGAGCTAAGGAAGAATCTTGTATCAGCCACCTTACTTGTTAAGAAAGGCTTTAAGATTGTATTAGAATCTGACAAAGTTATTATTACCAAGAATGGTATGTACATAGGAAAAGGGTACACCTGTGATGGCATGTTTAAACTAAGTATTAATGAAATAAATAAAGTGCTTGCTTATGTTGTTGAGTCTTCCCCTTCTGTTTGGCATTCTAGATTAGCACATATTAATTTTAGTATATTGAAATATATGTCTAAACATGGAATAGAAAAAAATCAGTCGAACGCGCGCACCACGCGCCCCTCTTTTCCTCGGGAAATCCTTAACCGCGTTCGTCAATTCTCCAAGCCGCCGGCCGGCAAGGATGACAGGCGAGGGGCCACGAGGGGGATCAAGTGGCGGAGACAAGGTCGCTCGTGCTGACAGTTCGGTGGTGAGAGGAAAGCGTGCGATTGGGTTTGAGAGCTCAGGCGCAGAGAGCGACACACGCTCGATGGCGGAGGAGCTCGATTCGAGAAGCAGGGGTACTGAGAAGGAAGTGGAGGGGGAAGCTGTCCCGCACCGCCGTTCCCAGTTTCAGGCGAGAGGGGAGGTTCAACCGCACACGATCTTCATTCTCAATCTTCCAGAAGGAACCAGCAAAGAAGATTTAAAAGCTATTTTAGCAGATTTGGCGAGGTAGAGCAAATTCAACTACCCTTCAATCCAAACATCAAAGGAAAATTCTTTGGCTTCATTCGGTTCAAAGAAGGTGTGAATATAGAGAAAGTGGTGCTCTCTACCAATGGATCCAGACTTGGTTCTAAGGAGCTGTTCGTGGCACCGGCTTGGGCTAAGAGAAAGGACTGGAACAGTGGTCCAAGGGAGGACATAAGAGCGTTTCTGCATAGAAAGGCAGCTATCAAGGACAGATTATGGCTCAATCAAGGGAGTCATGTTCAGATAAAGCTTGATGTGGATGCTAAGATGGCCGGGGAGGTGAGAAACGGATGGTTGGGGGTGCTCCATGAGAACTTAAGCCCAAAAGTGTTGCAGGATGAACTAGGCAGACAAGGGATCTTCGATATACAGGTGAGATCCTTGGGAAGCAGAGTGGTGTACGTCCATTGTGCTGATAAGGCCTTTGAAGAAAGAATGGTGGAGAGCAGATGGTCGTGGCTGAATCAATGGATGACCATGGGATTGAACAAAGAGTCACTCTTGCTCAAAGGAGGTTCCTTCTGTTGGGTACGAATTCAAGGTGTCCCTGTGCAGTGTTGGACACAGAAGAACATGGAGAACGTGGCCGGAGCATTCGGGGAGGTGGTGATGGTTCACCCGGAGTCGGTTACAGGCATGGACTTTGAGGAAGCGTTTGTCTTAATTCATCTACAATCAGAGAGTTTCAATGAGAAAAGGCTCCAAGCAACATTTGATGGTGAAGTATGTAGCATCAGAGTCTCAGTGGCTCAATTGAGTCAGGTACCAATTTCGACTCCGGAGTCCGGTCAAGCGGATGATAGTTGGCTGTCCTACAGTCCGGAAAAATCGCCCAACTCAAAAAAAATTGAGGACAGTAATTGGCAACTATCACCAATGAGCTCCACCAAAACTGATGACATCGGTGCTACAAGGTTGAGCCCTTCAGATTTGAATCCTCTGCCTCTGGTGCCGACAGAAGGGAAGGGAGTGGTTCCAAGTATTGTGCCTCAAACGCAACCGAGCAGTGAGGACTCGGAGAAGACAATCTCAGGCAGTATGGTATCTAAAAAGAAGAAGAAACTAGCTCTCAAAGCCAGAGACAAGTTGGATTCGCAAGACTCGGTTAGTGACAAAACGTTATCGCAGGAAACGTATGGGCCGAGTAAACAAATGAGATCCCAAGGCAAGGTGGAAGTTGCTGAGAAGGCTTGGGCCTATTGTAAAGCCATGGGCTTTAAGTCAAAATCCACAGGTGATCAATTTAGAAGTGAATTGGAGAATTTAGATGTGGAGTTACGCGCAGCAACAGGCACACGCGACTGTGGCTTGGACGAAGAAGACGAGTCGGACAGCGGAGGCAGTAATGCCTCCCTCTCTTCCTTCTAAATGTCTATCTCCCTCCTCTCATGGAACGTGAGAGGAGCCTCTTCTGACCAGAAGGGGAGTTCGATAAGGGAAGTGGTCAGGAAAAGAAGTCCGAAGTTCATATTGCTCCAGGAAACAAAAATTGTAAGTCTTCCTTTAAATTTTTTGAGAACCTATGGTTTGAAAAGTGATTGGTCTTGTGTTAGGGTTGAGTCGGAAGGAAAGTCTGGAGGTTTATTTTCTGCCTGGAATGTGAGTTTTTTCACCTTGACACGATCAAAACCGCTAAGGAACGTGTTGTTCTGGTGGGGAAAAGTTGGTTCTGACTTGCAGGAAATTTGTATCGTCAATGTATACGCTCCGTGTGACAGTCGAAGAAAGGAAGAGCTGTGGGGGATTTTTCTGGCTGAATGTCAGGCGTTCTCCGGTCCAATTTTCATGGGAGGGAACTTTAATACAGTGTTAGAAGCCTCAGAAAGATGTGGTGGATCGGGTTCTCTGGGAAGGGACTCTTTGATTTTTGATGGCTTCATTAATTTGGCAGGTCTTATTAATCTCCCGATGGTAGGTGCCAGGTTCACTTGGTATGGTACAGAACAAAAAGCTTCGAAGTTGGATAGGTCTCTAGTTAATGATGAAGTACTGTCAAAGTTTACGGGTCTATCCCAAAAGAACCTGCCTCGTCGTGTATCAGATCATCGTCCAATGCATTTTTTCACAGAGGAGTTGGATTGAGGACCCAGACCGTTTAGGGTGCTCAATGCTTGGTTGGAGGACGACAGATTAGTTCCAGAGGTAAAGAATTTTTGGACCCAACATTTTTACAACAGTGCACCTGGGTATTGCTTGTGGAGAAAGTTTAAAGATCTAAAAGGGGTTTTGAAGGAATGGAATTTAACGGTTTTTGGTCGAGTGGATAAAGAAGTCGAGAAGCTGGTGGATGAGGTTGAGCATTGGGATTTCTTGGCAGAAAGTAGACCGTTATCAGATGCAGTACTGAGTAGGAGGGGTTTAGCAGGTGCTTTGCTGATTCAGCAATCGAAGCTTTTGAGCTTGATTTGGAAGCAGAAGTCGAGGGTTTTATGGTCGAAAGAGGGAGATAAATGTTCGAGATTTTTCCATATAATGGCTAATTTCAGAGCAATCAAAAACAAAATCACCTCTATCGTGGTGGATGGTTCCACTATTTCCGATCCGACCAAGATAAAGGAAGCAGCAACAAGGCATTTTGGGGCTCAGTTTAGCAAGAAGAACAGGGCAATTTGGGACCTATCGTCCCTCCCTTTCAAAAAACTGTCTCCATCACAACGGTCTAGTTTGGAGGGTACTTTTACGGAAGAGGAGGTAGAGTTGGCACTAAAAGACTGCAATGGTTCAAAAGCGCCGGGGCCGGACGGATTTACAATGCTCTTCATTCAGAAGTGTTGGGAGTTTATGAAAGATAATTTTATGGATTTTTTCCGGTCTGTTTTTAGTGGTGGAAGGGTGGGGAAGGGTGTGAGCTCGACTCTGTTGGCCTTGATTCTGAAAGTAGTTGATCCGAAGTCTTTTAACGAGTTCAGACCAATCAGTTTGGTTTCAGCAATTTACAAGCTTCTGGCGAAAGTCCTCTCTAGAAGATTGAAGGGAGTTATAAACGGGCTGGTAAGTGACACTCAATCTGGATTTATCGGGGGGAGACAGATCTTGGATGGGGTTCTGATAGCTTCAGAAGTGATTCAGCATGTGCGTAAGTCGAAAGAAGAAGTCCTCCTGTTCAAGCTGGATTTTGAGAAGGCCTACGATTGTGTTAGCTGGGAGTATTTGGACCACTGCTTTGTAGAGATGGGTTTCGGTGAAAGGTGGAGAGGTTGGATGTCTCAATGCTTTTCAGCTTATGTCTCTGTCTTGGTAAACGGCTACCCGGCACCGGAATTCTAAATGGAGAGGGGATTGAAGCAAGGTTTCCCCCTTTCGCCCCTTCTTTTTGTTTTGGCTGCTGAGGGGCTACACTTGCTTTTGAAAGAGGGGAGAGAAGGGGAGAGATAAAAGGTGTGAAGTTTGGAGAAAATGGGCCCTCTGTCTCACATCTGCAATTTGCAGATGACACGGTTATTTTTGTGCAAGGTCAGTGGAGGTTTGTGGACAACTTGAAGCAGATCCTTATAGGCTTCCAATGTTGTTCGGGCCTTAAAATTAATTTTGCGAAGTCAAGTTGTCTAGTGCTCAACCCTGGTACTCTTACTTCGGAAGGGGCGGCTGAGTCCTTGGGCTGTGGAATCGGGGAGTTGCCTTTTACCTATCTAGGCTTCAGTTTGGGAGCAAACCCAAAGAGGGCGAAGACTTGGGAGCCGATTATCGCTAAGTACAAGAAGAAGTTGGGCTTGTGGCAGGCAAAGTTTCTTAGCTTTGGAGGGAGGATTACTCTGATTAACTCCACATTATCTGCCTTGCCTTTGTTTTATATGTCTTTAATGCAGGCGCCGACAGGAGTCATAAAAGAGTTGGAGAAATGGCAACGTAGGTTTTTGTGGGGGGCTACAGAAAACAAAGGAGCCTTGCATAAAGTGAGATGGGAAGTTGTGTGCAAGGATAAGAAGGAGGGTGGATTGGGACTCCGGAGCTTGTCCAGAGTTAACCGGAGTTTGCTGTCAAAGTGGTGGTGGAGGTTCACTTTTGAAGTTGATTCTCTGTGGAAACAGGTGGTGTGCGCCAGGTTTGGTTGGGAAAGGTCTGATTGGGATCTAGGCAGGTTGGAAGTTGATGATAGATCGCCGAGGGTGGCTCACATTCAGGATCTGGGCAAAGACCAACAGTTCAGGGACTTATTTGGTGGAGCGGGGCTGAGATAGTCAGTAGGCACAGGAGCTAGAGTGAGATTCTGGCTAGATGTGTGGTTGGGGGATGCACCTCTTAAGGACAGGTTTCATCGTATTTTCCATTTATCGGGTAAGCGGTTTGCCTCAATTTCAGAAGTTTGGGACGGGGTCAGTTGGGACCTAGATCTGGCCCGTGCCCCACGAGGAAAGGAAATCCCGATCTATGAGGCCCTAATGGGTTTATTAGGACCGGTTACCTTGCCCAGAGGTTTGAAGGATAGTTGTGTGTGGGTTACCAATGTGAAAGGCTTCTCGGTTAATAAATGTTTCAAGGCTTTGGGTGCAAGAGGAGAGGAGAAGATGTGGGCGAAGGTCATTTGGTCTCCTGGTTTACCACCAAAGGTGGCGGCTTTCTTATGGTTATGCTGTCATGAAGCGGTCCCGACTTCAGTTTTCTTAGAAAGCAGGGGCGTCCTGATTCCCATTCAGCAATGTTGGTGTTTCTTTTGTGGGGCGAAGTTTGAAGAAGTACATCATTTGTTTGTCCAGTGTGATTTTGTTTGGAAGATATGGGCGGCCATTCTCAGTTGGTGGGGATTCTGTTGGGTGTTACCACCTACTGTGCAGGAAGTGCTGGTTGCTTGGCCTTTGTTGGTGTCCGGTAAGGCCAAGAAGGTGTGGGTACCTATCTGTGGGATTGTCATTTGGGAAGTATGGTTGGCACGAAATGGGTTGAAGTTCAGGGGAGAGGTGCCATCGATTGATCAGGTGGTCTCCAAGATTCAGATGTCTTCGTTTGGTATGGCCAAGGTTTCCTTTCCAAAACTATCCTCCATTTCCTTCGTGGAATGGTGCAGGTACCCTCTCGCGAGCTGTAAGAGCTCCCTTCGTTCCAAAGTTTCAAATTATTAAGTGTGGTTTCGCAGGTTGCATTGCGATTTTGTTTATGTTGCGTTCCTTTTGTTTGGGACTATAGTTTTGGTTAATTGTTGTTGAAGAACTGTACTTTGGTTGTAGTCCTTGACGGACTCGTTTTAGCCTGTTTTTAGGCTGCCCGCCTTTTCGGCAGGAATGAATAAAACATCTCTGATCAAAAAAATATATATGTCTAAACATGGTTATATTTCTTGTTGTGGTGCTTTTCCTGAAAAATGTGAAATATGTGTTCAAGCTAAAATGACCAAGAAGCCTTTTTTACTAAAGTGAAATTATGAGCTTTTAAAATTAATTCATACCGACATTTGTGAATTTAACGGTGTTTTGTCTAGAGGAGGAAAACGATATTTCATTACTTTTATAGATGACTTTTCTCGTTTTACCTATGTGTATCTTTTGAGAACTAAAGATGAAGCCTCTGATAAATTCAAGGATTTCAAAGCTCTAGTTGAAAATCAGAAAGAAAAGAAGATTAAAATTCTTCTTATTGATAGGGGTGGTGAATATTTCCCTACATCCTTTGATAAATATTGTGAAGACAATGGTCTGATTCATCAAAGGACAGCCCCTTATAGTCCTCAAATGAATGGTCTGATATATTCTTTGCTTTTGAATGCTAGTCTACCTAATTCTTTGTGGGGAGAAGCTCTAAAAACAGCTTGTCATGTAGGAAATCGAATTCCTACAAAGAAGACTCAAAAGGCTCCTTATGAATTTTGGTATGGTCGAAAACCAAACTTAAACTACTTTAGAGTTTGGGGCTGCATAACATATTACAAAATTATTGATCGAAACCTCCAAAAACTCTGACCAAGAGGAAAAAGAGGTGTATTTGTTGGATATGCAGAAAACTCTAAAGCTTATAGAGTTTTGGACTTGGAGACAAATGTTATCATAGACTCGATTCATATCGATTTCTTTGAAAATAAATTTATCAAGGATCCAACATCTGATAATTTGGAAGTACAAGCTGAATCTAGTACTCAAAGAAATAACAACATTGTGATTAATGATTACTATGGAAATAAAAGAAAAAGAGTGCCGGTTCAGGTCGAGCCAAGAAAAAGCACAAGAGTAAGAAAAGAGAAATCGTTTGGATCCGATTTCATTAACACAAATGCTCTTGTCTTTCTTGTTGAAGGAAATAGAGATAAGGTTTTGAACAAGGTTCCTATTGTTCTAAACATTGAGGATGATCCTAAAACATAATAGGATGCCATGTGCTCAAGAGATGCACCATTTTGGAAAGAAGCCATTAATGATGAGTATGACTCATTAGTTTCTAGTGGGACTTGGGTTTTATCCGATTTACCTAATGGATCAAAACCAATCAAATGTAAATGGGTATTCATAAAGAAATATAATACAGATGGTTCTTTGCAAACCTTTAAGGCAAGGTTGATTGCCAAAGGTTTTACGCAAAAGGAAGGGATCAATTATTTCGATACTTATGCTCCAGTTGCTAGACTTTCTTCTATAAGAACATCGATATCTCTTGCGTCCATATATGATCTACATATGCATCAAATGGACGTAAAGACAACTTTCTTGAATGGTGATTTAAACGAAGAGTAGTACATGGAGCAACCAGAAGGATTTGTATTAGAAGGAAACTCACACAAAGTGTGTAAATTAATGAAATCCTTGTATGGGCTGAAACAAGCTCCAAAACAGTGGCATGAAAAGTTTGATAAAGCTATCTTGACTAATGGTTTCAAACACAACAATGATGACAAGTGCATTTTCTCAAAATGTACTAAAGAATATATTGTAATCATCAGTCTTTATGTTGAAGATTTATTAATATTCGGTACCAATATGATTGGTATACAAGAAACCAAGAAGTATCTTACTTCTGTGTTTCAGATGAAGGATCTTAATGAGGTTGATACAATTTTGGGTATTAAAATAATTAAACATGATGGTGGCTATGTTTTAAATCAATCTCATTATGTTCAGAAGATGTTAGAGAAATTTCAACATCTTGGAATAAAGGAAGCAAATTCTCCTTTTGATTCTAGTGTCAAGTTACCAAATCAATGTGATAGAATCATTGCTCAACTAGAGTATGCTAGTGCAATTGGTAGCTTGATGTACGTTATGCATTGCACTAGGCCTGATATAGCACTTGCAATTGGAAAACTATCTAGGTATACAAGCAGGCCTGGTAAGGAGCATTGGAAAGCCATTACTAGAGTATTTGGCTATCTTAAAGGTAGTATAGACTATGGACTAGTCTATAACAAACATCCTTCTACTTTAGATGGATATTGTAATACTAGTTGGATAACTAGTATGAATGACAATAAGTCAACAACTGGTTGGATCTTTGTTATTGGTGGTGGTGCCATTAGTTGGGCATCCAAGAAACAAACAATTATTGCTCATTCAACCATGGAGGCTGAATTTATAGCATTGACATCTGTAGGAAAGGAGGCAGAATGGCTAAGAAATTTATTGCTTGATATAGAGTTGTGGCCGCAACCGATGCCAGCCATATCCTTATATTGCGATAGTCAATCTACGATGTGTAAAGTCTACAACAACGTATACAATGGAAAATCAAGACATATTGGTCTAAGGCATGCCTATATACGAGAATTAATCTCAAGCGGAGTGATCACTATTGTAAGGACCGTTCCTAGTCAACGCCGGTCAATCGGCGGAAAAACAGAAAAATTTAAAATTTTGGGACAAACACCTAAATGAACCTAAAATTTTCCCCGAGGGTCATATCGGACTTAAGTTGACCCCGATATCGACCAAAGAGAGTTCTGGGTGACTCAGGGCAACTTTTTGACCAATTTGGGAAAAGTTGACTTTTTGCGTCAACCGAGCGACGTTTTGGTCCGTTCGAGGCCCGATTTTGATCCAAAAAGCTTAGCCTTCATTACAGCGGTCTTAGTTGGGCCGTTTCCTTGTAGCACGCTAAATTTCATAAATTCTTGGAAAATAGGCCCGCAGGGGCCCGAGATGGCCGAATTTCGCGAATCTGACTGAAAAATATCTACAAAGATATTTTTCTAACTAGTGGGACCCACATGACACTTGTCATGAAAGTGGTGGAAGGGAGTTGGAAGGAAAACATTACCCTTGGAATTAAAAATCAAAAACAAAGAAGGTTGGGGGCAAAATGGTCATTTTGGTGTGTGTTTGAATTTAAAAGAAAATAAAAAGGGAAGAGATGAGAGTGTTTCGGAAAAATCAGAAAAAGGGAGAGAGAAAAGGAGAGAGAAAGAAGAGAGAAGAAGGAGAAGAGGAAAGAAGAAGAAAAGGGTAAGTTTTTGGTGTTTATCGACGATCCGACCGTTGGATCGCCTCTTTTCTTGCATAATTGTCATCCTCTCAACGTTCCCTTTGATAAGAACTCGTCCTTTTCTCTTTTCGACGTGTTTGAATTCTAGTGTTATGGTTAGAATTGGTTTAAAGATGAATGGTTGAGGTTTGGGGTTCGTTAGGAACGTTTTGGGGCGAAAAGGAGCACTTTCCGGTGTGGCCGTGTGGGGCCCACTTGGCCGGGCCTCGGGTTTTTCGTGTTCGGGTGGTCTTGGATGATCCCTGAGTCGATAATTCACACCCGGAACGAATTATGGAATTAATTTGTGAGAATTCGGAAATTTGGGTTAGAAACTTTAAACGCGGAATTAAATCGCTTGGGTATCAGAAATTGATTCCGTCGATTGCGTTGGAACACGTGAATTATATTTGGGTTGTAGAAACAAAAATGGGAATTTTTGGAACCCCAGAGGACGTTTTTCCGATCCCGGGCAGATTCGCCGAGCCGGGCAAATCGGGCCTTTCCGGGCCCATTGTTGACAATGTCGAGCAATTGAGAAGTTTGGGAGTGATCGACATTGTCGGGGTTGCATTTGGACGTTAAGTTCGGTTTTGCCTGCATATTTAAAAAGTGTGTTATTTTGATCATGTTAGATCGTGCCACCGACCGTGGAAAGAGGAGGCTAAGTGGGTGATCGTGAGCATTGCCGAAGCGTGAGCATCGGACTTCGAACACTTTACGAGGTAGGGAAAAGTAGTCGGATATCGGCCTTGACTAGGGAAAGTTATTAGTAGAAATGCATGCTATACTTGGTGGTGTCATAGGATAAGTGAACTTATCGAACAATAGAAATGCATGTGACACTTGGTGGTGTCGTAGGATAAGTGAATTCATCGAACAATAGAAATGCATGTGGCACTTGGTGGTGCCGTAGGTTAAGTAAACTTACCGTGCGATAGGAATCACATGTGGGAATCTGGTTGTGCCCGTAGGTTGAGTGAACTGATTGTGTTTGTGTGTGGCCATGTGTACCTGTGGGGTGTTGAACCCGTTTGTTATTGACTGACTTGCTGAGTGGTAGTTAGTCGTGATGTTAATTTTTCTATTTGCGGAGTATTTTGTAATATTTGGTTGTGATTGTGATTGTTCTGGTGATACCTGGATAAGCTGTGCCCGTGAGGTGTGTCGTACCTTCCGATGCATGACCGGTAAAGTGTCGAGGGCTGTGTTCCCCGTGAGGTGTGTCGTACCTTCCGGCGCGCGATTGGTAAAGTGCTGAGGCTTGAGATGTGACCGAGAGGTGTGTCGTACCTTCCGATGCGCGACCGGTAAAGTGTCGAGGGTTGTGGTCCCCGTGAGGTGTGTCGTACCTTCCGGCGCGCGATTGGTAAAGTGCTGAGGCTTGAGTTATGCCCGTGAGGTGTGTCGTACCTTCCGATGCGCGATCGGTAAAGTGCCGAGGGTTGTGGTCCCCGTGAGGCGTGTCGTACCTTCCGGCACACGATCGGTAAAGTGCTGAGGCTTGTGGTTGTGTGATCTTGCGTGCATTGTGTGTGTTGATATTGTTGATATTGCGTGACTTTGTTCACGATTGTGTTTGTTTGTAGAGGTCGTAAGTTCTGTGTTAAAGGGTGAGGTCTTGGGTTCGAGAGTCATCAATAACCTACAGTGGTGATACAACGCCTCGGTGTGAGGGTCTCACCACGGAGAGGGGTTAGGTTTGATGCGCTGCGGCGCTGTACGAACTAGGTTTCCCCTACGTGAACGGGTTTTTCGAGGTTTTCCTCACGTGAACGGGTGGTTTGAGGTTACCCTCACGTGAACGGGTTGTTTGAGGTTTCCCTCACGTGAACGGGTTGTTTGAGGTTTCCCTCACGTGAGTGGGTTGTTTGAGGTTTCCCCTATGTGATCGGATAATTGGGGCATTGATATTGTGAGAAATAGTGATTTGCTTAGTTGAGAACATTTTGAGGTTTCCCCTACGTGATCGGGTAATTGGGGTGTTGATATGGTGAGCAATAGTGTTTTGCTTAGTTGAGAATATGATTCGCATTCGAGGTTTCCCTTACGTGAACGAGTATTTGAGGTATTAATATCGTGAGAAGTTGTGACGGTTTGGTATCAGGTTTTGAAGTAGTTGTTTGCCCTGTTTAGATTGGTAAGTTGTTGATGCTTTACTAGTATGCCATAATCGAACGGGTATCCGTGGAGGTGAGCGGAACGCTCACCCCCTTTACTACTTTTCCCGCAGGCCTTTGAGGTAGGGACGAGTAGCGAATACTGGTTTGGTTGCGGAAAGTTACAAGTAAATGCACATAGGATCGTGTGAGGGTTGTGCTTTACCTTGTCGGTGTGACTAATGGAATGGTTGTTCGGTCTCTGATTTGGGGTCTCCTTTACGTGCATGGGTCTTAGATGGTTGGGGGGGAATTGGCAGTGATTTGTGTGACAGTCGGGTTTAACATGTGATTTGGGGTAGTAGTCCCCTGTGTTTTTGTTTGTTGCCGGTGTTCCCGGTATTTCTAATGTATGCCGTAGTTAGTCTGGTGTCCGTGGTGGTGAGCGAAACGATCACCCCTTGCTGCTTTTCCTACAGGTATCGTTCGCGAGGCGGACTAGGAGGATCTATCGAGGCTTGAAGAGCGGGGAGCGAGAGTCCGGGCTGTCGGGGTTGTCTAGCGACATACACTCTTGTTTTAGTGTTCTTCTATTTTTTTAAATTAAAAAATCAGTTTGTAAAAGTGTTGTTTTGATTAATACAAGTGGTGCTTTTAAAGCGGTTTATTAAACTATTTGAGACTTTGTTTTACTTGCTTCACCGTTCGCGTTCCGGGTTCGGTCATACTGAATTCGAGGCGTGACAACTATTGTATATGTAAAATCTAAGAGTAATCTAGCAGATCCTCTTACTAAACCATTGCCAAGAGATTTAGTAAGTTCAACAGCTAGAGACATGGGGCTTAAACCCGTAAAGGAAATCAAGAATGGGAACCCAACTTTGAATTAAATGTTAGTTCAAGTTCAAAGGGTAATAACAAGTTGTTGTCATTTTCTGTGAATTAGCCTCATTTATTAAGTATATTGTTGATTAACAGAAAATGTTACGTGGGTAGGTTGAGTTAATCTCTTAATGGAAGTTATGATCAAAGTAACATGATCAAATATAACTCCACCTATATGAACATAGAAGTGGTGCCGCTTCAACAACAAAATTGGTGGGAATTTATGTTGTAAATGTTCATTAAATGGACATTGTAGCGCATGGCCTTTATAGCGCTGATTATTTCATAAACCTATTTATGATCAAGTTTAATGTGTAGTATGTCTTCGTTCTAACTTTGAAATTTTTGGTTCAATCTTCGGATACCTGAAATTAGTTGGAATTTTTGATATATTTACTAAGTGAAAGTTCAAATCGAGAGATACTTTCATAATGCATGTCACTTGTGGGATGAAGTTCTAAAACCACAATCTACACAAACTAGTGGGGGATTGTTTGAACATTTAGTTTGTGTAAATGTGGTGGGTGCCACATAGATAAAATATAGAACAAAATTACGTGTTTATATAGAAATTTGTTCATACTCTAATTAAATTGAGTATGTGCCAAGTGATCAAACTATTGGTAGATTTGTCATGTACGAACCACTCCCGGTCAACGCCAGTCAAATCGGCGAAAAACAGGAAAATTTAAATATTTTGGACAGACACTTAAATGAACCTAAATTTGACCCTGAGGGTCATACCGGACTTAAGTTGACCCCGATATCGACCAAAGTGAGTTCTGGGGGACTCAGGGCAACTTCCTGACCAATTTGGGAAATGTTGACTTTTTGTTGGAAAAGTCAACCGAGCGACGTTTTGGTCCATTCGAGGTCCGTTTTGGATCCAAAAAGCTTAGCCGTCGTCGCAACGGTCTTAGTTGAGCCGTTTCCTTGTATCCTGTGAAATTTCGTAATTTCTTGGAAAAAGTGCACGTTCGGGGCCCGAGACGGCCGAATTTCGCGAATCTGACTGAAAAATATCTAGAAGATATTTTCAAAATAGGGGTGGGACCCTTTTTCCACATGTCACACAGGTGGTGGTGTTAGGTTTTTGGGACAAAACAAAAGATGAGACTTGAGTGTTAGTTTTGTAATTTAAGTGTTAGTTGTTATTTTAAAACAAAACAAAAGGAAGAGCAAATGGAGTGTTCGGCCATAACACCAAAAAGGAGAAGAAAATAGAGAGAGAGAGAGAGAGTGGAGAGAGGAAAGAGAAGGAGAAAAGGGAGAAAAAGAGAAGAAAGCTTGGGCTTTTGTCGATTTCCGGACGATCCAACCGACGGATCGTCTCAAAAATCGAAGAATCGAGTTCCCGTCATCATTCCCTATGGTGAGCACCTAATCGATTTTCGTTTTGGTACGTTTAAATTTTCGGGTTTGGGTTAAAACGAGTTAAATATGGTTGAGTTAAGGTGTGGGGTTCGTTAGGAACGTGTAGGGACAAAAAGGAACATTTTTCGTTGTGGCCGTGTGGGGCCCACTTGGTCGGGCCTCGGGTTTTTCGTGTTCGGGTGGTCTTGGATGATCCTCGAGTCGATAATTCACACCCGGAACGAATTATGGAATTAAATTGTAAAAGTTGTAATTGACGGGTTTAGAAACTTTAAACGCGAATTAAATTGCTCGGGAGTCGGAAATTGATTTCGTCGATTGCGTTGGAACCCTTGAATTATTCTAAGACCGTAGAAACGAAAACGGGAAATTTCGGAGCCCCGGATAGACGTTTTCCAATCCCGGGCAGATTCGCCGGGTCGGGCGAAACGGGCCTTTCCGGGTCCATTATCGACAATGTCGAGTAATTGGGAAGTTTGGGAGTGATCGACATTGTCGAGGTTACATTTGGGCGTCAAGTTTATTAAAATTCAGTTTATGCCTGCAAGCTTAAAAGTGTTTTAAACTGTGTTCTTATTAGATCGTGCCACCGACAGAGGAAAGGGAAAGTTAGGCGAGTGATCGAGATCACGCTGGAGCTTGATTGTGAGCTTTTGGGGAAAACATACGAGGTAGGGAAAAGTAGCCGGATCTCGGCCCTGACTAGGGAAAGTTAACAGTAGAAATGCATGTGACACTTGGGTGTCGTGGGTTAAGTAAGTTTATCGAACAATAGGAAGGCAGGCGACACCGGGTGGTGTCGTATGATACGGGAACGTATCGAACAATAGAAATGCATGTGACACTTAGTAGTGTCGTTGGAGCAGTAAACTTATCAATATTAGAATTACTGGAGGCATTTGGTTATGCTCGGAGGTTGATTGTTTAGATTGCGTCTTGGGTGGCCATGAGAGCCCGTACTTTACTGTTTGTGTCTTGGGTGGCCAAGAGAGCCCGTACTTTACTGTTTGTGTCTTGGGTGGCCATGAGAGCCCGTACTAGACTGTTTGTGTCTTGGGTGGCCATGAGAGCCCGTGTTTTACCGTCGGTGTCTTGGGTGGCCATGAGTGCCCGTGGGGTTGTTGAACCCGTGTTTTACCGTTGGTGTCTTGGGTGGCCATGAGTGCCCGTGGGGTTGCTGAACCCGTGTTTTACCGTCGGTGTCTTCGGTGGCCATGAGTGCCCGTGGGGTTGTTGAACCCGTGTTTTACCATTGGTGTCTTGGGTGGCCATGAGTGCCCGTGGGGTTGTTGAACCCATTTTTTACCGTTGGTGTCTTGGGTGGCCATGAGTGCCCGTGGGGTTGTTGAACCCGTGTTTACTTTTGGTGTCTTGGGTGGCCATGAGTGCCTGTGGAGTGTTAAACCGGTGTTGTTGCTGCTGTTGAACTTTGCTTGTGATTGTGATTGTGGTTACTTGGGGTTGGTGAGTGTGACAGGTCGACAGCCTGATCCGACTTTGTGTCGGGAAAACTGCGACAGGTCGATAGCCTAATCCAACCGTCGCGTTGGGAAAAGTGCGACAGGTCGGCCGCCTGATCCAACTGTCGCGTTGGGAAAAGGGCAGGGGGTTACTAAGCAGTTGGAGTGCGATCCTTTGCGATCTTGTTTGGTATGCGATCCTTTGTGATCTTGGGTGTTGCGTGGTTATCTTTCGTGTCTTTGATGGAGGTCGTAATCGTTGTGTCAGGTCTACTTTACGTGTTCGAGTGTTGAGTCGGTTGAGGAAAGTAACAGTTGTGTGTCAGTTGGGTTACTTGAGTTGGGGATAGTAGTCCCTGGTGTTGAGTCGTTGTTGGTGTTACCGACATTGTCTGCTAGTATGCCGTAGTCAGTCTGTTATCCGTGGTGGTGAGCGAACGCTCACCCCTAGCTGCTTTTCCTACAGGTATCGGTCGCGGGACGGACTAGGTGAGCTCTCGAAGCTTGAAGGGCTGGGAGCGGGAGTCCAGGTTTCCTTTTGAGTCTAGCGACGTACGCCTTGTATTTTGTTCGCTTGTTGGGACGTACTTTTGAATTGTAAATTATTATTTTGTTTAAATAAATGGTGGTTTTAAAGAGATTTATTTAAAAGGTTTGAAAATGTTTTGTAATGAAAAGGAGAAGTTTTAAAATTTGTTGGCCCGGTGGGCGTGTTTTAAATTGGTTGGCCCTGTGGGCGTGTGTTTGAATTGGTTAGCCCGGTGGGCGTGTTTTGAAATTTGTTGGCCCGGTGGGCGTGTTTTAAATTGGTTGGCCCGGTGGGCGTGTCTTGAAAATTGTTGGCCCGGTGGGCGAGTTTTGATTTTTGGTTGGCCTTGTCGGCTTGTGTTTGACGTTGGGTGACTTAAATTTGTTTGTGAGTCGGTGTGCATGTGGTCGGTAATTTGGTGATCAAGCGTGTGTGACGCTTAAAACTGTTTTTGGGGTTAAAAAGGGGGTAAAAATCGAGTTTGAAACAATTTTGGGAAATAGGCCTGCGCGAGCGTCACGGACCCTGTCACGGATCCGTGACGGAGCAGCGCGTTTTGGCGAGTTTTGGGCCTTCGTCACGGCTCCGTGACCCCAACCGTGACGGGGTATGTCACGGATCTGTGATTCCTGTCTTGTTCCACCGTCTTGATTGTGCAATTTGAGTGTTGGTTTTGCGTGGCTGTTTTCATGATTGTGTTGGTTGTAGAGGTCGTAAGTTCGGTGTTAAAGGGTGAGGTCTTGGGTCCGAGACTCATCGATAACCTACGGTAGTGATACAGCGCCTCGGTGTGAGAGTCTCACCACGGAGAGGGGTTAAGGTTGATGCGCTGCGGCGCCATACGAACTAGGTTTCCCCTATGTGAACGGGTGTTCGAGGTTTCCCTTGCGTGAATGGGTGGTTTGAGGTTTCCTTCACGTGAGTGAGTTATTCGAGTTTCCCTCGCGTGAACGGGTGGTTTGAGGTTTCCTTCACGTGAGTGGGTTATTTGAGATTCCCTACATGATCGGGTAATTGGGGGTATTGAGGTTGTGAGCAATAGTGGGTTGCTGAGTTGAGAACATGATCCCCGTTTGAGGTTTCCTACGTGATCGGTAATTGGGTTATTGAGGTTGTGAGCAATAGTGGTGTGCTGAGTTGAGAACATGATCCCCGTTTGAGGTTTCCTACGTGATCTATAATTGGGGTATCGAGGTTGTGAGCAATAGTGGTCTGCTGAGTTTAGAATATGATCCCTATTCGAGGTTTCCCTTACGTGAGTGAGTATTTGAAGTATTAATAGCTTGAGCAGTGTGACGTTTTGGTATCAGGTTTTGAGGTAGTAGTCTGCCCTGGTGAGATTGGTAAGTCGTTAGTGCTTTACTAGTATGCCATAATCGAATGGGTGTCCGTGGGGGTGGGCAGAACGCTCATCCCCTTTACTACTTTTCCCGCAGGGGACGAGTAGCGAACACTGTTTTGGTTGCGGAAAGTTATAAGTGAATGCATAGAGGATCGTGTGAGGGTTGTGCCATACCTTATTGGTGTGACTACTGGAGTAGTTGTCCGGTCTCTGATTTGGGCGTCATTTTATTGGGTAACAGGGCATCACACTCGTTTGCTTCGTCGAGTTGTGCTGAGATGTTGGGGCTGAGTTTAGAGCCGTTGAGTCCACCGCTGCGTCTGGATACGCCGGTTGGGGGTGATGTGGTGTTGACTAGGGTCTGTCGTGCCTGCGGAGTTAGAGAAGCGAACCGATATAGGAGGTTCGAGAGAGGGCTCAAGAGCCCTGATGCTGGATCGAGTCCTCACCCCGAGGATTCGGGTATGTTCGGAGTTGGTGGGCACGACAGCGGTAGTGGAGCGAGGTCTTAGAGAGACTACGAGGATCCGTGAGGATCGGCAGCGACTGAACTTGTGCGTGTATCCGTGGGAAGGATACTTATGAAATGACAACCTTTGACGTAAACTTGGGAATGGATTGGCTGGCGAAGTACCGAGCCAATATCGACTGTCACAGACGACGAGTGACGGTGTCAACAGGCAACAAAGTTTCGTGTATTCTGGGCAGTAGGAGCGGAGTTCTCCTGTCGGCTTTGTCCGCAGTGGAGGAAGTATCGGCCGTGCAGACCCGAGAGTTACCACGAGTGGCGTGCGAGTTCCCCGAGGTCTTCCCTGAGGAGTTGAGCGGGTTGCCACCGGTTCGTGAGGTGGAGTTCGGGATTGACCTGGTGCCGGTAACGGCAGCGATATCGATGGCGCCTTACAGGTTCGCACCAGCCAAGTTGACCGAGCTAAAGCGTCAGCTCGAGGAGCTTCGGGAAAAAGGGGTTTATCCGGCCGAGCACATCGCCGGGGGGAGCACCAACACTCTTCGTGAAGAAGGAGAGTGGAGAGCTTCGGATGTGTGTAGACTACCGGAAGCTGAACCGGGTTTACGGTGAAGAACCGATACCCGATGCTGAGGATAGACGACTTGTTCGACCAGTTGAGAGGGTCGATATGCTTCTCGAAGATCGATCTGCGATCCGGATATTACCAGTTGCGAGTCCGAGAGAGGGACGTCGCAAAGACTGCATTCCGGACACGCTATGGGCATTACGATTTCTTGGTGATGCCTTTTGGACTGGCGAACGCACCTGCAACGTTCACGGATCTGATAAACATTATATTCCGAACGTTCTTAGATCAATTTGTGGTGGTGTTTGTGGACGATATCTTGATCTACTCGCAGAACGAGGCGGCGCATGAGGAACATCTGAGGGGTTAACTGACCCTATTGCGCACACATCAGTTATACGCCAACCAGGAGAAGTGCGAGTTTTGGCTCGCTGAGGTGAGATTCCTCGGTCACGTTGTACCCCGTGACGGTATACTGGTCGATCCGGCGAAGATCGATGCGGTTTCAAAGTGGGCGCAGCCCACGAGCGTCTTCGAGATCCGCAGGTTTCTGGGGTTGGCAGGCTATTATCGGCGATTTGTCCAGGACTTTGCGCGACTAGCCGCGCCGATGACTCTGTTGACGCGCAAGGGAGTCGGGTTTGTGTGCACAGAGGATTGTGAACGTGCGTTCACAGAGCTGAAGACTCGTCTGACTACCGCTCCAATATTGGTAGTGACAAAGCGAGGGGTCGGGTATGAGGTCTATTGTGATGCGTCCGGGGAAGGACTGGGTTGTATACTGATGCAGTTGGGTAGATTTGTTGCTTATGGCTCCAGGCAGTTGAAGACACACGAGCGCAACTATCCTACCCATGACCCGGAATTAGCAGCAGTAATGTTCGCGCGGAAAGGCTGGCGGTATTATCTGTATGGCGAGAGATTTCAGGTGTTCTCGGGTCACAAGAGCCTTGAGTACATCTTTTCCCAACGAGACCTGAACATGTGCCAGCGGCGATGGATGGAACTACTTGAGGAGTATGACCTTGAGCTACTCTAAAATCTGGGTAAGGCGAATGTGATTGCTGACGCCCTGAGTAGGAAGCCGATGTCGTGTCCTGCTAGCATCTCAGTCCGGGAGTGGGACATGATGGAAGAGTTAGGCGCGCTCGGGTTGGAGCTAGAAGAGGTTACCGGCGGCGTGGCCACGTGCTTCTTGGTGGCTCAGCCCACCCGGCTTGGCCGGGGGATAGAGGCACAGTCGGTGGATGTCGAGACGACAGAGATCCGGGAGAGAGTTGCCGGCGGGGTTGACGCCGAGGGCTGGGATCGTCGTGCTAATTGGGAGTTACGGTATCACGGAGGTTTGTTCATACCGAGTAACAGTGGAGGCGACGAGCTGCGAGAGTCGCACAATTCGCGTCTGACCGTGCACGTGGGTAGAACTAGGAAGAGCGCAACATCAGGCGACAATGCGGGTTAGTATCGCGGTGCCTCACTTGTCAGAAGGTGAGAGCCGAACAACAGCGTCCCGCTGGATTATTGCAACCAATGCGGGTTGCACAGTGGAAATGGGGGCACGTCGCAATGGATTTCGTGAGCGGTTAGCCGATTTCGCCTACGACAACAACTTTCAGGCCAGTATCAGGATGGCACCGTTCGGAGCGTTGTATGGTAGGTCGTGTCAGTCGCCCGTGTGCGGGGCAGAAGTGAGGAATAAGGGTTCACTGGGTCTAGAACTGGACCGAGAGACAGCTGAGTCGGTCGTGCCGAGGTGTGAGCGGTTGAAGACCGCCTAGAGTCGGTAGGAGCTATGCTGACAGACGGCGCCGACCTCTCGAGTCAGCAGTCGGTGACCATGTATCCCTGGAGGTGAGCCCGAAAGGTGAACTGGTGCGTTTCAACCGCGGCGGAGGCAAGTTAGCCCCGTGGTGTATCGGGCCCTTCGAGGTCTTGAGCAGAGTGGGAGTAGTTGCATACCGCCTTGCACTGCCACCGCAACTTGGGAATATCCACGTTTCCCAGTTACGGAAGTATATGCGGACCCCTCGCACGTCATTGAGTGGGCAGATGTCGAGGTAACGGGTGATGTCTCGCATAAGGAGAAACCGGTTTGGGAAATGGATCCACGGGATCAGGTCCTGCGCGGAAAGGTTATCCGCTTCGAACAGGTGCAGTGATGGCACCACGAGGCTGAGTCGACTTGGGAGCGCGAGGACGAGGTTCGCGCGAAGTACCCCGATCTATTTGACTCCTGAGGTACGTCTATTTTAAAATTCGCGGACGAAATTCCTTTAAGGGGGTAGATTGTAAGAACCACTCCCGGTCAACGCCAATCAAATCGGCGAAAAACAGGAAAATTTAAATTTTTTAGACAGACACTTAAATGAACCTAAATTTGACCCCGAGGGTCATACCGGACTTAAGTTGACCACGATATCGACCAAAGTGAGTTCCGGGGGACTCAGGGCAACTTCCTGACCAATTTGGGAAATGTTGACTTTTTGCTGGAAAAGTCAACCGAGCGACATTTTGGTCCATGTGATTGTGAACTTTGCTTGTGATTGTGATTGTGGTTACTTGGGTTGGTGAGTGTGACAGGTCGACAGCCTGATCCGACTTTGTGTCGGGAAAAGTGCGACAGGTCGACCGCATGATCCAACCGTCGCGTTGGGAAAAGGGCAATAGGTCGACAGCCTATCCGATTGGGGTCGGGAAAAGTGCGACAGGTCGACAGCCTGATCCAAACGTCGCGTTAGGAAAAGTGTGACAGGTCGGCCGCCTGATCCAACCGTCGCTTTGGGAAAAGGGTAGAGGGTTACTAAGCAGCTGGAGTGCGATCCTTTGCGATCTTGTTTGGTATGCGATCTTTAGTGATCTTGGGTATTGCGTGGTTATCTTTCGTGTCTTTGGTGGAGGTCGTAATCGTTGTATCAGGTCTAGTTTACGTGTTCGAGTGTTGAGTCGGTTGAGGAAAGTAACAGGTGAGTGTCAGTCGGGTTACTTGAGTTGGGGATAGTAGTCCCCGGTGTTGAGTCGTTGTTGGTGTTACCGGCATTGTCTGCTAGTATGCCGTAGTTAGTCTGTTATCCGTGGTGGTGAGAGAACGCTCACCCCTAGCTGCTTTTCCTACAGGTACCGGTCGCGGGACGGACTAGGTGAGCTCTCGAAGCTTGAAGGGCTGGGAGCGGGAGTCCGGGTTTCCTTTTGAGTCTAGCGACGTACGCCTTGTATTTTGTCCGCTTGTTGGGACGTACTTTTGAATTGTAAATTATTATTTTGTTTAACTAAATGGTGGTTTTAAAGCGATTTATTTAAAAGGTTTGAAAATGTTTTGTTGTTTTAAATGTTCGCGTTCCGGGTTCGGTTATGCTGGATTTGGGGCGTGACAATCATGGTTATTATTAAATTATAATAATCAAGACTATGACACTTGGGCACTTGGGGCAAGTGGGCATGTGTGTCTGATTCTTCATTTTTGGAATAATATTTTATTATCAATTCATTAGTTATTTAACTGCTACAAATGAAGAATTGTGATTCTCATGAACATACACCTCATCTTCTATATAAATCAATCAATTTGTTCAGAACAAAATCATCTCATCTTTGTACATAGAAAAGGTTTATATTATAGCAGTATTGTATCCCGAAGGATATGCCCAATATAGTGGGGGCATAAATTCTTTACGGAAAGTCAATAGCAACGCCTTACTGCAACTCCGTTCTTGTTCGTGATCTAACATTTCTTCCGAATCTGCCGGTGATTTCCTAGCCATCTCGGTCATAGAGGTCGCCGGCGGGGTTCCCTTGTTTGTTCGCCTTTTTTTCTTCGGCTACCTCTCTCCCCTCTCGCCTCGTTTTCTCTCTTCGGCTTTGGAGCCTGGTTAATCCCTCACTTTTCTCAAATCTAGTCCTTAGGACATAGTTCTGACCCCCTTTGACCTCGGTGAAGTGAAGTTCGTAGCGTTGATTGTAGTGGGGAGTTTCTTGAGTTCCGACGTTGATCTCCTCGTCGTCGCCTCCCCGGATCTTTCAGATTTGAACTTCTACGGATCAGATCAGATTTTTCAGGCCTCTGGCGGTGTTGGCCCCAGATCGGCTCATCGCGGCGATCTCCGGTGTGGGTTTGGGGGTTTCGAAGTTTGGGGGTGGTTCTTAGCTTTCGTGTTGTGCTGGGTCAGTTGGGGTTTTTCTTGGGGTTCGCCGTGGAGTCTGGGTGAGCGGTGGACTTGGGCGCCTCTTCGTTCGTGGGAGATTTTCCTTGGATTGTCGCGGTTTGGCTCCAGATTTGCGGCTCATGCTGGCTCCTCCCTCTTCTCGGTTTGGTCGGATTCGTTCATGCGAGGCCATAGGTGAGGTCCTTTCCTTTTCTCTGTTTGTTTTTGTATCCCCTCACCTTCTTGCCTCAACCTGGTTATTTTCTCTTCTTTTCGTCCAACTGGGTTGGACGAGCTCGCCGGCCTGTGTGTGTAGGCCCACAGCGAGTGTTCAAGGCTCTTGTTGCGTTCGTCTGAAATTAATCGGGTTTTGGTGAGGGCTTGGTGAGTTCCGGTAGCTTGCTGCTGGATTGTTACTGCTGTTTCGGTCCTGGTCGGCAGCGTGTTAGGGTTCCCCGGAGTCCTTTTTGGGATTCGGGAACTCTAATGTTTCAGGGCTTACAAATTCTAGCAGAGTTTAGGGGGGTTGTGTTCTCTTCTCAAATGTGCTTCAACTTTGGAAATATTAGGTGCCTATACCTGTTTTTTGTTTATTGCTTCAAGTTTGTAAAATCAAGGTGTTAAGACCTATCATTTGTTGTTTGATGTTCTTCTTTGGGTTGTTCATCTTTAGTTGTTGGTTGTCTGGGTTGTGTTTCTTCAGTTGTTGGTTGCTCGGGTTTCCCTCAGGTTGTTGAGGTGATTGTTGGAGATTCATGTGCGAATCGTCTTTAGGTTGTAATTCACTCCACACTGTCTTCCTTCCAAAGAACAAATTTATAATATGTCTTTGCTGATAAAAAAAAGGTTTAAGAGCATGTACAACTGTGCATTGCTTATTGGCGTTTGGAAGCGGTTAATTGGATTAAAAATCTATTATATTAGTCATTGATGTGATAGGGTCATGCATGGGTAAAACGTCAATTCAATGCTTAATTCTATTAATCCGACAAGCACGATATACTCAATCTTTTGCCAATTTTTTATATTAAACAATAAAAAACATATAATAACATAATAATATAAACAACATAAAATTATACTAAGTATTAAACATAAAACAAAAACATAAATGATAAGAACATAAAAACCTCTCTTCCCTTCTCTTCCCTCCCCTCTGAAACCCTAGCCGCCATCCCCTTCTCCTTCGTCTCCACCGGCTTCGGCCATGGTAGGTGCCGGTGGTGAGCTCCTCTCCATCCCTTCTTTCTCCTTCTTCCCTCCTAGTCCTTTTCTTTTCCGTTTTTTTTGTAGGCTCGTTCTCTGCCTTCATACCTGGCTTCATCAGTACCGTGAGCTCGCCTGAGCCTTGCTCCTTCACGGAGATCTGGCCGGCCTCAGAGATCTGCAGGAGTTCGAGGTGCTCTGTTCCGGCTTCATTAGTTTTGTGCCTCGGGAGTTTGGGTTGTTTCTCTGAGCTCGGTGGATCGTCGATTTTCAGGCGTCGTGGCCAGAGTTCTGCGGCGTCGGGTCCGGCATCCTCTCTAGCGTGGCGACGTGCGTCTGTAGTTCTATTGTTTTGCTCCAGCGTGGCGTGCGTCTGTAGATCCAACTTCAGGGCGTGCTCGGCTGCGGGGGTTTGCTGCGTGCCGGACTGGCTTCACCGGTCGCCGGACCAGCATGTGCTCCTGCTCTGTTGTGGCGGTATCGTGTGGCAGATCTGGTCCGTGGGTTTGGATCCGGGTAGGGTCCAGCCGGTTCGGGTTTGGGCAGATGGGTTTAGATCCGGGTAGGGTCCAGTTGGGTCGGGTATGGACATGTGGGTTTGGATCCGGGTCGAGTTTATTCGTGTCAGGCAGATTCTGGTGTTGGATTTTAACATACATGAAGCAGCGGAAAATTAAAATTTTAATCTAAAACCCAAAATCCGGATCCATGTAATTTGATTAACCAATAAAAAAAATAATAGAAATGATTACCTCTTGTAGTTTCGATGCCTGGTTCGAGACGGGAACCCTTGATTAGAAACGCTTCCACCCTCTGTATGTATCCACACGAACAAGTATCGATATAGTGTGCTAGCACTAATAGCTCTCAAAACCCTTTTGAGAAATCAAAATATGAACTTTATAACTTTGGTAGAAAAACAGAGAGCAAAAAATAAAACTCTCTCACGTACAATATCAAAAATATATTTCTGCACTGTATTGCTTTGTGATTTTGAAGCCTAAAAATAATACATCTAGAACCCATTTGCCATGAAACACCGAAGCAAATGAGATCATGGCTTTGACTGTAATTTTAAGTTTAAAACAACATTTGCTTAAAAAAAACTTATTTAGGTCTGATACCATCATATGTGGGGTAAGACAAAGTGTGTAGAGGGATGATCGGGTTGTTCCCTAATAGCCAAGGGGTACCTTCCACCAAAGTTGAGCGACCGTCCCCAATAGTACGAATCAGACCCTATTGAAGGAGGGCCTGGGTAGCCCGAACCACCGTCCAGATCTAACTTGGATTATTTCCCACACCTACAGTCAGTTTTGAAAATGAGTTTTGAAAACTTGGGTCACCAGGCTGTTTGGTTGAGTAAGGAATTTCCAGCCCATTTTAGCCAGCATGACTATATTCATTTCTCTCATGCCCCGAAAACCCATTCCTTCGTCCTCTTTTGGCCTGCATAACCTTTTCCAGTCCTGCCAGATAATCGGTTTATTTCCCCGGGGGGGGGGGGGGGTGCCCGTCCACCAGTACCTTGCTAATGCAACATGTATTTTATTTATTGATTCTCGGGGCAATAGGAAAACACTCATTTCATAGATCAGCATTGCTTGGAGCACATACTGAATCATCACCTCTATCCCTCCTGCCGACAACATCTGGCCATCCCAATAACCTATCTCGGTCATGATACGATCACATAAATATTGGAGGCTCTGTCCTTTGCGTCTTCCCAACATATCTGAAACTCCCAGATACATCGACGGACGGGATATCTCCTGTATTCCTAATATGTTACAGTAGTTTGCTCGATCCTCCTACGATGTATTGGTGCTAAAGAAGATTGAGGACTTGGCTTTATTGACGATCTGTCCCGACAATTGCCCGAAGGAATGCAAAATTTGGCTTACTTGTTCAGCCTCACTCCTGTCCGCCCTATAGAAAATGTAACAATCATCTGCGAAAAAGATGTGAGATACAACAGGGGCCCCTCTAGGTACCGATACCTCATGTAGAGTCCCATTCCTTTCTGCTTGAGTTAGCATATGAGAAAGTCCTTCCATACAAAAAATAAATAGATAAGGGGATAAGGGATCTCCCCGACGAATCCCCAGTCTAGCAGTGAAAGGGGCCGTGTTCTTGCCGTCAGAACTGACTGTGTACTCTATTGAGTGCATACATGCTAATACCGGTGATCTTAATCCTGGGTCGAATCCGAAAGCTCCCATCATGGCTAAGAGAAACGACCATTCTACTCGGTCGTATGCCTTGCTCATGTCCAGTTTCAGTGCCATAAATCCCTTCTGTCCCTGAGTCCGGCGTCTGAGGGAGTGAATGATCTTGTACGAGATAAATGCATCATCCTGTATTTGCCGTCCAAGAACGAAAGCTCCTTGATTAGTGGAGATGATCACGTCCAGGAGTGGTTTAAGTCGATTGGCAAGGACTTTGGACAGGATTCTAAAGATCACATTGCATAAAGCAATGGGTCGGAGGTCCGCGATTTTCCTGGCCACCATTTTTTTCGAAATCAACTAGGGTAGTCTTGTTGATATCACAATCAATATTTCGGAATGAGGGGGCGGTTGAGGAGATACGGTATCGCCGGAGGAGTGGGGCAGCAGGCACGCGAACCCGGTTGTCGTCCTTGTCGATACACAGATAGAGCTCGTCAGAGGGGCAGACGGGGCTGGCCGAGAAACAAAGAGGCATGTCACGAGGTGAATGCGAGAGGCGGGCGGGAAGGTTGTATAGCATGATGTAGGCAGACGGTGACACACGTCGACCGGAGGGGTGATCGGCGATGATGAGGGTTCAACCCCTGAGGGGTTCGGTACAAAACCCTAGTAGGGTTCAGAGAGAGCGCATCGCTTTTTGCTGTTTTTTTCTTCAAGAAATCGCGAGGCCTTGTATTCTTAGTATGACTATGTAGCATGTATCTTGATGAGCGGTGGTTGGTCTGAGCGGTGGTGGGCAGCTCCGGCAACTCGTCACGCTGCAGATCCGACCTGAATGGTTACCTTTAACGGGGATCTGGAGTTTGCGTTTTTTTGGATTCCTCGGGTCAAGGTCCCTTGTCAGACGGTGGCGACTCTGATTCGGCTAGTTTTTTTTCCTTTCGTTTCACAGCTTTTTAATAACTGCATTTAGTGCAGATTAGGTGTGCACTAGTTGCACGATTGGTGTGCACTTGTTGCACGGTTGGTGTTCACTTGTTGCACGGTTTGGTGTGCCCGTTATGTGGCACAGTTTGGTGTGCACGTTGTTGCACTTTTGACGTGCACGTGTATGCACGTTCTAGGGCGTTCTATGTGCGTTCTAGTAGGGAGTTTCGGTAATATTATATTATAGGCTTGTTAGTTTGGAATCTATAATTTCATCTTTTTCTTGTGTGCTTTCATCAGATTGTACGTATGTCACTTTGATTGATATATATAATCGATGCCTCCCACTTTTCGTCAAAAAAAAAAAATTACAAATTTGGGACAAAACATGTTTTCTTAGTTAGGTTAAGAGGCAGAAGATTTAAGCGGACCTTTTTAGCCCTAAACCCGACCCGCCAAAGTGATAGCCAACTGGCCAAACCCATTAGGGTTTCGTGTGGGTAAATATCTCCCTCGCAACACTGTTCCAATTGACGGCAAAGGGCGTATCAGATCTTCCTCCAAACAGAGAAGATTGACGAATATGACTACCAGAAGAATCGATTACGAAGACCACGGCAGCGACACTGGGTATAGAGTCGATATCCGCAACCTCCTCTTTACGGCGGAGAGGGACTATCTGGTCAAAAACAATGGCCAAAAGGTATGTGGTTTCTATATTCCCGTTAGATCCTATTGTATTGAAACGAAAAGCTTATAATTTCCCATCTTATTCATATGGATTTGATGTATGTAACAGGTTAAGCTTGTTGATCTCAAGGATAAGACTATTGTTTTGTTTATGTTCCCATTAGATCACCCGGAGGTACTGTGGGGAATAGATCACCCGGATATGATTGATGCTTACGAGGGGATGTTACGTAAGGGCCGTGCTGTGGAGTTTGTTCTTGTGCCTGTTGCACTTGATCCTGTTAAATTTTCAAATCCAAGCTTTAGGTCCTTAGAACACGTTTACGATTACTTGTTCTCCACCATCCCTTTCCCCGCCATCCCATTCTCTGATGTCTCAGGTTGCGGAAGCTGTGTTCTGGCAACATTTTCCCCTGGATGTCTCCCATATTGGGTGGTGATTGATCCAAACCAGCGAGTTTTGACAAACCAATACATTAAGACCGACCTCTTCAAACTCTATGGGGGAGACGAGCTTTATCCTCTCACCCCCGAAGCCATCGAGGCCTGCCGCCGCCCTGCCAACTCTAGGCTGCCACTTATTACCAAATGCGATCAACTGTTGGGTGATTTTCTACTTAAAAGCAATGGGGAAAAGGTACCCAACTCCAAATCCTACTTGCAACAATAACTTTGATTTTCTAGCGAGTGACATTGATATTTAACTAAGCTTTCCTTGATTAAGAATAGAAACCCACTTGCTCCACTTAAGTCTTGAGCATTCTATAATTATTAATGCATCTACTTAATATGGTCTATTCACTGCTAGCTGCTCGACATCTTTTGTGCCTCTTCCAGGTACCCGTCTCCTCTCTTAAAGACAAGATCATAGGCCTGTATTTCTGTGAAAGTATTCAGCATCCTCCTCCTCCTCGAATGGAAAAGATCAAGAGGGTTTATCAGGAGCTGAAATTGGGTGGATATCCTTTTGAGATTGTGCAAATCAACTTCCATTACCATTTCTTCTGCGCCATAAACGTTGGTACCGATCCCACAGTAGAGCCCTGTCGTGAAGATATCAGCTGGTTGACACTGCCTTTCAAGGACCCAAGGTGTAGGAAATTGCAACGCATCTTTAACTGCTCACCTGATGATGATTGGGATGGAGACTGCCTTGTTATTGTTGATATGCGCCAGGATCCGGTTGTTTTTGAATTTTCTGGTGCTGAAATGATTGAAGCATATGGTGTCCAAGCATACCCTTTTACACGCTTCTCTCTTTATGAGACAGAATATCAGAGACAACTAAAAGAGGTGACATTGCAGTCCCTTTTTCCTCCGGGAGAACCTCTCTCCCGTCGCTCTCAAAATGTTGGTGTCTCCTCTTTGTCGGGAAGGAGGGTTCTCGTTTTGCTTGCTGACCGGTCTTTTTACAATTCTTGTAAAACATATATCTCCAACCTAAAATCCAAGTATAGTACTGCAGCAGAAAAAGATTTTGAGGTGGTGTATGTCTCAACTGATGCGTCTGAATCTTCCTTTACCTGCTACAAAGGTTCCATGCCATGGTTGGTGCATCCTTATTCTGTAGACTATGCTTCTAGTTGTGCCCTTGAGGTTTTTAAAGTATTTAATCGGTCAATGGTAGCGGCCGCAGCCTTTGACGAATGTGGTAAGCTCATTGCCAAGGACTTTAACTTAGATTCCATACAGCATGATGCAGACCGGAGAAAAAAGAGTGTTCAGTTCCCCTTCATGTCACATTCTCTAGATCTGAGAAGCGAAATATGTTGGGAAGTTAAAGCACGGTGTGAACTGCTCAAGTATTACCGTTACTGAGTCTGATGATTATGTTTGGCTACCGGTTTATCTTGTCTGATCAGTTGGTATTAAGTTAGTATGAATAATTTGTACTGGTTGGTTTGTATGCAAAGACTTTACTTTCAATTCAGCATGAGCCCTTGCCCCTGGGACCTCTTGCTGTATTGCTTATGTTAGACCCACATAACACGTTAGTATTGCGGCCTTGCCCTGCAAAATTATTGGTCTGATTGAATCTATTGCTGGTTTACTTTGAAGCATAAATAAGATTTTCACTGGATTTGAAAAGTTATTATATAGTGATGAATCCTGGTTGATAGATCACCACTAGGAGCATGTGCTGCCGAACTCTTGTTCTGCACTAGGTCATGTTACTTCCTGTACACGAATGTCGTGGTTGGAACAAGTTCTCGAAACTTCCTATCAACTCTGATTGGAACAAGTACATTGTCTGATTTTGAATGGCCAATTGGTTTTGCTCATGGTAGAATGTTTTTTTTTATCAGCATTGTATGGTTTAAATTAAAAGAGAAACATTTCAGAGAATGAAATGCCTCACCAGATAATAGACCCAAAATAGGCCAAGCCAGTTACAAGGGAGAGCTGAGAGCAACCTATAGACCCTAATCAGTCCAAAGAAAACAAAAACAACAGCACTAACCCTTATTAACTTCAGATAACCAAAAACAACGGTTTCTTGAACCGCAAGCAAGAGGCTGCGGAAACAATCCAATTGAAAAAAGAGGAGTAACCGGGATTGAAGGAGGCCCATTCCCAAGTGAAAGCTCATGATAGAATATTGTGGCATTGTTTTTGTGTCTCCTTCCATTCACGAGCATGGCAATTCATGACCTTTCATTTAGGGCTCCAGTCATAACAAAACCGTCCGTTTGGGCACCTGGTCCCGTTTTTTTTTGTTTGTATTTTTGTTAATATATGGCGAAGAACTGTTTGTCAAAAGGCTCAGGTTACCAAAAGGCTCAAGTTGCATGACTTAACAGAAAACTCAACTAATAGGAGGAGGCCCCCAAATGGTAGTTAAATGAGAAGTCTTCGGCATCTTATTTATTTATTTATTTTTTATTTTTTTTGAGGAAAGGCTATGCTTCATTCATTAATAAGCGCCAACATAAACGGTAATACACTCAAAACAAAACCGAGGCTAAAACCAAAAACAAAACCGAGGCTAAAACCAAAACCCTCATCAATTGACAGGTGTTTTGACATGTTGAGCTTAAACAAACTCTTAAGGCAACTACGAAGATAGTACACAATCACGGCGATTTGCACAATTAAGTAGATATAAGGTTCTAAAAGCCTTTTGGGAGGGTTGCCTTGACTTGCTGCGGTGGTCATCAAGCTCACATGAGACCGAGAAGTCTGGCTATTGGGGTAGAGCAACAGGAAGAAGCTGTGTCGGGTGCGTTACATCAGGGAGTCCCGGATGAACGATGACGATATGGTGGGAAAAAAGAGGATCCAAAGTCACTCCATACGGTACAATGTGTTGGGTCTCGAGGTAGGGTTGGAGATGAACCAACTCGCAGCGGAAAATCAATAAAAACCAAGAGACGATTAAAACCATGAAACAACTAACAAAGAATGGATTCACAAGAGAAAAATTCAGCACTATCTCTTACCAAAACAAGAACACCGGTTAACGAATGATTGGCTTGAGTCTCCAAGACGCCTACGTATCCACATGGGAATCAAAGCCACGTAGTTCTTCTCTTTGAGGACTCAAGAACACAAAAATGGAGGAGGAAACTAGCCAAACCCGAAATGGCCATGGAAGAGGGAGAGAAAATGTGTTTCCTATTCTTGTCTTGTGTTTGTTATGTTGAAAAAAGATGACTTAAACATACCAAAACCCATACTTGTCCAACTAAAGGCATGGGACAAGTATGGTGTCAAGTAAGGTGTAAATAAGACAAGGTATGGCAAGACAAGATTGGGTTAGGTGGTGAATCACCAACACCTTAATCCTTATCTTGCTTACTTAGTACTAATTAATCAAGACTTGATTAATTAGTTCCATGGGCCTTGGTTACATGGGCCTTTCATGGGCCTCTTGGAACATGACCCGTGGCCATTTCCAACGAGGTCCCGTGATTCGCTCATCGCCTCCATGCCTTCCATACCGGAAATGTCCAACATTATCCGACACGATCAATCCCAAGACTCCAAGCCTTGTCTCGATCTGTGAAGTCCTATTCACTTACGGGCACATGACCCAAAACCCAGTTTTGGTCATGTCCCGAGACAACTCCCTTTTGGCCATTCTCCATAAATGTGTCAATGAGTTTCATCCTCCGGTGTGACCCTTAGGTTTATGCATGTCAATAGATCAACGTAAAATCCCATTTTACTTGATCCTATTTAAGTGGCAACTAACGAGACTTTAGTATTGCCTGACACTACATAACGAATCGACCCTGTCGATTCTAACCTTTCCGTCGTCCCTGTCATTATCCTTTTATCTCCGATATCCTGATTGAGATAAGGCATAGAGCCGTCATCCTTATTATTCTCAATCACCGTTCCTTGATATGTGAGATGACTGAAGATATGATACCCAGTATCATGTGCATGGCCATGCTATTCTTCCAGTCACTCTCGATCAAGCGGCCGAGAACCGATATCTTTCCCATACCTTAGTATGAGGGATAAATCCCTTAGCCGTCTTTCGTGTCACTCATGTAGCCCGTCCCCAAGCCAATCCTGGCCGTTATGGAAGCCCTGTTACGGACAACGTTAGGCTCAGGTCAAACTCAGTTGTTGACTACATAGCGATCACAAAGACTCCTTGGTCTAAGGATACATGACAAGCTACAACACTGAATATGTTCATGACTTAATCTATGGCACATATTCAGGGCGGGTCGTCCAATATCATGTCCCACATGATATCTATGATCAGACTCCGGAATCCCATTCCAATGACTAACAGAACGTAAGCCATAAAGAGCCATCTTTCATACTAGTCGCTTCTAGTGAAACTTTGTTGACTAGGGACCCATCGAGTGTGATCTATCTCGATCTATGGTTCTATTCGCATGGTGGGCATAGATCAGAGCACACGTCGATATATTACTCCAACACATAAGTAATATAAAGCCGCTTTAATTTTATTGCTAACGATGATATGCACATTTGGACATTTAGGATTGAACTACGGGCACTAAGACTAACAATCTCCCACTTGCCCTAGTTCCAATCTAAACTCCAATATGTCCCCATCGACTTTACATGTCTAACATGTTCAGGCAGTGACATTGCCTTAGTCAAAGGGTTGGCTATGTTATCATCTGTTGCAATATCGGTTATCTTCACTTCACCTCAGTTCAGTATTTATCTGATGAGGTGGATACGCCGCAGTACATGTTTGGATTTGTTATACGATCTAGGCTTTTAGCTTGTGCAATGGCCCTTGTGTTGTCGCAAGATGGATTCACCGGGCCGGATGGGTTTTTAATTACACCCAGCCCTGCCATGAATTTCCAAATCCACATAGCCTCCTTAGCTGCCTCTGCAGCATCCATGTACTTGGCCTCTGTCGTAGATTCGGCAATGATATCTTGCTTTACGCTCTCCCAGCTAAAGCTCTACCATTCAGCGTAAACACATATCCTGATTGACTTCTAAAGTCATCTGGATTTGTCTTGGAAAACTAGCGTCTACTCATCCTTCGACGACTAGTTCAGCATCATCTTTCCCCCGGGTTAGAATGATTTCTACTGGTACAACATAAGGCTTACGAGACGTCTGGTCTCATACATGTCATGGCATATATGATCGATCCTGCCCCCAGGCGCATAGGATTTTCATCATCCTTTTCAGCTCATCAGGTGTCTTAGGACACTGAGTCTTGCTGAGATGAATGCCATGACTAGTGGGTAAGAGTCCTTTCTTTGAATCGAGCATTAAGAACCTACTCAATGCCTTGTTCACATAGGTTCCCTGACTTAAATCCAAGACCCTCTTGGTGCGATCTCTACATATCTTAATCCTTAAGATATGAGAAGCATCGCCTAAGTCCTTTATTGAAAAACACTTCCTCAACCAAGCTTTAGTCTCGTGCAAGGTTGGGATGTCGTTTTCAATGAGAACCAGAAAGGTAATCTTGCTCCCACTAGCCTTCTTATAAACGCAAGATTCATCCTCGCTCTTGATTAAGCCAAATCCAATTACAGCTTCATCAAAACGAAGGATCCAACTCCGAGAAGTTCGTTTCAATCCATAAATGGATTTCAACAACTTATAAATCTTTCCTTTATTCTTCGGATCGTCAAAACCTTTGGGCCGAGACATACAAACGTACTCAGTCAAATTTCCATTTAGGAAAGCGATTTTGACATCCACTTGCCATATCTCGTAATTATGATACGCAGTTATGTCAAGAAGAATTTGGATCGATTTTGACCATAGCCACTAGGGAGAAGGTTTCCTCATAGTCAATCCATTGGATCTGCCTATAACCTTTCGCCACCAGTTGAGCTTTGTAGGTCAGAGGGTTGCCGTTCATGTCCATCTTCACCTTGAAGATCCATTTGCATCCGATGATCCTCACACCATTGATGGGATCAACCGGTTCCCAGACTCGGTTGTCCGACATGGATTGCATTTCCTCCCTCATGGCTCCCAGCCATAACTCAGAGTCGGGCCCATCCACGACTTCCTGAAAGGTGGCTAGATCATCGTGATCCACCATGACTTCATTGTCACCTCCGGATACCATATCTTGGAGGTGGAAGATTGACCCTTTCAAATCGCCTTGGACCTTCCGGAATTATAACAGGAATTGGTTCTCACTCTACGACAATCTCTGGCTCCTTTCTACTGGGTTGTCAATTGGTTTAGACAGATCTGTACCATCCTGAATTTCTTCGAGATGCACAGTCCTTCCAATGACGTCTTTGGAAACAAAACTTCTTTTCCATAAAGACCCCACCCCAAGCGACGAACACCATGTTCTCACTGAGATTGTAGAAATAGTATCCCCTTGTTGCTTTGGGACACCATATGAAGGTGCATATCTCAGATCTTGGTTCGAGCTTAGTCGAAACCAAATGTTTCACATAAGCCTCGCAACCACAAATCTTTAGGAAGGACAAAGCGGGCATCATCCCGTACCATTTTAAAATTATGTCCCTTCCACACCCTTCGTCGAAGCCTGATTCACTATGAATGCGGTCGTCTCTAGAGCATAACCCCAGAAAGAGATTGGCAGATCAGTCCAACTAATCATGGAACGGACCATTGTCTAACAATGTCCGATTTCTCCGTTTTGCTACACCTTTAAACTACAATGTCCCAGAAGGAGTCCATTCCAAAAGGATCCCATTCTCTTTTAGATGATCTAATAGCTCTATGGTCAAGTATTTTCCACCTCGATCCAATCGAAGTGCCTCAATACCTTTGTCGAGCTGGTTTTCTACTATAGTCTTAAACTCTTTGAATTTATCAAAAGTTTCAGACTTATGTCTCATCGAATAGACATAACCATATTTACTATAATCATAAGTAAATGTGATAAAGTAGCTAAAACCCCTCCTGACAAGTGAAGTTATTGGTCTACACACATTCGAGTGTATCAGCCCCAATAATTCACCCGCCCTTTCATCGCGATCGATAAAAGGGAACTTTAGTCATTTTACCCATCAAACAAACCTTGCACCTATTGATCGAATGGAATTCGAATGAACCTGAAAGCCCGCACTTGTGAAGTGCTGATAGATGCTTCTTGTTTATGCGGCCCAAATGACAGTGCCATAACAGAGTTAGGTTTAAATCGTTGGATTTAGACCTCTTGGTATTAACGGAATATATAGAACTTGAGGCATTGTTACCCATATCTAATATGTACAATCCTCCAACCAAGTCAGTACTGGTATAAAACATATCATTGCATAGAACATTGAAAACTCCATTTCCAATATTAACATTATATCCTTCCTTGTCAAACACGGATACAGATATAATATTCCTACTAAAAGTAGGTATGCAATATACATTATACAATACTAAGACAAGGCCTCTTGGCAAAGCAAGACTCATGGATCCTACAGCAGTTGCCACAACTCTGAGGTCCACTTCGTGCTTTCCAGACCTCTCCTACTTTCAGCCACCATATATAAGTGCATGTGTGAGATTCAGTCCTGGTATCTAATACCCATGAATCTTTGGAAGTAGAGAGATGTAGCTCTATAGAGTTAATACCGGATGAAGGCACGGTCCCACCGCCCTTCCTTAGATCATCCAGGTTTCCTGATGAAGGCGCAGTCCTACTGTCCTTCTTCAGATCATCCAGGCTATTTGATGAAGGCGCAGTCCCACTGCCCTTCTTCAGATCAGCCGTGAACTTCCTGTAATCCCGGTTCCAATGACCAGGCTATTGGTAGTAGAAGCAGACATTCTCAGGTGTCTCATCTTTCCTGCCAAGTGCGCATGGGCCCCGCCCTTGCCACTTCCAATTCCCTTGTTGACCATCAGAATATCCTTGGATCCCAGATCCCTGATATATTCTTCTCAGCAATTAATGACACTTCATGTAACTCTGATATGGTCTTAGAGACAGCCTTGTCAAGGACATATTCTTTGCGTTCAGACTTGAGGACTATCCTCAAAATTCTGTACCAGTCCAAATAGTTTGTCCCATTTAGCTTGACCCTGTCAAAAATGGTTTTTAATGACAAACTATTAATGTTCGCTGAATTTTCCATTTGATCTACAACAGATAAAATTCAATCAGTAAACTGAATAAATTTTATGAAGATCAAGATTAAACACCAACAATCGATTCTAAACCTTTAGAATCTGAAACCAAGATCCTTGATTCACTCGATTAAGCTGAACTAATGCTCACCACTTAATCGAGCTATGTAGGTAGGACTCCATCCAATCACATCCAATGTGACTCTTGGCTAGGGTATGTACTTATGTACACGGCTTACCCTATCTGTTACCCTAGCTCAACCTCAGGCTGAGAATCGTAGTCGGGTCCACCAATTTTCAACTATGGCCCGTCACTATGTAGGTGCTCCGCTGATGCGCACGACACCCACATATGTCGTCCAAACCTACTACCCCGCTTTCCCATGGATGCTCCGCTAATGCGCACGACACCCATAGGACGGGGAGGTAGTAAGGTGTTGATAATTGGGAGGTATCGGACATGACCCGCTTTTACTTGTCCGGTTGTGTTTAGAACTTTGACACATCCTAGATGCGATGAGCACATCAACTACATTCCAAATGCAATGATGCCTCAAATTACATCCAATGTAATTCTTCCTTTGAACCCGTCAACTACATCCAATGCAATGACGGTTCTAAGGGTTCACACACAAGGATTAAAATTCCAATTTTATCTTTGCATGTGAGGTGATATGCTCGGTAAATAAAGTTAAGCATGCAATTCTAAAACAGATAGAATTAATCATGCATAAACTAAACCAAGCATAAAGCGATAAATGTGCACATAATAGCCCCCTAAACTAACTCCCACTAGCTTCTTGAGCTCCACCGACTCCAAGCCGATGCCAACACCCGAAAAGCCACCAAATGACCTTTTCGCCCTTTCTTCGTCTTGAGTAAAATATTACAATTTAATACACGACTCACAGGTCGGGAATAAATAAATATTACAAACAAGTGGTTCGACGACCACACCTTGAAAGAATAATTACACGCTAACTCTAACGGCTCGCAGGCCGTGAAAAGCGATAAATAATTAAATTGAGCTCGGGGCTATTATGTACACCATGCCAACATCACATCACACATCGTGTTATCAAACAAGCATGTTATCAAACATCATGTGATTTTCCGGTTTTAATTAATAGGCAAGTTTCGAAATTTTTTTGATGCTCGGTTTATCGAAACCGTTCAAAAATGAAACTTTTGAACATTTGATCTTCGAGTTCGTCATGACGGTTCCAAACTCGTCATAACTAACAAAACGGTTTAGCCTTGGCATATCAACCATCCAATGGTCATGCTTGGCCTAGCTCCGTCCAACGGAGCCCCGTTCGGTCCCGGTTTCGGCTCCCCGAGAGTCCCGCTCCCGAGACCCGAAAAATCAAATTTTTTTCAAAATTTCCAGATTTGAAATAATTTTCAAAAATTCATTTTACATGCATTAAATCCATGAACAAGAATTTAAAACATGTTATCAAACAATTTAGCAAAACAACATGCCAAAAACGAAACTTTCAAGCAAAACCGAAACTTTGAACACCGTCTTGTGAATCCCGAAGGTAGCACGGCTCTGATACCACTGTTGGGTCTCGAGGTAGGGTTGGAGATGAACCAACTCGCAGCGGAAAATCAATAAAAACCAAGAGACGATTAAAACCATGAAACAACTAACAAAGAATGGATTCACAAGAGAAAAATTCAGCACTATCTCTTACCAAAACAAGAACACCGGTTAACGAATGATTGGCTTGAGTCTCCAAGACGCCTACGTATCCACATGGGAATCAAAGCCACGTAGTTCTTCTCTTTGAGGACTCAAGAACACAAAAATGGAGGAGGAAACTAGCCAAACCCGAAATGGCCATGGAAGAGGGAGAGAAAATGTGTTTCCTATTCTTGTCTTGTGTTTGTTATGTTGAAAAAAGATGACTTAAACATAACAAAACCCATACTTGTCCAACTAAAGGCATGGGACAAGTATGGTGTCAAGTAAGGTGTAAATAAGACAAGGTATGGCAAGACAAGATTGGGTTAGGTGGTGAATCACCAACACCTTAATCCTTGTCTTGCTTACTTAGTACTAATTAATCAAGACTTGATTAATTAGTTCCATGGGCCTTGGTTGCATGGGCCTTTCATGGGCCTCTTGGAACATGACCCGTGGCCATTTCCAACGAGGTCCCGTGATTCGCTCATCGCCTCCATGCCTTCCATACCGGAAATGTCCAACATTATCCGACACGATCAATCCCAAGACTCCAAGCCTTGTCTCGATCTGTGAAGTCCTATTCACTTACGGGCACATGACCCAAAACCCAGTTTTGGTCATGTCCCGAGACAACTCCCTTTTGGCCATTCTCCATAAATGTGTCAATGAGTTTCATCCTCCGGTGTGACCCTTAGGTTTATGCATGTCAATAGATCAACGTAAAATCCCATTTTACTTGATCATATTTAAGTGGCAACTAACGAGACTTTAGTATTGCCTGACACTACATAACGAATCGACCCTGTCGATTCTAACCTTTCCGTCGTCCCTGTCATTATCCTTTTATCTCCGATATCCTGATTGAGATAAGGCATAGAGCCGTCATCCTTATTATTCTCAATCACCGTTCCTTGATATGTGAGATGACTGAAGATATGATACCCAGTATCATGTGCATGGCCATGCTATTCTTCCAGTCACTCTCGATCAAGCGGCCGAGAACCGATATCTTTCCCATACCTTAGTATGAGGGATAAATCCCTTAGCCGTCTTTCGTGTCACTCATGTAGCCCGTCCCCAAGCCAATCCTGGCCGTTATGGAAGCCCTGTTACGGACAACGTTAGGCTCAGGTCAAACTCAGTTGATCACAAAGACTCCTTGGTCTAAGGATACATGACAAGCTACAACACTGAATATGTTCATGACTTAATCTATGGCACATATTCAGGGCGGGTCGTCCAATATCATGTCCCACATGATATCTATGATCAGACTCCGGAATCCCATTCCAATGACTAACAGAACGTAAGCCATAAAGAGCCATCTTTCATACTAGTCGCTTCTAGTGAAGCTTTGTTGACTAGGGACCCATCGAGTGTGATCTATCTCGATCTATGGTTCTATTCGCATGGTGGGCATAGATCAGAGCACACGTCGATATATTACTCCAACACATAAGTAATATAAAGCCGCTTTAATTTTATTGCTAACGATGATATGCAGATTTGGACATTTAGGATTGAACTACGGGCACTAAGACTAACACAATGATGGTAGAGAAGCAGCAGTATCGAGGCACGACAAAAAAATGCTTCATACGACCCGGTCTGAAAAGGCGGTGGGACTCGGCGGCGGCGGGGCTCGACAACAGAGGGCGACAGGATCGGCAAGACGGGGAGAGGCGTGGGCGGTGGGGCTCGGGCCGCGAGGGCGACGAAAGCTCGAACGGAGGTCCGGACGGCAACAGGGGGCTCGGATGGCGATACAGAAGGCAGGGGCGGGGCGGAGGTCGGGGCTCGAGGGAGGTAAAGAGTGGGCGGGCATCCTGCGAGAGCCGATTTAGGGGGGGAGGGGAAGAAGAAGGAGACAAACAGATAGGAGGGGGAAGAGGACCGGCGACCCCTAAAAGAAAAGAGGTCACCGGTGGAAAGAAAGGGATGAAGAAGAGGGAGGAAGAAAGAGTGCGGCGAGTTTTAAATAGATAGAATGGTGCAATACAATTTTTCTCTGATAACACATTAAAGCCAAAGACACTGTTATTTATGATTTTTTTTTTCTCATCATTAATCTCTCCTCCCCTAAATTTTGTTATTATAATTTTGTACATATTATCCCACTTTGAATAATATGGAGAGAAAGTCATGAGAGAAACAAAAGCCCTGTGTGTTGCATGCGTGTTATTTTTTTTTGATCAGCGAAGACAAATTTAAATTAAGCCTCATTTCTGAGGTAGAAAGGAGATACAACAGTCAATCTAGCTACAGATTGATAACAAGGAACAAAATAGACTCCAAAAGAGCTATGAAAGTGAAGAAAAATACAAATGCCAGGAGGAAGAACAACTCACAACAAATGCAACACCAAAAGCCAAGAATAACCTTGAAAGAAATGAAGGGAGAAAACCACTGCCCCTAGAAAATGAGAATGAGCATGAAGAAATGACATGAATCCACTTGCAGAGAAACCCACTTCCCCACCTCGAAACCTTGAAAGGAAGGAACCCAAAAAAGAAGCACAACCACCTGAAAAAATTCTTGAAGAGCCTGAAGAAGACACAAAACCAGTGAATCCTGAAGAAAAACCAGAAGATGAAAGAGCTTGGAAAGCACACCCGCCACTCAAGACCTAAGGATCTTTGTCAAGGTCAAGGAACTCATCTTTACTACAAACTTCAAGGTCCACTCCAACATTCCTTTCATCATCAAGGGAAGTTAAATGCTGAATAGTAACCTCATCAGAGCAATCAGCAGTGAGACCGATAGCCTTTCCAAAGGACCAAGCATTTTCAGCTTCAGCTCTTTTTCCTTTAGACACAAGAGACTTTTCTGATTTAGGCCTCTCCTTTCCTTCTTTCAGTTTTGACCTTGTTTCATAAGAATGAGGAGGTAAAGCAGGTTTTGAATTTTTACCCTTGACCTTCTTCAAAATGCTGAGAGGGGGGAAATGATTTTTCGAAGATGTGAGACCCAAAAAATCTGACACTTCCTGAACTTGAGCTTGCAGCTTGGATTGATGGTTTTGAGGAGAACAATTGTTGTTGAGAATAACCTCCAGCCCTTGTAACTGAGTTGAGAGTGGCTGCGATGCCGAGTTGCCAAGCTCCTTAGAAATGTAAATGGGATGTTGGAGGGCCACCAAACTAAGACCCAAAGTAGGACTTACAACAAGAGTGTTCTCCAACAAAGCAACATCATATGAAGAATTTTTGGGCAAGATTCCCCTTTGAACTTGATCATGACTATCATCAGCAATCAAATTTTGAATGACAGAGGTAGAAGAACTTTGAACAGCAAATACCTGAGTTGGTAAAGGTTCCTCTAAATTCTGAATACTTTGAGGAGAATTTTGTAATAAAGAGAGTTGATGACTTTGCTGAGGGACAATGTCGATATTCTGAACTAGCCTCTCCTCCATAACCGGTGTAGCGAGAGTCTGGTTAGAGATGAATTCCTTTCCTCCAGAGAGGCTTACATTAGCACCAGAAGTAAAACCATGAGTTTCATAATTAAGGGAGAGTCAAAAGTGTCAGAATTTGAGTTAGAGGCCTCAGGTGAAGAGCTTATAACTCTTTGAATTTCAGGGATTTGCGAGGCTTCCACTGACGAGACCCAGATCTTAAAAACTTGCCTTGAATCCTAGGAGGTTGAGCATAGTCCAACACCTTGTCCAAAGCAGGAGGCAACATTGTTGGTAGGACAGTAGCTGTAATAACCACTCCCGGTCAACGCCAGTCAAATCTGCGAAAAACAGGAAAATTTAAAAAAATTCAGCAGACACTGAATTGAACCGGAATTGGACCCCGAGGGTCATGCCGGACTTAAGTTGACCCTGATATCGACTAAAGTGAGTTCCGGGGGACTCAGGGCAACTCTCTGATCAATTTGGGAAATATTGACTTTTCGTTGGAAAAAGTCAACCGAGCGACGTCTTGGTCCATTCGAGGACCGTTCTGGATCCAAAAAGCTTAGCCGTCGTCGCAACGGTCTTACTTGAGCCGTTTCCTTGTAGCCCGTCAACTTTCGTAATTTCTTGGAAAAAGTGCCCGTTCGGGGCCCGAAACGTCCGATTTTCGCGAATCTGATTGGAAAATATCTAGAAGATATTTTTCCAAAAAAATGTGGGACCCACCTTGCCACTTGTCAAACAAGTGGTGGTGTTAGGTTTTGGGGGGAAAATGAAAGGTGAGGTGTTAAGGGGGTTTGGCCAAGACTTATTCAAAGAGAAAAAAAATAGAAAAAGGGAAGAGAGAAGAAATAGAGAGTGGCGGCTACATTCTAAGGAGCAAGGGCTTGGTTCTGGGGTGAAAGTGGCGGCAGCAAAATCAGCCAAGGAAATGCTTCTTCTCTTCTGCTTTTGCTCCAAAATTCAAGGACCATTTTATATATATACCTACGCGTGGTGTGTTGCAAGAAAGAAACAATTATCAAAGTGGAGGCGTGTGGTGTGAAGTAAAAGGGTGTCTCTTTCTTGAAGGTAAGCCAAAGATTCATAGAATATTAATGCTTAATTCCATTGATTTTGGATTCGTGCAGCACATGCTTTAACTTCTCCTAATCTTAAGTGGTTTGAGTAATAACTACTGTCAAAGAAAGAGTAGAATGTGGTTGTACATGGTGGTGATTAGTAGGATATGTTGCGGCAGCTAGTATAATAAGTGTGTTCTTTGAGGTATTTTTATTTTCGGTAACAAAAGAGTAGGTGTTTAATCTTTTGTGGATTACCGACTTGTATGGAGAAATAGGGAATTAGGGTTTGTAATTCGTGAGAATTCGGAAATTGTTTTCGCCAATGGCGTTGGAACACGTGAGTATAATTAGGAACGGTAGAAACAAAAATGGAAATTTTCGGAGCCCCGATGGACGTTTTTCCCGATCCCGGGTAGATTCGTCAAGCCGGGCGAAATGGACCATTCCGGGCCCATTTTGACAATGTCGAGTAATTGGGGAGTTTGGGAGTGATCGACATTGTCGGGGTTACTTTTGGCGTCAGGTTTATTAAAATTCAGTTTATGCCTGCAAGCTTAAAAGCGTTTAAAATTTGTATTCTTTTAGATCGTGCCACGGACCGAGGCAAGGGAAAGCTGGGTGAGTGACTGATATCATCACCGGAGCTCGTTGGTTGGCTTTTGGGAGAACACGCACGAGGTAGGGAAAAGTAGCCGGATCTCGGCCCTGACTGGGGAAAGTTAACAGTAGAATTGCATGTGACACCGGGGTGTCGTGGGTTGAGTAGATTTATTTAACTATTAGAAAAGCATGATACGGGATTGTAGCGTTTATTAGAAAAACATGTTACGGGAACTTAGTAATTATGAGAAAAGCATGTGACACTTAGTAGTGTCGTAGGAGCAGAGAACTTAGCGTTAATTGATTTACTGGAGGCATATGACCATGCCTGGAGGTTGATTGTGAACTTGTCGATATTAGGAGTACTGGAGGCATATGACCATGCCCGGAGGTTGATTGTGAAACTGTTGATATTAGGACTGTTGGAGGCTTGGGTTAAGCCGGAGGTTGATTGTTTATTTTGGCGTCTTGGGTGGCCCTGAGAGCCCGTTTTATTATTGTTGAGTCTTGGGTGGCCATGAGAGCCCGTGTTATTATTCTTGTTTGGGTGGCCATGAGAGCCCGTACTTTACTGTTGGTGTTTTAGTTGGCTTACGAGTTAGACCCTCGGTAAGTTGCAAGCGTGTTTTATTGTTGAGTTTTGGGTGGCCATGAGTGCCCGTGGGGTCGTTGGACCCGTATCTTTACCTTTGGTGTCTTGGGTGGCCATGAGTGCCCGTGTCTTACTGTTGATGTTTTGGGGTGGCCGTGAGTGCCGTGGGGTTGTTGAACCCGAGTCTTGACCGTTGGTGTGTCTTGAGTGGCCGTGAGTGCCGTGGGGTTGTTGAACCCGAGGCTTGACCGTTGGTGTGTCTTGAGTGGTAGTGAGTGCCGTGGGGTTGTTGAACCCGAGTCTTGATCGTTGGTGTGTCTTGAGTGGCAGTGAGTGCCCGTGGGGTTGTTGAACCCGAGTCTTGATTGTTGAGGTGTCTTGAATGGCCTTGAGTGCCTGTGTTGTTGAACTTGCTTGGGATTGTGTTTGTGATTGTGACTGTGATTGTGGTTGCCTGAGTGAGAGAGGTTAGTGAGACAGGTTGACCGCCTGGCCTGAGTGGTTCGGCAAAGCGCGTGAGTGAGAGAGGTTACTGAGACAGGTCGACCGCCTGGCCTGAGTGGTTCGGCAAAGCGCGTGAGTGAGACAGGTCGACCGCCTGGCCTGAGTGGTTCGACAAAGCGCATGAGTGAGAGAGGTTACTGAGACAGGTCGACCGCCTGGCCTGAGTGGTTCGGCAAAGCGCGTGAGTGAGGGAGGTTACTGAGCAGCTGGTTTGCGATCCTTTGTGATCTTGTTTGGTGTGCGATTCTTTGTGATCTTGTTTGGCGTTGTGTAGTCTTTCTGTCGTGTCCTTGGAGGAGGTCGTCGATAGTTGTGTCGGGTCTACATTGTGTTATCGAGCGTTGAGTCTGTTGAGGAAAGTAACGGGTTGTGGGTCAGTTAGGTACTTGAGTTGGGGATTGTAGTCCCGGTGTTGGGTTTGGTTCTAGTGTTACTGGCTTTTTCTGCTAATTATGCCGTAGTCAGTCTGTTATCCGTGGTGGTGAGCGAACGCTCACCCCTAGCTGCTTTTCCTACAGGTACTGTTCGTGGGACGGACTAGGTGAGCTTCTCGAAGCTTGCGGAGCTAGGAGCGGAGTCCGGGTTTTGTTTTTGAGTCTAGTGACGGATACCTTGTACTTTTGTCCACTTGTTGGGACGTGTTTTAAACTGTAATTATTATTTTGTTGAACCAACTGGTATTTTAAAGTGTTTAATGAAAATAAGTTTCAAGTGCTTTTATGTTTTTAAAACGTTCGCGTCCCTAGTTCGGTTTACTGAAATTGGGGCGTGACAGCTTGGTATCAGAGCTCGAGGTTTCACACCTCGGACTGTACGTCAATTAGGTGGGAGAATCGAGTCGGTAAACTCCCGTCATACGTTGGGTACGCAGGTCGGGAACTGTGTGTAGACCCGTTGTGTTTTGAGTCCTGCTTGTGTTTGTGTGTATGTGCAGTACGGGGTTACTGGCATACTGTTTGTGTGTATGTGCAGTGTTTTCTTGCTGGCTTGCTTATTGTTGTTGCTGCGTGAAACGTTTTTTTTAGTTGTCGCGGGTTGACTCTGGAGCGCTCCTGTAGTCGAACGTGACGGTGCTGACATCAAGTCGGTACAACGTAGTTTGGGGACGCCTGGACCGGGTTGTGACTGCGTGATGTCGAGTCTGAGGTTTTAAAATGAAAAGGGGAAAGTTTTGGAATTGGTAGGCCCGGTGGGCGTGTTTTGATTTTGTTTGACGCCGTGGGCGTGTGTGTTTGATTTTGATTGGCCCTGTGGGCGTGTGTGTAAGTTGGTTGGCTCGGTGGGCGTGTTTTGATTTTGTTTGACGTCGTGGGCGTGTGTGTTTGATTGTGTTTGGCCTGGTGGGCGTAGTTCGGTGTTGGTTGGGCCGGTGGGCGTGTATGGTTGTTACTCGGCCGTGTTGGCTTGTGTTTGAGGTCGGTCTGGAGTTGCCGTAACTGTGTTATGTGTTTGGTGGTCGTTGTCTGCGACGTACCTGTGTACGGGTCGCTATTAGCCGGGAAAGTTACGAATACCCTAGGGTAGACATAGCGGGTGTAAGTAGTGTGAAATCATTACCGCTATATTATCGGGGTCACTGGTTTGGTCCGGTAGGTAGAATGGACCGGTTTGGCGCCGACCCGGTAAGGGGCCCGGCAGGTTTTGGGTTCCGGCCCGGTAGGGGGGCAAGGCCCGGCTAGGTTACCAGCCCGGAGAGTGGCATGGCAGGGGTCGTGTACCGGCCCAGTCCAGTAAGCCGTTTTCAAACTTTTGGTGGTTGTTGCTTCGTTGTACTTTTAGGTTTGTGGTTGTGTGACTCGGTTCACGTTCGTGCGGTTTGAGCGTTGGTTTTACGTGTTTGTGTTCGCGGTCGTGGGTTGTAGAGGCCATAGGCTCGGGGTCAAGGGATGAGGTCTTGGGTTCGGGACTCACCGATAACGTACGGTAGTAGTACAGTGCCTCGGTGTGAGAGTCTCACCACGGAGAGAGGTTAGGGTTGGTGCGCTGCGGCGTCATACGAACCAGGTTTTCCCTATGTAAACGGGTGTTTGAGTTTTCCCTCGCGTGAACGGTTGATTGAGGTTTCCTTCACGCGAGTGGGTTATTTGAGGTTCCCTACGCGATTGAGTAACTGGGGTATCGATATTGTGAGCAACAGTGTTGGCTTAGTTGAGAACATGATCCCCGTTTGAGGTTTCCCTACGTGGTCGTGTCTTTGGGGTATTGAGGTTGTGAACAATAGTGATTACTGAATTGAGGAAGTGTTTCTCGTGTCGAGGTTTATCTTACGTAAGCGAGTACTTGAGGTGTTTTTGGCGTGAGCAGTGTGACGGTTGGCATCCGGTTTTGAGGTAGTGGTTTGCCCTGGCTAGATCGGTAAGTCTTTAGTGCGTTACTAGTATGCCATAATCGAACGGGTGTCCGTGGAGGTGAGCATAATGCTCATCCCCTTTACTACTTTTCCCGCAAGGGACGAGTAGCGAACACTGGTTTGGTTGCGGAAAGTTACAAGTAAATGCCTAGAGGACCGTGTGAGGGTTACACTAGACCTTACCAGGGTGACTAATGGAGTGGGTGTTCGTCTTCCGATTTTGGGCGTCAGTTTCATTGGATGCCGGGATATCACACTCGTTTGTTCGTTGAGTTGTGCTGAGAGGTTGGGGCTGAGTTTAGAGCCGTTGAGTCCACCCCTGCGTCGGGACACGCCGGTTAGTGGTGGGGTGGTGTTAACTAGGGCTGTCGCGCCTGCGAAGTTAGAGAATCGAGCTGATACTGGAGGTTCGAGAGAGGGCTCAAGAGCCCTGATGCTGGATCGAGTCCTCACCCCGCGGATTCAGGTACGTTCAGAGCTGATAAACACGATAACTGTGGAGGAGCGAGGTCTTAGAGAGACCGCAAGGTTCCGTGAAGTTCGACATCGACTAAGCTGGTACGTGTGCCCGTGGGAAGGACACTTACGAAATGACAATATTTAACGTAGTCTTGGGAATGGATTGGCTGGCGAAGTGCCGAGCCAATACCGACTGTTATTGGCGACGAGCTGCGAGAGTCGCAGTATTCACGCCTGACAGTGCATGTGGTAGTACTAAGAGGAGCGCGACATCAGGTGGCATGTCTAGTGGAGCGGGATGCGGAGAGCGGTCGCGGAGTTAGTATCGCGATGCCTCACTTGTCGGCAGGTGAGAGCCGAACAACAGCGTCCCGCTGGATTATTGCAGCCACTGCGGGTTGCACAGTGGAAATGGGGGCACGTCACGATGGGTTTCATGAGCGATTGGCCGAGTTCGCCTACAACAACAGCTTTCAGGCCAGTATCATGATGGCACCGTTCGAAGCGTTGTGTGATAGGCTGTGTCGATCGCCCGTGTGCTGGGCAGAAGTGAGAAATAAGAGGTTACTGGGTCTAGAACTGGACCGAGAGACAACTGAGTTGGTCGTGCCAAAGCGTGAGCGGTTGAAGACCGCGTAGAGTCAGCAGGAGCTATGCTGAATGACGGCGCCGATCTCTCGAGTCTACAGTCGGTGACCATGTATCCCTGGAGGTGAGTCCGAAAGATGGCCTAATGTGTTTCAACCGCGGTGGAGGCGGGTTAGCCCCGCGGTGTATCGGGCCTTTCGAAGTTTGAGTACGTCTTTGAGTGGGCAGATGTCGAGGTAACGGGTGATGTCCCGTGTAAGGAGAAACTGATGTGGGAAAGGGATCCACGAGAGCAGGTCCTGTGCGGAAAGGTTATCCGCTTAGAGCTGGTGTTGTGGCGACACCACGAGGCCGAGTCGACTTGGGAACGCGAGGACGAGGTTCGCGCGAAGTACCCCGACTCCTGAAGTGCGTTGTTTTAAATTTCGCGGACGAAATTCCTTTAAGGGGGGTAGATTGTAATAACCACTCCCGGTCAACGCCAGTCAAATCTGTGAAAAACAGGAAAATTTAAAAAAATTCAGCAGACACTGAATTGAACCGGAATTGGACCCCGAGGGTCGTGCCGGACTTAAGTTGACCCCGATATCGACCAAAGTGAGTTCCGGGGGACTCAGGGCAACTCTCTGATCAATTTGGGAAATGTTGACTTTTCGCTGAAAAGTCAACCGAGCGACGTCTTGGTCCATTCGAGGACCGTTCTGGATCCAAAAAGCTTAGCCGTCGTCGCGGCGGTCTTAGTTGAGCCGTTTCCTTGTAGCCCGCCAAGTTTCGTAATTTCTTGGGAAAAGTGCCCGTTCGGGGCCCGAAACGTCCGATTTTCGCGAATCTGACTGGAAAATATCTTCTAGATATTGTTCCAAAAAGGTGTGGGACCCACCTTGCCACTTGTCAACCAAGTGGTGGTGTTAGGTTTATGGGGAAAAACAATAAGTGTGTTCTTTGAGGTATTTTTATTTTCGGTAACAAAAGAGTAGGTGTTTAATCTTTTGTGGATTACCGACTTGTATGGAGAAATAGGGAATTAGGGTTTGTAATTCGTGAGAATTCGGAAATTGTTTCCGCCAATGGCGTTGGAACACGTGAGTATAAGTAGGAACAGTAGAAACAAAAATGGACATTTTCGGAGCCCCGATGGACGTTTTTCCCGATCCCGGGTAGATTCGTCAAGCCGGGCGAAATGGGCCATTTCGGGCCCATTTTGACAATGTCGAGTAATTGGGGAGTTTGGGAGTGATCGACATTGTTGGGGTTACTTTTGGCGTCAGGTTTATTAAAATTCAGTTTATGCCTACAAGCTTAAAAGCGTTTAAAATTTGTATTCTTTTAGATCGTGCCACGGACCGAGGCAAGGGAAAGCTGGGTGAGTGACTGATATCATCACCGTAGCTCGTTGGTTGGCTTTTGGGAGAACACGCACGAGGTAGGGAAAAGTAGCCGGATCTCGGCCCTGACTGGGGAAAGTTAACAGTAGAATTGCATGTGACACCGGGGTGTCGTGGGTTGAGTAGATTTATTTAACTATTAGAAAAGCATGATACGGGATTGTAGAGTTTAATAGAAAAACATGTTACGGGAACTTAGTAATTATGAGAAAAGCATGTGACACTTAGTAGTGTCGTAGGAGCAGAGAACTTAGCGTTAATTGATTTACTGGAGGCATATGACCATGCTTAGAGGTTGATTGTGAACTTGTCGATATTAGGAGTACTGGAGGCATATGACCATGCCCGGAGGTTGATTGTGAAATTGTTGATATTAGGACTGTTGGAGGCTTGGGTTAAGCCGGAGGTTGATTGTTTATTTTGGCGTCTTGGGTGGCCCTGAGAGCCCGTTTTATTATTGTTGAGTCTTGGGTGGCCATGAGAGCCCGTGTTATTATTCGTGTTTGGGTGGCCATGAGAGCCCGTACTTTACTGTTGGTGTTTTAGTTGACTTACGAGTTAGACTCTCGGTAAGTTGCAAGCGTGTTTTATTGTTGAGTTTTGGGTGGCCATGAGTGCCCGTGGGGTCGTTGGACCCGTATCTTTACCTTTGGTGTCTTGGGTGGCCATGAGTGCCCGTGTCTTACTGTTGATGTTTTGGGGTGGCCGTGAGTGCCGTGGGGTTGTTGAACCCGAGTCTTGACCGTTGGTGTGTCTTGAGTGGCCGTGAGTGCCGTGGGGTTGTTGAACCCGAGTCTTGACCGTTGGTGTGTCTTGAGTGGCAGTGAGTGCCGTGGGGTTGTTGAACCCGAGTCTTGATCGTTGGTGTGTCTTGAGTGGCAGTGAGTGCCCGTGGGGTTGTTGAACCCGAGTCTTGATTGTTGAGGTGTCTTGAATGGCCTTGAGTGCCTGTGTTGTTGAACTTGCTTGTGATTGTGTTTGTGATTGTGACTGTGATTGTGGTTGCCTGAGTGAGAGAGGTTAGTGAGACAGGTTGACCGCCTGGCCTGAGTGGTTCGGCAAAGCGCGTGAGTGAGAGAGGTTACTGAGACAGGTCGACCGCCTGGCCTGAGTGGTTCGGCAAAGCGCGTGAGTGAGACAGGTCGACCGCCTGGCCTGAGTGGTTCGACAAAGCGCGTGAGTGAGGGAGGTTACTGATCAGCTGGTTTGCGATCCTTTGTGATCTTGTTTGGTGTGCGATTCTTTGTGATCTTGTTTGGCGTTGTATAGTCTTTCTGTCGTGTCCTTTGAGGAGGTCGTTGATAGTTGTGTCGGGTCTACATTGTGTTATCGAGCGTTGAGTCTGTTGAGGAAAGTAACGGGTTGTGGGTCAGTTAGGTACTTGAGTTGGGGACTGTAGTCCCGGTGTTGGGTTTGGTTCTAGTGTTACTGGCTTTTTCTGCTAATTATGCCGTAGTCAGTTTGTTATCCGTGGTGGTGAGCGAACGCTCACCCCTAGCTGCTTTTCCTACAGGTACTGTTCGTGGGACGGACTAGGTGAGCTTCTCGAAGCTTGCGGAGCTAGGAGCGGAGTCCGGGTTTTGTTTTTGAGTCTAGTGACGGATACCTTGTACTTTTGTCCACTTGTTGGGACGTGTTTTAAACTGTAATTATTATTTTGTTGAACCAACTGGTATTTTAAAGTGTTTAATGAAAACAGGTTTCAAGTGCTTCTATGTTTTTAAAACGTTCGCGTCCCTAGTTCGGTTTACTGAAATTGGGGCGTGACAGTAGCAGAGTAACCAAATTTGGACCAAGCTTCTGTAACTAGCGGTCTATGACCATTGATAGTAAAACCATTGAAAGAGTTGATTGCCTTCTCCAAATGTAATCTAGAGTTGAAGTAGCAAAACCCGTACCTTTTTCCACTCCTACTTTCTTTGGCTGCTATATGGACCCTTATAACTTCTCCAACATCAGAAAAAAGATCAGCTAACCAAGAAATTGTTGCTCTGCTGGGAAGGTTGTGAACGAAGGCTGCATACTGAAGTTGTTTCTGCTGCAAATGTTCTGAAGAATTCCTCTTGCTGCAACTGTCTAAAGACCCTTGTTCCATCGATCTTATACCCTTAGAATTCGTCCTTCTAGCCATGAATTCGAACCCCGATGGAGGGCCAACTGAGGAGGTCGACATATCGTTCTCCATGTTCTCCGCTTCAACTTGCTTGGACGAGATGACAGCCGACCTTAGCTGCACCTTCCCTGGAACCAGAGACAAGGGACTACCTATCGGAGTGGACTGATGAACCATTTGCTGCCGGAAACGACCCCCCTCCCGGGAGGAATGACCCAAACGCGAACCCTAGAAATCGAGATCTCCCCTGGAACTTGCAGACCTTATGTAAAGCCTTGAGACACCGGCGACATAGAAACCCCCTTCGCCTCCGATGATTCAGGTTGAAATAGCCGGAGAACGTTCTGGCAAAGCACTGAAGGCCAAACTCTGGGAGACGAGCATAGCAACGACCAGGGTTAATGGTCGTATGTAGAGCCCATAGACGCCGACGACTGCAATACCCCTTTCTCCCCCATCGGAAATGGTCCGGAACGGTCGTAAATCGAGCCGGAGAAGCTAGTGGGTGCCGAAGCCCTAACTCGGGATGGGGGCGCGTGAGACAGGCCCGTTCTAGGGATGTTTTGTTTCAAATTTTTCCATGTGTGTTATTTGTAACACGTTACAATGGAAATAGTTTTTTTTTAAACGGAGAGGGAGTACTTTGTTGAAACTCAAATCTTGCCATTACAATCCTTGCATAGACTAAGTATCAGAAACTCTAGGTTTCATATTATAGTTCAGTTGCCTTACAACAACACAGTGTTAGGTTCCAAGTGTTGTTACATCTAGATTGACTATGTTTGAGTCAAACAAGATGTTATCCAAGATGTCAACATACATCTTGTGCGTGCTCGGTACAAAGATAGAAAAGATGTCAGCACATATGTCAACAAACATCTTGAGCGTATCTATGTGTATCCAGTGCAGAAGATTTTTTTCCTACTTAGAAGATACAATTCCCTAATAGTTATCTGTTCTATTAAGGAAAGTATGTAACACAAGGAAACTTAGTGATTTGTCATGATCGTGACTCCCAAGGTTAACGAAACCCTATGAAGCACGATACAAGGGATACTCGGTCTATAAAATCCCAAGTAACTCTGGTAGCTCGGTTTGGATCAATCGTTCATATTATCTCCGAACATTGTAAGTCTTAATTGATCATTTTTCGTCTGTGGGGACTATTTGTTCGTTGTTCCTTGTTAATGATTTCATGTGTTCTAAGCGTGTTGGACTAGCGTGTTAGGAGACGAAATGAATTAAGCAAGGAAGAACGTTGATGTGCTGATCCACCATTCGTAGTTGAAATGTGATAAAGTTGTGTTCTCGTGATTGAAGTGTCACGATCAACCATTGAAGACCGCAAGGCTAATCCGAGACTGAAAGGCTCGTAGAGTGGAATCAAGAGTGCTCTTGGATTCAGGGGGAGACCCTGAGATAAGTTTGCACTATAATAATATCATAGTTTTGATCTACATGATCATAACTTGTATGTTTATTTATTACTTGATTGTGAGACCTTTCCACTGGCAAAGTGCCCCTAGACGTAGGTGATATTGCACCGAACTGGGTAACCAGCTTGTGTGTCTTCATGTGCTTGAGTGATTTACTTATTACTTCAATTCTGTTATAACGCAAGATGTTAGTTAACAAGTCATAACATCTTAAGTGACATCTTGCTATTGCACCTGATCTAAATTTCAATTGGTATCACAGTAGGTCGCCCAATCTATGAGGTGTGATCCTAAAAGGAAACGAATTTTGTGTGTGCAAAAAAGGAACACTCACGAGAAGGAGGTTATGTAAATCGTCCACCTATGCGCAATGGGAAAAATTATGGCTATTGAAAAGCTCGAATGAGCGCCTTCATGAAATATCTGGATAGCAGAACTTGGAAATATGTAATCCATGTCTAGGAACCACCATTGTTAAAACCCGAGGAAGGACAACTAGATAAGCCTATGCCCAAAAAGGACTAGAGCAAAGTTGAAGGTGAAGCCTCAATGGGTAACTCTCGTGCCCTTCATGAAATTTGTAATGGTGTCGATCAAAATTTCTTCAAATTGATCAACGCCTGGACAAGTGCTACAGAATCCTAGGAGATATTGGCAATTTCTTATGAAGGAACGACTAAAGTTAAAGATCAAATGTTACAATATCTCACTAAAAACTTTAAAGCCCTGACCATGAGAGATGATGAGACCATAACTCAGTTTCATGTTCGGCTCAGAGACATTGCAAATGAATCCTTCTCCTTAGGCAAACCCATGATAGATGAGAACTTGTCCAAAAGACACTACGAGCTGTGAACTCAAGGTTTAAAATGAATATTATAGCCATAGAAGAAATGCATGAATTGAGCACTCTCATATTCGATGGTCACTAATGGCATTCAATTTATCTCTTTAGGGAATAGACATGAGAAACAAAGGAATGACCCTGAAAAGCTCAGCACAAAAACTCAATCATCACACACGTTCAGAGTATGAAGAAGAGATAAGAGAAACAATGAGTATGACGGTGAGGAAGGTAATGAAGCGTTTTAATCGAATGGTAGAAGGAAATGCTCGTCAAGATGTTCCCCTATATGGAACCGACATCTTTCATCAGAAAGGGAAGAAACTTGGTGAAAGAAACATGATCAAGAAAGCAAAGAAAAAGGAATTCAATGATATGAATGTGAAGGCTATGTCCATACTCAGCAAGAATACCAACCTTTATGAAGAAACAGAAGAGAGGATTTAAGACATCCCTTTCTGGTGAAGATGATGAGCAAAGTGATCATGAATCTAGGCCTTTTGATCGTGGAATCAAAGGCACATCTTTAAACAAAATCATTAATGATTATGTCATAAATGCATATCTTTGTAATTAATTTCTTAATCAATCACACCCATCCTGAATTTCAGTGACCATCTGATCCCCTAAATCAATGGTCCAGCTTGATTTGTATTTCACACCTGGATTTCGGCTTGTACCTGAAAATTCCCCTATATATAGGATAACATTCAAGTACAAACTATGATCTTTCATACAAAATACAAACTATCGATTTGGGACCTTGGATCGTGGAATCAAAGACACATATTTAAACAAAATCATTAATGATTATGTCATTAATACATATATTTGTAATTAATTTCCTAATCAATCATACCCCCTTGAATTTCATAGGCCATCTGATCCCCTAAATCAATGGCTCAAATTGATTTGTATTTCGCACCTTAATATCAGCTTGTACCTGAAAGTTCCCCATTTTCGGGTCAGAACGTAGAACCAATCTGGACCATTGATTACCCAAATCGGATGGCCACCGAAATTCAGGGGGGGGGGGGTGATTGATTAGAAATCAATTACAAGATATGCATTAATTAAAAAGATATGCATTAAATCTGGGCCTTTAATTATACGATTCAAGGGCCCAAATTGATAGTTCTATGTTCTGACGAATATATAAAGTTTGTACCTGATAGTGATCCTATATATATATATATATATATATATAGAGGAACAATCAAGTACAAACCCTCCCTTAGATCAGAACATAGAACTAATCTACACCATTCAATATAGCAAATCAAGGGCTAAGATTTTTGATAAATTCTGATTCCAAAATGTGTTCACGCGCATTGTTTGTGGGTATTTCCGGGAGAAACAAATAGTGGGAATTGTAAAATACAAGTGGGAAATCGAAATTGGCTGCTATTTTCGTTTTTTTTTCACCAAGTTTACTATTTTGATCTTTCCCGCTTCGTTTCAACTCCGATTTAATTTTTTCTTGCGCCAATATTTTTATTTTTCCAAGAACTATCTATCAAGTAGCATATTGAATATTTTTTGAGGCAAGAAAAAAAATATTTACTCAAACAAACAAAAAAATAAACAAAATTAATGTATGTTTTGTACTTTTCAGTTGTATGTGTACGCTAAACCTAATGTATGTTTATAGGAGTTAAAACTCAATGTATGTTCTTTCCATTTTCATTTGTATGTGTAGGCTAAACTTAATGTATGTTTTTATGTTTTCGCAACTGCATATGTGTAAGCTAAACTTAATGTATGTTCTTCCCATTTTCATTTGTATGTGTAAGCTGAAATAAATGTATGTTTTTACCATTTTCATCTGTATGTGTACGTTAACCTTAATGTATGTTTTTGCAAATGCATTTGTATGTATACTACCCATAACTTTTCACTTTACAACATAAACATACATTAAGTTTAGGGTACACATACAACTGAAAATTACAAAACATACATTTATTTCGTTTCTTTTTTTGTTTGAGTAAATCGTTTTTTTTCTTGCTTCAAAACGTATTCAATATGCTACTTGATTGATAGGTCTTGGAAAAAGAAAATTATTGGCGCAAGAAAAAATTAAATCGGAGTTGAAACGAAGCGGGAAAGATCAAAATAGTAAACTTGGTGAAAAAAAGTCGAAATTACCCTCAAATTCGAAATTAAAACTAATTTCAGCATATTTTTATGCGCGTGTAGTTAAAATTGGAAAACAAATCTCATCCATCCAATAAAATATTTTAAAGGATGAGATTAGTTCTACGTTCTGACCAATTTGTGAGGTTTGTACCTGATTGTTATCTTATATATATATATATATGGAGTGTTTGATATACATATGGATATAGAGTCATACAGCAAAGCCAGTACACGGTTGTTGTACACATATTCTTGACATTAATTGTACCCTTAAAGTAAACCCTTTTGATATTAATTCTTGCACTTTCTTGATGAAGAAATTGAAAGAGAGGCATTGAAGGAGGATGCTATTTGGCTCAGCACCTGGATGATTGTTCTAAAGGACAAGTCTCGGTTTTGCAAACAAGGAGGGAAGTTCACTTGGGTTGCATTATATGGGATCCCAATATTGGGATTGTGTTATGAAACTTTTGAAGTTGCTTGTGAAGATTTGGGAGAAGTTATTTGGTCTCATTCATGAAATACCTCGGGTTCTTCTTTTGATGGGGCTTTTGTGCTTATCCACTCGCAAGAGTACCTCAAGGTTTTCAAGGAAGCAAGCCTGGAATTAGAAGACAGAGAATACAAATACATGATTTGTTCAGCCGATATATCTATTGTCCCAAGTATTTCTCGTACGGATGACACATCACACTGCTCTGGAAGTCCGGGGTGCACTGGTTCTTCTAAATCCAGTGAGTTCAATGCAAATTTGGGGACAAATTTTGAAGGAACTTTGATTAGTTCAGGGGCGGAAAAGGCTCTACTTCAAGTGAGGGAGTTATTAGGGGCTGATGGAGTGGAAGGATCTTCTCATAGAATGGAGGAAGGTACACCTAACTTGGTGCTCCAATCATTGGCTTTGGAGGAGTATCCTTGTCTGGGAACACAAATTTGTATGGAAGAGGGCACAGTTGGAATTGAAGAGGGTTCTGGTGCAACATTACCCTTTACTTTTAAAGAGGCATTGATTGCTCCTGATAGTTTGGGAGAAGAAAACTCCGGTTCTCTCAACACTGTTCCGGGAGGTTGCTCAGAAAATCAATTCCTTGTTGTTGCCTCTGTACCAGATGGGACATCTAGAGGCTTAGAAGGACAAAAGGGCTCATTGGTAACTGAGGGCCTTAATGAGATGGAGAGTTCTACTCCCTTGGTAGCTGGTTTGGGGCCCATGAGACAGACACCATTGGTTACTGGTTCGGTTTTGGAGGGAAGGATTATTTCAAACTCAATTTCAAACACTAATGAACTTTTAATTACTCCCTCAGCCAGCAACATGGTTTTGATTAAGAAGAAAAAGAACAGTGGACCTGTAGCTTATAATACTCGTTCAAAAGCTAAAACTTAAATCCCTTGGCCTAAAACAACAATAGCCAAGAAAGTGGATAAACAGATTCAAGTCTTTGATCAAGGTGGCTTTGGGTCGTGGGATTATTGTCAAGCATTGGGATTGGAAGCTTATATTTCTGGGGATTTAGTGCCAGAACAGTTTGACAATTTGGAACTGGAAGCTAATCAAGCGGTGGAAACAGAGACAAACTCAGAAGATGACTATTACGATTTGGAGGAAGTTGGGGAAGTTGGGGGCAGTTTGATCTTGTCTGTGGTAACACAGAGATTATCATCCCCATGAGGATTCTCAGTTGGAACATTAGAGGTGCCTCCTCCAGGCAAAAGAGAAGGGCCTTACGTAGCGTGTGTGGCAAGCAACAAGTGGCTATGGTGTTGATCCAGGAAAGCAAACTCACTACACTGTCTACTTACTTCATCTCTAGCTGTGGTTTTAATTCTTGTTGGGAAGCTCTATTTATCCCCTCTGTTTGGAACTTCTGGGGGAGTCATTACTATCTGGAACAAGGAGGTCTTTGAAGTACACTATCATTCCATTGATCCAAATGCTTTGTATTGGTCTGGCAGATACCTCCCACTGAATTTGAATTGCTCTATAATCAATATTTATGCCCCTTGTGCTGTGAATGCTAGAGGTCTTCTGTGGCTGGACATAGTTTCAAAGATCCCTAACCTCTATCCTGATTACCTCATAGCTGGAGATTTCAATGCCATCCTTCATCCTACTGAGAAATCAGGGCCTAATTTTTCTTCAAGGAGTCTTAGAGAGTTCAGGAGTTTTGTGAGTAATGCTGAAGTACTGGATCTACAGATGGTGGGAGGGAAATACACTTGGTTTAATACCAGAAACAAGGCTTCAAGATTAGATAGATTCTTGATCGCTCCATCCTTATTATCCTCCTTCAATAACATCTCTTAAACCTGCTTGCCAAGGGTTCTTTCTGATCACAAACCTATACTCCTTTGTAACCCTGTGGAGGATTGGGGCCCAAGACCATTCAAATTCATCAATGCCTTGACAAAACATCCATCCTTTTTGTCAGACACTAAAGACCACTGGGATAGTATTCAATTTGAAGGTTCATCTGCTTATAAACTCTGGTACAAGTTAAAGTCTCTTAAGAGTTTTTATCGACAATGGAATATTAATACTTTTGGGTGGTTAGACAAAGTTATTGATGATCTCAAGGAGGAAATTCACACACTTGATAGTTTATTTGAGGAGAGCCTTGTTGAATGCTTGGTTGATTTAGGAATTAAAACTTCAAGCTAAACTTTGGTGTCAGAAGGCTAGACATAGATGGTCTAGAGATGGGGACAGATGCACCAAATATTATCATCTGGTAGCCAATTTCAATTTCACTAGAAAGAAGATCACTAGTATTAAGGTTGGAGATTCTTATCTTCACTCTCCAGCTGAGATCAGAGCTGAGGCCAATAAGCATTTTTCTGCTAGATTTCTATGGACAGATACAGTCTGTATTAACCTATCCTCTCTACCTTTCAAGTCTATCTCCTTTGTTCAAGCACAGGGACTGGAGGAACCTTTCACTGAAGATGAGATACTAAAGGCCATCAGTGCTTGCAATGGGGAGAAGTCTCCTAGACCAGATGGTTTCTCACTAAAGTTTTATCAATGCTGTTGGTCTATAATCAGGAAGGATATTTTGGATCTCTTTCAACATTTTTTCAATGGGGGTCATCTTGGTAAAGGATTAAACTCTTCCTTTATAACCTTAATTCCTAAAGGTTCAGCACCAGAGACATTCAATGACTTCAGACCAATCAGTTTGATCCACAACATTTATAAGATCATTTCAAAGGTGTTGGCAACCAGGCTTAAACCCTTAATGAATTTTCTAGTTCATGATGTGCAGTCTAGTTTCATAGCTGGAAGGCAGATATTAGATGGAGTCTTGATTGCTTCTGAAGTAATTCATTCTATAAAAAATTCTGGTCAAGAGATAATTGTCTTCAACATTGATTTTGAGAAGGCTTATGACCACATTCACTAGGGTTCATTATTACAGTTGCTTGAGAGAATGGGTTTTGGTTCCTTCTGGAGGTCTTGGATTGAGGAATGTATGAGAACCTGGCCTTCTGTGTTGATTAATGGATCACCATCTATTGATTTTCCTTTGGAGAGAGGACTCAGACAAGGTTGTTCTTTATCACCCTTATTATTTGCACTAGTAGCTGAGAGTCTTCATCAATTGATGGTTAAAGGTACTTCTACGAACATGTTCTCTGGTGTTAAATGTTCTGAGTTGGGGCCAGAGATCTCCCATATACAATTTGCAGATAATACTCTCATCTTCATTCAAGCTGGAATTCAACAAGCTATAAACTTGAAACACACCCTCAATGTGCTACAAAAATCCACTAGTCTACAAATCAATTTTCAGAAGTCAAAAGTATTACTGATGAATCCTTCCCTAGTGCAAATTGATGATATCACTGGCATACTTGGCTGCACTGCAATGCAGCTTCCTTTTGAGTACTTGGGTTTCCAGTTAGGGGCTAATCCCAAGAGGATCAAAACCTGGGATCCCATTATATCCAAGTTCAAGAGTAAATTAAATCTTTGGCAAGCCAGACACAAAAGTTTGGGGGGAAGGATAACCTTGATTAAATCCTTATTATCCTTACTACCCTTGTATTATATGTCACTCTTTAAAGCCCCTAAGGGAGTGATAAAGGAGATGGAGAAATGGCAAATAATATTCCTTTGGAATGGCAATACAGATAAGAGGGTGTTACATAAACTTAGCTGGGGTAAGATTTGCAGGCCTAAAAGTGTAGGAGGGTTAGGGATCAAGAGTTTATCTATCATGAACAGTGCTCTCTTGGCCAAGTGGTGGTGGAAATTTGCTTTGGAGTCTGATTCACTTTGGAAGCAGTTAATTTGTTCGAAGTATGGTTGGGATAGCTCAGAGTGGGATCTTACCAAATTCTTGCTTCATAATGGTCAATGCTTCCTCTCACACTTTGGTGCATTGCTCAATTGTCCCAAATTTACAAAGGCTTTTGGGGTGGAGGGTTTAAAATGGTCAGTAAATTCAGGCAACTCCATTCACTTCTGGGAGGATCTTTGGTTAACTGACATCCCATTAGAAATTATGTTCCAGAGGCTTTTTCATCTCAGTTTGCAAAAAAGGGACTTGGTTTCACAGTTATGGGTTAATGGAGATTGGGTATTGATTTTTAGGAGGGAATTGAGGGGTTGGGAAGAAGATCAACTTGAGCTCCTTAGTGATCTAATCAATAATCTGCCTCCCTTATCTACTGAATCTGACACTGTTTCATGGGTGATTGATCAAAGAGGTTTCTCTGTGCAAAGAATGTATCAGTATTTAGATGAGTATGATGGTGTGGAACTTGATTGGCCACCACTACTTTGGGAACCAATACTCCCTCCCAAGATAACTGCTTTCATTTGGCTCTTGTGTATGAAAGCTATATCAACTAAGTGTTTTCTTCTAGCAAGAGGTTTGTATGCTCACAATATATGGTGTCCCTTCTGCAATGAAGATCCAGAAGAGCAAGATCATTTATTTTTAAGCTGCCCTTTTCCTGGTCTGTGTGGGTTTTGTGCTTGAAATGGTGGGGCATAACATCACCTCATCCTGAGACAATTCTGTACTGGTTTATCTCTTGGAAACAACTGGGCTCTCAGAAGACTCATTAGAGTTTACTTGTCTCAATTATCATATGGAGATTATGGCTTTATAGAAATAATATGATCTTCAACTCCATTTCTCTTCAACCTGAGGAGATCCTTCAACAAATTCAGAATGATTCTTATCAACTTCTTTGGGCTAAATTTAAAGCCAACAATTCCTTCACCTTTATTAACTGGATCAATTGTAAAAACCACTCCCGGTCAACGCCAGTCAAATCGGCGAAAAACGGGAAAATTTAAATTTTTTAGACAAACACTCAAATGAACCTAAATTTGACCCCGAGGGTCATACCGGACTTAAGTTGACCCTGATGTCGACCAAAGTGAGTTCCGGGGGACTCAGGGCAACTTTCTGACCAATTTGGGAAATGTTGACTTTTCGCTGGAAAAGTCAACCGAGTGACGTTTTGGTCCGTTAGAAGCCCGTTTTGGATCTAAAAAGCTTAGCCATCGTCGCAGCGGTCTTAGTTGACCGTTTCCTTGTAGCCCGTGAAGTTTCATAATTTCTTGGAAAAAGTGCCCGTTCGGGGCCCGAAACAACCGAATTTCGCGAATCTGATTGGAAAATATCTCTAGGAGATACTTTCCAAAAAGGTGTGGGACCCACTTGCCACATGTCAAATATGTGGTGGTGTTAGGTATTTTTGAAAAGAGACAAAGATGAGAGGATGGGGATGGTTCGACCGACACTTCAAAAAAGAGAAACAAAAGAGGTTTTATAGAGAGAAAAGAAGAGAGAAGAAAGGGAGAAAAAGAGAAGAGGTCTTGGGGATTTGTGACTTTTCTCGATCATCAAACCGTTGGATCGTCTCAAAGATAGAAGAATCGAGTTCACACCATCATTCTCTACGGTGAGCAACTAACCGAATTTCGTTTTGTTAAGTTTGAAAATTAGGGTTTGGGTTAAAACTATTAGTTTTTGGTTGAGTCGAGGTGTGGGGTTCGTTGGAGACGTTTTGGAACGAAGGAGGGATGTTTTCCGGTGACCGGAGGCTCGGGGGGAGCTCCGACCACCGTGCACGGTGGCTGGCCGGACATGGGGTGGCTGGCCGGAGCTAGGGCCGGCCACCACCATGGTGAACCGGTCCCAAAATGGCCCTAGTCACCCACGACCAAGGTTGGACGGGTGGGGCACACACGCTCGGGTCACGGGTTTTCGTGTTCAGGTGGTTTAGGACGTTCCCCAAGTAATTAATCCACACCCGGATCGAAATTTGGAATTGAATTGTGAAAATTGTAATTGACGGGTTTAGAAACTTTAAACGCGAATTAAATTACTCGGAAGTCGGAATTTGATTCCGTCGAGTGCTTAGGAACCCTTGAATTATTCTAAGACCGTAGAAACGAACACGGGAATTTCCGGAGCCCCGTAAAGATGTTTTCCAATCCCAGGCAGATTCGCCGGGTCGGGCGAAACGGGCCTTTTTGGGTCCATTATCGACAATGTCGAGTAATTGGGAAGTTTGGGAGTGATCGACATTGTCGGGGTTACTTTTGGGCGTCGAGTTTATTAAAATTCAGTTTATGTCTGCGAACTTAAAAGTATTTAAATTTGTGTTCTTAGTAGATCGTGCCACCGACAGAGGAAAGGGAAAGCTAGGCGAGTGATCGAGATCACGCCGGAGCTTGTTTGTGAGCTTTTGGGGAAAGCATATGAGGTAGGGAAAAGTAGCCGTATCTCGGCCCTTACTAGGGAAAGTTAACAGTAGAAATGCATGTGACACTTGGGTGTCGTGGGTTAAGTAAGTTTATCAAACAATAGAAAGGAAGGCGACACCGAGTGGTGTCGTATGATACGGGAACGTATCGAACAATAGAAATGTATGTGACACTTAGTAGTGTCGTAGGAGCAGTGAACTTTCGATATTAGAATTACTGGAGGCATCTGGTATTGCCCGGAGGTTGATTGTTTAGTTTGTGTCTTGGGTGGCCATGAGAGCCCGTACATCACTGTTTGTGTCTTGGGTGGCCATGAGAGCCCGTACTTTACTGTTTGTGTCTTGGGTGGCCATGAGTGTAATAACCACTCCCGGTCAACGCCAGTCAAACCTGCGAAAAACAGGAAAATTTAAATTTTTTGAGCAGACACTGAATTGAACCGGAATTGGACCCCGAGGGTCATACCGGACTTAAGTTGACCCCGTTATTGACCAAAGTGAGTTCCGGGGGACTCAGGGAAACTTTCTGATCAATTTGGGAAATGTTGACTTTTCGCTGGAAAAGTCAACCGAGCCACGTTTTGGTCCATTCGAGGACCGTTTTGGATCCACAAAGCTTAGCCGTCGTCGCAGCGGTATTAGTTGAGCCGTTCCCTTGTAGCCCGTCAAGTTTCGTAATTTCTTGGGAAAAGTGCCAGTTCGGGGCCCGAAACGTCCGATTTTCGCGAATCTGATTGGAAAATATCTAGTAGATATTGTTCCAAAAAGGTGTGGGACCCACCTTGCCAATTGTCAACCAAGTGGTGGTGTTTGGTTTTGGGGGGAAAAATGAGAGGTGAGGGTACAAGGGGGGGTTCGGCTAGCATCATTTCAAAGGAAAGAAAAAGAAAAAAGAAATAGAAAGAGAAAGAAGGAAGAGAGAGTTTGGAGAAGGAGAAGAAGAGAGAAGAGAAGGAATTGGGCTAGGGTTTGAAATCGAGCCCTTGGATCGTCTCAAGGCAAGGAGCATTTGTCTTCCCCTCGTCTTCCTCGTTGGTAAGACCTAACTCGATCATCGTTTTGGTAAATTTTTGGAGAGTTAGGGTTTGCTCAAATCTAGTAGTTTATGGTGGTTTTGAGGTGTGGAGATCGTTGGAGACGTTTTGGAGGTGTTTGGGCAGAAGAGTTGAGCGTTTTCCGGTGACCGGAGGCTCGGGGGAGCTCCGGCCACCGTGTTTGGTGGCTGGCCGAGCCTTGCAAAGGCTGGCCGGAGCTGGGCCGGACCCCGTGGGGGCTCTCCGGAGTTGGCCAGGCCGGTGGGCTGCTGGCCGGAGGTTGGCCGGACCTCGTGGATGTCGGCCGGACCTCGGGGTGGCTGACCGGAACTAGGGCCAGCCACCACCTTGGTGAGCCGGGCCCTAAATGGCCTAAATCACCTCGGCCAAGTTGGGCCGAGTGAGGCCCTCGTGCTCGGGTGATAGGGTTTTAACGTTCGGGTGGTTTAAAACGTTCCCTGGACCATTTATCCTTAACCGAATCGAAAATGGGAATTAAATTGGAAAAGTTGTAATTAACGGGTTTGAGAAACTTTAAACATTAATTAATTGACTCGGAAGTCGGAATTCGATTCCGTCAAATACATTGGGTTCCTTGAACTATTCTAAGACCGTAGAAACGAAAACTGGGGCTTTTGAAGCCCCGGAAGGCAATTTACGAAACCCGGGCAGATTCGCCATGTTGGGCGAATCGGGCCTTGACGGGTCCCTTATCGACAATGTCGAGTAGTTGGGAAGTTCGGGAGTGATCGACATTGTCGGGGTTAAGTTTGGGCATCGAGTTTAGTGATTTTCAGTTTATTCCCGCAAGTTGTTGAGTGCCTCTAAATTGTGTTCTCTTAGATCGTGCCCTGACTAGGGAAAGTTAACAGTAGAAATGCATGTGACACTTGGGTGTCGTGGGTTAAGTAAGTGTATCAAACAATAGAAAGGAAGGCGACACCGGGTGGTGTCGTATGATACGGGAACGTATCGAACAATAGAAATACATGTGACACTTAGTAGTGTCGTAGGAGCAGTGAACTTTCGATACTAGAATTACTGGAGGCATCTGGTATTGCCCGGAGGTTGATTGTTTAGTTTGTGTCTTGGGTGGCCATGAGAGCCCGTACATCACTGTTTGTGTCTTGGGTGGCCATGAGAGCCCATACTTTACTGTTTGTGTCTTGGGTGGCCATGAGAGCCCGTACTTTACTGTTTGTGTCTTGGGTGGCCATGAGAGCCCGTATTTTACTGTTGGTGTGTCTTGGGTGGCCATGAGTGCCCGTGGGGTTGTTGAACCCGTGTTTTACCGTTGGTTTCTTGGGTGGCCATGAGTGCCCGTGGGGTTGTTAAACCCGTTTTTTACCGTTGGTGTCTTGGGTGGCCATGAGTGCCTGTGAAGTGTTAAACCTGTGTTGTTGCTGTCGGTTGAACTTCGCTTGTGGTTGTGATTGTGGTTACGTGAGGTTGGGGGCCCGCCTCATAATAAAGGGGGTCCCGTGATCGTGCGCGTATGCATGTTCAGACGAGGTAGGGGACCCGCTTGAGAGTAAAGGGGTCCTGGCAACGCGTGCGTGGTGGTGACAAGTCGACAGTCTGATCCGACTTTGTGTCGGGAAAAGTGCGACAGGTCGACCGCCTGATCCAACCGTCGTGTTGGGAAAAGTGCGACAGGTCTACCGCCTGGCCTGAAAAGGATCAGCAAAGTGCGTGGGGACTGAGTAGCTGAAGTGCGATCCTTTGTGATCTTGTTTGGTGTGCGGTCCTTTGTGATCTTGGGTGTTGCGCGTTTATCTTTTGAGTCTTTGGTGGAAGTCGTAATCGTTGTGTCGGGTCTACATTACGTGTCCGAGTGTTGAGTCGGTTGAGGAAAGTAATAGTCGTGTGTCAGTCGGGTTACTTGAGTTTGGGAATAGTAGTCCCCTGTGTTTGGGTTGTTGTTGGTGTTACCGGCATTGCCTGCTAGTATGCCGTAGTCAGTTTGTTATCCGTGGTGGTGAGCGAACGCTCACCCCTAGCTGCTTTTCCTACAGGTACTGATCGCGGGACGGACTAGGTGAGCTCTCGAAGCTTGAAGAGCTAGGAGCGGGAGTCCGGCTTTCTTGTTTTGAGTCTAGCGACGTACGCCTTGTATTTTGTCCGCTTGTTGGGATGTGCTTTTGAGTTGTAAATTATTATTTTGATTAACTAAATGATGGTTTAAAGGTGATTTATTTAAAAGGTTTGAAAATGTTTTATTGTCTTAAACGTTCGCGTTCCGTGTTCGGTTCTACTGAATTTGGGGCGTGACAACTTGGTATCAAAGCTCGAGGTTTCACACCTCGGACTGTACGTCAATTAGGTGGGTGAGTCGAGTCAGTAAAAGTCCCGTCGTGCGTTGGGTACGCAAGTCGGAAACCGTGTGTAGACCCGTAGTGTTTTGATTCCTGTTTGTGTTTGTGTGTATGTGCAGTACGGTTATTACTGGCATACTGTTTGTGTGTTGCTGCGTGAAACGTTTTTAAGCTGTCGCGACTCGACTCAGGGGCGCCCCTGTAGTCGAGCGTGATGGTGCTGATATCAAGTGGGTACAATTTAGTTCGGGGACGCCTGGACCGGGTTGTAACTACCTGACGTCAAGAAATGGGGTTTTATAATGAATTGGAGAAAGTTTTAAAAAGTTGTTGGCCCGGTGGGTGTGTTTTAAACTTGATTGGCCCTGTGGGTGTATGTTTATGTTGGTTGGCCCGGTGGGCGTGTTTCGACTTTGGTTGGCCCGGTGGGCGTGTGTTGTTGTTTGGCGTAGTCGGTTTGTGATCGAGGTTGAGTGACTTGAGTTGGTCTGTGATTCGTTGTGCGTGTGTTTGTAAATTGGTGGTCGAGCGTGTGTGTCGTTTAAGGCTATTTTTAGGGTTAAAACGGGGTAAGGTTCGAGTTTGAAACGATTTTGGAAAACAGGCCTGCGCGAGTGTCACGGACCCTGTCACGGATCCGTGACGGAGCAGCGCGTTTTGGCAATTTTAGGGACTTCGTCACGGCTCCGTGACCCCAACCGTGACGGGGTCGGTCACGGATCTGTGATCCCTGTCTATTCCACCGTCTTGGTTGCGCAGTTTTCGTGTTGTTGTTACGTGACTTGGTGCACGTTTGTGCGGTTTATTTGAGGTTTCTCTTACGTGTTCTAGTAATTGAGGTTTAATGACGTGAGCTGGGTGACGTCTTGGTAGCGAGTACGCTAGAGTTAGACGTAGACCGTGTGAACGCTAGTATTTATAGAGCACGTCATCGTTGTTTAAATTCGCAAACTAAACGTTTGCGTGTATCCGTGCAGAGGATCCCGACACATGGCTCGTGGCAGACGAGGACGATCAGCCGTGACACGGGGAAGGGCGCCCGCGCGTGGCAGAAGGGTATAGTCAGCAGGGGCACCAGGATGGATGCCCACCGTCGAGCCCGCCGAGTACGCGGAAGCCCAGGGTACTCTTGTCAGAGAGAATAGGAGGAGCGACACAGGACCATCTACGATCACGCCCAGCGTCCCGCCGGTCGTAGATCCTCCCACTACGACCGCCCTGGGCGAGCTGACCAGGACGGTGCAGAGTTTGGTGGAGATCATCGCCAGTAGAGAGTCGGCATCGCCAGCTCCGGAGACAGCAACTGTTCCAGCAAGGCCATACGACCCAGACACTGCTGGACTTTCTGAAGCTGGGCAGACCCACATTTGTCGGGGAGCCGAACCCCGACCTAGCCGAGAGATGGCTGGAGCAGGTCACGCAGGACCTGGACACCTCAAGCATCGAGGATGGTCGCCGTAGAGTGTCCTTTGCAGCTCATCAGCTGAGGGACAACGCCTACCACTGGTGGGGGCGTGTGAGGGACAGAGTTGGGCACGACTACGGTCTCTTCCAGACAGTCTTTCTGGCGCAGTATTTTCCCGAGTCGGCTCGGTTGGATCGATATCGGCAGTTCCTGGAACTGCAGCAGGATGGGATGTCAGTGGCAGAATATGAGGCCAGATTCACGGCCCTGACCCGATTCGCACCAGAAATGGTGGCGATAGAGCTGAACTGTTGCCTACGGTTCGAGGGGGGGATGAGGCCGGTGATTCGGGATCGAGTTCTCGCCCTGAGGTTACGGAAGTACTCAGAGCTCGTAGACACGATAGCGACAGTGAAGCAGGGTCTCCGAGAGGCAGCCAGGACCCGCGAGGTTCGACAGCGGCCGACCAGTGCTGCAGGGCCGTCAGAGTTCCGAGATCCGAGGAGACAGAGGACCACGGGGTTCTTCCGGCCACAGGCTCAGCAGGGCGGAGCGAGACGGATGGGGTCGGTGGCACCAGTGGGGCCAGTCGCTTCAGAGAGATGGCTGAGATGCTTTGTCTGCGGGCAGCCATGTCACATGCATCGAGAGTGTCCGATGGGCACGGGGCCGAGAGCCGACAAGGCCAGGTGTTTCCGGTGCGGACGGGTTGGGCAATCTATTGCAAGGTACCCTGATCCGATTGAGGCAACGTCAGCGCGGCGACCGCTGCAGTCGTATGCAGTGCAGTCGCCCAGGGGTCGCCCGCGTCAGAGTCAGCAGTCGAGGTTCTCATAGCTGTCCACGAGCGCGCAAGTTCCAAGACAGCAGCAGAGATCTGGGTATCCAGCAGTCAGTGCGCCGGGTCATAGGCAGTAGGCGTCCCAGGGAAGAGTGTATGTAGTTACCGACTCCCGGGCCTCAGGATCCGCTACCCACCGCGAGACCATTCAGGGTACGTGTTTATTGTATCATTTATGGGTGTTGTTCTTATTTGATACCGGGGCGTCGCACTCGTTTATTTCGTTGAGTTGTGTGGAGAGGTTGGGGCTGAGTTTAAAGCCGTTGAGTCCATCCCTGTGCCTGGACACCCCAGTTGGGGGTGATGTATTGTTGACTAGGGTCTGTCGTGCCTGCGAAATTAGAGTCGCAGACTGTCCTTGCCCAGGTGACCTTCTCGTGCTGGGAATGACGACCTTTGACGTGATCTTGGGAATGGATTGGCTGGCGAAGTACCGAGCCAATATCGACTGCTACAGGCGACGAGTGACAGTGTCAGCAGGCAACACGAAGGTGTCGTGTGTGCTGGGTAGTAAGAGCGGGGTTCTCCTGTCGGCGTTGTCCGCAGTGGAGGAAGTATCGGCTGTGCAGAGCCGAGAGTTACCGCGAGTGGTATGCGAGTTCCTCGAGGTCTTTTCTGAGGAGTTGAGCGGGTTGCCACCAGAACGTGAGGTGGAGTTCGGGATTGACCTGGTGCCGGGAACGGCAGCGATATCGATGGCGCCTTACAGGTTTACGCCGACAGAGTTGACTGAGCTGAAGCGTCAGCTCGAGGAGCTTCAGGAGAAGGGATTTATCCGTCCGAGCGTATCGCCGTGGGGAGCACCAGCACTCTTCGTGAAGAAGAAGAGTGGAGAGCTTCGGATGTGTATAGATTACCGGAAGCTGAACGGGGCTACGGTGAAGAACCGATACCCGATGCCGAGGATTGACGACATGTTCGACCAGTTGAGAGGGTCGACCTGTTTCTCGAAGATCGATCTGCGATCCGAATATTACCAGTTGCGAGTCCGAGAGGGGGACGTCGCAAAGACTGCATTCCGGACACGCTGTGGGCATTACGAGTTCTTGGTGATGCCGTTTGGACTGACAAATGCACCTGCATCGTTCATAGATCTGATGAATAGTATATTTAGGCCGTACTTAGATCAATTTGTGGTGGCGTTCGTAGACGACATCTTGATCTATTCGCAGAGCGAGGCGGCACATGAGGTACATCTGAGAACTGTTCTGACCCTGCTACGCACGCCTATGCCAACCTGGAGAAGTGCGAGTTTTGGCTCGTTGAGGTGAAATTCCTCGGTCACATTCTATCCCGTGACGGTATATTGGTCGATCCGTCGAAGATCGACGCGGTTTCGAAGTGGGCATGGCCCACGAGTGTCTTCGAGATCCGCAGCTTTCTGGGGTTGGCAGGCTATTATCGGCGATTTGTCCAGGACTTTGCGCGACTAGCCGCGCCGATGACTCTGTTGACGCGCAAGGGAGTCGGGTTTGTGTGGACAGAGGATTGTGAACGTGCGTTCACTGAGTTGAAGACTCCTCTGACTACCGCTCCAGTATTGGTAATGCCAGAGCGAGGGATCGGGTATGAGGTCTATTGTGATGCGTCCGGGGAAGGACTGGGTTGTGTACTGATGCAGTTGGGTAAAGTTGTTGCTTATGGCTCCAGGCAGTTGTAGACACACGAGCGCAACTATCCTACCCATGACTTGGAGCTAGCAGCAGTCGTGTTCACGGTAAAGGGCTGGCGGTATTATCTGTATGGCGAGGGATTTCAGGTGTTCTCGGATCACAAGACCTGAACATGCGCCAGCGGCGATGGATGGAGCTACTCGAGGAGTACGACTTTGAGCTACGCTACCATCCGGGTAAGGCGAACGTGGTCGCCGACGCCCTGAGTAGGAAGTCGGTTCCAAGTCTTGCTAGCATATCAGTCCGAGAGTGGGACATGATGGGGGAACTGAGCACGTTCGGGCTTGAGCTAGAGGAGATTACTGGTGGCGTGGCCATGTGCTCCTTGGTGGCTCAGCCCTCACTACTTGCCCGAGTGTTGGAGGCGCAGTCAGAGGACATCGAGACGTCGGAGATCCGAGAGAGGGTCGCTAACGATGACGAGGTGGTAGGCTGGGAGATCAGTGCAGATTGGGGACTACAGTATCGAGGAGGGTTATTCGTGCCGGGTAACTGTAGGGACGACGTGTTGCGAGAGTCACATCATTCGCGTCTTACAGTGCACCCGGGTGGCACCAAGACGTACCGCGACATCAGGCGGCACTTCAAGTGGAGCGGGATGCGGAAAGCGGTCGTAGAATTTGTATCGAGGTGCCTCGTCTGTCAGCAGGTGAAGGCCGAACATCAGCGTCCCGCCGGATTGTTGCAGCCACAACCGATTGCCAAGTGGAAGTGGGAGCATATCACGATGGACTTCGTGTGTGGACTGCCGAGATCGCCGAAGGGACACGACGCCGTACGGGTAGTAGTCGATCGGTTGACCAAGTTGGCCCATTTCTTGGCTATGAGGATGATTGATGCGGTCGACAAGTTGAGCAGCCTATACATTCAGGAGATAGTGCATCTCCATGGGGTCCCTATGTCGATAGTGTCTGACAAGGATCCTCGTTTCACGTCCAGATTTTGGCCGAGTCTACAGACCGCGTTAGGGACCGAGGTCCTACTCAGTACAGCACACCATCCCCAGACATACGGTCAGTCCGAGCGCACTATTCAGATCTTGGAAGACATGCCGCGGGCATGTGTGCTGGACTTCAGGGGATCATGGGAGACCCACCTACCGTTGGTCGAGTTCGCCTACAACAACAGCTTCCAGGCCAGTATTGAGATGGCACCGTTCGAAGCGTTGTATGGGAGGCCGTGTCGATCGCCAGTGTGTTGGGCAGAGGTGGGGGACAAGGGTCTGCTGGGGCCAGATCTTGTTAGAGAGACGATAGAGAAGGTCGCGCTGATACGCGAGCGGTTGAAGACCGCACAGAGTCGGCAGAAGAGCTATGCCGGCAGACGACGTCGACCTCTTGAGTTCGTAGTCGGGGATCACGTGGTCCTGAAGGTGAGCCCGAGGAAGGGACTGGTACGGTTCAGACGCAGCGGTGGCAAGTTAGCCCCGCGGTACATTGGCCCTTTCGAGATCTTCAGCAGAGTTGGAGCAGTGGCCTATCGTCTGGCGTTACCACCGCAACTTAGGAGAGTTCATAACGTCTTCCACGTATCCCAGTTGCGGCAGTACAATGCGGACCCCTCCCACGTCATTGAGTGAGCAGATATCGAGGTGGCTGACGATGTCTCTTATGAGGAGCAGCCGATTCGAATCATGGACACACGGGAGCAGGTCCTTCGTGGCAAGGTTATCCGCCTGGTACGGGTGCAGTGGAAGCATCACGGGGCTTAGTCGACTTGGGAACGCGAGGACGAGGTTCGCGCGAAGTACCCCGACTTGTTCGACTCCCGAGGTACGTTTGTTTTAAATTTCGCGGACGAAATTCCTTTAAGGGGGTTAGATTGTAAGAACCACTCCCGGTCAACGCCAGTCAAATCGGCAAAAAACGGGAAAATTTAAAATTTTTAGACAGAAACTTAAATGAACCTAAATTTGACCCCGAGTGTCATACCGGACTTAAGTTGACCCCGATGTCGACCAAAGTGAGTTCCGGGGGACTCAGGGCAACTTTCTGACCAATTTGGGAAATATTGACTTTTCGCTGCAAAAGTCAACCGAGCGACGTTTTGGTCCGTTCGAGGCCCGTTTTGGATCCAAAAAGCTTAGCCTTCATCGCAGCGGTCTTAGTTGAACCGTTTCCTTGTAACCCGTGAAGTTTCATAATTTCTTGGAAAAAGTGCCCGTTCTGGGCCCGAAAACAATCGAATTTCGCGAATCTGATTGGAAAATAACTAGGAGATATTTTCCAAAAAGGTGTGGGACCCACTTTCCACATGTCAAATATGTGGTGGTGTTAGGTATTTTTGAAAAGAGACAAAGATGAGAGGATGGGGATGGTTCGGCCAACACTTCAAAAAAGAGAAAAAAAAGAGGTTTTAGAGAGAGAAAAGAAGAGAGAAGAAAGGGACAAAAGAGAAGAGGTCTTGGGGATTTGTGACTTTTCTCGACCATCAAACCGTTGGATCGTCTCAAAGATAGAAGAATCGAGTTCACACCGTCATTCTCTACGGTGAGCAACTAACCAAATTTCGTTTTGTTAAGTTTGAAAATTAGGGTTTGGGTTAAAACTATTAGTTTTTGGTTGAGTTGAGGTGTGGGGTCCGTTGGAGACGTTTTGGAGCGAAGGAGGGACGTTTTCTGGTGACCGGAGGCTCGGGGGGAGCTCCGGCCACCGTGCACGGTGGGTGGCCGGACATGGGGTGGCTGGCCGGAGCTAGGGCCGGCCACCACCATGGTGAATCGGTCCCAAAATGGCCCTAGCCACCCACGGCCAAGGTTGTCCGGGTGGGGCCCACACTCTCGGGTCACGGGTTTTCATGTTCGGGTGGTTTAGGAAGTTCCCTAAGTAGTTAATCCACACCCGGATCGAAATTTGGAATTAAATTGTGAAAGTTGTAATTGACGGGTTTAGAAACTTTAAACGCGAATTAAATTACTCGGAAGTCGGAATTTGATTCCGTCGAGTGCTTAGGAACCCTTGAATTATTCTAAGACCGTAGAAACGAAAACGGGAATTTTCGGAGCCCAGTAAGGACGTTTTCCAATCCCGGGCAGATTCACCGGGTCGGGCGAAACGAGCCTTTCCGGGTCCATTATCGACAATGTCGAGTAATTGGGAAGTTTTGGAGTGATCGACATTGTCGGGGTTACTTTTGGGCGTCGAGTTTATTAAAATTCAGTTTATGTCTGCGAACTTAAAAGTATTTAAATTTGTGTTCTTACTAGATCGTGCCACTGACAGAGGAAAGGGAAAGCTAGGCGAGTGATCGAGATCACGCCGGAGCTTGTTTGTGAGCTTTTGGGGAAAGCATACGAGGTAGGGAAAAGTAGCCAAATCTTGGCCCTGACTTGGGAAAGTTAACAGTAGAAATGCATGTGACACTTGGGTGTCGTGGGTTAAGTAAGTTTATCAAACAATAGAAAGGCAGGTGACACCGGGTGGTGTCGTATGATACGGGAACGTATCATGTGACACTTAGTAGTGTCGTAGGAGCAGTGAACTTTCGATATTAGAATTACTGGAGGCATCTGGTATTGCCCGGAGGTTGATTGTTTAGTTTGTGTCTTGGGTGGCCATGAGAGCCCGTACTTTACTGTTTGTGTCTTGGGTGGCCATGAGAGCCCGTACTTTAATGTTTGTGTCTTGTGTGGCCATGAGAGCCCGTACTTTACTGTTTGTGTCTTGGGTGGCCATGAGAGCCCGTACTTTACTGTTTGTGTCTAGGGTGGCCATGAGAGCCCGTATTTTACTGTTGGTGTGTCTTGGGTGGCCATGAGTGCTCGTGGGGTTGTTGAACCCGTGTTTTACCGTTGGTGTCTTGGGTGGCCATGAGTGCCCGTGGGGTTGTTGAACCCGTGTTTGACCGTTGGTGTCTTGGGTGGCCATGAGTGCCTGTGAAGTGTTAAACCTGTGTTGTTGCTATCGGTTGAACTTCGCTTGTGGTTGTGATTGTGGTTACGTGAGGTTGGGGGCCCGCCTCATAATAAAGGGGGTCCCGTGATCGCGCGCGTATGCATGTTCAGACGAGGTAGGGGGCCCGCTTGAGAGTAAAGGGGTCCTGGCAACACGTGCGTGGTGGTGACAGGTCGACAGCTTGATCCAACCGTCGTGTTGGGAAAAGTGCGACATGTCGACCGCCTGGCCTGACAGGGATCGGCAAAGTGCGTGGGGACTGAGTAGCTGGAGTGCGATCCTTTGTGATCTTGTTTGGTGTGCGATCCTTTGTGATCTTGGGTGTTCCGCGGTTATCTTTTGAGTCTTTGGTGGAAGTCGTAATCGTTGTGTCGGGTCTACATTACGTGTCCGAGTGTTGAGTCGGTTGAGGAAAGTAATAGTCGTGTGTCAGTCGGGTTACTTGAGTTTGGGAATAGTAGTCCCCGGTGTTTGGGTTGTTGTTGATGTTACCGGCATTGCCTGCTAGTATGCCGTAGTCAGTCTGTTATCCGTGGTGGTGAGCGAACGCTCACCCCTAACTGCTTTTCCTACAGGTACTGATCGCGGGACGGACTAGGTGAGCTCTCAAAGCTTGAAGAGCTAGGAGCGGGAGTCCGGGTTTCTTTTTTTGAGTCTAGCGACGTACGCCTTGTATTTTGTCCGATTGTTGGGACGTACTTTTGAGTTGTAAATTATTAATTTGATTAACTAAATGGTGGTTTAAAGGTGATTTATTTAAAAGGTTTGAAAATGTTTTATTGTCTTAAACGTTCGCGTTCCGGGTTCGGTTCTACTGAATTTGGGGCGTGACATCAATAAACCCTGGTCTTGTCATTTGGGTAAAAACCCAACTTTGGTTTGATCCTTCTAGATGATTTCAGTTCTCTGGCTGTTGATGGATGGGCCTACTTGGTACATAGGGTTGCTGAGGGTTGGCTTGGGTCTCAAGCAACATTGGGTTTGGTAATTAACTTGGACTGTGGTTGTTGGCTGACTTGGGGCTCAAGGAACTTTGGTTTATGGTTGTTGTTTGTAGGGGGGGGGGGGGGGTGGATTAGGGGGGTGGTTGGGGGAGTGTGGTGAGAACTTGGTAAGGTTGTTGGTTGTGATTTCACTTTTAAGATACTTTGTGTATTGTTTTGTGTAGGGGTAGTTGATCTGTCTTGGTTAGCTTTTTTTGTGTGTGGGTAGCACTTGTTTTAAGAGGAGTGTTGTTTATTAAGAAGACTGTTTTGGTTCTGTTTTTGGATTTGGCTTTGCCTCACTTGTTTACAGGTGATGTCTTTCCTGTGGTGAGGCACTTTTTATGCTGAAATGATACTGATCTGAGGTGAGGCATCATTCCTTGGCTGCGGTGTTGAAACTGAGTTTTGGTATCTGGTTTGTTTAGCCTCAGCATCACTGATGGTTTGGGGAGTTAATTACTGATTCAAAAGTTAGCTTTACTTGGGGTTGGCCTCTTTGTAACTGATCGACTGAATGCAGGGTTAAATGGGGTGTTTGAAGACTTGTACTGCCTTATGCAGAACCGGGTGTTAATAGTCATTTTTGGGCTGTATACTGTCATGTGTACTTGGTTGTGACAGTTTTGTAAGGGTATGAAATTGAAACCTAGCTGATAGAATTGGTCTGGGTAGTTTTGTGACAATTAACGATAAGAGTATAGTTGGTTGAATGGTTATAACCTTGGAGGGCTTTCCCCTGGCTTAGTTTTTCACTTCGAAAACTAGGTCTATAAAATTGCTGATCAAAAAAAATTTGTCTTGTAATCAATACATCATTAGTTAATCCATTTCTTTAGTTGAACCATCCATATACCGTGTATACCCTCTGATCCATCCTTTGATCCATCCAATTTGTTGTAACCGTACCCTTCTATAAAACTTCCCTCATTTAGTATCAACTTCACTTTGTCATACCCTGTTGTCTTGTTATATTACTTTGATCACTTGCTTTAGTAATGTCTACTTCCGCTGTGCATAAATCAGAAAGACAGAACTTGGATCAAGCCGGTCCAAGTACCGGACGATCCGAGAGATTCAGGACGAGTTCTCTCGGACCGTCACACTGGTCTTTGATTTCATTTAACGACACTAATTTTCTTTTTTCTTTTTCTCATCTTTATTTTTCTTCTCATCAAAAACTCAACAGTCAACCTTCCCTCACTATGTGAAACTCACTCTGTACAATATAGACGTTGGTCAGGCATCAAGGCACTATGCTCTTCTCTCTTCTCTGTTTGTGTTTCAAAAATCAATAATGATGGGCTGTTTTCTTTTATCAGCGACTACAATTTAAATTAAACCTCTTTAGTGGAAGAAAAGGAGTGCATGCGATGGTCTAGCTACAAACCGGTGAAAGAGTCAAGCGTTGACATGTCAGCTTGGCCACATGACATTCCTAACAAGGGGAGTAACCTGATACATGAAGGAGCGTTCATATACAAGGAACCTCGGCATCCCAACATGGGAGCAAACCAGAAGTACAAAGAAGGATCTTTCCTATGATAGGAACCTCAACAACCCAACTAGGGTGAAAAACGAACAAACAAGGTCGCAAATCTAAATTTTACAAACATTAAGTTTAAAATCAGGAAAAGTAAAGGTCTAACACCCGAATTTTACAACCTTGAAGGGAAATCGAGTGATGTAGGTCTTCAACCCGGATATTCCAACCATGAAGCCTAAAAGAGAACCTGATAAGGAGCACCACCGAAACAAAGCACCACCTAGATGTAGCTAGCACACAGCCGCTGCAATCAACGTGGAGGCACGCCTCGAGAAGATCTTCTACGATCTACGAAATTTCAATTACAGTGTCTTAGGAGGAGTCCATTCCAAAAGGATTCCATTCTCTTTTAGATGATCTAATAATTCTGTGGTCAAGTATTTTCCATCTCGATCCAATCGAAGTGCCTTATTACCTTTCCCGAGCTGGTTTTCTACTTCAGTCTTAAACTCTTTGAATTCATCAAAAGTTTCAGACTTATGTCTCATCGAATAGACATAACCATATTTACTGCAATCAACAGTAAATGTGATAAAGTAGCAAAACCCCTCCTAGCAAGCGAACTTATTGGTCTACACACATCCGAGTGTATTAGCCTCAATAATTCACTCGTCCTTTCACCACAACCGATGAAGGGCGCTTTAGTCATTTTTTCCATCAAACAAGGCTCACACCTATCAATCGAATGAAATTCGAATGGACTTAAAAGTCCGCACTTCTGAAGTGCTGATATGCATTTTTGTTTATACGACCCTAATGACAGTGCCTTATAAGAGTTTCGGTTTAAATCGTCGGATTTAGACCTCTTGGCATTAACGTTATAAACAGAGATTGAGGCATTGTTACCCATATCTAATATGTACAATCCTCCAACCATGTTAGGACTAACATAAAACATATCATTGCATATAATATTGAAAATAAAAATTATATCCTTCCTTGTCTAACATGGACACAAATATAATTTTCCTACTAAAAGTAGGTATGCAATATACATTTTGTAGCACAAAACAAGGCCTCTTGGCAAAGCAAGACTTATGGATCCTACAGCAGTTGCCACAACTCTGAGGTCCATTTCGTGCTTTCCAAACCTCTCCTACTTTCAGCCACTATATATTAGTGCATGTGTGAGATTCAGTCCTGGTATCTAATACCCATGAATCTTTGGAAGTAGAGAAATATAGCTTTATAGAGTTAATACCGGATGAAGGCGCGGTCCCACCGCCCTTCCTTAGATCATCCAGGTTTCCTGATGAAGGCGCAGTCTTACTGCCCTTCTTCAGATCATCCAGGCTATCTGATGAAGGCGCAGTCCCACTGCCCTTCTTCGGATCAGCCGTGACCATCCTGCAATCCCAGTTCCAATGACCAGGCTATTGGCAGTAGAAGTAGACATTCTCAAGTGTCTCATCTTTCCCACCACGTATGCATGGGCCCCGCCCTTTCCACTTCCAATTCCATTGTTGACCATCAGAATATATCCTTGGATCTTAGATCCCTGATATATTCTTCACAGCAGTTAGTGACACTTCATGTAACTCTGATATGGTCTTAGAGACAGCCTTGTCAAGGACATATTCTTTGCGTTCAGACATGAGGACTATCCTCAAAATTCTGTACCAGTCCAAATAGTTTGTCCCATTTAGCTTGACCATGTCAAGAATGGTTTTTAATGAAAAACTATTAATGTTCGTTGAATTTGCCATTTGATCTAAAACAGATAAAATTAAATCAGTATACTGAATAAATTTTATGAAGATCAAGCTTAAACACCAACAATCGATTCTAAACCTTTAGAATCTGAAACCAAGATCCTTGATTCACTCGATTAAACTGAACTAATACTCACCACTTAATCGAGCTATGTAGGTAGGACTCCATCCAATCACATGCAATGTGACTGTTGGCTAGGGTATGTACATATGTACACGGCTTACCTTATCTGTTACCCTAGCTCAACCTCAGGCTGAGAATCGTAGTCGGGTCCACCAATTTTCAACTATGGCCCTTCACTATGTAGGTGCTCTGCTAATGCGCACGACACCCACATATCTCGTCCAAACCTACTACCCCGCTTTCCCATGGATGCTCCGCTAATGCGCACGACACCCATAGGACGGGGAGATAGTAATGTGTTGATGATTGGGAGGTATCGGACATGACCCGTTTTTACTTGTCCGGTTGTGTTTAAAACTTTGGCACATCCTAGATGCGATGAGCACATCAACTACATTCCAAATGCAATCATGCCTCAAATTACATCCAATGTAATTCTTCCTTTGAACCCGTCAACTACATCCAATGCAATGATGGTTCTAAGTGGTTCGACGACCATACCTTGAAAGAATAATTACACGCTAACTCTAACGGCTCGCAAACCGTGAAAAGCGATAAATAATTAAAACGAGCTCGGGGCTATAATGTGCACCATGCCAACATCACATCACACATCATGTTATCAAACAATCATATGATTTTCCCGTTTTATTTAATAGCCAAGTTTCGAAAATGTTTGATGCTCGGTTTATCGAAACCGTTCAAAAATGAAACTTTTGAACATTTGATCTTCGAGTTCGTCATGATGGTTCAAAACTCGTCATAACTAACAAAACGGTTTAGCCTTGGCATATCAACCATCCAATGGTCATGCTTGTACTAGCTCTGTCCAACGGAGCCCCGTTCGGTCCCGGTTTCGGCTCCCCGAGAGTCACGCTCTCGAGACCCAAAAAATCAAAATATTTCAAAATTTCCAGATTTGAAATAATTTTCAAAAATTCATTTTACACGCATTAAATCCATAAAAAATAATTTAAAACATGTTATCAAACAAGTTGGCAAATTAACATGCATAAACCGAAACTTTCAACATCGTCTTGTGAATCCCGAAGGTAGCACGACTTTGATACCACTGTTGGGTCTCGAGGTAGGATTGGAGATGAACCAACTCGCAGCGGAAAATCAATGAAGACCAAGAGAAGATTAAAACCATGAAACAACTAACAAAGAATGGATTCACAAGAGAAAAATTCAGCACTATTTCCTACCAAAACAAGAACACCGGGTAACGAATGATTGGCTTGAGTATCTGTAAAGCCCGCCTTTTTAAAAGGGTATTGTTTTGAAAAGTGAAACATCGGGGTGGAAAATTACAACGAGTGTTTTGTAAAAAGAAAAAAAAGAGAAGAAGGAGGACTTGGGCTGGAACAGGCTTGTGCCAGTCAGCAGACCGAGCCCAAGCCCGCACCATGCGCCAAGCCCACGCCAAGATACGGGCCCAAGCCCAACAGATTCTCAACCCTAATCCTCTACACTATACTCCTTCCTTTTCTTCTTCTACCGCGCACGGAAACTTAGGAAAAAAAAGAATCGCAGCTCGTCTTCTTCCTCTCTCGATCTCTCCAGACCCTCCTCCTTCTCTCCCCTTCTCGCAGCCACAACATCGCCGCCCTCGCTTCGCCTCTGTGCCAATCGAACCGCACCGAATTCGAGCTCGAGAAACCATCGCCGGAGCTCCTCGTCAGGACCTTCTTCCTCGTGCAGAATCGCACCTCGTACGAAGAACTCACTAGTGAGATACGCGCCGGCTTCTTCGTTCTCTCCGACGACCTCCCTCGCCCCGCTCTCCTTCTTTGAACGCGTTTCTCGCCGGACCGAGCTCGAATTTGGGACGGGTTAGCCAGAGCAACGCTGGCGAGAACCTCTTCTCTCGCCAGATCTGAGGCACGAGGTTGTGGACCGCGTACCTGATGCCGTCGTCCCTACTACCGTCTTGCCGGAGTTTTGGAGCGAGTTCCGGTTAGTTCTACCTTCCCTTCGAGTGTCCTGACTCTGTCGCCAGCGACTGGAGTTGAGCCCTCGCCGACGTGCTCGGGAAAACAGAATCTGTTGGGCTTTTGGGCCAGGATGCTGGCGTGCTGGGCCAGTGGAGCCTTGGGCCAAATCTGGCGAAACGGGCCTTGGCCAAGGACGGGTTTCGGGCCGGACCAAGGCTCGGGCTGGGCCCAGGGTCGTGGACCAGATCAGCACTCGCGCTCGGATCTGAGTCGGATCCGGGTCTGGGTCAGGTCTGGGGCCGGGTCCGGGTCAGGATTGGGTTTGGGTTCGGATCCGGGTTCGGACCGGGTCTGGATCCAGGTTGGGCCTGGATTCGGGTTGAATCCGGGTCAAATTCCGGGTCGGACATATTTAATTAATTATTTTGATCTAAAATTGGATTTTTTAAAGAACGTTTTGGACAATTTCGAGGACTGTGGACATACCAGAACTAATTGGATGTTTTGACTGTTTAAAAACCCAGACTTGGACTTCGTGGTTTTCGCCCTAGAAGACGGAGTAGGCCTGGACGTCAGCAGCTAGGAGACGCAGCTGTTGTATCGTCTTGAGGTAGGGAAAGTAGCGAATACCGCTTTAATTACGGAAAGTTACTAGCGAGCATGATTAGAAAATAATAATAACCGGAAAGGTCCTAGATGACATATAGGATGTGATTCACTAGAATACTTGCTTTCAATTACTAATACCGGACGAGTCTTAGTAACATGTAGGATGTGATTTACTAGATTACCTGCTTTAAATACTTAGGAAATTGACGTGCTGGTAGATGGACCATGTCGAGCCCTAGGGTTGTGTGATGTGTGCTATAATCGTTGTGTGAGAGTCTAAATAAGATTATACTTTGTGTTGCATGTTGTGACTGTGTGTGGGCAAGTGTGCCGTGTTTGACTTGTTGTGAACCCTTGGTTGTGATATGATCGGGTTAGTGATAGACCAACTGTGTGCTATGTCGAGATGGTCCGGTTGGTACACCGAGATCGGCTTGGCTTTGTGTTGCGTGTTTTATTCTTGTTGTGTGCCCCTAAAGAAGGCGTAACCGTTTGGTGTATCGAGGCCAAGGATGGCGTGATCAGTGCCCCGATGACTCGTAGTCCAGGATGATGTTTGACCGAGGCGTGTGCTGGTCCTGTACGTGTTGCGATTACCGCCCGAGTCTGTGTGACGGGAAGACGTCCGACTGATGGTATTACCGGTTTGGTACGTATGTTGAGTAGTGCCCACGTCTGTGTGCGTGGAAGACATCAGACTGAGGGATTTCCGGTCGAGGATGTTACCATCAGTCTCAATAAGGAGGAAGATATCGGGGCTGATGTTATGTGGTCCGGTATGATATAATTGGCTCAGTGCATTCAACGACGTTGGAACTGTTGTATGATATCTGTGTGTATCTCGTTCTGTGGAAGTGATTCGTAACCGGGTGACGGGACCGAGACCTCGTGTTCCGGTGCAACATAAGTGGATGGACTGTGATAGCCAGAGACGTTAGAAATGGTTATACTAGGTTTAGGGCGGGTCTGCTGTGTGTGATGTGCGTGTTGCTGGGCTTTGTGCGTTGTCTGCTGTGTGTGTTGTGCGTGTAGTTGGGCTTTGTGCGTTGTCTGCTGTGTGTGCCATGCAGGCGGTCTGGCTTTGTGCGTTGGGTTAAGTGTGACTTTGTTCTGGTAAGAGTGTTTGGTGACTCGAGGTGCTGTTGTACCTGATTCTTGTGTTGCCGTGCGAGTTCGCACGTGTGGTCTGTTGTGAGTTAGCGGCAGGCTTTGTCCGTTGAGAATTGTTGGGTGATGGGTGTCTAGAGATAGTCGTGGAAGTGGTGTGGGTTCGGTTCGTTGTGAGTTTGTTTTGCGGGTTGTGCCTGAGTGAAGGCCAATGGTATTCTTGGAGTAATCGTTTAATTTGTTTTTAATAGTTGTGCTTTACTAGTATGCCCAAATTGAACGGTTACCCGTGGTAATGAACTGAGATTCAGAGCCTTAACTACTTTCTCTACCGAGCATAAGCTCACCCCCATACTTTGCTGTGTTTCAGGTGTTGAGCGTGACTTGTACTAGCAGGATTCTCGGAGCTAGGGAGCTGACGGGGATTCGGGCTAGTGTCTAGAGACATATAGTCTTAATACCGTTTTGACTTGTTTTTATTATCGAGCGGTTGACTCGTTGAACCTTCAAAACTTTAAATTGTATTTGAGACTCGTTTATTTATCCTATTTACTTTACTATTATTTTATCTTAAGTCGCGTCTCGAATTCGGTCAAAACCGGATTTGGGGCGTGACAATTTGGTATCAGAGTCTGGTTTCATTTTGAAATGATTTTCAAAACATCCGGTTGTGTGTCGTGTTGGTATCGAGGACTGTGTGCAAATGGTAACTGGTTGTCCCGCATAAGCGGATGGTTGACTTTATTTCCGAACAGGTTATGCCCGATTTTCTGCAGAAACTGAATTGTATGTACCATCACGATTCAGTTATAGGGGCCACTATAGCTGTACGTGAATGGGGGGATGCCAAGTGGTTACAACGTAATTCGGGGACGCCTGAACCGGGTTGTAACGACGCAGCGTCAACATGAATGTTATGTTAGAAAAAGGACTGATAAGAAATTGAAACTGAAATATGAGTGTGCTTTGTGGTTTTGCCTGTGGTGTAACTTTAGCCCATGTGGGTTAAGTGTGAAATCGTGTGTAATCCTACTGTGTGTATATATGATCTGTGTGCATATATATGTCTGTGTGAAGCACTAGTGTGCTAACTTCCTTGTTGTGTGCATCTGTGTGACTATACTATATTAAGTATATTATTACTATAAGTAGTAGTGAGTGAACTGTGTGCGACGTTAGTTATTTTAAGCGTGTCGTTTTTAAGAGTAAGAAATTGAGCGTGGGCGTTACCGTGAGGAGGGTAACCGGGTCGTGGAACCTCGAGGTAGGAGAGGTAAGCCGTTGGGGGCACAAGTGTCGGGTTATTCCCACTGGGGAGGTTAGGAAGGGCAACACCAACAGGTCCCGGGCTACAACGGGACGGAGTATCAGAGATGAGGTATGAAGCCAGAGTTACGGCGTGGATCGTTTGCACCAGTTCGGGTGGCCATCGAGGCGAACGAATGCATGAGGTTCGAGAGAGGGCCCCGAGCCCAGAGTTTGGATCGAGTCCTCATCTTGATGATTCGGATTTAGTTGGGGATAATGGTTATGACAACAACAGTGGAGCGAGGTCATAGAGAGACCGCGAGAGTTCGTAAGACTCGGCAGTGACCGAGCAGTGATGCGGAACCGTGCGAGATTCGGGAACCGAGGGGGCGGAGAACCGCGGGGTTCTTCCGGCCACAAGCTCTGTCTGACGGTATGAGGCAGACAGGACCAAGAGCATCGTTAGGGTCCATCGTGTTAGAACGGGGCCCCAGTGTGATCACACCGTCGGTAGCCGGCACGTTGGAGATGGGTACCGAGCGGTGAGGGCCGCAGCAGTACCGGCAAGCAGTCAGACTAGTCAGGGAAGGTGACCGAGTGGAGATGAGATCAGAGTGGCGCAGCAGAAGTGTGGTGGGCCCATAACCCACATGCGTCGCACTCTTCCGTTTTCTTTCACCCTTGCGGAGAAGTTAGGCTTAAGAGTAAAGCCTCGAGACGACCCTTATGTCTCGACACCCTAGTCACAGGTGAGTTGGTTTGACAAGTGTGGGCCATGCGCGTGAGATTAAAGTGGTTGGCCGTTCTTGGTGGTCTTCTTGTGTTGAACTATAACCGTGTGATATGTGGAGACCGGTGGGATGCCTACGCCGACGAAGTACCTCGGTGTGGAATATCCTGAACGAGACTTTGTGTTTGGATATACGTCTACGTTCGGTAAGATTATTGAAGGTGTGTTTCAGTCCGATGTCGATATCGATGGTGGTCCCGATGTAGATACCTCGACCCAGACTTCCGGTGTGAGACCTACGCCGACGAGAGATCTCGGTATAGGATATCGAGACCGACGAGATGTTCTTGGTAAGTTGTGTTGATGATCGTCTTTGGGGTGATGTGTTTGCCGTGGTGTGGGTTGCATAGTACTGCATGTGTGACTTATATCCCGAGTGACGGGAAGATACTCGATCGAAGGCATGCCGGGCCGGTATGTGAGCTTGAGTTTTGCCCCGATGTGTGTTCCGAGAAGACCCCTAGACCGATGAGGTATTTCGGTATGGTGTGATCAAGCCGAGCCATAGGAAGCCGGCCCATTGTTCTAGGATACCAGGGGTGACGTTGACTGTTGTTTTGACCTTGTGTTTGATCTGTGTTGACTGCGATGACTGCTTTGACAAGCAAGGGAGCAGATCTTGTGTGAACTATTGAGGGGGAGCACTACTTTTCCGAGCTGAAGGCTCGGTTGACACCCCGACTAAGTACGTTGTGGTTGACGAGTGTGTGTAGTGTATGGTAGAGGTGGGAGTACCTCACGAGGTACCCGAAAACAAATCTCTGAGTACGACTACCATAGCGCTTTCAGGCCAGTAACACTATGGCACCGTACGAAGCGTTAGATGGTAGGTCGGGTCAATTGCCCAAGCAGGACACACTTGGGGATTTACAGTTGACCTTTGTGGTCCCGAGTTGTTAGAAAAGGCGACTCAAAGGTCGCGTGGATTGTGAACGATGAGAACCGCGCAGAGTCGACGCGGAAGCGCGAGGATAAGGTACGCACGAGGTATCCAAACCCGTTCGGACCCTGAGGAAATGGTACTTGTGTGTCTTGAGTTTTGTGGTGACTTTGGAGGGAACGACTTGTAAATTGATTGATATTACGTGTTGCTTCATTGTGTTATCGTGAGTGGTTGGACGTGGACTCTTTGTTTCGTTGTGTGCGTGATACTTGTTTAAGTAAAGTGAATAATAAGGGAGGAGTGTCTGGGTGTTGGATCCGTTTTAAGAGCGATGTGAGAAGGGTTCTGGTATGATACCTGTACCGACGGACGGTTCCGGTATAGGATATCTCGACCAAGCGGTGGATGTAGGTGCGACGTCTCTAACGATGAAGGATTCCGGTATCGATTAACTGGTGTAAGTGTGTGTATGCTTGAAGGATAATGGACTGGGAGTTTTAGTTGGACGTTCCCCGAGATAGGGTCAAGTGGAACGCGTTGGTTTAAAATTTCGAGGACTAAATTCTTTTAAGAGGGTAGACTGTAAAGTCCGCCTTTTTAAAAGGGTATTGTTTTGCAAAGTGAAACACCGGGGTGGAAAATTGCAACGAGTGTTTTGTAAAAGAAAAAAAAAGAGAAGAAGGAGGACTTGGGCTGGAACAGGCTTGGGCAAGTCAGCAGACCGAGCCCAAGCCTGCACCACGCGCCAAGCCCACAACAAGATACGGGCCCAAGCCCAACAGATTCTCAACCCTAATCCTCTACACTGTACCTCTTCCTTTTCTTCTTCGGCCGCGCACGGAAACCTAGGCAAAAAAAGAATCGCAGCTCGTCTTCTTCCTCTCTCGATATCTCCAGACCCTCCTCATTCTCTCCCCTTGTCGCAGCCACAGCATCGCCGCCCTCGCTTCACCTCTGTGCCAATCGAACCGCGTCGGCTTCGAGCTCGAGAAACCATCGCCAGAGCTCCTCGCCTGGACCTTCGTCCTCGAGCAGAATCGCACCTCGTGCGAAGAACATAGGTGTGATACGCGCCGGCTTCGTCATTCTCTCCGACGACCTCCCTCGCCCCGCTCTCCTTCTCTGAACGCGTTCCTCGTCGGATCGAGCTCGGATTTAGGATGGGTTAGCCAGAGCAACGCCGGCGAGAACCTCCTCTCTCGCCAGATCTGAGGCACGAGGCTGTGGACCGCGCTCCTGACGTCGCCGTCCCTACCACCGTCTTGCCGAAGTTTTGGCGCGAGTTCCGGCCAGTCCTACCTTCCCCTCGAGCGTCCTGACGCCGTCGCCGACGGTCGGAGTTGAGCCCTCGCCGCCGTGCTTGGGCAGACAGAATCCGTTTGGCTTTTGGGCCAAGATGCTAGCGTCCTTGGCCAGTGGATCCTTGGGCCAAATCTGGCGAGACGGGCCTTAGGCCCAAGATGGGTTTCGGGCCGGACCAGGCCTCGGGCCGGGCCCAGAGTCGTGGAGCAGATCTGGACTCGGGCTCAGATCTGGGTCGGATCTCTGTTTGGGTCGGGTCTAGGGCCGGGTCCGGGTCAGGCTTGGGTCCGGGTTTGGATCCGGGTTCGGACCGGGTCTGGATCCAGGTTGGGCCTGGATTCGGGTCGGATCCGGGTCAGATTCTGGGTCGGACTTATTTAATTAATTATTTTGACTTAAAATTGGATTTTTTTTAATGAACGTTTTGGACAATTTCAAGGACTGTGGACATAACGGAACTAATTGGACGTTTTGACTGTTTAAAAACCCAAACTTGGACTTCGTGGTTTTCGCCCTAGAAGACGGAGTAGGCCCGGACGTCAGCAGCTAGGAGACGCAGCTGTTGTATCGTCTTGAGGTAGGGAAAGTAGCGGATACCGCCTTAATTACGGAAATTTACTAGCGAGCATGATTAGAAAATAATAATAACCGGAAAGGTCCTAGAAGGCATATAGGATGTGATTCAGTAGAATACTTGCTTTCAATTACTAAATACCGGACGAGTCTTAGTAACATGTAGGATGTGGTTTACTAGATTACCTGCTTTAAATACTTAGGAAATTGCCGTGCTGGTAGATGGGCCATGTCGAGCCCTACGGTTGTGTACTGTGTGCTATAATCGCTGTGTGAGAGTCTAAATAAGATTATACTCGATGTTGCATGTTGTGAACCCTTGGTTGTGATATGGCCGGGTGAGTGATAGACCGGCTGTGTGCTATGTCGAGATGGTCTGGTTGGTACATCGAGATCGGCTTGGCTTTGTGCTGCATGTTTTATTCTTGTTGTGTGTCCCTAAAGAAGGCGTAACCGTTTGGTGTATCGAGGCCAAGGATGGCGTGATCAGTGCCCCGATGACTCGTAGTCCGGGACGATGTTTGACCGAGGCGTGTACCGGTCCTGTACGTGTTGCGAGTACCGCCCGAGTCTGTGTGACGGGAAGACGTCCGGCTGATGGTATTACCGGTTCGGTACGTATGTTTAGCAGTGCTCACGTCTGTATGCATGGAAGACATCAGAATGAGGTATTTCTGGTTGAGGATGTAACCGTCTGCCTCAGTGAGGAGGAATATACGGGACTGATGCTGTGTGGTCCGGTACGATATAAGTGGCTAAGTGCAATTGGCTCAGTGCAATTGGCTCAGTGCATTCAACGACGTTGGAACTGTTGTACGATATCTGTGTGTATCTCGTTGTGTGCCCTTTTCGTATTGGTTGGCTTTGTGCATTTTCTTTCTAAGTATGTTTATGACTTTGTGAAAGTGATTCGTAACCGGGTGACGGGACCGAGACCTCGTGTTCCGGTGCAACATAAGTGGACCTGCTTTGATAGCCGGAGACGTTAGAAATGGTTGTACTAGGTTTAGGGCGGGTCTGTTGTGTGTGCTGTGCGTGTTGTTGGGCTTTGTGCGTTGTCTGCTGTGTGTGCCGTGCGGGCGGTCTGGCTTTGTGCGTTGGGTTAAGTGTGACTTTGTTCTAGTAAGAGTGTTTGGTGACTCGAGGTGCTGTTGTACCGGATTCTTGTGTTGCCGTGCGAGTTCGCACGTGTGGTCGGTTTTGAGTTAGCCGTGGGCTTTGTCCGTTGAGAATTGTTGGGTGATGGGTGTCTAGAGCTAGTCGTGGAAGTGGTGTGGGTTCGGTTCGTTGTGAGTTTGTTTTGCGGGTTGTGCCTGAGTGATGGACATGGGTTGTCTTGGAGTAATCGTTTAATTTGTTTTTAATAGTTGTGCTTTACTAGTATGCCCTAATTGGACGGTTACTCGTGGTGATGAACTGAGATTCAGAGCCTTAACTACTTTCTCTACTGAGCGTAAGCTCACCCCCTTACTTTGCTGTGTTTCAGGTGTTGAGCGTGACTTGTACTAGCAGGATTCTCGGAGCTAGGGAGCTGACGGGGATTCGGGCTAGTGTCTAGAAACGTATAGTCTTAATACCGTTTTGACTTTTTTTTATTATAGAGCGGTTGACTCGTTGAATCATCAAAACTTTAAATTGTATTTGAGACTCGTTTATTTATCCTATTTACTTTACTGTTATTTTATCTTAAGTCGCGTCTCGAATTCGGTCAAAACCGGATTTGGGGCGTGACAGTATCTAAGACGCCTACGTATCCACATGGGAATCAAAGCCACGTAGTTCTTTTCTTTGAAGACTCAAGAACACAAAAATGGAGGTGGGAGCTTGCCAAACCCGAAATTGTAGGGAGAGAGGGAGAGAAGTTGTGTTTCCTATTCTTGTCTTGTGTTTGTTATGTTGAAAAAAGATGACTAAAACATAACAAACCCCATACTTGTCCAACTAAAGGCATGTGACAAGCATGGTGACAAGTAAGATGTAAATAGGAAAAGTATGGGTAGACCAGATGGGGTTAGGTGGTGAATCACCAACACCTTAATTCTTGTCTTGCTTACTTAGTACTAATTAATCAAGACTTGATTAATTAGTTCCATGGGCCTTGGTTGCATGGGCCTCTTGGAACATGGACCGTGGTCATTCCCAACGAGGTCCCGTGATGCGCTCATCGCCTCCAAGGCTTCCATACCGGAAATGTCCAAGCCTTGTCTCGATTCGTAATGTCCTATTCACTTACGGGCACATGACCCAAAACCTAGTTTTGGTCATGTCCCGAGACAACTCCCTTTTGGCCATTCTCCATAAATGTGTCAATGAGTTTCACGTGTGACCCTTAGGTTTATGCATGTCAATAGGTCAACGTAAAATCCCATTTTACTTGATCCTATATAAGTGCAAACTAACGAGACTTTAGTATTGCCTGACACTACATAACGAAACGACCCTGTCGATTCTACCTTTCCGTCGTCTATGTCACTATCCTTTTATCTCTGATATCCTGATTGAGATAAGGCATAGAGCCGTCATCCTTATTATTCTCAATCATTGTTCCTTGATATGTGAGATGACTGAATATATGATACCCAGTATCATGTGCATGGCCATGCTATTCTTTCAGTCACTCTCGATCAAGCGGCCGAGAACCGATATATTTCCCATAGTGTAGTATGAAGAATAAATCCCTTAGCCATCTTTCGTGTCACTCGTGCAGTCCAGCCCCAAGCCAATCCTGGCCGTTATGGAAGCCCTTTTACGGACAACGTTAGGCTCATGTCAAACTCAATTGTTTACTGCATTGCGATCACAAAGATTCCTTGGTCTAAGGATACATGACAAGCTACGACAATGAATATGTTCCTGACTTGATCTATGACACATATTCATGTCGGGTCGTCGAATATCATGTCCCACATGATATCTATGATCAGACTCCAGAATCCCATTCCAATGACTAACAAAACGTAAGCCATAAAGAGCCATCTTTCATACTAGTCGCTTCTAGTGAAGCTTTGTTGACTAGGGACCCATCGAGTGTGATCTATCTTGATCTATGGTTCTATTCGCATGGTGGGCATAGATCAGAGCACACATCGATATATTACTTCAACACATAAGTAATATAAAGCCGCTTTAATTTTTTTGCTAACGATGATATATACATTTGGACATTTAGGATTGAACTACGGGCACTAAGACTAACACTTTAATGACACTAATTTTCTTTTTATTTTTCTCATCTTTATTTTTCTTCTTATCAAAAACTCAACAGTCAACCCTCCCTCACTCTATGAAACTCACTCTCTACAATATAGACGTTGGTCAGGCACCAAGGCATTACGCTCTTCTCTCTTCTCTGTTAGTGTTTCAAAAATCAGTAATGATGGGTTGTTTTCTTTTATCAGCGAATACAAATTTAAATTAAACCTCTTTAGGTGAAGAAAAGGAGTGCATGCGATGGTCTAGCTACAAACCGGTGAAAGAGTCGAGCGCTGGCATGTCAGCTCACCCATATGACATTCCCAACAAGGGGAGAAACCTGATACATGAAGGAGCGTTCATATACAAGGAACCTCGGCATCCCAACATGGGAAAAAACCAGAAGTATAAAGAAGGAGCTTTCCTATGATAGGAACCTCAACAACCCAACTAGGGTGAAAACCTAACAAACAAGGTAGCAAATCTAGATTTTACAAACATTAAGCTTTAAATCAGGAAAAGTAAAGGTCTAACACCCGAATTTTACAACCTTGAAGGGAAATCAAGTGATGTAGGTCTTCAACCCGGATATTCCAACCATGAAGCCTAAAAGAGAACCTGATAAGGAGCACCATCGAAACAAAGCACCACCTAGATGTAGCTAGCACACAACCGCCGCAATCAACCCGGAGGCACGCCTCGAGAAGATCTTCTACGATCTACGACCCGAGAAGTCGAGAAACACGTGCCACATAAGACCAAGGCGAGTTCCCAAAGTCACACTTAAAAAGAGATGAGGTGTAAAGCCCGCCCCGGTTTAAAAGAATTAAATTGTTAATTTATCCGTTGTGATAAATCTCAAAGTTGTAGTTGTGTTATTGATTAACTTGATCAAATACATAAATATAGAGCCCTTTATATAGGGTAGTAATCCTACACAATAAGGAAATAACTATAACTATATAAAATAGGAAATATCCTATTTTTCTTATTTCTAACACTCCCCCTCAAGCTGGAGCATACAAATCAAAAGTACCCAGCTTGTTGCAAATATAGCTTATGCGAGGTCCACGTAGAGATTTAGTGAAGATATGTGCCAGCTGGTCGCTAGAGTTGACGAAACTGGTTTTGATGCAACCTGATACAATCTTCTCTCTGATAAAGTGGCAATCAATTTCTATATGCTTGGTTCTTTCATGAAACAAAGGATTGGACGCGATGTGTAGTGCTGCTTGATTGTCACATATTAATGTCATTGGAGTATCCTTTATAAGCTTGAGTTCTTGAAGAAGTTGTTTCACCCTTATGAGTTCACATGTTGCCAAGGCCATGGCTCTATATTCAGCTTCTGCACTTGATCTAGCGACAACAGTCTGCTTTTTACTTTTCCAAGAGATCAAGTTACCACCTATCATGACACAGTAACCTGAAGTGGAACGCCTATCTGAGGGAGATCCTGCCCAATCTGCATCGGAATATGCAACCACTTCAGTATTTCCTCTATCCTCATACAACAATCCTTGTACTAGAGACCCCTTAATATACCTTAGGATGCGCATTACTGTGTCCCAATGACTATCACATGGGGATTGCAGAAACTGGCTGACCACAGTTACAGTGAATGAAATATCTGGTCGAGTAATAGTAAGATAATTGAGCTTCCCAACGAGTCTACGATACCTTCTAGGATCATCTAGAGGCTCCCCCTGTCCTGGAAGAAGTTTGGAGTTTGGATCCATAGGAGTATCACATGGCCGACAATCAAGCATTTTTGTTTCTTCAAGGATATCAAGAGTGTATTTCCGTTGAGATATGACTATAGCGTTGCTAGCTTGGGCAACCTCAATGCCAAGAAAATATTTGAGTAGACCCAAGTCTTTAGTTTGAAAATGCTGAAAAAGGCGGCTTTTTAATTTAAGAATCCCAGCTTCATCATCTCCTGTAATAACTATATCGTCCACATACACAACTAGATAGACACTTTTGCCTTCTGATGTATGATGATAAAAAACAGAATGATCAGCTTCGCTACGGACCATGCCAAACTTGTTGGGTCTCGAGGTATGGTTGGAGATGAACCAACTCGCAGCGGAAAATCAATGAAAACCAAGAGACGATTAAACCATGAAACAACTAACAAAGAATGGATTCACAAGAGAAAAATTCAGCACTATTTCTTACCAAAACAAGAACACCGGTTAACAGATGATTGGCTTGAGTCTCCAAGACGCCTACGTATCCACATGGGAATCAAAGCCACGTATTTCTTCTCTTTGAGGACTCAAGAACACAAAAATGGAGGTGGGAACTTGCCAAACCCGAAATTGCAAGGGAAGGGGGAGAGAAGTTGTGTTTCCTATTCTTGTCTAGTGTTTGTTATGTTGAAAAAAGATGACTTAAACATAACAAAACCCATACTTGTCCAACTAAAGGCATGAGACAAGTATGGTGTCAAGTAAGGTGTAAATAGGACAAAGTATGGCAAGACAAGATTGGGTTAGGGGGTGAATCACCAACACCTTAATCCTTGTCTTGCTTACTTAGTACTAATTAATCAAGACTTGATTAATTAGTTCCATGGGCCTTGGTTGCATGGGCCTTTCATGGGCCTCTTGGAAGATGGCCCGTGGCTATTTCCAACGAGGTCCCGTGATTCGCTCATCGCCTCCATGCCTTCCATACCGGAAATGTCCAAAATTATTCGACGCGATCAATCCCAAGACTCCAAGCCTTGTCTCGATCCGTAAAGTCCTATTCACTTATGGGCACGTGACCCAAAACCCAGTTTTGGTCATGTCCCGAGACAACTCCCTTTTGGCCATTCTCCATAAATGTGTCAATGAGTTTCATCATCCGGTGTGACCCTTAGGTTTATGCATGTCAATAGATCAACGTAAAATCCCATTTTACTTGATCCTATTTAAGTGGCAACTAACGAGACTTTAGTATTGCCTGAAACTACATAACGAATCGACCCTGTTGATTCTAACCTTTCCGTTGTCCCTGTCATTATCCTTTTATCTCCGATATCCTGATTGAGATAAGGCATAGAGCCGTCATCCTTATTATTCTCAATCATCGTTCCTTGATATGTGAGATGACTGAAGATATGATACCCAGTATCATGTGCATGACCATGCTATTCTTTCAGTCACTCTTGATCAAGCGGCCGAGAACCGATATCTTTCCCATACCTCATTATTAGGGATAAATCCCTTAGCCGCCTTTCGTGTCACTCATGTAGCCCGTGCCTAAGCCAATCCTGGCCGTTATGGAAGCCCTGTTACGGACAACGTTAGGCTCAGGTCAAACTCAGTTGTTGACTACATAGCGATCACAAAGACTCCTTGGTCTAAGGATACATGACAAGCTACAACACTGAATATGTTCATGACTTAATCTATGGCACATATTCAGAGCGGGTCGTCCAATATCATGTCCCACATGATATCTATGATCAGACTCCGGAATCTCATTCCAATGACTAACAGAACGTAAGCCATAAAGAGCCATCTTTCATACTAGTCGCTTATAGTGAAGCTTTGTTCACTAGGACCCATCGAGTGTGATCTATCTCGATCTATGGTTCTATTCGCATGGTGGGCATAGATCAGAGCACACATCGATATATTACTCCAACACATAAGTAATATAAAGCCGCTTTAATTTTATTGCTAACGATGATATATACATTTGGACATTTAGGATTGAACTACGGGCACTAAGACTAACAAAACTGTTGAACAACTGTACTGAATCTGTCAAACCATGCTCGATGAGATTGCTTGAGGCCATAAATAGAACGACGAAGCTTACACACTAAACCAGACTCCCCCTGAGTAATAAAACCAGGTGGTTGCTCCATGTAGATGTCTTCATCGAGGTCACCATGAAGAAAGGCATTCTTGATATCCAACTGATGAAGAGGCCAATGTCTGACCGCAGCAATGGAGAAAAAGAGACAAACATAGGCAATCTTTGCAACCGAAGAAAAAGTATCCCCATAGTCAAGCCCAAAAATTTGGGTATAACCCTTGGCAACCAGTCGGGCTTTTAGACGGTCCACTTGACCATCTGGTCCCACTTTGACTGTATACACCCAACGACATCCAATTGTAGACTGCCCTGGAGGGAGAGGAACTAACTCCCAAGTACCTTGAGACTCCATAGCAGACATTTCGTCAATCATATATTGTCGTCAACCATGGTGTGATAATGCCTCACCAAGAGATTTAGGAATGCAAACAGCAGACAGAGAGGAAACAAATGCATAGTACGAGGGAGATAAACGATGGTAACTAAGAAATGAATAAACAGGATGAGGATTACGAGTAGAGCGAGTACCACGTCGTAGAGCTAGAGGCTCGTCAGGGATCGGAGGCAGAACCGCGACAGGTTGAGGTGATGGCGAAGTAGATGAGTGCATGGATCATCAACAGGACCTGTAATCGAAGGAACATGTGGACGCCGAGAATAAACCTGTACAGGAGGCGACGCAACCATAGGCTTTGGAAGGGATATGATTGAGGGAACAGGTAAGATCTCACAAATGTTGTGATTATCAGACTCCAATGAAGAGAAGTAAGAGCTTGTCTCAAAAAAGGAAACATCGGCATAGATAAAATAATGATTGGTAGTAGGAGAATAACATTTATACCCTTTTTGAAGACGTGAGTATCCCAAGAAAACACATTTGATAGCTTTTACTGACAATTTATCTCGACCTGGAGTTTTATCATGAACAAAACAAGTGCATCCAAAGTTGGTTGGAAAACGGATCGGAAAATTGGTTCGTGTACGAATTAAAAAGAAAAAAAATCAAAAAAAAGGGAGAAGAGAAGGACTGGACTGGACTGAGATCTGGGCCGGGCTTGGGCCTAGCTCGTTGACACCGGCCAAGCCAATGTGCGCGGAGCCAGGCCCAACCGACGCAACCCATGACCTAATCCTACACGAGCGACCATTCAGCTCCCTTCTTCTTCCTCGCGTGCACGCGTCCCGAGGCAATCGCAACCGCCTCCTTCCTCCTCTCCTCTCTCGATCCTTCTCGCCTCGCTTTCTCCATCTCTCTCTCGCTCACGCCGACCAAAACCTTCAGCATCGCCGTGCCATTCATCCCTGAGCACGAATCGAGACCACCTCGCCCTGCATCGAGACGCCGCCGACTGAAACGCTCGCTTCCGTCCTCCTCTCCATGCTTCGATTCACGCCGCGCCGGTAATGGAGAAGAAGTAGCTCGGGTGCATGTTCTCTCTCTTGCCCCGTTCAACCCAACGACAACGCCACCGGAGACTCGCGGCGACGCTGGCTCGAACGAATTCAGACGGAGCGACGCCGGCGAAGTTCTCCTCTCGCCAGATCTGAGAGGAAAGAGGCGTGGGACCGCGCGTCAGCCACCACCTCACCGCCCTGGCCACGCCGTATTCCTGGCGCCACTCCCGACCGTTGTCGTGCGTCCTTCGAGATGCCCTGCCGCTGTCGTCGCCACTCGGAAAAAAATCCTAGCCGCCTCGCCGCCGTGATCGAGCATCCAAACCAGAACCCCTTCAGAGTTGGGCCTTGGGCCAGCTCTGAACTGCGCGAAGCTCAGGCCTTGGGCCGGGATGGATCTTGGGCCAGCCCAAGCCTTGGGCCAGGGCCAGGTTCCTGGACCGGGTCTGGATTTGGGTCTGGACCTGGGTTGGAGCCGGGTCTAGGTCGGGTTTAGGGCCGGGTTCGGGTCGGTCCTGGGTCAGGTCCGGGTCATAGTTCTGATCCGGGTCGGATTCAGGCTGGTCCTCGGATCCGGGTCGGACAGTTTTAATAAATTTATTTATTTATTTTACATGATTTAAAAATGGTTAATTAAAGGACTAATTGGACAAATTCGAGGACTTTTGGACTACCGGGACTGATTGGAATTTTTACCTATTAAACCCAGACTTGGACTTCACCCAAGAAGGCCGGAGTTAGGCCCGGACGTCAGCAGCTAGGAGACGTAGCTGTTGTGTTCTTCTTGAGGTACGGAAAGTAGCGAATACCGGTTCGATTACGGAAAGTTACTAGTATGTATGTTAGGTACTAATAATAACCAGAAAGGTCCTATTTGGCATGTAGGATGTGATTCACTAGAATAATCGTTTCAATTATTAAATAACCGGACGAGTCTTAGAAACATGTAGGATGTGATTCACTAGAATACCTGCTTTCAATACGTGGGAAATTGTCGTGCTGATAGATGGGCCATGTCGAGCCTTAGGATTGCGTGTTGTGTGTTATAACCGTTGTGTGAGAGTCTAAATAAGATTATACTTGGTGTTTCATGATCGTGACTGTGTGTGGGCAAGTGTGTCGTGTTTGTTGTAATGTGAACCCTTGGTTGTGATATGATTGGGTGAGTGATAGACCAGTTTATGTGTTTTGTTGTGCTAGTCCGATTAATATACCAAGACCAGTCATGGCTATGTGCTGCGGGTTATACCCTTATTGTGTGTCCTAAGATCAGGCGTAACCGGAGTGGTACTTACACCGAGGGATGGTTCCAGTGTAGTGTATCGAGGCCAATGATGGCGTGTTAGATACCCTGATTCTCCGTGACGGGAAGGCGTACGACCGAGGTATGTGCCGGTCCAGTATGCGTGAGGCCCTGATTCTACGTGATAGGAAGACGTCCGACTAAGGGATTTCCGGTCTGAGATGTTACCCCGATTCTACGTGACGGGAAGGTGTCGGGACCTAGGCTTCGTGATCCGGTACGATATAAATGGAACGGGCTGTGATAGCCGGGGACGGTGGAAATGGTTGTAATAAGTTTCGTGATTGGGCCTGCGGGTCGTGTTGAGCCTACGGGTCGTATGGGGCCTACGGGTCGTGTTTGGGCCTACGGGTCGTGTTCTACCCCGATGATCTATGGTCCTTTGGGGATATTTCCGGGCCCTCCGATGAGATGCGTTCATAGGGAACGCTTCCGGTCGCCCCAACACATGTGTCTCCTCTGGACCGAGGGGCTATCTAAGATGATACGATGGATTCCCGGTATGATATGATGGAGTTCGGGGACTGCGGTACGGGACGTGTGCTGGTTGCTTTTGTGTGTGCTACGTGTGATGGTTGCTTTGTGTGTGATACGTGTGCTGTTTGGTTAATGTTTTATTGTGTGAGCACGGTCGTTTGAGTGAGTTGTAAGTTTGGCTATGAACACCGGATTGGCAGTTAGTTGTGTTGTACTAGTATGCTCTAATTGGACGGTTACGCATGGTGGTGAGCCGATGTTCATTACCTTAACTACTTTCTCTACTGGGCGAAAGCTCACCCCTTACCTTGTTATGTTTCAGGTGTTGAGTGGGATTGGTGCTAGCAGGACACAACTGAGCTTGGGAGCTGGCGAGGGTCTTGTCTAGTAGGCCTAGAGACGTGCAGTTGTTTTTGAACTAAAGCTTATGTATAGCTTTAATTTTTATATTTTGAGATCTACCTATTTTTAATTGTCCTTTTGTTATTTACTGTTTTTAAGTTCACGTCTCGAGTCCGGCCAAAACCGGATTTGGGGCGTGACACGAGGCGCCGAAGATATTGAGCAACCGGAGAGACTGAACCAGAACCGCTACAATCATCAACCAAAATGTCGAGAAAGCTGTCCCACGTTGGTACTAGATAATGTCACCAAACACCTCGATAGGGACGCATCCAAGGTGTAAGACCAGCCCCCGGCCGATCCCGATCGAACTGGTGATTTCTAGCGAAAGTTGACTTTCCGCCGGAAAAGTCAACCAATGGCTCCGGGAGTCATTCGGGACCTTTCCGGGACCCAAAAAGCTTAGCCGTCGTTACAGTTAGCTTAGTTGGGTCATTTCCTTTCAAATGACACATTTTGTGAAAAAGTCAAACTCGGGTCAAACTAAGTCGATTTGGAGTTTTAATGAATAATAATAATATGAGCTGAGATATTTGGGGTAGGAGTGGTCCCCACATGGAAACATGTCCATGTTAGCTTTGAGGGGAAGAAAAGTGGGTTAAAAGACCACTTGGTCCCCACATATGGACAAAATAGAGAGAGATGGGCTGAAGGACGAAAGGGACATTTCCATCTTAAGGATAAGACCACATGGGGCAACAATTTCAGCATTTTTCCACCATTGGCCGAAAACTATAGCTAGGGAGAGAGAGAAAAATTCCTCCATTGAAGCTCCATTGAAGCTTGAAGAAGAAGCAAGACAAAGGGAGCTCCTTTAGTTTCATTTCTTCACCAAATCTTCTCAAAAACCTCTTAATCCTATTCATCTATCCATTTCCAAGGTAAGTGAACTCTAATAATCCAATTTCAATCAATTTGGGGTTATGGGTTTCCATAGAAATTGCATGAAATGGTTAGGTTTTGAGTTATTGTTGTTAGATGATTGTTTATGAGAAGAAAATGGATGATTTATGTAGAAATCATTTGGGGTTTTGTGTTTTTTTGATGAAACCCACCATGGGTCTTCTGGAGAATCTAGAAGTAGTTAGGAGCTTGTTGGGAGAAATAAGTATTTTTCCGGCGACCGGAAGTTCGCCGGAGCTCCGGCCGATCGCCGGTATCCGGCCACCGTAGGAGGGGATGACCGGCCATGGTCGGCCACCCATGGACCTTGACCGGCCGGTCCGGTCTGGCCACCTACGGCCATGTGTGGCCGTGGGGCCCACATGGCCGGGTTTTGGTGGTCTCGTAAATTGAACGGTCGTGGGTGAACCCTGGGATGATGTTTTCACACCCGGAACGAATTATGGATATGATTCATGAAATTTCGGGAAAAACGTTTAGAAACTTGAAATCCGAATTTAGAACGCTCGGACCTCGGAATCTAATTCCGACAAGTGCGTTGGAACAGGTAAATTAATAATTATAGATAGACCCGAAAAGGGAAATTTTAGGAGTCCCGAGGGACATTTTCCCGATTACGGGCAAAATGGGCCTTCCGGGCCCATTTTGACAAATTAAACAATTGGGGTTAGTTTGGGTATTTCCCTCTTTAAAACCGACCTTGAATGGTTATTAATTCTAGTATTAATTTATGATTCTAGACTTTATTCTTGAACTCGGAGGAGGAGACTACTAGGCGTTCGTGTGACTAAGCGTTCGGAAAGCACTTGAGGTAGGGAAGAGTAGTAAATTCCGCCTTTAATTAAAGAATGTTAATAATATGCATATAGGACGTTAATAACCGGTAAAGTCTTAGCTTGCATATAGGATGTGATTAACTAGAATAACCGCTTTCAATTATCGGAATTGCAGTGCTGTAGAATCACATGTGGCCATGTCGAGCCTTAGGATTGATTGATTGGTGTGTTTGATTGTGGTTAATGGTCCTTAAATGTCGGTGCATAGTATATCCTTTAGTTAATCTAAGAATCATATTGAACTATATGAATTATGATGAATGTGATATGAATGGTTGCTTCGTGACATGATTGGTTGAATGAATGTCTAGAATGTGATATGGTTGTGCCTTGTGATATGATCGGGTGAATGATAGACCGATTTGGTATGCTTGGTAAGTGTGTCGGTAAGTTGTGTTGGTATAATGAGTTCCGTGTAACATGTTTGGTATGGTATTGTGTGGTGTGACTTGTACCCGTGCGACGGGAAGATACCCGACCGAGGTGTGTGCCGGTCCGGTATGCTTGCATGAGACTTACCACGACGTGTGTTTCCGGGAAGACCGATGGTGCATTCCGGTATGTTGTATTGCTTATTACCCCGATGTGTGTTTCCGGGAAGACCGATGGTGCATTCCGGTATGTTGTATTGCTTAATACCCCGATGTGCGTTTCCGGGAAGACCGATGTGTGTTTCCGGTATATCGTTTCCGGGAAGACTGACGTGCTTTTCCAGGAAGACCGATGTGCGTTTCTGGTACATTGTTTCACCCTGTTGTTGTGTGTTCCGAAAAGAAATGTCACGCCCCAAATTCAGTAGAACGTTTAAAACAATAAAATCACTTTCAAACCTTTTAAATGAATCACTTTAAAACCACCATTTAGTTAATCAAAATAATAATTTACAACTCAAAAGTATGTCCCAACAGCGGACAAAATACAAGGCGTACGTCGCTAGACTCAAAAAGGAAACCCGGACTCCCGCTCCTTGCTCTTCAAGCTTCGAGAGCTCACCTAGTCCGTCCCGCGACCAGTACCTATAGGAAAAGCAGCTAGGGGTGAGCGTTCGCTCACCACCACGGATAACAGACTGACTACGGCATACTTAGCAGAACATGCCGGAAACAACAACAACAACCCCAAACACCGGGGACTACTATTAATTTCTTCAACCGACTCAACACTCGGACACGTAATGTAGACCCGACACAACGATTACGACTTCCTCCAAGGACACGAAAGATAACCACGCCACACCCAAGATCACAAAGGATCGCACACCAAACAAGATAGCAGAGGATCGCAATCTAGCTACTCAGTCCCCACGCACTTTTCCCAACACGACGGTTGGATCAGGCGGTCGACCTGTCCCACTTTTCCCGACACGTAGTCGGAACAGGCGGTCGACCTGTCACCACCACGCACGCGTTGCCAAAACCCCTTTACTCTCAGGCGGGCCCCCTACCTCGTCTGAACATGCATACGCGCGCGATCACGGGACCCCCATTATTATGAGGCGGGCCCCCAACCTGAGGTAATCACAATCACAACCACAAGCAAAGTTCAACCGACAGCAACAACACAGGTTTAACACTTCACAGGCACTCATGGCCACCCAAGGCACCAACGGTAAAACACGGGTTCAAGAACCCCACGGGCACTCATGGCCACCCAAGACACCAACGATAAAACACGGGTTCCACAACCCCACAGGCACTCATGGTCACCCGAGACACACCAACGGTAAAAATACGGGTTTAACAACCCCACGGGCACTCATGACCACCCACGACACACCAACAGTAAAATACGGGCTCTCATGGCCACCCAAGACACAAACAGTAAAGTACGGGCTCTCATGGCCACCTAAGACACAAACAGTAAAGTACGGCTCTCATGGCCACCCAAGACACAAACTAAACAATCAACCTCCGGGCATAACCAAATGCCTCCAGTAATTCTAATATCGATAAGTTCACTGCTCCTACGACACTACTAAGTGTCACATGCATTTCTATTGTTCGATACGTTCCCGTATCATACGACACCACCCGATGTCGCCTGCCTTTCTATTATTCGATAAACTTACTTAACCCACGACACCCAAGTGTCACATGCATTTCTACTGTTAACTTTCCCTAGTCAGGGTCGAGATCCGGCTACTTTTCCCTACCTCGTATGCTTTCCCCAAAAGCTCACAATCAAACTCCGGCGTGATCTCGATCACTCGCCTAGCTTTCCCTTTCCTCTATCGGTGGCACGATCTAAAAAGAACACAATTTAACACACTTTTAAGTTCAAAGACATAAACTGAATTTTAATGAACTTGACGCCCAAAAGTAACCCCGACAATGTCGATCACTCTCAAACTTCCCAATTACTCGACATTGTCGATAATGGACCCGGAAAGGCCCGTTTCGCCCGACCCGGCGAATCTGCCCGAGATTGGAAAACGTCCTTCCGGGGCTCCAAAATTCCCGTTTTCATTTCTACGGTCTTAGAATAATTCAAGGGTTCCTATGCACTCGACGGAATCAAATTCCGACTTCCGAGTAATTTAATTCGCGTTTAAAGTTTCTAAACCCGTCAATTACAACTTTTACAATTTAAATCCAAATTCCAATCCGGTGTGGATTAACGCCTTGGGGAACGTCCTAAACCACCCGAACACAAAAACCCGTGACCCGGGCACGTGGGCCCCACACGAACATAATGGGAAAATTCCCTTTTCGCCCCAAAACGTTCCTAACGAACCCCAAACCTCAACCATTCATCTTTAAACCAATCTTAAATAAAACCCAACCTTAATCAAACCGTTTAAACTCAAACCCTAAAATTCAAACGTACCAAAACGAGAATCGAATAGGTTCTCACCGTAGGGAATGACGATGGGAGCTCGATTCTTCAACCGTTGAGACGATCTGTCGGTCGGACGTTCGGGAAAATCGACAAAACCCAACTCCTCTCTTCTTTCTCTCCTTCCCTTTCTCTCTCTTCTTTCTCTCTCTTCTCCATCTCCCTTTTCTGTTTTTGGCCGAGACACTCAACATCTCTTTCTTTTATTTTGTTTTAAAAACAAACCAAACCTCTTAATTACAAACTACACCTCATTCTTCTTTTTTTGTTTTGTTCAAAGTTACCTAACACCACCACTTGTGTGACAAGTGGCAAGTGGGTCCCACCCCTTTAAACAAAATATCTTGTAGATATTTTTCTGTCAGATTCGCGAAATTCGGCCCTCTCGGGCCTGGAACGGGCACTTTTTCCAAGAAATTACGAAACTTCATGGGCTACAAGGAAACGGTTCAACTAAGACTGATGTGATGACGGCTAAGCTTTTTGGATCCAAAAAGGAACTCGAACGGACCAAAACGTCGCTCGGTTGACTTTTCCAGCGAAAAGCCAACCTTTCCCAAATTGGTCAGAAAGTTGCCCTGAGTCCCCCGGAACTCACTTTGGTCGATTTTGGGGTCAACTTAAGTCTGGTATGACCCTCAGGGTCAAATTTAGGTTCATTTAAGTGTTTGTCCAAATTTTTTAAATTTTCCCATTTTTCGCCGATTTGACTGGCGTTGACCGAGAGTGGTTCTTACAAGAAATCTAGAGAGATGGGTATTCCGGTAGGATGTACAAATTGTTTCATCTCGATGTTGTGTGTTCCGGGAAGACATCTAGACCGATGGGTATTCCGGTACGATGTACATATTGTTTCACCCCGATGTTGTGTGTTCCGGGAAGACATCTAGACCGAGGGTGTATTCCGGTCTGATGTACTTGTTTCACCCCGATGTTGTGTGTTCCGGGAAGATATCTAGACCGAGGTGGTATTCCGGTACGATATGTTGAGTTGCGTGTATGGATCGGAGTATCCCGATGTACTTGTCTTGTGTTCGTGTCATGTTGGATTCGAGTGATGTTCGCAGTAGAAGTCACTGTATAATGTTATGTTGGTTATATGTTTTCTTAGCTTGGTTCTACGGTCGATAACGTTGGGTTCCTGTTGGTTTCTATTCGTGTTGTTTTCTATTAGTAAGTCGTTATTGATCGAGTAGTTGTGGTAACAGAGCGGAAGTCCATCCCCTTTACTACTTTTTCCAACTGAGCGAAAGCTCACCCCCTTTGTTTTTACTGTTTTACAGGTTTCGATGGTGAGTCGGTGTAGAGGACGTCTTAGAGCTCGGGAGCTCATCGAGAGTCCGAGAGTTTATATTTTAGTAGAGACGTACTATGTTTTTTAACTATACCTTGTATTCAGTTATTGGTATTTGAGCGTTGACTCGTAGTATTTTATTGTTGACTTGGAACTAATTTTTGGAGTTTTAAATTCGTAAATTTCTTTTTATTATTATTATTGTTTTATTCTCTTTTAGTTCAGGTCTCGAGTCCGGTCAAAGCCGGACTTGGGGAGAGACAATTTGGTATCAGAGCCTGGTTTTTCAAAACTTCGGACCGTACGTCAATTAGGTGGGTAGAGTTAAGTCGTTAGGAGTCGAGTTGTCGGTCACGCAAATCGGAAATGTCCTACGTGTAGATCCGAGACGACGAGAGTCTCGGGTAGTGCACTACTTGTTTGTGTTGTACCTTGTAGTGGGTTTTGCCATGTGCCTTGGTTGAACTGTTGTGCCGATCGATTGAGATCGAGATTGACTTATTGTTGTGCTGTGTGCCTTGGTTGAAATGGTATGCCGATCGATCGAGATCGAGGTTGACTTAGCGAGTGATGCTCGAGCTGTTTTATGACTGGTTGGTCTTGAGTCAGTGATCGTTTATTGGGTTGCCGCCTTGGTCGACCGTTTATTGATTGGTTAAACTTGAAGGGTTGACTTGTTCGGGTGGTACTCGTGTGATTACCGAGAACCGAGGTGAATCATTTGTGGTGACTATTGTATGCGGTGATTGTGTTGAGTGCTTCATGCAAGATGTGAATCGAATGTCCCGCGCAAGCGGATGGTTAGTAGAATTTTCAAACGGGTCATGCCCAAATTTCTGCAAAACTGAAGTCTTTGCACCATCACGGGCTGACTCAGGGGTGCCACTGTAGTCGAACGTGATAAAAGGATGTCAAGTGGTTACAACGTAATTCGGGGACACCTGAATCGGGTTGTAACGACAAGATATCGACATGAATGTTATGTTAGAAAGAGATAGTGTTGAGGACCCTGAAACCGAGTTGAGGTTTGCACTTGTGGAGTAAATTGACATTGAGACTTCTGTTGAATTACTAAAACGTGAATTGTGGAATGTGTGACAATTGTGTGGAATAGTTGAACTGTGTGGTTGATTTTATGGGACGCACAAGTGTGCGGGTTCCGTGGTTGTGTGAAACTGGTGATAACTATGATAAGAGTATACTTGCTATTGATTTGAGTATGACCTTGTAAAACGTGTGTGAAGACCAATATGTTAAGTGCTCCGCTTTATAAGAAATTAAGAACCTGAACATGTGCGTTATCCGTGCAACAAATATACGACATGATGCCTACTTACGTACCACGAGGCACTAGCAGCCGGCCAGTTTGGGGCCGAGGGCAGCCACCTGCCATTGGGTCGGCAGGGGCAACCAGTGCCCAAGGTGACTACACTGAGGAGCACGTGAGAGATAATGCAGGACCGTTAGGTCTACAGCCCCGAGGTCCACCGGTCGCAGAGCCGACCCTTACGACCACTCTGGAGGAGCTGGTTCGCACCAATCAGAGTTTAGCGATGATTATCACCCAGCGAGAGGCTGTGACCTCGACACCAGAGACTGTGCCGCTGCCACTACAGCTGCTGCTATGAGGCCGAGTCAGGCTGATGGATACACGGCCCAGGCGCTGAGAGATCTTCTCAGGCTGGGTACCCCTATCTTTTGCGGGGAGCCAGATCCTGAGGCAGTCGAGAGATGGCTAGAGCAGATCACCCGCAACTTAGATACATCGGGGATCGTGGATGGCCACATGAGAGTGTCCTTTGCAACATTTTAGCTGAAGGATGATGCATATCATTGGTGGAAACGCTAATAGATCAGGATTGGAGAGGATTTCCAGTTGTTTGGAAGGCAGTTCCTAGAGCAGTATTTCTCGAGATGACAGACACCAGCAGTTCCTGGAGCTACGTTAGAGCGGGATGACTCTATCGGAGTATGAGGTGAGGTTCACCTCATTGTCCCGTTTCGCACTGAAGATGGTGCAGACCGAGGAGCGTCGTTGTAGGTGATTCGAGGGGGACTCATCCCGTCGATCGTGGATCGAGTCACCGCCTTAAGGATTGAGGTGTACACTGAGCTAGTAGATCAGGCACTGGCAATGGAACGACACTTCCGAGAGATTGCCCGAGTACGGGAGTGTAGGCCGAGACCGAGTGACTTTGTGAGGCCGATTGAGGGCCGCGATCCGAGGAGGCAGAGGACCTCGGGATCTTTTCAGACATAGACCCAGTCTAGAGGGATACGACATGTGGGAGCAGCGGCGTCCGTGGGACCTGTTCCGTTAGAGCGGTTGTGCTCCTTGTGCAGGCAGTTGGGATATCTGGCCCGAGATTGCCCGAGGAGCAGTGGGCCTACAGCTCGCCCAACGGGTCATCCGACGAGGTTCGAGGGGAGGCCGCGTGATGATGAGAGGACATGCTACCAGTGCGACCGACTAGGACACATCTCCACTATGTGTCCCGACCTTGTTGGAGTGATGACAGTGCCGCGACCACAACCACGACAGACTCAGGCGCCGAGAGGCCCGCAACAGGCAGCGAGTGCGCTGGCCCAGAGACAACAACAGAGGGTTCCCCAGCAAATGACACTTCCACCACCCCCAAGAGGAGGACCTCATGCACCGCAGGGCCGATTTTACGCGATTGCCGGTTCCCGAGCTGAGGGACATGATCCCGATCATGAGATCGCTCAGAGTACGTGCTTACCATTTAAATTTTGAATGTCGTTTATTTGATATGGGAATGCCCCTCTTGTTTATTTCTTCGTGATTGTCGAATGTTGGGACGGAAATTAGAGCCGTTAAGCCCACCCCGTGCCTTGGCACGGCGGTTGAGGGTGATTGTGATGTCGACTAGTGTTAGTCGTGAAGGTGGAAGTAGAGTAACATACCGCCATTTTCTTAATGACCCTTCCGTACTGGATTTTCTTTCTTCGAGTGTGATGAGAGAGTTATGAGAACCGAATTGTGAGGTATCGAATGTTCATCGATTGTTGTCAGCGACGAGTGCCCGAGCGGCGAGGGGTCACATCAGTTACAGTACGCAGTCAGACCGGTCAGGGGAGGTGGCCGAGTGGCGATGAGATCAGAGTAGCGCAGCGGGAGCGTGGTGGGTCCATAACCCACAGGCGTCGCACTCTTCCGTTCTCTCCTACACTTGCTGAGAAGTTAGTCCTAAGAGTAGAGCCTTTGAGACGACCTTTGTGTTTTGACGCCCCAATTACCACTGATGAGGTTTGACAAGTGTATGCCGTACGTATGAGAGTAGAGTAGTGTGCATTTTCCCTAGAGTCTTTCCCAGAGGAGCTGATCAGATTGCCGCCAGTTCACGAGGCCGAGTTCGGGATTGACCTGAGACCAAGGACGACGCCGATATCCATGGCCCGTACAGATTCACGCCAGCAGAGTGGACCGAACCGAAGCGTCAGTTCGAAGAGCCCGAGAGAAGAGGTTATCTGTCCGAGCATATCGCCATGGAGGACGCAGCACTCCTAGTGAAGAAGAAGAATGGAACGCAGAAGAGATGTATAGACCATCGGGAGCTGGACCGGATCACGGTGAAGAACCGATACTAAATGCCCATACAATAGAGTTTTAGAAGAAAACTTTCAGCGAAGACGACGCCAAAGACCGTGAGCATGTAGCAGACCGAGGGAAGTCGTTCGTGCAGTGTAGTGGTAAAGACGACGAGTTGCGAGAGTCACATCATTCGCGTCTTACGATACAGACGGGTATCACCGAGAAGTACCGCGACATCAGGCGACGTTACCGGGGGAGCAGGATGCGGAGCACGGGCGCATAGCTCGTATCGACGCGTATCAATTGTCAACAAATGAGGGCCGAGCGCCAGCGTCCCGCGAGGACTAGTACGACCACTACGAATGCACGGTAGAAGTGAGAGCACCTCACGATGGAGTCCGGAAACAGTTAGTCGAGTGCGACTACCACTAAGCTTTCAGGCCAGTAACAAGATGGCACCGTACGAAGCATTGTATGGTCGGTCGGATGAAATTGCCAATTCGGGGCAGAGATAAGGGTTAAGAATTGACCCTGTTCTTTCTGAGTTGTTCGAGAGACGATTGAGGATCGCGCGGATCATACGTGGTTAGGGACCGCGCAGAGTCGACATGGAAGCGCGAGGATGAGGTGCGCGCAAAGTACCCAAAACCGTTCAATCCTTGAGAAGACGGTGAATGAAGTGTCTTCATTAATGTGGAGATATGGATCAAATGAGGTTTAATTGGTTCGATTAATGGTATGTGAACAAGTGTTGTAGGTAAGTCCGATATCACTGGTTGGGTAACCTTTTGATGATCGATCGTGACTGTGTGTTACCTCTTGTTGAGTGTTGTCATGTTAATGTCAGACTTGTTGAGTGCTTCTAGGTACGCCTGCCTTCCGACTAGGTGTCGGTAAAATGTGCTATGGTTCCTTGTTGAGGTGCACCTGCCTTCCGACTAAGTGTCGAAAAAAAATGAGCTTTTGTTCCCGACCGTGCAGTAAGTATGAGATCCAATGTCATGATGGATGCATTTGCGTGTTACTCCCTTGTATTATTGTGTGTGATTGATCGTGACATGACCGTGTTTGAGTTCCAGTGTGAATTGTCCGAGTAACAATTACCAAGTGGGTAATTGAAGAAACGTGTCTGTGTGATGGTTCCGGATTGGGTTCGATTTGAGAGATGTTCTGGTAAGATACCTATACCGACTGAAAATTCCGGTATAGAATGTCAAGACCGATGATGTGTGTACTGGTGCGATATATATACCGACGGAGGATTCCGGTATAGCATATCTAGACCGATACTGTGTGTTTCAGTGTATATTGGTAATAATAGACTGAGTGTATTTACTCGGTGACTCTTTGATACATGGTCTGAGTGGAAACATTGAGAAATTGTGAATTGTCGAGCAGGGCTGTTTTCACACGATAATTGTGGCGTTTGGGTAAGTAGTGTGATCGAGTGAGGTATAGTTAACTGAGTTACGTTCATTTTAAATTTTGAGGACGAAATTATTTTAAGGGGGTAGATTGTAAGAACCGCCCCCGGCCGATCCCGGTGGAACCGGTGATTTCTAGCGAAAGTTGACTTTCCGTTGGAAAAGTCAACCGATGACTCTGGGAGTCATTCAGGACCTCTCGGGACCCAAATAACTTAGCTGTCGTCACGGTTAGCTTAGTTGGGCCATTTCCTTTCAAATGACACCTTTTGTGAAAAAGTAAACCTCGGGTCAAACTAAGTCGATTTGGAGTTTTAACGAATAAAAATAATATGAGCTGAGTTATTTTGGGTAGGAGTGGTCCCCACATGGACACATGTTCATGTTAGCTTAGAGGGGAAGAAAAGTGGGTTGAAAGACCACTTGGTCCCCACATATGGACAAAATAGAGAGAGATGGGCTAAGGACCAAAATGACATTTCCACCTTGAGGATAAGACCACATGGGGCAACAATTTCAGCATTTTTCCACCATTGGCCGAACACTATAGCTAGAGAGAGAGAGAGAAAAATTCCTCCATTAAAGCTCCATTGAAGCTTGAAGAAGAAGCAAGATAAAGGGAGCTACTTTAGTAGCATTTCTTCACCAAATCTTCTCAAAAACCTCTTAATCCCATTCATCTATCCATTTCCAAGGTAATTGTACTCTAATAATCTACTTTCACTCAATTTGGGATTATGGGTTTCCATAGGAATTGCATGAAATGGTTAGGTTTTGAGTATTGTTGTTAGATGATTGTTTATGAGAAGAAAATGAATGATTTATGTAGAAATCATTTGGGGTTTTGTGTTTTTTTTTTATGAAACCCACCAAGTTCTTGAAACTTTGGATTGTTTGAGGTGAAATTTGAAGTTCTAAAGCTTAAAAATGGTGTCGTGGAGAATCTAGAACTAGTTAGGAGCTTGTTGGGAGAAATAAGTATTTTTCCAGCGACCGGAGGTTCGCCGGAGCTCCGGCTGATCACCGGTATCCGGCCACCGTAGGAGGGGATGACCGGCCATGGTCGGCCATCCATGTACCTTGACCGGCCGATCCGGTCTGGCCACCCACGGCCATGTGTGGCCGTGGGGCCCACATGGCCGGGTTTTGGTGGTCTCGTAAATTGAACGGTCGTGGGTGAACCCCGGGACAATGTTTTCACACCCGAAACGAATTATGGATATGATTCATGAAATTTCGGGAAAAACGTTTAGAAACTTGAAATGCGAATTTAGAACGCTCGGACCTCGGAATCTAATTTCGACAAGTGTGTTGGAACAAGTAAATTAATAATGATATATAGACCCGAAAAGGGAAATTTTAGGAGTCCCGAGGGACGTTTTCCTGATTACGGGCAAATTGAACAATTGGGGTTAGTTTGGGTATTTCCCTCTTTAAAACCGACCTTGAAAGTTTATTAATTATAGTATTAATTTATGATTCTAGACTTTATTCTCTAGCTCGGAGGAGGAGACTACTAGGTGTTCTTGTGACTAAGCGTTCGGAAAGCACTTGAGGTAGGGAAGGGTAGTAAATTCCGCTTTTAATTAGAGAATGTTAATAGTATGCATATAGAACGTTAATAACCGGTAAAGTCTTAGCTTGCATATAGGCTGTGATTAACTAGAATAACCGCTTTCAATTATGGGACTTGACGTGCTGTAGAATCACATGTGGTCATGTCGAGCCGTAGGATTGATTGATGGTCGTGTTTGATTGTGGTTAATGGTCCTTAAATGCCGGTGCATAGTATATCCTTTGGTTAATCTAAGAATCATATTGAACTATATGAATTATGATGAATGTGATATGAATGGTTGCTTCGTGACATGATTGGTTGAATGAATTTGTAGAATGTGATATGGTTGTGCCTTGTGATATGATCGGGTGAATGATAGACCGATTTGGTATGCTTGGTAAGTGTGTCGGTAAGTTGTGTTGGTATAATGAGTTCCGTGTAACATGTTTGGTATGGTATTGTGTGGTGTGACTTATACCCGTGCGACGGGAAGATACCCGACCGAGGTGTGTGCCGGTCCGGTATACTTACATGAGACTTACCCCGACGTGTGTTTCCGAGAAGACCAATGGCTTATTCTGGTATGTTGTATTGCTTATTACCCTGATGTGTGTTTCCGGTATATTGTTTACCCCGATGTGCATTTCCGGGAAGACCGATGTGCGTTTCCGGTATATTGTTTCACCCCGATGCTGTGTGTTCCGGGAAGACATCTAGACCAATGGGTATTCCGGTACGATGTACATATTGTTTCACCCCGATGCTGTGTGTTCGGGGAAGACATCTAGACCGATAGGTATTCCGGTACGATGTACATATTGTTTCACCCCGATCCTGTGTGTTCTGGGAAAAGATCTAGACCGAGGTTGTATTCCGGTCTGATGTACTTGTTTCACCCCGATGCTGTGTGTTCTGGGAAGATATCTAGACCGAGGTGGTATCCCGGTACGATATGTTGAGTTGCGTGTGTGGATCGGAGTATCCCGGTGTACTTGTCTTGTGTTCGTGTTGTTGGGTCTCGAGGTAGGGTTGGAGATGAACCAACTCGCAGCGGAAAATCAATGAAAACCAAGAGACGATTAAACCATGAAACAACTAACAAAGAATGGATTCACAAGATAAAAATTCAGCACTATTTCTTACCAAAACAAGAACACCGGTTAACGAATGATTGGCTTGAGTCTCCAAGACACCTACGTATCCACATGGGAATCAAAGCCACATAGTTCTTCTCTTTGAGGACTCAAGAACACAAAAATGGAGGTGAAAACTAGCCAAACCCGAAATGGCCATGGAAGAGGGAGAGAAAATGTGTTTCCTATTCTTGTCTTGTATTTGTTATGTTGAAAAAAGATGACTTAAACATAAAAAAAAAACCCATACTTGTCCAACTAAAGGCATGGGACAAGCATGGTGACAAGTAAGGTGTAAATAGGACAAAGTATGGCAAGATAAGATTGGGTTAGGTGGTGAATCACCAACACCTTAATCCTTGTCTTGCTTACTTAGTACTAATTAATCAAGACTTGATTAATTAGTTCCATGGGCCTTGGTTGCATGGGCCTTTCATGGGCCTCTTGGAACATGGTCCGTGGCCATTTCCAACGAGGTCCCGTGATTCGCTCATCGCCTCCAAGCCTTCCATACCGAAAATGTCAAACATTATCCGACGCGATCAATTCCAAGACTCCAAGCCTTGTCTCGATCCGTAAAGTCCTGTTCACTTACGGGCACATGACCCAAAACCCAGTTTTGGTCATGTCCCGAGACAACTCCCTTTTGGCCATTCTCCATAAATGTGTCAATGAGTTTCATCCTCCGGTGTGACCCTTAGGTTTATGCATGTCAATAGATCAACGTAAAATCCCATTTTACTTGATCCTATTTAAGTGGCAACTAACGAGACTTTAGTATTGCCTGACACTGCATAGCGAATCGACCCTGTCGATTCTAACCTTTCCGTCATCCCTGTCATTATCCTTTTATCTCCGATATCCTGATTGAGATAAGGCATAGAGCCGTCATCCTTATTATTCTCAATCATCGTTCCTTGATATGTGAGATGACTGAAGATATGATACCCAGTATCATGTGCATGGCCATGCTATTCTTTCAGTCACTCTCGATCAAGCGGTCGAGAACCGATATCTTTCCCATACCTCAGTAAGAGGGATAAATCCCTTAGCTGTCTTTCGTGTTACTCATGTAGCCCGTTCCCAAGCCAATCCTGGCCGTTATGGAAGCCTTGTTACGGACAGCGTTAGGCTCAGGTCAAACTCAGTTGTTGACTACATAGCGATCACAAAGACTCCTTGGTCTAAGGATACATGACAAGCTACGACACTGAATATGTTCATGACTTAATCTAGGGCACATATTCAGGGCGGGTCGTCCAATATCATGTCCCACATGATATATATGATCAGACTCCGGAATCCCATTCCAATGACTAACAGAACGTAAGCCATAAAGAGCCATCTTTCATACTAGTCGGTTCTAGTGAAGCTTTGTTGACTAGGGACCCATCGAGTGTGATCTATCTCGATCTATGGTTCTATTCGCATGGTGGGCATAGATCAGAGCACACATCGATATATTACTCCAACACATAAGTAATATAAAGCCGTTTTAATTTTATTGCTAACGATGATATATACATTTGGACATTTAGGATTGAACTACGGGCACTAAGACTAACAATCTCCCACTTGCCCTAGTTCCAATCTAAACTCCAATATGTCCCCATCGACTTTACATGTTAACATGTTCAGGCAGTGACACTGCCTTAGTCAAAGGGTTGGCTATGTTATCATCTGTTGCAATATAGGTTATCTTCACTTCACCTCAGTTCAGTATTTCTCTGATGAGGTGGATATGCCGCAATACATGTTTGCATTTGTTATGCGATCTGGGCTTTTAGCTTGTGCAATGGCCCTTGTGTTGTCGCAAAATGGATTCACCGGGATGGATGGGTTTTTTATTACACCCAACCCTTTCTAGAATTTCCAAATTCACATAGCCTCCTTAGCTGCCTCTGCAGCATCCATGTACTTGGCCTCTGTCGTAGATTCGACAATGGTATCTTGCTTTACGCTCTCCCAGCTAAAGCTCTGCCCTTCAGCGTAAACACATATCCTGACTGACTTCTAAAGTCATTTGGATTTGTCTTGGAAAACTAGCGTCTACTCATCCTTCGACGACTAGTTCAACATCACCTTTCAATCGGGTTAGACTGATGTCTACTGGTACAACATAAGGCTTACGAAACGTCCGGTCTCGTACATGTCATGGCATTTATGATCGATTCTGCCCCTAGGTGCATGGGATTCTTATCATCCTTTTCAGCTCATCAGGTGTCTTAGGACACTAAGTATTGCTAAGATGAATGCCATGACTAGTGGGTAAGAGTCCTTTCTTTGAATCGAGCATTAAGAACCTACTCAATGCCTTGTTCACATAGGTTACCTGACTTAAATCCAAGACCCTCTTGGTGCGATATCTACATATCTTAATCCTTAAGATATAAGAAGCATCGCCTAAGTCCTTTGGTGAAAAACACTTCCTCAACCAAGCTTTAGTCTCGTGCAAGGTTGGGATGTCGTTTTCAATGAGAACCAGAAAGGTAATCTTGCTCCCACTAGCCTTCTTATAAACGCAAGATTCATCCTCGTTCTTGATTAAGCCAAATCCAATTATAGCTTCATCAAAACGAAGGATCCAACTCCGAGAAGTTCGTTTCAATCCATAAATGGATTTCAACAACTTATACATCTTTCCTTTATTCTTCGGATCGTCAAAACCTTTGGGCCGAGACATGCAAACGTAATCAGTCAAATTTCCATTTAGGAAAGCGATTTTGACATCCACTTGCCATATCTCGTAATTATGATACAGAGTTATGTCAAGAAGAATTTGGATCGATTTTGACCATAGCCACTAAGGAGAAGGTTTCCTCATAGTCAATCCATTGGATCTGCCTATAACCTTTCACCACCAGTTGAGCTTTGTAGGTCAGAGGGTTGCAGTCCATGTCCATCTTCACCTTGAAGATCCATTTGCATCCGATGGTCCTCACACCATTGATGGGATCAACCGGTTCCCAGACTCGGTTGTACGACATGGATTGCATTTCCTCCCTCATGGCTCCCAACCATAACTCGGAGTCGGGCCCATCCACGACTTCCTGAAAGGTGGCTGGATCATCGTGATCCACCATGACTTCATTGTCACCTCCGGATACCATATCTTGGAGGTGGAAGATTGATCCTTTCAAATCGCCTTGAACCTTCCGGAATTGTAACAGGAATTGGTTCTTACTCTACGACAATCTCTGGCTCCTTTCTACTGGGTTGTCAATTGGTTTAGACAAATCTGTACCATCCTAAATTTCTTCGAGATGCACATTCCTCCCAATGACGTCTTTGGAAACAAAACTACTTTTCCATAAAGACCCCACCCCAAGCGACGAACACCATGTTCTCACTGGGATTGTAGAAGTAGTATCCCCTTGTTTCTTTGGGATACCACACGAAGGTGCATATCTCAGATCTTGGTTCGAGCTTAGTCGAAACCAAATGTTTCACATAAGCCTCGCAACCACAAATCTTTAGGAAGGACAAAGCGGGCATCATCACGTACCATTTTAAAATAGTATCCCTTCCACACCCTTCGTTGAAGCCCAATTCACTATGAATGCGGTCGTCTCTAGAGCATAACCCCAGAAAGAGATTGGGAGAACAGTCCAACTAATCATGGAACGGACCTTTGTCTAACAATGTCCGATTTCTCCGTTTGGCTACGCGTTTCAACTACAGTGTCCCAGGAGGAGTCCATTCCAAAAGGATACCATTCTCTTTTAGATGATCTAATAAGTTTGTGGTCAAGTATTTTCCACCTCGATCCAATCGAAGTCCCTTAATACCTTTGTCGAGCTGGTTTTCTACTTTAGTCATAAACTCTTTGAATTTATCAAAAGCTTCAGACTTATGTCTCACCGAATGGACATAACCATATTTACTGTTATCATCAGTAAATGTGATAAATTAGCTAAAACCCCTCATGGCAAGTGAACTTATTGGTCTACACACATTCGAGTGTATCAGCCCCAATAATTCACCCACCCTTTCATCGTGGTCGATAAAGGGCACTTTAGTCATTTTTCCCATCAAACAAACCTTGCACCTATCAATCGAATGGAATTCGAATGAACCTGAAAGCCCGCACTTCTGAAGTGCTGATAGGCGCTTCTTGTTTATGCGGCCCAAATGACAGTACCATAACAGAGTTAGATTTAAATCGTTGGATTTAGACCTCTTGGTATTAACGTAATATATAGAACTTGAAGCATTGTTACCCATATCTAATATGTACAATCCTCCAACCAAGTCAGTACTGGTATAAAACATATCATTGCATAGAACATTGAAAACTCCATTTCCAATATTAACATTATATCCTTCCTTGTCAAACACGGATACAGATATAATATTCCTACTAAAAGTAGGTATGCAATATACATTATACAATACTAAGACAAGGCCACTTGGCAAAGCAAGACTCATGGATCCTACAGCAGTTGCCACAACTCTGAGGTCCACTTCGTGCTTTCAAAACCTCTCATACTTTCAGCCACCATATATTAGTGCATGTGTGAGATTCAGTCCTGGTATCTAATACCCATGAATCTTTGGAAGTAGAGAGATGTAGCTCTATAGAGTTAATACCGGATGAAGGCACGGTCCCACCGCCCTTCCTTAGATCATCTAGGTTTCCTGATGAAGGCGCAGTCCAACTGCCCTTCTTCAGATCATCCAGGCTATTTGATGAAGGCGCAGTCCCACTGCCCTTCTTCAGATCAGCCGTGAACTTCCTGTAATCCCAATTCCAATGACCATGTTGTTGGCAGTAGAAGCACACATTCTCAGGTGTCTCATCTTTCCCGCCAAGTGTGCATGGGCCCCGCCCTTGCCACTTCCAATTCCCTTGTTGACCATCAGAATATCCTTGGATCCCAGATCCCTGATATATTCTTCTCAGCGGTTAATGACACTTCATGTAACTCTGATATGGTCTAAGAGACAGCCTTGTCAAGGACATATTCTTTGCGTTCAGACTTGAGGACTATCCTCAAAATTCTGTACCAATCCAAATAGTTTGTCCATTTAGCTTGACCCTGTCAAGAATGGTTTTTAATGACAAACTATTAATGTTCGCTGAATTTGCCATTTGATCTACAACAGATAAAATTCAATCAGTAAACTGAATAAATTTTATGAAGATCAAGCTTAAACACCAACAATCGATTCTGAACCTTCAGAATCTGAAACCAAGATACTTGATTCACTCGATTAAGCTGAACTAATACTCACCACTTAATCGAGCTATGTAGGTAGGACTCCATCCAATCACATCCAATGTGACTCTTGGCTAGGGTATGTACTTATGTACACGGCTTACCCTATCTGTTACCCTAGCTCAACCTCAGGCTGAGAATCGTAGTCGGGTCCACCAATTTTCAACTACGGCCCGTCACTATGTAGGTGCTCCGCTAATGCGCACGACACCCACATATGTCGTCCAAACCTACTACCCCGCTTTCCCATGGATGCTCCGCTAATGCGCACGACACCCATAGGACGAGGAGGTAGTAAGGTGTTGATAATTGGGAGGTATCGGACATGACCCGCTTTTACTTGTCCGGTTGTGTTTTTTTGGCACATCCTAGATGCGATGAGCACATCAACTACATTCCAAATGCAGTGATGCCTCAAATTACATCCAATGTAATTCTTCCTTCGAACCCGTCAACTACATCCAATGTAATGACGATTCTAAGGGCTAACACACAAGGATTAAAATTCCAATTTTATCTTTGCATGTGAGGTGAAATGCTCGGTAAATAAAGTTAAGCATGCAATTCTAAAACACATAGAATTAATCATGCATAAACTAAACCAAGCATAAAGCGATAAATGTGCACATAATATCCCCCTAAACTAACTCCCACTAGCTTCTTGAGCTCCACCGACTCCAAGCCGATGCCAACACCCGAAAAGCCACCAAATGACCTTTTCGCCCTTTCTTCGTCTTGAGTAAAATATTACAATTTAATACACGACTCGTAGGTCGGGAATAAATAAATATTACAAACAAGTGGTCCGACGACCACACCTTGAAAGAATAATTACATGCTAACTCTAATGGCTCGCAGGCCGTGAAAAGCGATAAATAATTAAATCGAGCTCGGGGCTATTATGTACACCATGCCAAAAACACATCACACATCGTGTTATCAAAAAAGCATGTTATCAAACATCATGTGATTTTCCGGTTTTATTTAATAGCCAAGTTTCGAATTTTTTTGATGCTCGGTTTATCGAAAACGTTCAAAAATGAAACTTTTGAACATTTGATCTTCGAGTTCGTCATGACGGTTCCAAACTCGTCATAACTAACAAAACGGTTTAGCCTTGGCATATCAACCATACAATGGTCATGCTCGGCCTAGCTCCGTCCAACGGAGCCCCGTTTGGTCCCGGTTTCGGCTCCCCGAGAGTCCCGCTCCCGAGACCCGAAAAATCAAATTTTTTTTCAAAATTTCCAGATTTGAAATAATTTTCAAAAAATCATTTTACATGAATTAAATCCATAAACAAGAATTTAAAACATGTTATCAAACAATTTAGCAAAACAACATGCCAAAAACGAAACTTTCAAGCAAAACCGAAACTTTTAACACCGTCTTGTGAATCCCGAAGGTAGCACGGCTCTGATAGCACTGTTGGGTCTCGAGGTAGGGTTGGAGAGGAACCAACTCGCAGCGGAAAATCAATGAAAACCAAGAGACGATTAAACCATGAAACAACTAACAAAGAATGGATTCACAAGAGAAAAATTCAGCACTATTTCTTACCAAAACAAGAACACCGGTTAACGAATGATTGGCTTGAGTCTCCAAGACGCCTACGTATCCACATGGGAATCAAAGCCACGTAGTTCTTCTCTTTGAGGACTCAAGAACACAAAAATGGAGTTGAAAACTAGCCAAACCCGAAATGGCCATGGAAGAGGGAGAGAAAATGTGTTTCCTATTCTTGTCTTGTATTTGTTATGTTGAATAAAGATGACTTAAACATAAAAAAAAAACCCCATACTTGTCCAACTAAAGGCATGGGACAAGCATGGTGACAAGTAAGGTGTAAATAGGACAAAGTATGGCAAGACAAGATTGGGTTAGGTAGTGAATCACCAACACCTTAATCCTTGTCTTGCTTACTTAGTACTAATTAATCAAGACTTGATTAATTAGTTCCATGGGCCTTGGTTGCATGGGCCTTTCATGGGCCTCTTGGAACATGGCCCGTGGCCATTTCCAACGAGGTCCCGTGATTCGCTCATCGCCTCCAAGCCTGATATATTACTCCAACACATAAGTAATATAAAGCCGCTTTAATTTTATTGCTAACGATGATATATACATTTGGACATTTAGGATTGAACTACGGGCACTAAGACTAACACGTGTCATGTTGGGTTCGAGTGATGTTCGCAGTAGACGTCATTGTATAATGTTTTGTTGGTTATATGTTTTCTTAGCTTGGTTCAATGGTCGATAACATTGGGTTCCTGTTGGTTTCTATTCGTGTTGTCAGTTATTAGTAAGTCGTTATTGATCGAGTAGTTATGGTAATGGAGCGGAAGTCCATCCCCTTTACTACTTTTTCCTACTGAGCGAAAGGTCACCCCCTCTGTTTTTACTGTTTTACAGGTTTCGATGGTGAGTCGGTGTAGAGGACGTCTCAGAGCTCGGGAGTTTATATTTTAGTAGAGACGTACTATTTTTTTTGAACTAAATCTTGTATTCAGTTATTGGTATTTGAGCGTTGACTCGCAGTATTTTATTGTTGACTTGGAACTAATTTTTGGAGTTTTAAATTCGTAAATTTCTTTTTATTATTATTATTTTATTCTCTTTTAGTTCACGTCTCGAGTCCGGTCAAAACCGGATTTGGGGCGTGACACAAGGTCATCTCAATTATGAATGGAGGAGCTTGAACTCAGTCCCCCGAAACCCAATTCCAGCCTACACCGAAAAAAGCGCCAAAGGGGGAGGATCGGTATTTCTACTGAGAACGAGCACAATCTTCCAAGTAGGTAGCAGCAAGACATCACTTCCGGGGATCAAAGGCTGAATTTGAGCTGAGTGTTCCGCAACCGTGATCGGTAACCCCTTGCCGGACAACACCTAGCTAGGAACCTAAGGGAAAGGCATGTAGTTATACTGAGCACGAACCAGCCCAAACCAGGACAGATCAGTCACCAAAGCCTACAGAGAAGAGCAATACGACAACCGAGCTTCCGACCCAAAAACTCCAACAAGCAGACAACAAGAAGGCTAGACCCGAAATGAGCGTTTCGAAACCGAGACCAGTAACCCCTTGCCGACCAACATAAAGCGAGGACCTGAAGGAGAATGCATGTAGTTATACCGAGCACGAGCTAGCGTAAACCTAGAAAATCTGACAAAAGCATGTAGACAATCGAAACGCCACAACCAAATTTCCGACCATACGCAACGCCTATGGACGAGATCCGATTCACAATGAATCAAAGATCCAAACGATCAAGAAATGCTTCCCACGTTCATTTTGAAGCAAGCCACCTGAGAGCCAATCACGAACGGGTCCGAAAAAAGAACAGCAACCCTGCTTCTACCACCACACCACTGGTTGAAGACTGTCCCCACAACTACTTGGGGATCCGAGACTGGAACTTGAACTGAGCGTTCCGATACCGAAACCGGTAACTCCACATTGGCCAACATCAAACGAGGACCCAAAGGTGAAGGCCTGTAATAATACCGAGCACGAGCGATGCTGATGTGAACATAAAATGCATCTATTCTAGATGTTTTAGCCCACATTCTTGAGGTTTGCAGTCCCAGGATGGTGAACTTTGATGAGTATTTCTCTTGGTATGTGCAGTTGATCAATCTCTAGAGGAATCAGGACATTCGGGACGGAATTGGAGCGAATCAGAGCAAAAATGCCAAAAACCATAATGATAAACTCTCGCTCACAAACCGCTCTATAGGCCGCTACGGGCTCGTGCCAAGTCCACCCTCTAGGCCGCAGCGGTGTTGCCCGCATACCGCGATCCAGGCCCTCAGATGTCTCTAGTCTGATAAAGCATCGCTTGCAGACCGCGAGTCAGGCCCTCGGATGTCTATGGTCTACTAAAGTCTCGCTCGCACACCGCGACCAGTCCGTGCCGCGCGACTGGGCCTTTTTCCGCTTCATTTCAGACTTGTTTTTTTACCCTATGTAAGTCAAAAGTTGGGTTTAGAAGGGGTGACAAAATTAAGAGGAGATCGCGATTTTGGGGAGGAAAAACACAAGTTTGAGAGGTAAGGCGGAGATTTGGAGATTGAGAGAAGAGTATGAGATCACAATTGAAGTTCTTCATCATTTTTATTAATAACCCGGTATTTATATCGCTTTTACTAGTTATTATGTTTATCGCTGAATTCAACTTTGTTTTGTGTTCTCGTTCTGCTGTCATGAACTAAATACCTTTGATCTAGGACATAGGAGAACGATATGGTGACATAAATGAATCAGTTTCGGCTTTACACTTGTTAAACTTGTATTTAGGCTATAATTTATAGAATTTCGTGTTGAATGCTTTGTCGCGTTGATCACGTGATAGATGTATGCATTCTAGTAACCAACAATTGAGAAATGAGGCTAATAGGAGGAAAATGAAATTATATAACTCGGGTTTCAATCTAGACTAGAATATGGTTAGACTGACACGAGTGTAATATCCATAGGAGTAATACCCAAAAGTTAAAGGAATTCATAAATCTTAATGCTTGGTACCTTTCTACACCTAGATTAGAGATAATTAGGTGGTCAGAGTACGATAGGGTCCTAATGCGATCGAGAGATGGTTAAGACTAGTGATAGAGAATTCATGTTGCCTTTAGAATAATTTATTCATCATATCAGAACACCGTCAATGTCCTAGATCGCTTTAAATCTCTGATTTTAAATCTACTCTTGATATTGTGCTCTTGCATTCTCGGATCATTTACATTGTTTCAAAATTGTATCGAATTATTATTTTCAAAACAAAACCAATCATCGGTATAGGAATAGCTTGACGAACGAATTAATTAACTAAAGTGCTTGCTTAATTGTTCCCTTAGGTATGATATCTCGGACTAAAGCCTGAATATTACTTGACGACCGGTACACATACCGTGCCATTCTACGAACTAATTCTCAGAGCGTCAAGTTCATGGCACGGTTGCTGGGGAGCAACTAAGGCAACTCAGATACGTTTAAAGTTCGTGTTAAGACTATTTCATTTTTTTATATATATTTGTTTAGTTAATTTAGTACATTATAACTTTTATGGAGAATAGATATTGTGATTGTTGTGGATCTTATGATCATTCTAACTACAATTGTGAGTACTTACATTCAAATCCATATTGTCAATATTGGGAGGACGGTTCTACTTTTGATCAAGGTTATCAAGTTGAACCACAATTGTCTCATGGTGAGGAGTCGGCACTCGAGAAAATGTTTTTTGCTCTCATGAACCAAATGGTGGAGAATAAAAAGGAAGAGGTTGAGCGGCACAAGGCATTTGTACAGGAGTAGCAAGCAGTGAACCTGAACATTGATTCCCAGTTCTAGAAGTTGGAAATTCAAATTGGTCAAATAGCCAATGTAATGAATCAAATAAATACTCTTATACAAGTGGTGAATGAGAGAGCTCTACACGATCAAGCAATTCACATTAACGAAGATCCTTCTGAGCACTTAGGTGATACAGCAGAACAAGAAACTCATTATCCAAACATGAGTTTAGAGGTAAGTATGGAATGTGAGGTATCAAGTTCTTACTCCTCTTGTACAGTATTTATTCCATCTCCATGTAGTTTTGATGCTTTGAATTCTATATATGTAAATAATAATTATATAATAGTACACAATAGTTCACAAACTTTTGTTGAGCCGAATCCTTCCATAGTATCAATAGAGTTGGCTGACAAATCTATAAGATATCCAAAGGGTACTGTCACGCCCCAATTTCAGTAAACCGAACTCGGGACACGAACATTTAAAATAATAAAACATTTAGTTGTCTTTTTCATAAATCACCGTTTGTTCAACAAAAATAATATTTACAACTTAAAATACGTCCAAAAAAAGTGGACAAAAGTATGGTATCCGTCGCTAGACTCAAAATAAAACCCAGAAACCCGCTCCTAGCTCTTCAAGCTTCAGAAGCTCCCCTAGTCCAACCTGCGACCGGTACCTGTAGGAAAAGCAGCTAGGGGTGAGCGTTCGCTCACCATCACGGATAACAGACTGACTACGGCATAATTAGCAGACGATGCCGGTAACACCAACAATAAACTCAACACCGGGGAAACTATCCCCAATCCAAGTACTCCGACTGACACACACCCACTGTTACCTTCCTTGACCAATTCAACACTCTAACACGTAAAGTAGACCCGACACAACGATCACGACCTCTTCCAAAGACTCAAGGACCACCACGCAAAACCCAAGATCACAAAGGATCGTACACCAAACAAGATCACAAAGGATCGCACACCAAGCAAGATCACAAAGGATCGCATACCAGCTGCCTAGTAACCTCCCTCACCAGACTCAACCTCAAACTTGTAAAGTAGCCCTGACACAACCATTTATGACCTCCTCCAAAGACACGAACACGAATCAGGCTAGCCAAAGAATGCTCACAACCTGCCGAGACTCGAACACGGATCAGGCCAGACAAAGAATGCTCGTAACATACCGAGACCCGGTCACGGATCAGGTTAGCCAAAGAATGCTCATAACCTTTCGAGATCCGGACACGGAACAGGCTAGCCAAAGAATGCTCATAACCTGTCGAGACTCGAATTTGGTCAGGCCAGCCAAAGAATGCTCGTAACCTGCCAAAATCCACACCACTCCCTGACACGAAGTCGGGTTACTAACCCCGGGCAAACACAATCACAATCACACGAAAAGTTTAACAAGCAGCAACAACGCAGGTTCAACACTCCATAGGCACTCATGGCCACCCAAGACACCAACAGTAAAACACGGACTCAACAACCCACGGGCACTCACGGCCTCCCAAGACACACCAACCATAACTCACGGGCTCAACAACCCCACGGCACTCACGGCCACCCAAGACACACCAACGGTAACTCACGGGCTCAACAACCCCATGGGCACTCATGGCCACCCAAGACTCCAACAATAAAGACGCGGGTTCAACAACCCTACGGGCACTCATGGCCACCCAAAACACCAAAGGTTAAGACACGGGTTCGACAACCCTACGGGCACTCATGGCCACCCAAAACACCAACAGTAAAGTACGGGCTCTCATGGCCACCCAAGAATCAACAATAATAGCATGGGCTCTCAAGGCCACCCAAGACATCAAATAAACAATCAACCTCCGGCATAACCAATGCCTCCAACACTCCTAATATCAACAGTGTCTCAATCAACCTCCGGGCATGGTCATATGCCTCCAGTACTCCTAATATCGATAAGTTCACAATCAACCTCCGGGCATGGTCATATGCCTCCAGTAATTCTAGTATCACTAAGTTCACTGCTCCTACGACACTAGAAGTGTCACATGCTTTGCTAATAATTTCTACGTTCCCGTATTATGACTTTCTAATATTCGATAACCTAATTAACCCACGACACCCCGGTGTCACATGCAATTGTACAGTTAACTTTCCCTAGTCAGGGCCGAGATCCGGCTACTTTTCCCTACCTCGTGCGTGTTCTCCAAAAGCCGACAAACGAGCTCCGGTGTGATCCCAGTCACTCACCCAGCTTTCCCTTGCCTCAGTCAGCGGCACGATCTAAAAGAACCCAAACATAACCCCAACAATGTCGATCACTCCCAAACTTCCCAATTACTCGACATTGTCGATAAAGGAACCGTAAAGGCCCGATTTGCCCGACATGGCGAATCTGCCCAGGTTTTGTAAATGCCCTTCCGGGGCTCCTAAAATTCCCGTTTTCGTTTCTACAGTCTTAGAATAATTCAAGGATCCCAATGCACTTGACGGAATCGAATTCCGACTTCCGAGTCAATTAATTAACGTTTAAAGTTTCTAAAACCCATTAATTACAACGTTTCCAATTTAATTCCAAATTTTGATTCGGTTATGGATAAATGGTCGGGGGAACGTTTTAAACCTCCCGAACACTAAACCCGAGCACCCGAGCACATGGGCCCCACACGGCCCAACTTGGCCGTGGGCCCTAGGCCTTAAATGGGCCCGGCCCACCATGGTGGTGGCCGGCCCTAGCTCCGGCCAGCCACCTCCCATGGTGGCTGGACACCCCCCATGGTGGCTGGTGCTGGGTCTCGAGGTAGGGTTGGAGATGAACCAACTCGCAGCGGAAAATCAAGGAAAACCAAGAGACGATTAAAACCATGAAACAACTAACAAAGAATGGATTCACAAGAGAAAAATTCAGCACTAGTTCTTACCAAAACAAGAACACCGGGTAACGAATGATTGGCTTGAGTCTCCAAGACGCCTACGTATCCACATGGGAATCAAAGCCACGTAGTTCTTCTCTTTGAGGACTCAAGAACACAAACATGGAGGTGGAAACTAGCCAAACCCGAAATGGCCATGGAAGAGGGAGACAAAATGTGTTTCCTATTCTTGTCTTGTGTTTGTTATGTTGAAAAAAGATGACTTAAACATAACAAAACCCATACTTGTCCAACTAAAGGCATGGGACAAGTATGGTGTCAAGTAAGGTGTAAATAGGACAAAGTATGGCAAGACAAGATTGGGTTAGGTGGTGAATCACCAATACCTTAATCCTTGTCTTGCTTACTTAGTACTAATTAATCAAGACTTGATTAATTAGTTCCATGGGCCTTGGTTGCATGGGCCTTTCATGGGCCTCTTGGAACATGGCCCGTGGTCATTTCCAACGAGGTCCCGTGATTCGATCATCGCGTCCAAGCCTTCCATACCGGAAATGTCCAACATTATCCGACGCGATCAATCCCAAGACTCCAAGCCTTGTCTCGATCCGTAAAGTCCTATTCACTTACGGGCACATGACCCAAAACCCAGTTTTGGTCATGTCCCGAGACAACTCCCTTTTGGCCATTCTCCATAAATGTGTCAATGAGTTTCATCCTCCGGTGTGACCCTTAGGTTTATGCATGTCAATAGATCAACGTAAAATCCCATTTTACTTGATCATATTTAAGTGGCAACTAACGAGACTTTAGTATTGCCCGACATTACATAACGAATCGACCCTGTCGATTCTAACCTTTCCGTCGTCCCTGTCATTATCCTTTTATCTCCGATATCCTGATTGAGATAAGGTATAGAGCCGTCATCCTTATTATTCTCAATCACCGTTCCTTGATATGTGAGATGACTGAAGATATGATACCCAGTATCATGTGCATGGCCATGCTATTCTTCCAGTCACTCTCGATCAAGCGGCCGAGAACCGATATCTTTCCCATACCTTAGTATGAGGGATAAATCCCTTAGCCGTCTTTTGTGTCACTCATGTAGCCCGTCCCCAAGCCAATCCTGGCCGTTATGGAAGCCCTGTTACGGACAACGTTAGGCTCAGGTCAAACTCAGTTGTTGACTACATAGCGATCACAAAGACTCCTTGGTCTAAGGATACATGACAAGCTACAACACTGAATATGTTCATGACTTAATCTATGGAACATATTCAGGGCGGGTCGTCCAATATCATGTCCCACATGATATCTATGATCAGACTCCGGAATCCCATTCCAATGACTAACAGAACGTAAGCCATAAAGAGCCATCTTTCATACTAGTCGGTTCTAGTGAAGCTTTGTTGACTAGGGACCCATCGAGTGTGATCTATCTCGATCTATGGTTCTATTCGCATGGTGGGCATAGATCAGAGCACACATCGATATATTACTCCAACACATAAGTAATATAAAGCTGCTTTAATTTTATTGCTAACGATGATATATACATTTGGACATTTAGGATTGAACTACGGGCACTAAGACTAACAGCTGGGGCTCCTCCCGAGCTCCCGGTCGCTGGAAAACGTTCCCCTTCACCTCCAAACGCCTCAAAATCGTCTCTAACAAACCCCCAACCTCAATACAAACCTAACTAAACGTTTTGAACCAAACCCTAACATTTGAAAATCATCAACTCGACGATCGGTTTAGTACTTACCAAGGAGGAAGACGAGGGGAAGTCGATCTCTCCTAGCCTCGAGACGATCCAAATGTTCGATCTCTCCCAACCCTAACCCCTTTCTCCTTCTCTCTTCTTCTTCTTCTCCTTCTCTCTCTAAACTCTCTCTTCTCTTTTCTAAAACTAACTCTTTCTTTTCTATTTTCTTTTTCCCTTTTTTTTGATATATGGCCGGCCACACACAAGCCCCCACCACTCATTTTCCCCCCAAAACTAACACCACCACTTGTTGGACAAGTGGCAAGGTGGGTCCCACACCTTTTGGAAAATATCTACTAGATATTTTCCAATCAGTTTCGTGAAAATCGGACGTTTCGGGCCCCGAACGGGCACTTTTTCCAAGAAATTACGAAACTTGACGGGCTACAAGGAAACGGCTCAACTAAGACCGTTGCGGTGACGGCTAAGCTTTTTGGATCCAAAACGGTCCTCGAATGGACCAAAACGTCGCTCGGTTGACTTTTCCACCGAATAGTCAACATTTCCCAAAACGATCAGAAAGTTGCCCTGAGTCCCCCGAAACTCACTTTGGTCGATAACGGGGTCAACTTAAGTCTGGTATGACTCTCGGGGTCATTTTAGGTTCAAATAAATGTCTGTCTTAAATTTTTTAAATTTTCCTGTTTTTCGCATGTTTGACTGGCGTTGACCGGGAGTGGTTATTACAATCTACCCCCCTTAAAGGAATTTCGTCCGCGAAATTTAGAACAACGCTCATATAAGATACAACAAATACGTACCCTGAAAGGTCTCGCGGTAGGTAGGGGATCTTGGGGTCTGGGATTCGGTAACCGCGTACACTCTTCCCTCCGACTCCTGCTGCCTCTGACCCGGCGCACTGACTGCTGGATACCCATAGCCCTGCTGCTGACTCGGAGCCGGCGCGTTCGTCGACGGCTGCGAAAACCTCGACTGTTGGCTCTGACGCGGGCGAATTCTGGACGACTGCGCGATATACGACTGTTGCGGTCGCCGCGCTGATGTCGCTCCCAACAGCTCTCGGCACCATGCCACAGTGTGTCCCACCCGACCGCACCGGAAACACCTCTTATCGTCAGCCCTCGGCTCCGTGTCCTAGCCTGCCTGCCTGGTCGCTGGTAGCGCCGCGGGCCCTACTCTCATCGGACACTCTCGCTGGAAGTGGCCTCGCTGCCCGCAGGTGAAACATGTCGGCCCCCTCCTTGAGGCGACTGGTCCCACTGACGCTACAGACCCCCTCTGTATCGCTCCGTCCCGCTGAGCCTGTGGCCTGAAGAACCACGTGGTCCTCTGTCTCATCGGGTCTCAGGACTCGGACTGCCCCGCAACACTGATCGGCCGCTGTCGAACCTCGCGGGTCCTGGCCGCATCCCGGATATCCTGCTCCACTGTCGCTGTAGTGTCCCGCGACCTCGAGGCGAGGACTCGGTCCCGAGTCACCGGCCTCAGTCCCCCCTCGAACCTCAGGCCACGGTTTTGCTCTGTCGCCACCGTCTCTGGCGCGAATCTTGTCAGGGCCGTGAATCTAGCCTCGTATTCTGCCACTGACATCTCCTCCTGCTGCAGGTCCAGAAATTGCCGATGTCGGTCCAACCGAGCCGACATTCGACTGGCGATGACCGCCACTAAACTCTGTACTGCCCTGGTCAGCTCGTCCAGGGCGGTCGTGGTGGGAGGGTCTGCGACCGGCGGGACGCGGGGCGTGCCCGTAGATGGTCCCACATCGCTCCTCCTGTCTTCTCCGACAGGAGTACCCTGGGCCTCCGCGTACTCAGCGAGCACAACGGTGGGCGCCCAACCTGGTGTCTCTGCTGACCGTCCCCCTCTGCCACGCGCGGGCGCCCGTCCCCATGTCATCGCTGATCCTCCTCGTCTGCCACGAGCCATGTCTCAGTATCCTCTGCATGGATACACGCAAACGTTTAGTCTGCGAATTTAAATAACGACGACAAGCTCCAATACACTAGCGCTCACACGCTCTAGGTCTGTGCAACCCTCACGCGGTCCTCTATGCATTTACTTATAACTTTCCGCAATCAAACCAGTGTTCGCTACTCGTCCCTTGCGGGAAAAGTAGTAAAGGGGATGAGCGTTGCGCTCATCTCCACGGACACCCGTTCGATTATGGCATACTAGTAACGCACCAAAGACTTACCGATCTAACCGGGGCAAACCACTACCTCAAAACTGAAGCCAAATGTCACACCGCCCATGCTAACAACACCTCAAGTACTCGCTCAAAGAAGATAAACCTTGACACGGGAAACACGTCCTCAATTCAGTAAATCACTACTGCTCACGCTATTAATACGTTAATTATAATAATACGTAAGGAGACCTCAAATAGACCGCACAGACATGCACCAAGTCATGCAACCACAACGCGACAACTGCACAAACAAGACGGTGTAAACGACAGGGGTCACGGACCCGTGACCAACCCCGTCACGGTTGGGGTCACGGTGCCGTGACAAAGGCCCTAAAAAGGCCAAAATCCTCTGGTCCGTCACGGATCCGTGACACTCGCGCAGACCAGTTTTCCAAAAACGTCTTAAAGTCGACCCTTACTCCTTTTTACACTCAAAGAGGAACCTTGGACGACACACGCTCGACCCACAAATTACCAACACAAGTACAACCATTCAAGACCAACACAAACCTCCCCAATCCTCAATCATGAGCCGACACGGCCAAACAACAACACTCGCCCACCGGGCCAACCAACACCGAACCACGCCCACCAGGCCAATCAAAATCAAACACGCCCACAGGGCTAATCAAAATCAAACACGCCCTCAGGGCCAATCAAAATCAAGCACGCCCTCAGGGCCAATCAAATTTTAAAACGCGTCCACTGAAACAACCAATTTTTCAAAACTTTCTCCACTTCATTAAAAACCTCATTTCTTGACATCAGGTGGTTGCAACCCGGTCCAGGCGTCCTCGAACTACGTTGTACCGACTTGATATCAGCACCGTCACGTTCTACTACAGGAGCTCCTGCGTCGAGTCGTGACAACTTAAAAAACATTTCACGCAGCAACAAACAATCAGCACACCAGCAATCAAAAACTGCACATACGCACAATCACAAACAGGACTCAAACCACTACGGGTCCACACACGGTTCCGAATTGCGTACCCAACGCACGACGGGACTTAACTGACTCGACTCTTCCCACCTAATTGACGTACAGTCCGAGGTGTGAAACCTCGAGCTCTGATACCAAGCTGTCACGCCCCAATTTCAGTAAACCGAACTCGGGACGCGAACATTTAAAATAATAAAACATTTAGTTGTCTTTTTCATAAATCACCGTTTGTTCAACAAAAATAATATTTACAACTTAAAATACGTCCCAACAAGTGGAAAAAAGTATGGTATCCGTTGCTAGACTCAAAATAAAACCCAGAAACCCGCTCCTAGCTCTTCAGAAGCTCCCCTAGTCCAACCTGCGACCGGTACCTGTAGGAAAAGCAGCTAGGGGTGAGCGTTCGCTCACCACCACGTATAACAGACTGACTACGGAATAATTAGCAGACGATGCCGGTAACACTAACAATAAACTCAACACCGGGGAAACTATCCCCAACCCAAGTACTCCGACTGACACACACCCACTGTTACCTTCCTTGACCAACTCAACACTCTGACACGTAAAGTAGACCCGACACAACGATCACGACCTCTTCCAAAGACTCAAGGACCACCACGCAAAACCCAAGATCACAAAGGATCGTACACCAAACAAGATCACAAAGGATCACACACCAAGCAAGATCACAAAGGATCCCATACCAGCTGCCCAGTAACCTCCCTCACCAGACTCAACCTCAAACTCGTAAAGTAGACCTGACACAACCATTTATGACCTCCTCCAAAGACACGAACACGGATCAGGCTAGCCAAAGAATGCTCACAACCTGCCGAGACTCGAAACGGATCAGGCCAGCCAAAGAATGCTCGTAACATGCCGAGACCCGGTCACGGATCAGGCTAGCCAAAGAATGCTCATAACCTTTCGAGATCCGGACACGGAACAGGCTAGCCAAAGAATGCTGATAACCTGTCAAGACTCGAATTTGGTCAGGCCAGCCAAAGAATGCTCGTAACCTGCCAAAATCCACACCACTCCCCGACACGAAGTCGGGTTACTAACCCCGAGCAAACACAATCACAATCACACGCAAAGTTCAACAAGCAGCAACAACGCAGTTTCAACACTCCACAGGCACTCATGGCCACCCAAGACACTAACAGTAAAACACAGACTCAACAACCCACGGGCACTCACGGCCTCCCAAGACACAACAACCATAACTCACGGGCTCAACAACCCCACGGCACTCACGGCCAACCAAGACACACCAACGGTAACTCATGGGCTCAACAACCCCACGGGCACTCATGGCCACCCAAGACTCCAACAGTAAAGACACGGGTTCAACAACCCTACGAGCACTCATGGCCACCCAAAACACCAAAGGTAAAGACACGGGTTCGACAACCCTACGGGCACTCATGGCCACCCAAAACACCAACAGTAAAGTACGGGCTCTCATGGCCACCCAAGACTCAACAATAACAGCACGGGCTCTCAAGGCCACCCAAGACACCAAATAAACAATCAACCTCCGGCATAACCAATGCCTCCAACAGTCCTAATATCAACAGTTTCTCAATCAACCTCCGGGCATGGTCATATGCCTCCAGTACTCCTAATATCGATAAGTTCACAATCAACCTCCGGGCATGGTCATATTCCTCCAATAATTCTAGTATCACTAAGTTTACTGCTCCTACGACACTACTAAGTGTCACATGCTTTGCTAATAATTTCTACGTTCCCGTATTATGCCTTTCTAATATTCGATAACCTAATTAACCCACGACACCCCGGTGTCACATGCAATTGTACAGTTAACTTTCCCTAGTCAGGGCCGAGATCCGGCTACTTTTCCCTACCTCGTGCGTGTTCTCCAAAAGCCGACAAACGAGCTCCGGTGTGATCCCAGTCACTCACCCAGCTTTCCCTTGCCTCGGTTCGCGGCATGATCTAAAAGAACCCAATTTTAATGTACTTTAAACTCGTAGGAAATAAACTGGAATTTAATAAACTTAACGCCCAAACGTAACCCCAACAATGTCGATCACTCCCAAACTTCCCAATTACTCGACATTGTCGATAAAGGACCCGTAAAGGCCCGATTTGACCGACATGGCGAATCTGCCCGGGTTTTGTAAATGCCCTTCCGGGGCTCCTAAAATTCTCGTTTTCGTTTCTACGGTCTTAGAATAATTCAAGGATCCCAATGCACTTGACGGAATCGAATTCCGACTTCCGAGTCAATTAATTAACGTTTAAAGTTTCTAAAACCCGTTAATTACAACTTTTCCAATTTAATACCAAATTTCGATTCGGTTATGGATAAATGGTCCGGGGAACGTTTTAAACCTCCCGAACACTAAACCCGAGAACCCGAGCACGTGGGCCGCACCCGGCCCAACTTGTCTGTGGGCCCTAGGCCTTAAATGGGCCCGGCCCACCATGGTGGTGGCCGGCCCTAGCTCCGGCCAGCCACCTCCCATGGTGGCCGGCCACTCCCCATGGTGGCCGGGGATCCTCTCGAGCTCCCGGTCGCCGGAAAATGTTCCCCTTCACCTCCAAACGCCTCCAAAACGTCTCTAACAAACCCCCAACCTCAATACAATCCTAACTAAACTTTTTTAACCAAACCCTAACATTTGAAAATCATCAAATCGACGATCGGTTTAGTACTTACCAAGGAGGAAGATGAGGGGAAGTCGATCTCTCCTAGCCTCGAGACGATCCAAAGGTTCGATCTCTCCCAACCCTAACCCCTTTCTCCTTCTATCTTCTTCTTCTTCTCCTTCTCTCTCTAAACTCTCTCTTCTCTTTTCTAAAACTAACTCTTTCTTTTCTATTTTCTTTTTCCCTTTTTTTTGATATATGGTCGGCCACACACAAGCCCCCACCACTCATTTTCCACCCAAAACTAACACCACCATTTGTTGGACAAGTGGCAAGGTGGGTCCCACACCTTTTGGAAAATATCTACTAGATATTTTCCAATCAGTTTCGCGAAAATCGGACGTTTCGGGCCCCGAACGGGCACTTTTTCCAAGAAATTACGAAACTTGACGGGCTACAAGGAAACGGCTCAACTAAGACCGATGCGGCGACGGCTAAGCTTTTTGGATCCAAAACGATCCTCGAATGGACCAAAACGTCGCTCGGTTGACTTTTCCAGCGAACATTCAACATTTCCCAAAATGATCAGAAAGTTGCCATGAGTCCCCCGGAACTCACTTTGGTCGATAACGGGGTCAACTTAAGTCTGGTATGACTCACGGGGTCATTTTAGGTTCAATTAAGTGTCTGTCTTAAAAATTTTAAATTTTCCTGTTTTTCGCAGGTTTGACTGGCGTTGACCGGGAGTGGTTATTACAGGTACCATGGAAGATGCTCTTAAGAGGGGTTGTATTTGAATCTTCCATTGATTTTATTTTGGTAGACATCAATCATGATGTCGAAATTTCCTTTAGTATGGGAGATTCATTTTTGGATTCTAACAAATCAACTTTCTATGTTCAACCCATCCCGTTGATTTTCAAAATTGACATTGAGCATAGAGTGTTTAATATCAAGCATAATTTTTGTGAGGTATTTGCTAGTACTCATTCCCCGTTTGTGAGTTGTTACTCTATTGTGGTAGATGCTATTAACCCTTGTTGTCATGAGCATCATCCACTTCTTGGGATTCATGTCCCTATCAAGTTGTGCCAAGATGAATTTGATCATAATTATTCTGTTAAGGCAAGCTTGATGAAGTTAGCATTGAGTTTGTAACTTTAACAAAACTCAAGGAAAAGAATCTTGTGCTACATTGTATTTCTTTTCTCGCGTTTGCACTCACATTTAAAGAGAAGGATGCAATGGAAGTATGAGATTCGTGGGAGGCCTCCTAATTGAGCATCATTCCCGTCGAGCTAACCACACTAAACACATGCGCTTGTTGGGAGGCAACCCAATATCCCTACCCCTCTTCGTTTGTATATGTTTAGTCTTGCTCTTTTTTGATTATTTGTGCAAGTTGGTGATACAGGATGAAAGCTTGAGGGTTAAAGTTATATTTGTTTGCGCCGAGTTCTCAAGAACTCACTTAGGCGAAGTAGCATTCCATCTACCATGCACAAAGGCAATTTCTAGTATTCAAGAAAAAGTAGTACCGGTGAAGGGGAAGTATCTCTATGCCTCTATTGTTTATTATGTTTAATATCTATTTGTGAACTTTGATGTTTTTCTGGTGGGTGTTGAGCACCCGATTTGCTGTGCTGATAAGTTATGCATCTTAGTTCTCTGAATTGCTTGATTGTTCTACACAAGTATGAGGTTCCTATATGTGGTTAGCAGTGTGTATAGGATTGAGTCGCACTGGAGACAGTACAAGGTTTTAAGTGTGGGGTGGGAGATCGTATATCTTAATGTGTTTGCATTGTGTGCATCATGTATCATTGTGTTTTAAAAAAATTAAAATTAAATCGAAAAAAAAACTATATTTTATGGTGTTTTATTGACATTACTGCATATGATTATAATGATTCGATGATTGGAATGTTGAACATGCTCATTTTTCATGCATAATTCAAAGGAGTGCATCGATTTAGTATGAATGAATTGTCTTGTGTAAGAACATGTAGTGAGGCGTACTCGTTTGTTTACATTCTGGATAGTTACTTTAATGTGTGCTTGATTCCTCTAATTCCTATGCATGGGAACTTAAGTGTATAAATTCACAGATATCGCCTCGAGGCGAAATAAAAATAATTAATTAGGTGGTTAGTAAAATGATCACCGGCCATTATTGGATTGTTTATGCTAAATTGCCACCTATGCATATATTGTTATCCATTAGTCACCCTTATTTGAGCTTTGGCCTTTCGTTTCTGACTTAAATTTTACAACCCTATAACCCTTCATTTCATTTAAATATCCATTGTTTTATTTGAACCCATACTTCTTGGCTTAGGTGCTTCTTGAGTTTGGTTATTGTGGTTGGTGGTTGAGAATGTGATTTTAAATGGCAGGAGAAATAAGTATCTTGTTAATGTGACAAGTATATTGTAAAATTTGTGCTCTTAGCCTTCCCCCTAAATTATAAGAGAAAAAAAATACAAGAATCTCTTCCGTGGAAAAATAAAAGTGTGGGGTAAGGCTGAAAATTAGCGCATGGAGAAAGAAAAGGCAAAAAAAGTTAATAAAAAAAATGTTTTATTGATGTGTACAAGGATACAAAAGGGTGCAGAAAAGTAAAAAGGGTATTTAGTGCACAAATGAGGGTTATGGGTTGTGAGATACACTATCAGGATGTGAGTTGAAGCATGTTTGCCAAGATGTATTATTGAGCTTCTTTTCATGTACCTTACCACACCCTATGCCCAGACCATCACTATAAGCCGAGTTAAAGCCATGTGTGATTCATGATCACCTAAATTCCTTATAATTAGTGGAGAGGGAATTGAAAATGCTTGTGTATGAATCTCTAAGAACCGTGTATAGGGAAAAGAGGAACGCCTAGTAAAGTTTTTTTTTGATAAGCTAAAATTTTTATTAAGCAAATGTTCTACAAGAAAGTAAAACAAAGCAGAAAAACGATTCATAAAAAAAAGACCGTTTCCCCAAACCAAAACAGCTACAAAGAGCAACAAAAAACCCAAACAGGAAAACAAACGCCTAGTAAAGTTAACATACGGTTTGTAAGTTACATTGAGTAGGCTTTAGTGCAAATAACTTCACATGCAGTATTTTCATCGGTTTATGCATTATTTTGAGTTATGTAAGAATTTTGGCATGTGATAACTCTGATAGATCTCTTTTAATCAATGTGTGCGTAAGCTCGTAAATTACCAACTTTTCGTAAACTTTTGCATTCATCATATAGTTGAGTCATAGGTTGCATTATTAATAGGATCATGCATTTCATGTGCATCTTTATTTTCATTGTCTTAATAAGGAGGCCCGGACTCTTCCTATCGAGGTGAACCTCGGGGTTTAACCAGGACATATCTTGCTGCTTTGTTTAGTTTGGTTTTCTCAGGGCGAGAAAAGTGTAAGTGTGGGGTGTTGATGTGAACATAAAATTCATCTATTCTAGATGTTTTTAACCAGCATTCTTGAGCTTTTCAGTCTCAGGATGGTGAACTTTGATAAGTATTTCTCTTGGTATGTGCAGTTGATCAATCTCCAAAGGAATCGGAACATTCGGGACGAAATTGGAGCAAAAATGCCAAAAGTCATAATTATAAACTCTTGCCCACAAACCGCCCTCCAGGACGTTGCGGGCTCGTACCAAGTCCGCCGTCCAGGCCGCATCGGATTCGCCCGCAGACCGCGAGCCATGCCCTCGGATGTCTCTGGTCTGCTAAAGCCTCGCTAGCAGACCGCATCCCAGTCCTCGCCGCGCGACTGGGCCTTTTCCACTTCGTTTCAGACTCATTTTTTTACATTGTATAAGTCAAAAGTTAGGTTTAGAATGGGGGTGAAGAAATTAAGAGGAGATCACATTTTTGGGGAGGAAAAACACAAGTTTGAGAGCTAAGGAGGAGATTTGGAGATTGAGAGAAGAGTATGAGATCACAGTCGAAGTTCTTCATCATTTTCATTAATAAACCGGTATTTGTATCGCTTTTACTAGTTATTATAATTATTGCTGAATTCAACTTCGTTTTGTGTTCTCGTTCTGCTGTCATGAACTAAATACCTTTGATCTAGGACATAGGGGAACGATATGGTGCCATAAATGAATGTGTTTCGGATTTACACTTGTTAAACTTGTATTTATGCTATCGTTTATATAATTCCGTGCTTCATGCTTTGTCGCCTTGATCACGTGGTAGATGTATGAATTCTAGTAACCAACATTTGAGAAATGAGGTTAATAGGAGGAAAAGGAAATTATATAACTCAGGTTTCAATCTAGACTAGAATATGGTTGGACTGACACGAGTGAAATAACCCTAGGAGTAATCCCGAAAGTTAAAGGAATTCGTAAAACTTAGTGCTTGGTACCTTTCTACACCTAGATTAGAGATGATTAGGTGGTCAGAGTACGATAGGGTCCTAATGAGATCGAGAGATGGTTAGGACTACTGATAGAGAATGCTCGTTGCCTTTAGAATAATACTAGTTGCAAGTGTAGACCGAGTCCCGATAACTTATTCATCATATCAGAACCCCGTCAATGTCCTAAATCTCTAATTTTAAATCTTCTTTTGATATTGTGCTCTTTCATTCTCGGGTCACTTAAATTTTTTCAAAATTGTATCGAATTATTATTTTCAAAACAAAACCAATCATCGGTATATGAATAGCTTGACAAACGAATTAATTAACTAAAGTGCTTGCTTAATTGCTCCCTTGGGTGTGATATCTTGGACTAAACTTTGAATACTACTTGACGACCGGTACGCTTGTCGTGCCTTTCTGAAAGTTAATTCTTAGAAGCCCAAGACCATATAAGACCGGAAACCAAATCTAGCGAGAAGCTTGAAACTCCCTTAAACAGAAGTCCCGAGAAGCAGAAAAGGACAAACAATGAACCGAAAACTTCAGCGAAGAAGGACGCAAAACAAAAAGCAGACTAGCCACAAAGGCACAGTCAGACCACCAAGAGGAGCTTCAAAAAACAGCAGCAGACCTGAACCATTATCAAGATAGGCCAGTCCCTGGCCCAAAACGACCCGGATCAGAAATGACCTGGGCCCAGAATTGACCCGGGCCTAGACCAGAACCAAGACACAGCACCGCAAGCCCAATTCCAGCCCTGCCCCGCCGGCCCAAACATTGGAGCAGTAATGGAACCCTAGTTCCAAATGTCGGTGCAACTCTTAGCAATGAGCCCGGAGCAAAAGATCCCCACCACAACTGATATTGGTCGGATCTCCAAGCATCTGCGAGGTCCTTCTTCACCAAATCCACGAATACATATCTGAGAAAACTGGACGAACTCATTGGAGACGAGGAGAGGCACACCCGTTCGGAAAGCAACACCACCGGACAGCCTAGACGCTCGAAGCGTCCAAGGAGGTCGGATTCGCAACCCGCGAGGGAGGCTGGACTGCCACCGGAGAACAGGAGATGACAGATGGAGGAACGAGTCTCCAAAACCACCCCCTCCCCCCGCAAGACGCCACCTCCGTCCGAAACCGAGACGCGCCAGCAAAGATACAAGTTATAGAGTGTTGGAAGTCTCTCGCACGTGGACAAGAGCACAAGCCGAAGGCTAGGAAAGAGAGAGATGAAGTGGGAAGGGAGAGAGGTAAAGTGGAAGGAGGGGGGGAGAAGCCTCCGCCGATAGCAACACTGGCTGGAGCCATGGTTGTCACCGAGGAGGGGGATGACGGCGCATAAAGGTAAGGTATGGTCTTGATAAAGTCTATAAAGAGAACCCTGGATTTTTTTAGTTCACCTTTAAATATAGGATGTTAGCAGGGGTTTTGAGAACACTGATATAGTTTCATGTAATGTGTTTTAAATCGGTAGTGTGTGGTCGTAGAAATTGTTGGAACATAAAGTTGTATAAATGTGGTTTGTCCCACATAGATAAATTATAGAGCAAATAATGTGAATGTATGGAAACATATTTCTACTCTAGTTAGTTAGAGTATGGAATCAACTGTGGTGACATGTGTAGAATTGCTATTAGGTCTTGAATAATTATTATTAATCAAGACTGACATTTGGGCACTTGGGCGTGTCAAGTCTGATTCATTTTATTTTTGGATCACTCTAAAACAGTTATTAATCGTTACATTTGACGAGACATTCCTGCATCAAGAGCCACAAATTCAATCTAGATATTGCATATATTTTGTTCAGAAAAGATACTATTCAGCTTTGTAAATTCATATCAGGTTAATATAGTAGTATTATATCCCGAAGGATATGCCCAATATAGTAGGGGCATAAAATCCTTACGGAAAGTATACTCCAACGCCTTATTGCAACTTTGTTCGTGTTTGTGATCTAACATAAATCGGGAAGGCTACATCAGAAGGAAAATTGAAAAATATTTGAGTGGACAACACTAAAGCATAGAGGTGTAGAAGAAAACTCCATTGGACATTTATATGAATATCCAAATTGGTTATCACATTTCGTGTCCATTCAAGTTGTACTTGCCGCTGACGTCTTGGAGGGCTCTATCACCGTTGATTCAGGTATCCCTCCTCCTCCCTTCTTCTCGATCTGTACTAATCTTCCCCTACTCATCTACAATTGGTGGTTGGTGCCTCATGGTTTTGTGGGTGTTGGCCGTCATGAGGTGTTCGGCTATGTGCCTTGTTTGAAGGTGTAGTAAGGTTCGAGTTAGGGTTTGGAGGTGCCTGATCTTTCGGGTTTAGGAGTTGTGGTGTTCTACCGGTGGCGATTATGGGTATGGGAAGCTTTACTATTGCACTACCGAGGGGTACTTCTTTCAGTGCTTTTCTTCAAAACACTTCATGTTGGTAAAATCGGGGTTTCTTTAGACCTGTTGGCTTTGTTATTAGCATTCCACGTCTTCCGTTCGGACGATTTAAATTTAGAATCAACCTGATCATCGCATGCATTGTCAAATGGTTGGATAGATTTCTCCTAACGAATCACCACGACATGTATCCTACTGAATTAAAAGAAAATTGGCGATCAAAAACTAAAAAAATATTTTAAAATTCTTGGCAGCGTTCCACCTTGCCTCTGGGTTGGAAATCAACTATTCTAAATCTCTGCTTGTGTTACTGAATGGCTCCTCTTCTGAAGCGATTGAATTGGCATCCATCCTAGGCTGCCTTGTGAGTTCCCTCCCCTTTAATTATCTGGGCTTTTCCCTAGGCGCAAACCCGAGACTAGCATCAACCTAGCTTCCTCTGATTCAAAGATTTAGAAATGCGACTGAACTATGGCAATCCAAGCTCCTCTCAATTGGTGGAAGGTATACTCTTATAAGATCTACTCTTAGTTCCATCATTATCTTCACTATGTCGCTCCTCAAAGCCCCGTCCAAAGTGATTCTGGAACTCGAAGCCATCGAAAGGTCCTTTTTATGGGGAGCCAAACCCAGACAAAAGGCTCTGTACAAAGTCAACTGGAATAAGATCAAGCTCCCCAAACTGAAAGGAGGCCTTGCGATCAGAAGTCTAGGTGATTTCAATTTAGCCCTCCTATCCAAATGGATATGGCGCTTCGCATCTGATGAAAACCCGCTGTGGAAGCGAGTCCTTTGCTCCCTCTATGGCTGGCCGTTCAATGCCAGGGACCTTTCCTCAGTCTCCTCTGTTTGTTGCTCTCCAAATGTCTCGAATATCATCAGCATGTTTAAGGAAGAACGTATTGCTAATCTTTTTGGCCCAGATGGTTATCGTTGGGAAACCGCATCCTCTTCTGGGTTGACAGTTTGACTGGGCCGGAACCTCTGAGCAGTCTTTTCCCTCGCCTCTTCCTTGTGGATGAGGACAAATCGGCTCTAGTATCTGATTGTTGGAATGGCAGTAGCTAGGAACCGAAATTCAGGCAACCTCTAATGGTCTATGAGTCTGAGAAGAATACGCTTCTACTTCTCCATCTGTCTATCTTCCGGCCTTCACCCAAACCAGACCAGGTCAGATGGGCGCACGACTCCAAATCCTTCTCAGTCAAGGCTGTTTATCAGAAAATTCAGTTTGATGGAGTAAGCCCCAACCTTCCTTGGGCAAAACCCTTGTGGAAATCAAATCTCCCTCCTAAAATCACCCTTCAAAGATGGCTCATTGCTCTTGGAGCTCTCCCCACAAAAGATTTCCTGGAATCTCGCGGTTTGAACATACCCATTGATCCGGCTCTCTGCAATTTTTGCCCTTCATCCTTTGAATATTGCGACCACCTTCTACTGTGTTGCACTAGATCTCAATATTTTTGGGCTCTAGTATTCCGATGGTGGAATCTCAGAGGTTGTCTCCCCTGTTCTGTTGTTGATCTTATAGTTCAATGGGAAGGTTTCTCGTCAGCCAAAGCCTCAAGAGCTCTTTGGTTGAAAACCCTCTACGTCAGCTTCTGGCATCTCTGGCTCTCCAGGAACCCGGTGGTGTTCTCCAGCCATCAAGAGCCAGTTGAATTAATCTTGCTCAAGGTCCAGCTCTACACCTTCTCCTTACTGAAACTGAAGCTCTCTTCCGTTTCAGAACATGACCTGTCTCTATGGAAAAGCTCCCCAACTTCTTTTCTTAGATCCCTCATCTCCTTGTAACTCAGTCGGTGTTATTGTTTGTATGGCATGTGTCCCTTATCTCTTGTCCAACCTCGGCTTCGGCCTTCAATAAAATCATTTTTTTCGGGGATAAAAAAAATGGTATTTAAAGAAAAATATTTCAAAAGAAATCTATAAATAGACGACTCACACTATACTCTATAATACAATTCTTCTTTCAAATACTCTTTCACACTTTCCACCCACCATGCCTAAAAAAATCTTCTTGAAACAAATCAGTGTGGGTCCGATTATATACGAGCAATACAAACATACATTAACGGATGATATTAGCCTCACTACTTTGATGTCAACAGAGTTGTAGTACCAAGAGGCACTCGAAGAAAGAATGACCCAGGGAGAAGAATCGTCACACAATTATCACAATTATGCCCGAAGACATCTAGTCTGGAGTCGTTTAGAAGAGCACGAGTGACTCATGAACGAAACACCCCCGACATTAGTTCTGAATGGAGCGACCTCTTTTCCTTCGCATTATAGGGACCATTATGGAACATGGCGACCATTTCGTTCAAACGCGTGACAGGCTTAGGATAACAAGTCTTAATTAATTAATGTTGTTCAGTAAAACCTGTCTAAAACAAGAGGCACTTATTGCATATCAACGAGACGACTTTCTGGCATGATTACAACCATTCGTAATGTAAAATCTATCCCATTACTTTGAAAGGGAAATTCACACGCTACCTATGGATATGATATCTCTTCTTCAATACGGTTGGGGTGAATAACAACATTAATGTTCTCAATGAATCAATGTCATTGACTAAAAATATGTGAGGGGACCAACCTCTCATGGAGTACACAACAAACAATGATGTCGGGTTATTTTATAATCCAACATGTGGGCTTCCAAATTGAGACATATATTTAGGTTTAATATTTGTATTGGGCTCAATAATTGGTATGGGCTTTGCAATGTGTGATACCCACTATAGGTTTGTTTACAGTAATGAGATTTAATTACAGCCTATATATAAATTAGTAATTAGGGTTTAGATTAATCAACCGTCTTTCATTCTCCTCCATCCCCATCTATTGAGTGAGAGCACATTGAGAGTATAAGGGATTAATTTGTCGAAGGCCAAACCAATCTTGTTTTCATCATCAACATGGAATTAGGTACGCTTTCTATGTTATTATATGCTTAAATCCTGATTGTTTGACTAAGCGTTGGATTCCTAAGGGATTGGATTTGTTTCTAACAAGTAGTACCATAACCACGCTTTAATCGAATTATTGGGATTTATTTGATTTCCTTTGTTGGATTATTTGTGAAGCTATTGTTATGATTTCGATGGCTTCACTTTGTTCTGCTGCATATATTTGGGTTCATGACTTTTATATGAATCTTTGGTTTGATTGTCGAAACCTATATGGTCATATCATGCATGTATTTTTGTAATATGCAATTTTTTCATTGATGAAACCTCTTTTGAGGTAAAAGTGGAGATACAAAAGCCAAGTAGGGAAAAAAAGAGGGGTATACCCCAAGATGATCATATGCCATCTATAGAGGAGATCAACTACAACAAAAAATTAAAAACACATCTAAAACATAAACAGGAGCCAAGAGAGATGCGTGCGGATCAAGCAAGCAATCATGCTTGCTTGCAAGCCAAGTAACCAGGCCAAACACAAGGATCAGGTGATTTTTGCTTCCGAGAGACCTGAGATAGAACTCAATCACAATGGGAGTTCACCAAACCAGTTCAACCAATCATGAGTTATGAAGCAAGGTAGATCTTAGAACTAAAATAACCAAGAGAAGCCAGATGAGAACGACTGGACTTTGAAAATAGGAGAAGAAAGCATCATCAGCAACAGTTCAGAGAAGGAACAAAGTTGCAGCAGCCAAGTATGAGCAAAACAACAACAACCAAGAACCTCAGCTAAATGTGTCAAGGATTTGATAAGGCATCAGTAAGAAATGCCAGAGAAAAACCTGCGAGGGAGAAGAGAAGAGCATAACCTGAAATCACCAAACCAGGGACATCACTCAAACCTAAAAGGATGACTAACCACACACAGATAGAGAGGAGAGACCTAGCACTACCCACACACAAGAAAGGAATAGACCAAGAAAGAGAGGGATCAAGATCAAGACAAACCTTACCAAACTCACAACTCGGCCCAAACACATCCCAGACCCTTCCCAAACCCCAACCCCAAGAGAACAATCAAACAAGCCCAGAAAATACTACAGAATTCAACCAACATAGATCAAGGGATGTATAGAGAGTATGAGTGCATAGATCAGCAACTCTGAGTAAATGATTTCCAATCATGAAAGGAGAAGAAATTGCAAGATTTCTGAAAAGAAGCCAAAGCCCAACTATAAGACTGATTGAGGATGATGTCAAAGATCTGAAGGGTTGGGATGTCAATCCCATTGAATACTAGGTTGTTTCTTGCCAACCAGATCAGCCAGTAGCTGAGTTGAATGATTTTGCCCAAGCACTCTTTCTTTTCTTGTGGAAGAGATATGGCCAGGCAGAGAAGAATTCTTTGATAGAGCCAGAGATGACCAATTCAACTCCCCACCATGGACAAAGTAATGCCCAGACCTTCCAGGATTTGTAACAATGCAGCAGGATGTGGGAGGCATCTTCAAACTCTTAGTGGAAATGCTGACATAGGACTTCTTCTAAGGTGAGATGCATACCTCTATTATCAAGAAAGCATTTACTTGGGAGAGCTTCATGGCAGGAAAGCCAAGAGAAAGCGGTAATTTTAGGAGGGATGCCAGGAATCCATAGATGTTTTGACCAGTTGAAGCTGCTGGGAGAGATGCCTTGTTGATCAAGCAAACTATAATCTCTTTTGACTGTGAAGCCTTTTTTATCACCAGTCCATAAAAGAGTGTCAACATGGGAGATAAGATGAATGCCATTGAGAATAAATTGGAGGGACATCCAATCTTGTTCAGCTCTTCCTCTTAGAGCTCTTCTAAAGTGTACATCCCATGAGGAGCCAGACCAAACATCAGAAACCATAACAGATTTTGCTTGGGAGAGATTATATAGCCTTGGAAAAAGGATTTTGAAGGGAGTAACTACCCACCATATGTCATCCCAGAAAAAGATTCTGACTCCATTACCTAGCTTCCAAGCAAGACCCCTGAAGCCGAATACATCACTAAATCTGGGGCCTGAGTTTAAATCAATTAAATGATGGAGAAAGCTTCTTGATCCAATTTCTCTAAACTTTGAGAGATCCCACTCATTGGGGTTCCAACCATATTTACCACATATCACAAGCTTCCATAGACTCTGTCTTTCCAAGGAAAATCTCCACCACCATTTGGAGAGGAGAGCCACATTCATTAAAGCCACGCCTTTTATCCCCAAGCCTCCCTCTTCTTTAGGTTTACATACAGTGTTCCAGCTAACTTTTTTGAATGTTCTGGATGTGGGTTTAGTATGCCAAAGAAACCTCTTCTGCCATCTAACCAGTCAGTTGATATCCCCCTTTGGAGCCTTCACTAATGGGAAAAAATAAAGAGGAAGTGCTCCCAGGAATGATTTAATCACTGTTATCCTTCTTCCAAGGGAGAGGGTTTTTGCTTGCCATAGACCCAATGATGATTTATATTTCTGAACTATGGAATCCCAAGAACTGGTCTTCCTTATATTTGCACCCAAAGGGAATCCCAAGTAGTTAAAAGGCATGGAGCGAATAGAGCAGCCCAGTGAATATGCTAGTAACTATGTTTCTTCATCTGATATATTGAGTGGAATGATCATAGATTTGGAATAATTGACAGATAGACCAGCTGACAATAGAAACATATGAAGTGTTGAAGAAGGAGGCACTATCATCCTTGGCCTTGATAAAAAAACATTGAACCATCTCCAAACTGAAGATGTGATACAAGAGGCCCTGCATGATTTATTTGTATACATTCCAACAGAACTTCATGAACTGAGGCTTTTTAAGATCTGATTGAGGCCTTCAGCTACAAGTACAAAGAGAAATGGGCAGAGGGAACAACCCTGCCTTAATCCTCTGCTGATAGAGAAGTCTGGAGAAGGAGATCCATTGACTAGGACAGAAATACGAGCTTTTAAGAAAGAGAGCATCCATATTTTCCATTTATGACCAAAATCCCATTTTGGTGAGTAAACTCATCACAAAGTTCCAGCTGACCTTGTCTAAAGTGTTTTCTAAGTCAGCTTTGAAAATGAATGCTTTGAGTTTTGATCTTTTAAGATAATGTACAACTTCTGAGGCTATGAGGATACCTTCACCAATCTGCCTTCCTGTAATGAATGTTGACTGCTCATCACCAACAAGAGAGCTTATCACATTTCTCAATCTGAGTGATAACAACTTTGATATAATTTTATAGGGGCCCCCCATAACGCTTATGGGCCTAAAATCATCAAAGGTGAGAGGTGAGGAGAATATATGGATCAAGGTAATGAAGGAAGAATTTAGCCATTTTCCTAATTGTCCAGAGGTGTGGAAAGCTTGTAGGAAAAACATAAGATCCTCTTTAATTATAGGCCAGCATGATTGAAAGAATTTGAGGCTATAACCATCTGGACCAGGTGCTTTATCCCCATTGCAGGCCGTTACGGCTTGGAGCACTTCATCCTCCATAAAAGGTCTCTCCAACCATTGAGCTTGGTCAGAGGATATATCTGAAAATAGGAGGTCTGAGAGGGAGGTTTCTTCAGGACAGGATGTTGTGAATCTATTGGCAAAGTGTGCTGCTACATCATTTTTTTTTATTTCAGAGGGATCATATAGAGTGAGTAATAACCACTCCCGGTCAACGCCAGTAAAACCTGCGAAAAGCAGGAAAATTTAAAAATTTTGAGCAGACACTGAATTGAACCGGAATTGGACCCCGAGGGTCATACCGGACTTAAGTTGACCCCGCTATTGACCAAAGTGAGTTCCGGGGGACTCAGGGCAACTTTCTTATCAATTTGGGAAATGTTGACTTTTCGTTGGAAAAGTCAACCGAGCGACGTTTTGGTCCATTCGAGGACCGTTTTGGATCCAAAAAGCTTAGCCGTCGTCGCAACGGTCTTAGTTGAGCCATTCCCTTGTAGCCCGCCAAGTTTCGTAATTTCTTGGAAAAAGTGCCCGTTCGGGACCCGAAACGTCCGATTTTCGTGAATCTGATTGGAAAATATCAAGTAGATATTTTCCAAAAGGTGTGGGACCCACCTTGACACTTGTCCTAATTGTGGTGGTGTTAGTTTTGGGGGGGGAAAGGATGAGAGGACAAGGGGTGGCCGGCCATGTATTAAAAAGAGAAAAAAAAAAAAGATAAAATGAGTTAGTGTTTTAGAAGGAGAAAGAAGAGAGAAGAAAGGGAGAGAAGATGAAGAAGGAAGAGAGGAAGTTAGGGTTTGGGCACTATTCACGCCATATCCAACCCTTGGATCGTCTCGAGTGATAGCCTTTATGCCCGTAGCCCAATCGTAAATGTCCAAATGTAAATATCATCGTTGGCAATATAACAAAGCGGCTTTTGATATTACTTAAGTGTTGGAGTAATATGTCGTATGTGTTTCCGATCTATGCCCACTATGCGAATAGAACCATAGTTCAGGATGGATCACACTCGACGGGGTCCCTAGTCAATAGTCTTCGCTGGAAGCGACTAGTATGAAAGATGACTCTTGATGGCTTACGTTCTATTGGCCATAGGAAAGGTTTCCGGAGTCTGATCATAAACATCATGTGTGGGACATGATGTTGGATGACCCGACCTGAATATGTTCCATAAATTGAGTCATGAACATGTTCAGAGTCGTTGCTTGTCAGGTATCCTTAGACCGAGGAGTCTATATGATTGTTATGCAGTAAACAACCAAGTTTGACCTGAAAGCCCAACGTTGCACCGTGACTGGGCTTCCATAACGGCCAGGATTGGCTTGGGGAATGACTGCATGAGTGACATGATAGGCGGCTAAGGGATGTATCCATCATACTACGGTATGGGAAAGATATCTAGTTCACGGCCGCTTGATCGAGAGTGACTGACGGGAAAAGCATGGCCATGCGCATGATATGGGATATCATAAGGGTCAGTCATCTCACATATCAAGGAAAAATTATTGAGGATAAGAAGGATGACGGCTCTATGCCTTATCTCAATCAGGATATCAGTGATAAGGGATAATGACAAGGACGGCTGAAAGGTCAGAATCGACAAGGGGCGATTCGTTATGCAGGGTCGGGCAATACTGAGTCTCGTCAGTCGCCACTTTAGTAAGATCAAGTAAAATGGGATTTTACGTTGATCTTACTGACATGCATAGACCTAAGGGTCACACCATAAGTTTGTAACTCGATAAGAATGCAAGTGGATTGGCTTGGAGGGAGTCGTGTCGGGAATTGCCATAGTGGACGGGCTAGCATGGTGGGCTCGGTATGGGCTCTCTTGGAGAGGCCCATGATCGGCCACATGGGCTAGGCCCAACAAGAACCAAAGGTCAAAGGTTGACTAAGTGGTCTTGTTAAACTAAGTGGGTTGGACCCACTTTCCACTAGTTAATAAACTAGCTTAGTTTATTAAGTCTACCATGCAAAGTAGCATGGACACTTGGCAACTTGATGTAGATTAAGTGAGGTGACCTCTTCCACTTAAGTCTACATGCAAGGGGTGTTGGCAAGACACAACATGAAAATAAGAGAAGAAAATTTCAGCACAATTGGTGCATTCTCTCCCATCTTTGCAAACTCCTCCAAGAAATTCCAAGCTCCATTGTTGCATGTTCTTGAGTTAACAAACTCAAGAACTACGTTGGCTTTGATTCCTTTAAGGATACGTAGGCGTCCAAGGGGCTCAAGCCATTCAAAGTTTGGTGTTATTGAACCAATTTCGGACAAGTAGAGGGTGCTGATTTTCAGCACAGTTTTGTCCAACCAGTCACTTTCAAGAGCTCGATCGGAGGTTCATCCGATGTCCGATGAAGCTGAATTTTGGAGTGAACGTTCTCCACATATGGGTCTTCAATATGACCAAAGGGATTTGAGTTTCAACGGTTCGTTTTGGAGATACACGAGCTGCAAGACGAGCCATCTGCAAAGGTGATGTACACAAACCTCTGCTGAATCTTCAGACTTGTTTTTCATATTTGGTAGATTCATCTCGATTGATTCGTGGTTAATCTTCCGCTGCATTTTGTGTTTAACATGTCCACGACATCGAGACCCAATAGTGGTATCAGAGCTTGGCTACCAACGGGAAAAACAAGAGCTGAATTTTTCAGATTTGGTGCTGGAAATTTTGGAGTCCTTGCTGGTTTTTTCTTTAAAGTGCTTAAAATTGCATGTTAGCTTCTTAATTTCATGTTTTTGCATATATGGGTGCATGCTTGATTGTTAACATGATTTAATTTCTTGCATGTGGGTTTTATGCATGAAATTGGTGATTTTCAAAACAAAATCAAATCTGATTTTTTCGAACAATGTTTAATTTTGGGGTCACGAGACCGGGACTCTCGGGGAGCCGATCACGTGACCGGATGGGACTCCGTTGGACGGAGCTAGGCCGAGTCGTGACTATTGGATAGTCAGAACGCCGGGGCTAAACCATTTGGGAAATTGTGACGAGTTTGGAACCGTCATGATGAACCACAAAATTAAACGTTTGGAAAACTCATTTTTGAAACCGGTTTCGATAAACCGTGTAATAATTTTCAAAACTTGGAAGCTAATTAAAATCAGTCATATCTCGATGTTTGATAACACGTTGTTTGATAACACGCTATATGATGTGATGATTATGCTTGGTGCACGTTATTAAGCCCCGGGTAGTTTTATCGCTTTTCTCGGACTGCGTGCCGATAGTGTTAGCGTGTAATTATTCTTTTAAAGGTGTGGTCGTCGTACCACTTGTTTGTAATAATTATTATTTCCCGACCTGCGAGTCGTGTATTTTATTGTAACCGTTATCGCCTGCTTGGAGACGAAGAAGCTCAAGAGGCGAGTGAGAGACCGCAGGAAACGGCTTGGAGGAGATGGACGTCAAGAGGCGAGTGGGAGGCCCACGTCATCGGCTTGAAGTCAAGATTGCTCAAGACCGGGTTGGGAATAGTTTAGGGGGCTTTGACGTGCACGTCTTTATGCTTGATGTTTGGTTTAAATTTTGCATGATTGTATGGTTAGAATGCATGCTTAGATTTAAACTTTCAAGCAAATCACCTCACATGCAAAGATAAAAATTGGTTTTAGATCGTTTGTTAGGAGCCCTTGAACCGTCTTTGCATTGGATGTAGTAGACGGGTTCGAAGGAAGAATTACATTGGATGTAATTGGACAAGTCATTACATTTGGAATGTAGTTGACGTTCTCATCGCATCGATGATGTGCCAAAAGTTCAAACACGACAAGACAAGTAAAAACGGGTCATGTCAGATACCTCCCAATTTATCGACAACTTCCTACTTCATCGACCTATGGGTGTCGTGCGCCTTAGCGGAGCATCCATGGGAAGGCGTTGTAGTAAGTTTGGTCAGCATATGTGGGTGTCGTGCGCATTAGCGGAGCACCTACATAGTGACAGGCCATCGTTGAAAATTGGTGGACCCGACTACGATTCTCAGCCTGAGGTTGAGCTAGGGTATCAGATAGGGTAAGCCGTGTACTTAAGTACATACCCTAGCCAAGAGTCACATTGGATGTGATCGGATGGAGTCCGACCTACATAGCTCGGTTGAGTGGTGAGCATTAGTTCAGCTCAATCGAGTGAATCAAGGTTCTTGGTTCAAGATTCTATAGGTTTAGAATCGCCTGTCGGTGTTTTGAACTCGATCTTCATGATTTATTCAGTTTACTGATTAAATTCACTTTGTCGTGTGGATCAAAATGGCTAACACATCAGCGAACGGTGATAGTTTGTCATTGAAAACCATACTTGACCGGGTCAAGCTTGATGGGACAAACTATCTGGACTGGTACAGAGTTTTGAGGATGGTCCTCAAATTCTAAACGCAAAGGACATATCCTTGATAAGGCTATCCCTTATGTCCAGAAAATGAAGGGGCATCTCGAACATCTTAATTGACTGGGTCTTAAGATAGTGTCGGAGATAGCAACAAACATGGGTCTGCGCTCGCTTCCTCGTGTATATGATGAGTTCATCGTGAATTATCATATGCACGATATGGACAAGACCAAGTCAGAGTTACATGGCACGTTTGTAACTGCTGAGAAGAATATAAGGGATCTAGGATCCAAGGATATTCTGATGGTCAGAAAGGGATCCAGTTTCGGGAGGGAAACTGGTTGTGGCAAGGGCAAGGCCCCTGCACACTTGGCAAGAAAGATGAGACACACGATCGCTCCTAACCGTCCAAGGACTGGGGGTCCTCAAGGGAGGTTGAGGAGGATGAGATTGTCTGCTTCTACTGCCAGAAGCCTGATCATTGGATTCGGAATTGCGGGAAAAACCAGGATGATCTAAAGAAGGGCAGCGGGACTGCGCCATCTTTAGGTATTAACCTAATAGAGCTACATCTCGCTACTTCCAAATATTCATGGGTATTGTATACCAAGGGTGAATCTCACATACGCACTGACGTGTAGTGGTTAGAAGGTAGGAGATGATTGGAGAAGAAAAAATTGGACCTCAAAGTGGACAACAAGTAAGGGTTGTAGCGACTGCTGTAGGATCCATGGGTCTTCATCATCCAAATAGCCTTGTTGTGTTTTGAACAATATATTGCATACCTATTAGGATCATTATATTTGTATCCGTGTTAGACACCGAAGGATATAATATGAATATTGGAAATTGGATTTTCAATATTCTATGCAATGATATGTTTAAACAAACTTGGTTGGAGGATTGTACATATTGGATATGGTGACAATGCCTCAAGCTCTAATTATAAGGTTGATACCAAAAGGTCTAAATCCGATAATTTAGACCATACTCTGTTAAGGCACTGTCATTTAGGTCTCATAATCAAGAAACGCATATCAGCACTTGACAAGTGCGGACATTGAGGTCCATTCGAATTTCATTCAAATAATAAATGCAAGGCTTGTTTGTTGAAGCAAAATGACTAAAGCGCCCTTCATCGATCGCGGTGATAGGGCGGGTGAATTATTGGAATGACACACTCGGATGTATAGACCAATAAGTTCGCTTGCCAGGAGGGGTTTTAGCTACTTTATCACATTTACTGATGGTTGCAGTAAATACGATTATGTCTATTCGATAAGACATAAGTCTAAAACTTTTGATAAATTCAAAGAGTTCAAGACTGAAGTAGAAAACAAGCTCGAGAAAAGTATTAAGGCTCTTCGATTGGATCAAAGTGGAGAATACTTAACTACAGAGTTTTAGATCATCTAAAAGAGAATGGGATCCTTCGGAATGGACTCCTCCCGGGACACCGTAGTTGAGAGGTGTAGCCGAACGGAGAAATCGGACATTGTTGGACAATGGTCTGATCCATGGTCACTTGGACTGATCTCCCTATCTCTTTCTGGGGTTTTGCTCTGGAGACGACCGCATTCATTTTGAATCGGGCTCCTACGAAGGCTGTGGAAGGGACACCATTTCAGAAATGGCACGGGGGGAGGCCCGTTTTGTCCTTCCTAAAGATTTGGGGTTTCGAGGCTTATGTGAAGCGGTTAGTTTACATTAAGCTCGAACCAAGATCTAAGAAATGCAGCTTCGTAGGGTATCCCAAGGAAACAAGGGGATACTACTTCTACAAACCAAGTGAGAACATGGTGTTCGTCACTCGGATGGGGTCTTTGTGCAAAGGGAGTTTGTTTTCAAAGACGTCAGTGGGAGGGATGTACATCTAGAAGGAGTTCAAGATGGTACAGGTGCCTCTGAACCACATGACAACCTAGTAGAAGAGCCTGAAGTGGTCGTAGAGCAGGAACCAATTCCTGTAACAATTCCTGAAGGTCCAAGGCAAACTGGAAGGATTAGTCACCCATCTTCGAGATATGGTTGTTTTGTGTCTGGAGGTGACAGTGAGCTGATGGTGGATCATGAGGATCCAGCCACCTTTCCAGGAAGCCATGGATGGGTCCGACTCCGAGTTATGGCTGGGAGCCATGAGGGAGGAAATGCAATCCATGTCGGATAACCAAGTCTAGGAACTGGTTGATCCCATCGATGGTGTGAGCACCATCGGATGGAAATGGATCTTCAAGGTGAAGATGGACATGGATGGCAAGCCTCTGACCTACAAAGCCCGACTGGTTGCAAAAGGTTATAGGCAAATCCAATGGATTAACTATGAGGAAAACTTCTCAACAGTGGCTATGGTCAAATCTATCTAGATTCTTCTTGACATAGTTTCGTATCTTGATTACGAGATATGGCAAGTGGATGTCAAAAAAGCTTTTAAACGGGAATTTGACTGAGGACGTTTTATGTCTCAGCCCGAAGGTTTTGACGATCCGAAGAATAAGGGATAGATTTATAAGTTGTTGAAATCCATTTGTGGATTGAAACAAGCTTATCGGAGTTAGAATCTTAGTTTTGATAAAGCTGTAATTGGATTCGGCTTTGTCAAGAACGAAGATGAGCCTTGCGTTTACAAGAAGGCTAGTGGGAGTAAGATTGCCTTTCTGGTGTTGTATGTCGATGACATACTACTTATCGGAAACGACGTCCCTGTTTTAAACGAGACCAAAAGCTTGGAGGGGACGTGTTTTGCGATGGACTTAGGCGAGTCTGCTTATATCTTAGGGATTAAGATATATAGAGATCGCACCAAGAGGCTCGTGGGATTAAGTCAGAGCACCTAAGTGAACAATGCATTGAGTAGGTTCTCAATGCTCGATTCAAAGAAAGGATTCTTATCCGCTCGTCATGGCATTAATTTCAACAAGACTCGGTGTCCTAAAACACCTGATGAGCTGAAAATGATGATGCGAATCCCATGCACCTGGGAGGGGCAGGATCGATCATATATGCATGACATATACGAGACTGGATGTCTTGTATGCCTTTTGTTGTACCAGCAGACATCAGTCTGACCCTTGGGGAAAGATGATTCTGAACTAGTCATTAGAGGACGCTAGTTTCCAAACAGATTAAGATGATTTTAGAAGTCAGTCAGGACATTTGTTTACGCTGATTGACGGTGCTGTCAACTGGTAGAGCATGAAGCAAGATACCGTCGTTGAGTCCACGACAGAGGCCGAGTACATAGCGGCTGCAGGGGCAGCCAAGGAGGCTATATGGATTTGGAAATTCACGGCAGGGTTAGGCGTAATTCAAAACCCGCCTAAGCTCGGTGAACCGATTTTGCGACAACACTAGGGCTATTGCTCAAGCTAAAGAGACCAAATCGCATAACAAATCCAAACATGTACTGCAGGGATATCACCTAATCAGAGAGATTCTGAACAGAGGTGATGTGAAGATCACGTATATTGCAACGGATGATATCATAGCCGACCCGATTGGCCAAAGCGCTCTCGTTACCCAAGCACGAGAGACTAATAAGGCAATGGGATTATATTGGAATTTAGATTGGAGCTAGGGCAAGTGGGAGATTGTTAGACTTTATGCCCGTAGCCCAATCGTAAATGTCCAAATGTAAATATCATCGTTGGCAATATAACAAAGCGGCTTTTGATATTACTTAAGTGTTGGAGTAATATGTCGTATGTGTTTCCGATCTATGCCCACTATGCGAATAGAACCATAGTTCAGGATGGATCACACTCGACGGGGTCCCTAGTCAATAGTCTTCGCTGGAAGCGACTAGTATGAAAGATGACTCTTGATGGCTTACGTTCTATTGGCCATAGGAAAGGTTTCCGGAGTCTGATCATAAACATCATGTGTGGGACATGATGTTGGACGACCCGACCTGAATATGTTCCATAGATTGAGTCATGAACATGTTCAGAGTCGTTGCTTGTCAGGTATCCTTAGACCGAGGAGTCTATATGATTGTTATGCAGTAAACAACCAAGTTTGACCTGAAAGCCCAACGTTGCACCGTGACTGGGCTTCCATAACGGCCAGGATTGGCTTGGGGAATGACTGCATGAGTGACATGATAGGCGGCTAAGGGATGTATCCATCATACTACGGTATGGGAAAGATATCTAGTTCACGGCCGCTTGATCGAGAGTGACTGACGGGAAAAGCATGGCCATGCGCATGATATGGGATATCATAAGGGTCATGTTAGTCTTAGTGCCCGTAGTTCAATCCTAAATGTCCAAATGTATATATCATCGTTAGCAATAAAATTAAAGCGGCTTTATATTACTTATGTGTTGGAGTAATATATCGATGTGTGCTCTGATCTATGCCCACCATGCGAATAGAACCATAGATCGAGATAGATCACACTCGATGGGTCCCTAGTCAACAAAGCTTCACTAGAAGCGACTAGTATGAAAGATGGCTCTTTATGGCTTACGTTCTGTTAGTCATTGGAATGGGATTCCGGAGTCTGATCATAGATATCATGTGGGACATGATATTGGACGACCCGCCCTGAATATGTGCCATAGATAAAGTCATGAACATATTCAGTGTTGTAGCTTGTTATGTATCCTTAGACCAAGGAGTCTTTGTGATCGCTATGTAGTCAACAACTGAGTTTGACCTGAGCCTAACGTTGTCCGTAACAGGGCTTCCATAACGGCCAGGATTGGCTTGGGGACGGGCTACATGAGTGACACGAAAGACGGCTAAGGGATTTATCCCTCGTACTAAGGTATGGGAAAGATATCGGTTCTCGGCCGCTTGATCGAGAGTGACTGGAAGAATAGCATGGCCATGCACATGATACTGGGTATCATATCTTCAGTCATCTCACATATCAAGGAACGGTGATTGAGAATAATAAGGATGACGGCTCTATGCCTTATCTCAATCAGGATATCGGAGATAAAATGATAATGACAGGGACGACGGAAAGGTTAGAATCGACAGGGTCGATTCGCTATGCAGTGTCAGGCAATACTAAAGTCTCGTTAGTTGCCACTTAAATAGGATCAAGTAAAATGGGATTTTACGTTGATCTATTGACATGCATAAACCTAAGGGTCACACCGGAGGATGAAACTCATTGACACATTTATGGAGAATGGCCAAAAGGGAGTTGTCTTGGGACATGACCAAAACTGGGTTTTGGGTCATGTGCCCGTACGTGAATAGGACTTTACGGATCGAGACAAGGCTTGGAGTCTTGGGATTGATCGCGTCGGATAATGTTGGACATTTCCGGTATGGAAGGCTTGGAGGCGATGAGCGAATCACGGGACCTCGTTAGAAATGGCCACGGGCCATGTTCCAAGAGGCCCATGAAAGGCCCATGCAACCAAGGCCCATAGAACTAATTAATCAAGTCTTGATTAATTAGTACTAAGTAAGCAAGACAAGGATTAAGGTGTTGGTGATTCACCACCTAACCCAATCTTGTCTTGCCATACTTTGTCCTATTTACACCTTACTTGACACCATACTTGTCCCATGCCTTTAGTTGGACAAGTATGGGTTTTGTTATGTTTAATTCATCTTTTTTCAACATAACAAACACAAGACAAGAATAGGAAACACATTTTCTCTCCCTCTTCCATGGCCATTTCGGGTTTGGCTAGTTTCCACCTCCATGTTTGTGTTCTTGAGTCTTCAAAGAGAAGAACTACGTGGCTTTGATTCCCATGTGGATACGTAGGCGTCTTGGAGACTCAAGCCAATCATTCGTTACCCGGTGTTCTTGTTTTGGTAAGAACTAGTTCTGAATTTTTCTCTTGTGAATCCATTCTTTGTTAGTTGTTTCATGGTTTTAATCGTCTCTTGGTTTTCCTTGATTTTCCGCTGCGAGTTGGTTCATCTCCAACCCTACCTCGAGACCCAACAGTGGTATCAGAGCCGTGCTACCTTCGGGATTCACAAGACGGTGTTCAAAGTTTCGGTTTTGCTTGAAAGTTTCGTTTTTGGCATGTTGTTTTGCTAAATTGTTTGATAACATGTTTTAAATTCTTGTTCATGGATTTAATGCATGTAAAATGAATTTTTGAAAATTATTTCAAATCTGGAAGTTTTGAAATTTTTTTTTGATTTTTCGGGTCTCGGGAGCGGGACTCTCGGGGAGCCGAAACCGGGACCGAACGGGGCTCCGTTGGACGGAGCTAGGCTAAGCATGACCATTGGATGGTTGATATGCCAATGCTAAACCGTTTTGTTAGTTATGACGAGTTTGGAACCGTCATGACGAACTCGAAGATCAAATGTTCAAAAGTTTCATTTTTGAACGGTTTCGATAAACCGAGCATCAAAAAAAAATTTCGAAACTTGGCTATTAATTAAAACCGAAAAATCACATGATGTTTGATAACATTCTTGTTTGATAACACGATGTGTGATGTGATGTTGGCATGGTGTACATAATAACCCCGAGCTCGATTTAATTATTTATCGCTTTTCACGGCCTGCGAGCCGTTTGTGTTAGCGTGTAATTATTCTTTCAAGGTGTGGTCGTCGAACCACTTGTTTGTAATATTTATTTATTCCCGACCTACGAGTCGTGTATTAAATTGTAATATTTTACTCAAGATGAAGAAAGGGCGAAAAGGTCATTTGGTGGCTTTTCGGGTGTTGGCATCGGCTTGGAGTCGGTGGAGCTCAAGAAGCTAGTGGGAGTTAGTTTAGGGGGCTATTATGTGCACATTTATCGCTTTATGCTTGGTTTAGTTTATGCATGATTAATTCTATGTGTTTTAGAATTGCATGCTTAACTTTATTTACCGAGCATATCACCTCACATGCAAAGATAAAATTGGAATTTTAATCCTTGTGTGTGAACCCTTAGAACCGTCATTGCATTGGATGTAGTTGACGGGTTCAAAGGAAGAATTACATTGGATGTAATTTGAGGCATCATTGCATTTGGAATGTAGTTGATGTGCTCATCGCATCTAGGATGTGCCAAAGTTTTGAACACAACTGGACAAGTAAAAGCGGGTCATGTCCGATACCTCCCAATCATCAACACCTTACTACCTCCCCGTCCTATGGTTGTCGTGCGCATTAGCGGAGCATCCATGGGAAGGCGGGGTAGTAGGTTTGGACGACATATGTGGGTGTCGTGCGCATTAGCGGAGCACCTACATAGTGACGGGCCATAGTTGAAAATTGGTGGACCCGACTACGATTCTAAGCCTGAGGTTGAGCTAGGGTAACAGATAGGGTAAGCCGTGTACATAAGTGCATACCCTAGCCAAGAGTCACATTGGATGTGATTGGATGGAGTCCTACCTACATAGCTCGATTAAGTGGTGAGCATTAGTTCAGCTTAATCGAGTGAATCAAGGATCTTGGTTTCAGATTCTAAAGGTTTAGAATTGATTGTTGGTGTTTAAGCTTGATCTTCATAAAATTTATTCAGTTTACTGATTGAATTTTATCTGTTGTAGATCAAATGGCAAATTCAGCGAACATTAATAGTTTGTCATTAAAAACCATTCTTGACAGGGTCAAGCTAAATGGGACAAACTATTTGGACTGGTACAGAATTTTGAGGATAGTCCTCAAGTCTGAACGCAAAGAATATGTCCTTGACAAGGCTGTCTCTAAGACCATATCAAAGTTACATGAAGTGTCATCAGCTGCTGAGAAGAATATCTCAGGGATCTGGGATCCAAGGATATTCTGATGGTCAACAAGGGAATTGGAAGTGGCAAGGGCTGGGCCCATGCGCACGTGGCAGGAAAGATGAGACACCTGAGAATGTCTGCTTCTACTGCCAACAGCCTGTTCATTGGAACCGGGATTACAGGAAGTTCACGGCTGATCTGAAAAAGGGCAGTGGGACTGCGCCTTCATCAAATAGCCTGGATGATCTGAAGAAGGGTAGTAGGACTGCGCCTTCATCAGGAAACCTGGATGATCTAAGGAAGGGCGGTGGGATCGTGCCTTCATTCGGTATTAACTCTATAGAGCTACATCTCTCTACTTCCAAAGATTCATGGGTATTAGATACCATGACTGAATCTCACACATGCACTAATATATGGTGGCTGAAAGTAGGAGAGATTTGGAAAGCACGAAATGGACCTCAGAGTTGTGGCAACTGCTGTAGGATCCATGAGTCTTGCTTTGCCAAGAGGCCTTGTCTTAGTATTGTATAATGTATATTGCATACCTACTTTTAGTAGGAATATTATATCTGTATCCGTGTTTGACAAGGAAGGATATAATGTTAATATTGGAAATGGAGTTTTCAATGTACTATGCAATGATATGTTTTATACCAGACTGACATGGTTGGAGGATTGTACATATTAGATATGGGTAACAATGCCTCAAGTTCTATATATTCCGTTAATACCAAGAGGTCTAAATCCAACGATTTAAACCTAACTCTGTTATGGTACTGTCATTTGGGTCGCATAAACAAGAAGCGCCTATCAACACTTCAGAAGTGCGGGCTTTCAAGTTCATTCGAATTCCATTCGATCGATAGGTGCAAGGTTTGTTTGATGGGAAAAATGACTAAAGTGCCCTTTATCGATCGCGATGAAAGGGCGGGTGAATTATTGGAGCTGATACACTCGAATGTGTGTAGACCAATAAGTTCACTTGCCAGGAGGGGTTTTAGCTACTTTATCACATTTACTGATGATTACAGTAAATATGGTTATGTCTATTCGGTGAGACATAAGTCTGAAACTTTTGATAAATTCAAAGAGTTTAAGACTATAGTAGAAAACCAGCTCGACAAAGGTATTAAGGCACTTCGATTGGATCGAGGTGGAAAATACTTGACCACAAAGTTATTAGATCATCTAAAAGAGAATGGGATCCTTTTGGAATGGACTCCTCCTAGGTCACTGTAGTTGAAAGGTGTAGCCAAACGGAGAAATCGGACATTGTTAGAAAATGGTCTGTTCCATGATTAGTTGGACTGATCTCCCAATCTCTTTAGGGGTTTTGCTCTAGAGACGACCGCATTCATAGTGAATCGGGCTTCGACGAATGGTGTGGAAGGGACACCATTTTAAAAATGGTACGGGATGATGCCCGCTTTGTCCTTCCTAAAGATTTGTGGTTGCGAGGCTTATGTGAAACATTTGGTTTCGACTAAGCTCGAACCAAGATCTGAGATATGCACCTTCGTGTGGTATCCCAAAGCAACAAGGGGATACTATTTCTACAATCCCAGTGAGAACATGGTGTTCGTCGCTTGGGGTGGGGTCTTTATGGAAAAGAAGTTTTGTTTCAAAAGACGTCATTGGGAGGACTGTGCATCTCGAAGAAATTCAGGATGGTACAGATCTGTCTAAACCAATTGACAACCCAGTAGAAAGGAGCCAAAGATTGTCGTAGAGTGAAAACCAATTCCTGTTACAATTTCGGAAGGTCCAAGGCGATTTGAAAGGGTCAATCTTCCACCTCCAAGATATGGTATCCGGAGGTGACAATGAAGTCATGGTGGATCACGATGATCCAGCCACCTTTCAAGAAGTCGTGGATGGGCCCGACTCCGAGTTATGGCTGGGAGCCATGAGGGAGGAAATGCAATCCATGTCGGACAACCGAGTCTGGGAACCGGTTGATCCCATCAATGGTGTGAGGACCATCGGATGCAAATGGATCTTCAAGGTGAAGATGGACATGGACAAAAACCCTCTGACCTACAAAGCTCAACTGGTGGCGAAAGGTTATAGGCAGATCCAATGGATTGACTATGAGGAAACCTTCTCCCTAGTGGCTATGGTCAAAATCGATCCAAATTCTTCTTGACATAACTGCGTATCATAATTACGAGATATGGCAAGTGGATGTCAAAACCGCTTTCCTAAATGGAAATTTGACTGAGTACGTTTGTATGTCTCGGCCCAAAGGTTTTGACGATCCGAAGAATAAAGGAAAGATTTATAAGTTGTTGAAATCCATTTATGGATTGAAACGAACTTCTCGGAGTTGGATCCTTCGTTTTGATGAAGCTGTAATTGGATTTGGCTTAATCAAGAGCGAGGATGAATCTTGCGTTTATAAGAAGGCTAGTGGGAGCAAGATTACCTTTCTGGTTCTCATTGAAAACGACATCCCAACCTTGCACGAGACTAAAGCTTGGTTGAGGAAGTGTTTTTCAATAAAGGACTTAGGCGATGCTTCTTATATCTTAAGGATTAAGATATGTAGAGATCGCACCAAGAGGGTCTTGGATTTAAGTCAGGGAACCTATGTGAACAAGGCATTGAGTAGGTTCTTAATGCTCGATTCAAAGAAAGGACTCTTACCCACTAGTCATGGCATTCATCTCAGCAAGACTCAGTGTCCTAAGACACCTGATGAGCTGAAAAGGATGATGAGAATCCTATGCGCCTGGGGGCAGGATCGATCATATATGCCATGACATGTATGAGACCAGACGTCTCGTAAGCCTTATGTTGTACCAGTAGACATCATTCTAACCCGGGGGAAAGATGATGCTGAACTAGTCGTCGAAGGATGAGTAGACGCTAGTTTTCCAAGACAAATCCAGATGACTTTAGAAGTCAATCAGGATATGTGTTTACGCTGAATGGCAGAGCTTTAGCTGGGACAGCGTAAAGCAAGATATCATTGCCGAATCTACGACAGAGGCCAAGTACATGGATGCTGCAGAGGCAGCTAAGGAGGCTATGTGGATTTGGAAATTCATGGCAGGGCTGGGTGTAATTAAAAACCCATCCAGCCCGGTGAATCCATCTTGCGACAACACAAGGGCCATTGCGCAAGCTAAAAGCCTAGATCGTATAACAAATCCAAACATGTACTGCGGCGTATCCACCTCATCAGATAAATACTGAACTGAGGTGAAGTGAAGATAACCGATATTGCAACAGATGATAACATAGCCAACCCTTTTACTAAGCAGTGGCACTGCCTGAACATGTTAGACATGTAAAGTCGATGGGGACATATTGGAGTTTAGATTGGAACTAGGGCAAGTGGGAGATTGTTAGTCTTAGTGCCCGTAGTTCAATCCTAAATGTCCAAATGTATATATCATCGTTAGCAATAAAATTAAAGCGGCTTTATATTACTTATGTGTTGGAGTAATATATCGATGTGTGCTCTGATCTATGCCCACCATGCGAATAGAACCATAGATCGAGATAGATCACACTCGATGGGTCCCTAGTCAACAAAGCTTCACTAGAAGCGACTAGTATGAAAGATGGCTCTTTATGGCTTACGTTCTGTTAGTCATTGGAATGGGATTCCGGAGTCTGATCATAGATATCATGTGGGACATGATATTGGACGACCCGCCCTGAATATGTGTCATAGATAAAGTCATGAACATATTCAGTGTTGTAGCTTGTTATGTATCCTTAGACCAAGGAGTCTTTGTGATCGCTATGTAGTCAACAACTGAGTTTGACCTGAGCCTAACGTTGTCCGTAACAGGGCTTCCATAACGGCCAGGATTGGCTTGGGGACGGGCTACATGAGTGACACGAAAGACGGCTAAGGGATTTATCCCTCGTACTAAGGTATGGGAAAGATATCGGTTCTCGGCCGCTTGATCGAGAGTGACTGGAAGAATAGCATGGCCATGCACATGATACTGGGTATCATATCTTCAGTCATCTCACATATCAAGGAACGGTGATTGAGAATAATAAGGATGACGGCTCTATGCCTTATCTCAATCAGGATATCGGAGATAAAAGGATAATGACAGGGACGACGGAAAGGTTAGAATCGACAGGGTCGATTCGCTATGCAGTGTCAGGCAATACTAAAGTCTCGTTAGTTGCCACTTAAATAGGATCAAGTAAAATGGGATTTTACGTTGATCTATTGACATGCATAAACCTAAGGGTCACACCGGAGGATGAAACTCATTGACACATTTATGGAGAATGGCCAAAAGGGAGTTGTCTTGGGACATGACCAAAACTGGGTTTTGGGTCATGTGCCCGTACGTGAATAGGACTTTACGGATCGAGACAAGGCTTGGAGTCTTGGGATTGATCGCGTCGGATAATGTTGGACATTTCCGGTATGGAAGGCTTGGAGGCGATGAGCGAATCACGGGACCTCGTTAGAAATGGCCACGGGCCATGTTCCAAGAGGCCCATGAAAGGCCCATGCAACCAAGGCCCATAGAACTAATTAACCAAGTCTTGATTAATTAGTACTAAGTAAGCAAGACAAGGATTAAGGTGTTGGTGATTCACCACCTAACCCAATCTTGTCTTGCCATACTTTGTCCTATTTACACCTTACTTGACACCATACTTGTCCCATGCCTTTAGTTGGACAAGTATGGGTTTTGTTATGTTTAATTCATCTTTTTTCAACATAACAAACACAAGACAAGAATAGGAAACACATTTTCTCTCCCTCTTCCATGGCCATTTCGGGTTTGGCTAGTTTCCACCTCCATGTTTGTGTTCTTGAGTCTTCAAAGAGAAGAACTACGTGGCTTTGATTCCCATGTGGATACGTAGGCGTCTTGGAGACTCAAGCCAATCATTCGTTACCCGGTGTTCTTGTTTTGGTAAGAACTAGTGCTGAATTTTTCTCTTGTGAATCCATTCTTTGTTAGTTGTTTCATGGTTTTAATCGTCTCTTGGTTTTCCTTGATTTTCCGCTGCGAGTTGGTTCATCTCCAACCCTGCCTCGAGACCCAACAGAGTCATCTCACATATCAAGGAAAAATTATTGAGGATAAGAAGGATGACGGCTCTATGCCTTATCTCAATCAGGATATCAGTGATAAGGGATAATGACAAGGACGGCTGAAAGGTCAGAATCGACAAGGGGCGATTCGTTATGCAGGGTCGGGCAATACTGAGTCTCGTCAGTCGCCACTTTAGTAAGATCAAGTAAAATGGGATTTTACGTTGATCTTACTGACATGCATAGACCTAAGGGTCACACCATAAGTTTGTAACTCGATAAGAATGCAAGTAGATTGGCTTGGAGGGAGTCGTGTCGGGAATTGCCATAGTGGACGGGCTAGCATGGTGGGCTCGGTATGGGCTCTCTTGGAGAGGCCCATGATCGGCCACATGGGCTAGGCCCAACAAGAACCAAAGGTCAAAGGTTGACTAAGTGGTCTTGTTAAACTAAGTGGGTTGGACCCACTTTCCACTAGTTAATAAACTAGCTTAGTTTATTAAGTCTACCATGCAAAGTAGCATGGACACTTGGCAACTTGATGTAGATTAAGTGAGGTGACCTCTTCCACTTAAGTCTACATGCAAGGGGTGTTGGCAAGACACAACATGAAAATAAGAGAAGAAAATTTCAGCACAATTGGTGCATTCCCTCCCATCTTTGCAAACTCCTCCAAGAAATTCCAAGCTCCATTGTTGCATGTTCTTGAGTTAACAAACTCAAGAACTACGTTGGCTTTGATTCCTTTAAGGATACGTAGGCGTCCAAGGGGCTCAAGCCATTCAAAGTTTGGTGTTATTGAACCAATTTCGGACAAGTAGAGGGTGCTGATTTTCAGCACAGTTTTGTCCAACCAGTCACTTTCAAGAGCTCGATCGGAGGTTCATCCGATGTCCGATGAAGCTGAATTTTGGAGTGAACGTTCTCCACATATGGGTCTTCAATATGACCAAAGGGATTTGAGTTTCAACGGTTCGTTTTGGAGATACACGAGCTGCAAGACGAGCCATCTGCAATGGTGATGTACACAAACCTCTGCTGAATCTTCAGACTTGTTTTTCATATTTGGTAGATTCATCTCGATTGATTCGTGGTTAATCTTCCGCTGAATTTTGTGTTTAACATGTCCACGACATCGAGCCCAATATCGAGGCAAGGAGCAATCTACTTCCCCTCGTTCTCCTCTACGGTATACACCGAACTGATTCTCGTTTTGATTAAATTTGGAAGTTAGGTTTTTGTAAAACTATTAGTTTGAGGTGGTTTTGATGTTGGGTTAATTGTTGGAGACATTTTAGAGGTGTTGGAGGTTTGATTGAACGTTTTCCGGCGACCGGGGGCTCGGGAGAAGCCCCGGCCACCATGGGGGGTGGCCGGCCACCATAGGAGGTGTCTGGCCGGAGCTAGGGCCGGCCACCACCATGGTGGCCGAGCCTCATTTAAGCCCTAGGGCCAATGGATAGGTTGGGCCGGGTGGGGCCCACGTACTCGGGTGCTCGGGTTTTGTGTTCGGGTGGTTTGAAACGTTCCCCGGACCATTTATCCTTAACCGAATCGAAAATTGGAATTAAATTGGAGAAGTTGTAATTTATCGGGTTTAGAAACTTTAAACGTCATTTAATTGACTCGGAAGTCGGAATTCGATTCCGTCAAGTACATGGGGACCCTTGATTTATTCTAAGACCGTAGAAACGAAAACTGGAATTTTTGGAGCCCCGAAAGGGCATTTACAAAACCTGGGCAGATTCGCCATGTCGGGCGAATCGGGCCTTGACGGGTCCCTTATCGACAATGTCGAGTAATTGGGAAGTTTGGGAGTGATTTACATTGTCGGGGTTAAGTTTGGGCATCGAGTTTAATGATTTTCAGTTTATTCCTGCAAGTTATTAAGTGCCCTTAAATTGTATTCTTTTAGATCGTGCCACGGACCGAGGCAAGGGAAAGCTGGATGAGTGACTGAGATCATCACCGGAGCTCGTTGTTTGGCTTTTGGGAGAACACGCACGAGGTAGGGAAAAGTAGCCGGATCTCGGCCCTGACTAGGGAAAGTTAACAGTAGAATTGCATGTGACACCGGGGTGTCGTGGGTTAAGTAGGTTTATTTAATTATTAGAAATGCATGATACGGGATCGTAGCAATTATTGGAAAAGCATGTGACGAGGTTGTTTGTGAACTTATCGATATTAGGAGTACTGGAGGCATATGACCATGCCCGGAGGTTGATTGAGAAACTGTTGATAGTAGAACTGTTGGAGGCTTTGGTTAAGCCGGAGGTTGATTGTTTATTGGGTGTCTTTGGTGTCATGAGAGCCCGTGTACTAAGGTTGGTGTCTTTGGCTGGCCTGACCGAGTTAGAGTCTCGGGGGGGGGGGGGGGTTGCAAGCTTTCTTTGGCTGGCTTATGAGTTAGAGTCTCGGTAAGTTAGCGTGTATTTTTGTTGAGTTTGGGTGGCCATGAGTGCCTGTGGGTTCGTTGAACCCGTGTCTTTACCTTGGGTGTTTTGGGTGGCCATGAGTTCCCGTAGGGTTTTTGAACCCGTGTCTTTGCTGTTGGTGGTTTGAGTGGTCGTGAGTGCCCGTGGGGTTGTTGAGTCCGTGAGTTACTATTGGTGTAACTTGGGAGGCCGTGAGTGCCTGTGGGGCTGTTAAGTTCGTGTCTTTATCGTTGGTGTGTCTTGGGATGCCGTGAGTGCCTGTGGGGGTGTTTGAGCCATGAATTACTATTGGTGTGTCTTGGGAGGCCGTGAGTGCCTGTGGGGTTGTTGAACCCGTGTCTTTATCGTTGGTGTGTCTTGGGAGGCCGTGAGTGCCCGTGGGGTTGTTGAGCCGTGAGTTACTGTTGGTGTGTCTTGGGAGGCCGTGAGTGCGTGTGGGGCTGTTGAGTCCGTGTTTTATGGTTGGTGTCGTGGGTGGCCATGAGTGCCTGTGGAGTGCTGAACCTGTGTTGTTGCTGTTTGTTGAACTTGCTTGTGATTGTGATTGTGGTTACCTGAGTGAGAGAGGTTACTAAGACAGGTCGACCGCCTGGCCCGACTTTGTGTCGGGGAAGCGCGTGAGTGAGAGAAGTTGTAAGACAGGTCGACTGCCTGGACCGACTGGGATCGGAAAGAGCGAGGGACAGAGAAGTTGTAAGACAGGTCGACCGCCTGGACCGACTGGGATCGGAAAGGGCGAAGGACAGAGAGGTTACTGAGACAGGTCGACCGCCTGGCCCGACTGGGATCGGAAAGGGCGTGAAACAGAATTGGTTACTGAGCAGCTGGTTTGCGATCCTTTGTGATCTTGTTTGGTGTGTGATCCTTTGTGATCTTGTTTGGTGTTGCGTAGTTTCTTTTGAGTCCTAGGAAGAGGTCGTGATCGTTGTGTCGGTCTACTTACTCGTTTGAGTGTTGAGTCGTTCGAGGAAGGTCACCGTGAGTGTTTGTCAGTCAGAGTACTTGAGTTGGGGACAGTGATCCCCGGAGTTGAGTTTGTTGTTGGTGTTACCGGCATTGTCTGCTAATTATGCTGCAGTCAGTCTGTTATCTGTGGTGGTGAGCGAACGCTCACCCCTAGCTGCTTTTCCTACAGGTACTGATCACAGGACGGACTGGGTGAGCTCTCGAAGCTTGTGGAGCTAGGAGCAGAGTTCGGGTTCAGTCTTTTGAGTCTAGCGATGGATACCATACTTTGTCCACTTGTTGGGACGTATTTTAAGTTGTAATATTATTTTTTTTGATTAATTAAATGGAGATTTTAAAGTGTTTATCCACAACAGGTTTCATTGTTTTATTATTTTAAACATTCGTGTCCCGAGTTCGGTTTACTGAAATTAGGGCGTGACAGAGTGGAATCCTTATAACAGATAGAAGTGATCTTTCCTCTTGAGCCTTTAAAGTTTGCTAGCCAGTGGAAGTATTTTGACCAATTATCTCCTTCATCAAACCATCTTTTCCTTGCTTTTTAACTCCACAACTTGGACAACAGCTTATACTTTTGTATCAAGGTAGCTATATATGTCCCTCTATCAGATTATTCCTCTGGGGTTAAGGGTTTGGATTCAGCCTTTGCATCCAATTGGTCAATGGTTTTGACTAGGAGCTTGATTTGGGAATCAAGAAAACCAAACACTTGGGAATTCCATATTTTAAGATCAACTCTTATCATAGAGAGATTTTTCCAAAGTATATATTGGGGCTGGCCAGCAACCTGATAAGAGCTCCAAAAGGCTTGTACTGTTGGGAGAAATCTAGAATCCTCAAGCCATATATTCAGAAACTTGAAGGATTTGTGGCCCTAGTTCATAATATTCTCTGATAGAAGAAATGTCCTATGGTCAGAGATAGATCTTTGGAGACAATGTTGAGTAGGACCTTTAAACATTAACAAGAGATCTGCACTGATCAGAAATCTATCAAGCCTTGAAGTAGTGGAGCCAAGACCAAACCAAGTGAATCTGCCTCCTTTTGAGGGTAGATCAAGTAGAGAAATAGATGATATCAAATTAAGGAGGTGTCTTAGATCAGAGTCCTCTCTTCTTTGAGAAGACCTTTCCTCAATGGAAAGAACTACGTTAAAGTCCCCATCAAGAATAAAAAGGTGATCTGCTTCCAGAGGTTTTAGGTGGGCCAATAGATCATCCCAAATAATTTTCGTCCTAGAACTAGAATTTGGGGCATAGATGTTGACTATGCAGCATTAAAAATTTAGAGAAGAGATTTTCCCAAGACAAAGCAATGCACCATCCAATGGAATAGAGTTCATCAGAATGAATTCTCTAAATTTCCAAATAGAAAGAAGCCCTCCTGAACTCACAGATGCATTGATGAATGTATGTTCCCAACAAATATTTAGCCCACACAACATCATAAAATTCGAGGGGAGATGATCCACCTTAGTTTCTTGCACCATAATGAAAGAAGGCCCTTGCTTGTGTATCAAGTTACTGAAACATCTCCTCTTTTGATTTGAGGAAATCCCTCTCACATTCCATGAGAGGAGAAGCATAATGAGCTTAATTAAGTGGAAGGGGTGAAGAGATCATTTCTCACCAAGGCTTCATCATCCGAGTCTTTATCCAGATCTACAAAATCATCCTCTGAGCCTCCATCTATATCCACCCTGTGATTATTTTGATCTTCAATAGCTAGTAGATGTTGTAGAATAACCTCTTCAGATACTTTTGCTTTGATTCCAATTTTTTTCCCAAACTCCCAAACCCTCTTTGCTTCAGAATGACTACCCAAGGAATGAGGATCAACCTTCTTCTACTGCTGAGAAATAGGGGCAGCTTCTTTGAGCTTAGATCTAGTAGTATAAGAATGAGAAGGCTTTAATTTAGCTAATTTGATCTTCTTCTTCTTTGATTTTGGAAGGAGAATATGATTTTGTCTATCGCTAGGACCCAAAAAATCAGCAACCTCAGCCACTTGCTTGGTCAGAAGTTTCTCAGAAGGCACAGAGAATGTAGGAGTATTGGTTAAAAATACAGGGCCACTCTGAATGTTTTCCAAGTCTAATGGACCCAAAGAGGGTGATGGAGAGGTGACAATATCCTCCTTTTGAGTGTAAGAAACAATTACCAATACACTTTCCTCTTGAGAATGCACCAACAATAAATGTTGGCTTGGCAATATACTTTCTAAGACTAGTCCAACTGTGATTAGTTGTGGTTGAACTGTTTGAATTAGCTTCTCAGAGGAAGTAGAGGACCTTAATCCACCAGACCCAACAACTTTAGTTTCAGGAGAGTTAAGTTGGGACTGGTAATTTGGATGACTGATATTTTGAATTTCCTCCTCAAAAGAAACTACTACTGTAGGAATTTTTGTTGCATCAGATAAGCTTTCAGAGAAAAGGACTAGATCATTTTCTCCTGTAGCAGTCTTTGAGGTTAGCTTGGGACTATGCTGGGATTGTAGAATGTCCAAACTATCTTCAACAACCCGATTAGCCAGATGAATATCCACAGAAGTAGCAGAATTTTCCTTGGATTGGGAGGAAATTAATAGATGACCCTTACACCCATCTAATTCTGACCCCAACTGAGCTTGTAATGAATGCTCTTGAGAAAAATTCTCTTGAAGTAAATGTTGAGACTCCAAATGAGGGGTTGAGGGAACTACTTCAACAATATTAGTGGAATTATTTATTGGCTCCAACATTCTTGTGACAGTTCTGAGCACCTCAGGACTAAAATATTCAACTTCAGAAGATACATGCTCAGATGAGATACTAGAGCAAAAGAAGGAGGAGTCATAGGAATTCGGAGGCTGATTTGGTGGGACTGAAGATGTTAAGATAGAGGTTACAAGAACATTGAATTTTTTTTGACCCAGAGTGATTTGAACATCTTCAGAGAAGGCTTTGAGTCTCTTGGTTTGTATGAGAGCATAAGCCTTATCAAATGAGGATCCATTTTTGGAGATGGGATGGGTATAAACCAAATTGCCAATGTCTATAACAGCAGCTTGGAAGGTTACTTCACACCATCCATGAAAGGGAACCCCTTGTATGACAACCCAAGAGAACACACCACCAAAGATGCAGGAAGATGCTTTCCAAGGGATAAATGTTAGCCAATCTTGAAGCCAAGACCTTCCATCTTTCATCAGTTCCTTATCAAAGAGCTCATCAGGACAGTGTACTAGGATGACTCTACTACCAAGACTCTTGAGTTAGATTGCACTCCTTGGGTGGCTATTTCTCTTTGCATTGTATCTACCTGCAGATTTAGATGAGATGTCGCTAGATGCGATCTCTGGAGAGTGAGAACTTGCTAGGTGACAATTGATCCTATGTGGAGGAAATCATCATAAGTTTTAAGAGGCTGAGGATTATGAGGCTTGTGAGATGAGGGCTTAGTGAATCTTCCTCTGGGTGGTGTGGGGGAGAGTCTATCCCAAGCTTTTGTTACATAGATCTTATGATTCCAAATAGAGGCTCCATTATAGTGCAGGATGGCTGATGTAAGTGCTTCAGAAGAGTTAAAATAAATAAAACCATATCGAATACCTCTTCTGTTTAGCCGAGAAGCAATCAAGGATCTATAGTACCCAGGGGCTTTACCAAACACATCCTCGAGCCAAGAAAGATTACAATGCAGAGGGATATAGAGCACAAATGCAAAGAAGAGCTTTCGGTCTGAACTTTCAGCGTTATCTTCCAAAGGTTTTAATTTTGGTTGGACCTTTTCGAACCCCGGTGGTGGATATCCCATGGACGAAGAACTGCAATGTTGCAAGTGATTTGCAAAGACAACCACAAAGGCTACCTTTTCTTTCTGGGTATTCCAATTTGACTGGTGATGAATGCTCGTTGCTTGGTGGAAAGAAGGGGTAACATCCGTATCAGAGGTCACTGGCTGGAAATACTTATCATAAAACATCTTCTTCCCATCAATAAGTTTAGTGCGGCCGCCCGGAGAGTCTTGTTGTGTTCTGTCCGATGAAGAAGGTGAGGATGGCCTGTTTCGTCTTGTTTTTTTTATCCCTTTCTTATTTGTTGCCAAAGAAGATCTTCCTGCCTTCGGGAGGAAGTCTCCTCCAGAGAGATCCTGGACTGTCAAGAGTGTTCTTCCTTCCTTCATGATGTAATCCACCAGACCTGTTAAGAAATTTTTAGTCCGTAGACTAAGGTGTTAATTCAGCTTGGAATAAGACGGATAGTTTGGTAATTTTTGCAAAACCATGAATCGTTTCTGATCATAAACAGATTAGTAGTTTGGTAATTTTATGCAAAAAAATCATTAATCTTTGGTTAGGTTGGTCGATAGTTATGATCACTTGATGATTGGCTTTATCTTTGTATATATGTTTGGATTATGGCGTGTATTTTGTGCTTTGCGAAGGTTCTAAAACCTTGATTACTGTTTTGGTAAAGGCACGCCTACAATTCTTGTTTTTTTCTTTTTGAGTACTTTATACATATGTTGTTATAAAACGATAGGCAATAAAACGAAATAGATCAAAAAAAAAACGTGGAGAGCACAACGATATAACATGGAAAACCCCTCTAAACAACGGAGAGGAATAAACCACGGGCACCAACCAGCAAAACTTCACTATATGAAGAATGTTTACACAATGCCAGGGACTTACACTGCAAATTATCCCTCGTGGCAGCTTACAGGTGGTATGTATAGGGGTGGTGTAGAGATACTTCCTACACAATAGGGAAATAAAAAATCTCAACAATTAAGACTCAATTTGGGAAATAGGGCATAAATTCCCTAAATTGATTACTTGCCAATCAGGCCAAGACAATTCCCTAAATTTGGTTTCTTGGTAACGAAGCCACAAACTAGCTTGAATTTGGGTCAACTTCAACAAACTCCACCTTGAACAAATAAAGAAAAATACTTTCGGCGCCAAATAGCCACTAGGGCTAAACAGTTATACCAACTAAGCTTGAGCAGAGCTCAAACTTAACAACAGGAACTGACTTTGTCATCATATCCGGTATGATTATCATGCTCCACATGTTCAACACAACTCAAAGCATAATGAACAACTCAAAGGGATTACCTTTGTTTCTCCTCGATCTATCAGCAGTAATGGAAATATTTGTTTGCTGCAAAACAGGTGGTGTAAGCTGAACACCAATGTCATAATTTTCAACAACCTCATTTACTTTTTCGTCCAGGTGCTCCACCTGCACGCTTATCCTCTGTTGCTCATCATCAGAAAAATTAGTCACATCAAAAACATCAGAAGCATCTGCAAAGGAACTATCATTGAACATAACAACATCATTAGAAACAACATTTCTGCTCAGCAAAATTCTTTTAGTTTCAGGATTCCATAACTTATATGCCTTTACTCCTGAACCATAACCAAAAAACACACACTTGACAAGGCTCTAACTTTCCATTATCAACGACTGCATAAGCAGTGCAACCAAAAACTCTCAACATTGAATAATCAGCAGGTGAACCAAACTATACCTCAATAGGAGTTTTCTTATCAAGTGGAATTCTTGGTGACTTGTTTATTAAGTAATAGGCGGTGGAGGCTGCTTCAACCCAAAAATGTCTGCTCATACGAGCATTAGAAAGCATGCACCGAGTCTTAGAGATGATGGTTCAGTTCATGCGCTCAACCATACCATTCTATTGAGGCGTGGACGGGATGGTGTGGTGCCTTACAATGCCTTCATCGCTACAATAGTTGTCAAAATCATTTAAACAAAACTCTATATCGTTGTCATTACGAAGCACTTTTACCTTCTTCTCGGGTTGCTTCTCCACCATAACTCTCCACTTATTTAAAGCATCAAACACATCAGATATATGTTTTAGAAAATAAATCCACACTTTTCTAGAGTAATCATCAATAATAGTAAGCATGTAATTTGCACCACCAAGAGAAGTTTTACGGGAAGGTCCCCAAACATCAGCATGCACATAATCTAATACCCCTTTAGTGGTATGAACGAAAGCATTGAATTTAACTCTCTTGTGCTTACCAAAAATGTAGTGCTCACAAAACTCCAACTTACTCATGTTGCAGCCGTCAAGTAAATCTTTCTTGATCAACTCTACCATGCCATATTCACTCATATGTCCTAGACGCTTGTGCCACAAATTAGCTTTACTAGGTTCATCAAAAATAACAGCAGTAGTAGCAGATGCATTTAAAGTGCTACCTCTAAGAACATATAACCTTGCAGAATTCATATCACCTATCATGTGAACGAGAGAGC